>BSBM01000510.1:9085000-10461250 GCA_027924585.1 Larix kaempferi
ATGATGATGAGGATGAGGATGAAGATGAGGATGATGAGGATGATGATGATGATGATGATGATGATGACTAGGATGAGGATGATGAAGAGGATGATCATGATTATGATGATGATGATTAGGATGAGGATGATGATGATGATGATGATGATGATGATGATGAAGATGAAGATGATGATGATGGTGATGGTGATGATGTTGATGTTGATTAAGATGATGATAATGATGAAGATGTGATGATAAGATCTTTACCTTGGTATTCACTAAAGTCTTCTGAGCTTGGACAAAAGTATAATAGAATGGTTATGAGTGATTATTCACTCCTATAAAGAATGCACTTTATAGAACTACCATGCTGCTCAGTTAGGATCTTCCTCTTTTAAGACACTGGACTAGGTCCATATGTCTTGATTCTTCATGTGCACAAACCTAAGAATAGGAGGCTTCACAGGGCCCAAAAAGTTGTTTTTTTTTTTACTACTTCCTCGGATCATATTGAATTCTCACATTAGTCCTTGGAATGGGTGTTAGGATCAATCCTTAATTTTTCACTCAACTGGTTGCTCCCCATATCATGTAGACGTCTTCATTTACGGGGCTCCCCCTAAAATTGTGATGATGAAGGTGATGATGATGATGATGATGATGACGAATATGATGATGATGATGATGATAATGAAAATGATGATGATGATGATCACAATGAAGATGGTGATCATGATAATGGAGATGATGATGAATTCGATGATGATGATGAATATGATGATGGAGATGAAGATGATGATGATGATGATGACGAATATGATGATGATGATGATGATAAAGAATATGTTGATGATGAAGATTATGATTATGATGATGATGATAAGGAAGATGATGATGATGAAGAAGATCATGATGATGATGATGATGACGACGACGATGCTGCTGCTGATGATGATGATGACGAAGACGATGGTGATGATGAGATAAGGATGCTGATGATGATGATAATGAGGATGATGATCATCGTCGTTGTTTTTGTCATCACCATCATCTTCCTGGTATTCATGATGATGATTATGATGATGATGATGATGATCATCATCATCATCGTCATCATCATCATATTCGTCCTTGAAGGGACTTATGTATAGGATCTCACTATAAGAAATGCAACCAATACAAATTATGACAAAATCCGAGTTAAATTAAATTAAATTAAATTAAAAACATAGAGTTGTTTAACTAAAATTAATTTAAAATGCAACCAAATATAAAATATGCAAATAAAAAAAACCCAAAATAAACTAAATAAAAAAATAAATATGCAAATAAAAAACCAAAACAAAACACAAAATATAAAATATGCAAATAAAAATACAAAAAACCATAGAAGGAAAATACTCCCTCGCACTACCTCATTAGCAACATCTAGGGCAAAAAAACAAAGAACAAGTTCACTCTCGTGCACTAGTTCATTAGTAGCATCTAGAGCACTGGTAATTTGATGAGCAGAGCAGTGGTAAATTGAGGAGCAGGGGATACCAATCCAAGGGATATCGACATTCCTAGGGGAGGAAATTTGGTGGCATTCAAGAGGATGAAAAAAGGGCCCAACGAATTCAGTAAGCCCATTAACCCTATCAACGTAGTGATGCAGGCCTTGGGAAAATCCAATGGAACTATGTGCTCTGCACATAAATCCTCTACCCATTTCTTATAGAAATCAGCTTATTCGAGCATCTATTAGGATTTAAACAGGAATTCACCCCCAATCAAACTATACCCATGAAGTCTGTAAATGATTTAAATACATATTCTTTGTGTATTTGTATTGTTCAACAATACTTGCATAAATTTCAGGAATTTAATTAGAAATTCACATACCCAGTAAAGAAATCAAAAGTTCCTTACAAAAATTCATCTATTCAAACACAACATATACATATACACCAAAATCACTCTGTTTCTTCATAAAATATCTTACAAAGCTTTGAAATTCAATCACAGATGGATTCTCAGAAACAAATGCCACAATTTTTGTTTTTTTGTTTGCTCCAGACAACCAATAGGCGCCAAGACCTCCTCTTTGATCCTTCTCTTGAGTTTATAAAACTCTCCAATTTACTCAAGCTCTGCGAACTATCCAAATAAAAAACTTCTGGGAATTGTCTCCAATATATGTGTTGATGTATATGTAACTTTGGAATGTATTTCATCTATGTATTTCATATATATTTATTGTACCCTTATAAGAGATGTGTTATTCCTCTATAAGGAAGTGTCTTCATGTGTATTGACAAGTGTCGCAAGTGTGTGTACTTGCCGATGGGTTATTAGACCACCATGTGTGGGGTCGACGTTGAAATATATATTATATTGTGGATGTACCTAGCTAGACAAGTCGGCCCCATAGTGTAACTAGGAAAACACGTTAAGTATAAATAGAGATCGGGAGATCTCTATTTGATCACTCGGAAACTCACACTTCTCTCACTCAGAAAGTGGCGCACTAGTGAGGAGGAGGATCATCTGCTACTAGGAGACTATCTTAGTGTATTTTGGTTGTACTTTGGTTGAGCCATTTCTCTCTTTATCTCTAAGGAAGTTGTGGGGTTTTTCACCTTAGGGTCTTTCCCACGAAAACTCTGTGTCTCTTGTCTCTCATGCTTTTGATTCTTGTGATGCTTGTCATGCTTATTATGATTGTTATGCGTTGATATACTGCACATGTTATTCTCTCAGTAAAGATCCTAGAGTATTGTAAATTAATGCTCAAAATTTAACATGGTATCAGAGCTAACCTGAGTAGAAGAGATTGTGCAGTGACAGAAACTAGGGTTTCTTGTTTATTGGGTTTCTCTCCACAGATTTTGGAAAAGTAGTATAGTAGATTGACTCTACTCATCAAGGAGAATCTATCTGTCCAATCAGAATTCAATTCTGAGCATTTTCAAATTTGACCCTAAAATTA
Source organism: Larix kaempferi (assembly GCA_027924585.1). Taxonomy (NCBI): domain Eukaryota; kingdom Viridiplantae; phylum Streptophyta; class Pinopsida; order Pinales; family Pinaceae; genus Larix; species Larix kaempferi. Next base: position 9,087,954 of record BSBM01000510.1, read on the forward strand.
GGGTTTCCTCAAAAATAGGAATTTATGGAATCTGAAGACATAGCTGGAAGCGCCTTGCAAAAATCGAATTTTAGAGCTTTGGATCGAGGTTTTTGGCTGGATAGGTCTCCAGGAAACTCAAACCCTAATTCAGGTCTCTCCTTAGTGAATCCGGGAAGACATAAAGGCAGTTTTGAAGGGTGTAGCTTTGTAGATCTCAAATTATGAATACACCAGGTTGATCAGCTCATCAAGGTGCATCTTTCTATCCTTTCAGAAAGTTGAAATTCACATTTTGAATTTTTAGGGTTTTTTCGACAAACCCTAATTCAAGACCAGATCCAGTTTTCAGCAATTCAAGTGATAAGACCTAAAAATTTTCTATTTCCATTTGAAGTACTCTTTAAGATGTCTCACCACACCAAGCTTGAGGATAAGCTTGAAGGGGCTGATAACTTCCGAGCCTGGAAGTATAGGATTGGGTTAATCCTAGAAGAGAATGAGTTGGACTCATATATAAAAGAAGACATCCCTATCCCAGAGGATGAAGAGGCTAAGATATTGCATAAGAATAACTTGGTCAAGGAAAAGAGAATCATTGCTGATTTTATCAAAGACCATCTCATCCCCCATGTGTCATCTCTAAAGACACCCAAAGAGATGTTTGAGTCCCTGACCAAGTTATTTGAAGGGAAGAACATAAATCGGAAGATAACTTTGCGGAACCAATTGAAAGGGGTCAAGATGTTGAATGGAGAAACCATTCAATCTTACTTCTCCAAGGTCTCTCAGATCAAGGAACAACTTGAAGCTGTGGATGAAGTAGTGGACAATGGTGAAGTTATTATGACCACTCTGAATGGCCTACCTAGGTCATGGGACTCCTTTATTCAAGGAATCTATGGAAGAAATAAATTGGTCTCTTTCAGTAAACTGTGGGAGGAATGCTCTCAAGAAGAAGCTAGACTTGTAGCTCGTGAAGAAAAGATGGGAGGTGAAGATCAAGCTCTCACAGCTCACACCAAAAGAAGCAAGCCCAAGAAGGAGCACTCTCACTACAAGAAGTCCATTCACTATCACCAAAAGAACAAGAAGAATCTAAGGTGCTTCACATGCAATGAGAAGGGTCACTTTCCTTCAAATTGTCCCAAGAACAAAAGGGATAACAACAACATCTCCAGCAAGAAGAAGAAGGGCATCAAAAGAAAGTTCCATGCTCATGCTGCCGAAGATGATGAACCTCCAAAGAAGAAGGCTAGGGCAGAAAGTGATGATAGTGATGATGACTCATCAAGTGAAGGAGAGTATGTTCTAATATCTGCTCTCACAGGTACTATCTCCCATGGTTGTAATGATTGGTTAATTGACAGTGTGGCTTCCAAACACATGACTGGGTTTAAGGAATCTTTTATAAACCTATCTGAACATGAATCACCCCATAAGGTGAAACTTGGGGATGATTATCAATACCCAATCAAAGGAAGTGGTGAAGCCTCCTACAACCTAGATTTTGGAAAATCTTTGAAGATGAAAGAAGTCCTTTATGTACCTGGGCTCAAGAAGAATCTTCTCTCCATCTCTACATTGGATGCAAAAGGGATGAGGGTTGCATTTGTAGATGGCCAAGTCCTAATGTGGCCAAAGGGTAAAACAATCGATGATGCAGTAGTGATTAGAGAGCAAGAGGGAGGATTGTATAAATTGAAGGGTCAACCTGAACATGCCATAGTACATGACTCCATGGAGCCAGGTGAACTTTGGCATAGAAGACTTGATCATATGCATTATAGGGCACTTCCAATTGCAAGCAAGGCTGTAGAAGGTCTTCCTGAAATCAAGACCAAACATGAAGGTGTTTGCAAAGGATGTGCAAAAGGTAAGAACATTAAGAAGGATTTCCCAAGCAGTGAAAGCAAGGCAAAAGGTATCTTGGAAATCATCCACTTAGATGTATGTGGTCCTATTTCATCCAGTTTTCTGAGTGGGTTTGTTTACTATGTCTCGTTTATTGAAGAATTCTCCAGGAAGACTTGGGTATACTTCTTGAAGAACAAAGATAAGGTGTTTGATAAGTTCAAGGAATTCAAAACCTTGATGGAGAATCAAACCGACAAGAAGATCAAAAAATTCAGATCCGACAATGGTGGATAATTCACCTCAAGTGACTTCAAGAAGCTTTGCAGTGATTCAGGTATTAAGAGGGAGTTGACTGCTCCCTACAATCCACAACAAAATGTAGTTGTAGAAAGAAAGAACAAAACAATCATGGAAGTAGCAAGGGCAATGCTGCATGAATAGGATCTACCTATGAATCTATGGGCAAAAGCAGTTAGAACAGTTCTATATGTGCAGAACAAAACACCCCACAAGATATTGGACAACAAGACACCAGAAGAGGTCTTCTCTGGTAAGAAACCTGAAGTCAGCCATCTCAGAATATTTGGTTGTCTAGTATACACTCATATCCCAAAGGAAAAGAGGAACAAGATAGATCCTTCAGGAAAGAAGGGTATCTTTGTGGGTTACAATGAAAGCTCAAAGGCTTACATAATATACTTTCCAGGGTTCAAGAAGATTGATGTCAGAAGGGATGTGACATTTGATGAAAACTCAGCATTCATCAAATCAAGAAAGACACCTGTTGAAGTTTATGAAGAACCTAAGAAAACTAGATTTCAAGACACTACCATGACTGAAGCAATTCCAGATGTTTATTGTGAAAATGAAGATCCACAACAACCTGTAGATCCACCCTATGATAATAACTCTCACAAGAGGAAACCTGCATGGGCTAGAGAGCTCATTCAAGATGCAAAAAGATTTGGCATTCCATAGGGAGAACACAGAGCAAAGAAAAGAACCATATCACATACCAGCTATGTTGCTTTACTCTGTGACATTATGAACAAAGAACCTTCCAGTTATGAAGAAGCAGCAGAAAAGAAAGAATGGAAGGATGCCATGGTTGAGGAATACCAATCAATAATGAAGAATGATGTTTGGGATGTTGTCCCAAGACCTAAAGAGAAGTCTGTTGTGACTTCTAAATGGATCTACAAAATCAAGCATGCTACAGATGGCAGTGTAGAGAAATACAAGGCAAGATTCATAGCTCGTGGCTTCTCTCAGAAAGAGGGAATAGATTATGAAGAAACTTTTTCACCTGTATCCAGGTATACTTCCATCAGAACATTACTTTCCCTAGCTACAACAATGAAATGGAAAATACACCAGATGTATGTCAAGACTGCTTTCTTGAATGGTGTAGTTGAAGAGGAAGTATATGTGGAGAAGCCACTTGGTTTCGAAACACATGACAGGGAGTCATATGTGTGTAGATTGAAGAAAGCCTTGTATGGCTTGAAGCAAGCTGCCAGAACTTGGTATGGTAGGATGGACAATTTTCTATCTAGTCTGGGCTTTACCAAGAGTAAAGCGGATTCCAACCTTTACTACAAGGTTGAAGAAGGGAATCCTGTGATTCTACTCCTGTACGTGGATGACTTATTTGTAACAGGAGATGATAGATTGATTGCAGATACAAAGAGGAAGCTTGCTGCTGAGTTTGATATGAAGGACCTGGGGATGATCCACTATTTCCTAGGTATGGAGGTGTGGCAGAGTACAGATGGGATCTTCCTTGGACAAGGGAAGTATACTATAGATATCCTGAAGAGGTTCGGGATGATGGATTGCAAGGCAATGGCCACACCTATGGCATCAAACTTGAAGCTTCTATGTGATGCTTCATCTGAGCCGGTTGATGTCTCTATGTATCGTCAGATGATTGGGTCCTTGATGTACCTGACGAACACGAGACCAGATATTTGCTTTGTAGTGAACACATTGAGCCAGTTCCTAACGGATCCGAGAAGTGTTCACCTGGTTGCTGTAAAGCATATTCTGAGGTACCTAAAGGGTACAGTTGATTATGGACTCAGGTATGAAGCGAATCAAAATTTTAACCTGCAAGGTTATGTTGATTTAGATTAGGCAAGTAGTGCTGCAGATAGGAAGAGCACATCTGGGTGCTGCTTCAATATGGGATCAGGTGTGATCTCTTGGTTTAGCAGGAAGCAGTCCTGCATAGCACTAAGTACAGTTGAGGCAAAGTATGTTGCATCCTGTTCAGCTAGCTGTGAGGCAGTATGGATTCGGAAGCTACTATCAGAGTTATTTGATCTCCCGTTGGATGCTACTAGTATCTTTTGTGATAACTAGAGTTGTGTGAAGCTGTCTGAGAACCCAGTGTTTCACGATAGGTCAAAACACATAGAGATCAAATATCACTATATCAGGGATATGGTGCAGAGAGGAGTAGTGAATCTCCTGTATGTTGCGATGGAAGAGCATATTGTAGATGTATTGACGAAGCCATTAGCTAGAGTGAATCTCGAGTACTTCAGAGAGAGGCTTGGTGTTCTTCAGATCGATGACACTTCGAGGAAGAAGTGATGGAGACATTTGCTGAAGCAATTCCAAGCATGTTGGAAGGAGGATCCTTCACATGGCTGTGGATGTAAGCGTTGGATGATGAGCATCAGGATGATGTTCTAGTTTCTGCTCTGTATGATCAGTTGGATCATTTACATTTGTGTATATATGCATCAGGATGATGCTCGATATGATCAGTTGGATCAGCTATATGTATATGTATGTACGCATCATGTTGGATGTTGGATATGATCAGTTGGATCATTTGTATGTATTTTGTATATGCATCATGTTGTATGCTTGGACCATGTATCTGTATTTGTATCAGGTGGATACATTGTATGATCAGGTAGATCATGTATGTTGATATGTATTAGGTATGATCAGATGGATCATGTATTTGTTTGTATCAGGTGGATACATTGTATGATCAGGTGGATAATTTATGATGAGATGTATCAGGTAGATACTTGGTATGCATCAGGTGGATGCAGTGTATGATCAGGATGATCATAGATGATGAGCTTTAGGATGTTGCTCCAGATGACATGCAGCAAGATATTGCAGTGATGATGATCATGATGATCATGTGTACATCAGGATGATGTATGGTGAGTATCAGGATGATACTTTATGGCCATGGATCAGGTTGTGCAGATGAGCATGTCTGAAAGATCCTATAGGTCGAAGTTGTGTACCCGTAATAGCCTGGGATGCTCTTTCGAGACATTGCTCTGGGAGGACATGTAATTTGTGCCCTGGGAGATTTCAGGTCGGAGTTGTGTACCCATAACATCCTGAGATGCTCTTGCGAGGTTTTGTCCTATGGCATGTAATTTGTGCCCTGGGATATTTCAGGTTGGAGTTGTGTACCTGTAACATCCTGAGATGCTCTTTCGAGGTTTTGCCATGACCACATGTAATTTGTACCCTAGGGAGATTTCAGGTCGGAGTTGTGTACCTATAACATCCTGAGATGCTCTTGCTAGGTTTTGTGGTGACCACATGTAATTTGTGCCCTGGGGAGATTTCAGGTCGGATTTGTGTACCCATAACATCTTGAAATGCTCTTGCTAGGTTTTGTGGTGGGGTCACATGTAATAAGTCTTAGAGATCTGGACAGGATGAAAAAGGCCTCAGATGCTCTTTAGGGTTCTTGCTAGTTAAGAGACTCTTTAAAGGTTTTGTGATGCATGTAATAAGTCCTGAGGATTCCACAGTATGGCCAGTGATGACGAAGACCTGTAGGTGGTGGGCCTTCATCCAGTATGAAAAAGGACTGGCTCTGTAGAACTTCCTATGACGAGTAGAGTCAGATATTGGTTGAGATAGCAACAACAATGACGATGATGATGACGATGCATCGATGACGATGATCCCGAGAAGAAGACTTGTCTAGCAGATCTGTGTCAAGAAATAAATTCCTAGTTAAGAGGGAGTGTTGATGTATATGTAACATGAGAATGTATTTCATCTATGTATTTCATATATATTTATTGTACCCTTATAAGAGATGTGTTATTCCTCTATAAGGAAGTGTTGTCATGTGTATTGACAAGTGTCTCAAGTGTGTGTACTTGCCGATGGGTTATTAGACCACCATGTGTGGGGTCGGCCCTGAAATATATATTATATTGTGGATGTACCTAGCTAGACAAGTCAACCCCATAGTGTAACTGAGCAAATAGGTTAAGTATAAATAGAGATCGGGAGATTTCTATTTGATCACTCGGAAACTCACACTTCTCTCACTCAGAAAGTGGCGCACTAGTGAGGAGGAGGATCATCTGCTACTAGGAGACTATCTTAGTGTATTTTGGTTGTACTTTGGTTAAGCCATTGCTCTCTCTATCTCTGAGGAAGTTGTGGGTTTTTTCACCTTAGGGTTTTCGCCATGGAAACTTTGTGTCTCTTGCCTCTCATGCTTTTGATTCTTGTGATGCTTGTCATGCTTATTATGATTGTTATGCATTGATATACTGCACATGTTATTCTCTCAGTAAAGATCCTAGATTATTGTAAATTAATGCTCAAAATTTAACAATATGCGAGCTATTCCCCCAAGCTTTGTGAGCTGTACCAATTTTCTGTGAGCTATCAATCTATTGAGCTACTCTCATCTCTCCAACCTACTCTAGATGCCCTTCCCATAAACCATGATTGTATTTAAATACAAATAAACTTCTGTTTCAGATACATGAATATAGGATAGAGACTTATGACTCATCTACCGACTCACTAACTAACTGCTAAAATTACTCAACAGACTAACCAACCCTATCGTAACTATTACTCTTGGAAAGGATCGAATCCTTCTCCACTTTATTCAATATTTTATGAAAACAAGAAATTCTAAATGAGACTCCAAGTCTCTTCTAGAAGATCACACTTTTCCTTATGAATTCACAGATGACTTCATCCTTTGATCCTGTGCTCCTGCATCACGTAGGAATTTGGGAAAAATCCTACGTTTTTGACTGTTTCCACACTAAATATGGATGTTTCATTGTTTACTTTGTTTTTTCTGAGGGTTTATATGAAATATAGGCCGTATTTGAGGGGAAAAATGAACCATGATGAGAATGTTTCCCATCAAATGCCATCCCTGAACCCATCCATCGCCTGTTTGATAGAGAACATGCATGAACCCTACCATCACGACCAAACAAATTCAGGATTTCCGTGTTGCAGAACACTGTAGCAATGGTAAGAAAATGGTCTTGGGTAGTGTAAGATGATTCAGGGTTGTGATAAGACGATTCAGGATCCAACATCACCCTATCCGCGTCCATGTGAAAAACCACTCAAAACTACTTGAAATTGGTCTAAATTTGGTGACATTTCACCATGTTATCCTATTTAAAAAAAATCAGGCATGGAGGGAGGGAAAAATTCACCAATTTTTGTGAGTTTTCTTGCATGGAGAGAGGGAAAATGATGTCTAGAATCCTACCCCTCCACCAAGGTTGATTCTTATCATTTAAACCCTCTCCCTATAGCTAAAATCACTAGCATGTTCCAAATTTGTCCAAATCCTTTACAATTTCAAACATGCATGATAGGGAGTGGGAGTCATACCCAATGCTATTCCACCTCATTTCATGCTTGAAATTAAAAAAAAAATGGTGTGCTTTTCGCAAAATTGACCAAATCTAGCCTAATTTTGGACAATTTTGTGCATGGGCGCACTTTCCCTCCATGTATGAAATTGCATGAAATTTGGAAAAAATGGGCAAAAGATGGCCAAATTTGGTGTAAGTTAAAGCGTTCTAAGCTATTCTAAGGTGCCATATTATAGGGGTTTCTAACTATTTAACATTGTATACCAAGAAATCATACTGACCCCCCAACCAATCAACCAATATGTTATTGGAAGACACCACTTTCATGTGGTTGTCTCCGTTGGTATAAGGGTGCAAACATGAAAATGGATAATACATTTGCTTGTTGACGATTAAATTTGTAAAGTTTTTTGTTCATTCAACTTCAAGCAATCAAAACTCATATCTACATTGAGAATTTCACTTTGAAGCAAAAATAAGTTTTGTAGAGAATTATGTTACTCCATACTCATTTTTCTTTTATGGACATGATGTTATAAATTTCATGTGTATTAACTACATGCACCTAAAATTTTTGGCAAGGATACTGAGTGAGTAATACACATGGACACTTAGTTTTTAGATATAATTAGTCATTTTAGAGAAAAATATGTGTTGGCTTTTGGGATTACTCCAAAAGTGTTCTCACCTCGGTAGACGAGCAATAGGTCTCCTAGCCCTTTGTGATGCTTTATGGTCATATCAATGTCTCAGTTTTGGTGGATGCTTGACCTTGGTTAGTGTGTTGACATGGTACCATTAGGAGATTGTTACCTAATCGACATGTTGATAAACTCATTGGGTGCACACAATGGGGGAGTTGATTGCTTGATCAAGGGAGGTGCTTACTTAGGAGGAGGAGCATTGGTCACTTAACCCTTAGAGCTTGGGACCTACAAGCCTTGCAGGTTGGACACTTGATTTGATGATTCTTGGGTTGAGGAGGATACTTCATGGAGATTGGTGATGGAACCAAGGACCTATGTTGAGGAGGATAGTTGGATCTTTGTGACCACATTGTCATACAATAGAGTAACATTGCGCACATGTAGCACATAGTTAGAGAAGGAGTGCCTTGCATGAGGAAACTTGCATATCAAACCACTGTGGAAGAGGGAGTGTTAGACTAATGTCGTTGAGTTTCGGTGGAAAATCCATGAATGAATAAATATGACCACCGCCCATTCCAAATTGAATCCCCAACATGATCTATATGGGGGGGAACCCCATACCTCTTTGCATGCATTAACTAGTCAAGTGTCCCAAGAAACACACTTCTATATCCGTGTTGTGAACAAATTCCAAATCAAATAAAATCATGTCTTATGCTTAAAAATAATTCAAATATAAATAACTCTAAAAGAAATTACACCTTTGAGAGAAAAATATATGTTGATAAATTTTTCGGGAAGAAATAACTTTTGATATTAAAACATTACAAGTAAATATATTTGCACGCTAAATTATATCCACTTGGTAACTTATATCCTTGTTTTATTGAGTGTAGGTACCACCAAATAGGTATCTGTCAAATCTATCTTCCTTGAGCGATGATGAAGATATACTCGGAGAGGTTGAAAGTGAGACGTGTAGTACTAGATCTACTGGTTCTATATCAACTAGAACTGAAAAGGTAAGGAAAAGATTTTGTATACGCATGCAATATTTTATTGCCAACAGAGGGTCATGTAATTATGATGCTGAGAGCATAGGTGACATTGAGTTTCCCTTGAGGTATAGACATCTAGTGCAACAATGGGTACCTAATAAGCTACCTCAAGTGGACACGTATTTCTTCATCAATGGGAGAATGTATCGCATTGTTCCTTCGTCCTTACATGGATTGGGGATATTTTTCATGTATGGCATAAAGGTCGGCTATGGCACTATAACTCAATTGATGGAGTATGTCAGACCATTATACAAATACAATAACTGGTTGATCTTGGTCCAATATAATCGAAGTATGCGGAGATACGGAGTTGCTGCAAATTATATACAACTAGTAGAAAACAATAAAAACAAAGGGGCGACTATGTATATCGATGGGAGACCAAAAGCATCTAGAAATGTTGCTGGCTTTATAAATAATACACGGGAAGTGACAACAACTAAGCAACCTAATTGCGAATTTGAGGGACGCAAAGAACATCGTATATTTGTATGTGCAACAAAAACAATACTTCCAGGTGAAGAGTTGTTGATCGATTACAACTTAAATCGAATAGATGTGGCTTCCACGGTCCAGGGTAATTGTGGAAGTTCACACGCTATGCCTCATCAGGTAAATGCTAGATATAGTAACTAAACATGACTACAATAACTAAATGTTTCTATTTTTTCTATTAACATTCGATTTCCACCGTTGGCATTTGCTTTTTCGTGCTTATTATGAATATTTCCATGTGATAACATGCTTATTACATTGTTATGCTTATCTCTTTTTTTTTATGTTACAATTATTGAATCAACTTTTATTGATTGATTTATTTTGTCAGGGTGGAAGTAGTGGAAAGCCACATGCTTCTTCCACAGTCTAGGGTGACCGTGGAAGGTCACAATCTATGCGTCGTGAGGTAAATGTTAAATATAGGAAATAAATATGACTACAATAAAAAAATGTTTCGAATTTTTTAGTTAACATTCGATTTTCATTGTTACCATTCGCTTTTTTTCGTGCTTTATGGCACTTTGAGCTCTATTTTGGTACGACTGATCTAAAGTTTTCAGGAACACTTGTTTATGATGTCAAGAGTTTGAAGGTTGTATCTGCTTGAGCTTGGGTCTACTTGCAACACCGAACCTGTCCTTACTTAGCACCAGGGTATTTTTTAAGGATTCTAATATAATACCTAAGTATAGCATTCTAGGTGATTATTTTGGATTGAAAAAATCATATATATAGATAGGTAGGAGAAAATTAATATGAAACATACAGGTTTCTACTAAAAATTGTAAATTTTGGCGAATATTACAATAAAAACAATATTTTATGTAAATATAGGCGATATTAGAGAGTAAAAATGACCAAATAACGAATTTATTTTTTGAAAAAAGCCCAAAAAAATCCAATTGGCTAAATTTCACCCCTAAAAATTACCCTGCTTAGAACTGTCCTTTATGAGGGTTTCTACATCAATTTTGGTTCTCCCTCCATGCGTGTGAGTCCATATTGCTACTTGCTATGGCTGTGATTTTTGCTACATTGACGATCTTTGTCTGTTTTGAGAGATACTTGGTGTGCTGGTTGATTTTTTTGGGTTGATCTTTACTGTGCCATACCTCTTTGAGTGGCTTGTTCTTCTGTTGTACTTGTATGTTCTTCTTATCAACATTTATCGTCTCTCTCTCTCAACTCTGTTTATTCCCTTTACTAAGGGACAATTTTTTCTAGTTATTAACTTGCCTTTGAGAGGAAAGATTTGATCTGAAAATTAAAATTTGAGTACAAGGAAGGTTCTTCCCATTAGGTAAGTCATCAAATATGATTCTGACATGTTTGTTCTGTGATTTTGCTGCGTTGTTTGTTGTTTAATGGTGCATACAATATTTAATGGTAGTCTTGCAGCATGGTATGTCTTAGTAGGTGGTAGTATGATTCCTTGTTATTGGTTTCTAATTTTTTAGGTGCTAAGGTATTTGTATATATAAACACTAAGGTTCCCACACTCTTCATCAATGTACAACACTTCATTCATGGGTGCTCCATTTTAACACATAATTTTCATCTCTTTCAACTTTAACACAAGGACCTCTTGGCCCTTGGGAGTATTAAGGTTGAAAGAGATGAACATTATTTTTTAATGGAGTAGTTGAAAGAGATGAACATTATGCAAAGCAGAACTTGCTAAAACGAAAAGGAAAACAACCACGGCCTGGAAAACCAAGGTACAACACATATCATCTTTTTAGTGAAATATGCTCATTTATTTTTTTCTTTTTTGTTTTAAGTAAGAATTCTGATATCTAACGTTTTTCAAAATTTTCATATATAGGCTACCTGACACCTCCAAAGCAACCAAGGCTAGAGTGGAAAAGCACGAGCAGCATAGACTGGGCCAGGGTGGCTATAGAAAACTAAGAGCCCGAATTGTAAGAATTAAATGATTAACTGTGGGGAATATTTATTTGACAGTAGAGAACAAATATCTGTTTTTGATATTGGAAATTTTAAATGTGTTATGCATTGCAGGGAAATACGTTCCAAGATGATGCCACCAAGGAATACCTAAAGCTTGGTTTCAAGTATGGTTTTAAAAGTGTGATTGAATATCAGAAAAGCTTGGGGCAGACTCTAATCTCCCCAATGACTCAGATGCAGGTAAATAAAATGAATAAGGACATCATTACAGTATACTATTAAAGTATATTCAGTTTTGATTATATCACCCATAACTAAATATTTATGTTTGCTTTTAAGAAACAATGCAACCGCAACAGTGAATCTAGCACTACTCAGCATGTACTAGCTGATCTTGGGGTGTGCATGTCCCATGATAGTGGGGAGAAGAGTATCCATTTTGGTATGTGTGCTTTGGAAATAGAAATATCTATTGTGATTATAGATATTTATTTCGTGACGTATACTTATAAATTTTCTTCTTTCAATGGAAGACCATGTAGCTCAGGAGGGTGAACCGCAAGAGGAATTAGCAACTAGAGAAACAATTAACATAGTAGCTGTCACAACTACACAGACAGGTAAAGAGAAATATTGTAATTTTAATCAAAATAAATAACTATTAATTTTAATAATATTTCAACATATCGATATGCCCATTTTCATTGTTGCATTTCACACCCCTTCAGAACTGCCTCCACGTCCTACTCAATGACATACAAGAAGTATGATACATGAGGGCATAGAAAAACAAACACTAGCAAGACATGTCTTTGTAGATATTCCACCAAATGATGATGATAATACCTTAATCGTCAGTTATTATAATGCAAAAAAACTGAAATCAAAGAAAAAATAGATGTATAAATTCATGACTTGTATTTGGATGTATATCGATGTTGTTAGTCTGAAACATTGTTTATATGAATTACCTCATTATGCTTCAATGTTTTTATGTTTATATGTTTTGATGGCTAGCCTAGTTATGCATGAATGTTTATATGTTTTCTATGTAAACAACATCATTTATTGGGTATGGGGAATTGAGAGTGATGTGATGGGGGGGAGGGGCCATATGAGATTCCACCTTCACATGGTTGTCCATGTTCATTAGATATTATAAAACTATTATCGAAACAGAGAGGAGCTCAAGAAGGTATAGATACTCTTTTATTACTATGTATTAAATATGGTTGTAAATTTTTAAATGCATGTCTATTTCTTAAAATATTTCTAATAAATTTAACATTTCACAGTTATTGATTTCTACAGGATATTCAAAATAGTCCTTTAGCTGTGTTGTCTAGAGGAACTGGGAAACCTTTTTTTTTCTTTGGATAAATTGAATTTAGGCAACTTGCATAAAATTACTTTTTGGCTATCCAATTATCCCATGCACTTTACAAAAATTATATGTTAGGTAAACCTGATGAAAGTGAATGTAATTATTTGGAAACTACTTATGCAAAATTACTAGAAACTAGTGACAAACTTATTTTTGTTTGATGTCAATTACTACATGATCAAAGATTGGGCATGATTTCAGATGGCCTTAATACATTGAAGAACATGGCTTAGGACATAAAAGAGGTTTCTTTTCCTGAACTCAAATATGTTTTGTGTTGAATTTTAGTACTTCATCTTTTTGCCTTTATTTGGTATAATATGTTTTTTGCTTTGTTTATTTCAAGAACTAGATGCACAAGTTCCCTTGATTGATGAGATTGACACAAAGGTTGACAATCAAGTAAGCTTGACAATATAATGCTAGGCACATTTTGAAAGCCTAATGTGTAGTCATCCGGTATTACTTGTATGCTCATGTTGATGTCCATTTTTGTCATCGTTTTTGGTCATTAAAACGTGTTCTATTGGCACTCCTTTTGTCATTTTTGGTGTATTAATTCTTACTTCTTGCCATTCAGACCGTCAATCAAACCCGAGTATGAAATTATTTGAATATCACACAAATCTTGATTAATTATCATCATATTATGGTTTATTAACATTAATTTAACGTTTTTCAACCTGCTTGGCATATAGACTTCGTTCTGTAGGCTATGGATTTCAAACGGACCTTCATTCAGATGCACGTTCATGCTGAAGATGCCCAGACACATTCAGACCATCGTTCAGCCCTCCGTTCGCACCATTGGATTTGTTGGTTGGAATATTCCGGGGCATTAAAGACAAAAACCGTGACATGGGTTACGTTGGCAACGTGTCCCGCATGGTGCATGAGCCCTCGTTCTAGAAGATCCGTGCTCCTATCCGCCCAGCTTGACAACGCATCATCTGCCCACGTCAAAGGAAATCAACGCACAGCTGCTCGCGTCAAGTGAACCAATGCCCACAGAATCAGGTAGACGGCATGTTTGTTGTCATGAACAGTCCTGTAGATATTTTCTTCAGCAATTAAGACCTCATATTTTTAGAGAGGTCAACCACTGAAAGGGTCAACTTTCTCCCCCATTGTAAAATTATATAAGGATGTCTCTCGTTGAGAAACGAAGTTAGCTAGTTAGCACCAGTAGTTGGAGAGATACACAGAGATAGAAAATGAATGTGTAACCTTTGATTCAGTTAATAGAAGTTTCTGATTTAGTTGTTGATGTTCTGTTGGTGAACGATTTGAGTTAGACAATCCTTGATTCCTGAGAAGGGCCCCTCAACAACCAGAGGTTTTTTTTTATATTTTGTTATTTCCTTTTTGCAGATAAGTAGCTTTCATTTTCAGTACATGTATTTAATTTGGTTTTTCTTGTAGATGTCATTTCTCTTTTTTTTGTAAACATATGTCTTGCTGCTAATACTATTCACATTTTCAGAATTTAAAGTGACCGGTCATGCATAGTTTCCCTTAGTTTCCTTTCAGTTTTTCCATTGCAATTAGATAGAGTTTAGTTAGTTTAGTATTTCAAGTTCAGTTCGTAAATAGATTTAATCCTGTTAAATGTTACTATAGCTCTAGATTAGTTTCATTTACCTTGCAGTCCTTTTTTATTATGCAATAGAAATAGTTTATTTCTTTAGATTAGTGTAGTTTCTTTTTGTTATTTCATCTTTAAATACTTTATTTACTGCTTTGCTTGCACTGTAGATTAAAATGCATAAACCAGCTAACGTTAGAATCATTTAGTCTGCTCATTTTCATATTTTATATTGGTTTCTGTCATCCGGACTGTCATACAAACTTTAATATTTTCTGTCTTGTTTTTATGCTTGTTTAACGTTCAGGTTTTCAGGTTTTCGAACTGTATTATTTTCTATAGTTAACCAACATTTATTTATGTAATTATAACCTTGTTTTGAATAGCATAATGTCTTGCTTAAGTTTCATATTCATTTTTAGTTATCCTTTATCTTTTAGCTTTCCTTAGTTTTTAGTTGTACTTTGATCTGTAGTTCATACTTTATCTTTGATTTCTTAACTTGTTGTTAATCTAGAACTTGTCAGTTTTATCCTTAGTTTAGTTTACTTCATTTTTATTAAATAATTTCATTCTCAAAAGCACATTAGTTTTTCATAGTCTAATCATAATTCTAAGTTCAAGCATAGGATTTGCTCTTCTCATTTACATAGTTAATGAAGATGTTCATAGGATGAGATTTGATTCAGAAATAAAATATCTTTATTAAGTTTTCTACTTGCTTCTAGATCAAACTCATTTTCAAGTAAATATCTTTATTAAGTTTTCTACTTGCTTTTCGATTAGATTTGTTCCATGTCATTTGCTTATGGATAAATAATAGATTATAATGTTTAAAGTTAGTTGTAATTGGTCACTCTTTAGCTTGCATCTCTTTGTAGAAGTTAAACTAGATTTACTTCCATTCTGTTTCCTTCTCACATTTGAAAGTCATTTCGATACATTTTCTCCCGTTCCTATTACATTTGACACATTCCCTCAGAATCCTCAAGGAGAATGGAATTAGATAGCTTAGTTTAGTTTTGAGTATTTGTTAAATGCACGAATAGTTTAACTGTTGAATTTGTTAGGCTTATTTAGTTTATAATCTTGCTATAAGATAACATAATTTTTTATTTCCATAGTTGTAAAACTGAATCATTTCATAGATAGGTTTCCTAATTTATTCATAGTTATTACTTTCTAATTCCTAGATTAAGAGTTTGAATAATTGATTAGTAGTTTCCATTTTTCATAAGAGTAGTTTGCTTTTGATCAAGTTTTGTTTCCTAGAATAGTATTGTTGTTTTTATCTTTTCATTCATTGTTCATAGAGTAGAGTAGTATAGATTGATATTATTCTGATCTATTGGTTTAGTTAGGTTTAGTTAGGTTTAATCAGTTTAGTAGTTGTATTTTTGAAGTTTGACTTGGTTTTTCATTTTGAAAGATCTTTCGATCTTTTCATTATTAAACATTTATAAGGTCAGCCGAGATGATGTCTCAGGTACCATTCTACCTTAGCATATACTATGCCACAACTCTAAGATTACCAACCCTGGTCGATAATTAAATATTTGGGGATTCATTAAGACAGTAAATACACCCAACATTTTGGCGTCATTGATGGGGAGTTGTAGATAGGTAGAATTTAGTTGTAAGTAGGTAGACTTTTTAAAAATTAGTGATAGATAGAATTTTCCTTTTTGAAACTTAGAAATAGGCTGGTGGCGGGTGAGCGGTAAGATGAGAGGTAAGAACCTGTGCATTTTCTATAATAGGCATCCCCAAAACCCAGCAATAGTAGTAATGCAATTATAATTTATTTCAGTTTTAGCTTTGTTTTCATGAATAGGTCTAGAGACTCAAAAGGTAGATACATTAAAACTATCCTTCCTACTAAAATCCCTACTAACCTTTACGGGGGGCATGCCACCCCAACTACTAACTCAGCAGAAAGGTATTGGAAAACACCTAAAGGGGATAGTCCTACTTAGAAAGCTAAGGAAATCCTTTCTGGAAACCATTTAGGGGGAACCATAGAGACCTCAAAGAAGTCTGTTCATAAAGAAATTCCACTAGAAGAACCTCAAGCTCATATTGAGATTGAACTTATACAAGAGGAAACTCAAGAGGATAAAACATTAGAACCTCTCAACCCTCCATTAGCTCAAAAACCCAAAAACACTACCTTTTCAATAGTAGGTGGTCCAAACCTAGTAAACTTTGTTGATCCTGCACAAGTAGATGCTCTTTTTGAAAATTCTGTGAACATAGTTGTTTCACATATTAAGACAACAACTGTAGTACCTTCAAAAATGGACTCCCACGTAGCTAGTAATTCCTCTCCTAAAAAGAGGAATACTATCCCTGAAACAGAACGTTGGGACATCCCATATTCACCAAGAAAGGAAAAACCTAGGTATTCTCTCTTTGGAAATCAAGTTTTCATGGAGAATGAAAATGAAGATCATGTCCGACAAGAGGAAGAAGAGGGATATGTTAGAACTAATGGTACCTTTGGGTTCCCTATCTTAGAAACTGCACAAGATGTAACCATGAAAAACATCCCTCCCTCCTCACTACAGACATTGATGGGAAGAGTAGTGAGGATCCAGATACATTCTTGTTCAAATTTGACATTTTGTGTAAGAGCTATAACTACCTACAAGATGGCCAAAAGCTAAAAGGTTTTCCTACCACATTAAAAATTATACTCTTCAATGGTTTATGGGGTTAGGAGAATCTAGTATTAGAACTTGGGAAGACATGAACACTGCATTTCTACGGAAATATCAGGATTACAGTAAACCTAAGGACTCTCACAATGGCATTTTCAAAATACAACAACTTGAAGATGAGAGCCTAGAAGACTATCTCGAAAGATTTAACTATGTGTTACACAAATCCAAAGATAGTGATCTCCAAGAAGATGCAGTAAGGACACTCTTCCTTAATGGAATCTTAGAAGAATTCTTAGAAAACCTTAATCTCATGGCAGCAGGACACATCTCTCATAAGTCTTTCACACAAATTTGTGAGCTATGTAGGAATTACTCTAGGAGCAAAGGGAAAAGTGGAAGACACTTTTGAGAATCTTATACTAGGAACCTAAAAGGAAATACATCCAGTCCTGGTGGAGTTACAAGGATAGAATTGGGAAACCTATTAGAAAATTTTAAAACAGATATCTTAGGAGCCATGGGTTCTCAATTAGATGCATTACAAGCTAAAAAGAGACAGGATGAAGAGTGTGCAGTAATGAGTGTTTTCTATCGTAGGTGTAGAACTAAAAATCCCTAACGGGAATGTCCATTGAATAATGTTTCAGTATGTCACCTTTGTACATAAGAACATCCAACTGATAACTGTCCATCGTTTCCTAGGTTACAAGCTGTATATAAGAGTGAGAATTTTGGTGAAACATCTAGGAGGCCTTGAAAACCTAGAGATCAACCATCATAACAATTTCCACCTTATTACCATCCTTATCCATGTCCTTATCAACCTTCTCAACAAAAGAAAACTTCAGGTTGGAAAAATTGGTCACCGTAGTATCCTCCTCAGAATGATCAACAACAACAATGGCCACATGGATGGAGTGGACAAGCATATTCTCAACCACCTCCTGCTATGCCTAACTATACTTACCCACCTAATATCCAACAACTCTTTCATGGATTTGTACCTCCTTCACTACCCGCTATCACAAATCAACCTCACCATTTCCAGAATATGAATCCCCCAAGACCCACAATATTACATGCACAACCGATATCAAATCTTAACAACAAGCCAACTCAAGCTCTTAACAACATTGGGTTGCTACCTATTCCATCATATGCCATTTCGACTGCACCAGTGCATGAGATTCAACTGCGGTCTAGAAGAGTTATGCAAGATCAACCCAAATCATCAGTTGTTATTCGAGAAGAGAATGAAGAAGAAGACATACCTAATAAAATTTTGAGTGATGTCATTCTCGAAGATGTTGTTATTCCTAAATATTCAACACACAACCATCCTCATAAAGAAGTAATTACAGGAGAAAAATCACCCCCAAATTTGGAGCGTCTAGTAATAGAAAAACCTGTAACTTATCCAGAGTATGATATCATTAACGAATTGAAAAATATTTGTATCAAGATCCCTTTGTTACAAGCCATTAAAGATATACCAATCTATAGTGAGGTGATAAAGGAACTCTGTATTAAAAGTCCATGTAAAAATAAAAAAGACCCTCCGATAATTCATGTCATAGGTGAAATGTCAAATTACATAGCAAACCAACCTAGAATTCCAAAGTATACAAATCCAGGAAATCCTGTGGTAACTGTTATCATCCGATAACACTACCATAGGAAACACACTTATTGATCTAGGGGCTGATATTAACCTGATGAATACCACAATTTTAGAAACCCTCCATTTAGGACAATTTCTCCGCCCTACCCCAACAATGTTAGAATTAGCAGATTGCACTATGGTGCAGCCCGCTGGGATCTTAGATGATATCATTGTATCAGTGGCTTCATGGGAATATCCCATGGACTTTATGGTCATAGAATCAAAGGACCCTTCCAAAGGACACCCCATTATTCTGGAAAGACCTTGGTTATCCACTTCTAATGCATTTATAGGATGTAGGGATGGAGAGATGATTATCTCTGATGGGTTATCTACAAGAAAACTAGCTTTATACCCACCAGCACAACTAGTAACTGAAAACCTATTTTGGTCAGATTGTCCTTTTGGGGATGAGAACTTGGAAGGAATTTCCTTGTTAGTGATTTCTCCTAGGCACTTCAAGAACAGAATACCGAGAATGTGTTGAACCAATTTGTTTCTTCCACAACATGTATAGACTTGGGTGAATCCATGAAGATGGGTGTCTATTTTGGGGGGTCCCGTGAGAAAATAAATCTGATTTTTTTATGTTTTCAAACTTTGGGCGAATAAAGTGATATTTTTGTTTGGAATTTCACTTTTCACTAAAAAGAAAACTTTTAGAGAAT
Source organism: Larix kaempferi (assembly GCA_027924585.1). Lineage (NCBI taxonomy): Eukaryota > Viridiplantae > Streptophyta > Pinopsida > Pinales > Pinaceae > Larix > Larix kaempferi. Next base: position 9,107,512 of record BSBM01000510.1, read on the forward strand.
TATTTTAGCTTTCTACTCATATTTTTTTCAAATTTTTTTTATTGATATTTGATATGTCGATTTGGAAAATGTTTGACAATGTGTTCTTATAAAATGAAAGGACTACAAAATAGTCATGTTTTGTCGCAAATGTGAAATCATTGTTAAACTTGTTTTTTGCAAAAAACAATATTCTACGACAATCTACACACAATATACTACTACATGACTATAAGTTTGTAACCAATAGATCTATATACTAATTATTATATTTTTTTGAATTCGATCAATGGGGAAATCTTGTCGATTTTCAACATGTTTTTTGTCGCAAAACTTTTCTCTCAATTGAATATAAAACTAAAAAATCTACGAATACCCTTTTGTAGTAGACACGCCAATTCACTGCACCATATTTTTTTCAATTTTTTTGGTGGTGTATTTTTAAATCTATGGATTTTTCATTTCACCGCATTTTGAAAGAGATGAAATCAAACTCGAAAAATGTTAAGAAAAAAAAAATTAAAAATATCAGATCTCACCTATACACAACAAAATCTATACATTTGGAAAGTAGATTTAATGACGAAACTAATGGTATCTAGTCTGACAGTCGCTTTGTAGTGTAAGAGATTGTTTTTACCTTTTGAAAATGGAGAAAACTGAAAACTGTGCAGAAACGTGAAGTTTTCAGGTTTCAGAGGTTATTCGGTCGAATAACTTTTTTTCGTAATGGAGTCGTTATTTTCAACAAAAGTTATTCGGCCGAATAACCAAAAACAAACGCAAAAAAAATTTCATCAGCTGAATAAAAATAAAAATAAAAATTGTCTATACTTGTATAAATAAATTATAGACATTCATTATTTTCGCACATTTTAATTTCGCATATTTCTGGTCAAAATATTTTTGAAGGGTTTTTCAAAGGAGATTTCTTTTGCAAAAGGAGTTTTTTTATAAGGTATTTTTCTTTCTATTTCTTTCCAAGGGGTACATTCAAAGAGTTTTTTTCTAAGGCATTTTTGCAAAGGAGTTTATATTCCAAAGTATTTTTGCACTTCTTACGTCTTTGCAATGGGTTTTTTTAAGGTGTTTTTTTCCGAAATATTTTTGCAAAGGAGTTTGTTTTTACAAAGTATTTTTTCAAGTGTTTTTTTCAAAGAAGGTTTCTTTCTAAATGGTGCATTTAAAGAGTTTTTATTACAAGGTATTTTTGCAAAAAAAGAATTATTCCAAGGTATTTTGCAAAGAAGTTTTTATTCCAAGTTATTTTTGCAAAGGAGTTGTATTTTTCCTTTTTATTTCTTTGAAAGGGGTTTTTTCAAAGGTTATTTTCCCAAGATATTTTTGCAAAGGAGTTATTTCTTTGTAAGGTTTTTTTTCAAAGTATTTGTTTTCCTATATATTTTTGCAAATAAAGTTTTTTTTACAAAGTAGTTTTCCAAGAGGTTTTTTCAAAAAAGGTTTTGCAAAGGTGTATTTTTCCTTTTTATTTATTTGAAAGGGTTTTTTTCAAAGAGTTGTTCTCCCAAGTTATTTTTGCAAAAGAGTTATTTGTTTGCAAGGGTTTTTTCAAGGAATTTTTTTTCCAAGATATTTTTGCAAATGATTTTTTTTTCCAATTATTTTTTCAAGTAGTTTTTTCAAAGAAAGTTGTTTCCTAGGTATTTTTTCAAAGAAGTTTTTTTCCAGTGGTTTTACAAAGAAGATTTTTTTAGAAGGTATTCTTATTATTTTCCAATGGGTTTTTTCAAAGATGATTTATTGTCAAGGGTTCTTGTTTCTTTCAAATAAGGTTTTTTTCAAAGGAGATTTCTTTTCAAGGAGTATTTTCAAAGGAAATTTCTTTCCAAGGAGTTTTTTTTCAGAAGACTCTTACAAGATCTTGATAAGGTGAAGTAAATTTTAGGTCATGTGTTTATAAATTTTGTAACTGTTTTTAAATCTTAATTTTGTTTTTTTACTATAAAGTGATGATTATTTAACTTATCATCTATAGATTAAACAATCATGGGCAGTAAGAGAAATCGTCCAAGAAAACATGATCATAAGCGTGATGATGATGATAATAATAGAGAAAAAATCAAATATCATGCCAAAAAGCAAGGCTTGCAGAAACGCAAGCGACAATTATTGAAAATATAAATAGAGATTTACATGATAACGTTGATGAAATGGAAATTGAAAATAGAGTACAAGAAGAACAAATTGAAGTTGAAGAAACCATTGTTGAAGATGTAAATAGTGATTTACATGCTAATGTCGATGAAGTCAATATTGAAGATCAAGTTCAAGATCCAAAAATGTGACCTGATATGTATATATTATGTGTTTTTCAAATTCATTTTTTATAATGAATTGTATTTTTTGATATATGTTCAATTAAATTTAATTTGATGTATAGGTACTTTCACCATCGATGATGAAATGTTAGAAGATGTTGATTGCAACAAATATTGAAAAAAATACCTATACATGCTGCACGATATCGTGCTCAAAAATTTTATGATGATGTTCTGAAGAATTATTCAATAACAGGACAAACACAAATTTTGAGATGTTTATTAATGTCCAAGAAGTTAGAAGATGCTACGTCATTATTGGGTATTCACAAGGCAACAAAAGAGTTGAAATTGAAACATAATGTGATAGAAAATATAGGTGATGCAATAAAAAAATTTGGAAAATCCAGAAAGAAAGATACCAGTGTTGCACGTAGAGTAATTCAGACAGCAATTGTTCCAGTTAGTACTAGACAAAAACGTTTGACAACACAACTAGCAAAAGTAGTTGGAACCTCGAGGAAGACATTATACAAACATAGCAAATTCAGAATGCAAATAGATGAAAATGATGAACTTGCTTGCTGGGCAATTATTTGTAGACAGCCTTACAAAGATAGAATGGGAGCAGGTGTTAAAGATATTGTACAGGAATATTGGTTGGCACATATTCGAGTTTCACCAAATTCAAGGGATGTGATATGACAAAGAATATCACGAGGGGTATATGAAAGCAGTCCAAAACATATAATGGATATGAAACAAGTACAGTTGTTCAGTAAATTCAAGGAAGGTCATCGTGGAATTAATGTGTCAATCACTACATTTGTGCAACAAAAACCATGATATGTTAGACCTATTACTATACGTGACACATGTTGTTACCGTTATCATGTGCAATTTCAATTATATTACGACACGTTTCTTGAATTTGGTAAAATATTTTGGATGAATTCACCACCTCCGCCCACAGTACGTGAATTCATATCTCAAACTCTATGTGAGAGAGATCATGATGAAGTATTTTATAATAAGAAATGTGTCAATGGAAAACATTGTCATCATTGTGGAAATCTGGTCTTATTCCACAATAAATATCCTATCGATAATGATCACTTGCTGTCAAATGTAACCGTTGATTGGAGAAGATATGAATACATCGGTTATGCTACAAGTTCTAGTGATGCACATTCCAAAAGAATTGATTTGTGAGAAGATAAAATATGTGTGACAGATTTTCTCAAGAAATTTGAAAGTGAAATTTATAAATACACCAAGCATTCAAATAGAGCACGATGGCAAGACCTTCAATTCAAACAGTCTCGTGAAATTTTTCCACCAAGAACAATTTTGTCAATGGTTGATTTTGCAAAAAACTACACATTTGCTATACAAAAAGAGATATAGAGTGAATACTATCATTTTGACTAAGTTTCGATATTTGTCCATGTTCTATATAGACATTCTCAACGGGATGTTGATGGCATTGAAAGCACATGTGATAATCGAGATGCGATTAAAGAAATCACTTTTATATCAGTGATGATCGTACACACGATACACATTTTGTTCAACATTGTATTGAAAGTATTTTCTACGATTCACTAAAAGGATGTGACGTTAAATTCAATGAACATTGGATATGGTTGGATGGATGTGCGGGAAAATTTAAATCTTCGTGATCATTTTATTGGTTATGTCGACTTCCTAAAGCATTGAACATTAAACATCGCTGGAATTTCTTTGAACTGGACATGAAAAATGTGAACATGATGGTGCAGGAGCATGCGTAAAAAGAGCACTTCGAAGATGGAAAATGAACCATTCTTCTGCATGATTTCATTCAGCTGCAGAGGTTTTTCAATGGTGTAAATTACATCTAATCTATGATTATAATCAATAATCAAAATATGTGCGCAAGTATGTACATGATTTTTTTAATTTATATTAATTGTCAATTTAAAAAATTGTATGTATTAACATTTAAGTATATGTACACTAACATCAAAAGTTGTCATTTGTGTAAGTTTTTTTGGCTTGTTGGGGTCCAAAATATAAATAGATCAATACCATACAACGCTAGCACCATACATGGGACTAGAGATTTTCACTCTATTCAAACAAAATCCTTCCAAAACGTGTTTGCATTTGACAGTAGAAAGAAATCATGCTTTTGTCATATTTTCACTGAAAATGTTGAATCTACAGAAGTTTGTGAAAACATAACGAACAAATACGTAAAACATTTGAAACACACAGAGATTAATCCTAAAGGAAAAATGCCACTAGCAAGCGTAAAAGAATTAGAATCAGAATAAATAGCAATGTCATCTGATGGCGACAGAATTTCAGATTTTGTTAGAGAAGGTAATGATCTTACAACTATTTTGTCGATTGTTCATTCTTGTCAATCATTTTATACATGTATATTAGTCAATTTAATTGATTTAAAAACCCTAACGCCAATTGTAATTTGCACAGGGGATTTTTTCGTTGTGATTGCACCTATAGACAACAACAAAAATGTGAAGTATTATATGATGCGATGCACTAAAGGAAATATGAAGTTATTGGAGGACTACAATGACAACGGATATACATTAGAGAAATTTTGAGGTCAAAAAATGGCCTCAAAACAAAAAAAATGTACTATAAAAAACAACCAATTACATTCTAGTAGATGACATCATCCCCCTTGGTGAGGTGGCATTGCATGAGTTAAGAATGCCTATTTGTCAAATTTTCTATGGTGGATAAAAACACATAGTTAACCAAGGTAGTGGTGTAAGTACTTTTAAGTCATAAAGTAAAGTACTCATAATGATAGTCTTTTCATAAAATAATATTATTGTCATTTTCAAGTAAAGTACTCATAATGAATATCTTTTCACACTTTCTCATAAAATAATATTATTTTCATTTTCAAGTGAAGTACTCTTAATTCATAAAGAAAGTCCTTTCACATTTTTTTATAAAATAATATATTATCATTTTTATGTTTTTAATTTTAAATTATATATTCACTCCATTCTATTTAATAACATAATGTCAAACTAATAAATAATAATAATAATAATAATAATATAATGTGGATTATAATAATATTATTAACATTTTACATGTAAATAAATTCTCAAATAAATTACATTATATTAAATTCATGAGAAAAATACTAAATATAAAAAGTCAACATAAAATTAAAAAAATAGCTCTTAAAAATATTTTTTATTATTTAATTTCATTTGCAAGTTGAAGACAAATAAATGCTAAAGGACAATACATTTTTGGGAATTTATAATGAATCTTAGTCACATCAATGTAGACTTATTTTATTAATTTTATTTCTAGTGAATTTTGAAAAGCAACTCAACTATGGTTATTTATATTGTGCATAGAAAATCATGTGGGAGGTGACTTGTCATATATACCTACCCCATAAAACCTCCAATTCATAATATTTTAATATATCTCATATTTTTGTAGTACATCTCTTAGGAGGCCATTTTTTGAACTCAAAATCTCTCTAACGCATACGAGAGAGGATTCATCATTTTAAAGGGCTATTTTTTTCAGCAGACCCATATGACTGAAAATTATGTCTACTTTCAGGATTATGAACCTGATGTTATATGTTGTCAATATAGTCATTTAGTATGCGCATCTCGAATAAAATTGGTACAAGTTCCATCGAAAAAACAATTAAAAACTAAAAAATAGAAACTATCCAAATATGACCATGAACGAATAATTGAGGACGACATTCCATTGCGATGTTTTTAACTATATCAAAAATTAATCGATCGATGTTTTTGTCCATGTCCATGTCCATGTGAAATGTTGTGTACAATATATTTTTTTCTTTCAACTATGTCTATGATATTGAATGGGAACTAGAATAAGAGTTTAAATGATCGTATTTTAGTATACTGAAATGAATTCAAAAATTATTTGCTAATAAAAACTTTAATGTGTAATTTCGTCTTAAATTTTGTGTACAATACTTTATTCGGGTCCCCATATGTCTATTAGACCACTTAAGGGATGAGATAACGGATGTGGTTGTCCCCACACTCTACCCCGAATCTTTACATTTCACTGAAGTATGTAAGTGAAGAATCATCGAGAAACCTGCTAAATTTCATATGATCCATTTCATGCTTCTCTAATATAGTTAATAAATAAGAAATTATTATTCTTGATCCATAATATGGGTTGATCCATTACTAGTTTTATGGTGGGCTAAACAATCCATATAAATACATGATCCATGAGTTTTTTAAACTATCACTTGTGTAAGGTCACATAACTGAAATCATGGCAAATGGAGATAACGATCATTTGATTTTTAATCACAAGCAAGTATTCCAATATTGTGAAGCTTATGCTAAATTAGAGCAATGATTATTGACAAGAATTCGATGAAAATTCATCAAATTGTTGTCTAAAATTATTGCTCTAATTTAGCATAAGCTTCACAATCCTGTAATCTTTGCTTATGATTAAAAAACAAAAAATCGTCAAATCCCCATTTGCCATTATTTTAGCCGCATAAAATGTACTTGAACATTGAAAATATGATTCATTTGTACAAATTTCAATTTATCATTTATATGAAATTCAAGTATTATGTTGAAACCAAGATTGAATATATATAACAAACTTCTTTCTTAACATTCCTAACATTAGATTGCACCTATCAAAACTTCCTAACATTCATTCTTAACATATTCCTAACATTCCTATCAAAACTTCCTAATATTACTATCAAAATTTGAACCTAAGATTCATTTTTAGACTTTCTAACTTTCTTATTTCTATCAAAACTTCTTAACATTCCTAAAATTCCTAACATTCAAAGCTTCCTAACATTCATTCTTAAAATTCATATAAAACCTTAGATTGCAAATTCATAAACATTAGATTGCACCTATCAAGACTTAGTAACATTCTTAAACTTCCTAACATTCATATTTCTATCAAAACTTCCTAACATTCCTATTTACATAGCCAACACTGAAAATATTTTACATCCTAACAAACTCATATATTTTACATTCTAACATTCATTCATCCTTAACTTCCTAACATTTTAAACATTCATCCTAAAACACTCATAGATTTTACATCCTAACTCATTGATCCTTAAAATTTCCTAACATTTTTAACATTCAACACTTCCTAATATTCATTCTTAAGATTCATTCCTCCTAACTTTAGATTGCACCTATCAAAACTTCCTACCATTCATTCATGAACACTTCTTAACATGCTTAACATTCATAACTTTATATTGCACCTAGATCAAAACTTCCTAACATTTTTAACATTCAACACTCCCTAAAACTTCCTAACATTCATTCTTAATATTTTAAACATTCTTGACCCTCAACATTCATTCTTAACATTCCTTACTCCTTACTCTAGATTACACCTATCAACATTTCCTAACATTCATTCTTAACATTCAACACTTCCTAACATTCATTTTTATCATTCCTATCTTTAGATTGCACCTATAAAAACTTCATAATATTCACTATTAGGATTCAACACTTTCCTAACATTCATTCGTACCATAAAATTCATTTTTAACATTCAATATTTTCTAACATTTATTCTTAACATTTTTTAACTTTATAACATTCATTCTCAGGATTCAACACTTTCTTAACATAACGTTCATTCTCAACATTCACTTTTAACATTCAACATTTCTGAACATCCATTCTTAACATTTCCTAACTTTATATTACACCTATCAAATCTTCCAAACATCCATTCTTAACATTCATAGCATTCCTATCATTAACATTAATATATTTTACATCTACATACATACATAAATTTAATAATACATGCATTCATAAACATGCAAAAACATATTCTAAACATTTATCACACCAAATATGCTAAGTAATTAACAAAAAAAAAGTAGATCGTTTAAAGCAAATATAGAATATGTAAGTTCAATGTACATGTATATAATCCTAAAAAGACATTCATGAACATGTGAGTTCAATGTACATATGTATAATCCAGAAATAAATCTCCTCGATGTCCAAAACAATTACAATATATATATCAACAAAAAAGGAAGAAGTCCACCACTAGGGCCTTCCCTTGGACTCAACCCAGCCTGCAACATGTATAAAAGTAGATTATGAATATCATAAATTATTTAAACAATTTTAAATTGAATTCAAAAAATTAAAATATTAAACTTATATATCAAAGAACAATTCAATTATTAACAAAATTACATCAAATTCTCTAAATACATGTCCACCACTATCCTCCACTAGTGTCTTCCCTTTACCTCCAAAAGATCGAAGAGACCCAAGCCACAATATGTATAAAATCAATTTATGAATCTCATAAATTATTTAAACAAATTTAAACTAAATCCAAAAAAATAAAATATTAAACTTATATCAGAGATCAATTCAAGAGTGAACAAAATTACCTCGACACCAATATCCACATTCATTAAAGAACCTATATCTCTCCCCTAAAATTTAAATTGTGTTAATAAATAAAACATAGTGCAAGAAAAACAAAAATTAAGCAATTAACTTAAAACCGAAACAAAAAAATTAAAATCATTAGCTCACAAGAGATGGTAAATCATCTAAAAAGTTTGTATGTAAAGAAACCTGCATGGATAAGTCAAATTAACAATAAGATGCATAGTTAAATTAAAATTAAAAAAAGGTTAATATATCAAGCTCGAACATAAACATAAATATGTAAATAATAAATATACCTCTCCAATATGCTCTACATTTTCTATATTTTGACTAGTGGAGAGTTGAAAACTATGTTCATTCATCATTCTGGAAAACTGCAACCAATAAACATTTACATAATGCACTTATTACTATACATAAAAAAAGACATAATATCATACATATAATGTAACAAAAAGTTCAATTCAAAATGAATAAAAGATTAAATAGATTGTCATATCATAATCAACAAACCTTTCCTAAACTCGATGTGTCATTGGATACAAAATTTGAAGCTATGTCACGACAAACCTTGGCATAAGCCCTGATATCTCCAATGATCATTCCATCTACCTCATCATTCATTTTGTAAACAAAATTTTGACGAATATTGGCACGAGCCCTCTCTCGAACCAATCCCACATCTACTCCAACTAATTGTTGATGTATATGTAACTTCGGAATGTATTTCACATATATGTATATTGTATTCCTATAGAGATGGTATTATTCCTCTATAAGGAAGTATCGTCATTTATATTGTAAGTGTCGTAACTTATACTTGATGGGTTATTAGACCACCTTATTTGGGGTCGGCCCTGTATAAGTCATGTGGGTCAAAGGGTTATTAGACCACCCTATTGGGGGTCGGCCATGTGGGTCAAAGGGTTATTAGACCACCCTATTGGGGGTCGGCCCACTCAGCATTATGTTATGTGGTAAAGTTCGAGCCTACATGAGTTAGGTAAAAAGGCAAGTCAAGTCAAGTATAAATAGAGTGCGGGAGGCACTCTATTTACTCACTTCTCACACATGCACTCAAGGAGGAGTGGGGCACTTATGGAGGAGAAGGATCTGCTGCTAGGTTATGGATATCTCTCTTGGTTGGTTGTATCATTGCTCTATCTATCTCTGAGGAAGTTATTGGGGTTTTTCACCTTTATGGTTTTCCCCAAGTAAATCTTTGTGTCTCTTGTGTGCTTGCATTATTGTCTCCATGATTGATATGCTGTAGATATGCTGTACATGCTGTTCTCTCAGTTAAGATCCTAGATCAAATTGAAGTAAATTCTGAAAATTTAACATGGTATCAGAGCTAGCCTGAAAGAAGGCATGATATGGCATGTATGACACTTGTTGCACTTACGATGCTAGGGCTTGATATAGCAAAAACCAGTCATCGTAGAACTTTCGCTATAAATCCGTTTTGGCGAAGTTTTCGGATCTGAAATTGTTACAGGACGAAGATTAAATCTCTAGGTACGTTGTGTCCAAAGGACAACCTCTAATTCGTTGTACTTTGTGATTTATGATCTGTGCAATATAGGGTTTCTGCCTCTTCTAGATCTGAGTCAAAATCAGGTGACCTTGGGAAAAAGGTCATAACTTGGGCTAGGAAGCTCCAAATGAAATTTCATAAAAAGTGACAGGTATTACACAGACTGTACTATCTCAGAAAACTTGTTTAGAGGCCGAAGGTGAACCAGTGACACGTGACACGCCGTGCAAGTTCGATCTCCTGTATTATCCCATAAACAGGTCACGTTGTGACACTTGGCATAACTCTCTCTCAGAGAATCCAATTGAGGTCAGACCTATCAGGATGGAAATATAACAGGCCGAGCTAGCTCAGGAAAGTTTTTCAGAGGCCGAAGTTCAAACAGTGACACGTGGCACGCCGTACAAGTTCGCTCTTCTGTTTTATCACAAAACAGGTCACGTTGCGACATTTGGCATAACTCTCTCTCAGAGAATCCAATTGAGGTCAGACCTGTCAGGATGGAAAGATAACAGGTCAGGCTATCTAAGAAAACTTTTTCAGACCCTGTGGATCGAAAAATTCGGAGGTACATCAGAAACAATCAGGTACATATTTATGTCAAAACAGAATTATTTTTGAGTACCTTCATTCATGGCTTCCGGAATTTAGGGCTTCGTAGAAAGTTGGAATTTTTGTAATATGAGACCACGGCTGGATGCTACTCATCAAAATAGAAATTTAGAGACCAAGATCAGAATTTTTGGTTGGGCAGAAGGCCGGGCTTGATCAGACCCTAGTTCGGGACTTTGATCAGAAAAGTGGAAAATTAGGGCTTCTGTAAAAATGGGAATTTTTGAAATCTGTGACCACGGCTGGAAGCTCCTCAGAAAAATAGAAGCTTAGAGCTTTGGATTAAACATTTTGATTGGGAAGAAGAGTGGGCTTCATCAAACCCCAGTTCAGGGTCACGTCCAGTGAATCCAGAAGTTTCAAAAGCAAAATTGAGGAGTGAAACTTTGCAGTTTTCAAATTCTGAATATACCAACTTGATCAGCTCATCAAGGCACATATTTCTATCCTGTCAGAAGTTTGAAATTCAAAGTTTGAATTTTTGGGGTTTCTCTAACAAACCCATATCCAGCTCAAGGTCCAGTTCTTGCAAATCAAGTGGATTGGGTTAATCCTAGAAGAAGATGGATTGATCATCTGCATGAGTGAAGAAGTTCCTGTTTCAGAGGGAGATGAGGCTAAGGCCTTATATAAGAAGATTACAAGCGATCTCGACAGGTATGACTCATCGAGTTTATGTTGTCTACTAACATGAAAGGTACACCAAGAAAGACAAATCATGTTCTAGTTCAAGAACATATGATCATGATGACATGAGGACAAAGATTCATCCATTGTCGTGGATCTCATAGAAGATCCATTTACGAGGTATGTATAACTTGGTTTTATAATGGTTAACATATGAGACATGCATGTTACTAGCACAAGTCACTGAAGAGAACCAGAAGACATTATGCGTGTATGTTAGACATAACTAGCTAGCATGCTAATCCAGGTATGTTTTTCCCATATCAAGCTAGAATCCTACCTTGGGTTAGGATCTTATACTGTTGTGTTGTTGATAATGATTATTCATGAAGTCATAAGTTTGAATAATCATGGTTGTATGCATATTATGTTTCTTACCATAATTGATGATATGACTAACCAGAAGAATCATGAAGGTATAGGTTTGAATAATCACAGGTTTTATGCATATTATATCTCTTATCTTGATTGATGATTCAACTAACCTGAAGAGTCATAGGTTTGTGTAATTACAGGTTTAGACATGTTATGTTTCTTATGATTTGACTAACCTCAAGAATCCTACATAAACCTTGAATGCTAATGCTTATTATTTTCTGTTTGAAATGATCATGACTATACATGCTTGAGATTATTGTGTTTTAATAGTATACTAATGAATGTATGATTTTATATGAGATCACAAGGATAACACAATCATGATACTAATAAGCATGCATAGGAACCAAGGATGAATGTAAGTTCAAGGATAGGTAATCCAGGAAGCAAAGATCAAGAGGGAGTACACTCCAGTGGTTTATGCAAGGATGCAGATATTCAGAGGGAGTTGACCATCTCTCTACATCCCACAACAGAAAGGTGTAGAAGAAGCTACTTCAGATTAGGGCTCCAGCAGCTCCTGTAAGGAAGCGAAGACTCAAAGGGAGTACACCCAACGAACAAACAAAGATAAGTATTTGAATTGTCATTTCTTAAATAATACTGTTGAATAATGTATATACTGATGTTCCTAGAATTAGGTTGTGTATTATGCATATTAGAATAATTGCATTGATGAACAGTATACTCCTAATATGCATGGGTAAGTGGCCTATGGCACTGTACAACATTCCATTGCTACTTACCTAGAATGAAACCTCTTTGCTGACATGTTGGGAGTTGTGCACACTCTTAACAATGTTCTGGTAGAGATTGGAAGGCATCTAGAAAGTTATGGAATATGGATAAATGTTGTATTGAAGCATTGGCTAAGATAATTGCATGACTGTATGGCATATTTTTTTATGTGTAAGAATTTGTTCTGAAAACTATGAGATGTTTTCTAATCATGCAATTTAACTTGTTGTGTAGGAAAGATCATATGCCATCTCCTACAAAAGAAGAACTACAACATTTGTTCTAGCAACAAAGATATCTATTGAAGATATTGAAGATATTGAAGTTCCCAGGATCTGGGATGAAGAAATGAAATGCCATGATCCGTCGATCATGAAGAATGATGTTTGGGATGTAATCCCAAGACATGAAGGGAAGTTTTTTATGACTTCCAAATGGAACTATCAGATCAAGCATGTTGCAGATGGCAGCATTGAGAAATATAAAAGTGATGAAATAGAAGATACAGCAGATGGATTCAAGACAGCTTCCTTGAATGTTGTAGTTGAAGAAGAAGTGTATGTAGAGCAGCCAATTGGTTCTGAGACACATGATAGGAAATCATATATGTGCAGAACTTGGTATGGTGAAGATAGATTGATTGCCGACACGCAGCGGAAGCTTACTACCGAGTTTGAGATGAAGAACTTGGGGATGATGCACTATTTTTTTTTGGAATGGAGGTGTGGCAAAGTGCAGATAGAATCTTCCTTGGACAAGGGAAGTATGCAGTAGAGATCCCAAAGAGGTTCAGGATGATGGATTGCAAGGCCATGGCCACACCTATGGCATCAAATCTGAAGCTTCTATGTGATGCTTCATCTGAGCCGATTGATGTCTCTATGTATTGCCAGATGATTGGGTCCTTGATGTACCTGACGAACACGAGACCAGACATTTGCTTTGCTATGAACACATTGAGCCAGTTCCTGACGGATCCGAGGAGTGTTCACCTGGTTGCTGTAAAGCATATTCTGAGGTACCTGAAGGGTACAATGGATTATGGGCTCAGGTATGAGGCGAATCAAAAGTTTAACCTGCAGGGTTTTGTTGATTCATATTGGGCTGGCAGTGCTGCAGATAGGAAGAGCACATCTGGGTGTTGCTTCAGTATGGGATCAGGTGTGATCTCTTGGTTTAGCAGGAAGCAGTCCTGCGTAGCACTGAGTACAGCTGAGGCAGAGTATGGTGCAGCCTGTTCAGCTAGTTGTGAGGCAGTATGGCTATGGGAGCTACTGTCTGAGTTATTTGATCTCCTGTTGGAGGCTACTGGTATCTTCTGTGATAAACCAGAGTTGTGTGAAGCTGTCCGAGAACCCAGTGCTTCATGACAGGTCGAAACACATAGAGATCAAATATCACTATATCAGGGATATGGTGCAGAGAGGAGCTGTGAAGCTCCTATATGTTGCGATGGACGAGCAGATTGCAGATGTGCTCACGAAGCCACTAGCCAGAGTGAAGTTCGAGTACTTCAGAGAGAGGCTTGGTGTTCTTCAGATCGAGGACACTTCGAGGAAGAAGTGATGGACACATTTGCTGAAGCCATTCCAAGCATGTTGGAAGGAGGATCCTTCACATGGCTGTGGATATAAGCGCTGGATGATGAGCATCAAGATGATGTTCTGTTTTCTGTTGGATATGATCAGTTGGATCATTTTTATGTATGTATGTACGCATCATGTTGGATGCTGGATATGATCAGTTGGATCATTTTTATGTATGTATGTACGCATCATGTTGGATGCTGGATATGATCAGTTGGATCATTTTTATGTATGTATGTACGCATCATGTTGGATGCTGGATATGATCAGTTAGATCATGTGTACGTATTTTGTATATGCATCATGTTGGATGCTTGGACCATGTATCTGTATATGTATCAGGTGGATACATTGTATGATCAGGTGGATCATGTATGATGATATGTATCAGGTAGATACTTGGTATGCATTAGGTAGATGCATTGATGATCAGGAGGATCATGTATGATGATATGTATCAGGTAGATACTTGGTATGCATCAGGTAGATGCATTGATGATCAGGTGGATCATGCAGCAGGATGTTGCAGTGATGATCAGGATGATCATAGATGACGAGCTTTAGGATGTTGCTCTAGATGACATGCAGCAGGATGCTGCAGTGATGATCAGGATGATCATAGATGACGAGCTTCAGGATGTTGCTCCAGATGACATGCAGCAGGATGTTGCAGTGATGATCAGGATGATCATAGATGATGAGCTTCAGGATGTTGCTCCAGATGACATGCAGCAGGACGTTGCAGTGATGATGATCAGGATGATCATGGATACATCAGGATGATGTATGGTGAGTATCAGGTTGATACTCTGTGGTCGTGGATCAAGTTGTGCAGATGAGCATGTAATAGCGCCCTGGGAGATTTGCAGATGGTATTTCGAGGTTTTGCCTATGGCATGTAATATCGGTGACCTGGGACATCTGGCAAATGCTCTTTCGAGGTTTTGCTCTGGGAGGACATGTAATAGCGCCCTGGGAGATCTGTAGATAGTCTTTCGAGTTTTTGCCTATGGCATGTAATAGCGCCCTGGGATATCTAGCAGATGCTCTTGCGAGGTTTTGTCCTATGGCATGTAATAGCGCCCTGGGAGATCCGATAGGTTGGGCTGTGTGCCTGTAATCAGTCCTGGGATGCTCTTGCGAGGTTTTTCCATGACCACATGTAATAGCGCCCTGGGAGATTTCAGGTCAGAGTTGTGTACCCGTAACATCCTGAGATGCTCTTGCGAGGTTTTGTGGTGGACCACATGTAATAGCGCCCTGGGAGATTTCAGGTCGGATTTGTGTACCCGTAACATCCTAAGATGCTCTTTCGAGGTTTTGTGGTGGGGTCACATGTAATAGCGCCCTAGGAGATCCTATAGGTAGAGCTGTGTGCTCGTAACAGCCTGGGATGCTCTTTCGAGGTTTTGTGATGCACATAATAAGTCCTGAGGATTCCACAGTATGGCCAGTGATGACGAAGACCTGCAGGTGGTGGGCCTACATCCAGTATGAAAAAGGACTGGCTCTGTAGAACTTCCTATGACGAGTAGATTCAGAGATTGATTGAGATAGCAGCAGCAGTGATGATGATGATGACTCGATGACGATTATCCAGTGACGATGATCCAGAGAAGATGACTTGTGCTAGAAGAACTGTGCTGAGAAATACCTTCCTAGTTAAGAGGGAGTGTTGATGTAGATGTAACTTCGGAATGTATTTCACATATATGTATATTGTATTCCTATAGAGATGGTATTATTCCTCTATAAGGAAGTATCGTCATTTATATTGTAAGTGTCGTAACTTATAC
The DNA here is from genome assembly GCA_027924585.1 of Larix kaempferi. Taxonomy (NCBI): domain Eukaryota; kingdom Viridiplantae; phylum Streptophyta; class Pinopsida; order Pinales; family Pinaceae; genus Larix; species Larix kaempferi. Next base: position 9,123,571 of record BSBM01000510.1, read on the forward strand.
TTGATGGGTTATTAGACCACCTTATTTGGGGTCGGCCCTGTATAAGTCATGTGGGTCAAAGGGTTATTAGACCACCCTATTGGGGGTCGGCCATGTGGGTCAAAGGGTTATTAGACCACCCTATTGGGGGTCGGCCCACTCAGCATTATGTTATGTGGTAAAGTTCGAGCCTACATGAGTTAGGTAAAAAGGCAAGTCAAGTCAAGTATAAATAGAGTGCGGGAGGCACTCTATTTACTCACTTCTCACACATGCACTCAAGGAGGAGTGGGGCACTTATGGATGAGAAGGATCTGCTGCTAGGTTGTGGCTATCTCTCTTGGTTGGTTGTATCATTGCTCTATCTATCTCTGAGGAAGTTATTGGGGTTTTTCACCTTTATGGTTTTCCCCAAGTAAATATTTGTGTCTCTTGTGTGCTTGCATTATTGTCTCCATGATTGATATGCTGTAGATATGCTGTACATGTTGTTCTCTCAGTTAATATCCTAGATCAAATTGAAGTAAATTCTGAAAATTTAACACTAATGCCGACGCTAAACCATCACCAACAAAATCCCTTGCAGTTGTCGCAAGTTGGGATGTGGGCTCCATCTCTGATCTTAATGCCACAAGCCTGGGTGGGAAAGATATATGGAGCGGAGGTCTAAGAGTTGTAGGGTCTCTAAGAGCACATTTTTTATCATATATTTAACTATTTCCAACTCCATAAAATTCAGAATGAACATTAATATAATCTGGCTTCATATTTAAAAAAAACTCCGCATAAAAAAAATCTAGCAAAATATTGAGAAACCTCATCGTTCCATGGAAACCAACCATAGGCTGCAAGGAAGCGATCATATATTAGATGTGCAAGTTCAGGGTGCTTGAAATATTGCACTTTCAACATTTTTTTCTTTAGACCTTCTTTAAAGTTAAACATTGAATTGGCATGTTCTTTGGTCACTCTCTCCTTCGCAACAGCCCACTTGTCCGGACCCATCACCTGTGCCCTTCGTCTTCACATCAAATCAACAAAAACATTCGTAGTTGGTCCAAGATCCTCATATGCCTCAATGAATTTGTGCAATGATCCAAAAACAATCTCCAAACTTTGTTTACTCTCTAGAGGGAGATCCATAGTAGATAAATCTTTTTCCAACTTGTCGTTGTGGGATCTACAACTTTCAAAAGTTGTTTGATGAACACCACTTTCCCATGGAATCTCCGCAGGTAAATCAAATGGATACATTGTCATGGGTGTATAAACCTCAGTTAGTTCAACATATTGCATCCTGGCTCGACCATCGTCACTATGTGTAGAATGACGAGCCTCTTGGGAACCTTGCTCTGCACCCACATCCATCTCCCTTGCTCGCTCTTCCTCCCTCTCTATAGAATTACGAGCCTCTTCTGAACCATGCTCTGCTTCAAATAAAAACAAAGTTATGTGTAAACATGTACAAACTTTGCGTACACACAAAAAAACAATTTGTATATGTATTAAAAGATTGATGTTAATACCAACAGAAGGTCGAGATCGATGTTCTCCCACAAAAGATAAATGGGAATCATCCGTACCCCTGTTGCCTCGTCGATGATCGAATGATTGTGAACTATACAATAAAATTGAATCTTGAGGGGAAGTCAACAACCTCCGATTATCAATTAAGACACCAACTCTCGAAGAATGTGAAGACCTCGTATGCTTTTGCCTCGAAGACTCCTCTCTTTCCATTTGATATAATGTCTACACTTACACAAATATCAACTCATTACATATTCAAATTCTACAAATTCTAAGACCTAGCTGCTAAAGAAACTAAGTTATTTAATAAGGACCTAGATATACCTAATATCATCTAATAGTTCTTAAAATGAGTATAGCTAATATTGTTGGATGTATGAGGAATTAATGTGCCAATCTTCTAAGTGTTTTTTTATGTTTAAAATGAATGGAACCAATATAGTTAAATACTAAGTGAAGGTTACATTTCTTTATGTCAAAGAATGAGTTCATGAACATATTAACTTTTAATTTAAATATTAAATTAATAACTTAATTGATATTTTAATAATTTAAACATAAATTATATCTACAAATATTTTCATTATTCCATAGAATCATAAAAAATTGACGATTCATGGTATTATGTTTCCCAAGTTTGCCATGTTTCCCAAATTTGCCATGATGCAAGATGGTCTTGAGTTTTATCCTGATAATGGCGACGATTCATGGTATTATGTTTCCCAAGTTTGCCATGTTGCAACCAAAGAACAACATAATCCCAAGAATGGTCACCTTGACAAGGCTAAAAATCAAGACCATTGTTTTCCATCAATTAGTTTCTCAATTCAAAATGCACAATCATAAGGCTTGACATTCTCAAAAAGAAAAAATCCACAATGTTATCTCTACGATAATGTTTTCTATGGTTTAACAGCCACAGGAGGGAGAGGATGTTTTATAGAGAAAAAAATGCACAATTAAATAAAAGCCTAGATAGTGCCACCGATAAGTTAATGGGTAAAATCTACCTTATTGGGGCCAAACACTTAATTTAGGACGATAATAAATCTTGCGGTTCTGTCAAAATTGTGGAGCCAGTTTTGTATTACAATAAACAAAAAAATTGGTCTTGCACACTCAAGCCAACATTAGTATAATTTAGGATTAGAAACTGAGTTATTTAATAAGAACCTAGATATACCTAATATCATCTACTAGTTCTTAAAATGGGTATAGCTAATATTGTTGGATGTAAGATAATTAATGTGCCAATCTTCTAAGTGTTTTTGATGTTTAAAATGAATGGAACCAATATGGTTAAATATTAAGTGAAGGTTACATTTTTTTATGTCAAAGAATGAGTTCATGAACATGTTAAATTTTAATTTAAAATCCTAAATTAATAACTTAATTGATATTTTAATAATTTAAACATAAATTATATCTACAAATATTTTCATTATTCCATAGATTCATAAAAAATTGACGATTCATGGTATTGTATTTCCCAAGTTTGCCATGTTTCCCAAGTTTGCCATGTTGCACAATGGTCTTGAGTTTCGGCCTGATAATGGTGATGATTCATGGTATTATGTTTCCCGAGTTTTCCATGTTGCAACCAAAGAAAAACATAATCCCAGGAATCGTCACCTTTACAAGGCTAAAACTCAAGACTATCGTTTTCCATCAATTAGTTTTTCAATTCAAAATGCACAATCATAAGGCATGACATTCTCAAAAAAAAATGCACTATGTTATCTCTACGACAATGTTTTCTATGGTTTAACAACCACAGAAGGGAGAGTGTTTTATAGAGAAAGAAGAAGGATAGAAGTTACACCAAAGCGTATTCCCTCCAATGGTAGAATTTCCCATTGAGAACTCTATTCATTAACAAAGTTCAAGAACTCTAAAATTATGTTCACAATATTTGCTCTCCTGGTACTGACCATAGTTTATTTGTAGCCCTATTACCACTGCTACTAGGATTAAATGGCTCTATGGACCCTCTAAGTTTTGTTTCAATGGATGTGTGGGACACGTGGCTAATCATGTTTGTGAATTGATAGATAAATGGTAGTGTGGAAGAGACTAAGGAATCACACCATCTGTTTCATATATAATTCAATAGTAAATATAAAGCGTAAATGACTAGGGTAATAAATAAATTGATTGTCGAGATGAACCACTCACAATAGTAAATGACTCAATGAATTGTAAAAAATATTCACGAAATTATTATTAAATTTCTATATAAAAAGAACTTATAAGACGAAAGCCTTAAGATGAGTGTATAAACATTATATAAGAACATGAACAAAGTTCAAGAATTCTGTTCATGAACATAGTTCAGAGTTCATGAACTCTGTTCATGAACTCAGAAAATATAAATGTAAGGAACATGCAAATTTAATTCTAAGTAGGTAAATTTACGACTCATCATTAACGTAAATATTTTTTTTTCTATTTTTTATAAATACAACCCTCTCATTTAAATGCTTAATCAAATATCTCAATATATGAACATTTATTTCATTGACAACTAGATGAGTACATCATTTAACCTCTAAACATAAACAACATCGACACTTAAATGTTTATATAAATGGGGAATTTCATGTTTATCATATGGCTAAATTAAATAATGAATATATTTATTGACAATCTAGAGATTTTAAGAAGCACAGGGATACCTGTAAAACTAACTCGCAGACAACAATTCGTCGAACCCAACAAACAGGAGCAAGCCAAAAACTCACAGAACTGAACACGAACACCAACGCCGCATAGGAGAAGATAACTAACCCACCGAACGAAAAGAATTGTTCTGCAAACATCAACAAATTAAATTAGCAATGGAAAACGAAAAAAAATGAAACCGAAAACGAAAACGAAATAACTAGAAACTAAAACGATACCTGCGAAATCAGCACGCTATCAACTCCACGCTGACGATGTAACATCCACGCCAAACCCATAAACTCAACGCCGAAGCTAAAGTGAACCTGCAATCTGTATGTGGTGGCGGATCCGACGGGGAGCGGATGTCGAAAGGGTGGCAAATGGAGGGATGAGAAGATCAGGTGACGAGATGGCAAGATGGGGGGTGGCGGATGGTGAGATGTCGGGTGGCGAAATGGAAGTTGATGAAATGGTGGTGAGATCGTCGATGACAGCAGCAAGGCCCATAGGCGCGAGAGAATCCACAGACGGGGTCGCAGAAGGGTCGACCAGCGGGGTCAGAAAAGGGTCCACAGGAAGGGTCCAAAACTTCTTCCAAAGAAAATGACAAATAATGGACGTAGCCGGGATTTTATGCAGAAACATTATTTGGCCGAATAAACTAACAAACCCGAAGATTTTTTTTCCGGCGGGCACTTCCTCGCACACACTTCGAGGTCCCCGTTAATTTAAATGGAGAACCGTTACTAGTTATTCGACCAAATAAAGTATGGGTTATTCGGCTGAATAATAAATGTTATTTAGTCGATTAATAACATTAATAGGCCGAATAACATTTATTATTCAGCCGAATAACCTCCGCGACAGTTTTTTTGCACTTGATTCTCACGAAAGTGTTACCCACCTTCACATTTTCACCATTTCCTCAGTCTTTTTCCCAACTTGAACAAATCTTTGGAGATGAATTCCAATAAAACATGAGCCTCTCAACATTTACGAATATTCCTTGTGTCTTCACAATCGAAGAACATATAGGATCCTATACCATATCTTGTGAGGTTAGTCTTGAAAAATTTCTATATATAAATGCAGGTTTAGATGAGAGTCAGCAAAAACAATTACTAAAAGTTCTCAAGAGCCAAACTGGAGAATTTGCATGGGAATACATCGATATGAATGGTATACACCCATATACTTGTATTCACCACATTTGCACAAATTCAAACATACCTCCTGTCAGACATCCCCAGAGAAGAATAAATCCAACCCTAAAGGATATAGTTAAAGATAAATTACAAAAACTCCTCAATGCTGGTTTCATCTACCCAATTTCTAATAGTAAATAGGTGTCTCCTCTGGTAGTAGTTCCAAAGAAAGTTACAGGGAAATTGCGTATCTTTGTTGACTTTCAAGAATTGAACAAGGCCACTCTTAAGGATTACTTCCCTTTACCTTTGATTGATCAGGTGTTAGATACCTTATCTGGGAAACAATACTTTTCTTTCCTCGATGGGTATAGTGGATACAACCAAATATTAATAGCACCTGAGGATCAAGACAAGACAACCTTTACTTGTTCTTGGGGACATATGCCTATAGAATGTTTCCATTTGTCCTATGTAATGCACCTGCCACTTTCCAACGTGCAATCTTAGGAATTTTTGCTGACCTTATACATGACTGTGTAGAAGTCTACATGGATGATTTTACAGTTTATGGTAATACCTTCCAAGAAGCCCTTGATAAACTTGAAATAGTTCTTATTCGGGGCCAAGAAATGAACTTATCCCTTAGTCATGAAAAATGTAAGATGTTACTAACCGAGGGCATAGTTTTGGAACATCATGTCTCTCTTCAAGAAATCTAGGTGGATCCTATCAAGATAGAAATATTTGTTAATATTACTCCTCCAAAAACTTAGAAGGAGGTAAGGAGCTTTCTTGGCCATGCAGGCTATTATAGAGGTTTTATTGAAAACTTCACTAAGATAGTTGCACCTATGTTTAAATTACTCATGAAAGATACATACTTTCAATGGACTGAACCTTGTTAACATGCCTTTGAAACTTTGAAAGCAAAGCTATCAGTGGAACCAATACTTGGGGGCCCCAATTGGTCCCTTCCCTTCTATATATCCACTGATGATTCCGACATAGCTATAGGAGCAGTCTTAGGTCAAAAGGACAAACATCACATGCCATCTATTTTGCTAGCAAAAATTTGTCTCCTGCAGAATCAAAATACATTGTTACTGAAAAAGAGTTTCTGGCAGTAGTCTATGCTATTAACAAGTTTCGTCACTATATCATAGGATATGAAGTTTTTGTACACACAGACAACTCTGCCATTAGATTTTTAATGAATAAACCAATCACCAATGGCAGGGTGACTCGGTGGCTTCTTTTATTACAAGAATTTAACATCACTGTTATTGATCGTCCCGGTCGAGAGAATGTGGTAGCAGATTTTATCTCTCGACTTCAAATTGATGATAATGTCAGTCCCGTCGATGATAGCTTTCCGGATGAACATTTGTTCACTGTGTCTATTCGAACCCCTTGGTTGCAGACATAGGCAATTATTTGGCAACTGCAAAGGTACCAAACCATCTCTCCCCACTCAAGAAACGTAGAATCATAGTTCAAAGTTCTAATTATTCTTGGGTGGACAATGATCTTTTTCGTATTGGTCTTGTTCTTATTATTAGACGATGTGTATGAGAGGATGAGATGGCATAGATCATCCATGCATATCATGGTGGACCTTGTGGTGGGAATTTATTTGATAAGAGAACAACATACAAAGTGTTGCACTTTGGATATTATTGGCCAAGCATTTTTAAAGATGCTGCCAAGTATGTCAAGGGATGTGACCATTTCCAAAGAATGGGTAGACCTACGCCATCCAATGAGATTCCCTTACAACCCCAAGTTATGATTGAGCCTTTTGAAAAATGGGCTCTAGATTTCGTTGGGCTAATTTCCCCTATGTCTCGCAAGAAGAAGTACATTATAGTATGTACAAACTATGTCATCAAGTGCGTGGAAGTTAAAGCCTTATTTCGAGCCACAACAAAATCTATGGTAGAGTTTATATATGAAGAAATATTTACCTGATTCGGTGTACCTAGGGAAATTGTAACCGATTAAGGATCTCAATTTACCTCCAAGTTGATGAAAGAGCTTACTAAAAAAATATGGTATTAGACATTGTAAATCTTCACCATATCACCCACAAGTTAATGGTTAGGTAGAGTCTACCAACAAAGTATTAGAAGCCATCCTGACTAAGACTATCCAGTTACACCACAAAGACTGGGAAGATAGGCTTCCAGAAGCCTTGTGGGATTATAGAATAACTTGGAGAAATACCATTGGCCACACACCTTATGAACTTGTTTATGGTAAACAAGTTCTTCTACCCATTTAATTTAAAGTCAAAACCTTTCGTATGGCTGCACAATTAGGGATGGATCTGGAAGAAGTACAAAGACAACGAATCCTGCAAATAAATGAATTAGATAAGATTAGACAAGATTCCATTCAACGTAAAATTATAATACAAAACCAACGCAAAAATTGGCATAATAAATATATTAAACAAAAAAATTCAAAACTGGAGACTAGGCATTACGTTTTGATTCAAGATACAAAAAATTTAAAGGTAAATTAACTACTTGTTGAATGGGTCCATATGAAATTGTTATAGCTTTTGACAATGGATTGGTTGAGATTAAGACAATTGATGATTTGCAAATTTCCTTTGTTGTAAATGGTCATAGACTTAGACTTTATCATCAACCAATATCTAAACAAGACTTTGTGCAGAATGCCTTACAACAGAAGGAGATGGAGCTAGTTGAAGAGGAAGTCATTTGTCCTTCTCTTGGTTTTTGAATTATTTTGGGTTATCTTTCATTGTGTACATATGTAAATATATTTTTATTTCGTTAAATAAATAGGAGTAATTTCTAATAGCTGATTGCATTTCTACAGGAAATTCATTCTTATGATCAGATAATGGAATTTGTCAATTAAAACAGGAAGACTCTTTCCTTTCCCTAATTTTAATAAATTTTCATATGACTTTTCTTTGTACATATGTTTTTGTTTTGAATAAATTTGAATCATCTAACTAGTGGTTTTGCAGTTTGATTAAAAGAACCTTATCTCTATAATCAACTCATGAAATATTATCTGAAAAAGCGAAGTGCTCTAAAAAAACTCATAATGCATCTTAACTCCTCTTTCGATTATTGTTGAAAATTGAAAATTTATAGTGAAAAGTCAAGGTGTTCTTTATATCATTTCTAACCACTTTCTTCTATGATTCTTTTTGTTAATTTCTTGTTTCTGTATATGGTATTTGATTCAGACATGCACATTTTTGATTTATCATTAAAACAATTGCTTAAGACCTACTCTAATCCTCATGTTTTTCTAATTTCTATCTTACACCTATGTACTACTAGTTCATCCCAGACTCATTCTCAAAACTTGTCTCTTAAGCATTCTTTAAAAAGGTAGCCCAAGAGTAAGTGATATTTCAACTTGTGGGGAACACTACTGATCTTTTATGAAGAAGATAGACTAAGAGGTCAAAGAACAACTTTAGCTTATTCTCTTTTGACATGATCTATAATCCAGGCTATTATAAATAAAGTTACTCATAAGGTTTGCTCTAAAAATTTGATTTATGTGTTTAGCAAGCTTAATACATTCTAGTGCCAACCGGCTTCCACATACTAAAATCATTATATGAATCAAACCCGTCGAGGTACTGAACAGGCTCACTGGCACCATGTCCATGCTAAGTAAAATCTTAAACAAGGAAGCTCGGTAAATGCAAGTAAACCCATCGCGGTACTGAACAAGCTCGCTGGCAGCGGGGCTATGCTTGCATGGTACCAAGATAAACCCTTCGGGGTACTAAACAGGCCTACTGGCAGCGGGGCAATATCAAGTAAAAGAGATATGGTTAATGCATTACTATGCACATGACTCATCTAAAAACCTGAGTATAGAAATACATGTTTAGGCCAATTATTTACACTGTCATTAGAGAATAGTTGTAAGTTGGGCTTGGACCATGTCATCTAATTTAAACAATACCTAGGATATGATTATCCTAGAAGTGGGACCCATAACTATAGAAATCTAATGAACTCTGGGGTGAACTTTATCTATATTCCTTGGATGACAAGAGATCTTTCAGAATGAGTCATGGATGACTGGTTTTCCTATGGCTTTTTTCATCGATTATACTATCATTATTCATATGGTCTTCCTAAGCACTATTTTTTTTTATGAATGTGCATATATGAATGATCTCCATTATTAGATAGTATTTATTTTTCTTACAAAAATAATAATAAAATAATAACAACATTTTAGAGCTATTGACTAAACTATTAATTGAAAATATTTGAATATCAATCAATTTTCTTTGATGGCTTGAGGACACGCCATATTTTTTGTTTGGGGGAGGTTCATAATTGTCTTTACTTTCTGATTATTTATAAAAAATTAATTTATCTTTGATGAAATGATAGATGTTTTCAAGAATAATGCAAGTAGCAGAAGATTGTTCTGATCCATGATAAATAAAGAAGAGTGCAACTGGAGTTTCAGAAAAAGCAGGTTTACATCATCCTTTTGTGTGCTGGCAGCCCCAGAAAAATTCTCTGCATAATCAACATCAGTCAGATCCAGTAAAGCACATCTTTTACAGATAAAAGGTCTGTATGAAGGGTCGAATGACGATCCAAATGAAGTGACGAATGAGGCGAATGAATGAAGTGCCGAATGATGATATGAATGAAACCATAGCTTATAATAGCATGATTTAGTATGCTAAGGTATCTAATGTTGAATTCTGCTGATAAATATAATTGACTAACCATACCAGGGATCAATCAAATGTCATCTCTGCATTCAATCTCATTCCTTTACTCATCTCGACTTCATTGAACGAATCAATTAATCATGCATTATTGCGATTTTCAGAATCATTATATGGCTATCATATGGTTTTAAATCTTCATTAATTTTTATGTAAAATTCATTATGCGATCTCTCATTGTATTAATCAAAATTCATTATGTTCTTTTATGTCACCTATGTTTATAATCTCATGATGAAAATTACATTCAACCTGTCCAAAGTTTACTTTGGACATGGTTGAATATGTCATAACCATACGAATTCACTAACGCATGCATCTTTATGATGGCACATGATTCAATATTTATGAATGATAGAGTGATCGTTCAAACGTGCTAAATATCTTCTCATGATCATTCAACCGTTCGAATGGATCACATTTTAAACCAACGCCTGCGTAAATTTTGCCTCATTATGCTTGCTCTCATCTTTCCTGAGTCTATCAAGACGCGTATATTTCAATTTCTTGCATCCCCTGTACCTCTTACATCCATCCACCTCTGCTTAACAATGACAATCCACCATGAACCTGAGAGCTACTAGGATTTTCTCCGTATTCCTAAATTCAAAGCGTGCCATGAAGTGTTTCTTTGAGCAGGTTGGGGTCCATTCCTTCTTCTTCTCGAGGGCCATGATGACGAGATCTCATTACTATTTTCCAAAGGATTCAATGGAAAAACGGCTTGGGTTGGCCACCTTACTTTTCCTAGAACAGAGGAGTCTATTTGCGTTGGCCACAAATCTTCCCAGGGAGGGTGCTCATTGGCACAAGCACCTCTTCTTCCTGCAGATGGCTCATGAATTTTCTCTCAAAGCCGACTATCAACACGTTGCAGGCATAAAAGGGTTCCACCAGGAGTGGATTAAGCCAGAATACCTTGAGCCCTTGACCATTATCATCCGGTTGATCACCTGTGAGGGTAAGTTTACCATATTCAAAACCTACCACTTCTAATTATTAGCTCATTTTGTTAATAATCAAGCCCTAAATTTCCCATTTTATTTTATGAAGAACCTTGAGAAAATGTCGAACCAGGTGAGGAAAAATGTAGTCAACCCCACTGGCAGTTTATACCACCACTGTCTCATTCAAATCTTGATCGTTCACTAGTTGAAGGAAAAGAGGAAAACATGGGATAGCTTTGTCTTTGAAGTACTAAACCCCCATTTGGTTAAGAAGCCCCTTGTCAAATCCTCTGCCTTCCGAAAGCGTCACTGATTTCAAACTCATGCTGATGAGCATGCTAAAACCTCTTCCCAAGCAAGAAGGGGCACCAAGTTTGTACGATTTGATGAGGGTATCTCAGGAGAAATGCACCTTTTCCACTCATCCTCCTCTCCTAATCTTGTCCATGAGGACACGACAACGAAACCTCCACTCTTTTCACCAATACCCACTAAATCTAGGAGGGAAAATCGTGATCAGTCTATCGACCAGACCGTCGTCTAGTTTGACGTTCAACCCGTCATGCAGCCAAAGCATTCAGATAGCCTTGATGTCCATACGATCGACACTGTCCTTGAAACACCCCTTCTTACGTTAGCTAATGTCTCTACTCGTCTGCTTGAATCCGCTTCCTTTGAACCTGCTCCTGCACACATTGAAGAAAAGACTCTTGAAGAACACACTACATCTGTTGATCCCAAAACATGTTTAAAGGGATCGAGTCCTCACAAAGATCCTGAGTCTTTTGCGGAACCATCGACTCCAATCCATCAGACCGTGGAAAGATTGACCTATGACATAACATAGTTAAAAATACAGAATTAGAAGTATGTTGAGATAATCTCTGAGCTTCGTGAAGAGAACAAGGAACTGCATTTACAAGTGAAGAGTGTGGAAGACTTGAATAGAGCCATAAAATCTTCTCATGACTCTCTCCGGATGAGGCATGATAACCTGAGATCCCAATCCAGGAGGTTCAAGCCTAAAGCTACTTCCTCTTCTAAGTTGAAGGTAGCTGCTACTGCAACTCATCCTCCTTCCTAACTTCCTCTCTGTTTTGCTCAGTGGGACCTGGCATATCTCCTGTTTGGGGGAATGCTGATGTCCATTTTTGGTCATTACAACGTACTATGTTGGCACTACTTTTGTCATTTTTGGCGTATTAATTCATGCTTCTTTCCATTCAGACCGTCAATCAAACCCAGGTATGAACTTATTTGAATATCACACAAATCTTGATTAATTATCATCATACTATGGTTTATTAACATTAATTTAATGTTTCTCGACCTGCTTGGCATATAGAATTCATTCTGCAGGCTATGGGTTTCAAAAAGACCTTCATTCAGACGTGCGTTCATGCTGAAGATGCCCAGACGCATTCGGACCATCGTTTAGCCCTCCGTTCACACCATTGGATTCATTGGTTGGAATACTCTGGGGCATTAAAGACAAAAACCGTGAATGGGTTCTTGTAATGTCCCTTGTTAGGAATTTTATTAAAATGGCAATTTTTCACTTTTTTCCCTAGTTAGACCTTTGACTAGTTTTGATCTCTAGGTCCCAAATTTGCCCCAAATGATCCCAAATATTCTGAGAAGGTATATGAATGATATTAGAACATAAATATGTGTTTCATGGATTCCTTTGGACCTTTAAAATACTTCTGCAAATTCTCTTTCAATTCTGATCAATGTAGGTAACTTTACTAGTGATTTTCCTTTGACTAGTATTGGTCTCTAGGTCTCAAATTGACTCCAAATGCCTTCAAATATTCAAGGAAGGTGTATGAATGATCTTAGAACTTGAATATGATTTTTATGGATGAAATATGTCCACTGAAAGACCTCTGCAAACTCTCTTAATATTCTGAACCAATTATGCAATTTTACTAGTAATTTGGGGTTCAAATCCCCCTGGGGTATGTACTGAAAATGGATTCCCAAATGCCTCCAAACCCACTCAAATTTATGAAAAGAGGTATGTAATGTGTTAAGTATTTTATTAAAGTCTCATATGCACCATTAATGTATTATTACAACTGTTCTCACCCTCTCCCATTCAACTGCAAAAATCCCAGATTCGACCCTTGGGGAAATGGCACTATTTCACTTCCCAATACAACTAAACTGAGTAAAAATGCTTCAAATGCTCAAGTACAGTACATGAAACTTGTAGAAGACATCCATGGTATTATATTTATCACAAATATATTATATAATCATCCATTCATTCGAAATCATCATCAATACATTGGCTCACAACAAGGTAGTGGGGAAATGGCATTGTTCTTCCATTAAAAATGAGATTTATACATTTCTACTTGAAATTTCGACCTGAAACTTTTTGGAGATGCAAAAAAGAGTATTTAATTCATATTAAAAAATAAATGGGACATTAAGAGCTTCCCCAAAGAGTACAATAGCTCACCAAAAACGCCCTCCCTCAAGGATCAAGAATATGCCATCAAAATTGGAAATGGTTGAAGGAGTGAGCTGCAATAGAAGAAACCATGAGCTGCCCTGTAGCTTACACCTGCAAATAAAGACTCCATTAAATCTCCAAATGAAAGGTCTGAATGGCCTTTCCAATTACCAACTTGGATGGGAATCTTTCACCCTAGAAATTGGCTAAGGCAAGAAACTGGTCATCCACTAGCTCTCCCTCTTCACAAATGCAATTGCAAATTCTACAAATGATCAAAAGCTATTCTCATACTTCATTTCTACATTTTATAACCAACATTAGCCTTCTAAAGGTCGAAATCCTCTCAATAGATTCAATAGATTTCCATTTATGAAATATTCCACATTTGCCACTTGTCTCCTAGTTCCAACCTTCCATCTTCTCCCAAATTCGATTTTGAGTCTCTTTGGCTTCTCCAACTTCCAAATTTGACTTCCTTGAGCCTATTTTTGGGGCTGACATGTCATATTGGTCAGATGTCAGAGGTCAGGTCTGCAATTTTTCATAGTTGTCATAGATGCTCCATCATTGGTGCCATAGGGGCTAGGGAATCTAGCCCAAGTGTCCAAAAACTTCCACTTTGAATCTTTATCTTCCATGTAGGTTACCAATCCTTCCCAATTCGACCTAAGATGCTCAATTACATGTTTTATGACTTACCAACTCACCCAAGAGTGTTCGCATTCCCATTAATTCGAATTTGCAAAAGAGAGATACCATGTATTATGAAAAATCAAGCTAGTGTGGGTCCCACATCCTCCATATGTCTCCAAAACCATTTGTCACCTAATATTTCTCTTGAATTTATTTATTCACTCTATTTATTAAATACTTGAACCCTTCTAATGTCTAAACATAATTTATTATCCCCCTTATTCGAAATCCCAAAGCTTCCACCCCAAACCTAGGAAACTAGTAATTTTCCTCCTTGGCAATTATTTGACCCTTAACATCAATTTTACAAACTCTAATGAATATGGCTAATGTGATTAGGCCATTGTGACCCAATTCCAAATTTGGGACATGACAAATCCTCTCTTCCCAATATTGCTTGTCCTCAAGCAATTTCAAACATGGGTGTTGAAGAACCTGCTTTCTGTATAATTCTTTGAAGTTGCCATTAAATTGCCAAACCTTGAGTCTTTGAGTTTCCATGAATATTTTAGAGAGGAACCACCATGCTTGCTGCTGCACTACTTTTATTAAAATCACTTTATTAAGTGGGGAATCCATCTCCCATACTGCTTGCTTCCCCCCAAAAAATGAAACCAATGAGACAAAAATTATTCCAGGGTCCCATTGCTTGTATTGCACCCCAACAATTAAGAGTGCTCTCCAACCTACACCATTAGATAAGAGGATTCCTGGATCCCATTTTCTTGTATGCATTCTTCCAAACATCATGAGTACCAAATATATATCATCAAAGTACATAACAACATAATGAAAATGTACATCAAGGATATGCTTCATCAAAGAGTCATGAAAGTGCTTATACCTCCAATCAAGTAGACCACCATTTTCCAAGTGCATACAAGCTTCAAGTGACCAATCAAATCTGCTCCAATGACATAGGTGAGGATCCCATGTCCTATAATGCTGCTCCAAAAGGATGTGATATGCATCAAAATATTCAGCCATGTATTCTTTCATCCAAGAAGTGAATGAAGAATCTCCACTAAAATCTGAACCAAATAATGAGCAAAAAAAACAAGGAGGCTTCAAATGACTCAAAGAAGTCTCACCCATACATCCATGAATGTGATAATCATAAAAATATAACAAAGTATTTGGCTGCCAACAAAAATGTTCTCCAATCATAAATCTATTCTCCCAATTGTTGGATGAAGTTCCTCCAACATCAAATGAATCAAATGTTGAGCAAGAAAAACCATGAGTCTTCAAGTGACTCAAATGCATATCATAGGTGCATCCATGTAGATTTGCATCATCATAAAGTGACAAATAATGTTGCTGCAAATGTGAATAAGAATGTGCTCCAACCATATCATCATAAAAAGTAAATCTAGGAGTTCCATACTCCTCATGTGGCACCATCAAAAAGAACCCTTTCACCCATACTTCATTGAGACTAATGTTGCAACACATAGAATTGTAGGATGTAAGAGAATGAACCAAATCACCCAAATGATAAAAAAGTATAGAAGTTTCATCATGGGAAGGATCCATATGGATAGTATCATGCAGCTCCTTCAAAAGTGTGAACTCTTTGTCATAGTTTGGTTCCAAAGTAGAGGAATCATGCTCTTCTTTAAAAATTGCATAACCTTCATCAAGAGGCAATTCAAATTCCTCTTCCACCACATCAAGTGTTTGGATATCTTCAAGTTCATCTTCAAACACATCAAGAACATTCAAATTTTCACATTTCTCATGATCCACCATGTCATGAGAATCCTCCAAACAATCTACCATTTGACAATCTGAAACATAGGAGGAAAAACAAGTATCTTGCAACTTTTCAAGAAGTTGCTCATTTTGAATTGTTAGCTTATGAATATCCTCATTATTCTTCAAGTATGCATCATGTAACAATTCATTAAGCTCAAACAAATGGTTTCTATCAAAAAGCAAAGACATGAAATTACCTTTGATGTGACACATTGCTCTTTAAATCTTCTCCATGTCTTCAAGGAAGGATGTTTCCTCCAATGAAGTAGCTCTCCAACAAGAATTTGACACCAATGCTTGAGTGTCATGGAGAATGCTGAGGGACTCTTGGATCTTATTTTCATTCATCTTGAAGGACCCTTCAAGAAAATGAGGCTCTTGCAAATGAACCTCTTCATCTTCTTCAATTTTTCTTGGACCAACTTCATGAAGCTCAAGTGGTGACGGGGAAGTTGATCTTGGTTCTTCTTCAACTGCTACAAGGTCTTTATTATCATGCTTAATGAAACTTGTACTTGTAGAAACACTTTCAAAAGTGATCTCTATGTCACCAACATAGAGGTGTGAGCACCCATCAGTAGGTACTCCTTCATAGTTTAAGCATCCATCAGTAGATGCTGTTTGGTTCATGTCTAAGCTAGAAGGTGTCTCGAAATGATCTTCCATAATCTTCTTCATGCTCTTGTGATGTCTCTTCCTTTTGCTCCTTAAAGCAAGCTGATGCATTTTGCCCCTTGTTTTCCTTAGGATCAATATATTTGGAATCTCTTCTTGAATAAATCTCAAAAGCTCTCCTCAAGGAGGACATCATTTCATGCACACATATATGATACTCGCTCCAAGGGTTTTTACAAGAAGGGCATAAACCTTTCTTCACTAACTCCACATCTTCATTTTTTGGCCTATTTTCAAAAACATGTTCAGCATAGTACTCAAAAGACATGGCATTTTGTGTATTTTTGCTAAAAGCAAGATATTCTTGATATTTTTGATATTGTTGGGGCAAGGTTTTATATTTTGCTCTCCATCTTTGGAACTCACACATAGAATTATCCTTGGTTGGTGTGACACACTCATATTCATCAGATTTAAAGTCATAAGAATAATCTTCATTTCTCTTGAAATTGTAAGAAGTGTTTCATGATGGCACCTCTTCCTCATACCATTCACATTCTGCTTCATATTGCTCATAAGCATCTGCATATTCCTCATAAGAATTGTACTCATAGGATTCATCATAATAGTAATACATGGCTGCCAATTATTCTTGAATGTATGTACCTAATACACAGGTGCAAGGACCATGCTCTGATACCACTGTAATGTCCCTTGTTAGGAATTTTATTAAAATGACAATTTTTCACTTTTTTCCCTAGTTAGACCTTTGACTAGTTTTGATCTCTAGGTCCCAAATTTTCCCCAAATGATCCCAAATATTCTGAGAAGGTATACGAATGATATTAGAACATAAATATGTGTTTCAGGTATGCCTTTGGAACTTTAAAATACTTCTGCAAATCCTCTTTCAATTCTGATCAATGTAGGTAACTTTACTAGTGATTTTCCTTTGACTAGTATTGGTCTCTAGGTCTCAAATTGACTCCAAATGCCTTCAAATCTTCAAGGAAGGTGTATGAATGATATTAGAACTTGAATATGATTTTTATGGATGACATATTTCCACCAAAATACCTCTGCAAACTCTCTTAATATTCTGAATCAATTATGCAATTTTACTAGTAATTTGGGGTTCAAATCCCCCTGGGGTAAGTACTGAAAATGGCTTCCCAAATGCCTCCAAACCCACTCAAATTTATGAAAAGAGGTATGTAATGTGTTAAGTATTTTATTAAAGTCTCATATGCACCATTAATGGATTATTACAACTGTTCTCACCCTCTCCCATTCAACTGCAAAAATCCCCAATTCGACCCTTGGGGAAATGGCACTATTTCACCTCCCAATACAACTAAACTGAGTAAAAATGCTTCAAATGCTCAAGTACAGTACATGAAACTTGTAGAAGACATCCATGGCAGTATATTTATCATAAATATATCAGAGAATCATCCATTCATTCGAAATCATCATCAATACATTGGCTCACAACAAGGTAGTGGGGAAATGGCATTGTTCTTCCATTAAAAATGAGATTTATACATTTCTACTTGAAATTTTGACCTGAAACTTTTTGGAGATGCATAAAAGAGTATTTAATTCATATTACAAAAGAAATGGGGCATTAAGAGCTTCCCCAAAGAGTACAATAGCTCACCAAAAACGCCCTCCCTCAAGGATCAAGAATATGCCATCAAAATTGGAAATGGTTGAAGGAGTGAGCTGCAATAGAAGAAACCATGAGCTGACCTATAGCTTACACCTGAAAATAAAGACTCCATTAAAGCTCCAAATGAAAGGTCTGAATGGATTTTCCAATTACCAACTTGGATGGGAATCTTTCACCCTCGAAATTGGCTAAGGCAAGAAACTAGTCATCCACTAGCTCTCCCTCTTCACAAATGCAATTGCAAATTCTACAAATGATCAAAAGATATTCTCATACTTCATTTCTACATTTTATAACCAAAATTAGCCTTCTACGGGTTGAAATCCTCTCAATAGATTCAATAGATTTCCATTTAGGAAATATTCCACATTTGCCACTTGTCTCCTAGTTCCAACCTTCCATCTTCTCCCAAATTCGATTTTGAGTCTCTTTGGCTTCTCCAACTCCCAAATTCGACTTCCTTGAGCTTATTTTTGGGGCTAACATGTCATAGTGGTCAGATGTCAGAGGTCAGGTCTTCAATTTTTCATAGTTGTCATAGATGCTCCATCATTGGTGTCATAGGGGCTAGGGAATCTAGCCCAAGTGTCCACAAACTTCCACTTTGACTCTTAATCTTTCATGGAGGTTACCAATCCTTCCCAATTCGACCTAAGATGCTCAATGACATGTGTTATGACTTACCAACTCACCCAAGAGTGTTCACATTCCCATTAATTCGAATTTGCAAAAGAGAGATACCATGTATTATGAAAAATCAAGCTAGTGTGGGTCCCACATCCTCCATATGTCTCCAAAACCATTTGTCACCTAGGATTTCTCTTGAATTTATTTATTTACTCTATTTATTAAATACTTGAACCCTTCTAATGTCTAAACATCATTTATTATCCCCCTTATTCCAAATCCCAAAGCTTCCACCCCAAACATAGGAAACTAGTAATTTTCCTCCTTGGCAATTATTTGACCCTTAACATCAATTTTTCAAACTCTAATGAACATGGCTAATGTGATTAGGCCATTGTGACCCAATTCCAAATTTGGGACATGACAGTTCTGTTGGAAACGTGTCCCGCATGGTGTGTGATCCCTCATTCTAGAAGGTACATGCTCCTATCCGCCGATATTGACAATTAATCCTATGCCCACATCAAAAGAAATCAATGCACAACTGCTCGCATGAAGTGAACCAACGCCCACAGAATCAGGAAAACGGCCTCTGCATTTCCATGAACCATCCTGTAGCCGTTTTCTTCAACAATTAAGACCTCCTATTTTTAGAGAGGCCGACCATTAAAAGGGTCGACCTTCTCCCCCATTGTAAAATTATATAAAGACGTCTCTCGTTGAGAAACGAAGTTAGTTAGTTAGCAGCAGTAGTTGGAGAGATACGCAGAGCTAGAAAACGTCTGTTTAACCTTTCATTTCGTTAATAGAAGTTTCTGATTTAGTTGTTGATGTTCTGTTGGTGAACGATTTGAGTTAGACAATCCCTGATTTCTGAGAAGGCCCCCTCAACAACCAGAATTTTTTGTGTATATTTTGTTATTTCCTTTTTGCAGATAAGTAGCTTTCATATTCAGTACATGTATTTAATTTGGTTTTTCCTGTAGATGTCATTTCTCGGTTTTCTATAAACATATGTCTTGCTGCTAATACTATTCACATTTTCATAATTTAATGTGACTGATCATGCATAGTTTCTTTTAGTTTGCTTTCAGTTTTTCCATTGCAATTAGATAGAGTTTAGTTAGTTTAGTATTTCAAGTTCAGTTCGTAAATAGATATAATTTTGTTAAATGTTACTGTAGCTGTAGATTAGTTTCATTTACCTTTCAGTCCTGTTTTATTATGCAATAGAAATGGTTTATTTCCTTAGATTTAGATTAGTGTAGTTTCTTTTTGTTATTTCATCTTTAAATAGTTTATTTACTGCTTTGCTTGCACCGTAGATTAAAATGCATAAACCAGCTGGCGTTAGAATCATTTAGTCTGCTCATTTTCATAGTTTATATCGTTTTCTGTCATCCGAAATGTCTTTTAGACTGCCATACAGACTTTAATATATTTTGTCTTGTTTTTATACTTGTTTAAAGTTCATTTTTTCAGGTTTTCAAACTGTATTATTTTCTGTAGTTAACCAACATTTATTTATGTAATTAGGACCTTGTTTTGAATAGCATAATGTCTTGCTTAAGTTTCATATTCATTTTTAGTTATCCTTTATCTTTTAGCTTGCCTTAGTTTTTAGTTGTACTTTGATCCGTAATTCATACTTTATCTCTGATTTATTAACTTGTTATTAATATAGAACTTGTCAGTTTTATCCTTAGTTTAGTTTACTTCATTTTTATTAAATAATTTCATTCTCAAACGCACATTAGTTTTTCATAGTTTAATTATAATTATAAGTTCAAGCATAGGATTTGCTCTTCTCATTTACATAGTTAATGAAGATGTTCATAGGATGGGATTTGATTCAGAAATAAAATATCTTTATTAAGTTTTCTACTTGCTTCTAGATCAAACTCATTTTCAAGTAAATATCATTATTAAGTTTTCTACTTGCTTCTAGATTACATTTGTTCCATGTAATTTGATTATGGATAAAGAATAGATTACAATGTTTAAATTTAGTTGTAATTGGTCACTCTTTAGCTTGCATCTTGTTGATACCTCAAAAATCGTAGCATTAACCAGCAAGGGATTCTCCTCAGTAAGCAAGCCTAATTAGATCGCTCACCGTTTGGTATTGGAAATCCGTTCGGTTAATGGTTCCGACTACCGTGTAAGATTTAAAGATTTGTTTAATTTTCACCGGTTGCGGCCTGATCCACTATTTATGTGTTTTAATTTTAAAGATGATATTCAAGTGTGTTAATCTAAGTGCATGCAATTAAACGAATCTAATCTAAAACTGATTTAAGCGAATTTAATCTATCCTTGCAAGGAGCAAACTGAAAGTATGAGAATTAAGCTGAAATAAACATCTAAAAGATATTACAGATGGCTATTTAATCATAAAGATGCAATTCCAACAAAAAATAGAAGATATCAAAGGTAGCTTTGACTTAATTAAAACATTTCATTGCTCATTCGAGATACACATCTTTGCACAGAAAATTATGGGAACATTCATTACATAGAAATAATTCATGACATCAAGGAATGATCCCATAGTAATATGTAAATGATGCAGAAATAATTCAGCATAGCATTCAACACATCTTAAAGCAAAAACGTAGTCCGAGGCTCTCTTTAGGAAAAATGGAGCTTTCTTATATATGTAGCAAAAAGAATTCACATACAAGACAGAAATGTCCTTTCACCTGCCAAAATTCCTTTCACTATATTCTATTCATCTATATATAGCTTTACAAAATGCTCCCAGAGCTACCAAGTGTACCCTAATCCTAGGAATATTTATTTTGTCTTTTAGTGCCCATTTTACAAAAGTGGAATAAATCCTCAAACGTTTTACAAAAGGAAAAAGGGAGCAAAACTCCAGCTGTCTTTAACATTTAAAATAATAGAGGAAAAAATGCTCCAGCTTTTAATCAGAAAATAATAAATGCCACATCAGCCCTCTGCTGGCACCTCTCCTACTGCTGGCACTTCTGCTGTAGCCTGTGCTTCCACTTATGTTGCTCGGCTTGCTTCAACTATGTAATTCACCCAAGCATTGGTTTCTCTTATGATGGAATTTGTGGGAACAGGGAGCATGAACTTTAGGGATACATCGTGTTTAGCTAGCTCTTCTTCAAGATTGATTACCTCTGCTGATGATACTTGGAGGACTTCCTCTAGAAGATGTGCATGAATGGAAGCCTGCCCGATGCAATGGTGAAGATCTTATGTTGTCAACACATCCATCTTCTTTATATAATACAACTCTGAGCTTAGCCCATCTCTCAGCTCAGAAAAGCATTAGGCCTTGTTTGGAAAGTCTTCTATAGTTTGGGGTACCATTTGACATCTCTCTTGAGTGGTTCGTATTTTAAGATACAGAATGCTACATTGCTCAATGGTGATCTAGATCACAGAGTTCAACTTCACACCACAATTCCTACAGAATTCTAGAAGGCGCATATCTACCTTGAACTCTGCCACAGACTTAAGAGAGAGGTTGGCGGGGAATCCCGACTTCCCTTCTCTCCACTCAATATGTTTTCCGATGTCCTCCCTGATGCGCACATATTTCTTTCTGAGTCTAGTGGCTTTGGAATTAATCTCCTTAACCCTGGCCACTATTGCCTTCACTTTGCAGACTTCTTCTGTGATGAGCTCCTGTGTTTCGTGGATATTCTTTAGTGTCTCACAGGATTGCTCGTGAAAGGGACTCAAATCACCAGCCTTGGTGGCTGCAAGCTCTAACTGTTGCTCCAACAATTCTTTTCCTTCCTCCAACTTTTCAACATTGTCTCTTAAATATTCAATCTGATGAGTGGTATCGAATTTCTCTGATTCTAACCGAAGGGTCCTAGCTTCGAGATCATTCTTTTCTCCTTCTAGGATCATCATTTGCACCTCCAAAGATTCCTTTTCGACTTCTAGGTGTCGAAACCTTACCGATAACTCCCTTTGCTATGACACAAGGGTATCACATTTTTTAACCATCAAATATCTATAGGCCTACACCTTGACCAGGGTAAGCTGCAAATGGTGGGCCTTCTTTTTACCCATCTCCACTTCAACCACCAACTTGTGGACATTGTCTGCACTTGCCTTAGCAGCAGCCACATGTGTAGATTCCATAAACTCGGGAACGTTCTGAGTGCCTTTCATAATAGTGGTTTCATGCCTGGTGACAATGTCCGACTGGAAGGATCTTTTCACCCTTGTCTTTGTTTATCTAACAATGGATTTTATTTTCTTATTATAAACAAACTTGTCCCATTGGGACATACTGTGGCTCTTCGACGGGGTAAAAGGAATGAGCGGGAGCTCTCCTATGGGGAGGATTATATCCATGTATTGCATGCTTGGGATTCTTATTTCAGCATCCTCCTTAGATTTATCTTCCTCTTTAGCCTTCCTTCGGGCTTCCTCTTCGTCATCTTTTCTCTGATTCTCTTCGGCTTCGGCCTTACGCTGCCTTTCAGCTGCTTCTAGCCTGGCAACTTCTTCCAATCTAATTTTTTCTTCTTGGACTCTTTCAGCTTCTTCTTATCGAAGCTCGTCATCTTTTTTTTGTTGCACTCTTTCAATAGCTTCCCTTTGGAAACTCTCAGCTTTCTTTTTAAGCCTTTGGTCTTCATTGGATAGAGATTCGGCTGCTTCTCTTTCCCTTTGCAGTTATGCTTCCCGGGCACCTTGGGCAGTAGTGGAGCTAGAACTAGCTCTGCTCTTGTTGAGACGACAAATATGGATTTTGGTCATATTACTGACCCCTCTATACACTTCTTCGTCTTCATCATAATAATGAGCATACTCAAAGTGAGCATGAATTTCTCTGCAATGATCTGCAGCCTTGCTCTGCCTGCCATTCTTTTGGAAGATCCTTTCCCTGAAGTGAAAGTCTCTTAACTCTTGAACAAACTCTTCAGCTGAGGAGACCTTTGACAACTTATAGGATCCAACATAGAAAATCAAAGGGGGGAAAGAATATGTTTTCAATCTATTCAAAAATATGCCAATTCCATCAAGAAAAATTGCCTCACTGCCTCCTTGAGGACTACGAAATCAGTAGCATACCTGGGCAGGAGATATGGTTGCTTGGAGCCTCCATACATTCTTATATAGGCACCCTCCTTTGAAAAATATAAATCACCATAGTTTTCCATGAGCTCCATGGAATTCTCAACTAAGCAATTGGGTTCTTCATTAAACATTAGCTCACACAAAGGTACAATGAATTCTTCACAAATGAGCTTGTAATTCCTCTTATATTTATGGGCCCATAGGATTTTAAAAGCGATGTACACTGGGGTGTTGGCTTGCTCCCAAATGAAACCTGACTTTGGGAAAGGAAGCTTTTCCAGAATAAAATCTATGAGATAAGATGACATGTAAAATTCTGACTTCTTTAGCATCAACCCTTTTTTTGTGGCAGCTATGGCGGATGATAGAATATCCGAGAGGATGTCTTCCCAATTAAAAACCGTTCCTTTGAATGCCACATAATGAATTATGGGGACCCATTGAAGCCTATAAACAGTTCCATCAGCCCTGGCAAAAATTCTACTTAGCATAAGGGAAATCATCTGGAAAGGGGCCCTTAGATTTTGGACTTCATATTCAACACTCTCCTTCTTTCTTAGCTTCTTTCCTAAGATTAACAATTTTCTAGCCATTTCCAAGTTATCCATCTTGAGCTGCTCTAACCACTCATCGTTCAACTGCTGCTGAGGACGCGGTAACTTGTAAGCTCCCGCAATATAGGCTGGATGAAACGAGGCAAAATCCTCTCCCTTTCTATTGGATAATACTCTTGATTCAACGTTTTCATGTTCCAGGATCCATCCTGTCACTTCCAAATAGGGGAAGAGCTCTGGGCACATGGCAACTTTAGATATACCATATATTCTGATGTTTTGGTACAAGTATCCTTCCTCCAAGAGTGCTCCAGGGATATCTTGGTCCCTTATCATGCGGTATACATCTCCCCACTTGGCTTCAGGAGGGACTCTTGTGACAGACTTGGTGTCCTCGAATAAAGTCTCGACCCTTGCCTCAACGCCAACTGATTCTGGTTCGGTCATCTTTGCCTTCCCTTTTCTACCTTTTGGAATTGTGCATCAAACCTATTCAATAACTATGCGTGAGTAGATATATGGTCATTTAAGAATGCAAAACAATCATTTGAACAAAAAAATACGAAAACAACAGGCGCAACATAACCAAATTCCTGAGATACAACAATGGCAACTTTTTAAGATGAAATAGCCACGCGTTTCAAACAGTTGGATAGGATGTTAAATAATGGCAATAAAATAACACTCCTTTCTAGAATGACGGACAATATCGGCTTTAAACTAAACGACGCTGTTGATTTCAGAATCGAGAAAGCATGCCCGAGATTTCCAACAATGGGATGCATATGAGAGGGGACGAGTGAAAACGGCAGGACAACACCAAGTATGCAGGCCTAAGTGGGCTGGAACTAGGTTAGATGGGCCGACGGTTATGATCTCTAGTGTATGGGGATAGCCAAACAGTCTTAACAAATTCATTAAGGACCATGCAAATGTTTGCGACAATGGTATTGTCAGGACAGAACTCAGCAACTAGCTATTGAAAGGAACAAAAAGAAAACTTAGATAACCACCTACCTAGAAGAGAGCAATTGGGATTGACGAAGGTTGACGATGCTGCAACCTGGCTGGGCTAGTGAGGACAACCAATCAAAAAATTTAAAATACCCAAACCCTATATATAATAGCTTGACACGTTTGAGCATTTAATTCTGCGGGTGAGGACATTTAAAACGTCGTTATGGCAAATACGACCAGATGTCTTTTCGGCAACTTTGGCATTAAAGGATGACCGTCAAAATTGGACAAACTTGGCAAGTTCACCTGACGGAGGTGGTGGAACTGGCTGAGTTCATGCACCTTAGGTCGACGAAAACTATTGAGTTTGGAGCGAAGGATTGCAACAAAACTAGCTGAGTTCATCCGAAATGAGACGGCGAAGTTTTAGCTAACTTTAACAAGCAAAATGACGAGGTTCGCCACAAGAAAAACTTAGAAAAGACAAGGTTCGAGGTTGCATTGCGGATGTCTTGGATGAGCTCAAGCGACGTTGCAGCCATACTTGGCGAGTTCGTCCGATGTTGTGGCGAGACTGGGTGAGTTCGCCCGATACGAAATGACTTCACGACTTAACAAAAAACTGCCCGCCCGTTGCGGTGAAACTTAGTGAGTTATTTCGAAATGGTAAAGATAAAAAAACTTAACAAAAAGGGGTGGTCATTGCGGCCTGACTTGGCGAGTCGTTCTGCCATTTTGGCCAGGAAAACTGAGTTTGACTTAAGCAAAAAATAAAACAAACTCAAAGAACTTTTCTTTATAAAAAAAAAACTAAGAAAAAAAGCCCCTTTTGATGAGGCTTGACTTCTAAGCAAACTTTTCTAACAAACTAAAGGAGGGGCCCCAATATGTAGAATGTTTTTGGGGGGGATGTTGCAGCAACAACAATGGCGGCTCGCTGGCGAATACCAATCTATGAAAAAAAATCATCTCAAGGTCATAAAACTTACAAAGTACTAGTTAGATGCGTGATAAGATACCTTCATAGTTCAACTTCTGAGAATGTAGTGATCACTCTTATCATAATGGTCATCAGGGAAAAGGAAACTTTGACTCAGACTTCCTTATAACTCTCTAAGGGCCAAAATGCGAGGTTTATTTTAAAATTTTGTCTTTTAGAATTTTACTAATATAAGACTCCACATGATCGTAACAATATCTCACAGACATATTTGTTTGTTCCTCATTCCTGTGCTATTATGCATCCTTTTGGATGTTTCTTTTAAATGGCGACTTTTGCTGCTTTGAACCTTACAAAAATAGATTTCTTCAACTTTCAAAAATTATTTAGGTTCTTCAATCCATAATGTCCTTTTGTGTGAGCGATAGGTTTCCTTGATGATCAAGCTTCACGGAAGGAGAAGAACCTTGCTGGGCTGATTTATTTGAACAGCTTCTTTAGTTGAATTCTTTTTGCTTCTCTCTTTTCCATGCTTCAACTGAGGCGAGAATTTCTAGAAAACACTCTTTGATATAATCCTTTTGGCTTTTGCTTGTAGCATGGGATCATTTTAAATACCATATATCTGTGAGACATGCTTCCTCTCCATGGATTCATCATAGTGAACTTCTTAGACAGGCATTTAATGTTTAGATTGAATGGGGCCATAAGATAGTCAGAAAGAAATGCTAAATCTTAGTTATTTAACAAGGTTTTTTTTGGCCAAGAGAAAGGGGATTTCTTCATTCTAGGAAATCAATCAGTGAAAGAAAAAGTCACAGATATACATTTCTTCTACAAGTAAGTTTCTGATTTACCAGTGCTTGAGTTTTGCTTGGAGTCTAATCTTTCAGTGACACCAGAAACTGAGCTGAGATTTATTTAAACAAAGAATGGCATAAATGAAAAACAGACCAACCTAACTAGCAATCTTAAAAGGTGATCATGAAAACCCAAAAATAAACAAGAAGAACACCCAAGAAAAGAAATAAAAACAACGCTTTATTTATGTACAAAAGTCCACCTCGGACTTATGCAAAGTATTGCTTCAAAGCAAGTCCATTGAGAGGGAGACATACTTCCTCCCCTTGCAGTTCTTTCAATTTATATGTCGATGGGCCAAGCTTTTCAGAAATTTGGCAAGGGCCAACCCATAAGTGTTGAAACTTTGTATGCATTCCCTTACCATCATGCGGGTGATCCCACTTCAGAACTAAGTCACCTACTTCGAAACTTCTCTTTCCAGACTCCTTCTTATCAAACCACCTTTTGACTATATCTTGGTGATGGTGGAATTGGTATTTGGCCTTTTGCCGTGACTCTTTAAGTTTTAGCAAGGTATCAATTCTTGATTGGAGAACCTGACTACTAGAACCTCGAGAGGCTTGAGACAGCTGCAAGGATGGGAGTAAAATGTTCGGAGGGAGAATGGATTCCTTACCGTAGAATAGGGTGAATGGAGAAACGCCTAAGGTATTCTTGGGAGTGACCCTATCTTCCCATAGAGCATTCGGGAGGGCTATGTGACAACTTATCTGATTTTCAATCACAGTTTTCTTAAGGATTCAAATGAGATTCGTGTTGGTAGGCTCAGCTAATCAATTTCCTTAGGGATAGTAATTAGCTGAATAATGCAATTTAATTCCTTTCTCATACACAAATTCATTAATCTTTATAGATGAAAAATAAGTTGCATTATTGAAGACTAGGGAAATTGGAACCCCAAACCCGGTTACGATGTTTTCTTCTAGGAACTTCATAACTGCATCTTCATTAACTTTGCACAGCGGGGCAGCTTCGGCCCATCTTGTAAAAGAATTCGTGGTTGTTAGAATGTACCGATGATGTAGCGAGGAGTTTGGGTTTATCTCACCAATAACATCTATGCCCCATTGTTCGAATGGTTCAAAGATGATAACTGGATGCAAGGGTCTTGCCGCTTTCGGTAATTTTTCAGCACTTCTTTGGCATACATCACAATTCCTTGCATAGGAGTGAGTATCCTTGAAAAGAGTGGGGCAATAATACCCATCCCTGAGAATTTTGTGAGCTGTAGTATCTCCAGAATAATGTCCCCCCAGCAGGGCCATCATGTAATTCTTTGACCACTTTTCCCGCATCTTTTTTCTCCAAACATCTGAGAAAAATTCCATAATAATTCCTCCTAAAGAGAATTCCATCAATGATTTGGTATGCTACTGATTTTAGTGGGAGTGCTCTTCTTTGCTTCAAACCCCAGTGCTCTGGAAAATAACCTGACTGTAAATAATGCATTAGGTCCCTATACTACGACTCAGGGGCTATGAAAATAGGACAAACCTCAATCATATTTAGCTCGGCTTCATTTCTCCAATCTAGCTCTTCATCATCTGGATTTTCAGTGATCAATTTGCATAAACCTTGACCCTTTATGATGGTGGTTGGTTTGAATTCTAATTCATACTCTTGAAGAGCAGTGACCCAATTTCCTCTCCTTTCTCCTAATTCTTTTTGGACAAAAAGAGATCTGACAGCGGGATGAGGCACTATGACTTTAGTTTTGTTTTTTAGAATATATGTCCTGAACTACTTTACTGCCTTGAATACTGCATATTCTTGCTAATCCACAACCAGATAATTCAGTTCAGCACCCTGCAGACTGGTGCTCATAAAAGAAATTGGGTATTCATCTCCTGATTCTACCTTTTGAGTGAGCACGGTTGCGAGAGAGTTATCAGAAGCAAAGGTGTACATAATAAAATCTTTATCGAAGTCTGGACTCCTTAAAGAAGGCGTATTAGCTATGGCAGCCTTGATTTTTTTTAAAGCAACTTTCTCTAAGTCTTTCCACTTGAATTGTACACTCTGCTTAACCATTTGTTGCAAAGGTTTAACGATCTGAGCAAAGTCGGGTATGAACCTTTGAACAAAATTAATGGTGCCCATGAATGATTGCATAGAGTTTTTTCTATGGGGCATGGGAATCGTGCTGATAGCTTGCACTCTCTCTTGATCTATCGAGATTCCCTTCTTCGAAATGATATGACCCAAAAGTTTTCCTTCAAGAACAACAAAAACACTTTTCTTGGGGTTTAAGGAGATTCCATACTTTCTGCAACGATCGGAAATCTACTTCAAGTGGAACAGATGGTCTTCCCTTTTCTTTGATAAAAATGTCACATCATCTAAGTAAACTACTACACACTAATGGCCCAATCCTCGAAAAGCAATGTCCATAGTTCGTTGAAAAGTAGCTCCTATGTTTATCAAGCCAAATGGAATCCTTCGATATGCAAAGGTTCCCCACTTTGTATGAAAAGTGGTTTTAAGACGGTCTTCCTCCGCTACTAGCACTTGATTGTATCTAGAAAAACCGTCTAGCAAAGAGAACGGCTCTGATCCTGACACCATCTGCAAGATTTGCTCCATTGGAGGCACATGATAGTTGTCTTTATCAGAAGCTTTGTTCAAGTTCTGAAAATCCACACACAATTTGATTTCTCCTAATTTCTTCCTGACGGGGACTAAATTAGCTACCCATTCGGAATGTCTGACTTTAAAAATAATCTTGGCGTCTAGCAATTTCTTCAACTCTTTTTGAATTAAAGGCCCAAGAGTCGGATGCATTCTTCTTAGCTGTTGTTGAAAAGTCTTAACACCTTCCTTCATCGGGATTATGTGCTGAATAATGCGGGTATCATATGTTTTCAAATCGTCGTAAGTCCATGCGAAAACATATTTATACTGTTTAAAGAGCTTGATGAACTTATCCATTTTTCCTGGTGAGCAACATTTTCCAAGATTAACATATTTCGGCTCAGCCTCTGTGCCCATATTTATCATTTCATGATGCATGGAGGAGCTGTGAGTTTTACGTATACTGGCCTCCTGATCTTGTTCTGTAGATCAAACAATGCTTCAAGAGTTCTCACTCCTTTGGGCATAAAATTTCCTTTAACCGCATCTTTATTTTGCAAATCTGAATCATGTTGTTCTTCATCCATTATGGATTCTTGGAAGACATCCTCGCTTGTTAAGAAGCCGATGATCTGATCGTCGTCATCAAATACTCTAAGATTTGTAATGTTATCCAGAATGGATGGCCTGAAAATAAATTCAATAGAGAATTTGTTATTAGTAGGCACTAATATGGAAGTCTAGGTTGCTAACAAATTAGCTACAGCGTTCAACAACCTAGGAATTGAATTGATATTGAAAGCATCAAAACATGAAATTAAATTCCAAACCTCAGACTGATAACCCTTTAAATGCGGCAAAAGACAGTGAATTGTGTCTCTCACCTGCCTGACAACTATTTCTGAGTCACCAAAGACCTTCAAATATTTGACATTTAAACCAATACCTTTCTTTAACCCATGGATCAAAGCTTCATACTCAGCAGTATTATTCGTACATTCAAATTCTAATCTACAAGATAAAAAATGCTTGTTTCTTTCAGGGTCAAACAAAACAAAACCGGATCCTGATCCTTCTTGAGTTTTGGAGCCATCAAAGTACAGAGTCCAAAAAACATTTTGTTCTCTAACTAAGTCAATGTCGTAACCACCTAAGTCAGTAACTAATTCTACTATGTTACAATCAATATCATCAGTCCGTGAGAAATGAAGGAGATCATACTGTTTGTCTGAATCATGGCTAACATCTTCTGATTTATAATTTCCTGATTCAATTTCTAAGATAAATTTCCCAAAACTTAAGATGAGAAAGCTACAGCTTCATTCTTTTCCTCTAACTGAGTGACATTTTGTTTCATGTGGGGTTCTCTAAGTATTTTGATTTGATTTTGCCTATTCTGGTAAGGTAACCACAAATAAGACCAATTTGTTGCAAAGTAACCATTTAGTTTCATAGACCAGTCCCTACTCAAAACTAAACCATAAGCCTCAGGAATATCAACCACCATTATGTCAATGAATTGACATACCCTAGAATCAGCTGACAACCTAATAAGTACGTCTTTCAATTCACCAATGACTTTAACTACAGTTCTATCTAACTGTATGATTTGGGATGGGGATGGGATTGGCTTCCCATTAATATTTTTGCAAATAGACATAGGCATGACATTCGAACTGGCACCAGAGTCCACCAAACAATTATGCACATTATGATTAAAAATTTCAAAAGTCAAGAGAAACCGGAGAGTCTGCAATCTAGATTTTCCACCAATGCTAGCTTCGTTTATTTCAGGATTTTCCTCTGTGTTACCTAACAGAGTGCTAGATTGCGGATCAAAGGCTTCTAGCAGTTTCTTTCACTGTTGGGGCAGACTACACATATCGAATATGGAGACATTTTCTTTCGCTTTCTTAATGTCTTCAATTATGTCATAACCCATATCACATTCTTTTGAAACTTTGGGCTGATTTTTTGTTTTGTTCAAAGAAACTTTTGTCTATTTGGTAGGTTTCGTGTTTGGTTCTTTTGTTACTGCCACATTTGTCTTAGGGTGGGGAGGAATGACAGTTATGTTCTGCTTAGGGATTTCTTTGGTAAAATTAGCTTTAGGAACATCTAAGGCTTGATCAGGCAACGGACCTTTACTCCTAGTGGTGAAATTAATAGATGTCGCTTGAGCTTCGTAAACAAGAACTTCACATGATGGTTCTTGGGAAGGGGTCCAATCCCACAAGATCATCATGGTTTCGGGAGCGGGTTCCACCGACTCAGGAATCTATTCTTCCTGCGGATATTTCTGATAAGAAATTTGTGCATCTAACATTTGATTCATTACCAAACTCATTGAATTAATCCACTATGGACAACTCTTTTCTGAGTGTTGTTCTTGATGGAAGGTACAGAAATAGTCCATGCCTACCTCATTTAAATTTAGCACAGTAAAATTATTTACAGGCAGAGTTGGCTATCCACCCTCATCCCTCTTTTTGTAGAATGGCTTGAATGGTTGCCTAGAAGAGCTAGTTGCCTTATCTTTCTCTAGATATACAATTTTATTAGAAATTTTTTGCATCATTTTTACCACATTTTCTAAATCAGCTGCTGGTTCTTCTTTATTTCTAGTTAACAAAAGAGCCTTATTAGTAGCTGCTGGCTTTGCTTCTATATCAAGAGAATGTTTAGCAATTCTATCCACTTCCTCTTCTACCTTCTTGGCTTCTTCGAAGTTTTCTACCAATGTAGTTTTCTTCGTTCTTTTGACAAACATAGCTAAAGGGGGGTCAAGAGCTATTGTATAATATTCCACTAAACATTCTTCAGCTGGCTTTGTTGCATCACTAAAGTTATTTAACAATTTTGCAAATATTTGATTAAACTCTTGAACCTTCTATTTCTTTTCCATTCTCATGGATAACAATTCTTTCATAAGAGTGGATATTGTCTTTTGATTTCCATA
Source organism: Larix kaempferi (assembly GCA_027924585.1). Classification (NCBI taxonomy): domain Eukaryota; kingdom Viridiplantae; phylum Streptophyta; class Pinopsida; order Pinales; family Pinaceae; genus Larix; species Larix kaempferi. The sequence goes on from BSBM01000510.1 coordinate 9,156,342, forward strand.
CTTATTTAAAAAACATTTTTCAAAATATTCCCAATTTTCTATTGAGCTAGCTTGCAGGATAAAGTACGAGGAAGATACTTTGGGTTCAAAAGTATAAGGAAAAAGGTGACATACTACATCTTCGTGTTCTACATTAAGAAGATTCAAAGCCAAATAAAAACTTTTAAGGTGATCTTCAGCATAAATTCCTTTCCCAGGATCATACTTAAGCAATACCTTCTCTAGATTTTTTGGCAAATCATGGAATGGTCCAACTAGATTCAGCGTTCCCCTTGCTCTCCAAAAAGGCATAGCCATGGCTCTTGCTGGAGAATGTGGTAGTGTATGCGGCGGAGAATTGCAAGGAGTATGTTGCGGGGTACGTGGCTCTTTTTGATTTGGAGGAGTTTCGGGGCTGACTTCGTTAAAGGGTTCAGTGATTTCTCATAAATATAAATCTAATAATTCCTCTAAACTCTGAAGTAGGATGGAATCTCTTGTGTATTGCGTTCCCCTCCTATGATCTCTTATTCTGGGCAGCAAAGGAACAGTAGTTAATCCTCCAATACTCCTAGCGTAAGAGTGAGTATGTCTTCTAATGGTTTACTTCCTCAAAAGGGACAACGTACAGTGTTTCTTGCTGTTCTGTTTTAGAATTGGGATTTTCTTGATTTCTTGATTCCAGATCTAAATCGTCTGGGATAGCTGTTTCAAAGGGGTCTTCAGTGGGATTTCTTCTAACGGAAGGATCTCCTCTACCATCCATGCACTGGTGGCCCTCCTTCTAGTGCCAAAAACTGTTGATGCCTCCAAAATCGTAGCATCAATCAGTAAGGGATTCTTCCCGATAAGAAAACCCAATTAGATCGCTCACCGTTTGGTGTGGGGAATCCATCTGGTTAACGGTTCTAGCTACGGTGTAAGATTTAAAGATTTGTTTAATTTTCACTGGTTGCGGCCCGATCCACCGTTTATGTGTTTTGGTTTTAAAGATGATATGCAAGTGCATTAATCTAAGTGCATACAATTAAACGAATCTAGTCTAAAACTTATTTAAGCAAATTTAATCTATCCTTGCAAGGAGCAAACTGAAAGTATGAGCAATAAGCTTAAAGAAACATCTAAAAGATCTCACAGATAACTATTTAATCATAAAGATGCAATTCCAACAGAAAATAGAAGATATCAAAGGTAGCTTTGATTTAATTAAAACATTTCATTGCTCATTTGAGATACACATATTTGCACAGAAAATTATGGGAAGATTCATTACATAGAAACAATTCATGACAGCAAGGAATGATCTCACAGTAATATGTAAATGATGCAGAAATAATTCAGCATAGCATTCAACACATCTTCATGCAAAAACACATTCCTAGGCTCTCTTTAGGAAAAATGGAGCTTTCTTATATATGTAGGAGAAAGAATTCAATTACAAGATAGAAATGTCCTTTAACCTACCAAAAGTCCTTTCACTATCTTCTATTCATCTATATATAGCTTTACAAAATGATCCCAGAGCTTCCAAGTGTACCCTAATCCTAGGAATCTTTAATTTGTCTTTTAGTGCCCTTTTTAAAAAAGTGGAATAAATCCTCAAAAGTTTTACAAAAGGAAAAAGGGAGCAAAACTCCAGCTGTCTTTAACATTTAAAATAACCGAGGAAAAAATGCTCCAACTTTTAATCAGAAAATAAGAAATGCCACATCATCCCTCTGCTGGTGCCTCTACTGTTGTTGGCACTTCTGCTGTAGCCGATGCTTCCACTTTTGCTCCTCTGTTTTCTTTATCTATGTAATTCACCCAAGCATTGGTTTCTCTTATGATGGCATTTATGGGAACAGGGAGCATGAACTTAAGGGATACCTCGTGTTTATCTAGCTCTTCAAGATCGATTACCTCCACTGCTGATACTTAGAGGACTTCATCGAGAATATGTGTGTGAACGGCGGCCTACCCGATGCAATGGTGAAGATCTTCTGCTATCAACACATCCATCTTCTTTATATAATCCAGCTCTACGCTTAGCCCATCTCTCAGATCAGACAAGCATTAGGCCTTATCTGGAAAGTCTTCTATAGTTTGGGGCATCACCATTTGACATCTCTCCTGAGTGGTCCGTATTTTAAGATACAGAATGCTGCATTGCCTAATGGTGATCTAGATCACGAAGTTCAACTTCACACCACAATTCTTGTAGAATTCTAGAAGATGCATATCTGCCTTGAACTCTGCCACGGAATTGAGAGTGAGGTTGGCGGGGAATCCCGACTTCCCTTCTCTCCATTCAATATGTTTCCTGATGTCCTCCCTGATGCATGCATATTTCTTTCTGAGTCTAGTGGCTTCGGAATTAACCTCCTTGACCCTGGCCACTATTGTCTTCACTTTTCAGACTTCTTCTGTGATGAGCTTCTGTGTTTCATGGATCTTCTTTAGTGTATCATAGGACTGCTTGTGAAAGGGACTCAAATTGCCAGCCTTGCTAGCTGGGAGCTCTAATTGTTGCTCCAACAATTCTTTTCCTTCCTCCAACATTTCAACATTGTCTCTTAAATCTTCAATTTTCTAAGTGGTATCGAATTTCTCTAATTCTAACCGAAGGGTCCTAGCTTCGATATCATTCTTTTCTCCTTCTAGGATCATCATTTGCACCTCCAAAGCTTCCTTTTCCACTTCTAGGTGCCAAAACCTTCCCAATAACTCCCTTTGCTATGACACAAGGGTATCACATTTTTTAACCATCAAATCTCTATAGGCCTACTCCTTGACCAGGGTAAGCTGCAAATGGCGGACCTTCTTTTTACCCATCTCCACTTCATCCACTAGCTTGCGGACATTGTCTGCACTTGCCTTAGCAGCAGCCACAATGGCGGATGCCATAAAATCGAGAACATTCTGAGTGCCTTGCATAACAGTGGTTTCATGCCTGGTGACAATGTCCAACTAGAAGGGTCTTTTCACCCTTGTCTCTATTTCTCTGACAATGGATTGTCTTTTCTTATTATAAACAAACTTGTCCGGTTGGGACATAGTGTGGCTATTTGACGGGGTAAAAGGAACAAGCGGGAGCTCTCCTATGGGGAGATTTATATCCATGTCTTGCATGCTTGGGCTTCTTGCTTAGGCATCCTTCGTGGATTTATTTTCCTCTTCAGCCTTCCTTCGGGCTTCCTCTTTGTCATCTTTTCTCTGATTCTCTTCGGCTTCGGCCTTATGCTGCCTTTCAGCTGCTTCTAGCCTGGAAGCTTCTTCCAATCTGATTTTTTCTTCTTAGACTCTTCGAGCTTCTTCTTCTCGAAGCTCATGTTCTTTTGCTTTCTACGCTCTTTCAACAGCTTCCCTTTGGAAACTGTCAGCTTTCTTTTTAAGCTGTTTCTCTTCATTGGATAGAGATTCAGCTGCTTCTCTTTCCCTCTGAGTTCTTCTTCCCAGGCACCTTGGGAAGCAATGGAGCTAGAACTAGCTCTGCTCTTGCTGAGACAAAAAATCTGGAGTTCGGTCATGTTGTTGACCCCTCTATATACTTCTTTGTCTTCATCATAACAATTAGCATACTCAAAGTGAGCATGAATTTCTCTGCAATGATCTATAGCCTTGCTCCACCTGTCATTCTTTTGGAAGATCCTTTCCCCGAAGTGAAAGTCTCTTAACTCTTGAACAAACTCTTTAGCTGACGAGACCTTTGAAAACTTATAGGCTCCAACATAGAAATCCAAAGGGGGGGAAGAAGAGTTTTTCAATCTATTCAAAAATACGCCAATTCCATCAAGAAAAACTTGCCTCACTGCCTCCTTGAGGACTACAAAATCAGTAGCATACATGGGAAGGAGATATGGTGGCTTGGAGCCTCCATACATTCTTACATAGGTACCCTCCTCTAAAGAATAGAAATCGTTGTAGTTTTCCATGACTTCCATGGAATTCTCAGATAAGCAATTGGGTTCTTCATTAAATATTAGCTCATACAAAGGTATGATGAGTTCTTCACAAATGAGCTTGTAATGCCTCTTGTAATTCTAGGCCCATAGGATTTTATAAGCGGTGTACACTGGGGTGCTGGCTTGATCTCAAATGCAACCCACCTTTGGGAAAGGAAGCTTTTCTAGAATACAATCTATGAGATAAGATGACATGTAAAATTCTGACTTCTTTAGGATCAACCCTTCTTTCGCGGCGGCTATGGTGGATGATAGACTATCCGAGAGGATGTCTGCCCAATTAAAAACCATTCATTTGAATTGCACATAATGAATTATGGGGACCCATTGAAGCCTGTAAACAGTTCCATCAGCTCTGCCAAAAATTCTACTTATCATAAGGGAAATCATCCGGAAAGGGGCCCTTAGATTTTGGACTTCATATTTATCACTCTCCTTCTTTCTTAGCTACTTTCCTGGGATTAACAATTTTCTAGCCATTTCGAAGTTATCCATCTTGAGCTGCTCTAACCACTCGTCATTCAGCTGCTGCTGAGGACGCGGTAACTTGTAAGCTCTAGCAATATAGGCTAGATGAAACAAGGCAAAAGCCTCTCCCATTCTATCGGATAATACTCTCAATTCAGCGTTTGCATGTTCCAGGATCCATCTGATCACTTCCGAATAGGGTAAGATCTCTGGGCATGTGGCAGCATTAGATATACTAGAGCTTCTGATGTTTTGGTACAAGTATCCTTTCTTCCAGAGTGCTACAGGGATATCTTGGTCCCTTATCATGTGGTATACATCTCCCCACTTGGCTTCAGGAGGGACGCCCATCACAGACTTGGTGTCCTCGAATAAAGTCTCGACCCTTGCCTCAACGCCAACTGATTCTGGTTCGGTCATCTTTGCCTTCCCTTTTCCACCTTTTGGCATTGTGCTTCAAACCTATTCAATAACTACGTGTGAGTAGATATATGGTCATTTAAGAATGCAAAAACAATCATTTGAACTACAAAATACGAAAACAACAAGCGCAACATATCCAAATTCCCGAGATATAACAATGGAAACCTTTTAAGACGAAATAGCCATGCGCTTCGAATAGTTGGATAGGAAGTTGAATAAAGGCAATAAAATAACACTCCCTTCTAGAACGACGGACAGGACCAAATTTAAACTAAACGATGTTGTTGATTTCAGAATCGAGATAGCAAGCCCGAGATTTCCAACAATGGGATGGGTATGAGAGGGGACGGGTGAAAACGGCTAGGCGACACCATGTATGTAGGCCTAAGTGGGTTGGAGCCAGGTTGGATGGGATGATGGCTACGAGCTCTAGTGTATGGGGATGGCCAAAAATTCTTAACAACTTCATTAAGGACCATGCAAATGGTTGTGGTGATGGTATTGCCGGGACAAAACTCAGCAACTAGCTATTGAAAGGAACGAAAATAAAACTTAGATAACCACCTACCTAGTAGAGAGCAGTTGGGATTGAAAAAGTTTGATGGTGCTGCAACCTTGCTAGGATGGAGTGGCTTAACACGGCCTTGAACGGAGTTCTCAACAAATGATATACCAATGAAAAACTCTAAAATTCCCAAACCCTATATATAATAGCTTGACATGTTCGAGCATTTAATTCTATGGGTGAGGACATTTAAAACATCGTTATGGTGAATACAGCCGGACGTATTTTCGGCAACTTTGGCATTAAAGGATGACCATCGAAATCGGACAAACTTGGCGAGTTCACCCGATGGTGGCGGCGGAACTGGCTGAGTTCATGCTCCATAGGCTGATGAAAACTAGCGAGTTTGGAGCGAAGGATTGTGGCAGAACTAGCTGATTTCATTTGAAACAAGACGACAAAGTTTTGGCTAACTTTAACAGTGCAAAATGACAAGGTTCGCCACAAGAAAAACTTAGAAAAGACAAGGTTCAAGGCCGCACTCCGGATGTGTTGGACGAGCTCAAGCGATGTTGCGGCCATACTTGGCGAGTTCGTCCAACGTTGTGGCGAGACTGGGTGAGTTCGTCCGATACGAAATGACTTCACGACTTAACAAAAACCCGCCTTCCCATTGCGGCGAAACTTGGTGAGTTCTTCCGAAACGAGAAAGATCAAAAAACTTAACAAAAAGGGGCGGCTGTTGCGGCCCGACTCGGCGAGTCGTTCCGACGTTTCGGCAGGGAAAACTGAGTTTGACTTAAGCAAAAAAAATAAACAAACTCAAAGAACTTTGCTTTATAAAAAAAAACTAAGTAAGAAAAAAGGGCCCTTTTGATGAGTCTTGACTTCTAAGCAAACTTTTCTAACAAAGTAAAGGAGGGGCCCCAATATGTACAAAATTTTGGGGGGGGGGATGTTGCAGCAACAACACATCTCTTTGTAGAAGTTAAACTAGATTTACTTCCGTTTTGTTTCCTTGTCACATTTGAAATTCATTTCGATACATTTTCTCCCGTTCCTATTACATTTGACACATTCCCTCAGAATCCTCAAGGAGAATGGAATTAGGTAGCTTAGTTTAGTTTTGAGTATTTGTTAAATGCATGAATAGTTTAATTGTTGAATTTCTTAGGTTTATTTAGTTTATAATATTGCTGTAAGGTAACATAATTTCTTGTTTCCATAGTTAGTTGTAAAACTGAATCATTTCATAGATAGGTTTCCAAATTTATTCATAGTTGTTACTTTCTAATTCCTAGATTAAGAGTTTGAATAATTGATCAGTAGTTTCCATTTTTCATAAGAGTAGTTTGCTTTTGATCAAGTTTTGTTCCCTAGAATAGTATTGTTGTTTTTATCTTTTCAGTCATTGTTCATAGAGTAGAGTAGTATAGATTGATACTATTCTTATCTATTGGTTTGGTTAGGTTTAATCAGTTTAGTAGTTGTATTTTTGAAGTTTGACTTGGTTTTTCATTTGAAAGATCTTTCGATATTTTATTTATTAAACATTTCTAAGGTCGGCCGAACCAATGTCTTAGGTACCATTCTACCTTAGCATATACTGTGCCACAACTCTAATATTACCAACCCTGGTCGATAATTAAATATTCGGTGATTCATTAAGACAATAAATACACCCAACAGTTCAATCTTTAAAGTTAGTATTTTATCATGTATGTGATTTATCTACTGGTTTTAGATGAAAGGGTGCTTGACTACTATATATTCATTTCCTTGTATTCATTGCATCATCTGCTGCAATCACACAGGATTTCCTCATGATAATGCATCTCTAGAGCAATAAAAACCCAAGAATCTGTCACAGTTGAGGAATCTTGGGGACTTTATTTTTCCAGATTGGATGATCTTCCCTCTGTCTGCTCCATGCCACTGGTTTATGCTCCTTTACTTTTGTCCGCTCTAGCTTCTTGAATTATTATCTCATCCTCTTATTTATGTTTTTGTGCTTCTTGTAATTCTTGTATCCTCCTTGCTTCAGCTGCTTTATTTTCCTTCATGTTTGCTTCAGCTGCTTTATTTTCCTTCATGTTTGCTTCAGCTGCTTTATTTTCCTTCATGTTTGCTTCATCTTCTTCTACTCTCCTTTTAATCTCATATTATTCATCTTTTATTTTTTAATCCTCTCATACTTTCCTCCTCATTTCTTATTCCTCTACTTTCGTACTCAATTCATGTATGGTAGCTTCTCTGGCATTATCCAATCTATTATTAAACCAACGACCTACCCAAAAGAGTACATTTAAGTGGTCTCTTACGCCTTGGGGCTTACCTCCAACATTCCATCTTGTACATGTAAGTATTTGGCCTCTTTTCCTTGTGTCATTTCCTGCAAAACAGAGCTTCAAACAACATCATTGGAATAAGAGTCGGCTAATTAAATATTTGATGTCATATCCCTTTACTTCTAAAGTTGTACATATGCTGGAAATGAGTGGACAACTTAGAAAGTAAGCTACTTTGTTTGTTTCTCCCTTCTTGTATTTCATCACTAAATACAATTGTTGCAGATAAATGATATATTTAATGTTCCTCTTGTTCTCCAACTTAGATTGTTTCTGCATGTATTGGAGTAGATGGTGATTTGAATGTATGATGGTTACCTGTAACAAAAGTAATGTTGCCAATGCTTGACATCTTGGAATATGGCATATAATTCCTTCTCATATGTTTAATACCTCCTAATTGTGTCAATGAAGGTCTCACTATGATAGGATACTAGTTTCCCATTTGTGTGAGCATTGCTTCCATGGCATAATCTTTGCATATGTCTCCACTTAAAAAGGCTACTGCGAATCAGGCAATGCACCCACCGGTGCATTGCATAGTTTTTTTTTATATTGTCAAAGCTCTCCTGCTATTTTTCTGTATATATAAAGGTGTTTTTACCTCTTCCTTCAATAAGCTTTCAATTCCAAGCAACATGTAAGAACCCAAATATCTCTGAGTTAATAATTTTTCTTTGCCAGTACAATGCTAGGATAACTAATTTAGATTGACCAGTAAAATTCCAAGCAACCAAATGTTTACTTTTAAAAGAACCCACGGTTATGATAAAATATCCACTTATTCCTGCTCATCAGGGTAAGCACTAGCAATAAAATCCAAAATGAATCCCAAACAGTTATTATTTTTTTTTTGAAACTTCTAGATATCGTCGATATGGCGATGCTTGTTTGTCGCAAGTATAGCAAAACCGTCGGACTTTATCCCTAATCTTTTGGTCTATTCAAAAAATTTCCATCGACACTTGTGACGGAACATCGTCGCAGGTATAGAAAAACCGTCGCAACATCTGTCTTATTTTAGTGTGTTCGACGAAAAACTGTCGATAGAGGGACACATTGTATAACAAAACTGTGGAAACATCTTCCTTCTTTTGGTCTGTTTGACAAAACACGTTCAATAGAGGGATGCATTTTCGTCAATATAGGGATGTAGTTTCGTCGATATAGGGACGGTTTGTGGAAAATGAGAAAAAAATAAACTTTCACCAGACCACCTTATAGAAGACACGTGGCAACCATTTTTTGTCTCTATTGTGATGGCTTTCCAAGTTCGTCGTTACATCCACGAAACAGGTTCCACGAAAAATTGCAACCATTATCGTCGCAATAGAGACGACAAAACGTGGCAATAGCAACAAAAAACCGTGGTAAATTTGCTAGTATGTGATAGTGACCCAACACCACAAACAATCCCGAAAATGTCCTACCGACTGTACTTGGAAATGATCAACCTTATGTTGACATTTCCTTTGGCATGCACAAGCACTCCAATTTGTTAGGAGTATATTCAGGACCACCACCTAATATCCCTACATCGACCGATGGCCTGTGCACAATTTTCACCGCTGAAAATGGTACCGCCTCTACCTCAACACCATCATCAACACCCCCACTAAATCACAGCATTGAACAAACATTGAGCCCATCGATCCCACCAATTTTTCAAATCCCATTCTTGTATTCCCCCACAGGTGTACAAGGGACACTTATTATGGCTCAATTAAATCTACCTAGGCTAACTTTGGGAATAACGGTATGCTACCTCACACCACCCTACCTAGATATGGAATCCAAACCCATTTCCCATTACGATTTTGTCCCTATTTCGGCTTCTATTCCTACAAGGCCCACATAACACAATTAGTTATGACATCCCAACCTATGAAATTTGTAGCTAAACAATAATTGGTCATCACTAAGACTGCTAATATGGGCACCAAACAACCAAAGTGGAAAGGTCTTCTATTACCTAACCAAACATTTAATTCAATAGAAACCGCTAAGCCTAAAGCAAGGGGAATCAAATAGCAGGAGTTAAAACCTTAGATATGATCAATACTCCCACTCAAAAAGTCACACTGTTGTGTTCCCTTTGTGGGAAGCAAGTCCATGCAACTAACTTATGTCCTATTCTACCGGAGCAAAGGAATTTGGGCAACACTCCAATTAGCATCACCCATGCTCCATCGACGGTGAAGGGGTCACACCTCTGTCACCCACATCTAAGTCCAAAACATTACATAAGAATCACACATGTTCCATATGTGCTCAGTATGGGCACTATATGCACCATTGCCCTGAAATCCCTCGCTACTGAGAGGTGTTGGAAACGGTTTATCTCACTCAAGTAACAATTGAGGAACCCCCCTTTTAAACCAGAAATAAGCATCCATTAATGTGGTCACCACATCATTGGAACTGTCAGTAGCCCCTCCCACATAAGTTGCACCAGCTGTAGAAATAGTGATAGAGCCTATACCTTCACAAGAACCATCTAATCTTACGAAAGTACTGCCACACGATGAATTCTATTCCTGTGATAATTCCACACATATGCTCCCTCCTAGTGCCATCGCATGCCTCATGGAGAAAATCAACACTCAGGGAGACCAAGAACGCTTATGTCCATGTGTACTAAGACCTTGTCGATCTTGTGGAGAGACCACCCAATTCTCCTTTCAATGCCCTATTTTGCATGTCGAACGACGAGCTCATCTTGAATTAATGAGAATGCAAGGTCAATTAAAACCCCTCCATATAATATCGCAAAGGTCACCAAATGAGGAAGTAACACTGACCTTACCAAATACCATCAATGTTGAATATACTTTAGCCGGTGTCCTCAATTGTAGTGATTTATTGTCTTCCTATGAAGATGCAAACCACCTTCAAGCATTCCCAAAAAATTAACAAATCAACAGGAGATTTTACCCCCACAACACAAACAAGACATCCAACACCAACCGTTGATATTCTTATTTGTGACGAAAAATTTCTTTCATTTCACATTATCTCGAATTAGAAAGTAAAACTACCTCTCTTCATAAATGCAAATGGCGTCCCAGTCGGACATCTACATAGGATATGCGGACGGTTCCAGTCGATGGTCCAAACATCTAGCATCCGCTGCCTAGGTTATATATTCCCCCTCCCATAAACTCCACCAAACTAGAAGGGTTTTCTTGGGGGGACTTACAAACAGCCAATTAGAGTACGATGTCGTAATAGGTCTATTAAGTGATTCCTTGCACCTAGGCATTCACCATCTACAAGTACACCTTGACTCATAACTTGTAATATCGCATTTTAATAATGTATTTTGTGTACGCAACTCGCTCATCTTCTGAAAGTTTTTGCGTGTGCACCTTATCATTAGACAGTTTGAAACCATAAATTTCACACATATATTGAGAAACGCCAATGCATTCGTTGACTTCATCGCCAATGAGGTACTGAATTGGCACCTCGTACATAACCTGGCTGCATAACCCTGCATATCAAACATTCATAAATGCGTTTATGTGTTTCACCTACAACTACACATTCATGTATATCATCATCATAAGTCCTAAATTCGATAATGCATGCCCAAAACAAATATGCCAGTATCAACTACTACATAGGCATCACATCAACACATAGGAAACATAAAGAAAAATACACATACATCACATACATGAAGAGACACATACATCATGTGCCGCAAAACTGGTATACATATATATCTCTCATAAAAAAATGTGTCATATACAAAAATGGCCCTCCTGGGGAATATACATAGTAGCCTTATGGGGGATACATTAAAAAATGCCTCCCATAGGCTCATCAAAAAATATGTATATACAAAATTGGGGCTCATAGCCCTATACAAAAAATCAAGCTGCCCCGCAAGCTGATGGATCCAAGGGTCCCAAAATGGTCAGTGGCCATACATCCTCCCCTCATTTTGGTTCTGGTCCATAACATGACCTCTGTCGTGGAGAAGGGGTCGCCCCTCCCTGCACCTCTCCTGCCACATGTGATGTTACTGCTACCCGTTGCATGATGTGCCTCCAAGATGTCCCACACTCAGTTTGTAGATGAAGTGTTAGGTCCAGATTATCATCCTCAAGATTGGCCCAACCCTGGTCATCAATCCCAATAGACATCCCACCGAACCACCGCTCCAAGTCTACTATAACAGTTTCCATCCGGTCCCTAGAAATGACCCCCTGCCGCATCTCCTCCAACACCAACTCCTCTTGCTTCGGTGACACCACCATCGACTTCACCTGCTCCTCCGATGGCCTGCCTAGCCCCAGTGGTTGGATTATCTCTCCTCGGTCTCTACCTCAGAGGTGGCCTCACAGGACCTACATCTGCATCACAAAGGATGAAACCATCATTAGTACCCGATAAACATGTATATCATAAATGTGCAGAAATAAAAGTATGTACAAATACATATGCGAAAAGTACAAACCATAAAACATACCTGAAGCATTAAAACCTCCAGCAGGAATGGGTAGCTCCAGATCGCCCCAATAGTCCATGCCGCTCCAGGGATACCTCTCCACCCGACCAATGTGGACCTCCCATAAATCCAGTACCTGGGGTGTATAATATGCCCCCATGATCCCACCACTAGCACGAGGCATACTGCACCCCCAAAATTCCATTTGAGGCTTATGTGGTCCTCTCGGTGGAACTACTACCTGTGGCCTCAACGACGAGTAGCACTCAAAGAAATAGGAACACAACACACTGCCATATCAGAAGGTGCTCCAATCCCCACCCCGATGTAGATCTGACATCTACAGCATAATGTACTACAGCAACAACGAAACCCATGCCACGAGCCAACTGACCATAACTCTCTCAACCGGCTGGTGTTGACTCCCTGTAATCATGTTGGGGGATGTGGCACCCAGTACATGCACCATGGCTATCGCAATGGCCTGCATGGGAAGAGCTCACAGATGGATCACAAACACTCCACTAGATTTCATAGAACTTTGGTCACCACCGCAATACCAATCCACTAGAGTGTGGATTGTCTCTCCCACTATCTGTGGAGGGATGGGTTCTCTCACCCCTCGGTGATTCAACCCCGTCAAAAAATAAATGTCCTGAGTCGTGATGCTCAGGTCCTCATCTTACTAACTGTTGGAAAATAAATGAAAAAAATTGTTGTTGATATACTAGAACAATATAAATATATAGTCTTCATCTAATATATACACTCATATACAAGTTAATCCATGTGAATGAATGTTATTGAAGTTGAACATGGAGAAACTTTGTTGGATTACCAATCAATAACGAAAAATTGTTAACCAACGTGAGACAAACCACCAGCGATGACAATGAGCTATCGAGGTACAATGGTACAACCTAGAAGGTACGAATGGGATCTGACAAACAAGATACATTGATGTATTCCCTTGATTATTGGCGAGGAAATTTACCATTGAGGCATATAAACCCCAAGGTACTATGCATTAATCAAGTCTTGTTTCCTAAATGATCTGCTAAAGTTGATGGGACAAGACCATTGGAAGGTGGACCTTAATGAATTCCACATCATCCAATATGAGTACAGAACAAATGATTGTGAAGAACCATAGTGAAAAATGGAACCAAAATGAAACTTGCATAACTTATTATGAACCTTACCAGCTAGTTATAACCCGGCTTTCAAGAAAAGTTTGTGTCCAGTTGCGTCAGTAAACTGGTTTTCACAACTGGACTTATTTTTCTCTTTACTATTTATTTATTTTATTTTTTTCCACGCTATCCTACCATACTCTTCTTGAAAAGAAAAAATGTTCAAGTATAATAACACTTTCAAAATAAGGTATCAAGTATGCTCATACCCAAATATGAAAAATGTATCTCAATAAAACCCATGATATGAGAGACCAATTTCCTTGAAAAGATGGTGCCAAGAATTGTTGAAATATGGAGTGATGTTGTAGATTGATGATAGATTGGAACCAATCTTCAATATAATATTTGCTTCCTTGATTTCTTGTAGTTGTCATATCATAAAGTTCTTCAGAAATTTTATCTTCATGAATGTATAAGAGATATAGATCTGGTGACAACGATGTAGGAATTTCTTCAATTTTTGGTTCCAATATTTGTTCTTCATCAAATGTTATCCATGTCTTGTTGATCTTGTTTGCTTGCTGATAAGGACTAGAATAAACTTCATTTTCATCCATGATCCCTGCAACTCTTGGATTTAAAACTTTTCCAGACCTCGTATGAAATTATTGCAGTGGTGTAAGTGAGGTAGCACGGGATGGAAAGGTAGGAAAATTTTACAGCTCAACACTGTAACCATGTTGTACTGCTTTATTATTCTTAGGTTATGGAGTGGATTGGATAGTAATTTTTGTAGGGAATGGAGGATTTTGACAGGAAGCTAGGTGTCGCTGATTTTGTTGTTGAAAAGCTTGTGGAAAGTATAGAGGATTTGTTTGTGTTGCAAGATTAGGGAAAGTATCCATGCTATTGTAAGATGGGACATGCTGACCTTATTGCTGAGGTTGGCATGGGTTATGTTGAGACTACCATGGATTCCATGGTAAAGGAGTATTCCATGATTGATTATGAGGATAAGAAAATGGAGGGATAGAGTTTTGAACCATACATGTGGGCCATAGTTTCCATAGTTGTTGTAGTGCCATTGCATAAAGTGAATCTACTGCAACTTCTATATCTCCTTGATATGTTTCTTTCAAGTCACGCATGCCACAACTTTCAAGACCACCCCAAGGGAAAGCCCTTGTGTGATTTTTCTTTTGGAACCGAGGGCAAAATGCTTCTTCAAATTCCTCCTACTTTCTCTTATTCTGCAAAATACCCATTTGTGAATTCAAAGAGCTAATAATATTAGTTTTAAAATTTTCAAATAAATTACTGATTTCAGCTCCTGTAAATCCCGTTCTTGCAGAAGATTCTAGAAATTGAGAAGAAATTTCTCTAGAATTCTTACCAGCCTTGGAGTTTCCTCTTAAATATGTTCTACATAACTCACAAACATAATCATATGGTAGCTTAAATACATCACCTATTCCCATCAGATTTAAGATTTCTAAATATTCATCTTGGATCCCTTTGAGTATGATTGTTTTCAAGCTCTGTTTCCCCAGTTGTCTATGTTTTGATCTTTGAAGGTTGTATTAAAAGTGTTCCACATATTCCTCTAAAATTTCTTCTTCCCACTGTGCTATTCTGATTATATCTTCACTGACCCTGGAATAATCTTGGTACGTCTTCAAGAATACATGATTCATGTCTTCCCATGTTTGAATGTAGTTCCCACCGAGGCTCATGAACCTTTGGAGAGATGATCCTTTTAGAGTAAGAGGAAATATTTTCAACCTTTGAGCATTAGTATTATAATAATATACTCTACAAAGTACTTCAGATTCAAATAAAAATGTATATGGGTCTTCGTTTTCCAAACCGTAAAAATTTGGTGGAACAAATGGGGGAATGCTTTGCATTGTTTCCACTCCCCCTGTATCTATGATGGTAAATTCAAAGGTAACAACATCTTAGGGTGTTGAATAAATAGGGTTTTTCGGCACTATAGTTGGTCGATCATGGCACATCCTCTTGGTATTTATCTCATAGTGTCTTTGTCTTGTGGAATTGCTTACTAGCCCTTGATTGGATGCTTTATACCTTGTCTTGTTAGGATTTTATGACTTTGGATATGCATTGGGGCACTGTGGAGTTGTCCCATTGGGACATATGGATTATGAATCCTGTAGTCACACTTACTGTGGAAAGGTGATTATGATTGTAAGGGTATTGTACATGCCTTAACACACTCTCATTTTTCCCATGTGGAATTCCATCCATCTTTTAAACCACCATTTGGTCACATCCAAGCAATAAGAAGGATGCCCTCCATTAAGCAATCAGAAAAGGTCGTACCTTGCAAGAATTATGGGGGTGTTGAGCGAAAAAAGAAAAATATTGTGGTTATTTGGGGTACCATGTCCCCCTCTTGGGCTTAATGTTGCATCATTTGTTGAGTGGCATGCTTATGTGTCATCATTTGTACTATTTGTCTTAGTCTCCAACAAAATTGTGGGTGTACAAGCCAATTTAAAATTAAAAGAATGTTAAGTTGTAAGGTCATCTTGAATACAAAATGAAGGATGATGCTTAGTATAAATCAATCACCTCTCCTTTATAAGAAGAATGATTCTTGGTGGAAAGGGTAGAAAACACTTGGGGATTATATCATGTTGAAACCACATCAATAATATGAAACAGTGAGATGGTACCACAGAACATAGGATAATATGCATGTTTGATGTGATATGTGGAGTTTATGTCTTGTAACATTAGTTTTATCCATCCCTTTTTTGCTAATGGTTGTATATTTTTTGTCCTTTATTTATAGTTGCACATTATTACTTGATTGATTTTGTACTTGTTGTGAAAAAAATATTTGGGAGGGCCCTCCTTTAGTTTTTTTCATATTGAATTATATCCTTATGGTTACTTGAGCATGTTTCTGATAGTATTATTACGATGTCTTCCATATTGATTGAACCGATATGATTATTTATCTTAACTCCATTTTTCATTGTATGGATATTGGTCTTGGTAATCCACCATCCCATTTATTTGTAAAGTATATATTAAACATCCAAACTAGGGAAACCCCCTTATGTCAGAGTATATCTAACCTAAAGTGATTGGAAGTGTTGATGTGGTGATAGTGGGAAACCATCATGCATTTCACTAGGGTTTCACTTGGTTTTGGGACTTTGAATATAAGAGTACAGGTCTAGGAGGCTACGAGGAAACACATTCAATTGGTTAGTCATCATGTTGATTAGGATAACAACCTCCTAGGTAAGTGCACCATGCCAATAATATCCCCAAATTAAAGCATCCACCCAACCGAACTAATCCATCCACATGTCTATCAAGCATCATCAAGGGACTAGGATACCTAGCACTCTTTTAGCTAGGTGAAAACACTTTTGGGGTAACCCCAAAAGAAAAATTTGGTCTTGCTTCTAGGCATTGGAATTGTATAGGGAAAGAAAAGTGTGTTGGAGAGGAAACATGTAGGTATCTATTGTATATCTTCATAGTAGTCCAAGCATTGGCTCATATGTGCAAAATCTAGTTCAACCTTGTGTTCCTTGACAAACATACGCATATACACATTTGCACAAATTAGTGAGCCGTCATAGAAAAAGCATTATTGACAAGTTACACCTTATTAAACATGACATTTCTTTATATATATATATATATATATAAGGAATAGCACTTCGACTTTGATTAGTTTCCATGTTGAATGAAATTATATAACCCAAGGAATTGTATCACCTAGGAGGTCGATTTTCTAGGTTATGGGGGTGGGGAAAATTTGGCCATAGAACTGTAGGGAAAATTTTAGGGGCGAAATTTATCGCATGAGCTAATTTTCGAGGTTTTATTCCAAAAAAATATTTGTCATTTTCCATTTTTCTCTAAAATGATTCACCCAAATTCCATGGGATATTTTTTTTTATCCTGAACATGGCCAAAATTGTCCAAAAACTATACAAAATCCTTAGAAGTTTGAATATTTTTACAAATATATCGCCAAACAATTTATAATTAGAATTTAAGAATTATAAAGATTCGCCAAGGTTTATACAAATTAAAAAAATTATGGATCCTTAAAATTTTCCATGCATGATAAAATGTAATGACCTAATACCAATATGATTTATCAAAAGTGTACAATATTGAAAAAATGATTGAGAGGTTCAGATTTACCCCACAAAGGACACCTATAACAAATGAGTCTATTTGTGCCTAAGAGACAAACCACCCAAAATAAGTGACCATCCAACAAAATCCTTTTTGAGCTCCCCTAGGGAGAAAATCCTCACATCAATCCCTTCCATCAAGAGGATGATGTGACCATTTTACATTAAGAAAACAAGGAATGCCAACATGCATTTACAAGGGAAAAGAAAACATAAATTCACCTGAAAGAGCCTCTAGAAAGGCATCAATCAAACATTTTGGAAATATCTAGTTTATCAATAGTTGCTTAATGCATTTGCTAATATTTTTATTTTAAGCTACATCCATGGACAAGAATCCGAACAAATCCTTTATGTTTTGTTTGTTAAAATTTTTATAAATGTGGCTTATTGGACATTTGTTGGATGTCCATCCAATGTATGAATGACATGGGTTGAACATTAGTAACATAAATCTAATGTCGATTATCCATAGAATACTCGACATTAGTTCGACGGATCATCCACTTTTTTTTTCTCAAGGAAATTGTAGATGTGACTTATCGGATGTTAGTTCCACATTAGAAAGGGTGATTTTTGGATGTTATCTTCGCATTAATCTATGTTTCCAAAGCCTCTTTTTGGACTCTACACCGACGTTAGGTCAATGTTGCCAATGTCTCTTTTCAGATGTTACAACAATGTTATGTCTACTTTTCCAAACTCTCTTTTCGAACGTAAAAATGACGTTAGGTCAACGTTACTAATGTCTCTCTTCGGACATTACATTGACGTTCAGTCTAGTTTTCAAACGTCTCCTTTTAGATGTTTGTTGGACGTTACTTCCACATTAATGAACGTCTCTTTTGGACATGCTATTAACGTTATACAATGTTGCTTTTCGGATGTCCAATGGACGTTTAGTCCACCTTTTAAAAGAAATGGAAGTTGAAAAAATAAAGTCTTATGCATTGCTTACATTGCTTAAGCAATGCTCTTGCACGTTGCTTAAGTGACGTGCAACTATAAACGTTTAGCTGATGTTTGAAACCATGCCCATCTGATGCTAAAAATCATCAAACAAGCATGAGATGCTTAAATCTAGTAGTGGTTCTAATCTTGAGATGTAGGCCCACAACAAACCACTGGATCAAAAAAGTTTGATCCATCTTGTATGGAATTTTACTAAGTCTTTAAAACTATTGTCATATTGACAAACTATTTCGCTTGTTCTTTAAGTAGTTTCTTTTAAATTCTAGGTGGCCAGATTCCTGCTATCTTGAGTCTAGAAGAATTTGAGAAAATTATGCTTGATTTCTTGCTTTGTTTTTGGTTGATCTTTAATAAAATTCATGTACCATGTAAGTGCTCTTTTTCGGAGGCCACCTACAAACTATGTTATTTGTTGATTCTCGTCATCAATAATATTATATTCTCATACAGTTTCATAGATAAACTAGTGTTTTATGGGATCTTCATCCCATTCATAAATTTGAATGTGAATTAAATGATGATAAGACATATTAACAAATCTCTTACTATTATCTGGAGGCATATTACTAGGAATATCAATTGTAGACATACTAACTTATTTGTGATGATTTTTATACCAATATAGTCAAATTTATTCTACTAATTGATGCAAGGGTGGATCAGTCAAACCCTCTTTCTTAGAAGAATCACATAGCTAACACACTTACGCTCACAAAACAACAAGATAGTGAACTGGAAATGCCAAGAAGTTGGATTCTATTCCTTATATCATTTACAAAATTACATGTAAACTATTAAACAAGTCGGCCTCATCCTATTACAATCAATACAAAGGAGTCCTCACACGAATCGTCTTTGTCTCGCTGCTCTACTCTAATTATGTGATCCCTCGCAGTGTGATTCCCCCTTCTTCTCAGCCTTCGTAATGGTTTTCTACTATGATATGTTTTCGTTCTTCCCGAGGTCAACCCTGTCTGGTTTTTTTTCCCCGAGTCATCCTTACTTTGTCCACTGCACCATCTCTGATCCTGCAGATCCTGCAGTTTTCGGCGCCCCCTGACATGCCTACAAAAGCTTATCCTGTGGTAACACCTGGACTAGTCCCAACCACCTTCTTAACTGTCACTAACCTCCTCAATTGGCCACAATGGCTATAGGTCTATTGCCTCGACTTCTACACTTCTCGACTTCGCTACAATTGTCGATCTTGTTGTTACCCACTTCCGAATGGTCTACTCTTCGACACATATACCATTCTCTACTTAGTCAGTCCTCGAATTAACTTGTTGACTTCACTTAGTCTCCACGGATGTCATCCTCCCCATCCTCCACGCTTGGCCTTTGTCGCTTTCATTGATGTCACTATTCTTCCTTTCGTCAAGTTTCGACTCCGTCGACTTCTGCTTCTGTCGACCATACTTCAACAACTTCTTTCTCGATCGCCAGTCTTCCCGAACCAGTGGTTTTTGACAATCCCCCTGGGTAGCCTTCTTCTATCGATAAACTTCGACAGTTTCTCCTAAGCCCCGATGCCCCTGCATCAGTATCCCCGGGTGAAAAATAACTTGACTGCTCTGTCAGTATTCTATATTCCTCCTCTGAAATCCATGTCGCCTCTCCTAGCTCGTCGTTCCTCCACCATACTAAGTATTCTTTCTTCTTCGAATTCCTTGTGCGTCTGAATTCAGCTCATCCATCACTTTGGCGATCTCTTCATTCCGTCGATCTCGAATCTGTCCTTCCCAATGGATGTTCAACACTTCTACACTGCTGCTCGTCGAACGTTCTTCGTACTTGTACATATATAATACGTTGAATGTAGGAGAAATTTTCAACTCTTCCGGTAGTTCCAACACATAAGCATTTTCCAAAATCTTCTTCAGAATCTTACATGGTCCAATATTTTTTAGTTGTAGTTTGTTGTATGTTCTCGTTGGGAACCTTTCTTTCCTTAAGTGTGTATAGACTAAGTCTCCTTTGTTGAATGACTGTAGCCTATGCTTCCTGTCGTCTCATAACTTGTATGCCACATTACTCTTTTCAATCCATTTTTGTACCTTTTCATGTACTTCCTTCATGTGCTTTGCAAATGTCTCTGCATCTGCACTCTTTCTGGTTTCTGTTGGTACTTCTACCAAATCCACCACACCATGTGGGCTTCGACCTTGAACAATCTAGAATGGGATCATACTTGTCGACTGATTCACATAATTGTTGTATGCAAATTCTGCTTGCACCAACACGTTCGCCCACTGCTTAGGTCTATCAGCCATGAAACATCTCAAAAGTTTTCCCAAACTTCTACTTACTACCTCGGTCTATACATCAATCTGTGGATGGTATGTCGAGCTAAACTGCAACTTCGTGTCCAACTTCTTCCACAAGGTTCTACAGAAATGACCCATAAACTTGGTATCTCTGTCCAACGTTATCCTCTTTGGCAACCCATGTAATCTGACTATCTCCTTGAAAAATAATACAACAATGCTTGTGGCATCACTAGTATTCTGACATGGAATAAGTGTGTCATCTTCGAAAATCCATCAACTACCACAAATATGGAGTCATTACCTTGCTATGTATTTGGAAATACTATCACAAAATCCATGCTCATGTGCTCGCATGGGACATTTTGCATTGGAAATGGTGCATACAACCTCGTGTTTTGACTTTGACCTTTTGCTAATTGAAAAATTCTGCACTTTTGGACCCACTTACTGACATGTGGTGTCATACCTTTCCAATAGTACTTCTCCTTGACCAATGCCTTGATCTTATCGATGCCAAAATGACCTGCTAATCCACCACTATGCAGTTCTTGGATTAGGTTTTATCTTACTGATCCCCTAGGAATACATAACTATTGTCCCTTCAATAGGTATCCCTCTTGGATAAAATAATCCAAGTAAGGAGTTCTGTCGGTAGTCCATGGTTCATGACTAGCCTTCCATGCTTTCACAAACTCCTCCTCGGTCTCATACTTTGTATTCACCGACTCTATTCCCGTCACCTGAATTGTTGTCATGTTCAAAAATGAAACTCTTCGACTTAGTGTACCGGCAACCTTATTCGACTTTCCCAACTTATGTTTCAACAAGAAGGTATATCCTTGCAATAATTCCACCCACTTTGTGTGTCGCTAATTCAAATTCAACTGAGTGTTCAAGTACCTCAGTGCTTGGTGGTCTGTATATAACACAAACTCCTTGGGAAGCAAATAATGCCTCCAGTTCTTCAATGCTTGTACAATAGAATAGAACTCCTGATCGTAGAGAAAATATGTCTACTTCGCTTCATCCAACATTTCACTAAATAATGCAATTGGTCGGACCTCTTAGCTCAGCACTGCACCAATTTCCATTCTGCTCGTGTTGCAGTTGACTTGGAAAAATTTGTCAAAATTTGGGAGGGCTAGTACTAGGTTCTCTATCACCTTCTGCTTCAACTTGTCGAAGGATTTCTGGGAAGCTCCTGTCCACTTGAACTCCCATTTCTTCATGCACTATGACAACGGTGCACATATCCGACTAAATCCTCTTATGAACTTCCTGTAAAAATTGAAAAGTCCATGAAAAATCTGCACTTTCGTCGTGCTTATCGATTCTTGTTACTCCAATATAGCCTTTACCTTTTTTGGGTCCATCACCAACCCTTTACCCGAGATTAAAAATCACAAGTACACAAGTTCTTCCTTCATGAAGAATCATTTCTGCAGTTTCACCATCAACTTCTCTTCGTGTAGCTTCCGCAACACTTGTTGAATGTGTTCCAAATGTTCAGTCTTGGTTAGATTGAATATCAAAATGTCGTCGAGGTACACTACGACGAACTTTCCCAAAAACGGCTTCATTACCTCTTTCATCAACCTTGTGAACATATTGGGTGCATTAGTCAATCCAAAGGGCATGAATAACCACTCATACAGTCCTTCCTTCGTCTTGAAGGTTGTATTACATTCATCGCCTTCTCTGACTCCGATCTGGTGGTATCCACTCTTCAAGTCGATCTTGGTGAAATATCTAGCTCCACTCAAGTAGTCGATCAAGTCATCCATCCTCAGAAATGGAAATCTATACTTTATCGTGATCTTATTGATAGCTCTAGAGTCTGTACACATCCTCCATTATCCTCCTTTATTCGGTGGTAGTACCGATGGCACTCCGCATGAGCTCATACTTTCTCTAATCAATCCTTTGTCCAAAAACTACTGGACTTGTCGATTGAGTTCCTCACGCTCTGTCGGAGTCATTCTATGTGGTGCCTTGCTTGGAAAACTCGACCGTGGAATCAAGTCGATATGATGGGATATGATTCTCATCGGTGGCAATCCCATCAGTGTCTCTTCGACCAAGATGCTATTGAATGCATCTAGCATCCTTTCGACTTTGACTAGAATTTTCTCCGTCTTTGACCATTCAACACTTGGTCCCTTAGGAATGATGGAGAAACATCCCGACTGTTTCTCCTCCTCTGTCAGGAATTCCTTCGGTGAGGACATCAACACTCTCTTCTGCCAATAATTTCTCTCTCCCTCCTTCCGGTCAGCACTGTCCTCCTACATCAGCTTTAGCATTCTCTGTGTGCCATTTTTCCACAGTATGACCGTGTTGGATCGAACATCATAGATCATCTTCCGATCATATTTCCATGGTCTTCCTAACAACAAGTGGTAAGCGTCCATTGGGATTATGTCACACAGTACACTGTCTTCAAGTTTCCCAACCTTAAAGTTGATCATGCACTATTTGGTTACCTTCACATGATGCCCTTTTTGTAACCAGGATATCTTGTATGGATTTGGGTGTTGTTGACACTTAAAACCCAACTTGTCAATAACCTCCGTCGACACTAGGTTTTCTATACTTCCTCCATCGAAAATAGTCTTGCTGTATCTGTCGGCGATCAACACTTTGGTTTGGAAAATATAATTTCGTTGCATCGACTACTTCTCTTCTCGCTGGTCATTCTGGACCATCGTCCTCCTGGTCGTCAAGTTTCAACTTTTTTCTATCTCATCTTCACCACTGTCGGATGTCGAAATCGACTTCTTGTTTCCCTTCTCATCTCGTCAACGTCTGGGTTTCAAATCCTCTACCACGTGTAAATTCTCTAGGAATTCATAAGCTTTGTGTCCCACTCCTCAACACTTATAATAGACTATAGTCGGTCTGTCAGCACCTCGTCTCTATGGTGAACCACTTCGACCAAACGCACCCTGACCGTGTGTTTCTTGACTATTCGATCGGTTTTCTTGTGCCTTTTCTCTATTCGTTGTCTCTTCTGTGCATCGGTTATCTTCGACGACTTCTTTTCTATTCCCACTACTTTGTCCTTTTGTGGGAGTAGTCTTCGCACCCCAACAAGTCATCTTTCCTCTGGTCGATGTTGTTCTTCTCGACATCTTTTCCTCTGCCTTTAGGGATAGCTGGTAGGATTCACCAACCGTACTGAACTTCGACAGGCTCAACTTGTCCTGTATGACATAATTCAAACCATTTACATATCTTGTGACTTTTTCTTCACCTTCATTAGTTTGACTGTATCTAATTGACATTTTCTAGAACTCTTCTATGTATTCTTTCACAGTCATCTCTTTCTATCAAAATTTCTGCAACTTTCTGACTAGGGAAATCACATAGTCATTTGGTAATAACTTCCCCTTCATCTCGGCAACCATTCTATCCCAATATTTAATCTTCTCTTTACCTTTCTTGACTATTTTAGCCTGTACATTGTCCCACCACAATGAGGCATGACCCTTCAACTTCAGACATGCAGTTTTAACCCTCTTGGGATCCTCTATTTTCTCTATGTCGAAATATTTCTCCATCTCCCTGATCCAGTCTATCAAGTCTTCTGGATCCATAGTTCTTGAGTAGGTAGGTACATCCATTTTTTCCTTACCCTTCATTTCTTCCAATAGCTCGATGAATCTTTCTTATGGTTCTTCTTCTACTGCTTCTCAAGCATCCACTTCCTCGCCTTCTTTGTCACTATGGTCAAGTGCGTCGGGAATGCATCCACATATTTGTTCTTCTTTGATATATGCGACCTCATTGGTTAGACTTCTCATTGTTCACATGCACTCGTCAAACATTTCCCGATCTACTGTGACTCCTCGCTCTCTTCGTCCTACACCACGAACATTTACACCTCTTTGTGCCATTGTTGAGCTCTTTCTATTTCAACCACAGCTGAAATATCCACTTGTCCAGTCGTAATCAGACTTTGACCACATGTGCACAAATCTTCCCAACTGGAGTTGCAGTTATTCAAGCACACGCAGGTTCTTTCCGCTCTTCTTACCAACTGACGCTCGACAGGTTGGTGTCAGGATATCTCCTACTTATAGGCTCAACCTTGCTCTCAGGATCAACCTTTCTGTTAGGATCAACTAGATTTGATACCACTTGATGCAAGGGTGGGTCAGTCAGACGCTCTTTCTTAATAGAATCACATAGCTAACACACTTACGCTCACGAAACAACAAGGTAGTGAACTGGAAATGCCAAGAAGTTGGATTCTATTTCTTATATCATTTACAAAATTACATGTAAACTAATAAACAAGTTAGACTCATCTTGTTACATTCAATACACATGATTCCTTACATGACTCGGATCTATGTCGCTACTCCACTCTAACTATGTGATCCTTCACTATGTGATTCCCCCTTCTTCTTATCCTTCGCACTGGTTTTCTACTTTGCTTTGTTGTCCTTCTTCCTGAGGTCAAACCTGTCCGGTTTTTTTCCCCCAATGCATCCTTACTCTATCCACCACATCATCGTTGATCCTGCAGATCCTACAGTTGTAGGTTCCCTCTGACATGGTTTCACAACCTTCTCCTGTGGTGACACTTGGCCTAGGCCCAAACACCTTCTTAATTGTCACTGACCTCCTCAACTACCCACAACAGTTGCAAGTCTGTTTCCTCGACTTCTGCATTTCTCGACGTCTTTGCCTCTCGACATCGTTACAGTTGTTGATCTTGTCGCTACCCACTTCCGACTGGTCTGCACTTCGACACATTAACCATTCTCTACTTTGTCGGTACTCAACTTAACTTGTTTACTTCACTTAGTCTCCACAGCTTTTGTCCTCTCCATCCTCCACGCTTGGCCTTTGTCACTTTTGTTGATGTCGCTATTCTTCCTTTCATCGACTTTTGACTCCGTCAAATTCTTCTTTTTTTTACCATACTTCAATAGCTTCTTGCTTGACTTCCTGGCATCGACTGCCAGTCTTCCCACACCATTGGTTGTCGGAAATCCCCCTGGTCAACCTTCTTATGTTGATCAAATTCGACAGTTTCTCCTAGGCCCTGATGCCCCTGCATCACTAATTCTTCATCGTCAAGTTGGATCTCTGATGGGATTCGTGCTTCAATTTATAATGTTGTTGGTAGGGGGGTACCTCCACGTGCTCTGAATAAATTAAGTGAAAAATGTGTCTTCCAAATTCTTGTGTGAAATTAATCCAGTTACCATGAAGTGGTCTCTAAATCATTAGTTGATCCATGATTCATCCACATTCGTCTAATCGAAACCATGTGCTACTTTCTCCTGGTGCAATTCTCACATTGGACTCGACAATCTATCTTATAGTCATTCCATGAATCAAAACAATTAGTAATTGGTCAACGGGGCTCGTAGCTTCTATAATTACAATCTACAACACTTTCGAAGTTTCCTCCATTGGAAGAGGTTTTACAACCGATGTTGACACCGGATCCTTTCTCTCAATTGGTTGGCTTTACCTTGACTTGAGTAGCCCTTTTGGTTGATTGACCTTGTTAACCAGTTTCTTCATATTCCTCTTACTATGCAATTGATTTAAAATGTCCCTTATTTCCTCCCATTTTCTTTTTCTTTTTTCTCTTTAAATTTTTTGAATGTCCATTTTTTCCTTGGGTAGTTTGGAATCTTAGGAATGCTGTTGTTTTTGAAGAAAAAATTCCTTCCTTAAATGGTGGTAAAATTAGAGTACTAAATATGCTTGAAGATCATCATCCGATAGATGTAAAAAATGAAAATACAAGGTTTATCATTGATATTCTTGTTATGATGGATGCACATGGGTTCTTTGATGGTGCTACTATGGATGGTAAATGTGGTGCAGGTGCTTTCCTTGTATTAAACTGTTCTCGCACCATCAATTTGAGGTTGAATTGTGGAAGTGGCACAAACACAAAGGCAGAGTTGCTTGCCTTATGGTGTCTACTCAGGTTTATTGTATTTTTGGGCATTGATTCTATCAGATTATTTGGGGACTCTTTGACTACTTTCAATTGGGCAAGAAAGACCGTGAATCTTCAAGCTATTAATATTATACAATGATGTAATTGAATCAATGGAATTTTGGATGGCCTCCACAACTAGGAGATTCAACACATCTACAAAGAACTAAACACTACTTCTAACTCACTTTCAAAATATGATTTTCAACTCAAGGATGATCAATTATGTTGGGAAGAATATATAGACGACATGTTGGTACATAAGGGACATATCAATATTTTTTATTTTTATCTTTAAGTTATTGTGACTAAATTTTGTAATTATGGTGGACTAAGTATCATATGTTGTTTATGATTTCTATTTGGTTGTTTTTTGTGCTCTGTGATCTGGAGCCTAGGATGATCTGATCTTGATACTGCTTGGACAGATCTTGGATTTGTATTTTGTACTTTTTTATTCTTGGAATAGGAAAAGTACTGTGTTTTTTCTTCTTGAAAAAAAAGGTTCTTATAGTTCACTAACACTAACTTTGATTTAGTAAATTTAAAATAAAAAAATTATTTAATTTTTCTTTGTCCTTATTATTGTTTATTTTATTTATAATTATTAAAAATCTAATATAAAATTTTAGTTTTTTTTAAACTTTAAAATTAAATATCAAATTTTATCTAACATAAGGTTTTATTTATTTCTAACATTATAAATTAAATGTCAAAAATATTATTCCACCAAATAAGCAAGTTGTACATTTTCTCTTTGGGGACTGCTTCAATTTGTCATTAGTAATGGTATCATATCATTTCACTTAAGATGTATGGAGATTCACAGATAGTTGTAAATTGGGCAAAGGGGATGTATAGGCTTCAGGTGATACCTGTAGATCATTGGTGTTATAGAATCAAAAGTCTCCTATCCTTATATTTTATGTTCTTCAAATTGATCATATCCATAGGGAAACAATTTAGTTGTTTATGTACTATCCAAAAAAGCAATTGATTGTACATAAGGGACTCTGTACTTTGAGGAATTCTTGGAAGGTCCACAAATCAATGATGGATTTGTGCACTGTTTTGTTTAAGTGGAAACACAAATCTTTCTTTGCATTGGATTTGGTTAGAAGTATTAGGTAGTATGTAGAGGGTTGAATTTCCCCTTTTGAATTTTTTTCTATAGATGCTTTATGCATTTTTTATAGAGGTGGAGTTTTCCATTGTATATCTTATTGATAGATTTTGAGGTGACTCTAGTTGATAGCTTGGGAGATGAGAAGAATTGTATGTAAGACTCACTTTTTCTTTGATTCACAATAAATATTAAAAAAAATGCGTATGTGTTTTTTTCCCTTCTATTAAAAGCAAAAAAAAGTTATACATTTAATAAGTGTTATTTGATTACACAAACATTTTTTAATGATTACAATAAAAAATGAAAAGCTTGGCCTCTACATAGTTCATGTTATCCACTCAATTTTTAATAAATAATAATCAGTATAGACCCATATAATTCTGGTTCTATGAAACATCGAGAGAGATCAAATTCCTTGAGGTGCAAAACCCTTCTTTTAGTGAAGGAAAAGAAAGGTTTGCACCTCAAGGGATTTGACCCCTCTCAGCACTTCATAGAAGTGGATTTATATGGGTCTATACTAGTTCCAATTACAATATGTGCATCAAAACCATGTGATGTTTTAACATATTCCTCATAATCATAGTTAAATTATTTCATCAAAAATTTTAACAATACAGATGAATACATATCAAAGAAGATAATGTTTAAATATGATATATGTCAACTTGTTGGTTGATGTTATCAAATAATATAAGCTTATATAATGTTTAAATACAAATATAAATTACAATGTGATCAACTTTAATATTTATTCTTCCTTTTTTTTATTCCACTCATGCTCCCTTTTCCATCTTCTCGTATCAATCATATGTGAAAGGAGGTTGAATTCGAAGACCATCCAAATCAGTTTTTTCCATGACTGGTATATGAAGGGAGGAGTACACTGTTGACGTAAACATATTAAATGTTGCAACACCGGTTGGGGACAAAAGAAGTAATGGTGACTTATCTGGAAAATAATCAATTTCTAGTGTTTGTCTAATAGCTCCAATTAAGTAAGATTTTCCTGTACCTGTAGTTCCTTGTATAATAATTCATAGTGATTCATTGTTCCCACCTCTATAATTCTCAAGAATAATGTCAAATGATTTTCTTTGCTTCTCTGCTAAGATTTCAATTGAATAATTTTGAGTAAGATTATTATGAACAATGACATTCAATTGTCCATTTTCAAATATGAATTGCAGTGCACAATTGGAAGTGTCCATATCAACAAAATTAGAGTTCCAATTTTCCATGTTATCACGTTCCCTGTATCCAAGCATGTCATATTCATTGGTATTTATATACTGATTCCTATATTACCTCGAAATTATCTCTCATTCATGCTTCAAAGAACACAAAACTTTAATCTATTGAAATCATTGCAAAGTAGTTTTCTTTATTAAATTGATAAATTCAATGTATATATGTAAATAAATAAAAAATGCATTGTTGAAATCAATGCAAGAATGTTTTTTTTATTAAACTGATAAATTCAATGCATACATGTAAAAAACAGAAAACAATGCGTTGTTGAAATCAATGCAACGAATCAAATCAGTAAGCATCTTGTGTTTTTAACAACATTTATGTGTGCTCTTTTGATAAATATTGAGGTGATAGGGCTTGTGTTAATGTAGAAGCCAAGGTTCAAATCCCTTTTTTCTTGGAGTTATAGTTAGTTATCAAACCTAACTGTTTAAAATGATAAATTCAATGCATATATGTTTCAAATCAATGCAACTAATCAAATCAATATGCATCTTGTGTTTTTCAGCAACATTTGTGTGTGGTCTATTGGTAAGTAGTGAGGTGATAACTTGAAGACCAAGGTTCAAATCCATTTTTGCTTGGATTTATAGTTAGTTATCAAATATAACTATCATTATGGCTTATTTTACTTCTTATGTTTCTACTTTTTATGTCGGCTATAATATTTTTTTTACTTCGTTATTTTTTTACTTATGTTTCTTGTTTTATGTCAGCTATAGTATATTTTTATGTTTCTAGTTTTTATGTCCGCTATAATATATTTTTTTACATATTTTTTTTACTTCTTTATTTTATGTCGGCTATAATATCCAGGGAAATTTTAAGAACCCCCCCCCCTAAATTTCTATGTATAACAGATGGGCTAATCCTCATGATATATAGGAAAATATGAAGGCTATTTTATCAGTGTTATATTATGTATATATATATATATATATATATATATATTGGTGAATCTCTCGTTGAATTATATAATCTTGTAAAATATTTGCAAATATTTTACTAAATTATAAAACCTTGTAAAATCTTAGCGAATCTTTCACTAAATTATAAAACCTTGTAAAGTCTTGGCGAATCTTTTACTAAATTATAAAATATTGTGAAGTATGGTGAATTTTTTGATAAAGTATAAAACCATATATAGTAATAGGAAACATATACAAAAAATACTAAATATGAGATAAATCTTAATAAACAATCATATAACAATCCCTCTTTTGGCACTAGTTTGGTACCTCATTCTAACTATATAGCAGTACATGGGAATTCACCATACTCTAGGAATATTCTTGGAAAACAACAATGAAATTTTTCATCACCACCACAAATAGAATCAGTGTTAATATGAAAGCAGACCAACACCTCGATCCTCATTTAGATCTCCATGTTATTACAAGGGCCCACCAATACCTCATTTATGCACACACCTTACCAAAGATGATTTTAAAAGAGCAATACTAATGCATATAGGTATTTTTTTAATGAATCACAAGTGTGGGAGAATCTTACCAAGAAACTAATAGTTTTCCTTATGTATATTAATTCATCTCGAGACATCATTACCTACTCAATTTAGGAAGATTCAGTCAAATAATGCACAATATCATCAATTGGAACATAGCATCATGTACATCTTTCTACATGGCAGCCAAAAAAATAGAGTTAATCATTTCATACCTTCTTTGATGCTTCACATATCCATTTTTCCAACTCTCTAAGTCCATATTTAATGTATTCCCCATTACTAAAAGAGAAAAATGCATTCCTCAACAATAGGCTAACCAAACACAAAATACAATTTCAACCCTACAAAAATCCTTTGAGAACCATAAAATTGAATAAACAAACAAGAAACATGTCAAAATACCTTACAATGCCCATATCAAAAGAAGTAGCAAAGGCAGTGGGATTCTAGGTTGCTCCACCCATGGTCTGTCCTATAAAGGAGAACACAAACACAAGTATAAACAAAATGTCACTGGTTATAAGAAGCGTCATGCCCCCCGCACACCCAAATATGTGGCTATGAATGAAGTACCAACCCCCTGGCACGATTCCCCAGACACCCATAAAAAAATTATTTTCGCATCACTGATCATGAGGTTCACAATCCCCATATTTCTTGTGTGATAATCTGCAGGGATCTAGCAACTGTCACAAACTCACAATCAAACTCTCAAGAATATTTGCAAAGAAGAAGAGAAGCATGCACTCAATAATCACTCATAAACACAGAATAATGAACAATGACAGTATCATACAATGAATAATGAATGTAAGGAATGTTGTTACAATAACTGTGATGTAGCATCATATAGGATTCGAATTAGCCAAGTAGGGCATTTGAATCAAAGCTCAAAGTCTAACTTGGATAACAATGGAGACATCATCCAGTCTGCAGTATCAGTCATAAATGGTAATAGTCAGTCAAGTGTGTCTAACTGAGTCTAACATAACCATCTAGGCATAAATCAGGGAATGTAGACTCCAAGGGGGGCGCATGAGGCTGTCAAATAGTCAAGTGTAACTCCATAACTAGATAACTAGAAGCTACAAGCAATCAACATGAGCAATCAGTGGAGTAACTACTAAATCAATGCACTAACTGAATGATAACTCCCGGTAGGTGAGATAAGGTGCTCAAACTAGTTGTGGTAGGTGGGAAAGGTGCACTTTCCATGCAGAGAAGTCAAGGAGGGCGCATTAAGTAAGTAGGAGACCAAGTGGGGGGTAAAGACAGGCTCTGGAGAGCTAGAAGCAAGCTCTAGGTGCTGGGGAGACCACCATGATGATGACTGGATGCATGCAGTGCCATGCAAAATATAAAAATGATGGTGTGAATATTCCAACATCTTGGGGAAAATTTGGACCTTAGGCAATGAGATTCATATCTCTCCTAGACGCAAATGGGTCACTATAAGACCTGATAGTAAATATCAACGTCCCTTCTCATGTGGACATTAAGCAACTTGTAAAAGGAGATTCAACCCATAAAATTGGGATGAATGTAACTCCGACTTCGATTTCCATTATCTATAGAAGGCGAAAGAGTCCCTATAAACTAAAACTTATGTAAATCAGGGGCTAATGGGATCTCCCTAGCGATTTTCGTTGGCGAACAAAGATTTAAATCAATTTTTAGAGGGGCAAAATTATTTTATCTTTCCTCCCCTTTTTATATTCTATGGGGCTAACCTTTTATTAATTAAAAATAAATAAATAAATTTTGGCTAATCATACCTAATGGGTGTTTAATAAAAAAATAGCCCATTAAAAATTTAAAACACCTAAATATAGCCCGTGGGCTAAGATTAGTCCCTAAAATTTTCCATGATAATATCATGTTGCAAGGTTGCATTTTAATATGGAGGCAATAAAATTCTTCATTTTTATTTCTATTTTTTCTACTTCTTATGTGGGCTATAATATTTTTTTACTTCTTTTGTTTCTACTTCTTATGTCCGCTATAATATATTTTTTTACTTCTTATGTTTCTACTTTTTATGTCGGCTATAATATTATGTTTCTACTTTTCATATCGGTAATAATTTCTTTTTACTTCTTTTTTTTTGCTTCAGTAGCATGAAATTTACCTTCATAAAAAACAATTTGGCTAGCCTTTCAAAAATAGTAATATATTATGTACAGACTTAATTGAAACGAATTGTATGTGCTAGTTTCTCATTAAGATATAATGCGACATGTGTTGTAACATCCTGATATTTTCATAAAATTTTAAAAATTTTATAACAGCATTAAATGTAACATAAATTGTGAATGCGGAAATAATAAATGCTTAACAAGACAGCCTTGAATTAAATGAGTCGTTAATACAGAAAAAAAAATTCAATTATTGAATCTCATAACTAAAATATTTTAAAAACAGTGACGTGACACACTTCTTTTAACATGCTTATGACATTAGTTCTGCTTGTGTTAACTGTAATTTGATTATCATGCGATTATGTTTTCTTGACAATGTCCTGACAGTTTTGTTTTTGGATGGTGATGAAAGGGGTCCTACGAGGTCCCTGAGGCTTACTTAGCTATGTTTAGCGAAAGCATTTGTTCTTGTCCCTCTTGCACAGATTTCAGGTAAGAGAATATGAAAACCAAGTGTTTAAGAGCAAAATATGTTTTTCAATAAATTGTCAATGTTTGGTGAAAATGCTATTTACTCCCTTGTTTCAGGTATGGACCTTGTCTAATCTAGATGTGCTACTTGACTAAAGAAATATATAATGCTGAATTTAGAATGATTGATATTCAAATACATTTATTAGTAAAATCATCAAATAGAAATTACTTGTGCTTAAAAAATTTCTGGAGTATAAATACTAGGTTACGAAAGTCAAGTATTAATATAATACTTTTTCTATTTTGTCGTTTCCATACCACCAAATGTATTGACTTGCGAATATTTCAACTTATACAATATTTCTAAACTATAGTATCATGATCCGATTTCCAGACTCGAATGTCATAAATTAACTATAAAGGCTCCTAAATTCTCCATCTATAAATGCATATAGAATTGTATAAATCTAGCACATCTATTTTGATGTCACCTACGCAATTCTAATTTGAAAAGTTGCAATATAGAATTTAACCCTTTTTTATTATAATATTAGTACTGTGTAATAAAATGTGATTCTACAAAATATTGCGTTTATAAAAACAATAATACAAGGACCAAGGGATGCACCCTAACCAAGTCCTAAGTCTGTAGACTCTTATCCTATTATCTACATAACCAAACATTTGAAAGGCTAAGACTTTAGCAATAAAATGAACTATGCTATGCAACCTAGCTCTTGTTCTAAGTATTGATATTGTATGTTATTGCAATTTACAACGAGTTCGTTGATAAGGTGATGAATTGACAGGTATTAAATTCACTATTGGCAGGTTGACAGTGTCCCATTAAGGTATTAATGATTTGGTCTAAACACTATGGTGTAGTCTACTGCTGTTAATCCACATCATCCACTTCACGTGAAACCTGGTGAATGATACAGCTAAGAATCCGAGCTGTGCATAGTTGATATAACAATCCTTCTCCGAGCTGGTTATATTGTTGTTCTTTGGCATACTGTGTTGGCATTGTCGTGGTTGTAACATTTAATGAAGTGTTAAATGTAGTGGTTGCCACTTTCCAATGTGCCCAGTTGGCAGCAATTTTCACCGTTGATTTGTGATTCTTGAGATTGTAATGCAACCCTAACTACACTATCGTCGAGGAAAGGTCTTTTGTCTTCATTTCATTCTGGTAGAAACTTTGGGTGAGGCCGACAAGCTGAGAGGTTCTGGGGTTTGGTGGTTGAGATCTTTCCCAAGCTCGAACTCGTGACCTGTGTGCATTTAGACTGTGAATGTTTGTCATAAAAAGAAGTCGATTTTGTAGTGAAAGTTGCAGCAGTTAATATGTCGAAAGATTGAGTCTATAGTTGGTTTTACTGCGTGAGTTTGTGAGATGTTTTTCCATGGTCTTTGTTGAAGTGATGGCACCGGTTTTGATTCTCAAAACGTGGTAAACTTGTTGTTTCTCAGAACTGGAACCTTTCTTCCCTATGTTGAATGGATGGTTTCGTTGAACTAATATGCATAAGTGTAACTCGCACGCAGGTAAGGGTTCATTCTAAAACGTTCTGCTGTCTTTTGCTGCATCAAGGTATAAATAGTTTCAACATTAATCGATTCTCGGTTTTCTTTGTGTGACAAGTTCTTTTCTCATTGAAAGCTTTATTGCTCAAGGCTTGAAGAGAGATTGTTTCTTGTCCACCGGTAAGCCTCGATGGTAACCTTACCTCGTTGGTTCTCCTAGTTCAGTCATGGTCGACGAATGATGTTTTAACAAGGAATTTTGGGTGTTGGCACGATTATCTTTCAGTCTTTGTAATTTCTGGGAACACTGTTGAAAGCCCACTACTAAGGTTTTTAGATTAGCTAGTTGATGCAGCGTTTATTGTACTCTTTCGTTGGAAGTATGAAAAGAAATGTAAATGATGGGGAATAAACCCTTGCTCCTTTGAATGGATCATACAGTTTTTAAAACTGCAATTGTTTACTATGTAATGTTTGGAATCCCAATCGTCAATATAGAATGAATAGTAATTGTTTTGATAACAAGTTTTAAGATTATTATTGAATTGTCTTCTGTGAAAAGAATAGATAGACAGTGCGTTTTTAGGGTTTGAATGGAAAATGGAACTACGTTTTTACTTGAAGCAGGATAAAGTTTGAAGGATTCAACCCTTGGTTTTATACTGTGTTTACAACAATGTTTCATGTTGAAAAGTGTTAATGTTTCAATAGTTTTGGATGTTGGCCAAGAGTCAATCTAAGTATTTTGCTACTGTAACAAATTCGATAATGAACTAAATCTATGGTCTAAGTTGTTGTTTCGAAAGTAGAAAATACGTATTGTTTAGTCAAGAAATGTTTAGAATGTTGAAAGCGTATTCCTATTTGATTAGGGGAAATCGTAAGTCTGTGTTTATAAATTGAAAGTTTGAATCAACTGTTAATCATTGCATACGTCGGACCAGTTTTGATTCTGTCATGAAAATGAAATTGATTTGTTTCTAGGTCAAAGGTTCCGATTTTTTATCCTAAAACAGAATGATTAAAAGATAGAATGTTTGGATTCTAACTATGATGAAAACTTGGAAAAAGGGAACCCTAGTTGGTAGTTAAAAGGAATATGAGATATATTTACTGAAATATATTTATGATATGAAAAATTACGAATGATAAATATCCATTTATTATTTAAATATAATAACTCTGATTACAAGAGTTTTTGCAGTTGTTAGAAATCTAGGATTAATAATACCTGAAACATCTAGTATTCATAACATCTTTACAAAAGAATACATGGTAATAGATTTCAATAATGGTTAGTGATAAGTAGAAATATAGTTTTGTACAGAGATGAATTGTTTCTCTTTTATAACTAAGTACAGGAGAATTCTTTCTATAACTATTTATTATATACTATCGTGTTTCTGAGTTTAAACATATAAAGGTTAGAATTTAGAAGAACACTACAATATCAATCTATCTATTCACTTGACATTCTGCCCATCAGTTATCTAATTTTAATTCTACTTCTTGTACTAGAGTATGATGCAGAAACCATCATGGGGAAAAATGAAGAGAAGTCATTTTATCAATCATTTCATCTATTATATCATTTTCATTTAGAAAACATACTTAGGTTAGAAAGTAGAATAATTTCAACTGATAAATGCAGAATTTATTTGACTGAAAATAACAACAGAAAAATAGAACCTGATAATTTGTAGGAGAACAAACCACCCAAGGAGCCTGTTCCACCCAACCTACTCCTGAAGACAGCCAAATTACTTGCCTTAGGACCCCCGAGCATGTTCACTGAACCACTAGGAGGAAGATTCTGTAGAATCCTTAGTACATCAACTTGCAGTAGAATATAGATTTTCCAGTCATCAAGACTCAGCAGTCAAATAGACCTGCACCAGCACCTCTGGATTTCCTTCTTAGTATAACTAGCAGACTCACAATTGCACTCTCACATAGTCTCCCTATTCAAATCTCTCAGTGATCACCTGATGCACTTGAGGAATATTTCTGCAGAAAATATTGTCGAAGCTTCCTGCTCAATTTGAATTGCCTTTTCTAGGCTGCCTAGGCCTTTTAGCAGTTACCTGGTCATTAATGACGTGCCTGCTCTCTTCCACCCACCTGGGGGATAATGCCACAAATTTAGGGTTAGTTGTCCCATAACCAACAGCTAGTGGTGGAGTGCAAATGCTGCCATCTGTCCCATACCTTCTAACAGCTTCCATTCCTCCTAGTGGGTCAGTGAACACTCATTTAACAGTTCCCTTGGGTGTTTGTCTCCTATTTTAATTTATTAAATAATAATAATTAGTAATTACAATTATCCTTGACCAAACTTGGTCATAATTACAAAACTTTGTAATTTTAATTTAACATAAAGTATTTTGCAAATAAAATAATATTCTCAAAATTTGGGTAGGTGACATGTGTCATGTTGCATGTTGTCTTCAATGCTCATTATTCCTAGTTGTTCAATGCGATATTGGAGTGAAATATTTCAATGTGATACTGAATTGAAAGATAACAAACATTGCAATACCCTAGTTTGATCCCATAAAGGATAAAATCCAGAAACAAATGGTCGGGATGACCAAGGCTATGCAAATATGCATATTTTTTTATAATAATATAAAACCTCTACATGGTTGCATGGGAAGAAGGACCAAGAAGAGATGGGGGGGTATTAATCCACAAGTGGGGAAGTGATAGTGTGCCTTAGTTTATCTCCTTATCCATTTACACAAATTTATTAAACCATGATTAAGATCCTGCCTTTGATTAAGCTTTACTTAATTACCCCAAGCTAAGATTAAGAGGGTAAAAGTGGTTCCATGTGGAGGGGCCATGTGACAATTTGAAATATGAGTATAAAATGGAGTTTTCAAGATGGAGAGGGGTTCCATTCTTCATTATTATTCCACCCTTTCAAATTTCACTCCTTAACCATCACCTTTGCAATCTATAGTTGGATATTGTAACATAGAATGAAGATGTCACTGTTGAACATGAATTATTCACTCCATTAGCTTGGGTAGACTAGTGTGAGAGAAAATTGTCCTGTAGATTGTGCCCTGGAGTCCTAATTCAAATACTTCATGTCCATGTTGTGCAGGAGCACCAGAAGGGAACTGGAGAATACCCAAGGGACTGTTAACTCGGAGTGGGGATCTTGTTCTTGGCGTTGTGCAGTTTTATGGGGAAGGAGAATTGAGGATTGGGACAACTATGGAGGCGGTTGAGGTATCAGTGGGTTGCATGGGTGATTTAGGTAAGTAATTTGGATTGAGAAAGATTTTCCCTTGTATTGATACCCTAGTTTGGGGGTGGCCTGTCAAAGTGAGACTTGGATTGACAGATCCTATGGTTGGGAGGAATGTCCTCACATGAAGCTAGTTGGAGAAATTTGATTTAAAAAATAAATATCTATATGACTACAAATGCCATGGTTTAATTATGTGTTTCAATGCTATTTAATTTATTGTTTATAAATGTTGAGATGCATGTAATTTTCTTAGAATGGTATGTGTGTTTATGCTAGTGTTGCCTGTATATATTGTATTTCATGCATGAATTAATTTGGGCCACCATTTCATTTTATTCTCTTTTGTTAAAATAAATTAAATTAGATACAAACAAGATTGAGTAGAAAGTATATATTCAGATATAGAAATTGAGTGCCTAGTGGTCTCCATGGATGGACAATTAAGGCTGTCAAGAGCATTACAAACATAAAAAAACAATAAACGAGATGAAAAAAAAGGTTTTACTTAGTAAAAATGGTTATCATTGCATTTAAAGAACTTTTCTGGACATAATAAACAAAGAAAGGATCATACTCCAAGCTAACATTCATCCCATTTTCGAAGTTTCACCAAGCAGAGGGTTTCCATGTCTTTCTTGCTTGGTTAATCTCAATACCATTCCATTGTTCCATGTCATCTCATGATCGAATGCTCATTGTAAATAAATAGCATATCATGATTACAATGGAATTATACTATTTTATGGTCAAACCAATATTCCCACTTGTGCACATAAACATTGGTAGTCGTTATGAGTCGTCGTCAAGGAACCAACACTAGATAGGGAGGGGGTTGCTTGATATAACTACCAAAATGACTTCACTAGCATATCATGGCATGGATAGAACATGGCGTGGCATCCATAATAAGGTGAGTTTGAAGAGCTCTTCTCGTGTATAACGGCTCAAACATGAACATGATAGGAAATTTTCAAGCATTCGAGCAAATAAAAATTATGTATAACGGTGATAATATTGTTTCTATACTTTTATCACACATTTACCATTTTCATGCTAGAATATGTGGAGGTTATTCTCAACGTTTTTATGAGACTTTGGGGAGTCCTATGTTTTCAATGCACATTCACAACTAAAGAAATTGACCATACAAGTGTTGTTCACTCTTACATATCCAACGTACATATTAAATCTTGAATTAAAAAGGGAAAATTTAATTCACCAAATTCATTTCCCTCCTTGATTCATAGCAACACTCATCTACAAAGTAATAGCAATATGAAGCCATCAGGCTGCCACCAAAATTAGTAGTGAAAGAACCAAAATTACTAGTGAAAGCCCCTAATCAATACATAGATCGTAATAAAAACTAAAAAAAATGTTGAAGTGAAATTTAAAGGAAAAAATGAGGAGGATTTTCTTACCATCCATCCAAGGATCGAAATAAGAACAATATGCATTTACTTGCATGATGTTGTGAGTTGTTTTCCTGGTTCGAAATAGATGTTGAGATTGAGACATATTCCAAAATCTATGAGCAATATATAAAAAAATTCTACGACATCCTATAAGAACCCATTCTCAACATGCATAGAAATCATGGGAGTCAATGCAACACCATTTTTCACAGACATTTGCTCAAACAATTGACATGCAATATGCATACTACCGGAAGAAACCATTCTCAACATGCCTAGAAATCATGGCAGTTAATATAACAAGTTTTTTCACAGACATTAGTTCAAACACTTGGCATGGAATATCCATACTACCACACTTAGCATACATGTTTATTATAAGTGTTGTTCACACATAAACATCCAAATCAAACCCACCCCTAACAATGAAATCATGGATTTCTTTGGCTTGCTCAATATCCCCTAACTACCCACATGCCGTAAGTTTACAAATCACCATAAATAAATTAGGCATCAAACCTGCCAAATGCAGTTGGTGGTAGAGCACCAAATCTTTTTCCCCATGTCCAGTCTGTGCACACTCTACAATCATTGCACTCCATGAAACAACATCTATGATACACATTTTTTCAAACACTTGACATGCATCATCTATCTACCTGCATTTAGCAAACATGTCTATAATGGAAGGTCCTAGAATTAAATCCAACTAAACGCCACTATCTACAATCTAATCATGAATCCTCTTTCCCTCATATAGAGCCCAAAATACAGCAGAAGCCTTAAGCACAAATGTAAACATAAATTTGTCTCGCAGTAAACATGTCCCCTGCATTTGATAATACAATTGAAGGACTTCCTCATATTGCACAATACTAGCATACCCTTTAATCATAATATTCCATAATGTGAGGTTCTGTTTTCCCAATCTACCAAACATTAGATGCACATCTCCCGTATTCTCAGAGGCAACATGCAGATTAACAATTTGGGTTCCTGTTAACACCTAAAAAGTGCTCACTAGCTCATTTCTTTATTCACATGACCCATTTGTCCACTTTTCCACCATTTGAGCCTCTAAAGCCAACAAAAGGTCACCAAAAGACCTTAATACACCCCTTTTCCCACTCAAAATGATTATTTTTCCTAAAAAAGCATAAAAAACCCTCAAAAAGGGTCCAAAATTCCCAAAAATATTAAAAAGGGAATAAAAATATTAAAAATATTCAAAAAGGAAAAAGGAGGGAAAAGTACCTATACCATGTTGGTCAATACCATTGATTTCCTCAAAACCATAATGGTATTCCCCACCACCAAAAACTATAAAAAGGTGGTAGGGGCTCCTCACTTTCCATCCATCCATCATCCTATCCTCATGCTGCCAAAATCTCCCATGAGCTTTTGGCCATTGTAGCTACCTTGGAGAAAGGACCCTTTGGAGTTTGGAGCTGCTCACCCTTGGAGCTACTCAACTATCTTCATCATTTGGAGGTATTATTATTGCAAGCACTTGCTTGCCCCCATTTTCAATACAAAGTTATTTTTTCTATTTCTTGTTCTTGTTTTCAATTTAAAAAATTATTATGATATGCACATGCTAGTTTAGTTTTAGTTTTAGATTTACATTTGTTTTTGCTTTAATATTGAAACTGTTGCTACTAGTTAGCAGGTGCCCATTGCACTAATCTTGGTTGCAAAACCAAGCCAACAGTTTTTGGCGACTCCACTGGTTTTCGAATTTTTAGATCTCACTTTTGCTTTAGATCTTAGTTTTCTTTAGTCTTAGTTAGTTTAATTCATAGATCTGCCACCCTAGACAGCAGATCCATTGCTGTTCTAGATCTTGGCGCATTTTATTGCCATTAACAGCCCAAAATTTTCAATTTTTGGGTTCGTTTTTCGGCATCCACGTACGCCTTTCACCTCGCGGCTTTTTTCCCAACAGTCGCGCGGCTCATCGCGACTGCGCGGCTCTTTTCCACGCAGTTCACTGCGGCTTCGCGGCCACTTAGTGCGCTGCACATCGCGGCTTCGCGGACATTTTCCGCGCTGCACATCACGACTGTGTGACGAAATCCCACGTGGTCCATCGCGGCTTCGCGGCTGAAACCCACATTGCCCATCGCGACTGTGCTACAAAAACCCACGCGGTCCATCGCGGCTGTTCTGTCAAAACCCGCGATGCCAATTTTTTCCATTCGGCCAATCCATTTAAAAAATTATTTTTTAGTGTATTTTTTGCCCACATAGCACATTTTACAGTACTAAAATTCCAGCATTGTTTACAGTCATAGGAAAATTTTATTATTTAGAATGCACCTTTGAAAAAGTCTTTTTAAAAATTTTCAGAAATTGAAAGAAGGATTTATTTGCATTTTATCTAGATTAAAATTTTGCTGTTTACTTCCTTGATATTTTTCCCATAGCAATTTTTGAAAAAGAAATCCATTTATTTCTTGAAAAAGTCATATTATTTGCTTTCCTATTTCAAAAGATCCTTTGTTTTTTGAATATTTTCTGCA
This sequence comes from Larix kaempferi, assembly GCA_027924585.1. Classification (NCBI taxonomy): domain Eukaryota; kingdom Viridiplantae; phylum Streptophyta; class Pinopsida; order Pinales; family Pinaceae; genus Larix; species Larix kaempferi. The sequence continues at coordinate 9,198,187 of BSBM01000510.1, forward strand.
AAGCATTTACTTCTTCAATTTCAGTTTAAAATACCACACGTGCACCCACTCAAACACATAATTTAAACTGAGCCTTAAAACTTACCCTAACTTCAACCAACTTTTAACCCCACTTGGGGAGCACTTAAAAGAACTTTGTAGCTAGGTAGTATTGAGGGGATAGGTGTTCCAATAACACCCCTCAGTTATTACATTTGAGACATAGTTGTTGTCCATTAGGGAACCAAAATCTCCTAGTATTTTTTGGCACGGTCATAACCAGTTTATCGGAAGGCCTCTCCCCTAGGAGGGTTGAAGTCGCGAGGATGGTTCTGGAAGCCTGAGTGGAATACCGAAATCCATTCAGTAACCGAAGGCTACCATTCGCAGTTCTCGGGATAACCCTGTATGGGGGTATTGCGGTAAAAGGACCAAACGGAAGATTTACCTTTTCTGGACTTGTCATGAACGGAGTATCCTAGTTGCCATTCTTTAGGATTGATTACCCGGTGTCCCTCCCGGTAGGGGGATATCTAGCCATTGATTCAACACTCAATATTGTCTGACTTGGATTTCATCACCTTGCAGAGAATATCGTTTGTTGATTCACAATACTTTTAGTTAGGTGTTTTCATGATACAATCCACCTTTGGTCTAGTAGCACCTCTTTTTTCTAGAAGCTGTTTGCCTTTTGGTACTCTGACCATTTTTTTCATCCCTCCACTTATTATAGCACAACTGCTATAATAAGTGCTTTTTGAGGTTGATTTTTGGCCTGAGAGCCTTTATTTTCACTCCCCTTTTTGCACCCTTGGTTGCATTAGGGTTTTGAGTTTTTTATACATTACCATCTTACACAGAAGATTTTTACACAAAAACTTATTTCTCACCATTGACAACTTTAGACGCTCTCGTCATCTTCAGGGTGAACCCCCAGAGTTTAGTCTACTTGGCTCTCCACATCACAGACGTCGAGCCTTATCCCTTGACTCAACACATCGTCGGTCAAACAGACAGTCATCCGATTCTGACACACCTCACTTCACATCTGATTTTGAGGCAGAATCTGAAAACCCTACCGAGTTATTACCAACCAACCTCATGGCTGGGACATAATTCGACCCACTTTTTACCAGCACCATAGGAGATACATCCACAAACCCTTCTACTACGGTGCCATCCATGGCAACAACCACACCCCTAGGTATGCCTAATATGGGGGAAACTCCACTTTTAGGAATTCCCAACACAGGACCACCTCCTATTACGGGTATGCCAAACATAGGGGTCACACCCCCTCTCATTTCCACAACCCATATCCCAGGAATCCCTACTACTATTCCTAACCCTGGTGTAACCCATGTTGCACTTGGAAAATATGGCCCATACCAGACCACAGCTATTGGAGGACACATACCTTCAATACCTAGCATACCTTTAGGTGCTACTGGACCCCTACATCATACCACCATGACTAGTCATGTCCCAGTCACTACGCCACATCCATCTGCTAGCTTACCGTACATGGCGAGTCTGAACTAACCAGACTTAGCCAGGTTAACCAATGATCCTATCAGACACGACCCTGCGTGGCCTCACATGCCCACCAAACTCCCATCCGACATCCCTAAGTTTGAGGGAAAGGCAGGTGAGGACCCCCAGAAGCATATCATGTCCTTCCATCTATGGTGTTCCTCCAACTCCATAGTGGACGACTCTGTTCGCCTCCGTATGTTACAGCGCACCTTCACTGGCTCTGCAGCCAAGTGGTATATCGAGCAGCCCCATGGGACCCATGCCACCTTTACCTCCCTTGCCTCGACCTTCCTGCAGTTATTCCAGTTACCTGTCCACTATGACACGGGAGTCAAGATCCTACTGTCTTGCAGACAGAACACGGCCACCCACATCACTGACCACATTCATGAGTGGCGTCGACGCCGAAGCCTCTGCAAAATCAAGTTAGATGACCGTATCTTCTTAGATTGGTTTCTAAAATCCCTCCTCCCTCTCATTGCCAAGGATGTGGCATCCGAACGACCCCAGTCTGAAGAAGAGGTCATCCTCAAAGCCCAACAATTTGATCTCATTTACGCCCAATCGGGTTATCTGTATACCATTATACCAGACGCCCCTCGGGGTGAGTCATCCCAACACGATGCGCCGGGGGCATCCCATGCCGTAGATGGCATCATTGGTCATATGGCCTCGCATCCCCAACCCTTTTCCATTGCACATCCTAGCCATGGTCCCGACCTTTCGCAGGCTACATCTCAATCTGGAGCAACCAATTCATATGCTCCCATGGCACATCACCACCATACCCACGGACCTTCATGTCCACCTCAGTGATTTGGTCATGCACCACCTGCATACGCCCCCCCAGCCGCACCTCAACCAATGTATTAACCAAAGCAAGCTCTGACAGCTAGCCCAACACCTCCAATAGCTCAGGGTTACCAATAACCCCAGCAGGTAACTGGACCACCTCCAGCCCCACCGGCTTATTATCCACCACAACCTGCTCCCGCACCTGCGGCAAAACAAAATCCTCACGCTGCCCAAGGGCAAGTGTACACACAACACAATCAGCCACAGCACCAAAACAACCAGCACAACCTAGGTGGGCAACAAAACCGTGGAAGAGGACGTAACCGCGGAAACAACCAACAACAACATCAAGGTCCTCCACCTCCCAATCCTCCGCAAAATAACAACGCTGCTCCTCCCAACCAGAATCCAGATCGTAATCCCAGGTAGCCCAAAAACAATAACATCAGAACAAACCATCCTTGTTCTATTTGCGGGGTCTATGGCCATTACACATATGCTTGCCCACATTTGGAGCGAGCTCGGCAGCTCTGGACTGACGATGCCCATCGTCAAGGACAAGCGGCTCCTCAGCCGCCACCCAACCCTCCACCACCTCAACATCAACCTTTGGTGCTGCAAAACCCCTTTCCAACCCAAGGCGTAGTGAACACTCAGCCGAGCTCCCCCTCAGGGCAATGCGCCACAACAACAAATCACTTATGCCGCTCCTAATCAACCCATGTTCGATTCAGATACCAACCACTTGTTGATGATGTCATCCGCATATGCCAACCTCCAAACCCGCCGGAACCAATATGGCTCCACCCCTGAATCCCCTCCCGCCGACAAGAACACTAACGTCAGACGTTATGTATACCTCTGACTCCACTCGATGGTGCTTCTAAAGCACCTCGCTTCCCACTTCGTCGCATCAACAATAATCCTAATGCTCGTGCTGCGTCGAATTACAACATTGTAGATGACTTAGCCCAGTCTCCTGCAGCCATGTCTGCTTTAGAAGTCTTAAAAAACTGTCCTTCACAGTGCAAGACTTTTCTCTCTACCATTGGCACTATTGACCCCAATGATTCACAACTAATGGCATTCGATTCGGACCAATCCGAACCACGCTTGCCTTCCACTTTAGCGTTCCAAGTTTCCGTTTCCGTTCAGAATCTTGTCATCCGTCGGTGCATTATCGATGAAGGGGCCTCTACATGTGTTATGTCCACATTCGTTTGGTAGAAGTTGGGATCTCCTACTCTCCAGTAGTCCACCACTGCGTTGCGAGCCTACAACGGCCATTCCGCTCAACCCGAAGGTCTCTTAGCTAACGTCCCCATCCAGCTGGCTGGTAAAACCGTGCTCATTGACATTGAGTTCATCAATGCCCAACTTGATTATAACCTCTTACTTGGTCGCAGCTACATGTATGCCATGCGGGTGGTTGCCTCATCCGTTTTCCGTACTATGATGTTCCCCCATGAGGGACATGTGGTCAAGGTCGACCAACTTACCTATTACGATCCCAAGGCCCCCGCCGCACCTGAAAATGTTCTCCCCATGGTTGAACAACCTATTTGTGGTGCAACTACCTCGTTTGTCTCCTTCGTGGGACCCGGACTTTACTCCGACGCGCCGATGACGTCTACATTCCAATCTATTCCACCACCGTCACTAGAGACACACGTCGCTAACCTTTGTACTCTTTCCCACAATACACAAACACATAACAATCAATCATCCTTGTTACCTAAACCACCATTGGTCCCTCGTCACATTGGTGTTACACCCATCCACACCATCCCCTTTCTATTCCCTCCCTTGGGCATAGTAAGCGCTCTGGTTATGGCTACCCTTAGTCTCCCCAGGTTAACATTGGGATTATCCGTGTGGTACATTTCGCCTCCCGTTCCCCCGCTGACACCAAATGTCATCCTGCAACCGGTGCAACCTATTGTCACTTCTACTCAACCACCTCCCGGTATCACTACTCCTTCGTCATCTACGAAACCCCATCCTCTCATCAGGCCCACTGGGGGCAGAGGCCTACAACCATACACTGCGGCACCCCCACCCAAGGCAGTTAAACCTCCCCCCACGTTCCGTGCTCCTCCAAAATGCTCATTGTGTGATGAGTTAGGCCATCCAACCCATCAGTGTCCATAGTTACCTGCATTACAGGAACACATGCAAATGCTTGACGATGACCCCAACATCCCGGTTGTCAAAATCGACTCAAACCCCATGCCTCGTGACAAATCACTGCGTACCAACCACCCTTGTGCGATATGCGATATTTACGGCCACTACTCACATCACTGTCCTGATATCCCAGATTACAGAGCATCTCTCTACGAGATGAATAATTTGGACCTTGAGACGGCGCCCCCTACAATCGAGGAAATCTACTCTCCCGTATCATCCTCATCCGGAGAGATTAACACCATCTACATGATCTCGACAACATACAAACCCAGTACCAGTAAACAAAAAAGTGGGCACTATACGCGTTTGTACTGATTTTCGAGACCTCAATCTCGCTTGTCCCAAGGACAACTTCCCCACACCTTTCATTGACCAACTAATCGATGAATGCGCAGGACACGAGGTCCTTTCTTTTATGGATGGTTTCTCTGGATACAACCAAATAAAAATCCGTAAAGAAGATCAGTATAAGATGGCTTTCACCACCCCATGGGGCACCTTCGCCTATCGTGTCATGCCTTTTGGCCTAAAGAATGCTGGAGCAACCTTCCAACGCGCCATGACTTATTGCTTCCACGATCTCCACAAGATCATAAAAGTTTACCTGGACGACCTCACAGCTCGATCCAAAAAGCGATCTGACCATTTAGACGACCTTCGACAAGTTTTCATGCGTTATCGGAAATACAACATCCGCTTGAACCCCCTCAAGTGTGTCTTTTGCGTCACATCAGGTCGCCTACTGGGGTTTATTATCTCAGAAAAAGGCATCACTATAGACCCCTTAAAAGTCCAAGCCATTCTAGAGTTGCCATCACCCCGCACATTAAGACAACTACAAAGCCTGCAAGGGAGGTCCAACTTCCTCTGTCGCTTTGTCCCGGACTATGCCACAACAGTCCACGGTTTCCTACGACTACTACGTCTGCATACCCGTTTCATATGGAACCAACAAGCAGAGACAGCCTTCACCGATTTAAAGAAAGCACTCACAAATGCCTTGTTGATTTCTCCTCCAGATTTCACCAAAGAATTCATCCTCTATGTTTCAGCATCCAAACATGCTGTATTTGGAGTCCTTGTACAAGAATATGACACTCACCAAGAGCATGTCATCTACTACGTGAGCCAGACCTTGTCCGGCCCACCCCTCTGATACCCACATGAAGAAAAGATGGCCCTCGTCGTCGTTTTTTCAGTGCAAAAGCTGAGACATTATATTCTCCTAAGCCACACCACAGTCGTAGCTAACTCCAATCCTATGGTTTACCTCTTGACGCGTCGCCTTCTTCAAGGACGCGTAGCTAAATGGGTGATTATCCTACAAGAGTACGACCTTACTTTTAAGACCCCAAAGAGAACCAAGGCCCTAGCACTAGCTCAACTCATCACAGATCTCCCATCCTCTTTGTCATCACCCACCATCAATACAGATCTCACTGACGACCACATTTTCATCATCTCGTCTGATGACCCATGGTACGGTGATATTTTGTTATACCTTCACACGCAGAAGTTTAGACCCCACATCGATCGCGACGGACGCCGTCGTATACGACACCACGCCCCCCAATATCTCTTGTTAGGGGATGTACTCTATCGACGCGGCGTTGATACCATCCTACGACACTTCCTATCCCATAGTGAGGCAGAACAAGTCCTTAATGATTGCCACAGTGGTGCCTGCGGAGGCCATTTCTCCGGCATGGCTACCACCCAAAAGATCATCCACGCAGGTTACTTTTGGCCTTCATTATTTACTGATTGCATCACTGCAGTCAAACATTGTCAAAACTGCCAACTTTTTGCCCCCAAAGCAAGAACCCCACCCGCCCCCCTTCATCCAGTAGTCACTACCGGACCATTCTGCAAATGGGCCATCGATTTCCTCGATTGCAACCCCACGTCAGCCGGCGGTCACAAACACATCATTGTGGCCATAGATTATTTCACCAAGTGGGCGAAGGCCATTCCAACCTACAATTGCAAGGCCGAAACCGCAGCATGGTTTTTTCTCAACCATGTCATCGCTCGTTTTGGAGTGCCAAAGCAACTCGTCTCAGACCACGGCTCTCACTTCGAAGACGCCGTCTGGAGAGAACTATCAACTTTACTGAAATTTGAACACCATTTCTCCTCCGCTTACTACCCCTAAGCAAACGGCCAAGTCAAGGCAATCAACAAAATTTTAAAAACCATCCTCTAGTGCACTGTAGACAAACACAAGTCAAATTGGCACCACATGCTGTTCCCGGCACTATGGGCATACCGCACGTCAACCAAAACCGCCACCGGTTTTACCCCTTTCCACTTAGTTCACGGCCTTGAATCCGTCCTCCCCATTGAGTGCCAGATCCCAACCCTACAAATGGCCGTTCAACTCCTACCGGACACTTCCCCAATCGAGCAACGCTTACTACTCCTGGAACAGGCCGATGAAGATCGGCGCACAGCCCTTCAAACCATGGAAGCAGCCAAGCACCGATCTAAACTGAATTATGATAAACATGTCCACCCAAGAACTTTTACTGAAGGGGACCTTGTCCTCGCCTACGATCAGGCTCATGAAAAAACCGGGAAAGGAAAGTTTGTGTCCATGTGGCAAGGCCCATATATTATACACACTTGCCTCAAACAGGGGGCATACATTCTGACCGATTCAGAAGGAAACCCCCTCCGCAACCCACGCAACGTGTTATACCTCAAGTGATTTTACCCATAACAAATCGGATGGACACCACCGTCCATGACTAAACTTCATGACAGTTCTTTCCTTTTCCTGTTTTCACCAGGTCCATTTTTTGACCATTTTTTCACGCTCTCGTTGCCTCGGTTTGCGTGCCACATCGGCCATCATCCGTTTTTTATGAAACTTATATCACCAAATTCAATTTTCCACACTCATGATGATGCTTGAGATCATTTCTCGCTCTCACGCCCAGATGTTTCGGGCATTTTTTCCATGTCCCCTCCTCGCCTCGGTTTGCATGCCACATCGGTCGTCGTCCGTTTTTGACGAAACTTATATCGCCGGATTCAGTTTTCCGCGCTCGTGATGATGCTTGAGATATTTCTCGCTCTCACGCCCAGATTTTTTGGGCATTTTTCCCATGCCCCCTCGTCACCTCGGTTTGCGTGCCACATCGGCCCTAGTCCATTTTTTACGAACCTTATATCGCCGGATCCAGTTTTCCGCACTCGTGATGATGCTTGAGATCATTTCTCGCTCTCACCTCCATATTTTTGGGGCATTTTTTCCATGACCCCTCGTCCCCTCGGTTAGCGTGCCACATGGGCCGTTGCCCCTTTTTGATAATCTTTATGTCACCGGATTCAGTTTTCCGCACTCACGATGATGCTTGAGACCTTTTCTCGCTCTCATCAATCCCTTTTTGTTCGGTATAATTTTATCCCTTTTTCGGGCCGAGCAATCCCTTTTATGAAAAAGGCACTTAGGGAGTTTTTGTTAAGCTCTTTTCTGACTCCTAAAACAATGAAAAGATCGCCGAGCAACCTTGCTTCCTTTCATGCTCGCTAAACGTATCTGAAAGGGCGTCTACCTGGTATAAGTTTACCCCTTTTCCAGACCTTGTAGACTAATTAAGAAAAAGGAATACTCTAGTCACATCGGCTAGAAGAGTTCTCCATTTGCATTATTTTATGCTTTTTCGGGCCTTGGAGACTAACTTACGAAAAAGAACACCAATGGAGTCCACTTACCGCTTTCAGACTCTCTAAACATGAAAGCGACCACGAGCAATCACCATCCTGGGCTCGTAAAACCAACAGGACAGTACTCATAACCACTGCAGAGTCTTCTTATCATTTTCAGACTCCTTAAAAATGAAAGCACCAATGAGCACGAACAGTCCTAGGCTCACAAAATCCACAGTACAGTACCATTTCAGAGCACACTTTTATCCCTTCTTGGAGCTCATTAAAACTATGAAGAAGGACCCAATGGTGCTTCTGGGTGCCACAACAGATCACGTCTACTCATATGGCAGCTTCCCCATTTTGGTCGCCTTTGTTCAGAGTATTCTGTAGTATGTCACCATGAGAACCCCTCAACAGAACCCATCAGCTTGACCCCCCCATAGTCAATACATACCCTTCAGTCCTGAAAAGCTATGATCCCCTCACCTACAAGTCAGTTCCCTACGCTGCCAGGTCAACCATGTCATCATGCTCTGAACAAAGGAAGTTTGATTCTACCCACTATATGACCCCAGTTACTTCCCATCCCCACAACTATGTCAGTCCTACCATCAATACTACCACACTTCAGTTCTACACCTCACGCTCCTATCAAGGAAACATCATTGCCTTGTTAGTTGCTGGTCTCCCTCTGTTGACGACAACCAAATTTATTCCAGAGGATATACCTAGAGGTCCCTGTGTCTTGGACTCATCACCATTTATGATGAGTGCCTACGAATCATTTCAAGAAGAGTCCTTAGTGCCTCTCCAAATGGTTGTTTCTCACATGCTCGACTTCAACACCTTGATCGCATCGTTGAGACTCGCACAGGGTATTGGTCCTTTCAGTTATTAGTTGAAGACCCCAGATACGTCCTGACTCTTCCACATTTGAGAGTCTACTTATGGAAACAACCAATTACATTTTTTTCTATAGATATCCGGGTTGCGCATGGTGACAAGTATTTATATGTACCCCAGTTTTATACTCCCACCCCAGTTTTATACTCCCTCAAGTATATAGTTACATGTACATGTACTTCTCAAAGATGACTCTCAGTCATTGAGTCCCTACAAATGTTGGACACCTTCAGTTTCAGCAGTTCATCAACCCTTCTGAGACCTTTGTCAGAACGGTTGTTGCTCTATTCCAGTGTATCAGTTATTGATATCAGCCATGTTATGATCATGAGTACATCCCAAACTAATGTCCCCTCTGGACCATTATGATGTACCAGTATATTTTTTATTTTTTAGGTCCCCCTTCTTGGGACTAATTGTTTACATATGTCTTGATATGAGCATGGGTAGGCCCGCCTCGTCCATTATCAGAGATTATCCCTCATTCATATTGAGGCCATGTAATATTGTTTATTTTTGCAGCTTCCAAGGGCCGTGGATCCAGTCTCCAATCAGTCTCTTCTCCTCCCCAAACCCCAGAAAAACGACAAAAGAACTATGATGTCTATCGGCCATACGATGAGCTCCTGCCCTCACACATCAGGGGGCAATCTATTAACACCTAAAAAGTGCTCACTAGCTCATTTCTTTATTCACATGACCCATTTGTCCACTTTTCCACCATTTGAGCCTCTAAAGCCAACAAAATGTCACCAAAAGACCTTAATACACCCCTTTTCCCACTCAAAATGATTATTTTTCCTAAAAAAGCATAAAAAACCCTCAAAAAGGGTCCAAAATTCCCAAAAATATTAAAAAGGGAATAAAAATATTCAAAATATTCAAAAAGGAAAAAGGAGGGAAAAGTACCTAAACCATGTTGGTCAATACCATTGGTTTCCTCAAAACCATAATGGTATTCCCCACCACCAAAAACTATAAAAAGGTGGTAGGGGCTCCTCACTTTCCATCAATCCATCATCCTATCCTCATGCTGCCAAAATATCCCATGAGCTTTTGGCCATTGTAGCTACCTTGGAGAAAGGACCCTTTGGAGTTTGGAGTTGCTCACCCTTGGAGCTACTCAACTATCTTGATCATTTGGAGGTATTATTATTGCAAGCACTTGCTTGCCCCCATTTTCAATACAAAGTTATTTTTTCTATTTCTTGTTCTTGTTTTCAATTTAAAAAATTATTATGATATGCACATGCTAGTTTAGTTTTAGTTTTAGATTTACATTTGTTTTTGCTTTAATATTGAAACTGCTGCTACTAGTTAGCAGGTGCCCATTGCACTAAGCTTGGTTGCAAAACCAAGCCAACAGTTCCCATATTTATAGATAAATAGAACAAGGAGCTATAGAGGCTCCTTATCTCAATGAATGGATAATTTCATATCCAATTATTTGTATAAGGTTTGGGAAGAACTCAAATAGACCTTACCTTATCGTTTTAGGAGTGTCGTCTTATCTCCAGCCATCTATTAGGCTCCATCTATAAGGGTAACGAAGCTCCATCCAAATCCTTCTTTCCTTCGAGAATGGCTAGTGATGACGATGTGGGCATGAATTTGATTTCCCTCTGTCACAGATTTTATTTTGATGGATGCCTGCAACAAAGATGATATGTGTCTAAGCCCATCTTGATGGCCTCCTGTTGCATGACCACTGAAATATCCAACAATTCCTTCAATTTGTTATCCTTACATAGGGTGTTGATATGGCGGGAATAATTATTTAACCTTTGTGAATTTGGAATGCTTTTCTTATTGGGTTTGTCCTTAGCAGTAGAGTTGTGAGTGCCATCCATAGGTTTATGATTTTTGAAATTGGTGGAATATGTTTGTCATAATTCTTATATTGCTCTTAGATTTTGATGCTGAGGGAAAACATGTTGTGGATATTCACTAGCACATTTAATGCCAGCAACAAACCCAAAGTAGAAATGGATTAATAAATGTTTGTCTGGAAATTTTTCACCTAACCCTTCTAATGAAATTTTAAAATAAGCATTACACTTCTCAATTAAACTTAAACATTCATGGCACCCATAATAACTACCACACCCAACACAAGGAAGGTCCCCTTCTCTGCTGCACATTCCCTCAGGTGCCCCTTCCCTCCATTGTTATTCATGTTGGGCAAAGAAAGGTCCAGCTGCTAATTCCTTGAGATTATAGCCTTCATTGGGTTTATCAAGCAATCCCAACCTCTGTTCTATTCTCTGTTCTGTCATTCACACTTGGATTCTCACAATTCGGTGACCAAATGACTCAATCCCGTAATTGGATTGTTGGGCTATAAAAAATGGGTTTTCCCATGGATCTCTAGGCATCTAACACTCTCAAACTTGCCCCAAGGTTCATGTCTATGGATACCCCATCGGATTTCACTATCCACGTGAAATTCTAGGCATTTATGGCACTTCAAAATGTGGGTTAATGCCGAGTTGTGATTTCTAGTTTTTCTCACTGTTGGCAATGTGTAATGGATGAAAAATGAATCTTAGATGTTCAACCATGGAATGGGAATGAGGAAGAACAAATTACCATGAGGTAGAGTGACTTGTCGGTCACGGAAACAGAGCCCATACCTGCCATACAAATTTTTGGGCTTCCCGTCCTCCATTGAAACCATGGATTGATTTCTTCAACTACTTCCTTACAACAAAATTAAATGTCAGCAAGGAAATTCAAATGAGTTCTCAAGATGACATTTGGAAAAATATGGTTCAAACCCACAATCCCCGTCACCACTCTCTAGTGGATACACATGCCCCCCTCTTATTAGTTTCTTCCATAGCCAATTTTGGGTATTTTATTGCAATATTAATATTCACATCAATTTACAATATTGCATGGCTTAATAGAACATGGATAACATAATATCAAATATTTGTCTTTTTAATCAAATTTGAGCATACACTAACAGGGCTTTGGCCTTGAGCTCCACTCTAAGAAAACATACATCACATGTATACAATATTTACATTAAAATCCAATATATCATAAGGGTCAAAATAGGGGTATTACATTCCCCTCCCCATTATAACAACACCATCCTCAGTGTTCTCAAAACTGAACAAAAATGGGAATGCCCCTCTAATGGAATTCTCAAGCTCCCATTTAGCCTCATCGAGACTAAGGTACTCTCATTGCACCTATACCTATTCGATGGCTTGGTATCGAAGCAATGTGACCTTCTTGTCGAGGATACGCATAGGCTCCACTTGGAACTCTCCCTCGGTTTCCACCTGTATCACATTCCAATCAATCATATGATTAGGATCACGTACATACTTCTTAAGCAAAGATACATGGAAAACATTATGAGCTCTTATATTAGCAGGCAATATTGCAACTCTATATGCAACTAGTCCTATCCTATCAAGGACTTCAAATGGCCTACAATATCTTGGTGCCAGATTGGCACAACTCCCCAACTTTAGGGAAGTTTTCATTGGTCTCACTCTTAAGTAAACATGGTCCCCAATCTTAAATTCCTTATGCACTCTTTTCAAATTTGCATAACTCTTTTTCCTGTCCCGAGCTGCCTTTAAATTATGCCTAATCTTAACAACTTCTTGTTCCATTTCCTTGATCATTTCTGGTCCAAGCACTACCCTGTTCACTAGGTTGTCCCAAATCACTGGAGTCCTGCATCATTTTCCATACAATGCCTCAACTGGACTCATTCCCAATGATGCTTGATGTCCATTATTATATGAAAATTCTACCAAGTGTTGGTAATCCTCCCACATGGATGGTTTATCCATCACATACATTCTCAGCATATCTTCAAGAATATGATTCACCCTCTCAATTTGGCCATCTGTTTGAAGATGATATGTTGTATTGAAATTTAATCTAGTTCTTAATTCCTCAAACAAGCCTTTCCAGAAATTGGAAGTGAACTTTGTATCACGATAAAAAATTATTGCCTTGGGAAACCCGTGCAATCTGAATATCTCGCTCATGAATATATTTGCAATGTCATTAGCCTTGTGAGTGGACTTGAATGGAATAAAATGAGCTACCTTTGATAGCTTGTCCACCACTACCATTATTGAATCACACTTATTTATTGTCATGGGAAGACCTGTTATAAAATCCATACAGATCACTTCCCACTTCCACTCTAGAATGGGTAAGGGTTGCAACAATCCTGTTGGATGTTGATGCTCTGCCTTGACCTGTTGGCAATTTTGACACCTAGCAATGTACTCAGCTATGTCTCTCTTCATACCATGCCAAAAATATTGCTTTATTGCTGCTGTTATTGTCTTTTGATATCCTGGATGTCTAGAGTATGGCATTTGATGTATTTCATCCATCACTAGCTTCTTCAAATATGCACTATTTTGAATATACAACCTATCTTTATAGATGAGGATATCATATTCACCAAGTTGATACCCTGCACACTTTTCATCTAGATTTCTCTGCTGCAATTTTTATTTAATTTGAAGGTAAGTTTCATCATCGTTTTGGGCTTCAAGGACTCTTGTCTTCAAATCTGATTTACACATACTTACTACTGCAATATGGAATTTTTTGCCAAGAGAATCTGCAACCTTATTCTCTTTCCCTTTTACATGCTTAATTTCAAAATCAAATTCACAGAGAAATTCCATCCACGTGGCTTTCCTAGCATTCAAGTTTGGCTGATCAAACAAATACTTCTAGCTCATGTGGTCTTTCCTAAGCTCGAATCTTCTTCCCAAAAAATAATGTCTCCACATCTTGAGAGCATGTACTATGGCTGCTAATTCTAAATCATGCATGGCATAATTATTTTCATGCTCTTTTAATTTCCTCGACTCATAGCATATCACAAATCCTTCTTGCATGAGGACTCCACCTCGCCGTTCAATGCAAGCATCTGTGCACACTACAAAATCCTTTCAAACCATACAAACTTGACATTCTTCCTCTGCAATCATGTGATTGGATGTGATTTCTTGGAGAATCCTTCAATGAACCTGTTATAGTAATCATCAAGACCCATAAAAGATATAACATCTGAAACATTCTTTGGAGTAAGCCAATCCATTACAGCTTCAATCATTTCTGGATCCACTGCAATACCTTCTTCGGAAATAACATGACCCAAATATTGCACCTTCTTTTGATAAAATTCCTTAGATGCTCCTCATGTTCTTCTTCATTCCTTGAATAAACAAGAATGTCATCTAAGAACACAATTACAAACTTATCCAAATATTTGTTGAAGACACTATTCATGAGACACATGAATGTGGCAAGTGCATTGGTAAGACCAAATGACACCACAGTGAACTCATAATGACCATATCTAGTTCTGAAAGTTGTCTTGTGAATGTCTTCCTCCTTAATCCTCACTTGATGGTATCCATAACTCAAGTCAATCTTGGAAAACACTTTAGCTTCCTTCATTTGATCAAATAAGTCATCAATCCTTGCCAATGGATACTTGTCCTTGACTGTCACTTTATTAAGCTACCTGTAATCAATACACAACCTCAATGTTCCATCCCTCTTCTTGACAAATAGCACAGGTGCTCCCCAAGGAGATACACTCGGTCTAACATACCCCTTGTCCATTAATTCTTGTATTTGCACTTTTCACTCGATCAATTCTGGCGTGCTCATTCTATAAGGATATTCGAAAATGGGCGTTGCCCCCGAAACAAGATCGATGGAAAAATCAATATATCTCTTTGGTGGAAATCCCGACACTTCATCTAGAAACACATCTTTGAACTCTTGCAATATCTGGAAGTCTTCTATCCTTGGTCCTTTATCCTCTGATGAATTTGATATATGAACTGCATATAATTGACAACCATTCTTATAAAACTTTTTCAGCTGCAAGGCTGAAATCTGTCTTACTGAAACTTGCTTGGGACTTCCTCTTACTAATATTGGTCTTCCCTTTTCATCAATGCATTCAAGTACCTTCTCATAATAGTACAATTTGGCTCTATGTCTTTCCAACCAATCCATACCAATTAGAGCATCATAAGATGCTAATGGCAGTATATTTAATTCTGCATGTGTGTGGAGTACATTCAATTCTATGGGGTAGTCCATGACTACTTCACTCACTTTTCTCTTGGTCCTTGTGGCTAATTGAACTAGCCAAGAATGATTATGCTTCACTTTTCTAAGAGAACAACATTCAACTATCTTATGATACACATAAATATAAGTAGATCCTGGATCAATCAAAACAGAAATAGATTGCTTAGCAATCTTACGTTCAACTTCTACCACTGCTGATTGACGGTCTGCTTGATGATTATCCAATGCTGTATAGATTCTAGGTGTTTCACTTTCCATATCTTCCACTGTAGTTGTTGCTTCAAGGTTGTGCAAGCTCCCGGGGCTCTCCCTTTTAGTTGGAAAATCTCTAAGCATGTGGTTTCCTCCACAACCCTAACAATGAAGTGGTCATTTTGATGTGTTATATGTTTCTACTGTTGGCTTGAATACACTCCTTGCTTGCAGTCCCTATAGATAGGTTCTGGGATGATTTTTTAATGGTGTCTAGAAGTCACTTTTATTTTGATAAAACCTCCCTCTTGGATTTACGTTCCATGCTGGGTGAACCTCTGATTTTCCTTTACTTTGCTCATAGCAACGCATTTCCATCCTAATGGCTTCAGCCATACTTGGTGGATTAACAAACTCAATCCTATCTCTGAAATTTTGAGGTAGACTTCCAAGGAAGCATTGGATATTTATCCTTTCATCTTTGATATAGTCCACATACCTCAACAATTCCAAAAATTTATGGACATTTTCTTCCATAGATTTATGTACCAACCTAAGTTCATTGAACTCTTTCCTCTTACTGACATAATATCTAACAGAAAGGTATTTTTCCTTGAAATACTTCTTAAATCACTCCCAGCTGATCCTTCTTTCACTAATCCGTTTTACTTGCAAGAGGTGTTCCCACCAAATTGAATCTCTACCATTTAGATTGTAAATGGAAATTTTGGCCTTTTCATTCCTTGAGTAGTCATGAATCCTGAAATATTTGTTCATCCCAAGAATCCATGCCTCTGCTTCTTGGCGAGTCTTATCTTTTCTATCAAATGTGGGAGGCCTTGCCTTCCTGAATTCTCCCTGTAGAATTCCTTTGAATTTATTTCTTCCTTCAATTATGCTATAAGTATGTCTTGAACTTCTTCTAGAAACTTTGGAATCACAAGACTCACAAGACCCGTTGGAAGAAGATCTTGAGGAGGGTGTTCTATGATTTTTGCTCAGAAAACTCTTTCTTGGGCTTGGAGTCCTCCTCCTAGAACGAACTCTAGAGCGACTGTCTGCATCTCTTACCTCCTTAACTACATTGCTTGGGTTGGACCCAAGGTTTATCCTCTGCTGCATATCAGTGAGGCTCTACAAAATAGCAACATTGAGCTGGTTCTGTTCCTCTTGAGCCTTCATCAATCTTTCATCGAAGCTTATCGTGGTCTCAACCAAATTTTGAGGACCTATTTTCTCCCTTCTCCTATTGAATTTAGTTTCAAAATTCTCTTCTTGCACATTTTCTCCTAGCACATCTTCATCATGCTCATAAGGATCCTAAGCATCATTCTTGGTCACCATTTTCCTTTGGAGACCCCCCTTCCCTGTATACTACCTCTGCTATAACTATTCAAACCTTATCAGCTGCAAACACTTTGCATTATAAAAATATTTATTAGACATCTTAAGAATGCATAGAGAAACATAAAACATCATTATTTAACAGAATTAAACTCATGGAATAATTCTCGGAGCTAGTATTCCTTTATTTCCTTTGCCCATTCATGCAATTCTGGAAATTGCCCATATTGACAACAATTTGTCAAAACAACCACTGACACGTTTCTGATATAAATATATATGGTGTATAAAACCCACATTCAAATTATGGTTATGCGCCACTGTCCCCTGCTGGATAAGATTTCCAATGCCTATCCACATCCCCCATCCCGACTTCGAGTGTGGAAATCACATTACTCCAAAAATGACAATTTTTACCAAAATTTCTGCACTTTTTACACAACTATATTTTATTATGAAATGCCAACTTCAGCCACTTGTAGAAGCAAATCTATGAAGAATCATGAAATTTTTTATACTAGGATAAGTTAATCCATATAACAAGGAACACTAAAAAAATTTCAGATCCCTGTTCCGATGTACTAGTCAACTTATATAAAATTCTAGGTTTGACTATTTTTAACTTTCCACTTTTTCCACAATTTCAAAATTTTGGCAAAAATGGCTATTTTCCAAACTGTGCATTTTTGGAAAATATTTTTGTAACGAAAATCGTTTGTTTTAATGAGAATATGAAATGTCGAGTTCAGTAATTTTCTTGAATCCGACATTTGGGGTCAGTTTCATCCATTGCAAGCATTTAAAAATCCTCAAAAGTGGCCTGGAATAGTGCTTTTTGGCCTTCTCGCTCACCCCGATTCCACATCTTTGGATTTTTGCTCCAAGATTGCATACTTAACATTGTCCTTGCTCCAAGGCCACTCCATATCGATTTCAACTCAATCCGATCTCCTACCAGGCTTCAGGACACTGATTTCTAAAAACCATTATTTCTCAATTTATGCCAAATTAGAGCATAATGGGCTCAAGACCCTCACTGGTTATTTCATGGCCTTTGTTAACGACCTCAAAAAACCATAGGACTCATCCAATTCTGATTTCGCATGCTCCTGTTATCCAAAAATCAAGTTTTGGGCTCTACTGTTTTTTTTTTAAACCACAATCCGCAACTTCCGCAACCCGCAATCCGCAATATTCAACTTCCGCAACCAGCAATCTACAATCCGCAATGTGGAAGTCGGAAATGAGGAATGCCAATTTTTTGAATCCAGAAAATGTCACTTCCGCAATCTGCAATCTACAATCCATACTGCGGAAGTCGAAAATGTGGAAAGCCGAATTTCAACTTCGGAAAATGTCACTTCCGCGATTTGCAATCCGTAATCCGTAATGCAGAAGTCGGAAATGCGGAAAGATGAATTTTCAAATTTGGAAAATGTCACTTCCACAATCCGTACTGTAGAGATCATAAATGTGGAAAGTCAAAGTTTCAACTTCGGAAAATGTGACTTCCGTAATCTGTACTACGGAAGTCGGAAATGCGGAAAGCTGAATTTTCAACTTCAGAAAATGTCACTTCCACAATCCGCAATCTGTACTATGGAAATCAGAAATGTGGAAAGACGAATTTTCAACTTTGGAAAATGTCACTTCCACAATCCACAATTCGCAATCTGTACTGCGGAACTCGGAATTGCAAAATTCCAAAATGTAACTTCAAAACTTGTACGTTTCCGCAATCTGCAATCTACAATGCAGAATTGCCGAAACACCTCTACTTCTGCAAACTTTCAGAGCTCATATCTCCCTCATCACTTAACCAAATAAAACAATTTTGGTACCATTGGAAAGATCTTGGAGATCTCTATGCAATAGTTTGATCCCCTACCACACTCGATAACTCTAATTTTTTCATTTTTCTAATCAAAATGTCGACCAAACTTCATCAATATCTCTTTAAACATTTTGATATCTACCTGTAAACGCACAGTTTAGCCAAAGCAGCCCAAGTGCTGCAATATGGGCTCTGATACCACTCTTCCACGTCCCCTCTCGTCACCCAGACCTGCAGAGGGAACATGACCGCAACATGGGGGTGTGTCTAGTTCTTCCCCAAGCCATATGACTAAATTCACGATTAAATAAAATGCATAATTAAATTATACACAATGGAAATAAACATCATCTACACACAATCCATCATGAATTCAGCATACCAATCACAGTCATCAAATTAAACATTGCAGAACATAGAATGAACATAATTTAAACCACATAGAATACTTATCTTTTTTATGTAGTTGTCCAAACAGCTAGCTATGTGAGAGAAATGTTCCCCCAACCATAGGTCTCTTTCCATCCTATATTCTTTCAGCTGAGAGACCACCCCCGAGCTGAGATGCATATCCACTAAGCAGGAACTAAAGAGGCTCACTCACAGCCATGGTTTCACACAACAGTCATGCTAAGCCAACACACAGTTGGGTTTATCAAGTATGCAAGAGACAAACAAGGAGGATGCTAAGCCAATGAGCTCAAACACAAAGCTACATGCATCTCAATTAAAACCAAACAGTCATGGCACCCACAATACCTGCCATAGACAACACAAGGAACATCTCCTTCTCTACTGCACAGTCCCTCATGCGCCCCTTCCCTCTAGTTCTATTCAGGGTGGGCATAGAAAGGTCCAGCTCCTAATTCCTTGAGATTCTAGCCTTCACTGGGTTTATCAAGCAATCCCAACCTTTGTTCTATCCTCTGTTCTGTCATTCAGACTTGGATTCTCACAATTCGGTGACCAAATGACTCAATCCCGTAACTGGATTTTCGGGCTATCAAAACTGGTTTTTCCCATGGATCTATAGGCATCTAACACTCTCAAATTTTTCCCAAGGTTCATGTCTATGGATCCCCCATCGGATTTCACTGTCCACATGATATTCTGGGCATTTATGGCACTTCAAAACGTGGGTTAATGCAGAGTTGCGATTTCTGGGTTTTCAAACTGTTGGCAATGTGTAATGGATGAAAACTGAAGCTTATATGTTCAACCATGGAATGATAATGAGGAAGAATGAATTCCCATGAGGTAGAGTTACTTGTGGGTCATGGAAACAGAGCCCATACCTGCCATACGAATTTTAGAGCTGCCCATGCTCCATTGAAGCCATGGACTGATTTCTTCAACTACTTCCTTACAACAGAATTAAATTTCAACGAGAAAATTCAAATGGGTTCTCGAGATAACATTTGGAAACATATGGTTAAACCCCACAATCCCCCTCACCACTCCCTAGTGGATACACATGGCCCCCTCTTATTATTTGCTTCCATAGTATTTTATTGCAATATTAATATTTACATCAATTTACAATATTCCATGGCTTAGTAGCACATGGATAACATAATATCAAATATTTGTCTTTTTAATAAAATCCAAGCATACACTAGCGGGGCATTGACCTTGAGCTCCGCGCTAAGAAAACATACATCGCATGTATACAATATTTACATTAAAAGCCAATATATCCTCAGGGTCAAAATGGGGGTATTACATTCCCCTCCCCCTTATAACAACATCGTCCTCGGTTTTCTCAAAACTGAACGAAAATGGGAATGCCCCTCTCATGGCATCCTCAAGATCCCATGTAGCATCATTGGCACTAAGGTGCTCTTATTTCACCTTTACCTCTCCGATGGCCCAATTCCGGAGCAATGTGACCTTCTTGTCGAGGATACGCATAGGCTCCACTTGGAACTCTCCCTCGGGTTCCACCTATATCACATTCCAGTCAATCATATGATTATGATCATGTACATACTTCTTAAGCAAAGATACATGGAAAACATTATGAGTTGTTATATTAGCAGGAAATGCAACTCTATATGCAACTAGTCCTATCCTATCAAGGACTTCAAATGGCCCACAATATCTTAGTGCCATCTTGGCACAACTCCCCAACTTTAGGGAAATTTTCTTTGGTCTCACTCTTAAGTAAACATGGTCCCCAATCTTAAATTCCTTATGCACTCTTTTGAAATCTGCATAATTCTTTTTCCTGTCCTGAGTTTCCTTTAAATTCTTCATTATCTTAACAACTTCTTGTTCCATTTCCTTGATCATTTATGGTCCAAGCACTACCTTTTTCACTAGGTTGTCCCAAATCACTGGAGTCCTACATCATTTTCCATACAATGCCTCAAATGGACTCATTCCCAATGACGCTTGATGTCCATTATTGTATTCAAATTATACCAAGTGTAGCTAATCGTCCCACTTGGATGGTTTATCCATCACATACATTCTCAGCATATCTTCAAGAATCTGATTCACCCTCTTATTTTAGCCACTTGTTTGAGGATGATATGTTGTACTGAAATTTAATCTAGTTCCCAATTCCTAAAAGAAGCCTTTCCAAAAATTAGAAGTGAACTTTGTATCACGACCAGAAATTATTGCCTTGGGCAATCCAAACAATCTAAATATCTCGCTCATGAAGATATTTGAAATGTCATTAGCCTTGTGAGTGGACTTGACTGGAATGAAATGAGATACCATTGATAGCTTGTCCACCATTACCATTATTGAATCATGCTTCTTCACTGTCATGGGAAGACCTATTATGAAATCCATAGGGATCACTTCCCACTTCCACTCTGGAATGGGTAAGGGTTGCAACAATCCTGCTAGATGTTACTGCTCTGCCTTGACCTATTGGGACTTTTGACACCTAGCAATGTACTCAGCTATGTCTTTCTTTATACCATGCCAAAAATATTGCTTTCTTGCTGCTGTTATTGTCTTTTGATATCCTGCATGTCCATAGTATGGAATTTGATGTATTTCATCCATCACTAGTTTCTTCAAATATGCACTATTTGGAATATACAACCTACCTTTATAGATGAGGATATCATCTTCACCAAGTTGATACTCTACACACTTTTCATCTATATTTCTCTTCTACAATTTTTCTTTAATTTGAAAGTAAGTTTCATCATCATTTTGGGCTTCCAGAACTCTTGTCTTCAAATTTGATTTGCACATACTTACTGCTACAATATGGAATTTTCTGCTAAGAGCATCTGCAACCTTACTCTCTTTCCCTTTTACTTGCTTAATTTCAAAATCAAATTCATAGAGAAATTCCATCCACCTAGCTTTCCTAGCATTCAAGTTTGTCTGATCAAACAAATACTTCAAGCTCATTGAGAAATTCCATCCACCTAGCTTTCCTAGCATTCAAGTTTGTCTGATCAAACAAATACTTCAAGCTCATTGATCAACATCACAGTTGGCAAGTTGTTGATGTTGATGCAACTTCGACACGACTTCAACTCGACAGGTTTCCAGTCCGACAGGTTCCGAATTCGACACAACTCTGATGACTCTTGACTTCGACACACCTCGATACATTCGCACCTTCGACAAGCATCATTGACATGCGACCCGCGACTGTCGAACTTCGACAGACTGTCTCTCTGTCTTCCAGTTGACTGTAACGTTTGAAATGTTGAACCATTCTAACTTCTTCTTTGTAACTAAACATAATGGATAGGAACCCAAGCATCTCAAAAATCTATATAATCATGTATAATATTGTAACATACAGGAATCAATAGATAAATCTTATCATATCTTAGACTTGTTTAAAGTAATAGAAGATCAGTTCACATTCCTGCATATTGTCTGCGCATATTGTGTTTATCTGTGTAGTGTAATACTGCTTTGCTCATTCTGCTTATTCTTAATTGCTTCCGCCATAATAGAGCCGACTCATTCAGTCGAACTATTGTCCCCCTCGTGCTTCCCAAACACAACCCGGATCATTGGTATTAGAGCAAACTCAAATCAGAGCATTCGGTTTTCATGCTTAATTTTTGCGTATATACTTCTCTCGAAGTTACCTAACTTATGCCGGTTCAAACTCGCTCGCAATCTCAGCAATCCAAGAAGACGCTACCTCGAAATATGGCAGAAGAAACAGGCGATAGACATGCAGCCGACGAGACAGCATAGCTTATTGAGCAAGATCTGGCTCGACAACGGACTGAAATGTTCACCTAGTTCAACGAGATTCTCATATGATTCGCTTCGACATCTGGAGGATCTTTGACGAGAACTCACTCCGATAAAATCAGCCCCTTCAAAGTGCAAATGAATTTGGACATACCAAATCTTGAATGTAAGATTGACGCGGAATCCATCAACAATTGGGTACTACAATTGGAATCCTATTACGTTGTGAATCAACTCTCATAAGCTGAAAACATCACCATTGCATCCTTAAAGATGTCAACCTCCATGCACTACTAGTAGGAGAACCTATCGACAAAGATGGAGAAAAGCGGAGACCCCATCGACACATGGGATAAATTCGTCGAACACATCCGAAAGGAGTTTTACCCTCCTAAATGCCTCGAGCAACAGTATAAGAAGTGGCAGCAGCTAAGGAAATGGAAAGATCAATCAGTAAAGAGTTACACTGACGAGTTCTACCGACTCATGTCTAGATTTGGTGTCCAAGAAGAAGAGAAATTGCTTGTTCTGAAGTACATCAGCGGATTGTCCCAGTACATCCAGTAGGAGATGGAATTTCCAACTGTCAATACGCTTATGGATGCTTTCCACTAAGCCAACAAACTGGAAACCAAGCAGAAAGGAAAAGCACACTTCGCGACAAAGCCGACATCAGGATGACCACCCAACAAGAAGGCACCATCCGACTTCAACAGGTCGAAATCTTCTCAGCCGACACCACCAAAGCCAGACCATGGAAAAAATATTTTTCACAAGAGGGAATGTAGCAAACAACTGCCGACTACAAAATAGTGTGATTACCACCACTCATCTTGGCATGCTATGTTTGAATGCAAAGCTCAGAAGACATTTTTGGAAAAGGTGTCAACCAGATGCAACGACCCTTTTGAACTTGACCACCCCAGAAGCCTCGACTATCGTAGATGAGGAGGAACAAGAATGCCTGTTCCATACACAGATATGGGTCTAGAGCAACCCATTGCATCTGATCATGGACAATGAGAGCCAGAAAAAAAATTGTTTCTGGAGAACTTGTGAAGAAACTAGGTCTTGTTACCACTCTGCATCCTCAACCTTTCAACATCGGTTGGATAAAGGATGGACAAGAACTTCGGATCACTCGACAATGCAAGCTTGCCTACTTCATAAAGTGTAACATCCCGAAATTTACCAAAATTTTAAAAAAGTTTAAATTAGCAATAATTATCAAAGTCATTAATGTGGAAATATAAATTAAATAAATTTCTTAACTAAGATAATTCAAAACTATGACACATCACACTTCCCAATAAACATGATACGGTTACAATTGCTATTCATATTTAAACGGATGCCAAACTCCTTGACAACAGATCTCTTTATGATTATGCAAAGAATACAATTTACAGATTTGCTCAAGTTCTAAGTATAAATATATGATGTTATAAAGTTTGTACTATTATGATGATATTGATGTTGAACTGACAGTTTGCTTGTGTGATTATGAAGGGGTCCTACGAGGTACCCTGGAGTTTGCTTAGCTATGATTAGCTAAGTCCTTTGAATGATGTTTCCATGTGCAGACAGCAGGTAAGAATTTCTACGACATCAATGTTAAAGTGTCTTTCACTTCATCGCCAAAGTAGAATTAAATGCTAAGTACGTCTTTGTGAAACAAGTTATTGGAGGTATGAATATTTCGGTTCTAATTCTAGTTTACATGCTGACTTTCAATCCCTTCTATAAAATAAAATCACGTCATCAAAATACTGATATAATGTTATTTTGATTATCGCTACATAGTTGAAATATGAAAAGTATGATTAGTGCTCGTGCTATAAACTTAGTAAAAGAAGTGAATATCGTCACCAATTAAACTATACCTATAGTATTACATTTGTCGTTAGACTTTGCATTACACGGCTAACATAAATAATATATGGTGTGTATGGTAATTATGCTTATGAACTTAGCATTGGAATGTGTATCACCCATTTATCCATACCTATAGACTCACATTCATTTTATGAATTGGAAAATGCATGCTAAAAAGTGCAATATATAATATGCATAGTATTAAAATTACACTTATGCATAGCTAAAGTCTTAACTCTATATATGGTCTCCAATTATCCAATGATTAACACTATGTGACATTTATATGGCTAAGCTTATTGTTATTGGACTGAACACGAGCTATAATAGTGACATATTGATAATTATAAAGTGTTAATACATTTCCCACCATATAATAGCACATGTTATAAATGATATGATGCAAGCATAACTATAATGACTAATATGAATTACGAGCCAACAACCTAACATAAAATAATTCGATGCATATCGATAAATGATAGAGTCGAACCTAACAAACAATTGATGCGATGTTGACAGGGTATAAAGCTTGGTCTTTGACATGATAACCACTGGCATTGACAAGTCTTGGCATTTAATGTTGATGAACTCGATAATCAAGTGGAGGATTGATAGTAAGATTTTCACGTGCTTGTGATTGCATTGAGT
Source organism: Larix kaempferi (assembly GCA_027924585.1). Classification (NCBI taxonomy): domain Eukaryota; kingdom Viridiplantae; phylum Streptophyta; class Pinopsida; order Pinales; family Pinaceae; genus Larix; species Larix kaempferi. Next base: position 9,223,433 of record BSBM01000510.1, read on the forward strand.
GCCAACTTAAGGCTGAGCTATGCAATGCACGAGCTCTCGGTCCACTTACCTGGAAATAGGTAGATGTGGCATTTAAATGGCAATGAATGCATCGCTGGTTCGAAAATCAACGTGCCAGGATTTGGCCACTACTCACCGTTGATCACTTGCAAGATCTAGGGTGGTGGATGAAACCCTAAACACGCGTTGGTAAGTCATTACCCTTGGATTTCTTATCTTCATTGTTACGCTTAGTGGGAGGTTAGCAGCACCGACAGAATGCTGAAAGGTAGGGTTGATGTTTTCTATGAGAGGAGGAATCCTTCCTCGGTCTTGAACCCAGGACCTAAGTGATGAAGTTACAGGTTTCAGGATTATGCATTAGTGCATAAGAGCCACGATACAATTATTTAAAGATATATGTGTTCTTCTGTCAGTTGCTGAGAGTGTTTTGAAAATGAGATTTGGGTTCTTCATCTGAAATTGTCTTCAGGGTTTTGAAATTGTGGTTACTGATGTTGCTACCAGGCTTCGTCGTTCTTTTGCTAGTGTGGTGTGCCACTGATTCAAGCTTCGATTAGAAAGGTAATGTTTACGATAATGAATATTACTGTGTTGCTTGTTTGCTTTCTTGTATCTTCTTGTTTTAACCCCTTCGAAATGTAATTTTGCAAGTGCCCACTTCATAGGATGGTGCCTGTGCGAGCATGGATAATGGAAAATGCTTCTACTTCTCTTGGTAAGCTCCAGTGGTTCTCAAAAACCTCGTAGGTGCCCTTTTTGCAAGGTGTGATGGTGACTATCGTATGCTGAGAGTTGGAACTTATCAACTTTGTTTTTGGTGATGGCCGAGTGTCGAGATTTTAGAGTCCTATTTTGATGAGTACGATATAGTTGATAATCTTTACTAGTTTAAATGGCCAATCGACTCGTTGATGCTTGGTTGCATTGTTTGTTAAGAACTTCGAGATTGTAGTTTAACTGCTATTTGATAAGGGTATAACCCTGTGTTCTTCGTTGCTCCACGATCTTGTTTACAGATTTGGTTGAAAAAGGTTTAAGCCTTGCGTACTGTGGAACCTTAACAGTTCCGATATGTAACTCTGCTATACATTTTGAATGGAAAAGACCAATAACCTAGGGTTCTCTTGCACTTATGAATAATGGTTTGACTTCGCAAAGGAATTCTATGATTTTGAAATAAGGGTTAAGAAATGTGCAAATAAATGTTATTGTAATAATGAACGATAATGGTTGTTGTAGATAAAATTTTCCTATAGCTTCGCCCTCGTTGTTGATGTTTAAGTTTTGTGATAGTTTTGAGATAAATTCGACTAGCAGAAGTTTTTGTAATGAAAATGCCACGGTGTCTATTTTAATTCGCAAGGAATCCTACCTGTAATTTTTGTATTGTTATCTGACTTGCAAAATGCCTCTGTACTTGAAACTTAACCTGTGTAAAAAGGTTTTGATAATGTGAATGTTTTCAATGTTGAGATGTGTTCTTACTAGGGTTATGAGCTATCAATAAATATTAATACTGAATCATGCTTCCTGCTAAGTGGTGAATACCATCTTGAAGAAATTTCGAAATGCTAGTTAGGGTTTGGAAAAGAAATGTATAAAGTTTGCCATGAAAGGCTTGTGAGGAAAATATGAACTGTGTAAACAAAACTAGGGCCTGTAATATCTTAGGGTTTGATATAATAAGGTTTTTATGCTATCACAAATAGATTTGTGTTTAAAATACTTAAATGAATAGATGATGAAAATAATAAGTTTACATATAATAACTCGATGCAGAGAATAGATTTTACAGATTCTACAATTTCTGGACTATACTATACTATCTCCTGCAGTTTTACTTATAATTTGAAAGACAGAATTTAAAAGAAAACAACAGTGCTTATCCTTTTATAAACAGGCGTTCTTCCTATCAATCATCTCCTATTAATTTCACTTTTCTATACTGGAGTACGATGCAAGAACAAGCATGGGGAAAAATATAGAGAAGGGTTTTCGAATCAATCATTTCATCAAATAAACATTTCCATTTAGAAACATAATTTAAAACAACTTCATCTGTATAACTGAAAAATAATTCCACTATGCAGATATTCATTTAACTATAACAAGAAATTAGATTATTAGAACCTGGTTGACTATAGGAGGAACAAACACCCAAGAAGCCTGTTCCACCCAACCTGCTCCTGAAAACAGCCAAGATGCCTGCCTTAGGACCCCCGAGCCTATTCACTGAACCACCAGGAGGAAGAAACTGTGGAAGCTTAGGTCCTCAACTTGCATGTAGCAATTAGTTTATCCAGTCTTAAATACTCAACAGTCAAAGGGACCTGCACCAGCACCTCTGGTTTTCCTTCTCGGAATAATTTGCAGACTTACAATTACACTCTCACCTAGCCTCCCTAATTCGAATCTCTCAGTCATCACCTGATGCACATGAGGAATATTTCTACAGAAAATATTTTAAGAGTTTCCTGCTCAATTCGAATTTCCTTATATAGGTTGCCTAGGCCTTTTTGTGATTATCTTGGTCATTAAATGAGCTACCTGCTCACCCCACCTAGGGAACAATGCCACAATTTTAGGGGTAGTTTGTCCATAACCAATAGCTAGCAGTGGAGTGCAAATGCTGCCATCTGTCCCATGCCTTCTACCAGCTTCCATTCCTCCTAGTGGGTCAGTGAACACTCTTGTAACAGCTTTCTTGAGTATTTGTCTCCTTTTCTAATTTATTGAATAATAATAATAAGTCATTTCAGTTATCTTTGACCAGATTTGGTCATAATTACAAAACTTTGTAATTATATTTTAACATAGAGTATTTTGCAAAATAAAATAATTATTCTTAAAATTTGGGTAGGTGACATACACCCCCCCTTAAGTCTCAACATCGTCCTCGATGTTTTTTATTCACTCCCTGAGTGTTCCTGAAACAGAGTTGGGTATGCTTCCCGCATACTACTTTCCAACTCTCAAGTTGCCTCTGTTGGGCTAAGGTGCTTCCATTGCACCTTTACCTTCCCAATAGTGTCATTCCGAAGTAGAGTTTCCTTCGTTCCGAGGACACAATCCAGTTCCACCGAAAAATCGCCGTCTTGTTCCACCTGAATATCATTCCAATTTACAACATGAGTAGCGTCGTGCACATATTTCTTTAAAAGTGAAACATGAAAAACATTATGTATTTTGAGATTTGAGGGAACGGCCAATTGATATGCCACAGGTCCCACCCTTGACAGTATTTCAAAAGGACCAGAATACCTGGGTGCCAGTTTGGCACAGCTTCCCAATTTCAAGGAACTCTTTTTTGGACTTACCTTAAGAAAAACATGCTCACCAACCTGGAACTCTCTATGAGTTCTTCTTAGGTTTGCTCGACTTTTCTGCCTATCTTGGGCAGCTTTAAGATTTCTCTGTACCTATTTCACAATTAGTTCTAACTCCTGCAACAATTCAGGTCCTAAAATAACCCTGTTAACTGGATCACTCCAAGAAACTGGTGTGTTACATTTCCTACCATAAAGAATTTCAAACGGGTTAATCCTGGATGATGCATGGTAGTGATTGTTATATGCAAATTCTGCTAAATGTAGATAGTCCTCCCACTTACCAAGCTTATCCTTAACATACATTCTTAGCATGTCTTCCAAAATCTGATTCACCCTTTCTATCTGTCCATCTGTTTAGGGATGAAATGTAGTGCTGAAATTTAAGGTTGTATTCAACCCTTTAAACAAGGACCTCCAAAAATTTCCTATAAACTTTGAATCATGGTCCGAAACTATTACCTTTGGTATCCCATGTAGTCGAAAAATCTGCTTCATAAAAATTTCTGCAATGTCTGAAGCCTTATGAGTAGTTTTTACAGGAATAAAATGTGCTACTTTGCTAAGTTTATCTACTACCACCATGATGGAGTCATTCTGTCTTTGATTCTTTGGTAACCCAGTGATAAAATGTATACTTATGATTTCCCATTTACAGCTAGGTATAGGTAATGGTTGTAATATTCTAGCAGGATGTTGATGTTCTACCTTTACTTTTTGATAGTCAAAACACTCAGCTATATATTCTGCTACTTCATCCTTCATTCTGGGCCAATAGTATTCCTTTTGTAACATAGTGATAGTTTTATGATAACCTGGATGGAAATAGTGGCTTTTGTGCATCTCATCCAAAATAAAAAAAATTTACTGTTCGTATGTTGGGTACATACAGTCTATTTTTGTACAACAGCAATCCATTTTCCTTCAAACTGTAATCTATCATAGTATTTTCAGAATTGTTTTCTGCTGTCCTTTCATGTAATTTTTTGTATTCCTCGTGATTTTTAATCCCTTCAAAAATCTGTCTTTCCAAATTTGTTGTATAGGTGCTGATGGTTGTAATGAAATTTATCCTTGCATTACGACTTAACGCATCAGCAACCTTGTTCTCTTTCCCTTTAATGTGCTGAATTTCAAAATCATACTCAATTAGAAAAGTTAGCCATCTAGCTTGTCTGGCATTCAGATTCATTTGATCTAGTAAATACTTCAACCCCATGTTATATGTCATTAAGCTAAACTTTCTTCCAATAAGATGGTGATGCCACATTTCAAAGCGTGAATTACTGCTAATAATTCCATATCATAAGTAGAGTAATTTTTCTCATGTATTTTTAGCTTCCTAGATTCATAGGCTACAGTATGCCCCTCCTATGTTAGGACTCCTCCAAGTCCATCATTACATGCATCTGTACATACTACAAAATCCTTAATAGGATTTGCAATCCTCAAAATAGGCACTATAGTTAGTAATTCTTTCAACTTTTTAAAACTGTCTGTGCACTTTTGATCCCATACAAACTTCTTTCCTTTCTTCTGCAAGGATGTTATGGGGTTTGCAATCTTTGAAAACCCTTCGATGAATTTTCTGTAATATCCAGTTATACCCATAAATGATCATACATCCGACACATCTTTAGGGACTGGCCATTCATTAATAAAATTTATCTTAGCGGGGTCAACTGAAATTCCTTCCTTAGAGATTATGTGTCCTAAGTACTGAATCTTGTCTTTGTAAAAATCACACTTACTGAATTTAGCATATAACTGGTGATCTCTCAGAACTTGCAGAATTATACGCAGATGTTCATCATGCTCTTCCTTGCTCTTAGAATATACTAAAATGTCATCGATAAACACAACGGCGAATTTATCCAAGTATTTGTGCAGAATCTTATTCATTAGGCACATAAATGTTGTCGGGGCATTAGTTAACCCAAACGGCATGACCACAAACTCATAATGTCCATATCGAGTTCTAAAGGCTATTTTGAAAATGTCTTCCTCCTTCACACGAACCTGATGATATCCTGACCGTGAATCAATCTTGGAGAATATCGTTGCTCCGCGCAGCTGATCAAATAGATCATCAATGAGGGGAAACGGGTATCTTTTCTTGATCGCCATTTTATTCAGTTGACGATAATCTATGCAAAGCCTTAAGGTGCCATCTTTCTTCTTAACAAAAATGACCAGTGCTCCCCAAGGAGACACGCTGGGTCTTATATACTTTTTATCATTCAGTTCTTTTAACTGAGATTTTAACTCATTCAACTCTAGTATATTCATCCTGTATGGAGCTTTGGAATTTGGCACTGCACCCGGTATTAATTCAATAGTAAAATCTAGATCTCCTTTTGGAGGTAATCCTGGAATCTCTTCATGAAAAACATCTTGGAAATCATTTAAGAAAGGTATGTCTTCTAATTTCAGTTTGTCTTCTGTAGTAGTCAACTCATCATTCAGTACATTTACTACAAACAATTGAGATCCTTTTCTAACTGCTCTCTTGACTTGCATAGCTAAAATCTGTCTAAGTGATGTCTTTCTTGGAATACCTTTTACTTCTACTGCTTCTCCTTCGTCATTTAGACAAGTATAACCCTTCTCATAGCAATTCAGGATGACATGATGGGTTTCTAACCAGTCCATACCGATTAAGATATCATATGATCCTAAAGGTAAAACATTTAACTTGGTTTGTGTTTTTAACTGATTCATAGATAAAGCACAATTTTCCACGAAATCAGAAACTTTTCTCTTTGTCCCTGTTGCTAGTCTAACTAACTAGGATTTATTGAATTTTTCTGTTTTCAACTTACGTATTTCTACAATATCTGATGATATATAACTCAGAGTAGCACCTAGATCAATCAAAATAGAAACTGGATGGTTTTGTAGCATACCTTCAACCTCTACCATTGAGACTTGATGATTTGCTTGTCGATTGTCTAATGCTGCATTAATTCTGGGTACTTCTCTTGCCAAATCTCCTATAGTAACTTTAGATTGTATGGAGTGAATATGGTTACTGGTCCACTTCCTAAGGGGACATTCTGAAGCATAATGAGGACCTTGACACTCAAAACATTTTATAGGTGGCTTTTGATCTTCGGTTCTGGCAACATTGGGAACATTTCTGGGGGCTGTAATTTTCTGCTACTGATTATTTCTGGAACTGTTCCCCTGAAAATTTCGATTCTGAAAATTTTTCTTTTGGAAACCAGAATTTCCACTAAACCTGAAATTTTTCTTTTTATGCTCAAAGTTACTGGGTTTATGATTTTTCCAGCTAGGTATTCCTTCTCTTTTCTTATTCTGATCAAAGCAAAAAGTTGCTTTCCTCATGGCTTCTTCTAACGTTTTTGGGTTATCGTACTCTATTCTATCCATGATGTTGAAGGGTAGGCAACTCGGGTATCTTTGAACCTTGGGTTTTTCTTCCACCAGGTATGGCACATACCTTAGCAAATTTAGAAACTTGTTGTTCAGTTCTTTCATGTTCATTGTTCTCAGCTTTAGATCATAGAATTCTTTGGATTTCTCTTCATAATACTGTTCAGATAAGAACTTCTTTTTGAAGTATCTTTTAAAATTACTACAACTCACATCTCTGTCCTTAATTCTCTTTACTCTTTTGAGGTCTTGCCACCAAATATCTGCCTTTCCGGTTAGATTATAAATTTCCATTTTTTCCTTTAAGGATTCCGAGTAATCATAGATCTGGAAGTACGTTTTCATGCCGAACAGCCATGCCTCAGTTGTCTCTCCTTTCTTCATTTCACCATTGAAAGTTGGGGGTTTGATCTTCTAGAACTCCCCAGATATCTGTTCATACTGTTTATGGATTTTTTTCTTTGGCTTGAAACCTCCTTCACTGCTATCACTAGAATAGTCACGTTTCATTTTACGTGGATGTTTGGCAATTTCTGATGACGTTGATCTATTGTTTACATCATTTGTTTTCACCTGCTTACTCTTTCCCTCATAAGGTAAGTCTTCAGTTTTGGAAGTATGTTCAACTTCTCTATCATGTTTATCTATTGGGTATTGATCGAACAGTACTTGCTTCAATTCCTCTTCTATTCTCAAAATTCTCTCATTGTCCTGCTTTATTGATCTTATCTCTACTTTCAAATCTTGAAAAGCGCGTAACCATTCTGATGAGTTGTCATTCAGATTGACATGGAATCCTCCTTCACATTGCGGTCCCGTACTATGGTTGTTTGGTGGAAATCTGTCCTCTATACGTTCACCTGATCCTTCCATACCTGTAACTTAAAAACAATTTTTTGTATACCACAAAATGATTTAAAGTTGAGTTAGTGAAGAATTTCGTAGTCATAAAATTTTTGTTGCGTGTTTCTTGGATGCTTTTAGGCCTAGAGTTCGAATCATGAGCTCTGATACCACATGTAACATCCCAAAATTTACCAAAATTTAAAAAAAATTAAATTAGCAATAATTATCAAAATCATTAATGCGGAAATATAAATTAAATAAATTTCTTAACTAAGATAATTCAAAACTATGATGTGTCACACTTCCCAATAAACATGATACGGTTACAATTGCTATTCAGATTTAAACAAATGCTAAACTCCTTGATAACATATCTCTTTATGAATATGCAAAGAATACAATTTACAGATTTGCTCAAGTTCTAAGTATAAATATATGTTGTTATAAAGTTTGTACTATTATGATGATATTGATGTTGAGCTGAAAGTTTGCTTGTGTAATGATGAAGGGGTCCTACGAGGTACCCTGGAGTTTACTTAGCTATGATTAGCTAAGTCCTTTGAATCATGTTTCCATGTGCAGACAGCAAGTAATAATTTCTACGACATCAATGTTAAAGTGTCTTTCAATTCATCGCCAAAGTAGAATTAAATGCTAAGTACGTCTTTGTGAAACAAGTTACTAGAGGTATGAATATTTTGGTTCTAATTCTAGTTTAAGTGTTGACTTTCAAGACCTTCTGTAAAATAAAATCACGTCGTCAAAACACTGATATAATGCTATTTTGATTATCGCTACATAGTTGAAATATGAAAAGTATGATTAGTGCTCGTGCTATGAACTTAGTAAAAGAAGTGAATATCATCACCAATTAAACTATACCTATAGTATTACATTTGTCGTTAGACTTTGCATTACACGACTAACATAAATAATATATGGTGCGTATGGTGATTATGCTTATGAACTTAGCATTGGAATGTGTATCGCCCATTTATCCATACCTATATACTCACATTCATTTTATGAATTGGAAAATGCATGCTAAAAAGTGCAATATATAATATACATAGTATTAAAATTACACTTATGCATAGCTAAAGTCTTAACTCTATATATGGTCTCCAATTATCCAATGATTAACACTATGTGACATTTATATGGCTAAGCTTATTGCTATTGGTCTGAACAAGAGCTATAATAGTGACATATTGATAATTATAAAGTGTTAATACATTTCCCACCATATAATAGCACATGTTATAAATGATACGATGCAAGAATAACTATAATGACTAATATGAATTAAAAGCCAACAACCTAACATAAAATAATTCGATACATATCAATAAACTATAGAGTCGAACCTAACAAACAATTGATGCAACGTTGACAGGGTATAAAGCTTGGTCTTTGACGATAACCACTGGCATTGACAAGTCTTGGCATTTAATGTTGATTAACTCGATAATGAAGTGGAGGATTGATAGTAAGATTTTCATGTGCTTGTGATTGCATTGAGTGCCAACTTAAGGTTGAGTTGTGCAATGCACGAGCTGTCAGTCCGCTTACCTGGCAATAGGTAGATGTAGCATTTAAATGGCAATGAATGCATCACTGGTTCGAAAATCAACGTGCCAGTATTTGGCCACTACTCACCGTTGATCACTTGCAAGATCTAAGGTGGTGGATGAAACCCTAAACACGCGTTCATATGTCATGACCTTTGGCTTTCTTGTCTTCATTGTTATGCTTAGTGGGAGGTTAGCAGGGCCGACAGAATGCTGAAAGGTGGGGTTGATGGTTTCTATGATAGGAGGACTCCTTCCTCGGTCTTGAACCCAGGACCTGAGTGATGAAGTTACAATTTCCAAGCTTATGGATTAGTGCATAAGAGCCACGATACAGTTCTTTAAAGATATATGTTTTCTTCTGTCAGTTGTTGAGAGTGTTTTGAAAATGGGATTCAGGTTCTTCATCTGAAATCATCTTCAGGGTTTTGAAATTGTGGTTACTGATGTTGCTACCAAGCTTCGTCGTTCTTTTGTTGGTGTGGTGTGCCACAGATCCAAGCTTCGATTAGAAAGGTAATGTTTACGATAATGAATATTACGGTGTTGCTTGTTTGTTTTCTTGTATCTTCTTGTTTTAACCCCTTCGAAATGTAATTTTGCAGGTACCCACTTCATAGGATGGTGCCTGTGCAAGCATGGAGAATGGAAAATGCTTCTAATTCTCCTGGTAAGCTCTGGTGGCTCTCAAAAACCTCGTAGGTGCCCTTTTTGCAAGGTGTGATGGTGACTATCATATGTTGAGAGTTGGAACTTATCAACTTTGTTTTTGGTGATGGTCGAGTGTTGAGTTTTTAGAGTCCTATTTGGATGAGTACAATGTAGTGGATAATCTTTACTGGTTTAAATGGCCATTCGGCTCTTTGATGCTTGGTTGCACTGTTTGTTAAGAACTTTGAGATCGTAGTTTAATTGCTATTTGATAAGGGTATAACCTTGTGTTCTTTGTTGCTCCACAGTCTTGTTTAAAGATTTGGTTGAAAAAGGTTTAAGCCTTGCGTACTGTGGAACCTTAACAAGTCTGATATGCAACTCTGATATACATTTTGAATGGAAAATACCAAGAACCTAGGGTTCTCTTGCACTTATGAATAATGGTTTGATTTCGCAAAGGAATGTTGTGATTTTGAAATAAGGGTTAAGAAATGTGCAAATAAATGTTATTGTAATAATGAACAACAATGGTTGTTGTAGATAAAAGTTTCATGTAGCTTCGCCCTCGTTGTTGATGTTTAAGTTTTGGGATAGTTTTGAGATAAGTTCGACTAGCAGAATTTTTTGTAATGAAAATGCCACGGTGTCTATTTTAATTCGCAAGGAATCCTACCTGTAATTTTTTTATTGTTATCTAACTTGCAAAATGCCTCTATACCCGAAACTTAACCTGTGTAAAAGGTTTTGATAATGTGAATGTTTTCGATGTTGAGATGTGTTCTTACTAGGGTTATGAGCTGTCAATAAATATTAATACAGAATCGTGCTTCCTGCTAAGTGGTGAAGACCGTCTTGAAGAAATTTTGAAATGTTAGTTAGGGTTTGGAAAAGAAATGTCTAAAGTTTGCCATGAAAGGATTGTGAGGAAAATATGAACTGTGTAAACAAAACTACAGCCTATAATATCTTAGGGTTTGATATAATAGGGTTTTTATGCTATCATGAATAGATTTGTGTTTAAAATACTGAAATGAATAGATGATGAAAATAATAAGTTTACATATAATAACTCGATGCAGAGAATAGATTTTGCAGATACTACAATTTCTGGACTATACTATACTATCTCCTGCAGTTTTACTTATAATTTAAAAGACATAATTTAAAAGAAACCAACAGTGCTTATCCTTTTATAAATAGGCATTCTTCCTATCAATCATCTCCTATTAATTTCACTTTTCTATACTGGAGTACGATGCAAGAACAAGCATGGGGAAAAATATAGAGAAGGGTTTTTGAATCAATCATTTCATCAAATAAACATTTCCATTCAGAAACATAATTTAAAACAACTTCATTTGTATAACTGAAAAATAATTCCACTATGCAGATATTCATTTAACTATAACAAGAAATTAGATTAGTAGAACCTGGTTGACTGTAGGAGGAACAAACACTCAAGAAGCCTGTTCCACCCAACATGCTCCTGAAAACAGCCAAGATGCCTGCCTTAGGACCCCCGAGCCTGTTCACTGAACCACCAAGAGGAAGAAACTGTGGAAGCTTAGGTCCTCAACTTGTGAAAATCCTCACAGCATATCTAACAAATGATGTATACCTCACAAGAAAGTAATTGATTAAGCAAGAAAATAGAAGAAGAGTGGTCAATGCAGTATAATAAGCAACAGAATAATAATACAGTAGAACTCGAATAGAAGCAAAAATACTTCACACACACTAATTAATTAATCACAATGTGGACAAATAAATAGTACAATGCATGTGGATTCGAATGCCTAAGGTGGCAATTCGAATTAGCCTTCATGGAGTGATCAAAGGATCACTGGAGTGTTATCGGAGCACAACTAGTAGTCTATCTCATCATCAGTGGAGTCATCAATGCTCAAGTAACTGTCAACCATCAATCAAATTGAGTGTGGTAGGTGTAACTGGAACTAACTGAATGAAGGAGGATGAGTGGAGGGTGCATGAGGAGCTAACTGAAGTCATAATGGGCAGTCAAGTCCAACTGGAGGTCCATCGGAGTGATACAGTCAGTTTAGAGTCATTCTAGCCTTAAATCAAGGAAAGAACTAAAGATAACTGAATGATAGGTAAGGAAGGGCGCCTTTCTCATGCAGTAGGTGAAAGGAGGGAACACTAAGCTCTAGGAGTGCTGAAACTGAGTGAAAGAAGATCCAGGGGCTATCTAACTGAGGGCTAGGTGTTGGGACTGATGACTGGGATGCATGCAAATGCATGCAAACCCTAATTAATGCATGCAAACCCTAAAAGTGCATGCATGACTGAAAATGCAAAGGATGGAAATGCTAGTAGGACTAGGATGGAGTATAGGAATATCCTAACACCCCCCCTTAATCCATCCTTGGCCTTGGTAACTAATACCAAAGGTCACCCAATACAATGAATAATAACAGTCAATAAACCGAGGAAATGGGGAAAACCTCATGGGAAAAAAACCCCCCCTCAAAATAGACTATAAGGCACACACAAAAACAAATGCTCCAAACTCAAGCAGGTGTGATGCTTGGTCATATGTCTGGAGGTATCTTCTTCTTGGGAAAAAGTGGATCATGCTCAGAAAGCATGTGCTTGTACATGCTCTTCAGATCCAATGTGATGAGAACAAATCCAAAAGTATGAGGATGATCCTTGAACCTGTGATTCAAATCAGCTGAGGTAGGATCAAATCTATGAATGTGCAGATAGTCTTTTGTCTTCTCCTTCGAACCATCATGGGTGAGATTATGCCAAAAAGAACCATCAAATAATAATTATTGCTTGGAATCCAAATCAACTCCAAGACTTGATAAATGGTTTCTTGAGATCTCCTTTGAACAAGCAAGGGTGAGATCAAAACCATCATATGCATGAGAAATTATCCCAAGTAGTAATTGCTTAGAATCCAAATTAGATCCAAGACTTGAATCATGGTTTCTTGAGATCTCCTTTGAACCATTAGAGGTGAGACCAAAACCAGTGAATGCATGAGAATTTATCCCAAGTGAATGACAATGGTTTCTTGAGATCTCCTTTGAACCAACAGGGGTGAGATTAAAACCATGATGTGCATGAGAAATTATCCCAAGCAAATGACAATGGCCATATTCTTCAATAACCTTCTGAAATCATGGAATAATGATCATATAGTAGTAAGTAAGAGGTGATTGCTTGAGGAGAGCGAATGCATTACCTCCAAGAGCTGATTTGACCTTCGAAACATTCAATAGATCATGATGAAGACCAATAGAGTCTGGTGCAAGAGAGGATTTAGGACCTTCTGCAATATCTAGAGTGTGAAGAAATTTGGAGCATGAGTGTAGAATATGCAAATTCTTCTTCTTTGTGGACAAATTTAATATGATATGTGTTTGATACTAGTTCATGATCAATGAGACCATCAAGGAGGGCGAATGCATCACTTTTCTTTCTCTTGAAGGGGTTTGGACCAATTCCTTCATTCTGTATGCCAAAACTTTCATCCAGGTGAGCCCATAGCTCTTTTGGAGTTTCAATATCAATGAATTGGTGTATCATGTATAGAGGCATAGAAAACATCATGGATGCACAAGCTCTGTCACCTTCAATTAACCAGTCATACTCTTCTTCAGAGGATTCGAACTCTCTTTCAAAATAATGATCAAAGAAACCATTTCTCTTCAAATGTACTATCATATTCGGTTTCCATTCATCATAGTTGAATAGAGAAAGAAGATCATATTTAAATGGAGAAAGAGGAGGGATTTCTTCTGAATACATTGAAGCTGTAGAAGACCTGCAAAAACAATAGAGAATATCTGTAACTACTACTGCTGCAAAAATGCAGAAACTGCTGCAACTGCTACACTCGAAATCTTGATAATAACCTGTAAAAAAAACTCTCAAGAATGGAGATAAACAATACTCTCAACATGCTCTGATACCATGTGAAAATCCTCACAGCAGATCTAAGATATGATGTATACCTCACAAGAAAGAAATTGATTAAGCAAGAAAATAGAAGAAGAGTGGTCCATGCAATATAATGAGCAACAGAATAATAATACAGTAGAACTAGGATAGAAGCAAAAATACTTCACACACACTAATTAATTAATCACAATATGGACAAATAAATAGTACAATGCAAGAGGATTCGAATGCCTAAGGTGGAAATTCGAATTAGCCTTCATGGAGTGATCAAAGGATCACTGGAGTGTCATTGGAGCACAACTAGTAGTCTATCTCATCATCAGTGGAGTCATCAATGCTCAAGTAACTATCAACCATCAGTCAAACTGAGTCTAACTGAGTGTGGTAGGTGTAACTGAGTGTAACTAGAACTAACTAAATGAAGGAGGCTTAGTGGAGGGCGCATGAGGAGATAACTGAAGTCAGAATGGGTAGTCAAGTCTCACTGGAGGTCCATCGGAGTGATACAGTCAGTTGCGAGTCAGTCTAGCCTTAAATCAAGGAAATAACTAAAGATAACTGAATGGTAGGTAAGGAAGGGTGCCTTTGTCATGCAATAGGTGAAAGGAGGGTGCACTGAGCTCTAGGAGGGATGAAACTAAGTGGAAAGAAGCTCCAGGGGCTAGCTAACTGAGGGCTAGGTGCTGGGACTGATGATTGGGATGCATGCAAACCCTAAATAATGCATGCAAACCCTGAAAGTGCATGCATGATTGAAAATGCAAAGGATGGAAATGCTAGTAGTACTAGGATGGATTATAGGAATATCCTAACACACCTTGCATGCAGCAATTAGTTTGTCCAGTCTTAAATACTCAACAGTCAAAGATACCTGCACCAGCACCTCTGGTTTTCCTTCGCAGAATAATTTGTAGACTTACAATTGCACTCTCACCTAGCCTCCCTAATTCGAATCTCTTAGTCATCACCTAATGCACATGAGGAATATTTCTACAGAAAATATTGTAAGATCTTCCTGCTCAATTCGAATTGCCTTATATAGGCTTTGTCAAGCACTCTATTTGCAGATAATTAAATATCAAACACACAGAGTATATGAAATTTATTGTCAACCCGAGAAAGTCTTTTTATTTCAAAGGATAAGTGCACAATATATGCTTAAACACAAAACCATTAGAAGTAAATACTTTTATCTTCTATCATCCATGTTCATCCCAAGAATCTATGCAATCCCAATTGCCTTCTAACTGCTATACTACAATTCTTTTCTATTATGCATCAAGAAGAAATGGTATCAGATCTAATCAACGATTGCAAGAAGGAAATCTCATTCGCATTCTAAAATAATCACTTGTCTAATCTAATCAAGCTGGGAATCATAAAGCATGACCTGAACATTACTCTAGAACTTTAATGAAAGAGATTGAAGCAACTGTTCTAAGAAACTGAATTGCAAAATATAAATCAATCAACACATAACAGGAAAGCTAAATTGTAAGAGCTCCTGGGATTACGTCTCAGCTGTAGGATGAACACGGCAGTGTGAACAGAAATTGAAATGTGTAAAGCAAACCTGACTCAGTCGACTGTTATTCAATACCATTCACCAATCTCACAGAAATATAATCGTTTACTGAGAAATCCACACAATAAATATTGCTGCTGCGTACAAAAGAAAGAACAAAGCATCACACAACAAGAAAGATGAAATCCTAAATTAACGCAGCAATCTCTGTGGACGACGGGCCCAGTCTTCACACAGAGACGCTGGTTGAACAACACTCTCTTTAACTCAGAAGTAACTCCTTATATTAACAGAAGAATGAGTACACAGTTTTGGCTCGGCTGCTAATACAAGATAAATTAATTGTTTGCTGTCCAACAACTCGGTCGAGGCAATTCCCCATATTTATACATACAATTTTGCAACATCTAAACCTATAATTGGGCAGCCATGAAGATCTCTGATCTTCAGGCGCCCTAAATAATCTAGTTGTTACAATGCGTGGCAGAACTGAAATATCCAAATATAAGAGAGTTATTAATTGCCCCAAGAGTGGCGGTCCTTCCAGCTCACAGCTGGACTCGAGCAGTGACATACTTAAGATAGCCATTTCTGTTACAGCTGACCCATCATGACTGTGCCTTGATTGACGATTCGAGCCCCAAGGAACCTTCTACAAGCAATGAACGTCCCTTCCTTCATGACTTGTTCAGCTCCGATCTTCCTGCAGTCTATTTGTCTCACTACCTTCATAAATCGCATCATGTTAGCACAAATTAAGAGATGCACAGCTTTAATCATCACAATCATAAGTATTAATACAATAAAACAATAATCGGCCATACCTTGGTAATTTGGGGAATAAGATAAGGACAATAAGTCAAATTGCCAAGGTAATTGGTGTAATACAAGGGAAGGGAAGATGATAAATGATGGTCAAAAAGGGCTAATTCTGGGCTCAACATCTCCCCCCAACTACCCTGTTGCATGTTCTCATGCAACAACCTGCATCTGAATCTTGAACTGAGCTCTGTCCAGGAGAGAGGAGGGAATGTAAGTAAATCAGGCATCTCATTTATCTTTTTGAAAGGCTTCTGTGAGCAACCCGGCATCTTCCCACTTCACTGTTTCCCTTCTACTG
The DNA here is from genome assembly GCA_027924585.1 of Larix kaempferi. Lineage (NCBI taxonomy): Eukaryota > Viridiplantae > Streptophyta > Pinopsida > Pinales > Pinaceae > Larix > Larix kaempferi. The sequence continues at coordinate 9,239,807 of BSBM01000510.1, forward strand.
CTACTTGCTGATATTTGGGAATGCACTTGGTGTGGTGGGAATCTTTCTGTAGTTGTCTTATGCTATGCCTGGGAGAGTTGAAAAGACACCCTCAATCTGAATCCAACTCAATGACACCTGTAGGAGGTGGAAGCACTGGTTCTTGTGGGACAGTGTCTTCCAGCGCATCTAATGTTAACAGGAGAGTTGCTGGTTCTTGTGTAACAGGAACATCCTTTAACCCATCTTCAGCAGCTACCTTTATTGCTTTTGGAGACACTGGTTCTTGTGTAACAGTGTCTTCTTTGTCATTCTGCTGCTGAGACTGAATATCCTTTTCAATTTGCAGCTCCTCCTCCAAGATTTCAGTGTCACCTGAGCATGGTGTCTGTACCTGTTCATTGTCACTCCACTGTGTGTCAGGAATGATATCCACTCCCAGGTTATCTCCCAGCTGCAATTCAGGAGTTTTTGTTGCAGCCTCCAAGGATGTTGGTTCTTGTGTAACAACATCCTGGCTTACCTCTTCATCCTTCTTCTGCTGCAGCTCCTCTTCTATGAGTTCTGTATCATGGGAGCTCTCTGGGGTTACAACCCAGAGTTCATCATTAAATGCCAAAGTATCCTCTGTCCCAGCTTCTTCTCCTATCTGCTTGACCGGTTGGACAGTTATATTCAGGGCTGCTGGTTCTTATGTTGCAGCATCCTGTTCCAACTTATCACTGTCCTGCCTTTCCATCTCTTCTTCCAAAATTATTGTGTCCTGGGAACGTTCTGGGGTTACAGCACAAAATTCTTCACTATCCTCCAGAGTATCCTTCGGCTCCATGATCTCTGTATCATGGGAACATTCTGGGGTCTCACTATATTCTTTTATAAGCTCCAGAGCATTCTTCATTTCCCGTTCTTCTCCCATCTGTCCTATAATTTCTATGTCGTGGGAGCATTTTGGGGCTACCATACATTCCTTATAAATCTCCAGGGCGTCCTCCACTCCAAGTTCTTCTCCCATCTGTTCTATAATTTCTGCATCATGGGAAGTGGCAGCTGCAGCAAGGATGTTTAAAGGTGCTGGTTCTTGTGTGACAGCACCTTCTTTTTCCACAGCTTTCCCTTCTGTGGCTACAGGCTGTTGTGCTGAATAGGTGCTAAGTAAAATTTTATGGCCTGCTTCCTCAAAGATTTCCCCACAGGTGGGGCAGAGTATTCGCTCATCCTTTTCCCCTGCTCCAGCAGAAGCTGATTCCTCCACTTGGTCTGCAGCCTCTATTAATGTGTACATTTTTCTTCCACCCTGCTTTCTGCAGGTTTCCTTCCAAGTTTCCAGCTCCCTTCTAAGTGCTTGGAGGTCCTCTTTCAGCATTGCATTCTCATACAAGAGTCCCTCAATTTCAGGTTCTTCCTCCACTGGCCTTTGTGGAGCATCCCTCGGTTTTGGTGTAAGGATTGGGGGTTCAACCTGTGTTTCTAAGGTTGCCCATTTTGTTCTAGCTGCCTCTGCTGCTGTGATTGATCGAGTTCGTTTCCTTCTGATTGGTGCCACTAAATCAAACTCATTGGTGGCCCTCTTCCTTTTCTGTGGCGTTTTCTTTTGTGACTTTCCTTTTTGTGGTGTTTCTTCTTGTGGAGCTGGAATATAGGGGGGCAAAACTGAAGTTAAAGGAATATTTCCCTGCCCCCCATGCTGTTCTTCTTCAATCACAGCTCCTCCTCCTACCCACTCAGGTGAAGACTCGATTGTGACCAGCTCAATATCTTCTTCCATTGCTCTGGCTCCGTCATCTTCAGGTTCCATTGTCGCAGCATTTGATGCTGCTCCAATCTCACCTTCTGCTGCCGGAGCTGCCCTGTTATCTAGGTTTTCCACGAGGGTTTCATCTACATTGTCGCCTGATGGCTCTGTTTGTGCTTCCCCTCGCTCTCTTTCAAATGCAGTTTCATCCCCCACTGGTTCTGCTTGTGCTGGGGATTCATACACCTCAAATGGCTCTGCTTGTGCCCCTGGTTGTTCTTCCTCCGTGGTTTTATTCACCCCGGATGGTCCTGCCTGTGCCCCCTGTTGTTCTTCTTCTGTTTCATCCCTCCCGGATGGTCCTGCTTGTGCCCCCTGTTGTTCTTCTTCCGTTTCATCCCTCCCCCCAACTTCACTGGAGGAACTCCGGTCCTCATGTTGTGGCGGAACCGGTAATTGCTGCAATGGGATGACCCTCAAGGGAACAGGTTGCTGTGGTCGGGTTATAAATTGTTCCCATGTTATATTATTTTGGGTAAGGGTTCTCACAATAATTAACTTAATGAGGCCATGGTGGGTGAGAGAGGACAATGGATGCTTTGCAGACTGAACAAATGTGGCCATATGACGCAAGTCGTGCAATAAATAAAATGGAATATTCAACAAAATGCCATGGCGGAGATGAGAAAGCAAAGGAAGTTCAGAGTTGTACACAGTTTGGTATCTACCTTCGCAGGTAATGTATTTCTTGAGGAAGACAACAACCTGGTCCCATGGCTGCGGCAGTGACTTCAGTGCAATCCCTCTCCTGGATGCTTCAACTTGCTCCCCTGGAAGTAAAAATTCTTCTCGTGCAACCGTTGCAGGGACTCGACGGTTAAACCAAGGTTTTCCCACCATCGGGATAGCTGTAACCTCGGATATAATGACCTCAGAAACATCTATACACAGCCCCCACACCGTGGAGTGTGTTTTAGTAATATTCAAGGCAAATTGCAGGGCTGCGTCCCGATCGAATCCGTCCAATCGCTCAAAGAACTCGACCCAGCCAGCAGCTTGAAAAATGGCCAGAACTGGCAGATTCCGTCTGAGTTCCCAGGTATTGAAAGGTTCATGGCGAACTGGAATGCCCATGGTCCTAGCTGCAAGATGAAAACTGCTTCGACAGAGTACAGGATCCCAGAATGAAAGTTGCAGCACAGAGAATGCACGAATCGTTGAGCGGAGACGTTGAGCGAATGAGCTAATTCGGAAAGTTAAGCACAGAGAAGCGTTTAAAATTTCCATGCCAAATTGGGGAAGGTGGCAGTTATTAGTATTACGTCGTACGAGGGAAAGGTTTAATCAGGTATAAATGGTGGTACGAGTGAAGGTACGGCCAATATCGTTTAAATGATATCAATACTTAATCACGTGATAAATGAAAGCCATACCTCATAAAACTGTGCGTCGGAAGGCTGCGGAAACTGGTGGAGCATGCAGTTGGTGACGTCACGGAGCCGAACACGTGCACAGTCAGCCGTGGGATCATGATGAATCGGATAAGGCACTAATTTCTTTCGCCGGTAAAACACAAGCCATCGCGTCTTGGGGATTGGAATGATGAGTTCGCCGGCATGACTGGGATGAATCAGCATCATGATTAGCAAGTTGAAACAATTCTTCTGTTAACACAGGAGTTACCACTGCAAGTTGCCAAAAAATGATAGCGCGGCCGATGAAAAAGCTTGTTGCAGCTGGCGGGAAAGAAGTTGCAGCCACCGGAAAAGAATTCACGGCAGCCGAAAAAAAGATTTTACGATATCAGGGAAAATTACAGCTGTTACGGAAAAGTTTTACGGCGGCGGGAAAAAAACTTACAGCTGGTCGAGAAAAGATTTTACGATTATGGGAAATATGTTGCAGATGCTGGAAAGAAATGGCAGCTGCAGGGAAATGATGTGGCAGTGAGTGGTCAATGAGGTGGCAGCCGCTGGAAAATGAGGTGGCGGCCGCTGGAAAATGAGGTGGCGGCTGCGGGAAAAAGATGTTGCAGCTTCCGATGTTGCAGCCGCCGAAGTCGCAGCCGCCGAAGTTGCAGCTACCGGAAAAGATTGACGGCTGACGGAAAAAAAGACATTACGGCTACCGGGAAATAAAATAGCCGTGAAGTGGCAGCCGCTGGGAAATAGGGTGGCGGCTACGGAAAAAGATGTTACAGCTTCCGATGTTGCAGCCGTCGAAGTCGCAGCCGCCGAAGTCGCAGCCGCCGAAGTTGCAGCTGCCAGAAAAGATTGACGGCTGTCGGAAAAAGGGCATTTCGGCTACCGGGAAATGAAATGGCAGTTGCTGGGAAATGAAGTGGCAGCCGTGGGAAGAGATGAGGTGGCAATAACTGGTGAATGAGGTGGTAACCGTGGGGAAGATGAAGTGGCAACCGCAGGGGCTGGGGTTGCAGGGCCGATGTTGCAGCCGCTAATGTCGCAGCCACCGATGTTGCAGCCGCTAATGTCGTAGCTACCGGAAAAAAAAATCGACGGCAAGCGGGAAAAGGGATTTTGCGGCTGCTAAGGAAAAGGATAATGTGGTTTTCCGGAAAAGGATATGCAGCTGCCGGAAAAGATGTTGCAGCTGCCGAAAAATATGTTGCAGCTGTCGGAAATTTTTTTTTTTTTTTTTTTTTTTTAAAAGGAGCAAGGACGGCACAGAGAGATTTTCATTACGGGCCCAAACTGGTCGTTCTCCTGGCGCTTCCCTGAATTTTTTTTAAAATACGACAGCAAGCAAAGAGATCAAATGCAAAACGAAAGAAAACGGCAACTATACGCTACAGCAAGAAATTATTTATGTACAGCAAATATAATTTTCAGTTTAAGATTTGGCAAAGGTAGAGAAATGTTCCTGCTCTGGTGCCAATTGATAGTTTGGATCAGCAGCAATCTGTGAAATGAATGCATCTTTCGAAATGGGCTTCCGATACAGTCGCAGTCTGTGGCCATTAGCAAGTAATGGTATACGGTTTTCATCAATGGTGACCAGGCGAACAGTGCCGTTGTCAAATACCCTGTCAACCAAATATGGACCCAGCCATCTTGTGCGTAATTTCCCTTTAAAATCCTTCTTGAATCTGGAGTCGTATAATAGTGCCCAGTCTCCTTCACGAAAATTTTTCTTTTTGATGAATCGGTCATGCCAACTAGATCTCTGTTGCTGAAGCAGCACAGTCTGGTCTACTGCAGCTAATCGTTTCTCATCCAACTCATTTAATTGATTTAATCTTCTTTTCTGGGCTTCTGTTACATCCAGGTTCATTTCAATGGCTGTTTTCAGGGTCTTGATCTCAAATTCAATTGGAAAAATGGCACTCTTTCCATATACCAAATCATAAGGAGAAAAGCCCGTGGTGTTACGCCAAGTCGTGCGATATGCCCACAGTGCTTCTGGAAGCCTGTCAGCCCAATCCCTTCGATGGCTTTTAACTGTTTTAGTAAGGATTGCTTCAATAACTTTATTAGTGCTTTCCACCTGACCATTGGCCTGGGGATGATAAGGTGAAGCTATCTTGTGCTGCACATGATACTTCCGGAGCAAGGATTCAAATTGGTGTGAAATAAATTGTGGTCCCACATCGGTAACTACTTCCTTTGGTACCCCAAAACGGGTAAAAACTTCACTGTACAGGAAATCAATCACCACCTGGTCATTTGCCTTAGCCAAAGCTACAGCTTCTACCCACTTGGTCATGTAATCTGTACACACCAAAATGTAAACCTTCTGTTTGGAAGGAGGGTTGATAGGACCAACAAAGTCCAATGCCCATCTATCAAACGGTTCTAGTACCACTTGGGGCTGTAAAGGCATCTGATCTGTCTTATTAGGTTGGCCCATCCTTTGGCAGCTGTCATAGGACTGAACATATCTTTTAGCATCTCTGAACAGTGTCGGCCAATAATAGCCCATCCGCAACGCCTTATGCCATGTTCTTTTGTCTGCAAAGTGTCCTCCGCAAGGTTCATCGTGACAGGCCTTCAGTATATGAAAGATCTCATCTTCCCTTACACATCTTCTAATTTCAAGATCAGGTCCCATGTAAAAGAGATGGCCTTTGAGCCAACAATACCTAGCACTTTGCTGAATAATTTTTCTTTTCTCTCGTTTAGACATATGTGGCGGAAGCTTCCCTGCAACCAAATAATTAGCAACGTCTGCATACCAGGGTGAATGAGCTGAGAGTGCGAATAAATGTTCATCCGGGAAAGCATCCTCAACAGGTGAACTGTCATCACTGTTAGTAAATCGTGATAAAAAATCAGCAACAACATTTTCTTTTCCAGGTTTATCTATAATAGTAATATCAAATTCCTGTAATAATAAAAGCCACCTGGTTACTCTGGCATTAGTGACAGGTTTATTCATTAAATACTTAATGGCAGAGTGGTCAGTATGCACAAATGTAGGATACCCAGTAATGTAATGCCGAAACTTATTAATAGAATAAACAATAGCAAGGAATTCTTTTTCAGTAACAGTATAGTTTAGTTCGGTAGGGGCCAAGTTTTTACTAATATAATAAATAGCATAAGGTACTTGACCATCCTGATGTCCTAGTACTGCTCCAATGGCAGTATCAGAAGCATCTGAAGAAATGTGGAAAGGTATGGTCCAGTTAGGTCCCCTTAAAATAGGGGCTGTGGACAGTTTCTCTTTAAGCTTATCAAATGCTGTCTGGCATGCTGCACCCCACACAAACTGTGCGTCCTTCATTAACAATGAAAACAAAGGAGAAGCAAGTTTGGAGAAGTTTTCTATGAATCTCCTGTAATACCCAGCATGTCCCAGAAAACTTCGCACCTCTTTCTGAGTTGAAGGGGTTGGTATATTTTTTATCACCTTAATTTTTGAAGGATCCACTTGAATACCATCAGTAGAGATGAAATGTCCTAATACCACCCCCTCACTCATCATCATGTGGCATTTTTCAGTGCTTAGTGAGAGGCGAGCTTGTTCACAGCGAATTAAAACTTTCTTTAAATTTTCCAGTGCTTCCTCAAAATCCCTGCCATAAGGAGTAAAATAATCCATAAAAACTTCCATGCTATCATTAACCAATTCAGAAAATATGCCAATCACAGCTCTTTGGAACGTTGCAGGTGCATTGCACAAGCCAAAGGGAAGCACCCTGTAGGCGAACGTTCCCCAGGGGCAAGCGAAGGTGGTCTTATCCTGATCCTCTGGAGCAATCTGAATTTGATTGTACCCACTGAACCCATCCAGGAAGGAGAAGAACTTCTTCCCTGATAGGGTATCAAGTACCTGGTCAATAAATGGCAGAGGAAAGTGATCCTTTTGTGTAGCTTTGTTCAGCTCCCTATAATCAACACAGACTCTCCATTTACCATTTTTCTTGGGCACAATGACAAGTGGGGAAACCCACTCACTATCTGAGATAGGATAGATAAATCCTGCTTCCAAGAGTTTCTGGATTTCCTCCTTCACTATATCCCTCAAATTGGGGTTCATGCGTCGTTGGGGTTGACATACAGGCCGGGAGTCGTTTTTGATATAAATATGATGAGTGCACAGACTGGAAGGAATACCCTTCATGTCTGTATACTCCCAGGCGAATGCCCCCTTACGTTCCTTCAAGAGATTTGTTAGGCGCATCTGTTCTTCTGAGGAGAGACCAGGGTTGATGTTCAAAGTTTTTCCTGGATCTACCTCAATAGGAATGCTTCTCGAGTTTTTCAAGACTGGGATTATGTTTGTGTCATTGACTAGTGCTTCCTCCGTAAGCTGTTCTTGTTCTTCCTTCCCAAGGGTACTGTTCAGGAGTTGATAAACTTCCTTTTCTACTGAAGCAGGTTCGCTAATGAAATTATTAATGGCATCGTCTTCTGTTTCGTTTTTGAATGTTAGTTCCTTCCCTATTGTTAGTAATGGCTGAACATCTTCCTCCTCTTCCTGTTCTATCCAAAGGGAATTTTCAGTTTCTAGACTCGGCCGTGCTGGAGGGTACAGGGTGAGGTTTTTGGTTTCCATACCATCAGATATAGTCATAGATCCTGATCGACAGCTGATGCAAGCATCAGCTGTAGCCAACCAGGGCCTCCCCAAGATCAATGGGTGTCCCCCCAGCTGTGATTTTGGTTGTAATACCAGAAAGTCGGCAGGGTATTCCCATGAGTCTACTGAAATAACAAGATCGTCCAAAATCCCTTCGGGTCTGATGGTGGATCTGTCTGCCAATTCTAAAATAGTAGGGGTCGGTCTAATATTGGTGAATCCGAGCTTCTTTACAGTCTCCATTGTTATAACATTGATCGCAGCTCCTAAATCTACTAGTACGTTGGGTATCTGCGTTTGTCCTATGTGTACAGTGACAGTAGGATTGCCGGGATCCTCATATTTGGTTATAGGGGTTTTTTCAGTCATTAAAGCGGATAAATTCCCTATAACATGAACAGTAGGGGGATCTCTGGGTTTCCTTCCCGGTCTTTTAGTGCACAGGTCCCGAATAGTTCTAGCATAAATAGGTACATCTTGAAGAGCTTGTAAAAGGGGAATCTTAACATAAAGGTTCTTCAATTCTCCTAAGAGATTGAACTGAGGTTGCCCCCCTCTTTGTGGCAGCATCAATCTCTCAGGGTATGGTGGTTGCCTTACCAGCTGGGTAGGCTGCGTGTTATCCACTTTATCGTTTAATGTTTCAGCCGTCCCATCTGAGGGATTCTCAGCACCTTCAGTGTTATGAACCAGATCAAATGGATGCTGGGAACTCTCTTCTTTGTCATGCTCAGATGGTGGAATATTTTCTGAAATTACACGTTCGACTATCTTCCTAGACCGTAAGCGAATGTCATTACAAGGTACAGGGGAAAGAGAGTAGGCTGGCATATTGAGAGCTTCCAATTGCTGGACTGCTTTATTATTTGGGTTAGGGTTGGGTTGGGCAGGCAGCTGAGGCCGTATTGGTATGTTAGGCACAGGATTATTTTGCAGCTGCAGCTGCGACTGCTGAGGTGGGTATTGAGGATATTGATGAAATTGAGGATATGGAGGATACGTTAACTGTTGAGGTGGAGGTGGTTGAGGAAACTGGTTCCCAGGATGGAAGTTCCTCCATCCAGGAGACCATGAAGTAGGTTGATGAGGTGGCTGTGTCCAAGGACTCCATGAATTATAACCTTGCATCGCAGGTTGAGGGGAATTCCACTGAGCATAATTCGAAGGGAATTGTGTATTCACATTTTGCATATTAGTATTCCAATTATTCAAATTATTCAAAAATGGAAATGAATCAGGAGACATACCTTGATTCCGGTGCTGCCAGGGTTTCTTCTGTGCAATGAAGTAGGATGAATCGACCTCTGGAGTTGATGCCTGCAGAACAGCCTTCACTTGGGGCAATGTGGGGCATTCTTTCATATCATGGTTCAGCTCGCACAGCTGACACACTTGTACTTTGTCAAGAGGGCATTCTTTCAGTGGATGAGTCTTTCTACATCGGGGACAAAACACACCTAGTGTGAGATCCTCCACTGCCTGTCTTTGCTTGGCCTTCAAGACATCAATCTCTGAAGAAATAGAGCTCATCATTTCTGTTTTAAAGTTTTCAAGAAGATTGCCTATCTCTGCACGTGTAGCTCCCCCATTGGATGACTTCTGAGTTCTGTCGAAGACATCACGCTCCAGCTTATCTCGTTTATGCTGCTTGTTATGCCTAGAAGATCCCCTGGAGTATCTCTTACATAATTCCACAATTGTCTCAAAAGATTCTTTAGAGATATCTCCATTTCCTAATAAATTTAGCATGTCTAAACAATCATTCCTGATCCCCCGGAGCAGGATTATCTTAAGCACATCTAGTCCCATGTTCGTCTGCCCAGCTCTCTGCACATTGTACAGCAACCTCTCCACAAAATCCTCCAAACTTTCATCCTCCTTCTGTACCATCTTGAATAACTCCTCCCTTTTGTCCCTGGTGTTACAATATTCTTGATATTTTTCCAGGAACACTTGCTTCATCTTATTCCAATTAGCAACAGTTCCTCCCCCAAGGCTCATGAACCATCGTAATGCATTGTCCTTCAGGGTGGCAGGAAAAAGCTTCAACTTTTGAGCATCTGTGACATAATCATAGCTGCGACAGAGGATATCGAATTCAAAAAGGAATTCGTCTGGATCCTCTGCCGCCCTGCCATGGAAGCGAGGTAACACCGACGGTGAGATATTTTTCATAGGAGTTGTCCCCTCTAGCTGCTGTATTGGGAATTGCAATGTAGCCATAGTTTCTGGCGGGGAATCATCTTCATGATGGTATTGTACCACTGCTTCTTCCTCTTCGTTCTCATGTCTGTTATTCATCTTTTCTTCTGTATCTTCTCCTTCGTTTGTTCCTTTGTTCCTTACCTCAGTTGTAATAGCTGCGTATTCTTCAGTTGTAACAGCTGCGTATTCTTCAATTGCAACAGCTGCATATTCTTCGATTGCAACAGCTGCGTATTCTTCAATTGCAACAGCTGCGTATTCTTCGGTTGCAACAGCTGCGTATTCTTCAATTGCAACAGTTGAATCAGTTGTTCCTTCCTTAGCAGGAGTATATGCAGGAATCACAGCTGCTCCTGTATCTTCCACTGTAGATCCTGATGCTAACGCTCCAGGATCAGCAGGGCCTCTTTTGATAGGAGTCTCCCGTTGACGAGATCTGACAGCTGAATCAGTTTTGTCAACAAGGTCGTCGATAAATGTTCTTCTACCCAGCGGTGGACCTCGACCACGACCCGAACCACCTGTACTGTTAGTAATTTGTGGGGTTTTGGGGGTTGGGAGGTGATCGCGTTTTACCCTCCTCGTATTCATGCGAAGCAGATCATTTCAAAAACAACCAAAAGACTGACTAAAAGCAATTATCAGATACAACTAATGACTAGTGTTTAATTTTCATCCTTCCCCGGCAATGGCGCCAAAATGTCAAGCACTCTATTTGCAGATAATTAAATATCAAACACACAGAGTATATGAAATTTATTGTCAACCCGAGAAAGTCTTTTTATTTCAAAGGATAAGTGCACAATATATGCTTAAACACAAAACCATTAGAAGTAAATACTTTTATCTTCTATCATCCATGTTCATCCCAAGAATCTATGCAATCCCAATTGCCTTCTAACTGCTATACTACAATTCTTTTCTATTATGCATCAAGAAGAAATGGTATCAGATCTAATCAACGATTGCAAGATGGAAATCTCATTCGCATTCTAAAATAATCACTTGTCTAATCTAATCAAGCTGGGAATCATAAAGCATGACCTGAACATTACTCTAGAACTTTAATGAAAGAGATTGAAGCAACTGTTCTAAGAAACTGAATTGCAAAATATAAATCAATCAACACATAACAGGAAAGCTAAATTGTAAGAGCTCCTGGGATTACGTCTCAGCTGTAGGATGAACACGGCAGTGTGAACAGAAATTGAAATGTGTAAAGAAAACCTGACTCAGTTGACTGTTATTCAATACCATTCACCAATCTCACAGAAATATAATCGTTTACTGAGAAATCCACACAATAAATATTGCTGCTGCGTACAAAAGAAAGAACAAAGCATCACACAACAAGAAAGATGAAATCCTAAATTAACGCAGCAATCTCTGTGGAAGACGGGCCCAGTCTTCACACAGAGACGCTGGTTGAACAACACTCTCTTTAACTCAGAAGTAACTCCTTATATTAATAGAAGAATGAGTACACAGTTTTGGCTCGGCTGCTAATACAAGATAAATTAATTGTTTGTTGTCCAACAACTCGGTCGAGGCAATTCCCCATATTTATACATACAATTTTGCAACATCTAAACCTATAATTGGGCAGCCATGAAGATCTCTGATCTTCAGGCGCCCTAAATAATCTAGCTGTTACAATGCGTGGCAGAACTGAAATATCCAAATATAAGAGAGTTATTAATTGCCCCAAGAGTGGCGGTCCTTCCAGCTCACAGTTGGACTCGAGCAGTGACATACTTAAGATAGCCATTTCTGTTACAGTTGACCCGTCACGACTGTGCCTTGATTGACGATTCGAGCCCCAAGGAACCTTCTACAAGCAATGAACGTCCCTTCCTTCATGACTTGTTCAGCTCCGATCTTCCTGCAGTCTATTTGTCTCACTACCTTCATAAATCGCATCATGTTAGCACAAATTAAGAGATGCACAGCTTTAATCATCACAATCATAAGTATTAATACAATAAAACAATAATCGGCCATACCTTGGTAATTTGGGGAATAAGATAAGGACAATAAGTCGAATTGCCAAGGTAATTGGTGTAAGACAAGGGAAGGGAAGATGATAAATGATGGTCAAAAAGGGCTAATTCTGGGCTCAACAGGCTTCCTAGGCATTTTTGTGATTATCTTGGTCATTAAACGAGCTGCTTGCTCACCCCACCTGGGGAATAATGCCAAAATTTTAGGGGTAGTTGGCCCATAACCAATAGCTAGTGGTGGAGTGCAAATGCTGCCATCTATCCCATGCCTTCTACCAGCTTCCATTCCTCCTAGTGGGTCAGTGAACACTCTTGTAACAGCTTTCTTCAGTGTTTGTCTCCTTTTCTAATTTATTAAATAATAATAATAAGTCATTTCAGTTATCTTTGACCAGATTTGGTCATAATTACAAAACTTTGTAATTATATTTTAACATAGAGTATTTTGCAAAATAAAATAATTATTCTCAAAATTTGGGTAGGTGACATAAAGCCTTTTGAAGATGAAGTACTCTGTGACGTGGCACCACTTTCCATAGCTGACGCCATGTTTGGGAAACCTTACCTCTACGATAGACATAGAAGTTATCAGTCAAGACCTCAGAAGGTGATTGTCAGAATCCGAAATCAATCGTTCAGCATACCAGAGCATCAACCTACACCGACAGTTGCACTGATATCTTCCAAAGAGACAAAGAAGCTCATCAATCATGCTTAGAAGTTCACATTAATCATGATCAAGCCACAACATTCTAAGAATACTGCAGCAACAAGTCGAGTTACCGACCAATGCAGTTCTCGATAGAAGCAGCAAGTCGATCATATTCTTGATGAGTACCAGAACCTCTTTCAAGCTCCAGATGGAGTACCTCAACATTGTTAGGTAAAACATTCTATTGAACTTCTTCCTGGTTCTTCTTTGCCTAACGCATTTATTTACAGAAGATCCATTCTAAAAAATGAAGAGATTCTCAGACAGATCCAAGAATTAATCGACAAAGGACTTATTTGACCCAACTCCTCTCCTTGTGGAAGTCCAGTCGTCCTAGTTCCAAAGAAAGACGGGACCTGGCACATGTGCATCGATTACAGCGCTCTCAAAAAAATATCGGTGAAGAATCGGTACCCTCTGCCGCGAATAGATGAGCTCATCGACTGTCTGAAAGGTGCTAAATTCTTTACTAAGATTGACCTCAAGTCGAGATACCAATATCATATTCCAATCGAGCCCTCAGATGTGTGGAAAACTGCTTTCAAAACAAAGGAAGGATTGTTTGAATAGTTAGTCATGCCTTTCAGCTTAACCAATGCACCTGCGACCTTCATGCGCCATATGTATAACCTTCTTCAACCTTTCATCGACAAATGGGTCATTTTCTGCCTCGATGATATATTTATTTTCATTCGATCATGCGAAGAGCACGTCAGACATCTTCGACAAGTCCTTGACACTCTCCAGCAACATCAACTTTATGTGAACATGGACAAGTGATCTTTTGCGATGACCAACATCAAATATTTGGGGTATGTAATTGACTCTACAGGAATTCACATCGACTGAGAAAAAGTACATATCCTCAAAGATTGGCCCATTCCTAGAAGCATTCAAGAACTAAGAAGTTTTCTTGGTTTGGCGAATTTTTATTGACGATTCATACTCGGCTTTAGTCACATAGCATGGCCCTTGAATCAGTTGACAAAGGGAAAGGGGAAAACTATCTTCCAGTGGACAACAACACAACAAGCATCTTTTGAACAACTCAAACACAAGCTCTGCACTGCACCAGTACTTGTGTTACCTGATTTGCATCAGCCCTTTAAGATTGAGACGGACGCATCAGACTATGCTTTGGGCCCAGTTATCACTTAGTCTAGTCACCCAGTCGCTTTCCATTCCGAGACTTTTAACAATACAGTTAGAAGATACTTGACATACAAAAAAGAACTGTACGCCATTGTGTAAGCTCTCAAGCAATGGAGGTATTACATCCTTGGCAAGGAAACGGTCATTCTCACTGATCACAAGCCTCTACAGTTCGCTCCGACACAATCAAAGTTGCAGACAAACCGACAACTCAAGTGGATTAATTACCTACAACAATTCCAGTTGGTGATTAAGTATCGAAAAGGTAAATCCAATGCTGCCACCAATTGCCTCAGTTGACCAACCATTACTCTCCTTTTAACAGTGATCAGTGTGCAGGGATCCGACATGACCACTTGTCCATAGTTGTATGAGGACGATAGCGACTTCTCAGCAGTCTACCAATAGTTACAAACTAACAAGTCGTCGACCTCAAACTCCGACTACTTCCAGAAAGATACCTTGCTATACAAGCTTGGACAACTTTTTGTACCGACCGCTGAGCACCGACAGCAACTCATTTGGGACGCGCACTACAACAAGACTGTAGGACACTTTGGAGTAGCAAAAACACTTGGTATTCTGCATAAGTATTTCTTTTTTTCATACACTTAAATCAGACGTCAAAAAGTACATTCGATCATGCGTGGTTTGTGCCATTGCTAAGTCACCTAATCGACAACAGGGATTGTATACACCTCTACCAGTTCCTAGTCGACCATGGGAATCTATTTCTATGGACTACTTGATGGGTTATCCTACTACCAGACATCAACATGACGTGATCTTAGTAGTAGTCGACCGATTTTCCAAGATGGCCATTCTCATACCATGTAAGAATACCACAACAACATAACCTACTGCTCAGCCCTTCTTTGCACATGTTTGGAAACACTTTGGTTTACCCACAATCATTATTTCCAACTGAGATGCCATATTCGTCAGCATCTTTTGGAAGAACCTACAGAAATTTCTAGACACATGACTCTCATTGTTGACAGTTTTCCATCCTCAGACCGACGGACATATGGAAGTTGTGAATCGCTTGGTAGTACAACTACTTCGCATGTACAATCACGAGAATCGACGGACATGGGATGAAATTCTTCCATACATCCAGCACAGCTACATTCGTGCTCAGCATAGCTCTACAATCAAGAGTACATTTGAAGTCTGTTACGGATTTGAGACCTCAGTTCCTATCGACTTGATCAAATCCTCGACATAGTCGAGCGACACTGACTACAGCCGGCGAGAAGTTGATAAAGCAGTCAAGTTCAGAGATCAGATATGCGACATCCAGAAGCAAGCACAAGAAATGTTGGACAGAGCAAACGAGAAATCTAAGGCTCGACACGAAAATAATCATATTCCTCATTCATTTCGAATTGGGGATAAGCTCTGGTTACATATCAAGAAGGAGCGCTTCACAGGCCCATTCAAAAAGCTCAAGCCTTTGCAATATGGTCCATATAGTATTTTTCGACAGATTGGAAAAAATGATTTCCAACTCGACATTCCTGCATGCCTGGGTCTGCATCCAGTATTCAATGTGGATCTACTTCGACCATACCATACACCCTTGTTGGAACAAAACGATTTGCAAAAAGAAGAACCTAAAGACATCCATCCAGATGTTCAGGAGCCTCTTCCTTGCGACACCATTGTGGGACCACGAGTACGCCATACAAGGATGAACACAATTACCTTGTTTCAGGTTGCTAAGGCTGGACATATCCCATCTCAAGGAGAGTGGTAATCTGTTACTGAATTGATCGACAAGTTTCCTCACCTTCACGAGCAAAAAATGGGGTCCATTATTTCTTAAGGAAGGAGGTCTGATCCGCATCGCAGTTGGAAATTCATCAACATTGATGCAACTTCGACACGACTTCAACTTGACAGGTTTCTAGTCTGACAGGTTATCTCCGAAAGGTTCTGAACTCGACACAAATATGACAGTTCAACAACCTCACAGTTCATAACATCGACAAGCAGCGTCAACATGCGACCAGCGACTGCTGAACTTTGATAGACTATCTCTCTGTCTTCCAGTCGACTGTAACGGTTGAACTGTTGAACCATTCTAACTTCTTCTTTGTAACTGAACATAACGGGAAGGCACCCAAGCGTCTCATAAATCTATATAAGCATGTATAATATTATAACATACAAGAATCAATAGATAAATCTTATCATATCTTAGACTTGTTTACAATAATAGAAAATCAGTTCGCATTCCTGCATATTGTCTACGCATATTGTGTTTATCTGTGTAGTGTAATCCTTCTTTGCTCATTCGGCTTATTCTTAATTGCTTCTGCCATAACAAAGATGAATCATTCAGTTGAACTGTTGTCCCCCTCGTGCTTCTTGGACATGATCCGGATCACTCATGTGGTCTATCATAAGCTCGAATCTTCTTCCCAAAAAATAATGTTTCCACATCTTGAGAGCATGTACTATGGCTCCTAATTCTAAATCATGAGTGGCATAATTCTTTTCGTGATCTTTTAATTTCCTCGACTCATAGCATATCACAAATCCTTCTTGCATGAGCACTCCACCTAGCCCTTTAATGCAGGCATCTGTGCACACTACAAAATCCTTCCTTGGATCTGCTATCTTCAAAATAGGAGTGATGGTAAGTAACTCCTTCAGCTACTAAAAGTTTTTCTCAAATTTTTCAAACCATACAAACTTGACATTCTTCCTCTGTAATGAAGTGATTGGATGTGCTATCTTGGAGAATCCTTCAATGAACCTTCTGTAGTAACTAGAAAAACCCATAAAGTATCTAACATCTGAAACATTCTTTGGAGTAGGTCAATCCATTATGGCTTCAATATTTTATGGATCCACTGCAATACCTTATTCAGAAATAACATGACCCAAATATTGTACCTTCTTTTTATAAAATTCACACTTGCTTAAATTTGCATACAGCTGGTGTTCTCTAAGGACTTGCAACACCATCCTTAGATGCTCCTCATGCTCTTCTTCATTCCTTGAATAGACAAGAATGTCATCCAAGAACACAATTACAAACTTATCCAAATATTTGCTGAAGACACTATTCATGATACATATGAATGTGACAGGTGCATTGGTAAGACCAAATGACACCACAGTGAACTCATAATAACCATATCTAATTCTGAAAGCCTTCTTGTGAATGTATTACTCCTTAATCCTCACGTGATGGTATCCATACCTCAAGTCAATCTTGGAAAACACTTTAGCTTCCTTCATTTGATTAAATAAGTCATCAATCCTTGGCAATGGATACTTGTTCTTGACTGTCACTTTATTAAGCTTCCTGTAATCAATACACAACCTCAAGGTTCCATCCTTCTTCCTGAAAAATAACACAAGTGCTCCCCAAGGAGATACACTCAGTCTAAAATACCCCTTGTCCATTAATTCTTGTAGCTACATCTTTAACTCGATCAATTCTGGTGTGCTCATTCTATAGAGAGCTTTGGAAATGGGCGTTGCCACTAGAACAAGATCGATGGAAAAATCAATATCTCTCTTTGGTGGTAATCCCAACACTTCATCCAGAAACACATCTTTGAACTCTTGCAATATCTGGAAATATGCTATCATTGGTCCTTTGTCCTCTGATGAATCTGATGTATGAACTGCATATAATTGAAAACCATTCTTATAAAACTTTTTCAGCTACAAGGCTGAAATCTGTTTTACTGAAACTTGCTTGGGAATTCCTCTTACTAAACTTTGTCTTCCCTATTCATCAATGCATTCAAGTAACTTCTCATAACAGTCCAACTTGGCTCTATGTCTTTCCAACCAATCCATACCAATTAGAACATCATAATATCCTAATGGTAGTACATTTAATTTTGCATGTGTGTGGAGTCTATTCAATTCTATGGGGCACTCCATCACTACTTCAATCACTTTTCTCTTGGTCCCTGTGGATAATTGAACTAGCCAAGACTTATTATGCTTCACTTTTCTAAGAAAACAACCTTCAACTATATTAGGAGACACATAACTATGAGTAGATCCTAGATCAATCAAAACAAAAATAGATTGCTTAGCAATCTTACCTTCAACTTCTACCACTGTTGATTGATGGTCTGCTTGATGATATCCAATGTTGCATAGATTCTAGGTGTTTCTCTTGCCATATAATCCACTGTAGTTACTGCTTCAAGGTTGTGCAAGCTCCTGCGGTTATCCTTTTTAGTTGGATAATCTCTAAGCATGCAGTTTCTTCCACAACCCTAACACTGAAGTGGTCCTTTTGATGCTTTATCTGTTGCTACTGGTGGCTTGAATCCACTCCTTGCTTGCTGCCCCTGTGGAAAGGTTTTGGGATGATTTTTGAATGGTGGCTTGAAGCCACTTTTCTTTTGATCAAACCTCCCTCTTGGATTTACCTTCCATGCTGGTTGAACCTCTGATTTTCCTTTACTCTACTCATAGCAATGCATTTCCATCCTAATGGCTTCATCCAGACTTGGTGGATTAACAAACTCAATCCTATCTATGAAACTTTGAGGTAGACTTCCAAGGAAGCATTGGATCTTTATCCTCTCATCTTTGATATAGTCCACATACCTCAACAATTCTAAAAATTTATGGACATTTTCTTCCATAGATTTATGTCCCAACCTGAGTTCATTGAACTCTTTCCTCTTATTGTCATAATATCTACCATAAAGTTATTTTTCCTTGAAATACTTCTTAAATCACTCCCAGCTAATCCTTCTTTCACTGATCCCTTTTACTTGCAAGAGGTGTTCCCACCAATTTGAAGCTCTGCGATTTAGATTGTAAATGGAAATTCTAACCTTTTCATTCCTTTAGTAATCATGAATCCTGAAATATTTCTTCATCCCAAGAAGCCATGCCTCTACTTCTTGGCTAGTCTTATCTTCTCCATCAAATGTCGGAGGCCTTTCCTTCCTGAATTCTCCCCATGGAATTCCTTTGAATTTCTTTCTTCCTTCAAGTCTTCTAGAAGGATGTCTTGGAATTCTTATAGAACCTCTGGAATCACAAGACTTGCTGGAAGAAGATCTTGAGGAGAGTGTTCTATGATTTTTGCTCACAGAACTCTTTCTTGGGCTTGGAGTTCTCCTCCTAGAACGACCTCTAGAGTGACTCTCTGTATCTCTTTTCTCCTTGCCTACATTGCTTGGGTTGGACCCAAGGTTTATCCTCCGCTGCATATCAGTGAGACTGTAAAATAGCATCATTGAGCTGGTTTTGCTCCTCTTGAGCCTTCATCAATCTTTCATTGAAGCTTACCATGGTCTCAACCAAATTCTGAGGAGTTATTTGCTCCCTTATCCCATTGGATTCAGTTTCAACATTCTCTTCTTGAAAATTTTCTCCTAGCACATCTTCATCATACTCATAAGGATCATGAGCATCATTCATGGTCACCATTTTCCTTTGGAGACCCTCTTTCCCTGTATACTGCCTATGTTATAACTATTCAAACCTTATCAACTGCAAACACTGTGCATTATAAAAATATTTATTAGACATCTTAAGAATGAATATAGAAACATAAAACATCATTATTTAACAGAATTAAACTCATGGAATAATTCTCAGAGCTAGTATTCCTTCATTTCCTTTTCCCATTCATGCAATTATGGAAATTGCCCATATTGACAACAATTTGTCAAAATAACCACTGACACTTTTCTACTCTAAATATCTATGGTGTATGAAAACCCCATTCAAATTCTGGTTATGAAACACTATCCCCTACTGGATAAGCTTTCCAATTCATATCCACATGCCTCATCCCGACTTCGGTTGTAGAAATCACATTACTCCAAAAATGACAATTTTTACCAAAATTTCTGCACTTTTTACACAACTGTATTTTATTCTGAAATGCCAACTTCAGCCACTTGTAGAAGCAAATCTATGAAGAATCATGAAAACTTTTCTACCGGGAGAAGTTATTCCATATAACAAGGAACTCTCTGAAACTTTCGTATCCCCGTTCCGATGTACCAGTCAACTTATATAAAATTATGGGTTTGACTATTTTTAACTTTCCACTTTCCAAAATTTCAAAATTTTGGCAAAAAATGGCTATCTTCCAAACTGTGCATTTATGGAAAATATTTGTCTAACGGAAATCGTTTGTTTCAATGCGAATATGAAATGTTGACTTCAATAATTTTGTTGAATCTGACATTTGGGGTCAGTTTCATGCACTGCAAGCATTTCAAAATCCTCAAAAAGTGGCTCGGAATAGTGCTTTTTGGCCTTCTCGCTTGCCCCGATTCCACATCCTTTGGATTTTGGCTCCAAGCTTCCAAACTTAACACTTTCCCTTCTCCATGGCCGATCCATATTGATTTCAGCTCAATCCAACCTCCTACCAGGCTTCGGGACACCGATTTGTAAAAGCCATTATTTCTCAATTTATGCCAAATTAGAGCATAATGGGCTCAGGACCCTCATTGGTTCTTTCATGGACTTTGTTAATGGCCTTAGAACACCATAGGACTCATCCAATTTTAATTTTGCATGCTCCTGCTATCCAAAAATTGAGTTTCGGGCTCTATACTCGTTTTTTTCTCTCTTTTTTTTCTTCTTTTTTGAACCCACAATCTGCAACTTCCGCAATCCACAATCCACAATGCAGAAGTTGTAAATCCGGAATGCCAATTTTCGAACTCCGCAAAATGTCACTTTCGCAATCCAAAATCTGCAATCCATAATGCGGAAGTCGGAAATGAGGAAAGCCGAATTTTCAACTTCGAAAAATGTCACTTCCACGATCCACAATCCGCAATTCGTATTGCAGAAGTCGGAAATGCAGAAAGACGAATTTTCAACTTCGGAAAATGTCACTTCCACAATATGCAATCCGAAATTTGTACTACAGAATTCAGAAATGCGGAAAGCCGAACTTTCAACATCGAAAAATGTCACTTCCGCAATCCATACTGCGGAAGTCGGAAATGCAGAAAGCCAAATTTTCAACTTCAGAAAATGTCACTTCCGCAATCCGCAATCCGTACTGCGGAAGTCAGAAATGTGGAAAGCCGAATTTTTAACTTCGGAAAATGTCACTTCTGCAATCCGTACTGCGAAACTTGAAATTGCGGAAGTCCAAAATGTAACTTCGAAACTTTTACGTTTCCGCAATCCACAATCTGCAATGCAGAATTGCGGAAACATCTCTACTCCTGCAAACTTTCAGAGCTCGTATCTCCCTCATCCCTTAACCAAATAAGGAAATTCCGGTACCGTTGGAAATCTCTTGGATATTTCTATGCAATGGTGTGATCCCATACCACACCTGAGAGCTCTGATTTTGTCATTTTTTCAATCAAAATGTCGACCAAAATTCATCAATATCTCTTTAAACATTCTGATATCTGCCTGTAAACTCACAGTTTGAACCAAGCAGCCCCAGTGCAACAACATGGGCTCTAATACCACTTTGCCACGTCCCCTCCCGTCATCCAGACCCACAGAAAGAACATGACCGCAACATGGGGGTGTGTCTAATTCTTTCCCAAGCCATATGACTAAATTCATGATTAAATAAAATGCATAATTAAATTATACAAAGCGGAAATAAACATCATCTACACACAATCCATCATGCATTCAACATACCAATCACAGTCATCAAATTAAACATTGCAGAACATAGAATAAACATAATTTAAACACAGAGAATAATTATCTTTATGATGTAGTTGTCCAAACAACTGGCTATGTGAGAGCAACATTCCACCCAACCATAGGTCTCTTTCCAGCCTATATTCTTTCAGCTGAGAGACCAACCCCAAGTTGGGATGTGTATCCACTAAGCAAGAACTAAACATGCTCACTCACAGCCATGGTTTCACACAACAGTCATGCTAAGCCAACACACAGTTGGGTTTATCAAGCATGCAAGAGACAAATAAGGAGGATGCTAAGCCAGTGAACTCAACCACAGTGCTATTCAGGGTGGGCATAGAAAGGTCCAGCTACTAATTCCTTAAGATTCTATCCTTCACTGGGTTTATCAAGCAATCCCAACATCTGTTCTATCCTCTGTTCTATCATTCACACTTGGATTCTTACAATTCGGTGACCAAATGACTCAATTCTATAATTGGATTTTCGGGCTATCAAAACTGGGTTTTCCCATGGATCTCTAGGCATCTAATACTCTCAAATTTTCCCCAAGGTTCATGTCTATGGATCCCCCATCGGATTTCACTGTCCACACGAAATTATGGGTGTTTATGGCACTTCAAAATGTGGGTTAGTGCAGAGTTGTGATTTCTGGTTTTTCTCATTGTTGGCAATGTGTAATGGATGAAAACTGAATCTTATATGTTCAACCATGGAATGGGAATGAGCAATAATGAATTCCCATGAGTTAGAGTGACTTGTGGGTCATGAAAACAGAGCCCATACCTTCCATACGAATTTCTGGGTTTCCCATGCTCCATTGAAGCCATGGACTGATTTCTTCAACTACTTCCTTATAACAGAATTAAATGTCAGCAAGGAAAGTCAAATGGGTTCTCAATGACATTTTACAACATATGGTTCAACCCCACAATCCCCCTCACCACTCCCTAGTGGATACACATGGCTCCCTCTTATTAGTTGCTTCCATAGCCAGTTTTTGGTATTTTATTGCAATATTAATATTTACATCAATTTACAATATTCCATGGCTTAATAGCACATGGATAACATAATATCAAATATTTTTTTTTTTAATAAAATTCGAGCATACACTAGCGGGGCCTTGGCCTTAAGCTCCACGCTATGAAAACATACATGGCATGTATACAATATTTACATTATAGCAAATAGAGCAGGGACGTGTCTACTCTAAATCTGCTATATTACTAAGAAATGGTGAGTTTCTTTGTCAGAAATGAAATGATTAATACAAATTTCTTAAGACCTAGATTCAGCCATTAAACATTCATTAAGATCTAAAGCCATTTGAGAATTCAACTCAAGCATAATAAGCAAAATTCAAACCCTTGAATGGAAAAATTTGAATCATTTCATATTAAAATAAGGAAGAAGATACATATTTACCATGGATCTTGGTGTGCATACTTCCTCCATTGCCATGAACTATCCTTTCTCCACCCTTGCCTTTGATGAAGATGAGCTCTCATTTCTTCAGAATCTCTCTAGCATGCCTTTTCTCCTCTTTGCCTCCCCTTACCATGCCCCACATGCCTTTCCTTTATAGCATTGGAAAATGGGATTTCAAGTTACTCTTTTCAATATGGGATAATCATTTTTTATTGTTTTCTCTTAAAAAACCCACTTTCCGTAGTTTATTAGGATTTTTTCACAACTTAGCATATTTGAGTACCTTTTTAATGCATTTTTGTGCATTTCTTCTCACTATCTGACTGTTAGAGCTTTGATTTGAGCATTTAGTGAATAGTTCAATCACTGAACTTTGTCTCTATTAAGCTCCTTCATGTTCTTTACTCAATCTTTCCAGTTATAGAAGTAATGATCAGATCAGAGAGGATTTTTCTCTCTAGTACTTGTTTTTGTCTTCATGTTGCGGGCAAATGGTAAAAGTATGCTTCCACCCTCACCTAGTTAAGGGTGTTAATTTGATTGTTAACAAGCTAATATATCCTAAGGGTCAAAATGGGGGTATTTGATTCCCCTCCCCCTTATAAAAACATCGTCCTCGGTGTTTTCAAAACTGAACGAAAATGGGAATGCCCCTCTCATGGCATCCTCAAGCTCCCATGTAGCCTCATCGGGACTAAGGTACTCCCATTGCACCTTTACATGTCTGATGGCTTAGTTCCAGAGCAATGTGACCTTCTTGTCGAGGATACACATAGGCTCCACTTGGAACTATCCATCGGGTTCCACTTGTATCACATTCCAATCAATCATATGATTAGAATCATGTACATACTTATTTAGCAAAGATACATGGAAAACATTATGAGTTGTTATATTAGCAGGAAATGCAACTCTATATGAAACTGGTCCTATCATATCAAGGACTTCAAATGGCCCACAATATCTTGGTGCCATCTTGGCACAAATACCCAACTTTAGGGAACTTTTCCTTGGTCTCACTCTTAAGTAAACATGGTCCCCAATCTTAAATTCCTTATGCACTCTTTTGAAATATGCATAACTCTTTTTCCTGTCCTGAGCTGCCTTTAAATTCTTCCCGATCTTAACAACTTCTTGTTCCATTTCCTTAATCATTTATGGTCCAAGCACTATCATATTCACTAGGTTGTCCCAACTCACTAGAGTCCTGCATCCTTTTCCATACAATGCCTCAAACGGACTCATTCCCAATGATGCTTGATGTCCATTATTGTATGCAAATTCTACCAAGTGTAGGTAATCCTCCCACTTGGATGGTTTATCCATCACATCCATTCTCAGCATATCTTCAAGAATCTGATCCACCCTCTTAGTTTGGCCATCTGTTTGAGGATGATATGTTATACTGAAATTTAATCTAGTTCCCAATTCCTGAAACAAGCCTTTCCAGAAATTGGAAGTGAACTTTGTATCACGATCAGAAATTATTGCCTTGGGCAATCCATGCAATCTGAATATCTTTCTCATGAATATATTTGAAATGTCATTAGCCTTGTGAGTGGACTTGACTAGAATGAAATGAGCTACATCAATTTACAATATTCCATGGCTTAATAGCACATGGATAACATAATATCAAATATTTTCCTTTTTAATAAAATCCGAGCATACACTAGCGGAGCCTTAGCCTTGAGCTCGACGCTAGGAAAACATACATCGCATGTATACAATATTTACATTAAAATCCAATATATCCTAAGGGTCAAAATGAGGTTATTACGACAAATAGAATGACCATTTCAATTTTGTGCAGTCTACTTGCCTAGTTCTGGCAAGTAGAAGGAATTACTTCCATTTCAATGGTGATCATTTAGGCGAGAGGAATGATGACACTGGAGTATGATGATATTTTACTAGCTACGTTTGGTAATTATGAAGCACAAAATTGTCTCAATTTTATCTCTTGATCACCTCTCATCAAGCACTATCCTGACCCTAGTGGGAGCAATGTGCTTTGAAGGAATATGGTCTATTTAAGTTGTGACGTTGGAGGCTTATAAGAGATAAGAATCGGAGTGTCGCGTTGTGATAGAACATGCTCTTGGCTTTACTAGGTTGGAGGTGGTATAGAACTCTGGATTCTCGCAACCATGGTGCAACCCTAAAAATATCAGCGTGGAAAGGGGTGAACCTTACATAGTGCTCAGAGGCCCACGGTGAATTAAATCATTTTAACATTATAATGCGTAATTATACTTATATGTTATATTTTTTGTATTGTTGATGATCAAAGATTTAGTTGACTTCCTTGGTGATGATTAACAA
Source organism: Larix kaempferi (assembly GCA_027924585.1). Taxonomy (NCBI): domain Eukaryota; kingdom Viridiplantae; phylum Streptophyta; class Pinopsida; order Pinales; family Pinaceae; genus Larix; species Larix kaempferi. The sequence goes on from BSBM01000510.1 coordinate 9,265,023, forward strand.
ATCTATTTTGTTAAAGTTGATGGCTTGAAGGTTTAGTGGGTAGCGATGTCTATAAAAAGTCTTTAGAATATAAGCATCACTTCATGTACCTTTTGATTGGACTGAATAACATTGATATTTTTTTTTCTGTTGGAAAAAATGTTATATTTTTTATATAAATTAATATAAATTTACATAAGAATGAATTTGATGTGATAAGTTTATAATAAATTTGAACATTAGTAATTATTTTTTTAAAACAAATTATAATAAAAAAAAAAGCTCTTTCCCTGAAATCAAACAAGGAAAATTAAGTAATAACTTTTTTTATTTTTAATTAAATAATAATTTGTTTTTTTTCAATTCTTATTGTCCATGCACTTTGAAGCGTTGCTGTCGAGATGGCTACGAAGTTATTACTACTATCTCTAGCAAAGCAAAGGTTTTGTACTATCTCTAGTAGTCGACTTGATCAATTATTGGTAAGCGGTAAACTAGTATCTTGAAAAAAACAGAAAAAAAAACTGCAATTTTATTAATTAATTTTCATTGCTACTATGTAATTATACCATAGAACGTGTGCTTACCTTTCTTTGCTTTCTTTCTATTCTTTAGAAAGTGCTCACATTAGTTTCCAGACTGGAACCAAAAACCCTGCCCAAAATTTGGCATCTCCTCAATTACACAAGTAAGAAAAGTTCTACGGTTTTAGCCCAAAAGTCTTTATTTGGTGTGTTATTGGTCGAATAACTTATTAAGCTTCGCTTCCATAGTGCCTTTGCTCAATTGCTCTTGTTAAATCTTGTTAGTGATAATACATACCCTATTTGTATTACATTATGGAGGCAAATACAAGCATACTTATTTCTTAGCACAATGATTAGATATGACTTTGAATCAAATCTCATTTACAACTATTGAAATTTGAATAATGTAAACTTGGGTAAATATGGTTAATAATCAAGAATACATTGCAACTGTTACCATACTCTATTTATGCAACAAATATAATTTATTAGTTCCTTTTAGTTTGTTGTTTTTATATATAACTTATTTCCTTCTTGTTTTTATATATAACTTATTTCCTTGTGATGGCATTTTCCATTTACCTATGCTTTATTTGCAGAACTAAGCAATGTTCCGTCTTTCTATAACTAGAAATACTTTTTCTATTTTTTTTTTATTTCTTTGAGAAGTTGAATTTAATCAAAATATGTTCCAGACTCACCAACGACGGATCTAGTTTATCAAATTTCAGTGAATGTACCAGTTGCAGTAGTTTTAGTTCCATTTGTTGCGGTTTCAGTTGACCTTGCACCTGTCAGAATCGATACCCCCGCCCCTAATTCCAAAGATGAGAGTGCGCTTAAAAATGAGATCAATTTGTGATTGTTTAATTTATTATTGGATTTTATAATTATTATAATTATTTTTAACTATTGTAATGATCTAGTTTTTAGTATTAATTAATTTTAATTGATTTAATTTTTAGTATTAATTAATTTTTATTAATTTTAATTTTATGAAATATTTAATGTTTCTAATATCATAAAGAATTGGAGTAAATAAAATTATAACAATTATAATCTATGAAAACTTAATCACCACTTTTCACCCACCCATTTACAACTATATACTTACTTTGACCTTTCATAAAAAGTTTCTTTGTTGAAGCCTAAAGCCACATGAAAATCCAATGCATCAAAATACCAACATTACATAGCCTTACCCATGGTTGATTTGTTTCGTTAAATTCACTAATATGAATGTTATTATTTTTTTCAATGCTGAAAATAAAATGTGACAAGTTTTTAGTCACCATTTTTACTTTATTTGTGAAAACATATATATTTAACTTGATATGGTGAAACGGATATTCCTAACATTTCGTAAATGGGAAACTGAGAGTACATATGTATATAATATATTACCACTGATAAATTAACTTATTTATTCTTAATTTTAGAGAATCTCATTATTAAATCTGGAAGCTATTTACGGCATGTAGACTAGAACATGTCTCAAATTAATAATATATTTATTTTGCTTCTCTCAAGTCACCATAATTCGCGACATAGTTCAAAATAGATGATATAGTTAACATTTAGTAGAACTTTGAGTCTCATGGGAGTAAGTTTCCAAGTTAACTTGTGAGGGATTTCCATCAATAAACAACCAATGATCTCCACAATAAATCCATATGTAATTTTGATGTGGCAAATTAGTAAATGATCTCCACAATAAATCCATATGTAATTTTGATGTGGCAAATTAGTAAATGATCTCCACAATAAATCCATATGTAATTTTGATATGGCAAATTAGTATACTAAATAATTGATGTACATAATTGAGTTATATACAATTAAATAATTTTATCAATTACCATTGTGTAAATAATCTTATATTTTAACTTTATTTAACTCAAATCATGAGAAAGTAGATTACAAATGAAGCTCAATTAGAGCTATGTTATTGTTATGGCATTGACTTATGTTATTGTTATTGCATTTACTTAAAGCTAAAGGAAAAGCATTGAAAACTTATTGGACCAGTTTTCTCATTTTCAAAAGTATAAATAAATCAATGCTTTTATCAACTAATTAGATCAATCCTTTCATGCCAAAAATTGGGAACATGTGCCATCGTAGAGGGCTTGCGAACCTGTAAACGGGGCTTTGACTAGATCGATTCTTTCATGCATTGATTAGATTCCAAAAACTGGAAACACATGTGCCATCGTATAGCCACTTGCCTACACATAGAACTTAAAAGACGAAGACGAAAATAGCAGGGACATCGCCATTATAATGACACTAGTTTAACCTATGTGTGAGAACCTTAGTTCATTTAACTTTATTTTTGGATGGAACACCGATTTCATAACTATCTATATTGGAAAATGAATGTTAAAAAATAATTATAAAATACTGAAATAATAATTAAAATTGTTATTTTTATATTTTAAAAAAAAAAATGAAACTTATTGTATTTGAAACATTCACAATCTATTTTTAATATACAAAATAAATATTACATCAATCATTTTATGATCATAGCAAAATGAGAATTGATTTAATTTTAACTATAATTATATTTACAAAATATTAAAATTATTTAAATAATAACAACATTTTAAATAAATAAACATAATTTGATAACATAAAAATGGAAAATTAGCTATGAGAAATTACAATCTTAATCCATAAACCTTTAACTCCTATGTCACTAATCCATTAAGATCCAATATCCCATAAATTGAAACTCCCATAACATTATATAGAAATATAACCTGGTACAGTACAATTATAGTTGCACCTACTTTTTTTAGATAGGATCTCAATCATCCAACCAATCCAAGCTAAATTGTTCTTCTATCACATCAACTTTAAGATCCATGATGGTAGAGATCTTGACATGCATCCATTCTTTCTTCATTTTCTCATCACATATAACATGCTTTAGAGATTTAACCTCTCCAATTGATTTAGGGAGCTTCCTTAAGTGAGAACACTCTCTCATGTCAATCTCCTTAAGCTTCTTTAGGTGTCCTATCTCCTCAGGAAGTTCTTTTAAGCATCCACACAATGAAATGTCTAGATATTCCAACTTACCAAGTTTTCCAATGGATGTTGGAAGCTCTTTCATACCTAGACATGCAGATAATCTCAACATTCTTAATGAGATAAGATTCCCCAAGTCAGTAGGTAACTTTTGAAGAAGGTGACAATTAGTGATAGACAACTTTTGAATTGAAATCATGTCACATATTTTTAGGGGAAACTCCTCTAAATCACAACAATAATCAAAGTTAAGGTCCAGCATTATTGGAAGCTTTAGGTTCAACTGGGTGTTGTTAAACCTTGACATATTTCCCATCCCTTCACATAAGCTCAAAGATAGTTTCTCTAAATTTTGTAAGACTCTATTGTACTCATGAAGTGGGGGCACAACTAACCTCTCCAAGTGAATAGTCTTGAGTTGTGTGAGTGAAGATAAGGTTGGTAAACCATTCACTGTGGCTCTCTTGGACCCATAATTAAATACCATAAGGACTTTTAGTTTTTTCATAGAGCTCAAAAGCAATGGAAGAAAGCAATTGCTTGTAGAAAAGAGTAAAATTAGAGCCTCTGCTTCATGAAAATTCATCCCATGCCATTCTTTCTCTTCCATGGCACCTACATATATAAACAAAAAAATATGAATTTTAGTTAGAACATTATAAGTATAAACAACTATATGAAATCATTACATATAAAAGATATCAAAGACCAACATCCAAAAATTGTTATGTGACATATTTATATAAATCACATAGTAATAATCTATTGGGTATATATGGGATAAAATTCAAATATGACATGAACTTAAAAAATTTGAGAATAATATTATATGTGAATTAAAATATGAAATATGGAGAATGTTTACCAAAATTTAATATTTTTTCTTAAAGTTGTTTGTTTATTAATTATGTAACAAAACTAGAGTATGCTATGTAGAAAAGTAAATTGGTAAGTTATTAATATGTTCTTATACAAATTTGGGAAAACAAAAAATATATATTGATTGTTTATTAATTATGTAACAAAACTAGAGTATGCTATGTAAAAAAGTAAATTGGTAAATTATTAATATGTTCTTATATAAATTTGGGAAAAGAACAAATATATATTGAAAGTAAAAAGATTAAAACAAATTTTAAGATAATTTAGTAATTGGATAAAGCATTTTGAGAAGAAATGTTTCCAAAATAACAATTTGCTAAAATTATCCTAATAATATTCCTTTGCATTGTTTTTTGGTTTCTTACATTGGTTCATAATCTATGCCTTATTAATTGAACTTATTGGTTAGTTTGAAGCACAACGATAAAATAAAATAAAACAAGCAACAATTTTAGAGTTGAGTGTGACTCTAGTGTTATAAAAGAAATAAGTGTTTACACTTTAAGAAACCTATAAATTGATTAAATCACTCACCTGCGTGAATGGAAACTATTTGAGCATTAAATACTTGATCTTTGAGCACCTCCCATTTTCTTGGAAAATTGTGCTCCTTTCTAGGCATAAGCAATCTCTTCCTGTGAACTATATTATCTTGAGATGATAAATATAGGGCCAAGTCTCGCATCACATCATGTTGAGAAAAATACAACTCATTGACACCTCCATTTTTTATTGCTTGGTTCCTATTAGGTCCAATTATCAAAAAATAACACAATATATAAGACATGGGGATCCAAGATAAAATATATAATTGAGCACAAAAAAACATAAGAGAAGGAACTTACTTTTTGCTTGTTAAATTCAAGAGATTTCTACTTGCAAGTTCTAACAAGACAACAAAAGCATCATTCCAATCCATCTTTCGCACATACACCCAAATGTCCAATAATGCATTGATAGATATTTTTCTATCCTCTGGAAATGACCCCAAATCTAAGAAACATTCTCGTGCTTCATCATCCAAGACATTAATGCTAGTTTGCAAGCATTCAAGAAGGCCTTCTTTATGATAATTTGATATTGTTTCCCCATTTAGTATCTTCCTCTTGGCACTCTCCCACATGGGTTGAGGTTCACCATGCAAAGAGCTTCCAATCACCTTGAGAGCAAGCGGTAGGCCTTTACATTTTGCTTGCACCTATGATTCACACATCAATAGCATCAAGTGGAATTTATGTAAGTGGGAAACCAATCAAATACATATTTTGATTGAAATCGTGAATCTTAAAAGAATATTGAATATATGTGTAGCATCTATTTTGCATATATTCATCCCATTATTAATAATAAAGAAACTTGTATTAATATGAAATGCAATCTTATTGTAATGATACCTTCTATTTCATAGCATTTAAAATAATGGTGTATATTTCAATCACTAAAACTAAACAAACTCACGTAAAACTTAATATAATAATATATTATATAAATAGAAATCCAATATTATAAGATGTACCATACCTGTTTTACTAGTTGTTCATTTGTACTACGTGGAATTGATCTTTTCCCAAAAGCCCAATAGCAGAAAAGGGATAAGGCATCAACATCATCTAACAATGGCAACTCATAAATCTTGGTAGAGATTGTCCTTAGGATGGTAGAACAATCACGAGTTGTCACAATAGTCTTATATCCTTCCCCTTCAAATAATATCTTTTCCAAATTTGCTTTAGACCAAACATCATCCAACACTACAAGAATTGGCCTGATTTGCCTTTGTAATTGTTGTTGTAGTTGCATATGTGCATCCTCCACATTTTGAAATTCAGGGTGCTTTTTGTAAACAATCTTTTCCCACATTGTCTCTAAAATTCCAAGTAAGTTTGGGGATTGTGTAACCGTGACGAAAATGATATTGTTTCGAAAAACACCTATCATAGATAAAGAGACATGATTAAATAGAAATTCAAAAAGTAAGATGATATTGTTTCGAAAAGCAATAAAGAGACATGCTTAAATAGAAATTCAATAATTTAAAAAAAAATAAAAAGTAAAATTGTAGAAATCTAACTATTTAGCGCTATAAAGTATCACCTTTAATTTCTTGATCATTGCATAAAGCCAAGGCCGTAGTTGTTTTGCCAATACCTCCCATACCATGCACCCCAACAACCGACACCTCTGTATGAAGCAGAATCCTCTTCAAATTCGAAACATTTTTTTCTATCCCCACTTCAAAATCAGATTTTAGTAACCCATTATAGCTGCAAGGAGCCTCATCAAAACCTGGATCAAACATATCATCTGAACCCATTTGTTGAAGCATCATGGCATTCTCACAGGGATCATTGGTGAACTTGGCGATTGTTTCATTCATCTCGCTTTCATCCATTGATCCCAACTCGTACTGACGACGAAGACTGTGCAACTCTGTTATGAGATTCTTCACGTCAAGGAGCATGTTGAGAGGTATCTGGAACTGAAGAAAGTCAGAGATCTCCTTCTCAAGCTGGTGGATTTGAGAAGCATATCTAAGGTGATGAAATATATTAAAAACGCTGGTCTTCTCACACTTGTTCACTAATTCAACGCCCTTCATAAGGATGTTCAAGAACCGCTCATAGATGGGATTTTGCTCACTTTTGGGCTTTTGTAAGTCCAACAAACAGATTTGCTGAACTGTTTGAATAAGCCCTGTGAGCAGCCCATCTAATCTGCTGCATGCCTTCTTGCAATTAAAACGATCCATGCTCAAATTCTTGTTGATTTTCCCTCTTTCGATATATCTACTCTTCGTTCTTCTTCAATATGCATTGAAATTTTGTCACGTTGCACTGCTTTATTTCGGACAGGGGATCATAATTTTATAACTATCTTTACTTGAGCTGGTGGAAGTACTCGGATGCAAGTTTCCGGCCATAAATTGTTCTTTAATTGGAATTCAAATCATGCGGCTGTTGATAGATATCAACTAAAGATGCCGTGTGGAAAGTTGATCCTTAAAGACACAAATGTGAACTACCCGTGTGGATTCCACGATAGTATGACTCCATTTCGATTATTCTACCCGCGTAGATTCGACGATATTAGAACTCCATTCGATTATTCTTTTTAAAAAGATGTCGATCCAAATGAATAAACGATAAACTCGACGATAGTAGAACTTCATTTCGATTATTCTTTTTAAAAGGAGGTCGATCCAAATGAATAAACGAGAAAGTTTACTACAGTACTAAAACTACGTTTCGATTATTCTGATAAAAAAAGTCGATCCAAATGAATCAAGAAAGTGCATGCGACAATTTCAAAAAAGTTGCTCATGGTTGGCTCTCAAATACATGACAATCAGAGTCAGAAATCGTGACAGGAAGGGTTGAAATCGTCCGAGCTTTTAGGTTACGCGATTACACCGACTACAATTTTCAAGGGAGAGGAATACCAGAAAAAAACGTTTTTACACCGACTGCGATTTTCAAGGGAGCGGAATCCCAGAAAAAAACGTTTTTACACCGACTGCGATTTTCAAGGGAGAGGAATACCAGAAAAAAACGTTTTTACACCGACTGCGATTTTCAAGGGGGCGGAATCCCAGAAAAAAGCTTGTGAGGTAGGCGCCACCGCCATCTACATTTTCCACGAGAATATGTTTAATGGACGCGTCTGTCACAGCCAGGTTTTGCCGCAACACCCACAATCTTGTGGGAGTCTTGCACTCCCGCCCAAGAGGTTGGCCTGGGCGCCTAATTGGGCGTTTGGTTGCATGAGACTTAGTGGTGAGGCAAGTGACGGACCGAACAATGGGGTGGGTGGACCACGTTTGGGTGCACTCCCACAAACTACGTCACACTCACTCATCGATGCATGGCAAGCCCGAGAGTGGGGTGCGGTTGCAAAATCACAAGTCGGCAAGACGAAGGGGCATCGGACGCACCCTTGGACCAAATGGATGTGGGAGTAGTGGCACGATGGACCAAGTGCCCACATACACTCTATTAAGCAAACGCCCAAGTGTCCAACACTTAGTCACAAAACAAAATAAGGAACAGTGGGAGCTCGAGTTGGAAGCCCGCCGAACATGGGTTGGAAGCCCGCCGAAGTCAAGTTGGAAGCCTTGCGAAGTTGGGTTGAAAGCCCACCGAAGACTGGTTGGAAGCCTGCGAACTCGGGATGGGAGCCCTCCGCGAACACTAGATGGAAGCTCTGCGAAGTCGTGTTGGGAGCCCGCGAACTCAAGATGGGAGCCGACCACGAAGTTAGAATGAAAGCCCGTGAAGGCAGTCCATGAACTCGGGTTGGGAGCCCGCGCGAACACCACTTGGAAGCTCGGCAGCGAAGACGAGTTGGGAGCCCGGCAGCAGCTCGAGTCGGAAGCCAAGGGACGACGCCCAACAAACGGACCAATGACCGTTTGAAGTGTTATGTTGGCAAGGAGTTGATGTGGGCGCCAAGCAAGGGTGCGCCCAAGGTGGGGTCACACCCTCCCACACGACATCATATAAAAAGGCTAAGGCAAGTAGCCAAGAAGGAAGCAAGTTGGAAATTTAGACAAGGAGAAGTTTAGAGCTAGGGAGGCTATCCAAGCTCTACACTTCACACAGTCTGCTCCAGTGAAGTCCAGTGGCAGGAAGGTGTTGCAGCAGTGCAGAATTTGACAGGTTCACACAAAGTCCGGTTGCACAATGAGACAGTTCCGTAGCAGCAACAAGGGGTTGCAGAAGTGGGCAATTTTAGGAGTTAGACGCTTGTTAGAAGGGTCTGCTCCACTTTTGTAATTTGTATATCTGTTGTAAGGTGTGTTGTTGGTTTGGCACACACCGGAGCTCTGCTAGGGAAACTCCACCTGTTGTAAAACAATTGATTATACAAAGCTTAAGGGTTGCTGGTTTGGCAACTCCAACTTATACTTGTGTGTAATTTACTTGATGTTCATGCATGTGTAAAATTGTCTAAGTGTTGGATGTTAGGCTTACATGTTAAACTTGTTAAACAAATAAACCGTTGCAAGTGTTAAGTTGAAACAAGTTCTGCAGGTTAGGCGTAGTCTGCTAGTGCAACGCTTGAGTTGGTCAAGCCCTCAAGTCGTTCCTAGGCAGTGCCGCACACCACATATGGACGTTGGTGACTAGCAAAAAAGTGTGGCTGTGACAGTTGGTATCAGAGAGAGGTTGCTCCGAAGGTTGAAGGGTTTGTGAAGAAAGCTCTTCGTTTTAGAGCTTGGTGAAGCTCGCTAAAGCTCGTTTAGAGCAAGGGTTGTGTGGAAGGCCACAAGCCTGTAGAGCCGCAGTGCCGCAGGGTGGCAAAACCACAGTCGTAGGTCCGCAGTGCCGCAAGGCCACAGATCCGTAGCTGCAGGGCCGTAGAACCGTAGGCACAGTGGTGTGCACATGGTGCATAAATTTGGTGGACAATGAAATGTTCTGCAGGAGCAGTCGCAGGTTGAACGCAAAATAGTCGTTCGGGTTGCAGTAAGAAAACGAGCTGTCGTAGATGCAGCAACAGTTTGAGCAGTCCATTGACAAAACCGCAGAAAACTAGGCAGCCTGAGCCTTGGTCGCCAAAGTTAAGGAGAGTTAGTTGCAAACACTAAGTAGTGTGTTTGCTGGGCACCTCTGTTGCGACCGCAGAACAGAACTGCTGTTCGGTTGGAAGGACACTTACAGTTTGAAGTGTCGCAAAAAACTGATAGTGTGTTGAACGTTGGATGGTTGCAAGGATTCATTGGAGAAGCTGTGAATCGGTTAAGAAGATGAACAACATGGTAGGAGCATGCTGTAAACGTTTGTCTAACACACTGGAGGAAACAACAAAGTGTTTGCAAGAGATGGGATACATCTTTGATGGGATGTACCATGAGCAAGACAAGCAAGAAGCACTTCGGTTGCAGGGGCTTTCGAACCAGATGGCTGGGAGAAATACTAAGGCAGAATCGCAAGACGCTCGAGGAGAGTCAAGTCGTTTGCAATCGGATGCGCCAAAGAAGAAACAAATCGACTATTATATCTGCGAAGGTGACCACTATGTGAAGAACTGTCCATTTAGGATATCATCGGTTGCACAAAGGGGTCCAATAGCGGCGATGGCAGGCATGATGGTGTTGTAAGCACCACAGAGTTCAGACAAGATTTCTGAAACGATTAAGGCAGTGGAGGCCCGCCTTAGCGAAATGACAGGTAGTCGAGACACAAGTCTGCATGAAACGCAACATGGCCTGGATTTCGTGGAAGCAACGGTAAGTGGCTTACGAGTTTCTGCGTTGGTTGATACAGGGGCAACTCACAGTTTGGTGAGCAGTAGGACTACGATGTCCTTACACAACGCACTAGAGTTTAGTCAAGCCAAGTTTAAGGCAGTGAATTTGGAAGTGAGGGCAGTGATAGGAAGGATAAACGCAACCCCTCTCAAATTCGGAAGATGGTATGGCAGCATAGATTTGAGAGTCGTTCCGTTAGATGATCATTTAGTGATCCTTGGACAAGACTTTCTTCGGGTGGCCTAAGTCATGCCAGTTCCGCATGCTATTCATTTGGTGTTCTTGGGAGAATCTGAAACATGGAGCATGCCTATGACGCATAAAAGCATGTTAGGATATAGACCGCGTTTGTCTTCGATGTAGTTGCTTGAAGAACCGGGCATGTCCAAGGACTTGCGACAATGCAGCATGGGGCAGAATCCAGATTCGGTTGAAAAGAACAAGCCAAGCGTAACCCAAGGGGTTATCCATTCTTCCACAAAGAAGTTGGCATCGTCAGAAGAACAAGCAGACTTAGTCCGCAGGGAGATTGATTCGTTGTGCATTTCAGGAGACACTTCGCGGCAGAATGGAGGCAAGGTGGTGCTTGCACTAGCACAATTCGCAAGAGTCACTGCAGGAAGCATGTAGGGGATGTCGTTGAGCAGCCAAGACAATGATGTTTCAGTCAAGCCAAGTGTTGACGCGGTACAACATGAACAGGTATTGGACCGGCCTAGCGAAACACATATTTTGGAGGAGGCTAAGGAGTTTGACGGAAACACCGGTGAAGAATACCCTTCACGTGATGCGGTAGACACTGTGGCATTCTACACACACACCATAGGCATTCCAGAATCGCAGCTATCGCAGGAAAAGTTGGCACAAGTGGGTTATAGTCCATACGAGGTGGAGGCAGTCCTTGTTCACTTAGAAAGTGAATGTTTGCCTAAGGTTGCAAATGAAGAAGAGACCAAGAATGCGGTGACAAAAATAGGAATTCTTCAAATACAGCATGGGCAAGAATCGTTGGCAGTTTTAGATGGTTTGATGCACCAAAAGGCTTGTGAGATCAAGGCAAGTGATCTTTTCAGGGGGTTGAGAAAGGGTGTGTAGAGAAGAGCCAGGAGAAGGCTGAGACGAACGGAGACGGAAGAAACGTTCTCCGCAGGTTCACACGAAAACAATGGAGTTGCAAAAGATGTGAGCATGCTCGTGTTCAGATTTGCTGGGTCTAAACTAACTCATACTCGGTTGGAAGAGTTGGGTTGCAGCAACGCAGAAATACAAGTTGTACTAAGGCACTTGTGGAACGTATATTTTGATGGTGATGGCCTATGGCACCGCCAACCGCTTTGCATGGCTTGAGGAAGCAGCAAACAGGCTCACTGTCTTGGGAAGCGATAGTGAGACGCTAAGCACCTTGGCAAGGTGGCCTTAAAGAAAAATTGGCCCAAGGAAAAGCACAGTTGGTTAAGGACACTAAAAAGAACTTGGGAAAGATGGTTTTGGAATGAGGAAGCTCATCTTATGATGCGGATGTCATGGTTGGATTAGCTACCCGACCGATCCACTCATGAGGTGCACAATGCATGTAAGCTGGAAGAAAGGCATGGAGTATTGGTTGCGCAGCAAGCAGTCAAAAGCATCAGCTACACGAAGACAAGTTTCTTAGGAAGCTTGCACATTTGCAATGACAGTTGCAGACTTTCCGAACGGATGAGACAGTGAGGATGGCACTTAGCGGTTGTAGCATGTTTCTGAGTAGTGATATCACTTGGAGACGTTGTCGGGATGTAAACAAGCTTAAGTGGGGGAGGATGTCACGGCCACGTATTTCCGCAACACTCACAAGCTTGTGGGAGTCTTGCACTCCCTCCCAAGAGGCTGGCTTGGGCGCCCAGTTGGGAAAAACGACATTTGGTTGCATGAGACTTAGAAATGAGGCAAGTTGTAATGTCCCCAGCTTGACCCCATGGCATTAAAATCGTAAATGATGTAATATTGTTATAAAATCGTGGTGAGGAACTCAAGGCCAAGGCCCCGCCATCGATTTATCAATGCATATGGTTCACGTGTTAGCCATGCATAATGGAATTGCGAATATTATGTAAATATGTATTTTAAATAAAATACCCACAACTAGCTATGCAATGCAACAAGAGATTGGGGCATGATTTTACAAGGAATTGGGAGGAAAAACATTCAAATCCTTGAGCCAATCAAGTCAAGCCAAGTGTCAATGAGATAACCCATCAAACACTCAACTACCCATGTTGACTTTTGTACCCAATCATTCATTTCTCCCAAAAGTTGGTTGAGGTAGTTAATGCCTTGGGGAATGAGAGGTATGGCTGTCCAAAATTCGAGTATGGGAAACCACCGTTCATGGAAAAATGTGTTTGGCTTCCTTGGCAAGAAAAGAACCATGAATTTGCCTCCTAAGCCATAACCCATCAAGCAGTTTTGTCTCTCTCACGTTTTTGGGCTGCCTGGGCGTTTTCTCTCCATGTTTTTATGGTTTCTCCTAATTTTTCTAGCTAGAAACAAGGCATTTTTGGGTTGCAGAATGGCTGGGAGTATGGGAGCTTGGTTTGGGGTTTCATTGGAGTCGTTTTGGCCATTTAGATGCCCAAAATACCATGGAAAAATCGGGTTGGTTCCCTATGGATGATTTCCCCAATCCAAAATTCTGTTTTTGGTGTGCCCACGTTTTGGGAAAACCCCTGGCCATCTTGTTATTGAAATTCCCCAATTCGTTTTTGGTGTGCCCACGATTTGGGAAAGTCCAAGGCCATTTTATTGGTAAATCCCATTACTAAAAGAGTGTACCCATGCCCAGTTTGAGTTGTTATGTGTAAAAGAGTGTTGGGGTTGAGATGGGTATCTATTGCTTTGGTTGTGTATGAGCTTGAATGTCCCCTTTCCTTGTAAGAATCATGCCCAGCTCGGGGGTGGCAGTTGTGTTGAGAGAATTGATGAACACAACTGGCCTATGGTTGGGGTGGAACGTTGCAACAACGTAGCTAGTTGTTTGGGGGCAATTGCACAAATGAAGATAAGTGTTCTCTATGTGCATTTTACTACTGAAATGTTTTAATTTGATGTTTATTATTGATATGTTAAATGCATATGAAAGATGTGTGTGGGTGATGTTCTTATTCCGTTGTGCATATATGTTTGATTTGCATCTGCACACATTAATTTTATGGCTATGAATCTAATGAATGGGATGAGTTTTTGTGAAAGCCCCGTAGATTAGCATCATGTTTCCTTACTAGAGTTGGATCTGTAGGTGGGGACGTGACACAAGTAATAGACCGAACAAAGGGGTGCACAGACCATGCTTGGGCGCATTCCCACAAACGACGCCACACTCACCCATCAACGCATGGAAATCTCGAGAGTGGGGCATGGTTGAAAAATGACAAGTCGGCAAGACGAAGGGGCGTTGGGCGCACCCTTGGACCAAACGGACGTGGAAGTAGTGGCATGATAGACCAAGTGCCCACATACACTCCATGAAGAAAACGCCCAAGTGTCCAACACTTAGCTGCAAAACGAAATAAGGCACGGTGGAAGCTCGAGTTGGAAGCCCGCCGAACATGGGTTGGACACCTGCCCAACCCAGGTTGGAAGCTCGCCGAACTCAAGTTGGAAGCCTTGTGAAGTTGGGTTGAAAGCCCACCGAAGACTGGTTGGAAGCCCACGAACTCGAGATAGGAGCCCTCCATGAACACTGGATGGAAGCTCCATGAAGTCGAGTTAGGAGCCCGTGAACTCGAGATGGGAGTCAGCCGAGAAGTCGGGATGAAAGCCCAAGAAGATAGTCCATGAACTTAGGTTGGGAGCCCGCACGAACATCACTTGGAAGCTCCGCAGCGAAGAGGAGTTGGGAGCTCAGCAACAGCTCGGGTCGGAAGCCAGGGGATGACATCCAATGAATGGACCAACGATGCGCGTATTGCGAAAGACTTGGACCAAGACCATTTGAAGTGTTACGTCGGCAAGGAGTTGACGTGGGCGCCAAGAAAGGGTGCACCCAAAGTGGGGTCACACCCTCCCACATGACATCAGATAAAAAGGATAAGGCAACTAGCCAAGAAGGAAGCAAGTTGGAAATTCAGACAAGGATAAGTTCAGAGCTAGGGAGGCTATCCGAGCTCTACACTTCGCACAGTCTGTTCTAGCGAAGTCTTGTGGTAGGAAGGTGTTGCAGCAGTGCAGAATTTGATAGGTTCACACAAAGTCCGGTTGCACAATGAGACAGTTCCGTAGCAGCAACAAGGGGTTGCAGAAGTGGGTAGTTTCAGGAGTTAGATGCCTGTTGGAAGGGTCTGCTCCACCTTTGTAATTTGTATATCCGTTGTAAGGCGTGCTACTGGTTTGGCACATGCCGGAGCTTTGCTAGGGAAACTCCACCTATTGTAAAACAATTGATTATACAAAGCTTAAGGGTTGCTAGTTTGGAAACCCCAACTTATACTTGTGTGTAATTTACTTGATGTTCATGCATGTGTAAAATTGTCTAAGTGTTGGATGTTAGGCTTATATGTTAAACTTGTTAAACAAGTAAATTGTTGCAAGTGTTAAGTTGAAACAAGTTGTCCAGGTTAGGCGTAGTCTGTTGGTGCAATGCTTGAGTTGGTTATGCCCTCAAGTCGTTTCGAGGTAGTGCCGCACACCACATTTGGACGCAGGTGACTAGCAAAAAAGTGTGGTTGTGACAGCATCACGCCATATCTTGGTCGGTGTTTGGATGCTTCAAACAACTTTTTATTTATTTCTCGAACAATTCATTCGATGAACTTGACAACTGGTTTCATTCCGATCTTCACCAGTCAACATCTTCTACGATGGTAATGCCAATCCCTTTGATTATCTCTTATGTAAAATGTTGGATCGCGGTTAGGATTCGAACTGTCGATCAATTGAGTGACAAGGGTTTGACAATTTGGATGGTATTGGAAAAATGTAATTACTAGCTGACTGTGTATCTAGTCTGAGCCGGTTTTCTCAGTCAGTCAGTCAGTCTTTGTGTCAGTTCCCAGAGCCATAGAAATGTCAGACATGTATTTATTTAACCTCGTTTGTATTCCAAAGTCAATAAATTCTTAGGTAGAAATGAATTACAGTCTTTAATGTAACTCACTAGCTTCCTAGTGAAGCGATGTCAAGTTTGTATGTATATAGAAGAAGAAGATCGCCCAAGCTCATAGTTGCAAAGTGTATTAAGAGCCCAAGATCTGTAAAAGGTGAAAGAACAAAATAAATTTCATCTCTATGTAATGTGGTCAAGTTGCCCTGTTTGCGGTAATATATAAATCTATAATTTTATGTATTCATTCTCAAGAATGTTGAATATTGCATGTCGCAAATCTTCTCCAGATTTACTTGTGTAATTGTTGTTTACATTTATGCTGGTAAAAGTTATTTATATTTTAATGAAAAGCTTGTTTAAGAGTGAGTTTGTGGGAAGTTAATCTCCTTAAAGTTAAAGAAGATTGCGAAGTAAATGTTCTGCTAAGTGCCAAGTAAATTCATGCAAAGTACAGTTATGCGAAATTCCATTTATGTGAAGTGAAGTTGAAAGTTTACTCTGGGAAGTATATGCTCGGCGAAGTGAAGTTCTTGACGAAGTAAATGTTGGGTTTCCTATTGTATGTTCGTGGAAAACCAAATAAAAAAAAAGTATATATATACTTACTGCGCAATTCATTTGTTTTTGACTGCCCGGTGTTCTTTTTCCTTGAGACAAGAGGTGTTGTCACGAGCATTCTCGAGCATTCTGATAAAATTTAAAGCAAAAACACCGTTCTCTTTGCAAATAGATAAAAATTTGGAGGGGAATATCTCAAGTTTGTAGCTTCTGCTATTATACTTTATAGCGATTTCCTGGTGGAGTACGTTTGATCTATGTTAGGATCAGCTAGAATTGGCTCATAAGAGCGTCCTTTGCCCGCGTTATCAGTGGTTGGATACAAATCAATATCAAGAGCTAGACCCATGCCGACGCCATCATTAATGGCGATCGGATTAAGAATCATGGTAGGACCTGCTGAGCTTGCTGCTGCACAGACTTCGACCTAGGAGGCCGTGGCTCCCTTATTCTTCAGGCAACTCGCCTGCTTAAGTTCAATGTCTATCCTTCTTGCTAACTGTAATTCTTAATTTCAACATCAGTCCTTCCTGCTTAAATGTTTTGCTATATGCAACTACCTAAAAACTCAATGACTCACTGATAAACAACAGAGACGGTCATACAATCTAGTGAGGTGAAAATAAATAGTATATTTCCCGTTCTTTACTCTGCCCTGAAGACTGAAGATTACATTATTTTCTTCAGTAGAGAAATTTGCACACTCAATCCTCGGCCTTATGTACTTCATCCACCTCAACCTTCAGCTCTTGCCACACCGCAGCAGTTCCTAAAATTTACCTGGTCGAAATACCTTATGTCTGGAGTTCATTAATCACAGTATCATATTTATAACATAGATGAATACTGGGAATTACGAACTCAATCTCAATCTCCTCTTCTCCTGCCCTTCCGGTCGACTGCCTACCCTCTAATCAAGAACACTGCCACACCCTGCAGAAGAAAATATTGTCAACCTATTTCTTTGAACACTGAACAACATATCTAACTTCAAAAAAAAATTTGCTGAAGTCAGAACAATAGTGAAGTGTAACAATATTTCTTGAGTGATCTCTTCATGTAGATACCTTTCAATTCAGAGATTAGATTTTGGCTATGTAAAGGATAATGGGCCATTTTTAATAGACAATTTCTAATTGACCAAGTCTCTATCATATGATAAATTGCAATGAAAAAGTTAATTAGCAATAATTACATTTTTAATGTGGTTGATATTCGGATCTTGCTTATATCAATTATGACTACATGTTTAAAAACAGTTGATATTTGACCAAATCTCAAAATTTGAAAACAAATAGAGCGTATGCTTGACACTTAATTATAAAATTAAACAAATAAAGCGTATGCTTGACATAACCGGCCAAGTTTTCGTCATCCAAGAAAAAACCAAAACACTCAAAACAAACAAACATGGAGCTTGACCTTTTAAACTAAGACCGAAGGGACACTCAAAAGTTATGAAATTAATATAACATAAACAAAATCTCAAGCAAACAATACAATATGGGAAGCAAGACTCTATACCAAGATAACACAAAAATAGGTGATCCATATTTGCGAATTATTTTAAGAATAAAGTCTAAGCAAAACCATGTCAAACATAATCAAATTTGGCAAGAAGAATAAGACAATAAATCATGAAAAAGTCATGGTGATGATGCTTGGATTAAGATTTAAATAATATGTCAAAGCCGATCGAAAATAAAATGTTAGTCTCAAAAAATCACATTAGGATATGAAGAGTTACAAAGGTTTTTATGTCCCTACACGACATATATAGCGACGGGTACGAACATCGGCCCGTAATAAAATATATTTTTTCAAACTTCTGGCGTTTGCCTATAGGTTATTTTTTTATTTTATTTTTAAATTTAGTGTAATATGATTATCTCCCTTTCGTTGTTGGAAGGTGTTTGCATATAAGGTTTTTTTTTTAATTTTTGTAATATGATTATCTCCCTTTTTATTTGGTGGTGGAGGGTCACGAAAACCTCGCAATTTATAGCCAAGATAGGGAGGTGGGTTCATGTCATCTTTCTATTGATGTTGATGCCAGGTGAGGGAGATGGGTATTGGTGAGGTGATTGGCATTCTGAATTTTTATTTAATTGATTTTAATGGGCGGTGTTTTGTGGCTGATAGTTCATGATTGAAAGCTATAGTGATAGGCTAACATAGTCTTTATATATCAGGTTTACAAAGCAAGCATGTTGAAAGCATTCAAGAATACTCTAGAAGAGGGGATTTTCACGTATGTAATTGGAATGGATGTATATATGGGTTAGCTTCTCTATCACTAATGAAATAGTCAGCAAAATAAGTGAGAATGATTAAAGGTGCAATTTGTAATATTTAATATTTTCTCTTTAAAATAGCCAAATATTTTCATTGTTTTAGATATTTTGACATAGGATTAATATTTTGAAACCCTTATTGATACAACCTACTATATATTTTAATCTAAATGTTACTCTGACCATCTAATTGTTTCTAACCCGATTGATTGATTCAATTTCCTTATATCCCATCCACTTTATATATATTCATTTTAGTATTTTGTGTATTATTTTAATTTTATGAGAAGTAATTAGAGAATATTTTTCTTATACACCCTTGATATGACAATCTTTGAGTAATTATTTTATGAGAAAGGGAGCTGAAGGAAGATAGCTTGATATTTGATTGTTCCTCATCTATGATGTTTTACACCAAACGCATGCTAAGTTTCTAGCCTAATATTAGTATTAGTGTTAGAGGTATGTAGTCCCCCCAAGCTACTTTCATTTTCACTAACAAAAGATGTAGTCCTTCTTAGACAATTTACCCTTTTGTTGCTAGCATGTGTGCCTCATCTTAGTCGATGACACCAATCTTCACGTAGCTGAATTTGCTTAGTTTTGGGAAGTTGCAAAGCTATACCCTATTTTCTCTCATTTTTCCAATTACACTGATTAATAGTGCATATTTATTCATAACGAATTTCTCACACATGAGAAATTTTATCCAAGAGTTTTAAAGTAGTGTTCTTATAGAATCTTGAACACTGCATTTTTAATTTATTTATAATGAATGCTTGAATAGACATATTTAACATGTCTTACTTACTATTCCTGGATGTGGTTTTAGAGTTGGAAATTTAGCACTGCTAGTTTTTTGTGCATTAGCCAAAATCATATTAGCTGAAATCCTTTCTAAAATTGGTATTCAAAAATTGAATATTGAATAAATGCTTCAACCGCAACATAGATTTTGTTTCGCATTTGATTAATTTGTTAAAAAATAACTTTGTTGTTCATGGAAATATCCTTTTGTCTATAATTTGTGTTCTATCGTTTGATGTTTGGTAAGGTTTCCAAGTACTTTTATCACTATGGGAAGGAAATTTCTCCACTAGGGTGCATAATATGTATTAGAATCTTTGTTGGAAAAGCTTTATAATCTCAGTTTATCCCAATTATTTGGAGCACATTCCTAAAGAAGGAACTTGCTTGTTGTAGTATATGCTTCCATTTGGGAAAACAAAAAATATATATTGATTGTTTATTAATTATGTAACAAAACTAGAGTATGCTATGTAGAAAAGTAAATTGGTAAATTATTGATATGTTCTTATATAAATTTGGGAAAAGAACAAATATATATTGAAAGTAAAAAGATTAAAACAAATTTTAAGATAATTTAGTAATTGGATAAAGCATTTTGAGAAGAAATGTTTCCAAAATAACAATTTGGTAAAATTATCCTAATAATATTCCTTTGCATTGTTCTTTGGTTTCTTACATTGGTTCATAATCTATGCCTTATTAATTGAACTTATTGGTTAGTTTGAAGCACAACGATAAAATGAAATAAAACAAGCAACAATTTTAGAGTTGAGTGTGACTCTAGTGTTATAAAAGAAATAAGTGTTTACACTTTAAGAAACCTATAAATTGATTAAAATCACTCACCTGCATGAATGGAAACTATTTGAGCATTAAATACTTGATCTTTGAGCACCTCCCATTTTCTTGGAAAATTGTGCTCCTTTCTAGGCGTAAGCAATCTCTTCATGTGAACTATATTATCTTGAGATGATAAATATAGGGCCAAGTCTCGCATCACATCATGTTGAGAAAAATACAACTCATTGACACCTCCATTTTTTATTGCTTGGTTCCTACTTGGTCCAATTATCAAAAAATAACACAATATATAAGACATGGGGATCCAAGATAAAATATATAGTTGAGCACAAAAAAACATAAGAGAAGGAACTTACTTTTTGCTTGTTAAATTCAAGAGATTTCTACTTGCAAGTTCTAACAAGACAACAAAAGCATCATTCCAATCCATCTTTCGCACATACACCCAAATGTCCAATAATGCATTGATAGATATTTTTCTATCCTTTGGAAATGACCCCAAATCTAAGAAACATTCTCGTGCTTCATCATCCAAGACATTAATGCTAGTTTGCAAGCATTCAAGAAGGCCTTCTTTATGATAATTTGATATTGTTTCCCCATTTAGTATCTTCCTCTTGGCACTCTCCCACATGGGTTGAGGCTCACCATGCAAAGAGCTTCCAATCACCTTGAGAGCAAGTGGTAGGCATTTACATTTTGCTTGCACCTATGATTCACACATCAATAGCATCAAGTGGAAATTATGTAAGACTTGGGAAACCAATCAAATACATATTTTGATTGAAATCATGAATATTAAAAGAATATTGAATATATGTGTAGCATCTATTTTGCATATATTCATCCCATTATTAATAATAAAGAAACTTGTATTAATATGAAATGCAATCTCATCATAAGGTTTTGTCATTGTAATAATACCTTCTATGTCATTCATTGTAATGATACCTTCTATTTCATAGCATTTAAAATAATGGTGTATATTTCAATCACTAAAACTAAACAAACTCATATAAAACTTAATATAATAATATATTATATAAATAGAAATCCAATATTATAAGAGGTACCATACCTAAGACATCAACATCATCTAACAATGGCAACTCATAAATCTTGGTAGAGATTGTCCTTAGAATGGTAGAACAATGATGAGTTGTCACAATAGTCTTATATCCTTCCCCTTCAAATAATATCTTTTCCAAATTTGCTTTAGACCAAACATCATCCAACACTACAAGAATTGGTCTGATTTGCCTTTGTAATTGTTGTTGTAGTTGCATATGTGCATCCTCCACATTTTGAAATTCAGGGTGCTTTTTGTAAACAATCTTTTCCCACATTGTCTGTAAAATTCCAAGTAAGCTTGGGGATTGTGTAACCGTGACGAAAATGATATTGTTTCGAAAAACACCTATCATACATAAAGAGACATGATTAAATAGAAATTCAAAAAGTAGGATGATATTGTTTCGAAAAGCAATAAAGAGACATGCTTAAATAGAAATTCAATAATTAAAAAATAAATAAAAAGTAAAATTGTAGAAATTTAACTATTTAGCGATATAAAGAATCACCTTTAATTTCTTGATCATTGCATAAAGCCAAGGCCGTAGTTGTTTTGCCAATACCTCCCATACCATGCACCCCAACAACCGACACCTCTGTATGAAGCAGAATCCTCTTCAAATTCGAAACATTTTAGCTGCAAGGAGCCTCATCAAAACCTGGATCAAACATATCTTCTGAACCCATTTGTTGAAGCATCATGGCATTCTCACAGGGATCATTGGTGAACTTGGCGATTGTTTCAGTCATCTTGCTTTCATCGATTGATCCCAACTCGTACTGACGACGAAGACTGTGCAGCTCTGTTATGAGATTCTTCACGTCAAGGAGCATGTTGAGAGGTATCTGGAACTGAAGAAAGGCAGAGATCTCCATCTCCAGCTGGTGGATTTGAGAAGCATATTGAAATATATTAAAAACGCTGGTCACTAATTCAACGCCCTTCATAAGGATGTTCAAGAACCGCTCATAGATGGGATTTTGCTCATTTTTGGGCTTTTGTAAGTCCAACAAACAGATTTGCTGAACTGTTTGAATAACCCCTGTGAGCAGCCCATCTAATCTGCTGCATGCGTTCTTGCAATTAAATCGATCCATGCTCAAATTCGTGTAGATTTTCCTTCTTTCGATATATCTAGTCTTCGTTCTTCTTCAATATGCATCGAAATTTTATCACGTTGCACTGCTTTATTTCGGACAGGGGATCATAATTTTATAGCTATCTTTACTTCATCTCGGGTGCAAGTTTCCGGCCATAAATTGTTCTTTACTTGGAATTCAAATCATGCGGCTGATGATAGATGTCAACTAAAGACACAAATGTGAACTACCCGCGTGGATTCGACGATATTAGAACTCCATTTCGATTATTCTTTTTAAAATGAATAAACGAGAAAGCGACCACGTTTCGATTATTCTGATAAAAAAGTCGATCCAAGTGAATACGAGTCAGAAATCGTGCCAGGAAGGGTTGAAATCGTCGCGCGTTTAGGTTACCCGATTACAGCGACTACGATTTTCAAGGGAGCGGAATCCCATCTGCATTTTCCAAGGGAGCGGAATCCCAGAACTCCATCCAAATGAATAAACGATATTAGAATTCCATTTCGATTATTTTTTTTTAAAAGATGTCGATCCAAATGAATAAGACGATAGTAGAACTTCATTTCGATTATTCTTTTTAAAAGGAGGTCCATCCAAATGAATAAACGAGAAAGTTGACTACAGTACTAGAACTACGTTTCGATTATTCTGATTAAAAAAGTCGATCCAAATGAATCAAGAAAGTGAATGCGACAATTTAAAAAAAGTCACACATAGTTGGCTATCAAATACATGACAATCAGAGTCAGAAATTGTGACAGGAAGGGTTGAAATCGTCCGAGCGTTTAGGTTACGCGATTACACCGACTACGATTTTCAAGGGAGAGGAATACCAGAAAAAAACGTTTTTACACCGACTGCGATTTTCAAGGGAGCGGAATCCAGAAAAAAGCTTGTGAGGTAGGCGCCACCGCCATCTACATTTTCCACGAGAATATGTTTAATGGACGCGTCTGTCACAGTCAGGTTTTGCCGCAACACCCAGAAGCCTGTGGGAGTCTTGCACTCCCGCCCAAGAGGCTGGCTTGGGCGCTTAGTTGGGCAAAACGACGTTTGGTTGGATGAGACTTAGCAATGAGGCAAGTTACGGACCGAACGAAGGGGTGGGTGGACCATGTTTGGGCGCACTTCGACAAACGATGTCACACTCACCCATCGGCGCATGGCAAGCTCGAGAGTGGGGCACGGTTGCAAAATCACAAGTTGGCAAGACGAGGGGGCGTTGGACGCACCCTTGGACCAAACGGACGCGGGAGTAGTGGCACGACGGACCAAGTGCCCACATACACTCTATGAAGCAAACGCCCAAGTGTCCAACACTTAGTCGCAAAACGAAATAAGGAACGTTGGGAGCTCGAGTTGGAAGCCCGCCGAACATGGGTTGGAAGCCCGCCAAAGTTAGGTTGGAAACCTTGCGAAGTTGGGTTGAAAGCCCACCAAAGACTGGTTGGAAGCCCGCGAACTCGGGATGGGAGCCCTCCGCGAACACTGGATGGAAGCTCTTCAAAGTCGGGTTGGGAGCCCGCGAAATCGAGATGGGAGCCGACCGCGAAGTCAGAATGAAAGCCCGCGAAGGTAGTCCACGAACTCGGGTTGGGAGCCCGCGCAAACACCACTTGGAAGCTCGGCAGCGAAGACGAGTTGGGAGCCCGGCAGCAGCTCGGGACAAAAGTGAGGGGACGACGCCCAACGAACGGACCAATGACCGTTTGAAGTGTTACGTTGGCAAGGAGTTGACGTGTGGGCCAAGCAAGGGTGTGCGCAAGCTGGGGTCGCACCCTCCCATAGGACATCATATAAAAAGGCTAAGGCAAGTAGCCAAGAAGGAAGCAAGTTGGAAATTCGGACAAGGAGAAGTTCAGAGGTAGGGAGGCTATCCAAACTCTGCACTTTGCACAGTCTGCTCTAGTGAAGTCCGATGGCAACAAGGTGTTGCAGCAATGCAGAATTTGGTAGGTTTGCATGAAGTCCGGTTGCGCAGTGAGACAGTTCCGCAACAGTAGGAAGGGGTTGCAGAAGTGGGCAGTTTCAAGAGTTAGACGCTTGTTGGAAGGGTCTGCTCCACCTTTGTAATTTGTATATCTGTTGTAAGGCGTGCTACTGGTTTGGCACCGGAGCTCTACTAGGGCAACTCCACCTATTGTAAAACAATTGATTATACAAAGCTTAAGGGTTGTTGGTTTGGCAACCCCAACTTATACTTGTGTGTAATTTACTTCATGTTCATGCATGTGTAAAATTGTCTAAGTGTTGGATGTTAGGCTTACATGTTAAACTTGTTAAACAAGTAAACCGTTGCAAGTGTTAAATTGAAACAAGTTCTGCAGATTAGGCGTAGTCTGCTGGTGCAACGCTTGAGTTGGTCACGCCCTCAAGTCATTCCCAGGCAGTGCTGCACACCACATATGGACGCTGGTGACTAGCAAAAAAGTGTGGCTGTGACAATTGGTATCAGAGCGAGGTTGCTGCGAAGGTTAAAGGGTTTGTGAAGAAAGTTCTTCATTTCAGAGCTTGGTTAAGCTCGCTGAAGCTCGTTTAGAGCGAGGGTTGTGTGGAAGGCCACAAGCCCACAGAACCGCAGTGCCATAGGGTGGCAGAACCGCAGTCGTAGGGCTACAGTGCCGACCGCAGATCCGCAGCTACAGGGCCGCAGAACCACAAGCACAGTGGTGTGCACACGTTGCATAAATTCGGTGGATAGTGAAAGGTTCTGCAGGAGCAGTCGCAGGTTGAACGCAGAACAGTCGTTCGGGTTGCAGTAAGCAAACGAGCTGCCGTAGTTGCAGCAACAGTTTGAGTAGTCCATTGACAAAACCGTAGAAAACCGGGCAGCTTGAGCCTTGGTCGCCGAAGTTAAGGAGAGTTAGTTGCAAACACTCAGTAGTGCGTTTGCTGGGCACCTCTTTTGCGACTGTAGAACAGAACCAGGGTTCGGTTGGAAGGACACTTACAGTTTGAAGTATCGCAGAAAGCTGATAGTGTGTTGAACGTTGGACGGTTGCAAGGATTCTTGGAGAAGCTGCGAATCGGTTAAGAAGATGAACCACATGGCAAGAGCATGTTGTAAATGTTTGTCTAACGCACTGGAGGAAACAACGAAGTGTTTGCAAGAGATGGGATATATCTTTGATGGGATGTACCATGAGCAGGACAAGCAAGAAGGACTTCGGTTGTAGGAGCTTTCGAACCAGATGCCTGGTAGAAAGACTAAGGCAGAGTCGCAAGACGCTTGAGGAGAGTTAAGCAGTTTGCAATCAGATGCGCCAAAGATGAAACAGATTGACTATTATATCTGCAAAGGTGACCACTATGTGAGGAAGTGTCCGTTCAGGATATCATCGGTTGCACTAAGGGGTCCAATAGCGCGGATGGCAGCCATGATGGTGTTGTAAGCACCACAGAGTTTAGACGAGATTTCTAAAACGATTACGGCAGTGGAGGCCTGCCTTAGTGAAACGATGGGTGGTCGAGACGCAAGTCTGCATGAAATGTAGCATGGCCTGGATTTTGTGGAAGCAATGGTAAGTGGCTTATGAGTTTCTGTGTTGGTTGATATAGGGGCAACTCACAGTTTGATGAGCAGCAGGACTACGACGTCCTTACACAGCGCACTAGAGTTCAATCAAGCCAAGTTTAAGGCAGTGAATTCGGAAGTAAGGGCAATGATGAGAAGGATAAATGCAACCCCTCTCAAAGTCAGAAGATGGTATGGCAACATAGATTTGAGAGTCGTTCTGTTAGATGATCATTCGGTGATCCTTGGACAAGACTTTCTTTGGGTGGCCCGAGTCGTGCTAGTTCCGCACGATGTTCGTTTGGTGTTCTTGGGAGAATCTGAAACATGGAGCATGCCTATGACGTAGAAAAGCAGGTTAGGATATAGACCACGGTTGTCTTCGATGCAGTTGCTTCAAGAAACGGGCATGTCCAAGGACTTCGACAATGCAGCATGGGGTAGAATCTTGATTCGGTTGAAAAGCACAAGCCAAGCATAACCAAGGGGGTTATCCATTCTTAAAAAAAGAAGTTGGCATCATTTGAAGAACAAGCAGACTTAGTCTGCAGGGAGATTGAGTCGTTGTGCATTTCAGGAGACACTTCGCAGCAGAATGGCGGCAAGGTGGTGCTTGCACCAGCACAGTTCACAAGAGTCACCATAGGAAGCATGCAGGGGACATCGTTGAGCAACCAAGACAACGATGATTCAGTCGAGCCAAATCTTGACGCAGTACAACATGAACAGGTATTGGACCAACTTAGCGAAACACATATTTTGGAGGAGGCTAAGGAGTTTGACGGAAACACCAGTGAAGAATACCCTTCACATGATGTGGTAGACATTGTGGCATTCTGCACGCACGCCATAGGCATTCCAGAATCGCAGCCATCGCAGGAAAAGTTGGCACAAGTGGGCTACAGTCCATACGAGGTGGAGGCAGTCCTTGTGCACTTGGAAAGTGAATGTTTTCCTAAGGTTGCAAACGAAGAAGAGACCAAGAATGTGGTCACAGAAATAGGAATTGTTCAAATGCAGCATGGGCAAGAATCGTTGGCAGTTTTGGATGGTTCGATGCACCCAGAGGCTTGTGACATCAAGGCAAGTGATCTGTTTAGGGGGTTGAGCAAGGGTGTGAAGAGAAGAGCCAGGAGAAGGTGGAGACGAATGGAGACGGAGGAAACGTTCTACGCAAGTTCACACAAAAACAATGGAGTTGCAAAAGATGTGAGCACGCTCGTGTTCATATTTACTGGGTCCAAACTAACTCATACTCGGTTGGAAGAGTTGGGTTGCAGCAACGCAGAAATAGAAGTTGTAGTAAGGCACTTGTGGAACACAGATTCTGATGGTGGTGGCCTCTGGCACTGCCAACCTCTTTGCATGGCTTGAGGAAGCAGTAAACAGGATCACTATCTTGGGCAGCAACAGTGAGACGCTAGGCACCTTGGCAAGGTGGCCTTAAAGAGAAATTGGCCCAAGGAAAAGCATAGTTGGCTGAGGACGCCGAAAAGAACTTGGGAAAGATGGTTTCGGAATGAGGAAGCTCATCTTATGATGTGGATGTCACGGTTGAACTAGCTACCCGACTGATCCACTCATGAGGTGCACAACGAACGTAAGCTGGAAGAAAGGCATGGAGTACTGGTTGCAAAGTAAGCAATCAGAAGCATCAGCTGCACGAAGACGAGTTTCTTAGGAAGCTCGCACATTTGCAATGACAGTTGTAGACTTTCCGAATGGACGAGATAGTGAGAATGGCACTTAGCGGTTGCAGCATGTTTCTGAGTAGTGATGTTACTTGGAGACATTGTCGGGACAGAAACAAGCTTAAGTGGGGGAGGATGTCACGGCCACATTTTTCCGCAACACCCACAAGCTTGTGGGAGTCTTGCACTCCCTCCCAAGAGGCTGGCTTGGGTGCCCAGTTGGGAAAAATGACGTTTGGTTGCATGAGACTTAGAAATGAGGCAAGTGACGGACTGAACAAAGGGGTGCGCGGACCATGCTTGGGCGCATTCCCACAAACGACGCCACACTCACCCATCGGCGCATGGAAATTTCGAGAGTGGGGTGTGGTTGAAAAATGACAAGTGGGCAAGACGAAGGGGCATCGAGCGCACCCTTGGACAGAACGGACGTGGGAGTAGTGGTAAGACGGACCAAGTGCCCACATACACTCCATGAAGAAAATGCCCAAGTGTCCAACACTTGGCCGCAAAACGAAATAAGGAACGGTGGAAGCTCGAGTTGGAAGCCTGTCGAACATGGGTTGGAAGCCCACCGAAGTCAGGTTGGAAGCTCGTCAAACTCAGGTTGGAAGCCTTGTGAAGTTGGGTTGAAAGCCCATCGAAGACTGGTTGGAATCCCGCGAACTCGGGATGGGAGCCCTCCGCGAACAGTAGATGGAAGCTCTGCGAAGTCATGTTCGGAGCCCGCGAACACGAGATGGGAGTCGGCCGGGAAGTCGGGATGAAAGCCCGTGAAGTTAGTCCATGAACTCGGGTTGGGAGCCCACATGAACACCACTTGGAAGCTCCGCAGCGAAGACGAGTTGAGAGCTCGGCAACAGCTCGGGTCGGAAGCCAGGGGACGACGTCCAATGAATGGACCAACAACACATGTATTGCGGAAGACTTGGACCAAGACCATTTGAAGTGTTATGTCGGCAAGGAGTTGACGTGGGTGCTAAGCAAGGGTGCACCCAAGGTGGGGTCACACCCTCCCACACGACATCATATAAAAAGGCTAAGGAAACTAGCCAAGAAGGATGTAAGTTGGAAATTCAGACAAGGAGAAGTTCAGAGCTAGGGAGGCTATCTGAGCTCTGCACTTCGCATAGTCTGTTCTAGTGAAGTCCGGTGGTAGGAAGGTGTTGCAGCAGTGCAGAATTTGACAGGTTCACACAAAGTCCGGATGCACAGTGAGACAGTTCTGCAGCAGCAACAAGGGGTTGCTGAAGTGGGCAGTTTCAGGAGTTAGACGCCTGTTGGAAGGGTCTGCTCCACCTTCGTAATTTGTATATCCATTGTAAGGCGTGCTGCTGGTTTGGCACATGCCAGAGCTTTGCTAGGGAAACTCCACCTGTTGTAAAACAATTGATTATACAAAGCTTAAGGGTTGCTGGTTTGGAAACCCCAACTTACACTTGTGTGTAATTTACTTGATGTTCATGCATGTGTAAAACTGTCTAAGTGTTGGATGTTAGGCTTATATGTTAAACTTGTTAAACAAGTAAATTGTTGCAAGTGTTAAGTTGAAACAAGTTCCGTAGGTTAGGCGTAGTATTTTGGTGCAACGCTTGAGTTGGTTACGCCCTCAAGTCGTTCCAAGGAAGTGTCGCACACAACATTTGGACGCAGGTCACTAGCAAAAAAGTGTGGTTGTGACAGCGTCACGTCATATCCTGGTCGGTGTTTGGACGCTTCAAACAAGTTTTTATTTATTTCTCAAACAATTCATTCGACGAACTTGACAATTGGTTTCATTCTGATCTTCAGCTAGCATCTTCTACGATGGTAATGCCAATCCCTTTGACTATCTCTTATGCAAAAGGTTGGATCGCGGTCGGGATTCGAACTGTCGATCAATCGAGTGACGATGGTTTGACAATTTGGATGGTGTTGGAAAAATGTAATTACTAGCTGATTGCGTATCTAGTCTGATCCGGTTTTCTCAATCAGTCAGTCAGTCTTTGTGTCAGTTCCCAGAGCCATAGAAATGTCAGACATGTATTTATTTAACCCCGTTTGTATTCCGAAGTCAATAAATTCTTAGGTAGAAATTAATTACAATCTTTAATGTAACTCACTAGCTTCCTGGTGAAGTGATGTCAAGTTTGTGTGTATATAGAAGAAGAAGATCACCCAAGCTCATAGTTGCAAAGTGTATTAAGAGCCTAAGATCTGTAAAAGGTGAAAGAACGAAGTCAATTTCATCTTTGTGTAATGCGGTCAAGTTTCCCTCTTTGTGGTAATATATAAATCTATAGTTTTATGTATTCATTCTCAAGAATGTTGAATATTGCATGTCGCACATCTTCTCCAGATTTACTAATGTAATTGTTATTTACATTTATGGTGGTAAAAGTTATTTATATTTTAATGAAAATCTTGTTTAAGAGTGAGTTTGTGGGAAGTTAATCTCCTTGAAGTTAAAGAAGTTTGCGAAGTAAATATTCTGCTAAGTGCCAAGTAAATTCATGCAAAGTAAAGTTATGCGAAATTCCATTTATGTGAAGTGAAGTTGAAAGTTTACTCTGGGAAGTATATGCTCGGCGAAGCGAAGTTCTTGATGAAGTAAAAGTTGGGTTTCCTATTGTATGTTCGTGGAAATCCAAATAAAAAAAAATTATATATATAGTCACTGCGCAATTCATTTGTTTTTGACTGCCCGATGTTGTTTTGCCTTGAGATGGGAGGTGCTGTCACGAGCATTCTCGAGCATTCTGATAAAATTTAAAGCAAAAACACCGTTCGCTTTGCAGATTGATCAAAATTTGGAGGGGAATTTCTCAAGTTTGTAGCTTCTGCTATTATTCTTTGTAGCGATTTCCTGGTGGAGTACGTTGGATCTATGTTAGGATCAGTTAGAATTGGCTAGTAAGAGCGTCCTCTGCCCGAGTTATCAATGGTTGGATACAAATCAATATCAAGAGCTGGACCCATGCCGACGCCATCATTAATGGCAATCGGATTAAGAATCATGGTAGGAGCTGCTTAGCTTGCCGCTGCACAAACTTCGACCTAGGTGGCCACGATTGCCTTATACTTCAGGCAGCTCGCCTGCTTAAGTTCAATGTCCATCCTTCTTGCTAACTATAATTCTTAATTTCAACATCAGTCCTTCCTGCTTAAATGTTTTTCTATCTACAACTACCTAAAAATTCAATGACTCACTGATAAACAACAGAGACGGTCATACAATCTAGTGAGGTGAAAATAAATAGTATATTTCCCGTTCTTTACTCTGCCCTGAAGACTGAAGATTACATTATTTTCTTCAGTGGAGAAATTTGCACGCTCAATCCTCGGCCTTATGTACTTCATCCATCTCAACCTTCAGCTCTTGCCACACCACAGTAGTTCCTAAAATTTACCTGGCCGAAATACCTTATGTCTAGAGTTTATTAATCACAGTATCATATTTATAACATAGATGAATTCTGGGAATTACGAACTCAATCTCAATCTCCTCTTCTCCTGCCCTTCTGGTTGACTGCCTGCCCTCTAATCAAGAACACTGCCACACCCTGCACAATAAAATATTGTTAACCTATTTCTTTGAACACAAAACAACATGTCTAACTTCAAAAAAATAATTTGATGAAGTTGGAACAATAGTGAAGTGTAACAATATTTCTTGAGTGATCTCTTCATGTAGATACCTTTCAATTCAAAAATTAGATTTTGGCTATGTAAAGGATAATGGCCCATTTTTAATAGAGAATTTCTAATTGACAAAGTCTCTATCATATGATAAATTATAGTGAAAAAGTTAATTAACAACAATTACATTTTTAATGTGGTTGATATTCGAATTCTGCTTATATCAATTATGACCACATATTTAAAAACAATTGATATTTGACCAAATCTCTATCATATAATAATATTGCAGTAAAAAAGTTAATTATAAAATTATGAAAAATTGAAAACAAATAAAGCGTATGCTTGACACTTAATTATGAAATTAAACAAATAAAACGTATGCTTGACACTTAATTATGAAATTAAACAAATAAAGCGTATGCTTGACATAACCGGCCAAGTTTTCGTCATCCAAGAAAAAACCAAAACACTCAAAACAAACAAACATGGAGCTTGACTTTTTAAACTAAGAGCGAAGGGACACTCAAAAGTTATGAAATTAATATAACATGAACAAAATCTCAAGCGAACAATACAATATGGGAAGCAAGACTCTCTACCAAGATAACACAAAAATAGGTGATCCATATTTGCGAATTATTTTAAGAATAAAGTTAAGCAAAACCATGTCAAACATAATCAAATTTGGGAAGAAGAATAAGACAATAAATCATGAAAAAGTCATGGTGATGATGGTTGGATTAAGATTTAAATAATATGTCAAAGGCGATCGAAAATAAAATGTTAGTCTCAAAAAATCACATTAGGATATGACAAGTTACAAAGGTTTTTATGTCCCTACACGACATATATAGCGACGGGTGCGAACATCGGCCCGTAATAAAATATATTTTTTCAAACTTCTGGCGTTTGCCTATAGGTTATTTTTTTATTTTATTTTTAAATTTAGTGTAATATGATTATCTCCCTTTCGTTGTTGGAAGGTGTTTGCATATAAGGTTTTTTTTGAAATTTTTGTAATATGATTATCTCCCTTTTTATTTGGTGGTGGAGGGTCACGAAAACCTCGCAATTTATAGCCAAGATAGGGAGGTGGGTTCATGTCATCTTTCTATTGATGTTGATGCCAGGAGAGGGAGATGGGTATTGGTGAGGTGATTGGCATTCTGAATTTTTATTTAATTGATTTTAATGGGCGGTGTTTTGTGGCTGATAGTTCATGATTGAAAGCTATAGTGATAGGCTAACATAGTCTTTATATATCAGGTTTACAAATCAAGCATGTTGAACGCATTCAAGAATACTCTAGAGGGGATTTTCACGTATGTAATTGGAATGGATGTATATATGGGTTAGCTTCTCTATCACCAATGAAATAGCCAGGAAATAAGTGAGAATGATTAAAGGTGCAATTTGTAATATTTCATATTTTCTCCTCAAAATAGTTAAATATTTTCATTGTTTTAGATATTTTGATATAGGATTAATATTTTGAAACCCTTATTGATACACCTACTATATATTTTAATCTAAATGTTACTCTTTGACCATCTAATTGCTTCTTACCCAATTGATTGATTCAATTTCCTTATATCCCATCCACCTTATATATATTCATTTTAGTATTTTGTGTCTTAATTTTATAGGAAGTAATTAGAGAATATTTTTCTTATACACCTTTGATATGACAATATTTGTGTAATTATTTTATGAGAAATGGAGCTGAAGGAAGATAGCTTGATATTTGATTGTTCCTCATCTATGATGTTTTACACCAAACATATGCTAAGTTTCTAGCCTAATATTAGTATTAGTGTTAGAGGTATGTAGTCCCCCCAAGCTACTTTCATTTTCACTAACAAAAGATGTAGTCCTTCTTAGACAATTTACCCTTTTGTTGCTAGCATGTGTGCCTCATCTTAGTGGATGACACCAATCTTCACGTAGCTGAATTTGCTTAGTTTTGGGAAGTTGCAAAGCTATACCCTATTTTCTCTCATTTTTCCAATTACACTGATTAATAGTGCATATTTATTCATAACGAATTTCTCACACATGAGATTTATCCAAGAGTTTTAAAGTGGTGTTCTTATAGAATCTTGAACACTACATTTTTAATTTATTTATAATGAATGCTTGAATAGACATATTTAACATGTCTTACTTACTATGCCTGGATGTGGTTTTAGAGTTGGAAATTTAGCACTGCTAGTTTTTTGTGCATTAGCCAAAATCAGATTACCTGAAATCCTTTCTAAAATTGGTATTCAAAAATTGAATATTGAATAAATGCTTCAACTGCAACAACCGCAACATAGATTTTGTTTCGCATTTGATTAATTTGTTGAAAAAGAACTTTGTTGTTCATGGAAATATCCTTTTGTCTATAATTTGTGTTCTATCGTTTGAGGTTTGGTAAGGTTTCCAAGTGCTTTTATCACTATGGGAAGGAAATTTCTCCAATAGGGTGCATAATATGTATTAGAATCTTTGTTGGAAAAGCTTTATAATCTCATTTTATCCCAATTATTTGGAGCAACTGCTAAGCTCCATATAGTTAGGATTTATGGAGCACATTCCTAAAGAAGGAACTTGCTTGTTGTAGTATATGCTTTCATTTCCCTCCCTCTTTGTTATTTTTAATCCTATTTTGTTTCACAATTATATGCACCTTATATATGTACTTTTCATGGGAGATGCATTAAACATGCCCTTATTGTTTCACCTTACAGGATGAGATGTCTAAATTCTTAACCATTGTTTTCTTAGTTGAGAAAATTCATAAAATCCATTTATAATTCATTTTTTTTTTACATTTTTGTGCCATTCCAATATATATTAGTGTTGACATAGTTCTGTCGATTGGGGTTCACTTCGCATTGTCATCAACAAACACCAACCTAACACCCTTAAGCACTGGCCCATAAAGGTTTTACCCTTTCCAGCAACACCCATGAAGCGAGTGAGGTCTCACCTGTGATGGTTAAGGGGGCTACAGGAACCAAGTTTCCGCAGTGGGGAAAGGACATGCATGAGCTCTAACTCTATCGCATCAGAAACCATAGATTTTCTTTGGCAACATACTTCATAACTTAAACAAACATTCATCATTCATACATTAACCACGTATTCAGCATTTGCATATTCAATACATAATTACCATTCGCATTAGTAGGGAAATATCAAAGACCGCATCAATGAATCCTTATAGAAACCATCATAAATCATTCATCATTCGACATAAACAAAGACAAAAAGACAGATCCAAACATCTTCATGCATTAAATCATCAAAAAATGTGGTATAACCTTCGTAGAAACAGTTCAGAACATCTTATCGTGGATTCATACAAATTTCAAAAACAGAGCAAAAACACAATTGATCTCCGATCTAGATACTAGATGCCCTTAGGATTGCATTCATATTCTTATTTATAGCCAACTTTGGCCGTTACAAAATGGTCCAAATGACCCATTTCTAACAACCGAACTAATCTTGCGCTTCCTCATTCTCCGCGAATGACTCTTCCTTCCGCGGATGGTCCTCTTCACAGATGTCGGCTTCTGCACTTCATACAGACTAATCTCATGCCAACAGGCCCCCAACACAAACTTGTGGCTCACCCTCGAGCCACCTCAACTGGACATCTCTGGTACTGTTCGCATCCTTTGCTGGGCTAAACTTCTGAAGCTATTCTTGGCGTCTGGAGCTCACTGTCATGTACTTCTCGAACTCATCCTCCAGTCTCTTGGTCACTGTTATGTAATTCTCGAACTCATCCTCCAGTCTCTTGAAACCTTCGTCATATATCCCTTCTACGCCTGCTCTTGCGCTTCAGGCGTTTTTTGGTCTGGTGAAAAGTTCATCGACGTCACCAAATTGGGAAATAGGCCAACTATTCTAGCACATATGTTTTTTACCTTCAACCTTCCACTACTAGAGCCAGCGTGCCTCCATCCTTTGTGTTCTAGTGGTCATAGGGACCACGGTTCTTCTAACTACTACCACACTCTTAGACATCTCGGGTGGGACTTCATCTTCGTTCCTCCCTATATTGTCTGCACCACTTTCTTTGCTGGTTGTTCATGGACACTCGTTGTCCTTGCTCTTAGTGCACCTAGAGTGCTTCAGCTGGAAATGAAATGCACCATTGCAGCTATCTCACTTCCCTTTTCCACAACTTCCTTGGGCTTGCTTACTCAACTTTCTAATTCGTTGCATCTGAATTAGTGACTCGCATCATGTAACTTACTGATCTTCCTCTGCGGAATATCTTTACTTCGACTTATGTTCTTCAAAATTTGCGCTTGTATTTATGCTTTCTCTTTATGTCCTTGACGCCTGATCATTTAATCATGCACAAAATATTTCCCATAGCCATCCGATTCTGTCCTCATGTGTGGAATTATACTCCTCCGCCATCTTTCGGTGATTTTGATCTGTAGTAATCATGCTCGTATTTGAATCCCACGTGCTAAATGTGCGAAACATCGATGAGCAACCCGGCTAGCCATGCTTTCCACTTTTTTTCATAATTGCATTTTTTTTTCATGCTTTTGGTTCTCAACTGCTATGTGCCTGATCACGGCGATAGGGTTTCAACCAATTCCCATTTACCAACTTGGGAAACAATACCCCATCTAAGCTTTGTAGCTGTAGTGCACCTTCGTCAGTGACAAAATGTTTGATGTAGGGACCTAACCAAAGCATTTGTAACTTACCTGGGTGCTTTGCAAACTTACTGTCATATAGCAGAACCATATCTCCATGCTGAAAGTGTTTCGGTTTAACATGGCGATCATGCCAAGCCTTCTATCGATCCTTTTCTACCTTCTGATGAAAACTTGCGTTGAATCGATCCTCATAAAGTTGTACCAGCTGGGCCAACCATTCCTCCAGTGCTTCATCATCACTCATTCCTATGGCTGCTGCAATGCGCAGACGTGGGACAATCTACTCCATCACCATTACGGCTTCCTATCTGTAGACGAGCTTGAATGGGGTATGTGCAGTCAATCGTTTGCAAGTTGTGCGATACACCCAAAGTATTGCTGGAATCTTCAAGTTCCAATCATCGCGATTTGTGTTGCATACCTTCGTGAGTGCATGCTCCAAGATTTTGTTGAATTCCTCGACTATCCCGTTAGCTTGCGGATGATATGGGGTGCTCTTCCTGTGTTGAATTTGAAATTCCTCCGTCATCGCTGTGATTGTATGATTGACAAAATGAGTCCCCTGGTCACTCATTAGTATTTTTGTGCACCCAAACCTTGTGACCACATTGTCGAAAAGGAATCTTGCTGCAGCCGTGGCTAAGCAATCCTTTACTAGTGTAGCTTCCATCCATCTTGTCAAACAATCTGTCCCTGTAATAATGTAGTGCGACCCTGTCCTTTTTCCTGGTGGGTTGATGGGTCCCACGAAGTCAACTGCCCACTTGTCGAAAGCCTGTAGTGTTAATTGAGGTACTAATGGAATTTCATCCCTTCGCG
This sequence comes from Larix kaempferi, assembly GCA_027924585.1. Classification (NCBI taxonomy): domain Eukaryota; kingdom Viridiplantae; phylum Streptophyta; class Pinopsida; order Pinales; family Pinaceae; genus Larix; species Larix kaempferi. The sequence continues at coordinate 9,301,733 of BSBM01000510.1, forward strand.
ACGGCTTCCCTGTCCGTTGACATACTCGCAACTTTTGGCATAGTCCGCAACATCTCCATGCATGGTTGGCCACGATAATCCTGCTCGGAGGATCTTTCTTGCAGTGGCACATCCTCCATAGTGTCCTCCTGCGATTCCATCATGAGCTTCCATTAAGATCCTTTCATGTTCACGTGGAAGGACGTATCATTGAAGTATCTCATCTGGGCCCATCTTATATAATTTCCCTGCAATCAATTGAAAATCCGCAGCTCTAACGACTAGCTACTTCTTCTGGTTGGTAGTGAATCCTTCCGGCGCCTTCCCTATTGCTAAAAATTGAATAATTTGTTCGTAATGGTAGTCGACCATTATGACCCTGAATACATGAGGATTCGAACAATCCTTCGTCAATACTCCTTGGCTCTTCTCCAGACTCTATCCATGACAGATGGTCGGGTCCTGCGTTTAGGTGCCCGGGCTTGATAATTATCTTGAAATCAAATTCCTGGAAGAGTAACAACCATCAGTAAGTTCACCCCCCAGACACAGGCTTGTTCACCATGTATTTAAGCATTGAGTGATCGGAAAACATTTGAAAATGCCCCCCTAAGAGGTAATGCCGAAACTTCTGTAAGGTGTAGACCATCGCCAACCCTTCCCTTTCCGTGGTCATGTAATTCTTCTCCGTAGTAGACAACTTTCTACTTGCGAATGCTATCAGGTGGTCTATTGCACCTTCTCATGGTTGGGCCAAGATGACTCTTAGTGTGACTGATGACGCATCGATGTGAACGTGGAACTCCTTCATCCAATCTGGAAATACGAGTATGGCTACTGCAACCATCTTCGCTTTCAATATATCCAGACTCTTCTGGCACTCTTCATTCCATTCAAAATTGGCCTATTTCTTCAACAACTTCTCCATCGGCGCCGTGATTGCTGCATACCCTCTGATAAACTTCCTGTAGTATCCCGTGTGTCCCAACTTTGCTCTTAACTGCTTGACTATTGTCGACAGTGGTAGGTCGACAATAATTGCGATCTTGGTAGGGCTGACCAACATTCCTTCCCTGCAAACAATGTGCCCCAGAAAAATCCAACGAAGCGCAAAAAATGCACTTCCTAAAATTCAACGAAACATGGTGCTATTGACATCTTTCTAGCATCAACCATAGATTCGTGACGTGATCCTTGACCAACCCATACACTATCCAGTCATCCATGTATACTGCAAGAAATTTGTGGATGTAATCCTTGAACGCCGCAACTACTAGTCTTGAAAAAATTGTTGGCGCATTCTTTAGACCAAATGGCATCACCTTATATTGAAATCATCCCCACTCGGTGATGAAAGTTGTTTTGTGTCGATCCTCTTTTGCAATCTTGATCTGATGATAGACGGATAATCCATCTGTGAAGGAGTATATTTCCTGACCACCCACTCCTTCTAACACTTCATCTGTAAATGGTGTAGGGAATGGATCGTGTAGGCATGCGTCGTTCAACTTTCTCAAATCGACACAGATCCTGACTTCGCTAATTTTCTTATCCTAGACCACCATCAGGATGATCTAGTCTGATTCCTCTACTGGTTCTATAATGCCTGCTTCCAACACTCTCTCAATCTCAACCTTCACCCTTTTCTTGTACTGCAGATTCAGCCTATAAGGCTGCTACTCTATTGGTTCCACATTAGGTTTCAGTGGGATTTTCATCTCCCCTAATTCCCCTGAAATACCTTTCATCTCTAAGAATTTTGTCGGAAAAAAGTCCTGAAACTCATGCAATAGGTATGTCATCTTCACAATAGTCGATTCATCCCAGTAGTCTCCAATGCTTGCGAACTTGGGATTTTCTTCCGACCCAAAGTTTCCTTTCTTGATTCGTGGTGGTTGCTGAAACTTATCAGAAGGCATATCTGGTGCCTCCACACTGTGACTTCCTTCTGGATTTGGGATATATGTAGCCCGAGGATCATCCTCATCATCTAGTTCTCCTGTGATGTTGTAGCATTCCATTAACATTTGGGGTGTCGCAGTCCACTTAAGCCCCATGGGTTTCTTTGTCGGTATTGTGTCGAATACTTTCTGTCGGACCTCTTGTAAAGCATTGTGGATGAAGGGGTTTTCATCAGAGAAACTAAACGTTTGGATAAAGCCAATTGTTATATGTTCCCATGAGATTGTTCTGCGTTGCAGTTCTGCTGTGATATACCAACTTTGCGGTACTTCATCCAGTGTGTGAATCAACGCATGGACCCATTCCTATTTCGCTCGTGATCCCCATGTGCTTTCACATTCATCGAAATGTGCCTTCGGATCTCCTCTGCCATCGAACTTCCTTCCGCCATATCCTTCTGTATCTCCGAAACTAACCATCATTAGGTGTCAACATAGTGGCTAGTTAGTTATGGTGAACTTGTGCGCTTCCCACCATCGCGCTGGTGTAGCCTTCAGGGATTATTCCAAGGCGAAGAGATGTTGTGGTTTTGCTACTTTCTCTTCAAATTCAGTGAGAAATGTAGCCAAATTGGGCAATCCCTCGTATGTTGGTATCTCTCACTCCTCTGTGGCTACCCTTCACAGTGACTGAGTGATCCTTGCGCACCTCCTAAGTGACACTTCATGCAGCCGGTTCTGCCAATTTTCAAGTGCTTCGTCCAAATATGATGACGCCGAACTGCTACTACGCCACCCTAGCTCTCCATCTGTGGTAGGGTTGATGTAGTCTTCAGAAATGTTGTAGAGATTGTCCCATCCCTCAGTGAATTCATCCCTTGTTGGTTCAACATACCTCTACCCTTCCATGGGATCAAGAGGTGCGACTACCCTTATCTCCTGGTTCTTGAATGAGATAGTTCTCTTCTTGAAGTTGATAATAGCTTAGTTCTCCATTGCCCAGTCTATCCCTAGCAGCACTGGGTAGAGGCTTGTATTTTCCACAATTTCGATCACATTGAAATCTATGTATGTTTTCAGTCCCTCGATCTCAACAGGAACCTAGCATAGTCGACCAATCGGGGTGACTTTAATTTGGTTTGCTAATCGTAGCTGTAACGGGGACCACGCCAACTGTAGTTTCCCCATCGTGTCCAAGGTATGTTTTGTCAAGATGTTCACATCTGACCCTAAATCCAATATGATGGATTCAATATCGAATTCCCCGACTTGCGCAGACATCCACATCTCTTGTCCTATCTTCCTCTTATGTATGCGATTGACCTTCCGCTCCTGTCGTGCACCCTTTCGTTGATGCAGCAAGTTGGATATCTCCACCAATGCATCCTGATCTTTTTCCAGCTCCAGGCAACTTTCTAAAAAGTCTCTTAAGGTTTTGACCTTTTTCTGTGAATTCGTTAGGTCGAATATTGGTGGCATGTCGTAAGTACCTTCTTTTTGGTGAAGAGCTGGTTGTCTTAGCTACCTCATTGCTTCCTGCACTTTTAAGAAAATATCTCTTTCTGCCTATTAAATTTTCAGAATTTACTTCAATCTGATCTAGGATCTTAACTGAGATAACAACATGTACAACAAATCTACAACATATCAATCATGGACACAATAATGCAAGCACACAAGAGACACAGAGTTTACTTGGGGAAAACCATAAAGGTGAAAAACCCCAATAACTTCCTAAGAGATAGATAGAGCAATGATACAACCAGAATACAAGAGATAGTTTTCTCCTAGCAGCAGAGCCTCCTCCTCCACAACTGTGCCACTCTCCCAAGTGTGAGTGAGAGAATAAAATGATCAAATAGAGATCTCCCGATCTCTATTTATACTAGACTTGACTTGCCTAATAACCTTTACTAGGTCGGCCTTAACTGAACCACATAACACAATGCTGACTGGGTCGACACCCAATAGGGTGGTCTAATAACCCTTTGAGCTAGTCCTTTTTCATACTGGATGTAGGCCCACCACCTGCAGGTCTTCGCCATCACTCAGGCCATACTGTGGAATCCTCATGACTTATTATGTGCGTCACAAAACCTTGCAAGAGCATCCAAGGACTTATTACGGGCACGCAACCCAACCTATCGGATCTCCCAGGGAGCTATTACATGTGAACCTACCACAAAACCTCGAAAGAGAATCCCAGGACTAATTACGACCACACAGCTCAACCTATTGGATCTCCCAGGGAGCTATTATATGTGGTCAGCACAAAACCTTGCAAGAACATCCTAGGACTTATTACAGGAACACATCCCAACCTATCTGATCTCCCAGGGCGATATTACATGTGGTCATGGCAAAACCTTGCAAGAGCATCCCAGGACTTATTACGAGCACACAGCTCAACCTATCGGATCTCCCAGGGCACTATTATATGCCATAGGACAAAAACTCGAAAGGGCATCTTCCAGATATCCCAGGGAGCTATTATATGCCAGCGGAAAAACCTTGCAAGACTATATGCAGATCTCCTAGGGTGCTATTATATGTCCTCCCAAAGCAAAACCTCGAAAGACCGTTTGCCAAATCTCCCAGGAAGCTATTATATGCCAGCGAAAAAACCTAGCAAGAGAATCTGCAAACCTCCCAGGGCACTATTATATGCTTATCTGCACAACCTGTCCACGGCCACAGAGTATCAACCTGATACTCACGATACATCATCCTGATGTATACATGATCATCCTGATCATCATCACTGCAACATCCTGCTGCATGTCATCTAGAGCAACATCTTGATGCTCGTCATCCATGATCATCCTTATCATATAATGCATCTACCTGATGCATACCAAGTATCTACCTGATACATATCATCATACATGATCCACCTGATCATATAATGTATCCACCTGATACAAATACAAATACATGATCCACCTGATCATACCTGATACATATCAACATACATGATCTACCTGATCAAACAATGTATCCACCTGATACATATACAGATACATGGTCCAAGCATCCAACAGGATGCATATACAAAATACACACAAATGATCCAACTAATCATATCCAGCATCCAACATGATGCATATATACATAAATGATCCAACTAATCATAACAAGCATCCAACATGATGCATATACATATACAGAGTAGTAACTGGAGCATCGTCCTGATGCTCATCATCCATGATCCTCCTGATAATCATAGCATCATCTTCTTCAGATCATCTCATCGTCCACGAAGCACAGCCCAGATGCACATCATCCAGCACTTACACCACCGACATGGGAGAACACATCTACCACCATTCGGGGAAGGCTCTAGCCCTTACTTTTTCACTATGGGAGAACACATCTATCACCATGTGAAAAATGGCTCAGCAATTACATCACGACCAAGGGAGAACACATCAACCATGTCAGAAAAGCTCATGTGCATCTACATCTTCCAGACTCATCACTTCCCTTTGGAAGGAACCTTGATCTGAAGTGCACCAAGCCTCTCTCTGAAGTACTCAAACTGCACTCTGGCCAACAGCTTGGTCAATACATCTACAACCTGCTCATCCATCGCAACATACTCTGCTTCGACTATACTCAGTGCTACGCAGGACTGCTTCTTGCTAAACCAAGAGGTCACACCTGATCCCATATTGAAGCAACACCTAGATGTGCTCTTCCTATCTGCAGCACTGCCTACCTAATCTGAATCAACATAACCCTGCAGGTTAAACTTTTGATTCACATCATACTTGATCCCATAATCAATCGTACCCTTCAGGTACCTTAGAATAAGCTTTACAGCAACCGGGGTGAACATCTCTCGAATCCGTCAGGAACTGGCTCAATGTGTTCACCGCAAAGTAAATATCGGTCTCGTGTTCGTTAGGTACATATAGGACCCAATCATCTGACGATACATCGTGACATCAACCGGATCAGATGAAGCATCACACAGAAGCTTCAGGTTCGATGCCATAGCCTCGCAGTCCATCATCCCGAACCTCTTCAGGATCTCTACTGCATACTTCCCTTGTCCAAGGGAGATTCCATTTGCACTCTGCCACACCTCCATACCAAGAAAGTAGTGCATCATACCCAAGTTCTTCATCTCTAACTCGGCAGCAAGCTTCCGTTGCATGTCGGCAATCAATCTATCCTCACCTGTAACAAACAAGTCATCCACATACAAAAGTAGTATCACTGGATTTCCTTCCTCAACCTTGTAGTAAAGGTTGGAATCCGCTTTGCTCTTGGTAAAGCCCAAACTGGATAGAAATTTGTCTACCATACCAAGTTCTGCACATATATGACTCCTTGTCATGTGTCTTTGAACCAAGTGGCTTCTTCACATACACTTCTTCTTCAACTACACCATTCAAGAAAGCTGTCTTGAAATCTATCTGGTGTATCTTCTACTTCATCACTCGCTTTGTATTTTTCTATGCTGACATCTGCAGCATGCTTGATCTTTTAGATCCACATGGAAGTCACTACAGACTCCCCTTCAGGTCTTGGGACTGCATCCCAAACATCTTCATGATCGACTGATACTCCTCGATCTAGCATTCTTCCCAGATCCTGGGAACTTCAATATCTTCAATATTTTCAATAGATAACTTTGTTGCTGAACAAATGTTGTAGTCCTTCTTTTGTAGGTGATGGTATATGATCTTTCCTACACAAGTTAAATTGCATGATTAGAAAACATCTTATAGTTTTCAGAACAAATTCTTACACATAAAGAAATATGTCATACAGTCATGCAATTGTCTTAGCCAATGCTTCAATACAACATTTATCCATATTCCGTAACTTTCTAGATGCCTTCCAATCTCTACCAGAACATTGTTAAGAGTGTGCACAACTCCTAACATGTCAGCAAAGAGGTTTCATTCTAGATAAGTAGCAATGGAATGTTGTACAGTGCCATAGGCCACTTACCCATGTATATTAGTAGTATACTGTTCATCACTGCAACTATTCTAATATGCATAATACACAACCTAATTCTAGGAAAATAAGCATATACATCATTGAATAACATTATGTAAGAAATGAGAATTCAAATACTTATCTTTGTTTGGTTGCTGGGTGGACTCCCTCTGAATCTTTGCAACTCCATTCTGATGTGGATTGTGAGAAGTGGTCAACTCCCTCTGAATATCTGCATCCTTGTAGAAACTACTGAAGTGTGCTCCTTTGCATTCTTGCAGGAACAACTGGAGTGTGCTCCATCTTGATCTTTGATTCCTGGATTATCTGTCCTTGAACTTACATCCATCCTTAATCACTATGCATGCTTATTAGTATCATCATTGTGTTATCCTTGAGGTCTCATACATAATCACACATTTATTAGTATAATCTTAATACTATCAATACACAATAATCTTAAACATGTATAGTCATGATCATTCACAGATAATAAACATTAGTATTCAAGGTTTCAGGGAAGTCTTCTTTTACTCATGCATATTCTTATTTGATCATAGGAATCTTTTGATTAGTTAAATCATCAATGCATAAACCCGTGATTACTCAAACGTATACCTTCATGATTCTTCTGGTTATTCATATCATCAGTTATGGTAAGAAACATAATATGCATACAACCATGACTATTCAAACCTATGACTTCATGAATAATCATTATCAACAACACAACAAAATAATATCCTAACATAAGGTAGTATTCTAGCTTGATATAGGAAAAACATACCTGGATTAGCATGCTAGCTAGTTATGTCTAACATACCCGCATAATGTCTTCTGGTTCTCTTCAGTGACTTGTGCTAGTAACCTGCATGTCTCATAGGTTAACCATTGTAGGACCAAGTTATACATACCTCGAAAGTAGATCTTCTATGTGATCCATGACAACGGATGAATCTTTGTCTTCATGTCACCATGATCATATGTTCTTGAAGTAGAACAAGATTTTTCTTTCTTGGTGTACCTTTTATGTTAGCGAACAACATAAACCTCATACAACATCACAATGCATTAGTACATTCATAAGTGTCAAAACCTTAATCAATGAATATCTTCTATTAAGGTGATACGACAAGTCTAGTAATTAATCAAGATTGTACTGTAATGATATGAAGACAAACATATGATAAACTTCACCATGAAACATACCTGTAAGCCATACCTGTTAAGATTGCTTGTAATCTTCTTATGTAAGGCCTTAGCCTCATCTCCCTCTAAGACAAGAACTTCTTCACTTATGTAGGTGACCAATCCATCTTCTTCTAGGATTAACCCAATCCACTTGATTTGCAAGAAATGGACCTGGAGCTAGATTAGGGTTTGTCAAAGAAACCCCGAAAAATCAAACTTTGAATTTCAAACTTCCGAAAGGATAGAAATATGCGCCTTGATGAGTTGATCAAGTTGGTATATTCAGAGTTTGAAAACTGCAAAGTTTCACCCTCGAAATTTCCTTTTAGATTTTTGGATTCACTAGGGAGGACCCTGAATTAGGGTTTGAGTTTCCTGGAGCTTTACCCAACCAAAAGATTTGATTCAAAGCTCTAAGCTTCTATTTTTCTAAGGAGCTTCCAGCCGTGGTCACAGATTTCCAAAATTCCAATTTTTGCAGAAGCCCTAATTTTCCATCTTTCTGATCAAAGTCCCGAACTGGGGTTTGATCAAACCCGGCCTTTTACCCAACCAAAAAATCTGATATTGGTCTCTAAATTTCGATTTTGATGAGTAGCATCCAGCCGTGGTCTCCGATTACAAAAATTCCAACTTTCTCCAAAGCCCTAAATTTTGGAAGCCATGAATGAAGATGCTAAAAAATAATTATGTTTTGACATAAATATGTACCTGATTGTTTCTGGTGTAACTTTGAACTTTTCGATCCACAGGGTCTGAAAATTTTTATTGAGATCGCCTGACCTGTTATCTTTCCATATCAATAGGTCTGACCTCAATTGGATTCTTTGAGAGAGAGTTATGCCAAGTGTCGCAACGTGACCTGTTTATGGGATAATACAAGAGAGAAAAATTGTACGGTGTGCCACGTGTCACTGGTTCAAATTCGGCCTCTGAAAAAGGTTTCTGCGATATCTCGACCTGTTATCTTTCCATCCCGATAGGTCTGACCTCAATTGGATTCTCTAAGAGAGAGTTATTACAAGTGTCGCAACGTGACCTGTTTATGGGATAATACAGGAGAGCGAACTTGTACAGTGTGCCACGTGTCATTGGTTCAACTTCGGCCTCCAAAAACGTTTCTTGAGATAGTACATTCTGTGTACTACCTGTCACTTTTTACAAAATTTCATTTGGAGCTTCCTAGCCCACGTTATGACCCTTTTCCCAAGGTCACCTGATTTTGACTCAGATTTGGAAGAGGCAGAAACCCTATATTGTACAGATCTTAAATCACAAAGTACAATGAATTAGAGGTTTTCCATTGGACACAAGGTACATGGGGATCTGATATTCGACTTGTAAAAGTTTCAAATCCAAAAACTTCACCAAAATGGATTTATAGCGAAAGTGCTACGATGACTGGTTTTTGCTATATCAAGCCCTAGCATCGTAAGTGCAACAAGTGTCATACATGCCATATCATGCCTTCTTTCAGGCTAGCTCTGATACCATGTTAAATTTTCAGAATTTACTTCAATATGATCTGGGATCTTAACTGAGAGAACAACATGTACAACAAATCTACAACATATCAATCATGGATACAATAATGCAAGCACACAAGAGACATAAAGTTTACTTGGGGAAAACCATAAAGGTGAAAAACCCCAATAACTTCCTTAGAGATAGATAGAGCAATGATACAACCAGAATACAAGAGATAGTCTTCTCCCAGCAGCAGATCCTCCTCCTCCACAAGTGCGGCACTCTCCCAAGTGTGAGTGAGAGAATAGAATGATCAAATAGAGATCTCCCGATCTCTATTTATACTAGACTTGACTTGCCTAATAACCTTTACTAGGTCGGCCTTAACTTAACCACATAACACAATGCTGACTGGGTTGACACCCAATAGGGTGGTCTAATAACCCTTTGACCCACATGGCCGACCCCCACTAGGGTGGTCTAACAACCCTTCAACCCACATGACTTATACAGGGCCGACCCCAACAAGGTGGTCTAATAACCCATCAAGTATAAGTTACGACACTTAAAATATAAATGACGACACTTCCGTATAGAGGAATAATAACATCTCTATAGGAATATAAAATACATATATGAAATACATGGGTGAAATACATTCCGAAGTTACTATACATCAACACTACCTCTACATCAAATGTGACTTCTTTTCTTGCTGCTAGACGGATGCTATCCTATGGCTCGTCGGGCCCTTGTCACAGCTCCTCCGCGAGTCACTATTCTGACATTCGCATTTTGACTTCTAACCTCTACTGACATCTTCTACACCGTTGGTGGATTTTGGTTGTGATTATGATTTTGTGGTGGTGGGGGAATGTTCTTAGTTTTCCACATTGCGATGAGCTGAGGACAATCTTCAACACCATGGTCAACAGCACTGCAGTAAGTGCACTGTGTTGTTGGATTCGGGAAATCCCTCTGATAATGCGCCTGCTGACCACAATTGTAACATATGATAGGTCCTCTACCTCATCCAGGAGATCCTCCTCGGTCGGCACCAGTACCTCGACCGTCACGGAACCCCCCTCTGAATCTTCCCCGCAGTGACCCATATGGCGGGTACTACAGTTGAGCATACTGTTGCTGCGGATATTGTGATTGATCGTATTGCGGTTGTTGAAATTGCGGTTGTAGATATTGTGTTTGGCCATAATGCAGCTAACCATACTATGGTTTCTCATACTACGGTTACATATTATATTGAGGCTGTGGTTGATTATACTGCTACGGGTGATGTATCGGTGGTTGCTCCTCCCCTTTCATGAATAAAGTGTCCGTAGTCCTTTCTTGGAGTAGGTCATAAGCTCTGCAGTCTTTCTTGTCGTGGCCAACCGATCGACAGAACTTGCAATACAAGTTCACTAGTTTTGACACCATCTTCTACATGTACACACAATATTTTGGTCGTTGTCCTCTTTTGTGATAGACGCGAAACTAAGGCAACCCTCCTTGAATAAGAGGATTCGGTGGACCTGATTGCAAATATTGTCGAAATTCTGGGAAGTGATCCTTGTGATGTCCTTCTATCCTACATCTAGTGCACCATACATCTTCGCGGGTCTCTTTTCCATTCTTCATGTCTTGTAGCTGGATCATCAAGTTTTCCAGCTGCGCTTGTATTCGATCCATGCCCAAACCCATTTCTCTGATTGGTGAAGCCTCCAGCTTCATTGCAATCTCCAACGCTTCTGCCTGAGTTGCTACCTTCTGTTGCATCAAAGGCCCATGAATGTGCTCCACCAACCCATCGATAAACCATTCTTTATGCTCCATATCGTTCATCCCGGAACTCACTTTCACCATTAGTGTTTTGTATCGCTAGTCAAAGTCCCATACTGACTCATTGAGAAACTGTTTGATCTCTTTGAGCTTAGTAATGTACTGCGACTCAGATTATGGTTTTCTAAATTCATTGATCATCCTCGCCTTGATTTGTAGCAATGTTTTACCTAGAGTTGTCGTCTCCTTTTTGATGTCTTCATCCTGGACCTACTTCATGGTCCATATTGCTTCACACAAAAACCAATATTGTTTGGAATCCTCGGTCCCATTACCTTGGAAGGTTGGCATCTTTGCATCGTCACCCACCATTCTTGTACTTCTACTATTATTATTTACTGATAGACTACTCTTACTACTATTCTGGCACGTAGGACAGCTCTGCGAATAACTTGTATTTCCTTTTATCAAATTCTGAGTAGTGCGCGGAGTTGAAGGTACATTATGACTTAAGGTCTGTCCTTCTACAACTTTTGGGGTAGCCTGTTCACTCTCTTCTTCGTCGTAATAAGGTTGCTTCATCCCTTGTGGTCCTATTTCATAGTCTTCTGTTTCGTTCCCCCTAGGAGACTCTCCCTCAGTCCTCCTCTTCTTCTCGGGATGCCAGAATATCACCCCACTCCTCAAGGTACCACACTCTTCGTCAGATTCCTTTAAAAATTCATCGTCGCTCATGTCCATCTACCCCGCATCTTTCTACCGGACCCGCATTCACGCGGTACCCATGAATTCCACACACCGATTCTTCTACACGTCGGAATTCATCCTCAGTATGCCCTTTTCCCAGATGAGCATCTTAATCCACAGTTTCAACGATAACAGGAATCTCCCCCTGGGTCCTTTGAAAATTTTCCTTTCCGCGTCACTGTATGATTTGATCATGTCCACAACAAACTCAGTGATGTATCCTTTTAAGATACTTTCTAACCAGAAATCAACAGCCCATGATACCTTATTGTCCACCCATTTTAGTTGTTGGATCACTTCTGGGGTCCAGCAATCAGGCTCACTCTTTTGGCAATGGTTCTCTTGAAACGTCAGCTGTGCCAACGACTCGTGCAACAATACTGGGAACTCGCAGAATAATATCTCGTGGATATCCGAATAAATATGCTTTTCCAGCCAACTGCTTGCTGTCTATTCGGGGATTTCATTTTCTCCTTCCGCGAATTCTTCTGCATTCTTGTCAAACCAGTCCTGAATCTATGTTTCGTCAGGTGCCACAGCATCTACTTATCTTTCTCCTTTAGGTCCCGACAACGGAACCATTTGTTGAAATAGTTCTGTCGATAGAGGTTCACTTTGCACTATCGTCAACAAACACCAACTTAACACCCTTAAGCACTGGCCCATAAATTTTTTACCCTTTCCAGCAACACCTGCGAAGCGAGTGAGGTCTCACCCGATATGGTTAAGGGGGCTGTAGGAACCAAGTTTCCGCAGTGGGTAAAGGACATGCATGAGCTCTAACTCTATCGCATTAGAAACCAGAGATTTGTTTTCGCATCATACTTCATAACTTAAACAGACATTCATCATTCGTACATTAACCACGTATTCACCATTCACATATTCAATACATAATTACCATTCACATTAATAAGGAAATATCAGAGACCGCATCAGTGAATCCTTACATAAACCAACATATATCATTCATCATTTGACATAAACAAAAACAAAAAGACAGATCCAAACATCTTCAAGCATTAACTCATCAAAACCTGCGATATAACCTTCGTAGAAACAATTCAGAACATCTTATCACGGATTCATACAAATTGAAAAAACAGAGCAAAAACACAATTGATCTCTGATCTAGATACCAGATGCCCTTAAGCTTACATTCATATTCTTATTTATAGCCAACTATGTCAGTTACAAAATGGTCCAAATGACCCATTTCTAACAACCTAACTAATCTTGCACTTCCTCATTCTCCGCGAATGACCCATCCTTCTGCGGATGGTCCTATTCACAGCTATCGGCTTCCGCAGTTCATGCGGACTAATCCTGTGCCAACAATTAGTATTTCTATGTAAAACTCTAATGCGGGAAAAAAGGGGCTTGCATAATTTTCTCTCTACAAGTCATGTGCTGCTCTATCAAAGCACACAACTACACTACTCTGGCCAATGCCAAATTGCAAATGATATCGACTAAATGGTCACTTCATACACAACTTGGATAGATTCCAGAACAAAACATTATAACCAGGATTTTATTCAAATCACAAACAAAGCTTGGTCATTTGAATTTGAAAAATAGGGGGTCTCTGTATCCCCTTCTTCTATAATACATTTACTTCAAAACTGTCTGTGGTCGTTCCACTCCAAGGATTCCTCGTGAAACTGTAAATTTTCTTCAAAGGTTCGGAAATCTTACTTTTTCTTTGTAGGGGTTGTGGTTGTTTTTGAAGCTTTGGAGATTGATTACAATAGACTGAATAATAACAATAATGTATCAGTAGATACTCAACTCTTGTGTGAAGTTGCTGCAAATTCTTCGTCCGGAGGGTTCATGAGAAATCCATGTAAGATGAGAAGGTAATCGAATCTATGAAGAGGAAATTTCTCATGGGTAGCAAGGATATTGAGTGCCAAATTCAGGTAAGTGCCATTTTTTATCCTTAGGTAAGATTTTTAACAATCCCTATTATTACTTTGTTATACAAGTTTTAGTTTTATTGTGCAAGAAGAGGACAACAATGAGCTATGGCATTTGATACTCAGAGGACTGAAAAAAAATGGTGTCATTTTTCTTGCCTCCATTATATCCCCTACAAAGAGAAAAGTAATATTTATGAACCTCACATGAAAACTTCAAGCAAATGAGGAGCATTCTACAAAGGTTTTAATTTAATTTCTTTGTCTTCTTGAATTAATTTACCATTTTAGCAATCTATGGGAAACTCAGTATCCTTAGTATCCAACCCAATATTCAATATTTCTAGCTGTAAATTAGCAATATTAGACTACAATACAAATATCTCATAGCAAGCAACTGAGTGCTCAATAATAATGTGATTGGAAATAAAACTTGTAGTTATATTCCACTAGGAAACATTTGTGTATTGCTAGTTTTAAATACTCACATTTCTTACACAACGCATTATGAATGAATGTGTTAAGAGATTGTAAAATATGTTTGCCAACATTCTTTAGCATTTTTTTGTTTAGTGACTTGGAACTGTAGTTATTTTCTGTAAAATATTGGTTGATACTAGTGAGGTTATTGGCATTTTGTGGCTGATAGTTCATGATTGAAAGCTATGGTAAAAGGCTAACATAGTCTTGGTATGTTAGGATTACAAAGAAAGCATGTTTAAAGCATTCAAGAAGACTCTAGAAGAGGGGATTTCCACGTTTCTAATTGGTATGGATATATAAATGGATTAGCGTCTCTGTCACCAAGGAAAATGTCATGAAAAAAGTGAGATTGATTAAAGTTGCAATTTGTAAAATTTCATATTTTCTCCCCCAAAATTTCCAAATATTCTCATTGTTTCAATATTTTGATATAGGATTAATATATTTTAAAACCCTTGTTAATACAACCCAATATCTACTTTAATCTAAATCTTAGTGTTTGAACGTCTAATTGCTTTGTATTTAATTGATTGGTTTAGTGTCCTTATATCTCGTCGACCTGAGATATGATAATTTTTTTTATTTTGTATCTTATTTATTTAAAGTTTATAGGAAGGAATTATCTAGAAGAGTTTCCTTAGAAACTCTTGATGTGACAATCTTTGAGTAATTATTTTATGAGGAAGGGAGCTGGAGGAAGATGGATTGATATTTGAGTGTTTCTCATCTATGATGTTTTACACCAAATGCATGCTAAGTTTCTATCCTAATATCCATATCAGTGTTAGAGGGATGTAGACCCCATAAGCTACTTTCATTTCCACTAAAACAAATTGCAGTCCCCCTCATAAAATTGACCCTTTTGTTGTTGGCATGTGTGCCTTATCTTAGTGGGTGACCCTAAAATTTAGGTAACTAAATTTTCTTAGTTTTGGGAAGTTGCAAAGGTATACCTTATTTTCTATCATTTTTCTTATTACACTAATTAATAGTGCATATTTATTCATAACAAATTTCTCACACATGATATTTATCCAAGAGTTTTAAAGTGATGTTCTTATAGAATCTTGAACACTCCACAATTTTTATTTATTTATAATGTATGTTTGAATATACATATATAACATGCATTACTTACTATTGTGGGTGGTGGTTTAGAGTTTAAAATATAGCACTACTAGCTTTTTGCGCATTAGCCAGAATTGGATTACCTAAAATCCTTCCCAAAATTGGTATTCAAAAACTGAATATTGAATAAATCCTTCAACTACAACAGTTGTAACAAAGATTTTGGTTCACATTTGATTAATTTGTTGAAAAGGTACTTTGTTGTTCATGGAACTATCCTTTTTTCTATAATATGTGTTATGTCCTCTAAGTTTCGGTAAGGTTTCCAAGTGTGTTTATCACTATGGGAAGGAACATTATTCAATAGGGTGCATAAGGTCACTAGTACATTCGGGTGGATTTTTCCACGAAATATTTCCATGTTTTGAATAGTTGTGGATTAATACAATGAAATTTAAGATGTCTTTTCATTTTTTTTTATCATGGCAGAAAAACAGTGGCAATATCGATGATTTTTTAATTTTCGACGCACTGTCGTCTCTATATCGATGACCTGTGGCTATCTTTGCACACCCGCAAAACCAATGCCAGCTTCCAATGGCTCTTGGCTTTTTACGCATGGGTCAACTCATGCATTGGCGTCGATAGATTGACGATTGCCGATCTATAAATACATACTTTTAAGATAATTTAGACACATTTTCTATATATATTCTTCATCTTTTGAACCTTGCATCTCTTCAACCTGTGCTCATGCGTTTTCGTTATTGTGCCTCTTCAAATCTGATAATTAATATTTTATTTAATTTGTGATTCTGTTTATTTCATATTTTTAATTAATTAAAAAAAACTTCTTTGGATTTCTTAGGCCTACGGGCTTCATCCATCTGGGCTCTCCCTATGCGGGCAACAACCCTACGCCCCTTGCCTATTCATGGGCATATGCAGGAAAGCCCCTTGTGGGCATCCTAATTAAGCCCCTGCGGGCATCCTAATTAAGTCCCTGCGGGCTTAACCTTACCTTCTGCGAGTATCCCCTAAGCCTATGCGGGCTTAATCTCAGCCCCTGCGGGATTAAATTCATCCTCTGTGGGCATCCCTAAGCCCCTGTGGGCTTTACCTCAGCCTCTACGTACGTTCTTAATTAAGCCCCTGCGGGCTTAACTTAATTCCCTGTGGGCATTGCTAAGCCTATGTGGACTTAACCTCAGCCCCTGTGGGCCTAGATAAACCCTTGCGGGCATCTTTTAGCTCGTGTGGGAATTTCTCTGGCCCCTGTGGGCATAATGGAGATTTTAACCCTTAAGCCTTTTTATAAATAATCAAGTTTTTCTCTGCTTTTGGGAGACCAATAGCTCGCACGTGAGAGCACTAAGGAGGAAATTGATACCACAACTGGATGGCTAGATCACCAAGGAACATGCCCATGTCATCTGGAAAAATTATCAGCACAAGGACACTCTTTGGCAGGAATTTCCAAATGCATTTTCAACTTTCTTATCTTAACACAACCAATTTTTCTTTAGTCCTTAATATGCAAAATAATATTTTTCCTACTTTTGGCAGATTGATATTTTGGATATATGACCATCATAAGGAAAACTAAAATTATGGATGGATAGCCACCTCGACAAGGACCAGATCCATGTCACCTTTTGAACTTTTTGATACACACACATCATCTGGCGGGCATTTGAAAATAGACTTCCAAACTGTTAATTCAATACTTAGACAAAATTGTCAAACCCTAGGTCAACATGATGAGATTTTTATTTTCATCACATTTGAATTGTGAGACACCCAATAGGTAGATGCCAAAAAGGTGATTCCATCAAGACCAATTTCATCCTCTGAAGCTTCTTTCTCTCTCCTCATCGGGCATTTTACTGGAGTAGTGCAATTTAGTCTGGAAGGTAGTTTTGGAAGATCAATATCTTCACTTACATAAACTCTTTGGACAAACAATTGATATGGTTGGATGAACCATACAACATTCTATATATCCATGCTCTCAAAATTATTTAACACATCAACCACAAGAGATCGTGGGAATTTTACGGAGGTGACTTAGGCAGTTTTAGTGATTTTACACTTAGACAATTTTTGCACTTTCCTAGACTTGGTCCAATCTGCCTAAAACATTGTTTTGGTAGATCCATAACTTCTCCCTCAGGCACTTTCAAGTTTGATGAGTACATGGTCAGGTAGACAAAACACTAACCTACAAGATGACCATATGGTGTGGGCATTTTCTTCAACCCACAAACTATGGTGGGCATTTCCCCAAGGCCACCTGAGCTAGTTTTCCAACACTTAGTCATTTTCATGAATTTCTCCAAAGTTTACCTTGATACCATATTTTGGCAGACTTATAACTTTCTCCTCAGACGTGCTTGAGGAAAATTGACAGCATGGTCGGGTAGACCAATCAACAAACTACATCCTGACCATATGGTGCGGGCATTTACTTTAACCCATGAATAATGGCGGGCATTTTACTGGGGCCAAGGAACATGCCCATGTCATCTGGAAAAATTATCAGCACAAGGACACTCTTTGGCAGGCATTTCCAAATGCCTTTTCAACTTTCCTATCTTAACACAGCCAATTTTTCTTTAGTTCTTAATATGAGAAATAATATTTTTCCTACTTTTGGTAGATTGATCTTTTGGATATATGACCATCATAAGGAAAACTGAAAGTATGGATGGATAGCCACCTCGACAAGGACCAGATCCATGTCACCTTTTGAACTTTTTGATACAAACAAATCATCTGGCGGGCATTTGAAAATGGACTTCCAAACTATTAATTCAATACATAGACAAAACTGTCAAACCCTAGGTCAACATGATGAGATTTTTATTTTCATCACATTTGAAGTGTGAGACACCCAATGGGTAGAGGCCAACAAGGTGATTCCATTAAGACCAATTTCATCCTCTGAAGCTTCTTTCTCTCTCCTCGACGGGCATTTTACTGGAGTAGTGCAATTTAGTTTGGAAGGCAGTTTTGGTAGATCAATATCTTCACTTACAGAAACTCTTTGGACAAACCATTGATATGGTTGGATGCACCATACAACATTCTATAGATCCATACTCTCAAAATTATTTAACACATCAACCACAAGATATGGCGGGCATTTTACTGAGGTGACTTAGGCAGTTTTAGTGATTTTACACTTGGACAATTTTTGCACTTTCCTAGACTTGGTCCAATCTTCCTAAAACATTGTTTTCGCAGATCCATAACTTCTCCCTCAGGCACTTTCAAGTCAAGATGAGGACATGGTCAGGTATACAAAACACAAACCTACAAGACGACCATATGGTGCGAGCATTTTATTGAACCCACAAACTATGGCGGGCATTTCCCCAAGGTCACCTGAGCCAGTTTTCCAACACTTAGAGTCATTTTTAGGAATTTCTCCAAAGTTTATCCTGATACCCTATTTTGGCAGACTTATAACTTTCTCCTCAGACATGCTTGAGCAAAATTGAGACCATGGTCAGGTAGGCCAATCAACAAGCTACATCTTGAACACATGGTGTGGGCATTTACTTTAACCCATGAATAATGGTGGGCATTTTACTGAGGCCACGTAGGTAGTTTTACTCCCTCTGGTGCAAAACAACTTGAAACCCTGTTTTGGTAGACTTTTAACTTTTTCATCAAACATTCTTTTTGATAACTTAGACCATGGTAGGATAGCCTCTTCAACAAGCTATAGCATGATAGTTTCAAATAATTTTTATCATTCACCTATGAGGTATGACGTGCATTTCCCCAAGGCTATTTGGACCAATTTTCCAACACAACCAATTTTCAGAATGTCTAAAACTGCTTGAACCCTTGTTTTGGCAGATCTGTAACTTTGCCATAAAGAACTCTTTTGAATAAATGAGACCATGGTTAGATATCCTATTCAACAAGGTATATCCTGATATGATGGTGCAAGTATTTTCTTCAAACCATTAATTATGACGAGTATTCTCTTAGAGCAGTTTTGACCAATTTTTCTACACTTAGCCATTTTAGACCATGGTTAGATAGCCTATTCAACAAGGTACATCATCATACTTGTCATGTCATCACTTCCTTTGTCATTCCTTTGTATTCTACTGACTTTTTCCTGCCATCTTCTCTAATTCTACTTCTGATTTTGTTACACTTCAACCATTAAGTGTGCTTGTCACATAGATGTTTTCCAGACAAAATGCTTTTGTTCAATTTGTCACCTCTACTTGTTGTCTTTGATGATGATAGCCTTTTATTTTTATCAAATGATATTAATTACTTTTCAAATACCAAGTGCAATTTTTTGATATTTACTCCCCCAGAGTATATGATCCCCTCTAATGCTAATTTAAGGGTTTCTCTCTTTAGGTCACGAGAGACTTTAGAAAAGACATTCATCATCTTTCTCTCCAACGGTGTATTTTAGATCTTCATATAGCTTTCCATCATAATGGATGTCATTCTCATCTATAGCACTATTATGCTGAACATCATCTTTGGAAAGTGCTTCATTGATGCTTGGAATATGTGTTTCCTCTGACTCTTTGTAGTCTTCCTTTCTTCTCCATATCTTTCCATGAGGTACCTTGCTTACTGACTTTCTTTGTTTCCTGGATTCTGTAATTTGATATTTTCCCTTGGTTCTGCAATTAGCAGCCTTGTGACCAAACTTGTGACAGCAGTGACAATATCCATAGAACCTTCCTTTATACTTGAGGAATCTTTGATCTTTCTGATTCACAACTTCCATCTTCTTCCATCCCTTCCTTTGTTCTTGGACTTTTATTGAAGCATTCTTCCTCAACTTACATTCTCTAGCCATATGTCCAAAATTATTGCATGAGTAGCAATGACCAAAAAAGATCTGCTGGACTCTGCTTGTCATTGGTGTTTTAGGTATCACATTAGTTTTGTCTTTTCTCCATCTTTACTAATCTCTTCATCTTTACTATCTTCCATGGAATAGAAGAATTTATTCCCGTCATTAAATTTTTTCTTGTATATAGTTTTGTTCTTTTGATCTTCCTTATGGATGCAAGTTTCTTCATCATCATTCTTGAAAATAGCAAGTTCTGCTTTTACTATTTCTTTGACTGAATAAAGCTTCTCCAGTTTGACCCAAAGTTCCTTAGCTGAGATGCATTGTCCTATATTTTCTTTGATGGGTTGAGATAGTCCATTAAGTATGGCCTCCATTGTTATTGAGTATGCACTCATTAGTAAGTATGCACCCCATCCTAATGATTGTAAGTATGCACTCATTCTTTCTCTCCAATATGCATAGTATTCTTTATCAAGTACTAGAGCTCTGTGGGATGCAATATCTTCTTGTTGATCCATAGTGGTTTTTAATAGGATCTTCCTTCCAGTGGTTTAGACTGTAGTGAAGGATCCCACTCTGTTACCAATTGTTTGAATATTGGTCAATAATAAGAGGGGGAGTGAATCAGTATTGTTAAATAATTCAAGCAAGAAACAAATCTATATCACCCTATGAATTTTATTAGCACAAGGACACCTTCTTGCGGGCATTTCCAATTGACCTTTTTAACTGCTGATTTGACACTTAGACAAATTGTGAAACCCTAGGTCAACATGATGAGATTTTTATTTTCATCCAATTTGAAGTGTGAGAAAGCCAATGGGTAGAGGCCAACAAGGTGATTCCATAAAGACCACTTTCATCCTCTGAAGCTTCTTTCTCTCTCCTCGGCAGGCATTTTTTTGGAGCAGTTCAAATCAAGCTGGGATGCATTTTTGGCAAATCAATATCTTCTCCTATAGAGACGTTTTGGACAAAAAAATGATATGGTTGGATGAAACAATTAACACTCTAGAGACCCATACCCTTAGAATAATTTCATCCATCAACTACTAGAAATGGTGGGTATTTTACTGAGGTCACTTAGGCATTTTTACAAGTATTTTTATACTTAGACAATTTGTGCAATTTCTAAGGTGGATTTTTTATTTCATCGAAATCCTGAACCAATGCCACTAGATGATGTCATATACCTCACTGAGCACACCCAATCTGATTTCACTCTCAGACTCATCTTCAGTTTCCCTAGGTGGGCATTTTACTGAACTTGGTGCAAAATTGCCTAAAATGCTGTTTTGGCAGACTTATAATTTTTTCCTCAGACACTCTCAAGACAAAATGAGACCATGGTCAGGTATAGAAATCAACAAGATACAGCCTAAACATATGGTGCGTGCATTTACTTTAACCTATGAATTATGGCGTTCATTTTCTTGAGGCCACTTAGGCATTTTTACTA
The DNA here is from genome assembly GCA_027924585.1 of Larix kaempferi. Lineage (NCBI taxonomy): Eukaryota > Viridiplantae > Streptophyta > Pinopsida > Pinales > Pinaceae > Larix > Larix kaempferi. The sequence continues at coordinate 9,323,522 of BSBM01000510.1, forward strand.
CCTCTAGTGCAAAACATCATGAATCCCTGTTTTGGTAGGCCTTTAACTTTGTCATCAAACACCCTCTTTGAGAGATGAGACCATGGTAATATATCCCCTTCAACAAGCTACAACATGATAGTTTCAAATGATTTTTACCATTCACCTATGAGGTACGACGTGCATTTCCCCAAGGCTATTTGGACCAATTTTCCAACACAACCATTTTTCAGAATGTCTAAAACTGCTTGAACCCTTGTTTTGGAAGATCTATAACTTTTTCATAAAGAACTCTTTTGAAGAAATGAGACCATGGTTAGATAGCCTATTCAACAAGGTATATCCTGATATATGATGGTGTAGGTATTTTATTCAAACCATGAATTATGGAGGGCATCCTCTTAGAGCAGTTTTGACCATTTTTTCAACACAGCCATTTTTCAGAATGTCTAAAACTGCTTGAACCCTTGTTTTGGAAGATCCATAACTTTGTCATAAAACATTATTTTGAAATGACACCATGGTTAGATAGCCTATTCAACAAGGTATATCCTAATATGATGGTGCGAGCATTTTCCTCAAACAATGAATTATGGCGGGCATTCTCTTAGAGCAGTTTTGACTAATTTTTCCATACTTAGTCAAATTCCAATGTTTCACAAACTTGCCATACTTTTCCATAATGATGTCAGATTGCAACACTGACTTCATAATAGCACCAGAAATTATCCTCTATGAGCTTAATCTCAGCCCCTGCGGGCTTAACTTCACCCTCTACGGGCATCCCTAAGCCCCTGCAGGCTTTACCTCATCCCCTGCGGGCTTAACTTCACTCCCTACGGGCATCCCTAAGCCTCCGTGGGATTAACCTCAGCCCCTACAAGCATAGATAAACCCTTGCGGGCATCTTTTAGCCCTTGTGGGAATTTCTTTAGCCCCTGCAGGCATAATGGAGCTTTTAACCCTTATGCCTTTTTATAAATAATCATGTTTTTCCCTACTTTTGGGAGACCAATAGCTCGCACGTGAGAGCACCAAGGAGGGAATTGATACCACATCTGGATGGATAGATTACCAAGGAACATGCCCATGTTATCTAGAAAAATTATCAGCACAAGGCCACTCTTTGGAGGGAATTTCCAAATGCCTTTTCAACTTTGCAAAATAATATTTTTCCTACTTTTGGAAGATTGATCTTTTGCATATATGACCATCATAAGGAAAAGCTAAAGTAATCTTTTGAATAAATGAGACCATGGTTGGATAGATTATTCAACAAGATACATCGAAGACTTTTTGGATAGCCTATTTGAACCCTAGCAACCAATCTCTCCCATCAGTCACTTCAAAGGTCGGTCAGGGTGATGTCTTGCACAGGTCTCAGACAAGGTAAGGTCTCCAGTCTCTACTCTCGCATAAGGTCTCTAACTGGTAATGTCATATAACCCTTTTCTAAGTACTTTGATCTTTAATTTCGAGGCTTGTGGATATTTCTACTGATCCGTGTTTAGAGTTTTTTGTTCATTTTCGCTCCTATTCCTTGGTTTTTTCCGAAAATGTTGTCTCAAATAGCTTCGTCTTCTACAGTTTTTCCCTCCACTGGCCCTCCTCATTGTTCTATTGTTCCCTCCACTAGCCCTCCTCATCGTTTGATTTTTCCCTCCACTGGCCCTCCTCATCGTTTGGTTGTTGAAGCTTCAGAAAAGGGCAGGTGCCAGATTCCAACCAGTGCTCTGGTTAGTGGCAGCGAGCTCCCGTACGAGAAGATTTGTTACAACAATTCTTCAGATCTAGCTCCGTGTTATATAATGGCAGAAGGTAGCAGTCGCGGTCCTGATGGAAGGACTAGAGTCACTAATGCATTCAACCGAAGAAAGGATAAGTTAGAAAAGGAGATAGAAGAGCTTCGATAGAAGCTAGAGGGGAAATGTGACAAAGAGGACCCAGAGTCCTTGAAAAAGTCGATTGAGGATACCATGGAACGGAAGTTCACAGGTAACAATGTCAAACTGATTGAACAGATGTAGAGGTTCCTTCAGGAACAATGCGAAGCCACCCAACCTTGTGATAGCGAGGGGAGCCCAATGACTTCTGTAGGTTCTAGGCAGTCCACTCCAGCTGACAGGCCGCCTTCCTTAGAGGAAAAATTAATGGAGATTGGTTGAGGGAACCACGCGTCCCACCCACCACGGTCTCTTGATATTTACTTGTTTGATTAGGTTTACTTGTTTCGTTTTCTGTTAGTTTTCCAAGGCCCTTTTGTTCGTCTATATTAATTTTTGGTATGCACACTATTATCCTTTTTGTAAAATAGAAGCTCATGTTATTGAGGTTCTAGGGAGTAGGATTCTATCGTATTAGTGATATAAACATTTGATGTAATCAACAACAAATATTGGTCTATTTTGGTATATAGTTGTTGATCGGCAATTGTAATCGGAAATATTGACGAAGATATATTAATGGATATAAAATTTGTGTATATTCCTCTGGCATTTAAATCTATTTCTAAAAATTCTAGATATATCAATGGATATAAGATTTGTGTATATTCCTTGGGCATTTAAATCTATTTCTATAAGTATTAAAACACTGTGGCCCTGCAAGTAGAACACTTTCGTTAAGCTTCTTTCTTGTGGTAATTTGTAGGATTACTTATTTCTTCCACTTCTCACTTTGCTACAAAGGCTAAGAAGTAAAGCATGACTAGTTTCATAGTTTGCACATGAGATGTTGGTTAAAGAAGAAAGCCTCTTTGAAAGCCAATTTGTAACAAATGGATACTTCTATTGAAATATTGTTGCATTATGAATTCTCAATATTCAAATGACTATAAGACCAGTAACTATTTGTTGGGCTTGTGATTTGGTTTCTTAAATATGTAGTGCAATATTATTTTATATTCTGTTAATTGTAATGTTGTGATTTCTCTGTTATTTGATTCTATAGTATGTATGTTCTGATTATTCAAATTTAAAGCACATTACTAATTATATAATAAAGTCATTATGGTTCTATAAGTAAATTACCATCTTGTTGGAACAATTTCACAACTACTCTATACAACACATCTCTCGTTCTTTCAATCATAGAGCTGATTTATTATCAAAGAAGGGATTACATTTGGAAAATGGTATTCTTCAGGTTACCCCTTTCACTGATCACCATCCGGGGGAAATGTTTTATGTTTGTCTTTATTAATTAGGTTATCCTTTATGATCCATTTTGTAAATTAGATGCACCTGCCTGAGGGGATTTTTGGTTAAGATTTCCTCTGTATCTGTGTTATTTTTATGATGTTATCATAAGCTATGGTTATGATGGTGTATTACCAAATATTGGAAAGCATTATCGGATTTATTATAAAAGACTGCATAGGCTGTTTTCAAAGATTCTATCCTTGGGATAGGTTTTATTGTAAGTTTCTTTGATTCACTTAATGAATAACAAGGAACTTTTTTTTCGTTGAAAAAAAAGGTTCTATAAGTAAATTAATCCTAAATTAATTTGCTAACTCTTAACTCTTAGATCAAACAATCAATATTTTGAGAACTCTTAACTCTCATATCAAATAATCAATAAAGTCATTTTGGTTCTTTTCATGATTGGGCTTCATGATTGCACGCAGGCAGGGTTGGAATTTCATTTTATCTTTTTATTCCAAGGAAAAAAAGCATAATTTCATTATAGATATAACCAAATTACATATCGCAGAGGACATTCAGGATGCCTTTCAGAAGTATGAGCTCAACCAAAAAACTGTGAAAAATATGTTTACTACTTCCTAATCGAAGAAGTCTTCTCAAAATGTACAAAAAGAAGGATAAAGTAGAGGTTCCCATATAGGGTTCCCTTAAAATTCTGGTATATATATACAAAATAAAACTGCATTGTTTGGTGTTCAAAACTGTAGGATTTCAATGCCTTCTATGAAGCAACAGTGGTAGTATTCAAAAACTGCTTCAGGAGCTGTGACAACGATCTTCCACTGTCCTAGTGGTAGATCTAATCCTTTCTTTGACAGCTGATCAACAATGATGTTTCGTTCCCTGTAAACATGGCGATAGGAGAAAGTTTCAAATTCCCTCAACAATCACCTAACATCATCCATAATGTTGCATAAAAAGAGGTTGTGACATCTTTGTATATTATTGATCCAATTGTTTACAAGCATAGAGTCTCCAAAGATCTGAATGTAGTGGAAATTATGTTCAAGAGAAAAACAGAGAAGGAGTTTGAGGGTAGAGAGTTCAGCGAAGTTATTCGTGCTAGGTCCAAGACCCATCTGGATGTGGAAAAAGGATGTATGATTTAGATGTAGGACCGCCCCCCCCCACAAGATAGTTTGGTGGCCACACCATCGAAGTACGCCCAAGGAACATTAGATTCGAAGAGTTCAGGAGTGATGATGCAGATGGGGGTGTTGAGTTTTTGTTGAGGGAAGTAGGTAAGAATGTTCCCACTCTGAGAGGCCACCAACTTGGGGACAGATGGTTTGTCCTGGAACAGAAACTTATTGTGTGCCAACCACGTACCCAGAATCAAAACCTAGGTGAGTCATCAACATGTGAAGGTAGATCCAGTTCACCTTATGAAAATTTTTTGAGAGGTCAAGTTTTATAACTACCCCCTTTAAATTTTTCAGTTTGATCGAGTGAAAACACTTATGGGCCACACCAATTGCCTCATAAATCTGTCTACCTTCTAGAAAACCAAATTGTTCCAGAGAGATGACCTTTGAGAGAATCTTTTTTAACCATTTTGCAATAATTTTTGCCACCACTTTGTATGTGATATTGCAAAGAGAGATAGGGCAGAAATCGTTGAAAGTAGACAACCGATCTAATTTTGGGATGAGATCAATGAAGGTAGAATTCAGGGGGGGTGGATGTGTCCCCAAGATCTCGATTTCGCCACAAGTTGAAGAAGATCATCCCTAATGCTCTCAAAATGTGTCAGGAAAAATTAAATGGTCCAACCATCCGGGCCAAGGCTCTTGTCCTTTTGAAAGCTGTGGAGGGTTTCCTTAAGTTCCTCTTCCGAAATCTCCTCCATGAGATCCTGGTTGTCCTCAGGAGTGATGAAACCAGGGAAGTATTGAGAGACTTGAATTTGAGTCAAATTGCTCTTCTATTTAGTCTCCATGTCTCCTCTTTGATTTGTAAAATTTTTTTCCTATGGGTTTCAAGAGCATTAAGGTGGAGAGTAGAGTCAGGATTCAAGAAACCAAACCCATCCGACTCTTGGGAAGTGCGAAGCTTCAACTCCACTTGAGATAGCTCCAGCTCATCTCGTACCTTCTTTTTGAAGGCCCACTCTTTTAGTTTTTTCTTGATATCCAGGAGGTTTTTTGCAAAATGTTGTGCAGCAAAGTTCCCATCAGTAGGAAAGTAGGGATTCCAATTTTCCTTTATGATGTGAGTGACCTCCTCTTCTTTAAGCTAGGATGCAATAGTTTGAAAGGACTCGTAGGTTTAGAAGCAACTCCCTTTATTTCAAGAAAAATTGGGGAATGGCCTGAGAGTCCCCCTGAATCCACTCATAGAGGAAAAACAAGATTTTGGTCGAGGAGGTGCTCAGCTAGGAGAAAATGGTCCAGACGTTTGGCCATCCTATGAGCCCCCGTTCTTCTGTCGGTCCAAGTAGGTTTGATCTTATCAGGCCGAAGGTCCACCAGCTTGTGAGAGAGCAAGAGTTGTTCAAACAAATCCACCTGTTGGTCCATTCTGGCACTAGGACCCCAAATTTCATGGTTCCTAAGAGAGAAATTTAGGTCTCCCCCAATGATAAGGTCGTCCGATTTGAAAAATAATTTACAAGACAAAGAATCCCAGAAGGGGACTCGATTCTTATAAGGGCCATATATAATTACTATACTGAAGCAGGATTTTTCAACAACATGGTAAACTTCCACTCCTAGAGCTGAATGCGACCCCCAATATTTTTTAAGTCGCACACTGTGAGTATTCCACCCAGTGGCAATATCTGCAGAATGACCGTAGGCATCTAGCGCCCGAAATTCCATGAAAGTGAAGAGGGAGGAAAGAATGGTTGTGACTCTCTCTTCTAGCCTCAATGTTTCCTGTAGCAGTAAGACATAAGGATGATGCAGAGTAATCATCCTCTTGAGGCCAATTTTTTTGGGCTCACTTGCCAACCCACAACAATTTGATAGGATATCTCATCATTCAGTTTTGTACTCTGCATGCATGCATCCCAGTCACTAGTTTGATGCCTCCAGCACCTTATCCCCAGTTTGCTAGCACCCGAGATCTTCTTTCCATGAAGTTATAGCCCTCCTAGTCAGTAAGGTGCCCACTTCTCACCTACCACTTGAGAAAGGCACACTTCTTCACCTACCACTCAGTTCACTTCAGTTAGTTAGTTGTCTTTCCTTAATTTAAGGCTAGATTGACTCTTAACTGATTGTATCACTCCGTTGGACCCCCAGTGAGACTAGAATACCTATTCTGACTTGAGTTAGCTCCTCATGCACCCTCCACTGAGCCTCCTTCATTCAGTTAGTTCCTACATGTGTCAGTTACACCTACCACACTCAGCTAGACTCAGTTTGACACTTGGTTGACCGTTACTTGTGCATTGATGACTCCATTGATCTGATGATGAGGACTCCTAGTTGGAGCCAAGCTATTCCATGCAGTATATTCGAATGAACTCCTTGGTTAATTCAAATTGCTCAGTCATTGTTACTGTATTGTATTGTATTCTACCATTCTAGGTTCAATAGAGCACTGTTGCAAGCCTTTTGCACAGTGTTGCACATCTTTTTTGAGTTTCATCTATTGTAATTGATTTACTTGTTCATTAGATCTGTTGTGCTTAATTTCACATGGTATCAGAGCCATGGCAGGGACAAGATTTCTTTTCTGCAGGTGTTCTACATGAAGATTGAGTGATTTTTGCTCAAAAATATCATAGCTGTGGCATGCATTATCTCTTGTGCATTCACTACTGCTGAAATTTTCTCTCCAATCCACTCCAGAAGCCGTAAGTTTTCCACAAAATTCCTGGATTTGAATCATTGGATCTTCAAGCTTGCTTGATCTCCTATGTCGGGTGTGATACAACTCTAAAATTGGTGGATTGTTCGACCTTATTGTCCTTGTTTTCTTGTGATTTGTAGGTTTTATAACTCCTCCATTAGCATTCGCTATCATTGATATGGATTCTTCTTCTTCAAAGCTTCTCACTCCTTTCATTTATTTTGAATGGAAGGATGACATGGAGATTGTGTTGCACTCAAAAGGGTACTACAGAGTCACCATGGGCCTCGAAGTTGAGCCAAATACACTCAATGAGAAATCCAAGCACTTCAACAAATTGGATAAGCATATGGTCTTCTTTAGCTCAATATCTCCAAGTATCTTCATTTCCACCTCAGTCGATTGACTACTCCAAAAGCAGTATGGGAGCAATTTGAAAAGCTCTTTGGGAAGCAAGATGAGATGCGGTCTTTTCAATTGGAAAATGAATTGATTGCCTTGAATCTTGACAATTTCGAAACCATAAATTATTTCTTTACCAAATTCAAGCACTTGGTATTGCTATTGAAGCAAAGTGGAGTTGTAAAGGAAGATAAACAATTGATTCTTTCTATTCTCTCAAAAATTGGAAAATATTATTTGGTATTTGTCTCAACATTCAATTCCAGAAAGCTCACAATTCCGAATTGGAAAATGCCTACCTTAAGTGCCTTCATTGAATCCATGATGAAGGAGCATTATAAACTCATTCAAATGGGGACCATATGATCCAAAGACAAAGATTTATTTGTTGGAGGATCCAAAGCTACGAATGGAAAAGGGAAGCAAAAGAAAGAGAAGCCAATGTTTGATCCTTCCAAGCAAAGAGAGAAAAACAAGCAAGCGGATGAGCCATCCAGTTCAAGAAACAAGCAAAAAGGGAAAGAGGGCAAAGAGAAATGTAAATGTTTGTATTGCAGAAAGGGATATCATCCTAAAAGATCATGCATGAAGAAAGCCATAGATCAGATGGTCCTTCTTTTAGAGGAAAAAAACATAACCCTTCCTCACAGTGCAAGTAAGAAGGAGAAAAATGATCATCCCGAGAGAGGTCATGCACTCATGGAAAATGTTTCGATTACTCCAACTCTACTCATTGATTCTGGAGCTTCGAACCTCATGGCTACAAATAAAGATTCTCTATCATCATTTGATCCCAACAACACCATCTCCATCCACATGGGAGATGACTCTCAGATCTCTTCAAAGGGCAAAGGTACTATTCATTTAGAGCATGGCAATTTTCACAATGTGCTCTATGTTCCATCCTTAGATTCGAATCTTCTTTCCGTTTATTAGATGAATCACACTAGTTCACCAAAGAAAGTTGTATTCTTCCCTAACAAAGTTGAAATTTCTGATATTCAAAGTGGAAAAATTATTGCAATTGGAAAAGCAAATCATGCTTCAAAAGCATATGAATTTTCACACTTTCTGCCGCATGACAAGCCCACCGCTCTTCTGACTCATGGAAATGAAGTTAGTAGGCTATGGCATGAGAGGTTTGGACACATAAATTATAAATATTTGCATCTTCTATAGAAAAATTCCATGGTTGATGGCCTTCCGATGATCAAATCCTCAAAGGGAATATGCAATTGTTGCATCATTGAGAAGCACCCCGAGCACAAGTTTGACCGAGGCAAAGCTAGCAGAGCTTCTACTATTTTGGGGCTGATACATCATGATATCAATGGTCCACTACCACATACCTCCATTAATGGCTCAAGGTATGTTTTGACATTCATCGATGAATTCTCCAGATTTACATGGGTTTGCTTTCTGAAAAACAAGTCAGAAGTACTAGAAAAATTCAAGTTTTTTAAGGCTTCTGTTGAGACTGCCACCGAGAGGAAGATAAAAGATCTTATATCTGATAATGGAGGTGAATATATCAAATCAGAGCTGCTGCAAATTTGTGCTTAAAGCAGCATTCAAATCCAACACACAGTTCCATACACACCTCAGATGAACGGTGTAGCGGAAAGGAAGAACAGATCACTGAAAGAGATGGAAACCTGTATGATTGAATCAAAAGGTTTGGCTGAAAACCTTTGGGCTGAGGCCATGAATGTTTCTGCATACATTAAAAATAGGGTTCCACATTCATATTTGACTAATATTACACCTTTCGAAGCTTACACATGTCACAAACCTGATGTGTCAAATTTCCGTGTTTTTGGCTCAACCGCTTGGGCTAGAATTCCGACTGAAAAGAGAAAATCTTTGGATCCGCAAAGTGTTGAATGCATCCTTTTGGGATATGTTAAAGAATAAAAAGACTACAAACTAATGGATATTAGATCCAACAAGATATTCATTGAGCGAAGTGTCATATTTGAAGAACCGCTTCAAAATCTAGAACTAGTCGAGGAAGAAACTGCTGATTCATCGCCTCCATTAGAAGAAGATTTCGAAAAACATGATGAAAGTATTGGTTCTGATATTTATGATATTTTATAAGACTTTGATGAACATGATATATCAGGTTCAGAAGATGATCCAGTTGTGCCCCAACACTTTCCAAAGTGGGCCCAAAATACACTCAATTTTGTTGGTCAAAACATTGGAAGTCCCGTCGATCCAAGGAGGACTCAAGCAGACTTTCAAAGAGAAGGTATGGCTCTTTCATTCTCTGATCCTTTTCTATCTGAGAAATGTTATTTGATGATAGGTTCAGATCCTAAATCATATTATCATTCCCACCAAGATCCAAGATGGCAAACTGACATGGATGAAGAGTACAGTTCACTTCAAAAGAATGCTACATGGGAGCTAGTTTCTCTTCCACCTGGGAGGAAATTAGTCCAATGTAAATGGGTCTACCGCACAAAGGTTGCTGCTGATGGATCAAACTATAAATAAAAATCTTGGTTGGTTTCAAAATGTTTCTCCCAAGTCCAAAGAGTGGACTACACTGAGACCTTTGCACCGGTTGCAAAGATGGATTCGATCCGTCTTGTTTTAGCTATTGCCGCATCCAAGCACTGGGAAGTGCGCCATATGGATGTGAAGAGTGCATTTATCCATGGATATATGAAAGAATAAATATATATGAAGCATCCAAAAGGATATATATCATATCCAAAGTTAGTATGCATATTGAAGAGGTCATTGTATGGATTAAAACAGGCCCCAAGAGCTTGGTATGCTAAGATGGACTCCTTCCTTCTCTCCCAAAACTTCGGAAGGTGCAAATTAGACCCAAATGTGTACCTAAAGAAAAATGAAGGTAATTTTCTGATTATAGTTCTTTATGCTGATGATATCTTAATAACTGGAAGCACTCTTACTTCAATCGACCAGTTAAAGAATGCTTTAAATCTAGCTTTTGACATGAGCGATTTGGGCTCGCTAAAACAATTTTTGGGGCTTGAGATTGCACAAAATTTTGATGGGATCACCATATCTCAGAAAAAAATACATTTCAGACCTGTTAAACAAGTTCAACATGTCATATTGTAAGGCAACCCCCTTTCCATTCCTCTCAGGAATCAGTCTTGAGGAGGGAGATTCTACACCGCTTGCAGATTCTACATTGTGTCGATAGTTGATCGGTTCTCTACTATACTTGACACACTCAAGGCCTTATATATCTTATGCTGTGAGTGCTGTATCAAGATATATACAGCAGCCACATGAAATCCATTGGCGGGAATCCAAGAGGATCTTATACTATGTGTAGGGTACTCGATACTTTGGCATACACTATGTTGCAGATTGTGAGCTAAATTTGATTGGGTATACTGATTCAGATTGGGTGGGTGATAGTATTGATCGGAATCCACTTCCGGTTATGTTTTCATGATTGGAGATGGTCCTATTTTCTGGTCAACCAAAAATAAGGTAGCCATTGCATTATCTTCAGCAGAGGCAGAGTATCGAGGAGCAGTCAATGCTTGCATTCAGGCAGTTTGGTTGCAGGGTATTTTGTCGATATTGGTAGTACTACTTTGACTGTCATTTTTTGTGACAATCAAATTTCTATCAAGATCTAGATGGATCTAGTTCAGATTCAGAGGACCAAGCACATCGAGATCCACATGCACTACATCCGAGAGCTTGTGCATGACAGAACCATTGTTTTGCAATATTGCCCTACTGACGAGCAAATTGCAGACATCTTCACCAAGAGATTCACTGAGAAGAAGTTCTCTTACCTTCGTTCACTGTTGGGGGTGAGTTCCATCATGGGGGAGACAGATTAGATCCTTCTATGTTCAGCTTGAGGGGGGGCTTTCTTCACATTGTGTTTTTCCTCTTTCCTCACTTAGATTTATTTCTAGCATTTTTTGGATTATTGTATCGGGGTGACCTTTGGTCTCAGTAACCAGGGCCCTATTCAGTTATTATTTTTTACATCATAGTATAGCTTGAGGGGGGGTGTTAGGATATCTCATCATTCATTTTTGTACTTTGCATGCATCCCAGTTGTTTGCATGCATCCTAGTCACCAGTTTGATGCCTCTAACACCTTATCCCTAGTTTTCCAGCACCAAGGAGCTTCTTTCCATGCAGTTATATCCCTCCTAGTCAGTAAGGTGCCCACTTCTCACCTACCACTTGAGAAATATGCACTTCTTCACCTACCACTTAGTTCACTTTAGCTAGTTAGTTTTCTTTTATTGATTTAAGGCTAGATTGACTCCTAACTGATTGTATCACTCCGTTGGACCCCCAGTGAGATTAGACTGCCTATTATGACTCTAGTTAGCTCCTCATGCGCGCTCCACTAAGCCACCTTCATTCAGTTAGTGCCTACATGTGCCAGTTACACCTACCACACTCAGTTAGACTCAGTTTGACACCTAGTTTACCATTACTTGTGCATTGATGACTCCACTGATTTGATGATGAGGACTCCTAGTTGGAGCCAAGCTATTCCATGCAGTATATTCAAATGAACTCCTTTGTTAATTTGAATTGCTCAGTCATTGTTACTGTATTGTATTGTATTCTACAATTCTAAGTTCAATAGAGCACTGCTGCAAGCCTTTTGCACAGTTTTACACATATTTTCTGAGTTTCATCTATTGTAATTGATTTACTTGTTCATTAGATCTGTTGTGCTTAATTTCACACAATTTAGGGATAGAATCTTCATTGGTCAACCCCATTCCGGGCATATGCTACTCTAAGCGCCCCAAGGATGGATTTTCGAGTGTCGTATGCAAGATCCAGGAGGGCACGGTGTTGTGCCGAAGCGAGATGAGAGGGTCTCCCCCTGATCTTTCCCTTACTAAGCAACTATGTATTTTTTCCCATCCCCTGAAGCGGCATTATAAGGGGTTGGAGGGAAGGAATATCTCTCGACCGGTGTTTGAAACGAATCGGTAGTGTGGATGAGGGGAAAATGGAAGGCTCTGCCGAACCTGGGCAGGGAAAGGTAGAAGAAGGGGGAAAAGTGGAGGGGGAGAGGAAGGGGAGGATGTGGGACAATGGAGAGTAGGTTCAGGTACCGGAGAGGTCGAGGGTAGGAAGGTCAGGAAGGGTGTGGGAGGAGTAGCAGGACGAGCATCAGGAAAAGGGGAGGGTGGGGGATCCAGGCAAGCGAAATAGAGAGATTGTAAATGATCAACCAAAGAGTTTAAATGAGAAGGGAGAGAGGAGTTCATACCCGAAGTTGTAGAGACCAATGGTATCGGTGCAGGAGTAGCCGAGGAGACAATGGGAGCTGCTTCCAAACCAGGCGGGACCGTATAATGTGCTTCCATGGTACGATCCATATACACGCATCGAGACCCAACATATGGCTCTTGTCTTCCCATCCTTTGTGTGTCGATGGAGTCAACTGGGAGCCCACATCCCACTGCCCTTTTCTTAGGCCGATCCGCCCACTCAGAGAAGGTCTGTGGGCAGTTCCGGGCAATGTGACTGTAAACATGGCAGCGATGGCAGCGAAAAGGGACACCCTCATAATCCAGGGGTTGAAGTGTGGTAATCTATCCCCACACAAAATTTAGACTTTCTCTAAGGCCCGGACGGAGGTTTAAGGAGACAAGAATTCTGGCCACTGTTCTCCTGTGTGTTTGAAGAAAAGTCATGTCTGCATCGATGAAGGCCCCAAGTGAATTTCCAATATCCCGAAAGGTTTCCCAGGTACAGAATTCCCAGGGGGGGCCTGGGAGTCTGACCTAAACCGGCACTGTATCAAGCCTTTCACGGTCGGCATCGAACATCAGTGTCTAGTTTTTCAGAATGAAGGGGGTGTTTCCAAAACTCCAGTGTTTTTTTAAAATAAGATCCACCTCCTCTTTGTTCCTCAGTTTGAAAATGAACCAATCGCGAGAAAGGACAGTAGCTTCAGTTTTGTAGGTTAAGAGGGAGCCCCAAGTATTTTCAACCCATCGGTCCAGTTGTTCCAGTCTGGGGTACTTCCCGCGAGCCGTGCCAACAACTGCCAATTCTTCCATCCCAAGAGACTGGGCCACTGTGATGTTTTTCCCACAGATAAGGTTCAGAGGGGTCCCAGAGGATTTAAGGCACTTTTCCTTCTTCTTCCCACCCACCAGTGGAGTCCCCGCTGAGAGAGGAGGGCTTTTTGAAGCCGAACCAGAGGCCGAATCCACCTTGTCCTATGAAAGGGTCTCTTCCGGAGGAGAGCCCTGTTGATCATAATGTTGAAGAAATGATGCAATGAAACCCTTAGGGTTTTTCGGCAACGGTAAATATAAGACCAGGTCCTGTGCAAAAGTGGTGTCATTATTGAAATTCGAAGGCCAAATCGTGTCCAGGAAGTCGAAGCTAGGATCATAAGAGGGTGCCCCCAATCATCAGGGAGATGCTCAACCTGGGTGCGATCAACATCCGTAAGAATAGGGACACCAAAATATGAGTTCAGCTGAGGAGGCTCAAACAAAGAATAATTATTTCCGTCGAGAAGAGGATCCAAGGGTCTGGCATAAAGAGTAAAAAAATTCGAGTCATTAGAAACCCCAGAAGTATAGAAATCAGAGAGAACCCCTAAAACTGTTGGTGAAGACCAAGAGTGGGAGAGGGTAGTGGTGTATCCACCACCGAAATCCAGTGAGCCAGATGTCACCATCCCTATTCCTGTTAACGAGGAAGAATCCACGATAAACGGGGTAAAGGGCAAGGTAAAAATGGATTTACCCTCAAAGGGGTCTGCAAAATAGTCAACCTTGTCCTCCCTCAGAAAACCATCTGTTTCACCTCCGTGGCATGTGATAACTGGCACTCAAATCCCCCCCTCCCGATGATGGAAAATTTTATGGCGAGGCACAGTTCCAAGAAGATAATGGCCTACCAAAACATCTAATCAGCACTAGCTTTTTAAACTAACAATTCAACACTAAGACAAAATTGTCAAACCCTAGGTCAAAATGAGGACATTTTTATTTTCATCAAATTGGAAGTATGAGACACCCAATGGATAGAGGCCAACAAGGTGATTTCATCTAGACCAATTTCATCCTTTGAGACCTCTTTCTCTCTCCTCAGCGGACATTTTTCTGGAGCAGTGCAAATAAAGCTAGGACACACTTTTGGCATATCAATATCTTCACCTATAGAGACTCTTTGGACAAACCAATGATATGTTTGGATGCACCAATCAACAATATAGAGACCCATACCTCAAAATATTTTAAGACATCAACCACAGGAAATGGCGGGCATTTTATTGAGGTCACTCAGGCATTTTTACAAGTAATCTTATACTTAGACAATTTTTGCGTTTTTCTAGACTGGAGCAATCCACCTGAAACATTGTTTAGGAAGACCCATAACTTCCTTTTTAGGAACTCTCAAGACAATCAGATACCATGGTCAGGTAGAAAAATCAACAAGCTACAGCCTGACACTATGGGGCGGGCATTTACCTTAACCTATGAATTATGGCGGGCATTTTCCTGAGGCCACTTGGGTAGTTTTTTTACCACTAGTGCAAAAACAGCCTGAAACCCTATTTTGGCAGGCCTTTAACTTTGTCATCAAAAACCCTCTTTGAGAACTGAGACCATGGTATGATAGCCTCTTCAACAAGCTATAGCATTATAGTTTTAGATAATTTTTATCATTCTCCTATGAGGTACAACGAGCAATTTCCCAAGGCCACTTGGACCAATTTTCCAACACTTAGCCATTTTTCATAATTTGGACCTCTTTTGTTTCTCTTGTTCGTAATATGCAAAAATATATTTTTCCTACTTTGGCAGGTTAATTTCTTGCACACATGACTATCAGGAAGTAACCTCAAACCATCACTAGATAGCTACTTCAACAAGCAACAAGTTCATGTGAACTGATGAATTTATCCCCACAAGGACAGTTCCTGGCGAGCATTTCCAAATAGCCCCTTTACCTTGTGATTTTAACACCTAGCCTAAGTTCACTTGTTCTTAATATGCAAAACAAGTTTTTTCTCAATTTGGCTGGTTAATTTCTGGTTAGTTTTTTGGTAGACTTATAACTTTCTCCTCAGACATGATTAAGAAAAATTAAGACCATGGTCAGGTAGACAAATCAATAGGGTACAAACTTACCATATGCTGTGGGCATTTACTTTAACCTATGATTTATGGCATGCATTTTCTTGAGGCTACTTAGTCAATTTTACTTCCTTTGGTGCAAAACCATGTTTTGGCAGACCTATAACTTTCTCCTCAGAAGTGATTAAGGCAAACTGAGACCATGACTAGATAGCCACTTCAACAAGATACAGCCTATTATGATGGTGCAAGCATTTTTCTCAAACCATGAATTATGGCGGGCATTCTCTTAGAGCAGTTTTGACTAATTTTTACATACTTAGTAAATTCCTGAAAATGGCTAAGTGTTGGAAAACTGGTCCAGGTGGCCTAAGGGAAATGCCCGCAATAATTTGGGGGTTAGAGAAAATGCCCGCACCATATGGTCAGGATGTACCTTGTTGAGATGTCTACTTGACCATGGTCTCATATTGTCCAAAAAGTGTTTGAGGAAGAAGTTATGGATCTGCTAAAACAATGTTCCATGCATATTGGACCAGTCTAGGAAAGCGCAAAAATGATCTAAGTATAGAATCCGTAGAAATGCCTGAGTGACCTTAGTAAAATGCCCGCCATGTCTTGTGGTTGGTGTCTAAACTTATTTTGAGAGTATGGGTCTCTATAATTTTGTTTGTTGCATCCAACTATATCATTGGTGAAGAGTTAGAGTCTCCGGGGAAGAAGATATTGATCTGCCAAAAGTGATTCTTATTTTGATTTGCACTACTCCAGTAAAATTCCCGTCAAGGAGAGAGAAAGAGGTATCAAAGGATGAAATTGGTCTAGATGGAATCACCTTGTTGGCCTCTATCCATTGGGTGTCTCACACTTTTAGCAGGAAACAACCTGCCCTAGTTAAGTAGGTTAAGTAGCACTTTTGACAGATCCATATCTTCTTCCTTGGAGTCTCTTTGGAAAAATTGACACCATGGTTGGGTAGAAAAAATACCAACCTACAATATTCCCATATGGTGTGGGAATTTTATTCAACCCACAATTTATGGTGGAATTTCCTTGAGGTCACTTGAGACAGTTTTTCTAACACAGTCATTTTCAGGAAATTCTTCAAGGTTTATCTTGAAACCCTATTTTGCTAGGCTTAAATGTTTCTCCCAAAAAAATATTAAGGCTAACTGAGACCATGAATAGATAGCCACTTTAACAAGCTATAGCCTGGTATGATGGCACAACCATTATCTTCAAACCATGAATTATGGCGGGCATTCTCTTAGGGAATTGTTTACTAATTTTCCCATACTTAGTCAATTTCCAAGTTTCACAAACTTGTCATACTTTTCCAAAATGTTGTCAGATTGCAACACTGTCTTGATGATGGAACTAGAAAACTATCATGTGTCTTTCCATCCTTATCACACATGTCATATCATCACTCATCATACATGCCATGTCATTACTTATATTCCCAATGCCAACCATCTGATTTGTCATCATACCACCTCATCCATGGCTCTTGTCAATATAGACATATATATATGTCATCATAGGCAATGTCTCTCATCTTATTTGCCATCAATGCCAACCAATGCCAACCTATATTGCATCTATTTCCCCATTACAATTGACTCAAAGGGGATCTATTGCCCTGACTTACAAGGCAGGATTTACCTAGCTCAATGACTTTACATATTAATCAAATACAATAATGACATCCTGACGGAGGAATAAAACATCTCCGAATAAATTACATCAACAAAATACAATAGAATATTCTTCGAAGTTACAATATTTCAACAGGTGGTGGTGATGAAGATGATGATCATGATGAATATGACGATGATGGCGATGATGAAGATGATGAAGATGATGATGATGATGAAGATGATGAAGATGTTGATTAGGAAGACGTAGATGACGATGATGATGACGACGACGATGATGATGATGATGATGATGATGATGATGATGAAGATGATGATGATGATGATGATGATGATGATCAATGATGGTGGTGGTGATGACGACACAATGATGATGATGATGATGAGGATGAGGATGAGGATGAGGATGATGAGGATGATGATGATGAGGATGAGGATGATGATGATGAGGATGATGATGATGATGATGATGATGATGATGATGATGACCAGGATGAGGATGATGAAGATGATGATCATGATTATCATGATGGTGATTAGGATGAGGGAGATGACGATGATGATGGTGACGACGACGATGATGATGATGATGATGATGATGATGATGAATATGAAGATGACGAAGATGATGATGATGATGATGATGAATATGAAGATGACGAAGATGATGATGATGATGATGATGATGGTGGTGGTGGTGACGATGACAATGATGATGATGAGGATGAGGATGAGGATGAGGATGAGGATGAGGATGATGATGATGAGGATGATGATGATGATAAGGATGAGGATGAGGACAATGATGATGAGGATGATGATGATGATGATGATGATGATTAGGATGAGGGAGATGACAACGACGATGACGACGACGATGATGATGATCAATGATGGTGGTGGTGATGACGACGACAATGATGACGATGATGATGAGGATGAGGATGAGGATGAGGACGATGATGATGAGGATGAGGATGAGGATGAGGACGATGATGATGACGATGAGGATGATGATGACCAGGATGAGGATGATGAAGATGATGATCATGATTATCATGATGATGATCAGAATGAGTCGGATGATGATGATGATGAAGAAGATGATGGTGATGGTGATGGTGATGGTGATGATGATGATGATGATGATGATGAAGATGATGATGATGATGAAGATGTGATGACAAGATCTTTACCTTGGTATTCACTAAAGTCTTTTGATCTTGGACAACATTATAATAGAATGGTTGTGAGTGATTATTCACTCCTATAAAGAATGAACTTTATAGAAGTACCAAACCTCTCAGTTAGGATCTTCCTCTTTTAAGACACTGGACTAGGTCCATAAGTCTTGATTCTTCATGTGCACAAATATAAGAACGTGAGGCTTCATAGGGCCCAAAAGGGACTTCATAATCATAATCATCATCATCATCATCATCGTCATATTCGTCCTTGAAGGGACTTATGTATAGGATCTCACTATAAGCAATGCAACCAATACAAATTATGACAAAATCCTAGTTAAATTAAATTAAATTAAATTAAATTACATTAAATTAAAAACATAGAGTTGTTTAACTAAAATTAATTTAAAATGCAACAAAATATAAAATTTGCAAATAAAAAAACCCAAAATAAACTAAATAATAAATAAATATGCAAATAAAAAAACAAAAAAACATAGAGGGAAAAGATTCCCGCGCACTAGCTCATTAGCAGCATCCAGAGCAAAACAACAAAGAACAAGTTCACTCCCGCGCACTAGTTCATTAGTAGCATCCAGATCACTGGTAATTTGATGAGCAGAGTAGGGGATACCAGTCTAGAGGATACTGACATTCCCAGGGGAGGCAATCCAGCAGCAGTCTAGAGGATAACAAACGGCCCAATGAATTTGGTAAGTCCACCAACCCTAGAAGCATAGGAATTTGGGAAAAATCCCACGGTTTTGACTGTTTCCACACTAAATACAGACATTTCACTGTTTAATTCATTTTTTCTCAGGGTTTATACGAAATATAGGCCGTATTTGAGGGGAAAAATGACCCATGACAGGCATTTTCCTCGTTGAATGCCAGCCCCATTGTCTGTTTGATAGAGAACGGGCATGGACCCTACCATCACGACCAAACAAATTCGAGATTTCCATGTTGTAGAACACCGTAGAAATGGTAAGAAAATGGTCTTGGGTAGTGTAAGATGATTCAGGGTTGTGATAAGATGATTCATGATCCAACATCACCCTATCCGTGTCCATGTGCAAAAGCACTCAAAACTACCTAAAATTGGTCTAAATTTGGTGAGATTTCACCATGTTATCGTATTTAAAAAAAATCAAGCACGAGGGCATGGAGGGAGGGAAAAATGATGCTTGGGTTGAGGAGGATACTTCATGGAGGTTGGTGATGGAACCCCAAATTGAATCCCCAACATGATCTATATGAGGGGGAACCCCATACCTCTTTGCATGCATTAACTAGTCAAGTGGCCCAAGAAACACACTTCTATATCTGTGTTGTGAACAAATTCCAAATCAATTCAAATCGTGTCTTATACTTCAAAATAATTCAAATATAAATAACTCTAAAGGAAATTACACCTTTCAGAGAAAAATAGCTTTTGATAAAGTTTTTGGGAAGAAATAACTTTTGATATTAGAACATTACAAGTAAATATATTTGCACGCTAAATTATATCCGCTTGGTAACTTATATTCTTGTTATATCAAGTATAGGTACCACCAAATAGGTATCTGTCAGATCTATCTTCCTCGAGTGATGATGAAGATATACTCGGAGAGATTGAAAGTGAGACGTGTTGTACTAGGTCTACGGGTTCTATATCAACTAGATCTGAAAAGGTAAGGAAAAGATTTCGTAGACGCATGCAATATTTTATTGCCAATGGAGGGTCATGTAATTATGATGCTGAGAGCATATTTGTATTTGTAACAAAAACAATACTTCCAGGTGAAGAGTTGTTGATCGATTACAACTTAAATCGAATAGATGTAGCTTCCATGGTCCAGGGTAACCGTGGAAGGTCACATGCTATGCCTCATTAGTTAAATGCTAAATATAGTAACTAAACACGACTACAATAACTACATTTTCGATTTGTTCTGTTAAGATTCGATTTCCACCGAGGACATTCACCACTTTTTTCGTGCTTATTATGAATATTTTCATGTGATAACATGCTTATTACATTGTTATGCTTATCTCATTTTTGTTTATGTTACAATTATTGACTCAACTTTTACTGATTGATTTATTTTGTCAGGGTGACAGCAGTCGAAAGCCACATTCTGCTTCCTCAGTCCAGGGTGACCGTGGAAGGTCACAATCTATGCCTCGCGAGGTAAATGTTAAATATAGTAAATAAATATGACTACAATAAAAAAATGTTTCAATTTTTTTGGTTAACATTCGATTTTCATTGTTACCATTCTCATTTTTCATGCTTATTATGAATATTTCCATATGATAACATGCTTATTAAACTGTGGCGGGGGTCTACTCATCGCCATGGAGCAGAACATCTACTTCTCCTTCGGAGGTAAAAGTAAATATTATTGCAATATCTCATTTTTGTTTATGTTACAATTATTGACTTAACTAAATATAGTAACTAAATATGACTACAATAACTAGAAACTCCAACCCCAGAAGATTTCCATGTGGCAATATGCTTATTACACTGTGGCAGGGGACTACCCATGTTCATCATGAAACAGAACGCGTGTCCTCTACTTCTGAGGTAAAAATAAATATTATTGCAATATCTCATTTTTTATTATGTTACAATTATTTTCATAACGTTTAGTTATTGATTTATTGTGTCAGGGTGGTGCCAGTGGAAAGGTACCTGCTGCTTCCATGGTCCAGGGTGACCGTGGAAGGTCACACTCTGTGCCCCATCAGGTAAGTGTTAAATATAATAACTAAATGTTTCAATTTTTTTGTTAGCATTCGATTTCCATTGTTGACATTCGCATTTTTCTGTGCTTATGATGAATTATTGATTGATTTATCGTGTTAGGGTGAGGACCGTGGGAAGTCAGCAGCCAAAACACCGCATCAAGTAAGTTTTACTTCTTAATAGTAACTAAATTTCATTACAATAACAATGTTTGAATGATGTTTAAGTTATTTTGCTTAATTTTATTGTTTGATGAATTTAGTCCAGTGCACTTGATCTGGGTGATGAGGAGCTTGAGGATGAAATTTACTATTCCATAGACCCAATGGAAACTATGAAGAAGGCCCTGAAAAAGGAAAACATAGAAATGCTTTTCTTGGCTCGCATAAGGCACATGACACAGGAGATCAGGGAAAGGATTGAAGAGTTGAAAGAACGAATAAAATCTTATGGGGTAAGTGGCATCTTCACATCTTTTTTTAAGCTATGACATGATTTCATATCTGATATTACGTTTTCTATTTTTCCAAGTGATCCGATAAAGTAAAATATTTTGTTTGAAGGATTTTTTACAACCCATGACTGGAGAAACTATCGAGACAGGTATAGGTAGCAGTGATGCTCCAATGCAGCAACAACGTCGATAAAGCAATGTACCAATGAGGCATTTTGAAACTCCTAAGGTTGGCCTCCAATCCGTTGATGAGGGCACTAATTTTGATTAGCATGACATCCCAGAGCATGATGAGACAGAGCCTAGGACTCCACATGAATCCAAAGATGAAAGTAATGTAGATGACCAATAAACTTTTCCTGGAGCAGCACGAGTTAAAAGCACCAGATCACTAGATCTCACCTTTCTGGTGGATGACGCTTGTGTTCCGATCAAGATTCAAAATATTGCAAGTATTTATTAATTAATTTATTCATTTTAATCATGAAATTGAAATGGACATACATTCAAATTATTAAAAATTAATGGATTACACGTTTCTGCAGGAAACAATGTTTTCTACATGAATTTGAATGACAAAGCATTGGAGTTGTTTGGCCCCATCATTTGCACATGGTGGAATAGCCAAGTTAGCAAAAAAATAGATGAATTGATAGAGCACATGGTAAACTTGTTTGACAATACATTCAACAAGAAAGTGGTTGCAAAGTTAGATGGCGAGAATTTAAAATATACCAGGGCCCAATACAGGGATAAATTGCAACTTGACCTCAAGCATGAGCACCCTCCCATGGTTCCGGATAAAGAGTGGAAGGAACTCATAGAGGATGCAAAGGAGAACTTGCTAAAAAGACAAGGAAAACAACCACGGCCTGGAAAAGCAAGGTAGACCACATATAAACTTTTTAGTGAAATATGTGCATTTATTTTTTTCTTTTTTGTTTTAAGTAAGAATTCTGATATCTAATGTTTTTCAACATTTTCATATAAAGGCTACCTGACACCTCCAAAACAACCAAGGATAGAGTGGAAAAGCATGGGAAACATAGACTGGGCCAGGGTGGCTATAGAAAACTAAGAGCATGAATTGTAAGAATTAAATGATTAACTATGGGGAATATGTATTTGACAGTAGCAAACAAATATATGTTTTTGATACTGGAAATGATAAATGTGTTATGCATTGCAAGGAAATACGTTCCAAGATGATGCCACCGAGGAAGACCTAAAGCTTGGTTTCAAGTATGGTTTTAAAATTGTGATTGAATATCGGAAAAGATTGGGGCAGACTCCAATCTCCCCAATGACGCAGATGCAGGTAAATAAAATGAATAAGGACACCATTGCAGTATACTATTAAAGTATATTCAATTTTGTTTATATCACCCATAACTAAATATTTATGTTTGATTTTAAGCAACAGTGCAACCGTAGTAGTGAATCTAGCGCTACTTAGCACATACCAGCTGATGTTGGGGTGTGCATGTCCCATGATAGTGGGGAGCAGAGTATCCATTCTAGTATGTGTGCTTTGGAGATAGAAATATCTACTGTGATTATTGTAGCTAGGGTTTTCACCCTAGCTTGTGCAAATGAGCACCTACTAAGGAGAATGGTCTCCTTAGTAGCAGTTCAATAAACAGTAAATTAAAATGCTAAAACAATATGAATTCTAAACTAGCATGAGCATTAAGAAACATAACAAAACATGGAATATAAATGGTTTTCTTTTGTATTAAAATTTTACCTCCAATGTGAAGGTTGGTGAAGTTCTTGCAATTGTCCAAGAGGGTTGCTCCAAACTCCAACTTTTCTCCTTCTCTTTCTCCAAAGGGTGGAAATGGGCCAAAAGGGGCACTCAATGGTGAAAGTAGCTCAAGGGTGAGCTAGGGTTTCAAGAGTGATTTTGGCAGAGTAAGGGTGTATTTGACTGTGGATATGAAATGCGGGGTCTCCATCACCTATTTATAGGTTTTTAGTGGTGGAGTGTTGGCCCATGGTTTTGGGAACCATATGGTTTAGGTCAGCTGTATAGGGTTTTTTCCTCTTTTTTTTAATATTTTTTATTCCCTTTTTAGAGGGTTTTTGCTATTTTGTAGGAATTTTGGATAATTTTGGGGGAAAAAGGGGTTTTTCTAGCCTTTTGGAGGCTTTTTTGGCCTTTTGGAGGTTTTTTAATGGGATTTTAAGGTTTTGAAAGGTAAATATGGTAGGAAATATGGACAAATGAGTCATGTAATGGGGTAGATGAGGTACTAAGCACTTTTTGGGTGTTAACAGATTGCTCCCTGATGTGTGAGGGTAGGAGCTCATCGTATGGCCGATAGACATCATAAGTATTTTATGGTTTTCCTGGGGTGTGGAGAAGAGAAGGATTGAACTAGAGCCCGGAACAACGGTCCCAAACAAACTGCAAAAAAATAAAAGTACATGACCTCAATAATGAATGAGGAATAATCTGAACATATGGACGAGGCAGGCATTCCCATGCTCGTATCAAGATATAGAACAATAATAACAATGGGGTCCAAAATATGGGGACCTGAAATATACATGGCCTCAAACAAGGAATGAGGAAGAATCTCAATATATGGACGAGGCGGGCATACCCATGCTCGTATCAAGATACAGAAAAAATAATAGTGAGGCCCGAAAAAGGGGGACCTGTAGGATACATAGAGAACCACTGTGCACATCATAAGGGCCTAAAGGGGACACAAATTTGGGACATACTACTGGGATGACCATGTCTGAGCTGAAGAACTAATACACTGGAATAAAAATAGTGCTATTGGGTGGGGTAGCAGAGGAACTGATGAGCTGCTGGATCATAGTGATGGGGAGTCATACTCGCAATGGTACACTGAACTAGAACTGAACTGGGTACTCAAGGAAGCATATAACTGGATGGCTTCCGAATACAATCGCCAACGCAACCCAGACATCCATAGGAACATATAACTGGGCATTCCGAAGTGACTCACCAATGTGCTAGAGTCGGGGGAAATCCGCGGTTTTCGACCAATAATTGAAGGGATATAAACCCTGCGTGATTCTCAACGATGCGATCAAGGTGTTGAAGTCGAGCATGTGAGAAACAACTACTCGGAGAGGCAATGATGACTCCTCTCAAAATGGTCCGTAGGCACTCACCACAGATGGTGATGGGTCCAAGGCGCAGGGGCCTCTGGGTCTATCCTCTGGAATAGAGGGGCTGTCGTCGATAGAGGGAGACCTGCAACTATCAAGGCAATGATGGTTCCTTGACAGGAGCGCGAGGTGGAGAACCGAAGTGTGAGAGTACTGATGGTAGGACTGACATATTGTGGGGGATACCTGGGCAAGTAGAGTGGGTGGACTCAAACTTCCTTTGTTTAGAGTATGATGGCGGGGATGATCGGGCAGCATATGAAACTGACTGAGGGGGAAGGGATCATAGCTGTGATGGATCGAAGATAGTGACTGGGATCATGGATACTCAAGCTGGTGTAAAATGGTAGGAGACTGCAGAATACTCTGAACAAAGGCGACCTGATTGGAGGTGCTGTCGAGATGATCGATCATAGTGCCAGGAGGCATGGGGGGACTTCTTCATGGGTTAAGGAACTAGAAGATGTGTGTGTAAAATGGTACTGTCGTGTGGATTTATACGAGCCCAGGACAGTTCATGCTCGTGATTGCTTTCAATTTTAAGGAGTCTGAAAGCGATAAGAAGACTCTGAAATAATGGAATGGTACTGTCGTGTGGATTTGTACGAGCCCGTGACAGTTCATGCTCGTGGTTGCTTTCAATTTTAGAGAGTCTGAAAGTGATAAGAAGACTCCAGGGGGTTGCTTTTTCATGTGTTATCCTCCAAGGCCCAAAGAAGCATAAAAGGATGCAGTGAAGAACTCTTCTAGCCAGTGTGACTAGAGTATTCCTTTTTCGTAATTAGTCTACCAGGTCCGGAAAAGGGTTAAACTTATACCAGATAGACGCTCTGTCAGGTACTTTAACGAGCATGAAAGGAAGCAAGATTGCTTAGCGATCTTTTCATTGTTTTAGGAGTCAGAAAAGAGCTTAACATAAACTCCCTAAGTGCCTTTTTCGTAAAGGACTTGTTTGGCCCGAAAAAGGGATAAAATTATACCGAACAAAAGGAATGGCCAGGCAAGGAGGAAGTGCTCAATCAAGGAACATTGATGAGGACCAAGAACGAGGGTGGGGGGGAACACTGGTGGGCCTCCTTGCGGAATAATGAATGGTGGCAAAATAACGAAATAATTGTAGTATGATAGGAGTGAATGGCTCATGTAAAAATGTGGAACAATCCGATGGCAGCCGATGTGGTGTGCAAACTGAGGCAGCAAGGTGTCGGGACACAATGTTGAAACTGTACCAGGTGAGAGCGAGAAATGATCTCAAGCATCATCATGAGCTCGAAAAAATGAATCCGGCGATATAAAGAGTGTCAAAAATGGATAATGGTTGATGTGACACGCAAACTGAGGCGATGGGGAGCATTTTGGAAAAAGGACCCAAAAAAGCTGGGGGTGAGACTGAGAAATGATCTCAAGCATCATCACGGGCTCAAAAAAATGAATCCGATGATATGAAATATATTAAAAATGGGCTATGGCCGATGTGGCATGCAAACCGGGCTGACAAGGTGTCGAGACACAATGTTGATATTGGTCCTAGTGAGAGCGAGAAATGATCTCAAGCATCATCACGAGCACGGAAAAATGAATCCAGCAATGCAAAGGGTGCAAAAAATGGAGGTCATAAGGACTCCAGAATGGTCAAAGGAAAGAACTATGCATATCAAATCAAATCAAATATACAAGTGACATGTGACCTCAAAAATGGTTGAGATCACAAATGTGAAAAAGTGAGCAGGGTTAATGACTTGCCCCCATGCTATGTGCATAGGGTTTGTGATTGTGGATCACATATGTGTTGGTTTGAACGATGGGTTCATTGACATGCTAAGATAAATGTGATGGGGTAGGGTCAAAATGATTTATCATGCCCCCTATCCTAGGGTCGAGGTAATCTATTATGCCCTTTGACTCAGAGGTGTCAAGGTGGTGCTCTATGATAGCGGGGTCAAGACCAGGCATTTTGGTATAGGACCAGGCAAAGACATCACGGAACTCTTGGAAAAGTTTTTTTTACTCTGCAATCTCATGCTCACTGTAGGAGGATCCTAAGGTAATGATTTCAAGAGCACCAGGTGGGTCAGAGATATCTATGTGGATGACGGGTGAGATATTGGCCATGTTACCTTCCTCAAAGGCCTCAGGAGCAGGAATAGGATCCTTAAACTAGTCGACTTTGGTGGGAAGGAAATCTTTGGACTCAACCGCGAATTGGGTAGCTGTGGTAGAGGAGGATTCTTCTGGGAGGAAATAGGAACAATGGTGCATGTCATCCCAGGGATAATCCGGGGCAATGAGAGCCTCTAGAATCTCCTCATCATTGTGAAAGCTTTGAGTTGTCAAATCGGTTGACGAGGGGACGGGTGTCGAAGAGATCATATAAATGGTGTTAATCTCTCCAGATGGGGATGATACCGGGGGGTGAATCTCCTCGATGGTGGGGGGTGCTGTCTCAAGGTCCAAATTATTCATCTCGTAGAGAGCTGCTATGTAATATGGGAGATCAGAACAGTGATGTGAGTAGTGGTCGTAAATACCGCATATGGCACAAGGGTGGTTGGTACGCAGTGATTTATCATGAGGTTTAGGGGTTGGATCAAGTTCGACAACCGGGATGTTGGGGTCGTCGTCAAGCATTTGCATGTGTTCCTGTAATGCAGGTAATTGGGGACATTGATGAGTCGGATGGCCTAACTCATCACACCACGAGCATTTGGGGGAGCACGAAACATGGGAGGGGGTACAGCAGTGTATGGTTGTGGGCCTCTGCCCCCAGTGGGATTGATAAGAGGAGGGGGATTCGTAGATGACAAAGGGGTAGCGACACCGGGAGGTGGTTGACTAGTAGTGACAATGGGTTGCACCGGTTGTAGGATGAAATTTGGTGTCAGCGGGGGAACGGGAGGTGAAATATACCACACAGGTAATCCTAAGGTTAACCCAGGGAGGCTGAGGGTAGCCATAACTGGGGCGCTTACTACTCCCGAGGGGGGGACTAGGAAGGGGATTGTGTGGATGGGTGTAATACCAATGTGACTAGGTACCAATGGTGGTTTGGGTAACAAGGGAGGTTGATTAGTGGGTGTTTAGGTATTGTGGGAAAGAGTACATAGGTCAGATACTTCAATCGCGGGGGACGGGGGAGGAATGGATTGGAATGTGGAGGTCATCGACGTATCTGAGTAAACTCCAGGTCCCATGCAGGAAACAAACTAGATAGTTTCACCACAAACAGGTTGTTCAACCATGGGGAGAACATTCTCGGGTGTAGCGGGGGAATTTGGATCGTAATAGGTGAGTTGGTCGACCTTGACCACGCATCCGTCATGGGGGAACATCATGGTACGAAAAACGGATGAGGCACCTGCCCGCATGGCATACATGTAGCTACAGCCAAGTAAGAGGTTATAATCAAGTTGGGCATTGATGACCTCTATGTCAATGAGTATGGTTTTACTAGCCAACTGGACAGGGACATTAGCTAAGAGACCTTGGGGTTGAGCCGAACGACCGTCGTAGGCTCGCAACGCAATGGTTGACTGTTGAAGAGTAGGGGATCCCAACTTCTGCCAAACGAATGTGGACATAACACATGTAGAGGCACCTTCATCGATGATGCACCGATGGATGACAAGATTCCTAATGGAAACAGAAACTTGGAATGCTAAAGTGGAAGGCAGGCATGGTTCGGACTGGTCCAAATTGAATGCCATCAGTTGTGAATCATTTGGGTCAATAGCACCAATGGCAGAGAGCAAAGTCTTGCGCTGTGAAGGATAGTTTTTTAAGACTTCTAACACAGACATGGCTGCAGGAGACTGGGCTAAGTCATCTACAATGTTGTAATTTGACGCAGCGCGAGCATTGGGGTTATTGTTGATACGACAAAGTCAGAAGCGAGGTGCTTTAGAGGTGCCATCGAGTGGAGCCAGAGGTATACATAACATCTGATCAGTGGGATGAGCATTAGTAGTTTTGTCGATGGGAGGGGCTTCAGGGGTGGAGCCATATTGGTTCTGACAGGTTTGGAGGTTGACATCATCAACAAGTGGTGAGTACCTGAGTCGAACATGGGTTGATCAGGAGCGGCATAAGTGATCTGTTGTTGTGGGGGCACGTTGCCTTGAGGGGGAGCCAATGGCTGAGTGTTCACTACGCCTTGTGTTGGTAAGGGGTTTTGCAGCACCAAAGGTTGCTGCTGAGGGGGTGGGGGGGTTGGGTGGCACCTGAGGAGCTGCGTGCCCTTGGCGATGGGCATCATCAGTCCAGAGTTGCCGAGCTCACTCCAAATGTGGGAAAGCATGTGTATAGTGGCCATAGACCCCGCAAATAGAACAAGGATGGTTTGTTCACAGATTAGGATTTTTGGCCTGCTTGGGTGGCCGATCAGGGTTCTGGTTGGCAGGTGCCATGTTATTGTTGTCTGGGGGATTGGGAGGTTGACCACCTTGGTTTGGAGGAGGGTTGTTCCCACGGTTATGGCCTTTGCCATACTTTTGCTGGCCCTGTGGGCGCTGGTTGTTTTGGTTCTGCTGCGGATTCTGTTGGGCATATACTTGCCCTTGGGAAGCAGGTGGGTGCTGGGGTTGTGCAGGTGCGGGAGCAGGTCGCGGTGGATCATAAGTAGGGGGAGGCTGCGCAGGTGCTGAACCTTGTGGGGGTTGCTGATACTTCTATGGAACAGGTTGTGGGTTGGCCGCAGGGGCTGCCTGTGGTGGGTAATAAGCATGGTGGGCTTGAGAGGACACAGGAGCTGGCGCAGCCTGTGGGTGGTAATATGGCTGAGGTGCGACCGGGGTGGCGTAAGCGGGGGACGCATGACCAAAGCACTGAGGTGGACATGAGGGTCCGTGGGAATGGTGGTGATGTGCCATGGGAGCATATGAATTGGTTGCTCCGGACTGTGATGTAGCCCACGAAAGGTCGGGGCCATGGCTAGGACATGCTAGGGAAAAGGGTTGGGAATGCGAGGCAATACGGCCAATGATGCCGTCTGCGGCATGGGATGCCCCCGACGCATCGTGTTGGGATGAATCGCCGCGAGGGGCATTAGGTATGATGGTATAGAGATAACCCGACTAGGCATAAATGAGGTCAAATTGCTGGGCTTTGAGGATGTCCTCTTCTTCAGACTGGGTCATTCGGATGCCACATCCTTGGCAATGACAGGAAGGAGGGATTTTAGGAACCAATCTAAGAAGATACGGTCGTCTAACTTGATTTTGCAGAGGCTGCGGCGTCGACGCCACTCATGAATGTGGTCAGTGATGTGGGTAGCCATGTTCTGTCTGCAATATAGTAGGATCTCAACCCCCGCATCATAGCGGACAGGTAACTGAAAGAACTGTAGGAAAGTGGAGGCAAGGGAGGTAAAGGTGGCATGGGTCCCATGTGGCTGCTCGATGTACCACTTAGCTGTAGAGCCAGTGAGGGTGCGTTGTAACAGACGGAGGCAGACAGAGTCATCCACTATGGAGTTGGAGGAACACCATAGATGGAAGTACATAATATGGTTTTGGGGGTCCTCACCTGCCTTGCCCTCAAACTTAGGGATGTCGAAGGGGAGCTTGGTGAGCATGTGAGGCCACGCAGGGTTGTGTCTGATGGGATCGTTAGTCAGTCTAGCTAGGTCAGGAAGGTTGAGGCTAGCCATGAATGGCAAACTAGTAGAAGGATGTGACATACTAGTGGGTTGGACCATGTTGGGGCCAATGCCCCCAAGGGTAGGGGCAGGATTTGGGAGGTTGCCCCCAAGTGTAGGGACGAAAGTGGTATGGGATGGTCCTACACCGCCAAGGGTAGTGTGAGTCACTAATGGAGTGGGAATATGTATTCCAGCTACTAGAATGGGTGCAGTGATTGGAATGGTAGAGGTGGTCCCCATCGTGGGCATACCCAAAGCAGGTGTGGTAGCTGGTGTGGTGGTGGATGCTCCACTAATGGTCCCTACAAATAAAGGGGTGGAAGTCGCGCTAGCCATGGGGCTGGTTGGTGCAGTGTAAATGGGGTTCTCAGACTCTGCCTCAGAATCATAGGTAAAATAGGGGGCGTCTAGATCGGGTGACGGAGTTCTATGCCGTTGACGAGTGGAGTCAAGTGACAAAGCTTGAGATCTATGATGAGTGGTATCAAGTGATGAAGACCTATGTCTATGACGGGTGGTGTCAAGTTAACCGTTCTATGGGGGATCGCCCCAGAGGCACCGGGAATGTCTCGGGGACTCAATGGTGACAGATGGTGTCGAATATCTGGGGGTTGTGTTGAGTGAAAAACAGCTTAAAAACCCTAATGCAACCGAGTGTGCAGAAGGAGAGCTAAAAAAATATGGCACTCAGGCCAACAACCAACTCAAAACACTTACTGTAACAGCTGTGCTACAATAAGTGGAGTATCAATAGAAATGGTCAGAATACCAACAAGTAGCAGGTTTCCTAAAAAATAAAAATAGTGGACTCACTAGACCAAAAGGAGGTAAGGGAGCATGCAAACACCTAACTAAATAGTATTTTGACTCAACTAGACATATCCCCTGCAAGGTGATGAAATCCAAGTCAGACAATATGGATAAGAGAGCTAAGTGGCTAAAGATATCCCCCTACCGGGAGGGAAACCGGGTAGTCAATCCTAGAAGAAAGGCAACTAAGATACCCCGTTCATGACACGTCCAAAAAATGTGAATCTGCCATTTGGTTCTATCACCGTAGTATCCCCATACAGGGATACCCCGAGAACTGCGAAAGGTATCCTTCAGTTACTGAATGGATTGCGGTATTCCACTCAGGCCTCCGGAACCAGTCTGGCGACTTCAACCCTCCTAGGGGAGAGGCCCTCTGATAAATGGGTTGTGACCGTACCAAAAAATACTAGGGGATTTTGGTTCCCTAATGGACAACAACTATGTCTCAAGTGTAAGCAACCGAGGGGTGTTATTTGGATGCCTATTCCCCCCGATTCTACCTAACTACAAAAATTCTTATGTGTTCCCCAAGTGGGGTTAGAATGTTGGTTGTGTTAAGTAATTTTTTAAGGCTCACTTGAATTAGGTGACAGAGTGTGTGCGTGTGAGATGATGAACCCAAGTAAAAGTGCCATTAATTTCTAACTAAAAATAACAAGACAGAATGTAAACTTTGAAATGCAAAATTTTCTCTTTTTCAATTAAAATGCTGAAATTTTAAAAATATTCTGTAAATGGAATAGAAATAATACTGTAGAAAATGCTGTAGGGAAGTATGGCTGCAGGTAGGACAGATGGTTGTGCAAGTGTAGAAAATAATGCAGCAAAGTGCTGGGTTCAAAACAATAAAAAAGTGCAGAGAACAGATCGCAGGTCTGTGGCAATTCTGGGCGGTCGGATTGCGGGAAATAGCTGAACAGTCGCGGATAGGTTGCGAGATTTTGGCCGAAAGATGCAGTCGGACCGCAGGAAACAGGGCGAAAGCCGCAGGTGGGTTGCAGGAAAATGGCTGAAAGCCGCAGGCGTGATGCGGAAAAAAGGCCGAAAGACGCAAGCGGGTTGCAGGAAAATGGCTGGAAGCCGTAAGTGGGACGCGGGAAAAAGGCCAAAAGATGCCGGCGGGTTGTAGAAAAATGGCTAAAAGCTGCAAGTGGGATGCGGGAAAAAGGCCGAAAGATGCCGGCGGGTTGCAGAAAAATGGCTGAAAGCTGCAGGCGAGACGCGGGAAAAAAGGCCGAAATACGCCGGCAGGTTGCATAAAAATGGCTGGAAGCCGCAGGCAGGACGCGGGAAAAAGGACGAAAGACGCTCATGGGTTGCAGAAAAATGGCTGAAAGCCGCAGGCGGGATGCAGGAAAAAGGTCGAAAGACGCCGGCGGGTTGCAGAAAAATGGCTGAAAGCCACAGGCGGGCCGCGAAAAAAGGGTTGACAGCTACAGTCGGACAGTCCCGAACAAGCTAATAGCCGTGGTTGGATCGCAGGTAACAGACTGAAAACGGCCAGCAAGTCACCAGAAACAGTCTGAGAGCCACGTTCGGATCGCAGGTAAATGCCTGAAAGACGCGGTCAGAATGCAACTGTAGGGGGTAAAAGATGTGGTTTACGGCAGCCGAAAGAGACAGCCGAACAGAAAAATATTGCAGAAAATGAAAAACCTTTAAAACTTTAAAAACTATAACCAGAAATTCAAAGGAACACAAGGGGAGTCGCCAAAACTGTAGCTAGGGTTTTCACCCTAGCTTGTGCAAATGAGCACCTACTAAGGAGAATGGTCTCCTCAATAGTAGTTCAATAAACAGTAAATTAAAATGCTAAAACAATATGAATTCTAAACTAGCATGAGCATTAAGAAACATAACAAAACATGGAATATAAATGGTTTTCTTTTGTATTAAAATTTTACCTCCAATGTGAAGGTTTGTGAAGTTCTTGCAATTGTCCAAGAGGGTTGCTCCAAACTCCAACTTTGCTCCTTCTCTTTCTCCAAAGGGTGGAAATGGGCCAAAAGGGGCACTCAATGGTGAAAGTAGCTCAAGGGTGAGCTAGGGTTTCAAGAGTGATTTTGGCAGAGTAAGGGTGTATTTGACTGTGGATATGAAATGAGGGGTCTCCATCACCTATTTATAGGTTTTTAGTGGTGGAGTGCTGGCCCATGGTTTTGGGAACCATATGGTTTAGGTCAGCTGTATAGGGTTTTTTCCTCATTTTTTTCTCTTTTTCCTCTTTTTTTTTTTTTTTTTTATTCCCCTTTTAGAGGGTTTTTGCTATTTTGTAGGAATTTTAGATAATTTTGGGAGAAAAAGGGGGTTTTTTGCCTTTTGGAGGCTTTTTTGGCCTTTTGGAGGCTTTTTAGTGGGATTTTAAGGTTTTGAAGGTAAATATGGTAGGAAATATGGACAAATGAGTCATGTAATGGGGTAGATGAGGTAGTGAGCACTTTTTGGGTGTTAACAATTATAGATATTTATTTCCTGATGTATACTTAATTTTCTTCTTTCAATGGAAGACCATGTAGCTCAGGAGGGTGAATCGCAAGAGGAATTAGCAAGTAGAGAAACAATTAACACACCATTTATCATAGCTACACAGATAGGTAAAGAGCAATATTGTAATTTTAATCAAAATAATGAACTATTAATTTCAATAATATTTCAACATATCGATATGCCCATTTTAGTTGTTGCAGTTCACGCCCCTTCAGAACTGCCTCCACGCCCTACTCAACGACTACAAGAAGTATGATACATGAGGGCATGGAAACACAAACACTAGCAGGACATGGCTTTGTAGATATTCCACCAAATGATGATGATAATACCCCAATCGTCAGTTTTTACAATGCAAAAAAACACAAATCAAAGAAAAAGTAGATGTATAAATTCATGACTTGTATTTGGATGTATATCGATGTTGTTAGTCTGAAACATTGTTTATATGAATTACCTCATTATGCTTCAATGTTTTTATGTTTATATGTTTTGATGACTAGCCTAGTTATGCATGAATGTTGATATGTTTTCTATGTAAACAACATCATTTATTGGGTATGGGGAATTGAGAGCGATGTGAGGGGGGGGAGGGGCCAATTGAGCTTCCACCTTCACGTGGTTGGCCCAGTTCCATAGAGAATATAAAACTATTCTCGAAACAGAGAGGAGCTCAATAAGGTATAAATACTCTTTTATTACTATGTATTAAAGATGGTTGTAAATTTTTAAATGCATGTCTATTTCTTAAAATATTGTTAATAAATTTAACATTTCACGGTTCATTGATTTCTACAAGACTTTGTGGTAGGATTTAAATGACTATTTATTTGCTTATATATTATTTACTGATATAAAAATTCTGTCTTTGATGATTTATGCGGGTCTTGGTGAAGGAAATGCATCTCGTGGACAACTCTTATCAAGTTGTATGGGCAAATGGATCTAGCAAAAGGACAATGATAAGGTAAGGGTTTTGACGTGTTCTTTATCCTTAATGTGTTTGTATTTATCCTTAAATTCTATTTCATTCTATTAAGATACATACATATATAACATCTTAGACAAAGTAAATTTCCAACATTATGTAGTTTCTCTTCTTCCTTTAACTTTGATTTAAACTAGAAAAGTATTATATTTAGCTTAAGTTTAACACCACAAGAAGCCATCAAATCAGCCTACTTCAAAAATTATAAAAAAGGGAATATTGGGAGAGTATAATCAAGCTTGGTGTTTCTATTTCTCTCCTGAAGCTCAGTACATGCCTTAGGAAATTAAAAACAAAATAAGAAAGATATGAGAACTGCAGGTCAGAATCCAAGAGCTCATAGCTCATTATCTGATTTTTTGGTCTTCTTGTCGGTTGATACCTCTACCTGAGAATGCCTACCCTTCAAATATGCCCAATTAGGATCGAAGGCTTGGTGATTGTCTATCGCGTTGGTAGCTTGCTACTTTAGGATAGCTAATTCATCTCATCTACAATTGCCTCTCTTATTCACCATAACATTATCCATGGCAACCTGGTATCTATGTAACTTTAGCATCATGTCAAGGATGTCCTTGATTTACTTCCAACCCTTATTTTCTCCATCCTTCCCACTTTACTCCTACTGAGTTTTATCTCAATCATTTGTATCTGACAGGAAAGATTTGATGTGAAACTTGAAATCTGAGTACAAGGAAGGTTCTTCCCATCAGGTAAGTCATTGGATATGATTTTGACATGTTTGTTCTGTGATTTTGCCGTGTTGTTTGTTGTTTAATGGTGCATACAATATTTAATGGTAGTCTTGCAGCATGGTATGTCTTGGTAGGTGGTAGTATGATTCCTTGTTATTGGTTTCTAATTTTCTAGGTGCTAAGGAATTTGTATATATAAAGACTAAGGTTCCCACACTCTGCATCAATGTACAACACTTCATTCATGGTTGCTCCATTTCAACACATAGTTTTCATCCCTTTCAACTTTAACAGAAGGACCTCTTGGCCCTTGGGAGTATTAAGGTTCAAAGAGATGAACATTATGTTTTGATGGAGTAGTTGAAAGAGATGAACATTATGAGAGTTGAAATATTTGATGGAGTAGTTGATGGAGCAGAACCTAAATGAGGATGAGAGGATCACATCTTCCAAGTTGAACCCTTCCTATATAGTGATGATAAACTTTCAGTTGTTGCATGGCACATATGTGGACCATAAATTGATATGTCTAGATCTTCAAAGGTAGAAGATAAAGTGATGTTATTACATGAGGAGTGTCTCCATGGAAATTATGATATGGTTTCTAAACTACAAATTGCATGCTCGACTGTGCAACCTACTTCTTAGTGCCAAAAGGTAATTTATGATGAATTTTTTGCTACATGTGATCATTCCTAGTAATATAATAGAAATAAGTTGTGAATTGTTTGTTGATTAAGATGTCTCTTTCCCATCATGTGCTCAAGGGACTGTTTTTATCTTATGGGCATATTTGATACTAACTTGACCAATTTTGGCCATGCTTGAGAAGGTTGCATAAGAAGGATCAACTTTTCATATTATGATGAATATGGTTGTCATTGATGACAACACATTAATGACAAAGACTAAATGGCATGGAAACTATGAGATGATGACAAGGACCTTGATGACATGACAGATCACATGGAGCATTTGATGACAAGGCATTTTGGAGAGCTGTGGGCATCTTAGTGCTCTTGCGGGAATCTAAGATCTCTGGAGCTCAGTTTTTGGCGACTCTGCTGGCTTCGAATTCTTAGATCTCAGTTTTTTACTTTAGATCTTAGTTTTAGTTAGTTTTAATCATTTTAATTCATAGATTTGCCATCCTAGATAGCAGATCCATTGCTGTTCTAGATCTTAGCCCCTTCTATTGCCATTAACAGCCTGAAATTTCCATTTTCGGGTTCATTTTTCGGCGTCCATTTTTGGCTTTCGCCTCGCGGTTTTTTGCCCAACAGTCGCGCGGCTCATTGCGACCTCGTGACTGTGTGACGAAAACCCACGTTGCACATCGTGGCTTCGCGGTCGAAACCCGCGCTGCCCATCGTGACTGTGTGACCGAAACCGACGCTACACATCGCGACTTCACTGCCGAAACCCACGCAGCCCATCGCGGCTGTTGTGCTGAAACCCGCGATGCAAGTTTTTTCAATTCGGCCAATTTTTTGAAAATTATTTTTTACTATATTTTCTGTCCATTTAGCATATTTTACAGCCTTAATTTTTCTGCATTTTTACAACCACATTAAATCTTTTACTATTTAAAATGCTCATTTAAAAGTCTTTTTAAAAA
The DNA here is from genome assembly GCA_027924585.1 of Larix kaempferi. Classification (NCBI taxonomy): domain Eukaryota; kingdom Viridiplantae; phylum Streptophyta; class Pinopsida; order Pinales; family Pinaceae; genus Larix; species Larix kaempferi. Next base: position 9,360,416 of record BSBM01000510.1, read on the forward strand.
TTTTCAGTAATTGAAGGAGAGATTTTTCTGCATTTTTTAGATCAAGGTTTTACTATTTATTTGCTCAATACTTTGCCCAAGCAACTTTTAAGAGATCCATTTATTTCTTGAAATATTTATGTTATTTGCTTCCCTTTAAATTATTTCAAAGATCCATTATTTTTGAATAGTTTTTTTTCAAGCATTTACATTTCAAAAACACCTTTATTTTTTGCAAAACTGGAAGCGTCTTTTCTTTCATTTGTAATCAATTGTCCAAGAGAGGCAAATCAGTTTCAGTTTAAATACCACACTTGCACCCACTCTGCCACATAATTTAAACTGAGCCTTAAAATTTACCTTAAACTCAACAAACTTTTAACCCCACTTGGGGAGCACTTAAAAGAATTTTGTAGTTAGGTAGAATTGAGGGGATAGGTGTTCCAATAACACCCCTCAATTATTACATTTGAGACATAGTGGTTGTCCTTTACGGTACCAAAATCCCTTATAATTTTGACACGATTATCAACCAATTTATCGGGAAGGCCTCTCCCTTAGGAGGGTTGAAGTAGCCAGACTGGTTCCGGAAGTCTGAGTGGAATACCGCAATCCATTCAGTAACCAAAGGATACCTTTCGAAGTTCTCGGTGTACACCCCCTTGGTGTACAGCGGCGATAGAACCAAACTGCAGATTCACCCAACCGAATGTGTCATGAATGAGGTATCCTAGTTGCCACTCTTTAGGATTGTCTACCCAGTATCCCTCCCGGTAGGGGGATATCTGGCCAGTTATTCAACACTCTATATTGTCTGACTTGGATTTCATCTCCTTGCAGAGGATATCATTTGTTGACTCACAATACTTCTAGTTAGGTGTTTGCATGATACATTACCCACCTTTGGTCTAGTAACACCTATTTTTTCTAGAAACTGTTTGACTTTTGGTGTTCTGACCAATTTCGTTGCATCCCTCCACTTATTATAGCACAACTGCTATAATAAGTGCTTTTTGAGGTTGATTTTTGGCCTGAGAGCCTTTATTTTTTCACTCCCCTTTTTGCACTCATTGTTGCATTAGGGTTTCGAGTTTTTTACATCACCACCTTACACTAAAATTTAAAAAAAAATATTTCTCACCATTGAGAATTTAAGATGATCTCGTCGTCTTCAGGGTGAACCCCCTCAGTTTAGTCTACTTGGCTCTACATGTCACCGACATAGAGCCTTATCCCTTGACTCGACACGTCATCGGCCAAACATACAGTCATCCAATTCTGACACGCCTCACTTCACATCTGATTTTGAGGCTGAATCCGAAAACCCTACTGAGTTATCACCAACCAACCTCATGGCTGGACCACAATACGACCCACTTTTTACCAGTATTATTGGAGATACATCCACAAACCCTTCTACTACTGTGCCATCCATGGTAACAACAACCCCTCTAGGGATGCCTAATATGGGGGAAACTCCACCTTTAGGTATGCCCAACACAGGACTACCTCCTATTATAGGTATGCTAAACATAGGAATCACACCACCTATCATTACCACAACCCAGATCCCAGGAATTGCTGGCACTATTCCTAACCCCAGTGTAACCCATGTTGCATTTGGAAACGCTGGCCCATACCAAACCACAACGGTTGGAGGACACATACCTTCAATACCTAGCATACCTTTAGGGGCTACTGGACCAATACATAATGCCAACATTAATAGTTATGTCCCAGTCCCTATACCCCACCCATCTGCTAGTTTACCTTACATGGCTAGTCTGAACTTACCAGACTTAGCCAGGCTAACCAACGATCCTATCAGGAACAACCCTACATGGCCACCCATGCCTACAAAGCTCCCCTCGGACATCCCCAAGTTTGAAGGAAAACCTGGGGAGGACACCCAAAACCATATAATGTCTTTTCACCTATGGTGTTCATGTAACTCCATAGTGGATGACTCCATTCGACTGAGACTGTTGCAATGAACGTTCACTGGCTCTACAGCCAAGTGGTACATTGAACAACCACATGGGACCCACCATACTTTTACGTCTCTCGCCTCCACTTTCCTTCAGTTTTTTCAGCTATCTGTATGCTATGATGCAGGAGTTGAAATACTGTTGTCTTGTAGACAAAACACAGCTACCCACATCACCGACCACATCCATGAGTGGTGCAAGCATCATAGCCTCTGTAAGATTAAACTGGATGACCGTATATTTTTGGACTGGTTCCTCAAATCACTCCTACCCCTCATAGCAAAAGACGTCGCTTCCGAACGACCCCAGTCAGAGGAAGAAGCTATCCTAAAAGCTCAGCAATTCGACCTGATTTATGCCTAATCAGGCTATCTCTACACCATCATACCAGACGCCCCATGAGGAAATACTTCACATGGTTACGCTCCGGGGGCATCACATGCCGCTGATGGTATTATCGGCCAAGTCACGATGAAAATTAAACCTTTTAGCATGGTGAGCACCATAAATGCTGCAGACCTCTCTAGGGATACATCTAATTCTGGAGCGACAACTTCGTACGCTCCAACGAATCAAACTCATCACACTCATGGACTCTCTTGTCCACAACATTGCTATGGGCAAGCGCCATTGACATATATACCACCCACATACTATAACCAACTGGCCACCCAGAACCCAATTCATTTACCGGCACAACCAACGTATTATCCACAGCAAGCTACAATAGCTAACCCAACACCTCTAATAGATCAGAATTACCAACAACCGCAACAGGCAACTAGACCACCTCCAGCCCCACCAGCTTATTATCCACCGCAACCTGCTCCCGCACCTGCGGCACCCCAAAATCCTCCCATTGCTCAAGGGAAAGTGTACACACAACACAATCAGCCCCAACATCAAAACAACCAACGAAACCAGGGTGGACAACAAAACCGTGGAAGAGGACGTAACCACGGCAACAACCAACAACATAATCAAGGTCCACCACCTCCCAATCCTCCAAATAATAAAAATGCTGCTCCTCCCAACCAGAATCCTGATCGTCATCCCAAGAAGCCAAAAAAAAATAATCTGAGAACAAACCACCCATGTTCTATATGTGGAGTCTATGGACACTACACTCATAATTGCCCCCATTTAGAGAAAGCACGTAAACTTTGGGCTGACGATGATCAACGCCAGGGCCACGCTAGACATCCAGCTCCACTCAATCAACCACAACCCATGATATTACAAAACCCATTGCCAAACCAGGGAGTAGTAAATACTCGCCCTATAGATCCCCCACAAGGATCTGCTGCACCCTAGCAACAAATCACCTATGCCTCAACTGATTATCAGCATGCGTATCCAGGAACACACCATTTATTAATGATGTCATCCAATGACATCAACCTCCAAACTCACAGGAATCAGTACGTCCCACCCCTAGAAACTCCTCCCACTGACGCATCCACCTCCCTTCCACCAAATCAACCACTACGCATACCAAATATGCCGTTGGATGGAGGACCTAAAATCCCTCGCATCCCTTTGCGAAGGATTAACAACAAACTTAATGCTCACGCAACATCCAATTATAACGTCGTGGAAGACCTAGCACAATCCCCCGCTGCTATGTCTGCTTTAGAGGTACTGAAAACATGCCCTGCACAATGAAAACTACTATTATCCACCATCGGAGGAGTAGACCCTGACGACACACACATGATGGATTTTGACTTAGACCAAGCCGAACCTCGATTGCCATCAAATGTAGCTTTCCATGTATTAGTAAACATTCGAAACCTTGTTGTGCATTGATGCATCATCGATGAAGGAACCTCCACCTACGTTATGTCCACCCTTGTGTGGAAGAAGCTTGGTTCCCCTGCTTTACGACCATCCACCACGGCATTACGAGCTTACGACAGACGCTCAGCTCAACCACAAGGCCTTTTAGCGAACGTACTCATAGAACTAGGTGGCAAATTAGTTCTTATCGACATTGAAGTGATCAATGCCCAGCTCGACTACAACCTCCTTCTTGGACGTAGTTATATGTACAAAATGAAAGCAGTGGCTTCATCTATTTTTCACCTCATGATGTTCCCACATGAAGGATGCGTTATCAAGATCGATCAACTCACATATTATGATCCTAACGCCCCCGCATCTCCTCAAAATGTGCTACCAATGATTGAACAAACCATTCAAAATGCACCAACATCGTTTGTGTCATCAATTGGTCCTAGAATCTACACTGAGTCATCTATGACTTCCACATTTCCGTCGATCTCACCACCTTTATCGATAACAAAAACATCGGATTTGTGCACCCTGTCGCACACCACACAGCAACCTTCATCACTACCACAAACACCCACAGTGCCTACTCATATTGGCACAACGCCAATTCACACTATCTCGTTCTTGTTCCCATTTTCTGGAGTTGTCAGTTTGCCTGTAATGGCTACACTCAACCTTCCTGGCTTAACATTAGGGATACTTGTATAGTACTTACCTACTCCGAGCCCACTGCCGACTCCGACTGTTATTTTAAAACTAGTACAACCTATCCCTACTACCATCCACCCACCCCCTCTGGTCACTCATCTGCAAAACAGACCACCCCCAATAGTGACTACGGCATCAACATCCAGAAATGCCCCACCTCCATTACGGAACACAGGGGGCAGAGGCCCACCAACTTATAACACTAGACTCATAACTCGCACCCCCCCAACAACCCCCAAGGTAGCTAAAAACCCCCCAGCTATTTGGATTCCCCCTAAGTGCTCGTTGTGTGACGACGTAGGCCATGCCACTCATCAATGTCCATAGTTACCTACACTCTAAGAACACATGAATATGTTGGATGACGACACCGAGATTCCAGTGGTAATACTAGAGCCACCTCCTCACCCTCGCGACAAAATGCTCCGCACTAACCACCCTTGTGCGATATGCGGCATTTATGGCCATTATTCACACCACTGCCCCGATATCCCAAATTATAGAGCATCCTTGTACGAGATGAACAATGTTGACTTAGAGATATCTCCTCTCCTCATCCAGGAGATCTACCCTCCGAAATCATCTACTTCGGAAGAAATCAATACCATCTATATGATTTCAACCACATACAAACCAAACCCCTCGATTTATGGTCTGATTACTTTCATACTGACCAGCAAATTTTAGAAACCCTCACTGCATCGGACTACCCTTGGGATGATATGTATCATCACTCATACTTCCTCCCTGAGGCGTCTACATCCACCGCAGAAAACCAGCTATCAGTTGAATCGAAAGATTTCCTACCAACTAAGGTTGATTGGTTAAAAGACCCCATCCTAGCACCAGATGTCTTCGAAGAAGGGAACATGTCCAACATTTCCCCCATTATACAAATCGATATCTCCACCACACCTAGAAAACCTGAGCTCATCTCGCTAGGCGCATCATGCACTCAAGCGGAAACTCAGGCATATAAGAAACTCTTCCAAGAGTTTCGTGATGTCTTTGCCTGGTCTTACACCGAGATGCCTGGCCTTGATCCCAAAATTGTGGAACATCACATCGACACTTGGCCCAATGTGCCTCCTGTCCGACAAAAACAACGGCCCATTCACCTGTCCAAGCTCCCAGCTGTTAAAGCTGAGATTGAAAAACTCCAAAAAGCAGGATTCATATATCCTATTGCCTACACCACCTGGTTTCAAACCCAGTGCCAGTAAACAAAAAAGTGGGCACCATACACGTTTGTACTGATTTCTGAGACCTCAACCTCACTTGTCCCAAAGACAACTTCCCCACACCTTTCATTGACCAACTAATCGATGAATGTGCGGGACATGAGGTCCTTTCTTTTATGGATGGTTTCTCCAGATATAACCAAATAAAAATCCCTAAAGAAGATCAATACAAGACAACTTTCACTATCCCATGGGGCACCTTCGCCTATCGCGTCATGCCTTTTGGTCTCAAGAATGTTGGAGCCACCTTCCAACGCGCCATGACTTATTGCTTCCACGATCTCCACAAGATCATAAAAGTTTATCTAGACGACCTCACCGCTCGATCCAAGAAGCAATCTGACCATTTAGACGACCTTCGACAAGTTTTCATGCGTTGTCGAAAATACAACATCTGCTTGAACCCTCTCAAGTGTGTCTTTTGCATTACATCAAGTCGCCTGCTCGGGTTTGTTATCTCAGAAAAAGGCATCACTGTAGACCCCTTAAAATTCCAAGCCATTCTAGAATTACCGTCACCCTGTACATTAAGACAACTTCAAAGCCTTCAAGGGAGGTCCAACTTCCTCTGCCGCTTTGTCCCTGACTATGCCACAATGGTCCATGGTTTCCTATGACTACTACGTCTGCATACTTGTTTCATATGGGACCAACAAGCAGAGACAACTTTCACCGACTTAAAGAAAGCACTCACAAACGCCTCGTTGATTTCTCCTCCAGATTTCACAAAATATTTCACCCTCTATGTTTCAGCATCTGAGCATGCCGTATCTGGAGTTCTTGTATAAGAAGATACTACTCGCCAAGAGCATGTCATCTACTATGTGAGCCAGACCTTGTCCGGCCCACCCCTCCGCTACCCACATGAAGAAAAGATGGCCCTCTCCGTCGTCTTTTCAGTACAAAAGCTGCGACATTACATTCTCCTGAGCCACACCAAAGTCGCAGCCAATTCCAATCCTATGGTTTACCTCTTGATGTGTCACCTTCTTCAAGGCTGCGTAGCTAAATGGGTGATTATCCTGCAAGAGTATGACCTAACGTTCAAGACCCCAAAGAGCACCAAGGCCCTAGCACTCGCTCAACTCATCACAGATCTCCCATCCTCTTCGTCATCACCCGCTATCCAAATGGATCTCGTTGACAATCACATTTTCATCATTTCTTCTAACGACCCATGGTATGGCGACATCTTAATCTACCTTTGCACACAAAAATGTTGACCCCACGTCGATCATGACGGACGCCGTCATATACGACACCACGCCTTCCAATACCTCCTATTAGGTGATGTACTTTATCGACGCAGCGTCGATACCATCTTACGACGCTGCCTATCTCTTAACGAGGCAGAACAAGTCCTTAATGACTGCCATAGCGGTGCCTGCGGAGGCCATTTCTCTGGCATGGCCACCGCCCAAAAGATCATCCGTGCAAGTTACTTTTGGCCTTCATTATTTACTGAGTGCATTACCACAGTCAAACATTGTCAAAACTGCCAACTTTTTGCCCCCAAGGCAAGAACCCCACCCGCCCCCCTTCATCCAGTCGTCACTGTCGGACCATTCTGCAAATGGGCCATCGACTTCCTCGATTGCAATCCCACATCAGCCGGCGGTCATAAACACATTATTGTGGTTGTAGATTATTTCACAAAGTGGGCGGAAGCCATGCCAACTTACAATTGCAAGGCCGACACCGCAGCATGTTTTTTCCTCAACCATGTTATTGCCCGTTTTGGAGTGCCAAAACAACTCGTCTCAGACCACGCCTCTCACTTTGAAGATGCCATCTGGAGAGAATTATCAACGTTATTGAAATTTGAACACCATTTATCCTCCGCCTACTACCCCCAAGGAAACGGCCAAGTCGAGGCGATCAACAAAATTTTGAAAACCATCCTCCAGTGCACTGTAGACAAACACAAATCAAATTGGCACCACATGCTCTTCCCGGCACTACGGGCATACCACACGTCAACCAAAACTACCACCGGTTTTACCCCTTTCCATTTAGTTCATGGTGTCAAATCCGTCCTCTCCATTGAGTGCCAAATTCCAGCCCTACATACGGCCGTTGAACTCCTACCGGACACTTCCCCAATTGAGCAATGCTTACTACTCCTGGAGCAGGCCGATGAAGATCGGCGCACAGCCCTTCAAACCATGGAAGCAGCCAAGATCCGATCCAAACTGAGTTACGACAAACATGTCCACCCAAGAAATTTTACTGAAGGGGACCTTGTCCTCGCCTGTGATCAAGCTCATGATAAAACCGAGAAAGGAAAGTTTGTGTCCATGTGGCAAGGCCCATACATTATAAACACTTGCCTTGGACAGGGGGGCATACATTCTGACCGATTCAGAAGGCAACCCCCTACGCAACCCACGCAACGGGTTGTACCTCAAGCGATTTTACCCATAGTAAATCTGATGGACACCACCGTCCATTATTGTACAGTCTTATTTTGTTTTTCACAAAAACGTCAAAAAACCTAAATATTTGTTTTCTCTGCATCACCACAGATGGATCCTGTTCCACTCTGCTACGTCGGTTTCGCTGATGGTGCAAGCTGTTGGTCCCCCAATATGGCCTCCGCAGCTTGGGTAATATACTCCCCTTCACATTAGTTGATCCACATTGACGGAGTGTGTTTAGGTGCCGCCACCAACAACCAAGCTGAATACGATGCCGTGACCGGTCTCCTGGTCGTAGCTCTCCAAATGAGCATACGTCACCTTAACGTTTTCTTGGACTCACAACTCCTTGTTTCCCAGCTCAACAATGATTACCAGGTACGCGATCCCTGTCTTTTCAGAAAATTCTTGCGCACTAAACAAATGGTTCGATAGTTTGAAACCATTTCATTCACACATGTCCCAAGGAATCTCAATAGTGTACCATACCATATGGCCAACAACATTCTTGACTGGCACACCAATCAAACCATATCATAAACATAAATGTGCCTCCACGGGCATATATAAAAATCACAAAAATGCATCCACGTGCATAACATGTGCCTCCACGGGCATATACAAAAATCAAAATGATGCATCCATGTGCATAACATCTGCCTCCACGGGAATATACAAAAATCAAAATGTTGCATCCACGTGCATAACATGTGCCTCCACGGGCATACAGAAAATCAAACATGCCTCCATGGGCAAACAAAAAGACAATGAATGCATCCATGTGCATATACAACTATATACCAAATCATATATATATATATATATATATGTCATCATAATATAGTCAAAACATGTCATAGGTACCCTCAGTACCCAATATACGAAAATACATCAGCCGTACAAAAAATACTTCCCCATATGCTCATCAACATTTGGGGGTAGATACAAGATCATCTAATCATCACGGTCCCCAGGATCCTCTAGCGCCTCCTCTGCTGGCCCCGCCGGATCATGCTGAGCCCGAACTCTCCTCTCCGCCGGTCCCCCTGGATCATCTCGTAAATGAATCCTCCCCTCCATCGGCCCTGCTAGATCATGCCGAGCCCCATCCCTCCACTCAGCCACCAACAATGCTGCTCTGAGCAGGATCGAGTGCCATTCACGAGGTGCATCGAAACAGCACTCGACGATGTCTCAATCCAAATCCCTCCACCCATCCTCTGGAAATCTTGCTAGGATCATGTCTAGTGTCTCTCGGACACCCTCCACGGCATCATCTCGAGGCCTAGCTCCTCGAACGCAAGCCCCAAATCCTCGAGCATGCGGAGGCGGTACTGCTACAGGAGGTGGAATGACCACCATCGCCCATCCCTGGGCTCGAGGCATCTCCGGATCTCCTCGATAATCCATACCGACATATGGATAGTCCTCAATCAGCAGGGGGATCTGCTCCCACTGCTCATACATATCCTGCGAAAAGAACCCAGGGATACCACCACCACCGTGGGGCATCATCTGCCCCCACCGCACCATGCGTGGCTCGCTCACCAGACCGTCTCGAACTGGCACCCGTGGCCGCAAAGTCGGTACCCGCTCAAAGAAAAAACAACACAAAAAGGAGGCATAGCAGAACTCTCCCCCTTCCCGACTGACTTTGTCCATATCTCTCCGGACACCAGCCAAAAACATCTGACCCCATGCATAGTAGGTCCCCCTCAGCACAGAATCCACCATCATCGTTTGTCCCCCCGACAAACGATGTGGCGCCGCGGCACCCAACACCCGCAGAACACAAGCCCCAAAAGCCCGCATGTCCCACTCCCACAAAGATCTCAGGCTCAAAGCGTTGTTATGCACAATCGCCCCAGCAACAGAGAAGGTCTCCAGGAGATCCTCCATGTCCACACCTGCTGGGATCCTCGAAAAAAGATCCCCCACCTCCCCTAAGCGAGGTAACCCGATAAGAAAATATACATCAGTAAGGGTGATCTCCAACCTCTCACCCCCAACAATAAAGGCACCCTCTGTAGGGACCCACAAACTCACCAATTTGTTCAGTAGCGGTCCTACTGAACGCATCGGTGGAATTTGACCGAACTTCAGGAGCCCACTCATAGCCAGAGCCTGCCGGACCCCTTGATCAGTTCGAATCCGAATCATCAATTTCTCCTCCATCTCTCGCTCTCGCCATGACACCAATGGCCTCCTCAACATCCTGCCAAAAAACAAAGAATTTTTTTAAAAAAAACCAGAAATTTCTTTTCAAAAAATTCCATCGCGGCTTTCATCCAAAAAGCCACAATGACCATCGCGGGTATTGACCACACAGTCACGATGAACATCGCGACTATCAACCCCACAGTCGCGATGAACATCATGACTATCAGCCCCGAACCCGCGATGAACATCGCGACTGTCAGCACTGAACCCACGATGTCCATCACGGAAAAAGACTCGAAACCCGCGATATTCCACGTTGGAAGGTCAACATGGAATTTTGCGGCCTTTGGGGGCCCTCCGCTAACCAAAAAAGACATAATTAAAAATACTAAGGCGAATAGGGTTACCTGAAACTCGCGGAATCGAAAACCAACGGTCAAATCTCCCGGAAATCAAGAAAGAGCTCTGATTGCTCTACCAAACTCACACGTAACAATGACACGTCATATGGGCCCCACACCCTATTTATAGAAATTTCACCATTTTTCAAACAACCATTGCAGTATCATACGACGTTCGTTCCTCAAACCGTTGGTACCATTGGAATCAGCACAGGGAGAACTTCATGATAGTTCTTTCCTTTTCTTGTTTTCACCAAGTCCATTTTTTCATGCCCTCATTGCCTTGGTTTGCATGCCACATCGGCCATTCTCTGTTTTTGACGAGTCTTATATCGCCGGATTCAGTTTTTCGCACTCGTGATGACGCTTGAGATCATTTATCGCTCTCACGCCCAGATTTTTCGAGCATTTTTCCCACGCCCCCTCGTTGCCTCAGTTTGCGTGCCACATCAGTCGTTCTCCGTTTTTGACGAGTCTTATATCGTCGGATTCAGTTTTCCGCACTCATGATGACGCTTGAGATCATTTCTCGCTCTCACACCGAGATTTTTTGGGCAATTGTTTCCCATGCCCCCTCGTTACCTCGGTTTGCGTGCCACATTGGCCGTTCTCCTTTTTTGACGAGTCTTATATCGCCGGATTCAGTTTTCCACACTCGTGATGATGCTTGAGATCATTTCTCGCTCTCACCTTTAGATTTTTTGGCCAATTTTACCATGCCACTTCGTCCCCTCGGTTTGCGTGCCACATCGACTGTCGTCGATTTTTGACAAGTTCGATATAGTTGGATTCAGTTTTCCGCGCTCATGATAATGCTTGAGATCATTTCTCGCTCTCACCCCATAAATTTTGGGCATTTTTTCAAAATGCCACTCATCACCTCGGTTTGCGTGCCACATTAGCCGTTGCCCCTTTTTGACAATCTTTATGTCATTGGATTTAGTATTCCGCACTCATGATGATGCTTGAGACCTTTTCTCACTCTCATCAATCCCTTTTAGTTCGGTATAATTTTACCCCTTTTTCGGGCCGAGCAATCCTTTTTACGAAAAAGGCACTTAGGGAGTTTCTGTTAAGCTCTTTTCTGACTCCTAAAACAATGAAAAGATCGCCGAGCAACCTTGCTTCCTTTCATGCTTGCTAAACGTATCTGAAAGGGCATCTACCTGGTATAAGTTTACCCCTTTTCTGGACCTAGTAGACTAATTACGAAAAATGAATACTCTAGTCACATCGGCTAGAAGAGTTCTCCATTTGCATCATTTTATGCTTTTTCGGGCCTTGGAGACTAACTTACGAAAAAGAACACCAATGGAGTCCACTTACCGCTTTCAGACTCTCTAAACATGAAAGTGACCATGAGCAATCACCATCCTGGGATCATAAAAACCAACAAGATGGTACTCACAACCACTGCAGAGTCTTCTTATCATTTTCAGACTCCTTAAAAATGAAAGCACCCATGAGCACGAACAGTCCTGGGCTCACAAAATCCACAGGAAAGTACCATTTCAGAGCACACTTTTATCCCTTCTTGGAGCTCATTAAAAGTACGAAGAAGGACCTAATGGTGCTTCTCGGCGCCAGAACAGATCACGTCTACTCATATGGTAGCTTCCCCATTTTGGTCGCCTTTGTTCAGAGTATTTTGAAGTATGTCACCCTGAGAATCCCTCGAAAACACCCATCAACTTGACTCCCTAGAGTCAATACATACCCTTCAGTCCCTAAAAGCTATGATCCCCACATCTACAAGTCAGTTCCCTACGCTGCCAGGTCTACCATGTCATCATGCTTTGAACAAAGGAAGTTTGAGTCTACCCACTCTATGACCCCAGTTACTTCCCATCCCCACAAGTATGTCAGTCCTACCATCAGTACTACCACACTTCAGTTCTACACCTTGTGATCCTATCAGGAAACATCATTGCCTTGTTAATTGCTGGTCTCCCTTTGTCGACGACAACCAAATTTATTCCAGAGGATAGACCTAGAGGTCCCTGTGTCTTGGACTCATCACCATTTATGATGAGTGCCTACGAACCATTTCGAGAACAGTCCTCAGTACCCCTCCAAATGGTTGTTTCTCACATGCTCGACTTCAACATCTTGATCGCATCGTTGAGACTCGCCCAGGGTATTGGTCCTTTCAGTTATTGGTTGAAGACCCTGGATACCACCTGACTCTTCCACATTTGAGAGTCTACCTATGGAAACAACCAGTTACATTTTTTCTATAGATATTCAGGTTGCGCATGGCGACAGTATTCAGATGTACCCCAGTTTTATACTCCCTCGAGTATCTAGTTACATATACTCCTCAGAGTTGACTCAAAGTCATTGAATCCCTACAGATGTTGGACACCTTTAGATTCGGCAATTCATCAACCCTTCTGAGACCTTGTTTAGAACGGTTGTCACTTTATTCCAGTGTATCAGTTATTGAGATCAGTCATGTTATGATCATGAGTACATCACAAAATAGTGTCCCCTTTGGACCATTATGATGTACCAGCAGATTTTTTATGTATTATTCAGGTCCCCCTTCTTGGGACTAATTGTTATGTATATGTCTTGATACGAGCATGGGTATGCCCACCTTGTCCATTATCAGAGATTATTCCTCATTCATATTGGGGCCATGTAATATTGTTTGTTTTGCAGCTTCCAAGGGCCGTGGATCCAGTCTCCAACCGGTCTCTTCTCTTCCCCAAACCCCAGGAAACAGACAAAAGAACTATGATGTATATCGGCCATACGATGAGCTCCTGCCCTCACACATCAGGGGACAATCTGTTAACACCCAAAAAGTGCTCACTAGCTCATTTCCTTATTCACATGACCCATTTGTCCACTTTTCCACCATTTGAGCCTCTAAAGCCATCAAAAGGTCACCAAAAGACCATAATACACCCCTTTTTCCCCTCAAAATGAATATTTTTCCTCAAAAAGCATAAAAAACCCTCAAAAAGGGTCCAGAATTCCCAAAAATATTAAAAAGGGAATAAAAATATTCAAAATATTCAAAAAAGGAAAAAGGAGGGAAAAGGTACCTAAACCATGTTGGTCAATACCATTGGTTTCCTCAAAACCATAATGGTATTCCCCACCACCAAAAACTATAAAAAGGTGGTAGGAGCTCCTCACTTTCCATCCATCCATCATCCTATCCTCATGCTGTCAAAATCTCTCATGAGTTCTTGACCATTGTAGCAATCTTGGAGAAGAGACCTTTGGAGCTTGGAGCTACTCACCTTGGAAGTTGCTCAACACAAATCCTCACCATTTGAGGTATCTTAATACAAAATACTCATTCTTTTTATTTCTTGTTCTTGAATCATTTTCAGAAAATTTTATTTGTTATATGCACATGCTAGTTTAGTTTAGATTCAGATTTATAATTGTTTTTTGCTTTCAATATTTGAAACTACTATCACTTGTTGATAGGTGCCCATAACACTAAGATTGGTTGCAAAACCAAGCCAACAATGCCTTTGTGGGTATTTGAAAGACCTTGTTGCGGTCATTTTTGAAGCACCTGCGGGCACGTTGATAAGGAGCTGCGGGCATAAATCATAGCCTTGCGTGCATATTTAAAAAGGAAGCTATGGGAAATTTTGAAGATCCATGCGGGCATCTTGGATGGCCCCATTGCGAGAATTGGTTGGAAGGTCTTATTGGCCCATTGCGAGCATCTCCATGAGGGTGTGCGAGCATTTTATTTAAGGCCTGCTGGCATTTTCAGAGTGACCATGAAGAGCAGTGCAGGAATTTTGAGAGGAGACTGTGGGAATTTTGTAATGACCCTTGCGGGCATAATAGTGGGGTCCATGAAGGAATAAAAATGGAAACCATGTGGGCATGAAGACAGATGATGTGGATAAAATTCCAAATATATATTTATATATATTTGTTGAAGATAACATGGAATGAAAAAAAATATTTGAATTAAATGTAATAAAAATGACAAGTCGGCCTCCTAATATCATGGGTAAGACAAGTATAAATAAAAATCAAATCATTGATTTGAATGAAATTGTGTGGAAGATTTCGGATGAGTGTGAGTGAGCTCTAAATTTCGGGGGTCAGGATGAGAACAATTTCAGTGGTGGAGTAGCAGTAGCAGTAAAACATTTTTTTTGTTTATCTCTCATTTTTGGGTTGGTTGATCGTTGAAGACATGATGCTTGGTTGCTGATATAGCAGTAGCATGATGAAGACTTTTTATCTCTTATTTTTGGGCAGAAGTAAGGGCAGTTTGATGTGCATAATATAAATGGAAAGAATGAGAAGATGTTGGGCATGATGAAGCTTGGAAAGACTGATTGTGATGATTATTTGATGTGGATGTAGATAGTGTAAAGTGTATGGACATAATTAAGATGAACTTACTGGACCCCTCTCAGTGAGCCATTGTGTCTAACAACCTCTTCCAATAATGAGCAACATCAAAACAACTTACCACCACTTGGCACTACAAATATCCTACATAGATTTTCCAGGTGAACAACTACCCTTTTTCCCTAGGAGTTGAGTTATTTATTTATTATTATTTTTTTTTCAATAAAGACGAATTCAGTCCACCTTATGTTTTTTGTGGCATGATGAATTTTGGCTAGTAGCTCTTCACATGTAGTAGAGCAAGTGATGCTATTTCACGAAGAGAATACAAAACTATTCTTGAAGCAGAGAGGAGCTCAATAAGGTATAAATACTCTTTTATGTTAAATTTTGAGCATTAATTCAATATACTCTAGGATCTTTACTGAGAGAATAACATGTACAGTATATCAATGCATAAAAATCATATCAAGCATGTCAAGCATCACAAGAATCAAAAGTGTGAGAGACAAGAGACACAGAGTTTCCATGGGGAAAACCCTAAGGTGAAAAACCCCACAACTTCCTCAGAGATAGAGAGAGCAATGGCTCAACCAAAGTACAACCAAAATACACAGAGATAGTCTCCTAGTAGCAGATGATCCTCCTCCTCACTAGTGCGCCACTTTCTGAGTGAGAGAAGTATGAGTTTCCAAGTGTTCCAAATAGAGATCTCCTGATCTCTATTTATACTAGTATGTTTTCCCAGTGACCTTATGGGGCCGACTTGTCTAGCTAGGTATATCAACCATATAATATATATTTCAGGGCCGACCCCAGACATGGTGGTCTAATAACCCTTCGCCAAGTACACACACTTGCGACACTTGTCAATACACATGACGACACTTCCTTATAGAGGAATAACACATCTCTTATAAGGGTATAATAAATATATATGAAATACATAGATGAAATACATTCCGAAGTTACATATACATCAACACTCCCTCTTAACTAGGAAGGTATTTCTCGACACAATTCTGCTAGACAAGTCTTCTTCTCAGGATCATCGTCATCGATGCATCGTCACTGCTACTGCTATCTCAACCAATATCCGACTCTACTCGTCATAGGAAGTTCTACAGAGCCAATCCTTTTTCATACTAGATGTAGGCCCACCACCTGCAGGTCTTCGTCATCACTGGCCATACTGTGGAATCCTCAGAACTTATTATGCGTGTCAAAAAACCTTGCAAGAGCATCCCAGGACTTATTACGGGCACACAACCCAACCGATCAGATCTCCCAGGGAGCTATTACATGTGACCCTACCATAAAACCTCGAAAGACAATCCTAGGACTGATTATGAGCACACAGCTCAACCTATCAGATCTCCCAGGGAGCTATTATATGTGGTCACCACAAAACCTTGCAAGAGCATCCCAGGACTTATTACGGGAACACATCCCAACCTATTGGATCTCCTAGGGCGATATTACATGTGGTCATGGAAAAACCTTGCAAGAGCATTCCAGGACTTATTACGTGCACACAGCTCAACCTATCATATCTCCCAGGGCGCTATTATATGCCATAGGAAAAAACCTCGAAAGAGCATCTGCCAGATATCCCAGGGCCAAATTATATGCCATATGCAAAACCTTGCAAGACTATCGGCAGATCTCCCAAGGCCAAATTATATGTCCTCCCAGAGAAAAACCTCGAAAGAGCATTTGTCAGATATCCCAGGGCCAGATGACATGCCATAGGAAAAACCTCGAAAGACTATTTGTAAATCTCCCAGGGCCAAATTATATTCTCATCTACACAACTTGATCCATGGCCACAGAGTATCAACCTGATACTCACCATACATCATCCTGATGTACACATGATCATCCTGATCATCATCACTGCAACATCCTGCTGCATGACATCTGGAGCAACATCCTGAAGCTTGTCATCCATGATCATCCTGATAATTTAATGCATCTACCTCATGCATACCAAGTATCTACCTGATACATATCATCATACATGATCCACCTGATCATACAATGTATCCACCTGATACAAATACAAAAACGTGATCCACCTGATCATACCTGATACATATCAACATACATGATCTACCTGATCATACAAAGTATCCACCTAATACATATATAGATACACGGTCCAAGCATCCAACATGATGCATATACAAAACATATACAAATGATCCTACTGATCATATCCAGCATCCAACATGATGCGTACATACATATACATATAAATGATCCAACTGATTATATGCAGCATCCAACATGATGCGTACATACATATAAATGATCCAACTGATCATATCTAGCATCCAACATGATGCATACATACATATAAATGATCCAACTAATCATATCCAACATCCAACATGATGCGTACATACATATAAATGATCCAACTGATCATATCCAACATCCTCCTGATGCATATACAGAGGAGTAACTGGAGCATCGTCCTGATGCTCATCATCCAGCGCTTACATCTACAGCCATGTGAAGGATCCTCCTTCCAACATGCTTGGAATGGCTTCTGCAAATGTGTCCATCACTTCTTCCTCGAGGTGTCATCAATCCGAAGAACACCAAGCCTCTCTTTAAAGTACTTGAACTTCACTCTGGCTAGTGGTTTCGTCAGCACATCTACAATCTGCTTGTCCGTCGCAACATACAGGAGCTTCACAGCTCCTCTCTGCACCATATCCCTGATATAGTGATATTTGATCTCTATGTGTTTCGACCTGTCATGAAATACTGGGTTCTCAGACAACTTCACACAACTCTGGTTATCACAGAAGATACCAGTAGCATCCAATGGGAGATCAAATAACTCGGACAGTAGCTTCCGTAGCCATACTGCCTCACAACTAGTTGAACAGGCTACAACATACTCTGCCTCAGCTCTACTCAGTGCTATGCAGGACTGCTTCCTGCTAAACCAAGAGATCACACCTGATCCCATACTGAAGTAGCACCCAGATGTGCTCTTCCTACCTGCAGCACTGCCTGCCCAATCTGAATCAACATAGCCCTATAGGTTAAACTTTTGATTTGCTTCATACTTGAGCCCATAATCAACTGTACCCTTCAGGTACCTCAGAATATTCTTTACAGCAACTAGGTGAACACTCCTCAGATCCGTCAGGAACAGGCTCAATGTGTTCACCGCAAAACAAATATCTAGTCTCGTGTTCGATAGGTACATCAAGGACCCAATCATCTGACGATACATAGAGATATCAACTGGCTCAGATGAAGCATCACATACAAGCTTCAGGTTTGATGCCATAGGTGTGGTCATGGCATTGCAATCCATCATCCCGAATCTCTTCAGGATATCTACTGTGTACTTCCCTTGACCAAGGAAGATCCCACCTGCACTTTGCCACACCTCCATACCTAGGAAATAATGCATCATTCCCAAATCTTTCATATCGAACTCGGTAGCAAGCTTGCTCTTAGTATTTGCAATCAATCTGTCATCTCCTGTTACAAAAAAGTCATCCACATACAGGAGTAGAATCCAGGATTCCCTTCCTCAACCTTGTAGTAAAGGTTGGAATCTGCTTTACTCTTGGTAAAGCCCAAACTAGATAGGAAACTGTCCATCCTACCATACCAAGTTCTGGGAGCTTGCTTCAAGCCATACAAGGCTTTCTTCAATCTGCACACATATGACTCCCTGTCATGTATTTCAAAACCGAGTGGCTGCTCCACATATACTTCCTCTTCAACTACACCATTCAAGAAAGCAGTCTTGACATCCATCTGGTGTATTTTGCATTTCATTACTTTTATATTTCTCTATGTTGCCATCTGCAGCATGCTTGATCTGATAGATCCATATGGAAGTCATAAGAAAATTCCCTTTGGGTCTTGGGAATACATCCCAAACATCATTCTTCATGATCGACGGATCATGGCATTCTTCCCATATCCTGGGAACTTCAATATCTTCAATAGATATTTTTGTTGCTGAACAAATGTTGTAGTTCTTCTTTTGTAGGTGATGGCATACGATCTTTCCTACAAGACAAGTTAAATTGCATGATTAGAAACATCTCATAGTTTTCAAAACAAATTCTTAAACATAAAGAAATATGTCATACAGTCATGCAATTATTTTAGCCAATGCTTCAATACAACATTTATCCATATCCTGTAACTTTATAGATGCCTTCCAATCTCTACCAGAACATTGTTAACAGTTTGCACTACTCCCAACATGTCAACAAAGAGGTTTCATTCTAGATAAGTAGCAATGAAATTTTGTACAATGCCATAGGCTTACTTACCCATCAAATGCATATTAGTAGTATACTGTTCATTAATGTAATCATTCTAAGATGCACAATACATATCCTAAGTCTAGGAACATAAGCATATGTATCATTGAACAATTTTATTTAAACAAACAAATATGTAAGAAGTGGTAATTAAAATACTTATCTTTGTTTGTTTGTTGGGTGGACTCCCTCTAAGTCTTTGCTTCCTTGCAGGAGCTATGGAAGTAGCTTCTTCTACACCTTTCTGATGTGGAATGTAGAAAGATGGACAACTCCCTCTGAATATCTGCATTCTTGCAGGAGCTGCTGGAGTGTGCTCCCTCTTGATCTTTGCTTCCTGGATTACCTGTCCTTGAACTTATATTCATCCTTGGTCCCTATGCATGCTTATTAGTATCATGATTGTGTTATCCTTGTGATCTCATACAAAATCATACATTCATTATTATATTCTCAATACTATCAAAACACAATAATCTCAAGCATGTATAGTCATGATTATTTCAAACAGAAATAATAAGAATTAGCATTCAAGGTTTATATAGGACTCTTATGGTTAGTCATATAATAAGAAACATAACATGTCTAAACCTATGATTACTCGAACCTATGACTCTTCTGGTTAGTCATATCATTAATTAAGGTAAGACACATAATATGCATATACCCATGATTATTCAAACCTATGTCTTTATGAACAATCATCATCAATCATACCATGCATACTTATATAAGAGATCCTATGATATAAGGAAAACATACCTATTCACCATATTTGCTAGTTATGTCTAGTAATGTTTTCTTATTCTCTTCAATGACCTACATAACTCATAAGTTAACCTTTTCAAAACCAAATCATACATACCTCCATGTGATCCATGACTATGGATGAATCTTTGTCTTCATGTCACCATAGCAAGTTCAGGTTGTCCCTTCAATTTGTACAATCCTCTCCCTTGCTCTCCAATCACCACTGCATCATCAATAGATTTATCCTTTGGCCACATTAGGACTTGGCCATCTACAAATGCAACCCTCATGTCTTTTGCATCCAATGCAGAGATGGAGAGAAGATTCTTCTTGAGCCCAGGTATATAAAGGACTTCTTTCATCTTCAAAGATTTTCCAGAATCTAGGTTGTAGGAGGCTTCACTACTTCCTTTGATTGGGTATTGATAATCATCCCCAAGTTTCACCTTATGGGGTGATTCATGTTCCGATAGATTTACAAAAGATTCTTTAAACCCAGTCATGTGTTTGGAAGCCCCACTATCAATTAACCAATCATTACAACCATGGGAGATTGTACCTGTGAGAGCAGAGATTAGGACATACTCTTCTTCACTTGATGAGTCATCTTCACTTTTTGCCCTAGCTTTCTTCTTTGGAGGTTCATCATCTTCGGCAGCATGAGCATGGTACCTTCTTTTGTTACCCTTCTTCCTCCTACTGGAGTTGTTGTTGTTGTGGTTGTCCCTTTTGTTCTTGGGACATTCTGAAGCAAAGTGACCCTTCTCATTACAAGTGAAACTCCTTAGATCTTTCTTGTCTTTGTGATAATGATGAGAATATTTATTCTTGTAATGGGATGGCTTCCTCTTGAACTTTCCCTTCTTAGTGTGAGCTGTGAGAGCTTGATCTTCATTCCCCATCTTTTCTTCTCTTGCCACAAGACTTGCTTCTTCTTGAGAACATTCCTCCCACAATCTGCTGAAGGAGATTAATTTCTTTCTGGCACAGATCCCCTGGATAAAAGAGTCCCATGACCTAGGTAGGCCATTCAAAGTGGTCATAACAATTTCACCATTCTCCACCATTTCATTTACAGCTTCATGTTGTTCCTTGATCTGAGAGACCGTGGAGAAATTGGATTGAATGGTTTCTCCATTCGACATCTTGAATCCTTTCAATTGATTCCGCAAGGTCATCTTCTGATTTATGTTCTTCCCTTCAAATAGCTTGGTCAAAGAGTCAAACATTTCCTTGGGTGTCTTTAGAGAAGACACATGGGGTATGAGATGGTCTTTGATAGAATCAACAATGATTCTCTTTGCCTTGACCAAGTTCTTCTTATGCAATACCTTAGCCTCTTCATCCTCTAGGATAGGGATGTCTTCTTTTGTATATGAGTCCAACTCATTCTCTTCCAAGATTAACCCAATCCTATACTTCCAAGCTCAGAAGTTATCAGCCCCTTCAAGCTTATCCTCAAGCTTGGTGTAGTGAGACATCTTAAAGAGTACTTCAAATGGAAATAGAAAAGATTTAGGTCTTACCACTTCAAATGCTGAAAACTGGATCTGGTCCTGGATTAGGGTTTGTCCGAAAAACCCTAAAAATTCAAAATGTGAACTTCAAATTTCAGAAAGGATAGAAAGATGCACCTTGATGAGTTGATT
The DNA here is from genome assembly GCA_027924585.1 of Larix kaempferi. Lineage (NCBI taxonomy): Eukaryota > Viridiplantae > Streptophyta > Pinopsida > Pinales > Pinaceae > Larix > Larix kaempferi. The sequence continues at coordinate 9,382,151 of BSBM01000510.1, forward strand.
AGTCTAGTGTATTCAGAATTTGATATCAGCAAAGTTTTACCCTTCAGATTTGCCTTTTTGTCCTCCCGGGTTCACTAAGGAGAGCCCTGAATTAGGGTTTGAGTTTCCCGGAGATGTACCTAGCCAAAAAATCTCAATCCAAAGATATAAACTTCGATTTTTGCAAGGATCTTCCAGCTATGTCTTTAGATTCCAGAAATTCCTATTTTTAGGGACAAATCTGAAAATGCTCAGAATTGAATTCTGACTAGACAGATAGATTCTCCTTGATGAGTAGAGTCAATCTACTATACTGCTTTTCCAAAATCTGTGGAGAGAAACCCAATAAACAAGAAACCCTAGTTTTCGTCACTGCACAATGTCTTCTTCTCAGGTTAGCTCTGATACCATGTTAAATTTTGAGCATTAATTCAATATACTCTAGGATATTTACTGAGAGAATAACATGTACAGTATATCAATGCATAACAATCATATCAAGCATGTCAAGCATCACAAGAATCAAAAGCGTGAGAGACAAGAGACACAGAGTTTTCGTGGGGAAAACCCTAAGGTGAAAAACCCCACAACTTCCTCAGAGATAGAGAGAGCAATGGCTCAACCAAAGTACAACCAAAATACACAGAGATAGTCTCCTAGTAGCAGATGATCCTCCTCCTCACTAGTGCGCCACTTTCTGAGTGAGAGAAGTATGAGTTTCCAAGTGTTCCAAATAGAGATCTCCCGATCACTATTTATACTAGCCTGTTTTCCCAGTGACCTTATGGGGCCGACATGTCTAGCTAGGTATATCAACCATATAATATATATTTCAGGGCCGACCCCACACGTGGTGGTCTAATAACCCTTCTCCGAGTACACACACTTGCGACACTTGTCAATACACATGACGACACTTCCTTATAGAGGAATAACACATCTCTTATAAGGGTACAATAAATATATATGAAATACATAGATGAAATACATTCCAAAGTTACATATACATCAACATTTTATTCCTATGTATTAAAGATGGTTGTAAATTTTTAAATGCATGTGTATTAAGGATCTAAAAAAGTGGGTGGTTTTACACAGATGATTTTTCAGTGCTCTGGAGCGATGAAGGCAGAAGGTTTTACGGTGTTGTAAGGGAAGGTCATCAGACTCATAAGCTTTTGGGCAGGTTTGGGCCTGGATCCGGATCCCTTGTTGCAGCAAGGTTCAACCAGAATGGAGGCGCCAGGGGGTGGGGAGGATCTGCCTCCTGACCCCGAATTGGTCAATGTTAAAGGAAAAGGGGATGTGGAAGCTCTGGATTCTTTAGCTGGTCAGGATGAAGCTGGGCATATTGGATTAATCAAAGAGACTACACTAGCTACTGGACCCCAGAAACTAGGGCAATGCATGCCAAAGTCAAGAAAGATACCAAGACTTCAGATCAGATCTGATTGCATTAGAGACGACATACAGTATATGAAGGAGCATGCTCTCACCAGAAATTCATTGGAATTTGGCCATCTGAAAAAACTTTGTTATCGTGGATCAATACTACATGGAAGCCCCAAGGTTACTTCGATCTCCAGCTCGGAGCTAAAGGGTTCTTCACAGTGGTATTCTTTAATGAAGCTGATCATACCAAGATATTTGATAATGGTCCATACTTCTTTCATTCAGCAGGCCTATACCTGAGGCCGTGGAAAGAACGTTTCAACCCAGATAAGGAGAACCTAAGGATAGCACTAGTCTGCATACGCTTGTATTCTCTCCCAATGGAATACTGGAAAGAAGAGATCCTCACCGAAATTGGTAATATGCTGGGGGTGTTTGTTAAAGTGTCTGAACAAATGAAACAAATGAGATACACTTCGTATGCAAGAATATGTCTGTATATGGATATTTCCCAGGATCTACTCAAAGGGATCGAGATATCATGGGATGATGAGGAGTGGTTTCAAGCTATTGATTATGTGCAAATACCCTTTAGATGTAGATGATTTCATGAACATGGCCATATCTTTCGGGATTTCCCCTTAACAAAAACCTAGGAATGGTCAATAATCAGGATAAGAAACAAGAAGATGGATTCACCAAAGTTATCAATAAGAAAATATCAGCCAAGAGGCTAGTTGGACCAGAGGTGAACAAGAAAACTCAAACTCACAATAGATATGCAGTCCTGTAGGCTGAAAAGGTAGATGAAACCTCTCAAGAAAACCAGATTCAAGAAAATCTTGGCACAAAGGTAAATCCCATCTCTGATTCAGCAACGGAAGTAGCAATGGAATAAGTAGAAGTAAGTGACGAAGAAGGAGAGGAAACAAATTTCGAAGGATTAGATCTGGAAATCCTGGAGGCGGTGACCTCAGAAAAGGATCCAAAACCTCTTTCACAATCTCAAATCTCCATGTTAGAAAAGCCATACTCAAAGCTAAGCAAACCAAAGGTTTAGGAATTATGTCGGACGCCATGAAAGAAACAGAGGGGGGGGAAAAGAAAGGAAGGAAGGATAAATGGGGAAGGAACAGCAATGCACAGAGGATTCAACTGCTAGGCTCTCAGTTGGTAACTTCAGGTCAATATCCTACCATTGTCGCATCCCTCGCGACCAACCCCAAATAGTTATTTAATGCGGATTACAACCTGGAATATTAGAGGCTGTAAAATTCCTCTGAAAATATGGATTCTAAAAAGGAAAATTGAAGTGGAGAGACCTATGATAATGTTTCTTCAAGAAACGAAATATTCGGTGGAAGACCTAAAAGATATTGGTAGGAAAGTATGGCATAACTGTGAGGTAATGGCGGTAGGATCCAGAAGAACGGCAGGTGGCATTGGTATCCTGTGGAACCCAATGAAAATTGCTATGTCAGGCTTCTTTGCCTCCCAGTACCACCTTTCGGCTTCTTTTCATGTGCTGGGGATGAAAACCCATGGATGCCTTTCAAATATATATGGACATGCGATGCTTAATCTAAAACTCTCTTTCTTGAACTCCCTGCAGACCCTTAAGGACCAGGTAGGATCTTCTCCCTAGATTTTGGGAGGAGACTTCAACTTGATTTGTAATTTGGAGGAGAAAAAAAGTGGTATTCGCTAGTTAAGTCCCATCAATGATCATTTTAATAATGCTATTGAAGATCTGGGGATGGTGGATATCAGAGCAACAAATGGTACCTTTATGTGGAATAATAAAAGGGCAGGGGACAAAAGTATTGCTTGTCGGCTGGACCAGTTCCTGGTTACGGAATCGATTATGATGGCGGGGGGGGATTTGATGCTGGCGATTCTCCCTTCGATGGGTTCTGATCATTGGTTGGTCAGTCTGGAATGGTTGAGGATCGGGGAGAACCTTTGTAAACCCTTCAGATTTGAACAGTTTTGGTTTTTCAACAAGGAGTTTCCCGAGAAAGTCAAACAGTGGTGGATGGATATTCCGATTATTGATGGTACGCTGATGTACAAGTTCCACCAAACTTTAAAAGCCCTAAAAGGTAAAATCAAGCATTGGAACTTCGAATCGTTTGAGAACATCTTCCAAGAAAAAATGCGGCTGGATATGAAAATGAAAGAAGTTCAACATAAAGGTATTTCTCAGGGTTTCTCAGAGGAGTTAAAACAAGAAGAACAAACTCTGCTTCTGGAGTTCAATGCTCGGGAGAGATAGCGGGAACTCCTATGGAAACAAAAATCTAGGAATCGTTGGTTTCAAGCATGGGCCTTCACTCAATAAACCGCTATCATAGCACGTTCGTTCATGGCATATGAAAAAATACCCCTAATTTCAGTAAATATTGGAAAATACCTACCAAAATCATTTTTTTTAACCCCCTCCAAATATGCCTTCCCAATTTAAAAAAAAACCCTATTTTCACTAGATATTGTATGTATCAATTTTTTCATTAACATTTTGTATACCCCTTTATATTTCTACCTAGTATATTGATATGATACCCCTCTTATGACCCCACATGCATTCTACAATGCACCTTGCTTCTTTCGATGTCTATTGTGGATGCACATTACTCCACCCACAATGCAATTACTCAACCACATATCATTATGATTTGCAACATCTAATGGTCTAATGAAGAGATAGGAGATCACTTCTTGTATGTCACTAGAGCCAATGCACATAGTACAACATTTAGATTGCATGTTGCAGTTCCCCAATCATTGATTAAGCCTATTGTGGGATAGGTATCCAAGCCCCCAGGGTCTGTAACAAGCTCTAGGAGGATAACTAAACCTCCCAAGGCCTGTAATAAGCATGAGTGGTTGGGTATTCAAGTCCCCAAGTCCTATCGAGGGCCTATAACAAGCCTTGGAGGATTAGAGCCTCCCAAGGCTATTGGTAACAACTAGCTGAGTGCTATTGGTAACAATTGGATGTCAATGACCACTATCTTTCAACTCTGATCGACTCAAAACCCACTTCACCACGAAACCCCTATCCTCAAGAATGCCTCAAGACAAGATTTCCCTGCGTACTGGTAAGCCCGGGCCTTGCCTCAACCCAATTTCTCATCCGACCGTGATCTCGCCATCTCCATTTGGTGGATATTTGTCAGCCCGTCCATATAAAAAGACCCCAAAGTATTTTTGTATTGTTACATTAAATAAAAAAAACCCTTTGTCCCTTAATATATAAGCAATATAATTTTTAGGTTTTCATGAATATTTAATACTGCAATATGAATGAACGTGATATTATATTGCCTTCTAGTGAAGCCCCCATGGTTTTAAGAAGGGGAATGGAATACTAAATTCTTTCACAGAGCTGATATCCAACACCGACATGCGAATCGTGTGGTGTGCCTTAAAAGAAGGAATGGCACTTTCGCTGAATCTTAGGAAGATCTGGAAACTACTCTCAATGAATTCTTTGAAGACCTCCTGGAGGAACCAGAGGTGAATAGGGATGATGCTCAATCCCAAATCCTGCAGGTTATTCCTAGGGTTATTAATGGCGATCATAACCTTATGCTGATGAAACCTATAGAGATGGAAGAACTGGAGGAAACATTTAAGCAGGTGGTGGAAGATAAAGCGTCGGGCCTGGATGGTTTTACCACTAACTTATTTCACGCATGCTGGGCATGGATTAAGGAAGAAGTGCTAGCTCTGGTGGAAAAATCTAGAAAATCACGGACTATTCTGAAAGCTCTTAGTGCTACCCACTTGTCACTCATCCCGAAAGAGTCAAGAACCGAAGATCCTAGAAAGTTTCTCCCAATAGCCCTCTGCAATGTGATGTACAAGATTATTACCAAAGTAATAGCGAATAGATTACGTCCTCTTCTCCCGCTTCTTATTTCCCTGGAGCAAGCGGGTTTCGTGGAAGGTCACCAAATCATTGACGGGATTATTCTGGTGCATGAAATTATTCATTCCCTTAAAACTGAGAAAATCTCTGGTATGTTACTCAAGCTTGATCTCTCTAAAGCTTATGATAGGATAAATTGGCAATTTCTTGATAAAATTCTGAGTAAATTTGGGTTCAATAGGGATTGGACTAATTGGGTGATGAGTTTGGTCTCTTCTACCGTTTTTTCCATATTAGTGAATGGAACTCCTTCTAATCCTTTCCAGGCTTCCAGAGGTATTAGACAGGGAGACCTCCTTTCCCCTTTCTTGTTTATAATTGTGGCAGAAGGGCTAGGCCGACTGCTTAAAGCTCAAACCCGCAACTTCCGTCTTGACAGGGCGGTACTCTAACCAATTGAACTACAATCCCAATACAGTACAGTTCTTTGAAGGGTAGCAACAAAATCAGGGGACTCACTCTCTATGATGGACTAGAACCCCAAACTCATCATATATTTGTGGATCACACCATGTTAATGGGCCCTCCCAGCGTGCAGGAAGCCAGAGGGATCAAGGAAGGGTTGGACTTGTTTTTACTAGCCAGCAGCTTGTAGATTAACAAGGACAAGTCTCAAATCTGCTTCTTTAATACCCTGAGAATTACTAGAAGAAATATTATCATAATCCTTGAATTTATGGAAGGGACTTTGCCCTCCAAGTATTTGGGATCTCCCCTGGCGGAATCCACCATAAGACAGGTTTCGTGGAAAAACTTGCTTGAAAAAAAGAAGACAAAACTTGAGCATTGGACCTATAGAACGTTGAACCTCCCAAGTCACATCGTTCTTGTAAAATCGGTCCTCTAGGCTATGTCGGTTTATTTGTTCTCTGTCTTGGCAGCGCCTAAGACCGTCATCAAATAGATTCGCACTATCCAAAGAAATTTCCTTTGGGGCAGCTCTGAGGAGCACCGAAAGTGGGCCTTGGTTGATTGGGATACCCTATGCAGGATGAAAGTGGCTAGAGGATTAGGCCTTCGTGATCCTGTGAGCTCCAATAGCATCATGGGAAGTAAAATTTGGTGGAAGTGGATTAATTAAACAGTGGAACCTTGGCGTAGATTATGGCACATGAAATATACCCCTCACTAGATGAAGCATCAGCTTATCTGTTTTAATATGGAGTGTTCGGGTTCAAGTATTTGGAAGGCGGCATTGGAGAACAAGGGAATTATCCACAAACACAGCTTTTGGGAAATCAGAGATGGCGCCTCATCCCGGTTCAGCGAGGATGCTTGGAAACAGATGCCCTGTCTCACAAATCTGATTATTAGCCACAATATCCATTTTTACCTTGGTAATGACCCACCAAAGGGTGTGAAGGAATTCTGGGAAGCAAATACAGAGGATGTCCACTTCAGAGTTTGGAAAACCAAGGATTGGTGGCAGGCCCTAGTGTCGGGCGAGAACATTGAGGAATTCTACTTGGAGCTTTCTAAGCGGAGAATTCCAATTCTGGATGGGGCCAACAATATCAGATGGGGCTATACCACTTTGGGTAACTTCAACATAAAAGAAGCCTTGGGGTTAATGATGGGTTCTCATTTACTTGAAGCAGAGGAAAAATTGAAGAAAATTTGGAAGGGCCAATGGTGGCCCAAAGTGGTTACTTTATGTTGGCTTCTTATTCATCGGTGAATTCTAATGTGGGAAAAATTGATACCAAGGGGTTTCGTAGGTCCTTTTGTTTTCCCAATGTGCAGGCAAAATTCAGAGACCATTAATCACTTGCTGGACGCTTTCCCGTTTGCCTCATACCTTTGGGATAAAGGAGGGGAACTCTTTCGTAAGACGTCCAGGGTAAGGGATAGACCATATCATTCTGTTGCGAACTGGCCTCCTAAATCCTTCAAAAATGAAATCTTGAATAGGTTGTGGGAGCTCTTCCCTGGCTTTGTGGTGTGGGTGACCTGGAAGGAGCGAAATCAATGAATCTTTGAGGGTAAATATAATACCCCTGTTGGGGTGTGGTGCATTCTGGAAAAACACTTACAGGAATCCCTCACCCTGTTCCAGTGGAACCGGGATGTTATGAATACTGATACTCAGGAAAGAATAATTTTAAACGCATGGGGGATTGTTAACATACCTATAAGCATTTGTCATCCGTGTAAACTAAGTTCTTGGCCTCTTAGTCCGGAGCTCTGGAGCTGTCCACCTATTGGGGTGTTCAAACTCAACTTTGATGGGGCTGCGAAGGGAAAACTTGGAGCAGCTGGTTTTGGGGGTGTCATTCGTAATAATGCAGGTGGTATCCTTGGGGTCTTCTAGGGTGACCTGGGAGAGAACACGAATAATGTGGATGAGTTGGAGGGATTGGTTAGTGGTTGCAGGTGGGCTTTGCAGAAGGGTTGGATGCCGTTGGAACTTGAAGGGGATTCTCTTATCATAATCTCCATGGCAATAAGGGTGCAGTGTGGGTCGGCCATTGACAAAATTGTGAGAAAATGGAGATGGGAAAGTCGCCTCAGGGTCTTGCAAAATATGGTGCATGGCTCCTCGACTTTCTAGTTCATGCATATTCGAAGAAAAGATAATAAGGTAGTGGACGCCTTAGACAATAAAGGTGTCAACGCCGGTATCTCATTTTACGGGCAACCATCTTGGAAATAGATGATGGGGAACTCAGAGAGAAGTGTAAAAAGTTGGAGGCAAAGGATATGCGACACATGGAGGGTTGCATGTAGGGTAGACGCATGGTCAGTACCTATCATGTGGATAGAAGGGCCCCCCTGGTTCAGACTGAAATTTCGATCCCTGATGCATTTATTATGGTAGATGGTACTAATGGAGGCTTACAGCACAGCCATCTAGAAATCCATCATGGTGGGAGGAATATCGAGAGCAGTAGAGAGGCGATTGTGACCCACGCTGCTGCAACGTGGAATTCCACTTGTATCCTCTAGCCGGATAATGCAAATTCAGGGTATGGAACGATATCGGGGACGGATACGTCGGCGGAGTGGAATGGTTAGGCTTAATGATGGTTTTGTCAACTTAATTATTGTTTCTAGTTGGTATGAGTGCCCAGTGGTTATAAACCTCCTCCGTTATCCGGATGGGAATTTGATCAGTACTTTGCATAAATGGAGGCAGGTGAATTCCTGTTTTCTTGTGTGGGAAAGTACCTGTACAGGCAATCTTGATTTAAGGAGGAGGTACAAGATCACTAAAGGAAATTATATAGCCTATGTGGTAGTGATGGTCTTGTATCATGAACCTGGGTGGACAGTAAATGATCCTCCCTGGAGTTCAAGTATAAGTATGGATCATGTTGCAGGTTTTGGCCGTATCTCCTGTCTTCTTTTCCTTCAGCAGGGTAATTCCATTTTTTTGCCTCTGTATACATTGCGGGCTGGTTGGGTTTGGTTCCTTTTCCGGGGTGATAATATGGCCCCACGAATGAGAGGTTGCAGTCACAGAGGGGGAAGATGGGGTGGGAGTTCAGGGTGTACGAGAGGTGATGGTCTGGAGGCTGGTGCGTCTTCTTCCCACCACAATTCAAAAGAGTGGGATTCGTCTGAACCTCAACCATTCAATTGGAGTGTGATGTATTTGGAGGAAATGCCTCCCACCATTGGTTCCCATATTGCGTATCAGGAAATTGCTATGGTTAATGAAGTTGAATCCTGGCTCGGTCGAAAGGTTGTGGAGAGTCCGTACTAGGCGGCGCGAATCCTCCTAGTTCGGTAAATTCAATCTCGGAATTAGCTGGTTCAGCGCATTCATGAAGCTCTTCATATTATGAAGGGGGGCCATCAAGCCAACTCCTCTAGGATCTGACTGATGAAGAAAGCGCTCAAAGAGGTAACAAAGACCTCTCGAGATAGCATAAGAGACGAAGTGGAGATACCCGACGAGGTAAATCTGGCTTCGTAATGGATTTGGTTGGTTTCCATGGTTTTGAGGCCTGGTTTTTTCGTCCCTCGGCTCTAGTGATGGTGGTCTATTTCTTTGATCTCGGATGGCTCCAGTGGAGCTTTTTCTCTTCTCTCTGTGGGTCTCGGCTCAGGTGTTTTTGGTCTTTTGTTTTGATAGACTGTTAGTCTCGGTAAAAGCAATTTTATTTTTCATTTTTGGATCTCTGGGTGTCTGGTCTGGTCTTGTGATGTAATTTTCCCCTTTTTGTCACTTTCTATGAAGTCGGCCACGCCTGGTCTCTTCGGTGTGGTACAAGCTGGTGCTGCTCATTTGTAATCCTATTTTGTACTATATTTTGCCCCATTAATAGAAGGATTCAAGCTTACTTACAAAAAAAAAATACAGGTCTATTTCTTATAATATTGTTAATTAATTTAACATTTCATGGTTGATTGATTTCTACAGGACTTTATAGTAGGATTTAAATGGTTGTTTATTTGCTTATATATTATTACTCATATAAAAATTCTATCTTTGATGATTTATGCCGGTCTTGGTGATGGACATGCTTCTCATGGACAACTCTTATCAAGTTGTATGGTTGAATGGATCTAGCAAAAGGACAATGATAAGGTAAGCATTTTGACGTGTTTTTTAAAGTGGGTTTTGACATGGTTTTCTCCTTCTGCATTCCAAGTTCTCCGGTTGTTTTAGTGTTTAGAAGATCCGCCTTGAAATGCATCAAATATATAATTATTTTATGTTTGGGGATCATAATAAGCATTTTGAATTTTGGTTTCTATTTTTTAATTGATGCTTACTAGTGAAGGATAATAGGAATCCATTGTGTTGAAATACCACTCTTAGGTCAAGACCATAGTCATCACACACTAAGACAAAATTCTTAGTGAAATATGACATGGTGAAAATTAGTTGTACCACTATGGAGAAAGGGTTCTCTAGGAACCAATATTTTGCTAGTCCACGGAGTAATCAACTCAATAAGGTCTTATATTAACAAGAATGGCTTAACAATTTCATGGCCTAGCACAACCAAGGACTCCATACTCTGAATCGTGGATCCCTCCCTCAGAGAATAAGATGAACTTGAATCCCTTGGAAACCCAAGGTTGTTTCCCATAACAATGTTGTAGAAGGAAATTCAAGTACTAAGTAGTAGGGGGAGGCCTAATGGGAAGGGAATCCTCCTCATTTATTTTAGTCTTAGTGTAAACTCATACTCTTCCAAAGATGCAATGATCAAGTATGAATCTGACTACAATGCCCACAATTATCACCCATTTCCCATGGTCTTTTCTCATGCAAAGGATGTACATGTAAGGGACCCAGAATGTCACAAATACTCAATCAACATCATGTCACCAAGTTGTTAATCACTCAGTGAAGCCCCAGAAATCAAAGATAGAAAGATAATTTCATTTTGCTGTGCTTGTCTTCCTCAATCATTATGCCGCTGCTCTATCATCATCCAAACATCATGTAACCAACCTAGAAATAAGAGATAAACAAGAATGTTTTACTGCTGCTGCTCCACCCATACTGTCCTCACTGTCCTCGTCTTCTCCGAACCCCGAAATCAGAGCTATTGCCCCTCTGAATTCTTCCACTCAAAAATCCACACTCAAATAAAACTTGTCTTCTATATTTATACTTTTCATATCCTTGAATTTTTTGGAGGTCGACTTGTCTTTGGTTATTTTATTTTATCAAATAATATTTAATTTCCATAGTGTCCTCATCAAATATATATATATATATATATATATATATAGATATATAATCTTTTTGTCACATTGGAAAAGTGGGCTTGTCACCATTTTAACTCTTCTTACTTAACCTTCCAGTATACACGCAAGGCTTCATTGTCATGCCTGCATGGACCCCACAATTTATGCCCGCAGGCATGTCCTCCAAAATTCCCGCAGCTGCCTTATTAAAATGCTCACATGGCTTCATAACAATGCCCATAATACTAAATGTCAACATGGGACATTACTTATGCCCGCAGTGGGCTCCACTTTGATGCCCGCGACATCACTTAAAAATGCCTACAGCAGTGCTTGAAATATGCCCGCAAGAGGCCTTTAAGATGCTCGCAAGGTGTTCTAGATTGCTGGCAATAAGAATTGATGGTTATTTATTTATTTTAAAATTCCAGGTATCGTCGATATAGAGACGAATTTGTGTTGCAAGTATAGCAAAACCGTCAGACGTTCTACCTTCATTTGGTCTGTTCAACGCATGTTCATCGATACTTGCGACGAAACATCATCGCAAGTATAGCAAAACCATCGCATGGTATGCCTTCTTTTGGTTTGTTCGCCGAACGTGCGTCGATACTTGCGATGACATATTGTCGCAATTATAGAAAAACTCTCTTTTTTTTTCGACGAAAAACCATCGCTAGAGAGACGGTGTTTCGTGGAAGCAAATTATCAAAACCGTCGGACATTCTACCTTCGTTTGTTATGTTCGATGAAAGACCGTCGATAGAGGGACGATGCTTTGTGGAAGCAATTTTCTGTGCAAAGCGTTTGCGACAACGTTTCATCGTTATAGGGATGTGGTTTCGTCGATCTACGGACAATTTGTAGAAAATGAATAAAAAAAATCAATTTCAAGGACACCTTGTAGAAGACACATGGCCAACATTTTTCGTCTCTATTGTGACGGCTTTTCACGTTTGTTGTTATATACACGGAAAAGGTTCCACAAACAAACGAGACCATGATCGTCAAACTTGAGACGAAAAACATGGAAATAACAATGAAAAACCATGGCAAATTTCCTCATATGTATTAGTGGATGTGTTATAGATAAGGAAATGTGTTAGTGGATTTGTTGGAAAATCTTTATTATCTCATTTTATCCCAGTTATTTGGAGCAACTACTCGGCTCCATATATCTATATCTAGGATTTTTGGAGCACAATCCTAAAGAAGGAACTTGCATTTTTTAGTATATACTTCCATTTACCTCTCTTTAATATCCCTAATTTGAAAGTTTACTCAATTTGTCCAATTTTCGAACCTTGGACTAGTGAAACCCAAAACTGTCCCAAATGACCCAAAATGGTTTCGAATTGTGGAATGAGGGAATTGGGAGGGAATATGACACTTTAATATAGTCATTATACACCCAAAAATATTCTATACACATCCATGGTCTGCAATTTACAAGGAGAGAAGATTCAAGACAAAAATAGTCAATTGGATTGGTGGAAATCCCCCCTAGGTCAGCCATTGTTTTCCCTTCCAAACACTGTACGGACTTCACTAATATTCTTTATGGAACTTGGATCTGTTAGAGGACACATAGGAAAACATGTGTTCTGCATTATATCAGGTTTTAGGGTCGAATAGGTATCCCGAAGGACAACAACTTCTAGAGTATATAATTTGAATGAAAATGGTAGACAAAGGGCCTTGAATTTAAGTCACAAACTATAGTAACACTTTAGGGGTATGCATACATTATTTGGGACATCAATTTAAATCCATATTCATCTCATAAAACAGACAAAAATATCTGATATAAAATAGGTGTAATATCATCCCAAAATCACCATGAAAATACTATGAGGGAAATGGCTTGAATCTCAGTTTTAATTGGAAATGTCACATGAAGTACTTGGTATTTCGAGCTGTGGCTCTCATGATATGTATATTACATATTTATGTAGCAAATAACATGTCCATAAGGTAGAAATAGGAATCCTCCATTAGCTATATGCAACAAGAAGTGCGCCATCACACTTTTACATGACATTGAGGGAAAGAGGAAACTAGCTCAAATATCAATGTTACTTGGAGAAATAGTACATGAAGTCATTATTATTTCGAGTTATGGATGTCATGATATATCCATTACATATTTATGCATCTATTAACAATTTCATAATGTCGAAAAAATATCCTGTGATACCTTATTGTCCACCCGTTTTAGCTGTTGGATCAATTCTGGGGTCCAACGATCAGGCTCACTCTTTTGGCACTAGTTCTTTTGAAACATCAGCTGTGCCAACCACTCATGCAGCAATACTGGGAACTCATAGAAGAATATCTCATGGATATCCAAATAAATATTATTTTCCAGCGAATTGCTTGTCATCTGTCCGGGGTTTTGATTTTCTCCTTCCGTGAATTATTCTACTTTCTTCTTAAACTTGTCCTGAATCTCCAGTTTCGTTGAGTGCCACATCATGTCCTTATCTTTCTCCTTTAGGTCCTGGAAATGGAACCATTTTTTGACATAGTTCTGTCGACAAGGGTTCACTTCGCACTGTCGTCAACAAACACCAACCTAACACCCTTAGGCACCGGCCTAGAAAGGTTTTACCCTTTCCAGCAACACCCGCAAAGCGAGTGTGGTCTCACCCGAGATGGTTAAGGGGGTTGCAGGAACCAAGTTTCTGCAATGGGGAAAGTACATGCATGAGCTCTAACTCTATCGCATCAGAAACCAGATATTTTCTTTCGCATCATACTTCATAACTTAAACAGACATTCATCATTCGCACATTAACCACGTATTCACCATTCACATATTCAATAGATAATTACCATTCACATTGACAGGAAAATACCAGAGACCGCATCAGTGAATCCTTACAGAAACCAACATAAATCATTCACCATTCGACATAAACAAAGACAAAAAGACAGATCCGAACATCTTCATGCATTAACTCATCAAAAAATGTGGTATAACCTTCGTAGAAACAATTCAGAACATCTTATTGTGGATTCATACAAATTGAAAAAACAGAGCAAAAACACAATTGATCTCAGATCTAGATACCAGAATCCCTTAGGATTACATTCATATTCTTATTTATAGCCAACTATGTCAGTTACAAAATGGTCCAAATGACCCATTTCTAAGAACCTAACTAATCTTGAGCTTCCTCGTTCTCCGTGAATGACCCTTCTTTCTGTGGATGGTCCTCTTCATAGCTATCGGCTTCCGCACTTCATGCAGACTAATCCCGTGCTAACAATTAGTATTTCTATGTCAAACTCTATGTAATGCAGGCACAAAGGGACTTGCATAATTTTATTACTACAAGTCATGTGATGCTCTATTAAAGCACACAACTACACTACTTTGGTCAATGACAAATTGCAAATGATATCGACTGAATGGCCACTTCACACACAACTTGGATAGAATCCAGAACAAAACATTATAACTAGGATTTTATTCAAATCATAAACAAAGATTTCTCATTTGAATTTGAAAATTAGGGGGTCTCTGTATCCTCTACAATACATTTACTTCAGAACCGTCTATGGTCGTTCCACTCCAAGGATTCCTCGTGAAACTATAAATTTTCTTCAAAGGTTCAGAAATATTACTTTTCCTTTGTAGGGGTTGTGGTTGTTTTTTAAGCTTTGGAGATTGATTATGGTAGAGTAAATAATAACAATAATGTATCTGTAGATACTCAACTCTTGTGTGAAGTTGCTGCAAATTCTTCGTCCGGAGGGTTCATAAGAAATCCATGTAATCGAATTGATCAAGAGGAAATTTCTCATGTCTAGCAAGGATATTGAGTGCCAAATTCAGTTAAGTGCCATTTTATCCTTAAGTAATATTTTTAACAATCCCTATTATTACTTTGTTATACAAGTTTCAGTTTTATTGTGCAAGAAGAGGACAACAATGAGCTATGGCATTTGATACTCAGAGGACTGAAAAAAAATGGTGTCATTTTTCTTGGCTCCATTATATCCCCTACAAAGAGAAAATTAATATTTATGAACCTCAAAAGAAAACTTCAAGCAAATGAGGAGCATTCTACAAAGGATTTAATTTAATTTATTTGTCTTCTTGAATTAATTTACCATTTTAGCAATCTATGGGAAACTCAATATCCTTAGTCTCCAACCTAATATTCAATATTTCTAGTTGTAAATTAGCAATATTAGACTACTATAAAAATCTCTCATAGCCAGAAACTGAGTGCTCAATAATAATGTGATTGGAAATCAAACTTGTAGTTATATTCCACTAAGAAACATTTGTGTATTGCTAGTTTTAAATACTCACATTTCTTACACAACACATTATGAATGAATGTGTTAAGAGATTGTAAAATATGTTTGCCAACATTATTTAGCATTTTTTTGTTTAGTGACTTGGAGCTGTAGTTATTTTCTGTAAAATATTGGTTGATACTAGTGAGGTTATTGGCATTTTGTGGCTGATAGTTCACGATTGAAAGCTACAGTAAAAGGCTAACATAGTCTTTGTATGTTAGGATTACAAAGAAAGCACGTTTAAAGCATTCAAGAAGACTCTAGAAGAGGGGATTTCCACGTTTATAATTGGTATGGATGTATAAATGGATTAGCTTCTCTGTCACCAAGGAAAATATCATGAAAAAAGTGAGATTGATTAAAGTTGCAATTTGTAAAATTTCATATTTTCTCCCCAAAATTGCCAAATATTCTCATTGTTTCAATATTTTGATATGGGATTAATATATGTTGATATATGATTAATATATTTTGATATAAGATTAATATTTTTAAACCCTTATTAATACAACCCAATATATACTTTAATCTAAATCTTAGAGTTTGAACGTCTAATTGCTTCCTATTTGATTGATTGGTTTAGTGTCCTTATATCTCGTCGACTTGAGATATGATCATTTTTTATTTTATTTTGTATCTTATTTAAATTTTATAGGAAGAAATTATCTAGAAGAGTTTCCTTATAAACTCTTGATGTGACAATATTTGAGTAATTATTTTATGAGGAAGGGAGCTGGAGGAAGATGGATTGATATTTGAGTGTTCCTCATCTATGATGTTTTACACCAAATGAATGCTAAGTTTCTATCCTAATATCCATATCAGTGTTAGAGGGATGTAGACCCCACAAGATACTTTCATTTCCACTAAAACAAATTGCACTCCCGCTCAGAAAATTGACCCTTCTGTTGTTGGCATGTGTGCCTTATCTTAGTGGATGACCCTAAAATTTAGGTAACTAAATTTTCTTAGTTTTGGGAAGTTGAAAAGGTATACCTTATTTTCTATCATTTTTCTTATTACACTGATTAATAGTGCATATTTATTCATAACAAATTTCTCACACATGATATTTATCCAAGATTTTTAAAGTGATGTTCTTATAGAATCTGGAACGCTCCACAATTTTTATTTATTTATAATGTCTGCTTGAATATACATATATAACATGCATTACTTACTACTGCTGATGGTGGTTTAGAGTTTGAAATATAGCACTACTAGATTTTTGCGCATTAGCCAGAATTGGATTACCTAAAATCCTTCCCAAAATTGGTATTCA
The DNA here is from genome assembly GCA_027924585.1 of Larix kaempferi. Classification (NCBI taxonomy): domain Eukaryota; kingdom Viridiplantae; phylum Streptophyta; class Pinopsida; order Pinales; family Pinaceae; genus Larix; species Larix kaempferi. The sequence continues at coordinate 9,398,701 of BSBM01000510.1, forward strand.
AAAACTGAATATTGAATAAATCCTTCAACTGCAATAGTTGTAACAAAGATTTTGGTTCACATTTGATTAAATTGTTGAAAAGGCACTTTGTTGTTCATGGAACTATCTTTTTTTCTATAATATGTGTTATGTCCTCTAAGGTTTGGTAAGGTTTACAAGTGTTTTTATCATGATGGGAAGGAAAATTATTCAGCAGGGTGCATAAAATGTGTTATAGATAAGGAAATGTGTTAGTGGCTTTGTTGGAAAATCTTTATCATCTCATTTTATCCCAGTTATTTGGAGCAACTACTAGGCTCCATATATCTATATCTAGGATTTGTGGAGAAAAATCCTAAAGAAGGAACTTGCATTTTTTAGTATATACTTCCATTTCCCTCTCTTTAATATCCCTAATTTGAAATTTTACTCAATTTGGCCAATTTTCGAACCTTGGACTAGTGAAACCCAAAACTGTCCCAAATGACCCAAAATGGTTTCGAATTGTGGAATGAGGGACTTGGGATGGAATAGGAGACTTTAATACAGTCATTATACACCCAAAAATATGCTATATACATCCATGGTATGCAATTTACAAGGAGAGAAGATTCGGGATAAAACTAGTCAATTGGATTGGTGGAAATCCCCCCTAGGTCAGCCACTGTTTTCCCTTCCAAACACTATACGGAATTCACTAATATTATTTCTGAAACTTGGATCTGTTATAGGACATAAAGGAAAACATGTGTGCTGCATTATATCAGGTTTTAGGGTCGAATATGTATCCCGAAGGACAACAACTTCTAGAGTATATAATTTGGGTGAAAATGGTAGACAAAGGGCCTTGAATTTAAGTCACAAACTATAGTAACACTTTAGGGGTATGCATACATTATTTGGGACATCAATTTAAATCCATATTCAGCTCATAAAACAGACAAAAATATAAGAAATATCTGATATAAAACAGGTGTAATATCATCCCAAAATCACCATGAAAATACTATGAGGGAAATGGCTTGACTCTCAGTTTTAATTGGAAATGTCACATGAAGTACTTGGTATTTCGAGTTGTGGCTCTCATGATATGTATATTACATATTTATGCAGAAAATAACTTGTCCATAAGGTATAAATAGAAATCCTCCATTATCTACATGCAACAAGAAGTGCGCCATCACACTTTTACATGACATTGAGAGAAAGAGGAAACTAGCTCGAATATCAATGTTACTTGGAGAAATAGTACATGAAGTGATTAGTATTTCGATTTGTCACTCTCATGATATAATCCATTACATATTTATTCATCCATTAAAAATTTCATAATGTTGAAAAAATATCCTTCCATTATCTATATGCAACAAAGAGTGCGCTATCTCACTTTACATGAACATTGAGAGAAAGATATTAGAATGAGAGAAGAGAAGAAATAATGAATATGAAATCAAACTCAGATTGGGGTTGAACCTACACCAAAACATCTCCATGAAGATCTATTGAGAGTTATGAATGGCCTCTCCATCAACCAACTTGGATGGGAACCTTGCACCCTCAAAATTGGTTCTAAGGCAGGGAGGATGAACATCCACTGTGCAAGGAAAAGATTGAAGCTCTCCCAAATTGCAAAGATGGAAATGAAAAATGACCAAACGATGCTCTATTTCAACTTGAAATTTTTTTAATAACTTTAGTTGACTCATTTACCTCCCTTAGAAATCAAGTGATCTCCTAATTACTCATGAAATTCGAATTAGTGGGAGTTATGTCCCTTCATTGGCCCCACATGACACTTGGATCATCTTTTGTCTCCAAATTCTCCATTAACTCGAATTGGGGAATATTTTGGATGCTTTGGAGATGTGTATATCCTCTCATGCACCCTCTTGTTCTATTTTTAGCTCTTACATTGTCATAGATGTCATAGAATTTGTCATACTCGTCATAGGTGTCATAGAATCTGTAGTAAGTGTCATAATGCTTGTCACAGTTGTCATAGAATCTGTCATTGTTGGGATATTACCTTGTTCTTTAAATTTCTCTTATAGACCCAGGTTCGACGAAGTTGTGGTCCAAAAAAACCCTTCTTCACCGGCCCTTTCGGCAACAATCTACGAACAGGATGAGGTCTCACCTGAGGCGAAGCTATGGGGGGCTGCAGAAGCACGTTTCTACATCTAGGTGATTCACAGATAATAAACTGGTCCTACCACCACACTCTCATATATATGTGAAGAGTGTCCTAAAAGACGGACATTATCCATAGGATGAGTAGTGGTGTCAGGTGTACATAAATATAACTGGTCGATAGTGACAATTCTCCCTTGATGTGGAAATTGCACAATGTGGAAGACGGATGATGCGACCGCGGTCATGGCATAGAACCAGTTTCAACCAAGTAATAAGTTATAATCCAAGGGGGAAGCGACTACTTCCATGTTGATGGAAACAATATTACTTCCCAACTCTACGGCTAGGGATTGTAACATCCTGTGAGGTTGAAATACATGTTCATCAAATGATTTCAATGTAGTGGGAGAATGGGTCAACTAGGGAGAGCCAATGGCTTGCCAACAGGATAATGACATAACTGAGGTAAAGTATCCTTCCTATAAAATAGTATGATGGATACTTTTCCCAGAGAAATTAGTAACGGTTTGGAATGCTAGTTGGTGGGAAAGCATCAGCTTGAAATACTCTAGTTTTAACATGATGGTGTTGGAGGAATCATGATCTACAACTCCTATCGCAGATAGCAGGGTCTAACGTTGGTTGGGGAAGTTTTGTAAGACTTATAGCATTGACATAGCATAGGGGGCTTGTGCTAAATCAATGCTAGAAAATAACGGCCCAACTGTTAGGATTGAAAATATATTTTCGAATCATGCTATTGGGCGGACGCAATGCCGAATATGGGAAAGGTTTCTCTATGACGAGAGGACCTTGAGGTGAAGGAATGTTATATGTAGACTCAAAGGATTTTTCAGTATTACCTTCATTAGATTCCTTGTCAGAAATAGAGTCATATGTACGTGATCTAGTAGACAAGTTGACTTCTTCATTGTGCATCATGAAAACATGAGCAATTGTGGATGGTTGTCCTTGAGAAGGAGGGGGTTGTTGTGCAACCATTTGTTTTTTTTGTGTGGGGAAGGGATCAATTAAGACTGCGAGTGTGGGTTTTCCCTCGAGAATATTTTTCACTTCTTCACGATATGGACACTCTTTCGTGAAGTGATCGTCACCACACAATAAATAAGGATATTTGAACTTCGGCTTTTGTTTCGTGTCATCGAGATTATTTTTGGGCTCCTGCTGGTTAGAATACTTCTTGGATTTTCCTTTGTTCTTCTTTTCGCCACTGGATTTTTGAGGTGAAGCAGAACGAACTGAAGTCACTTCCTTAGTGGAAGCAGGGTTGGGTGATAGATTGGCATTGTTTCCAACCTGTGGCAATGATGGAGTTGAACCACGGTGGTTATGTGATCCAACTGATTGTGTAGTAGGATGGGCATTAACGAAACCAATAATGCCATCGACATGTAATCCTCTAGGTGGTTTTGTTGGATCGTGTGTAGGGCGGGGGGCATTAGGAATAATATCGTATAATGTACCAGATTGAGCATAGACTAATTCTACATAGTGAGCATGTGATATTGCTTGGTCTTCTATAAAATCCCCCCCATAGCCATGTCTTTAGCTATGATGGGTAGTAGTGACTTCGTGAACCAATCGACAAGTAGTTGGTCCGGAAAGGGAGCTTTAATGAGACGTCATCTCCTTATCCACTCATGAATATGATCGAAAATGTGAGTGAGGTGGATTGTCGAAGAGAATTCAAAATATCTGTGCCGGTTTCATAGCAGATCAGTAGTTGAAAGTGAGTAAAAAAGGCCATGTCTAAAGATTGAAAATCGATGAAAGAGTGTGGTGGAAACTCGATGTACCACTTTGCAGCAGTATCGGTAAGGGTTCGTTGAAACAACCTCAGACGGATAGAATCATCCATTGAGGAATTGGAGGAGAACCATGTTAAAATTCAATATGCTAAGACAGAAAATAGAAGCATTACATTCCATTTCACAATAATAGCATATACAGGATCACTGAATAAACAACAAGCACAGCATAAACACAAGAGACAGAGATTTATCCTGGGAAACCCTCATGGGGTAGAAAACCCAGCAAAGCTTCCTCAATATAGATGACCAGCAATATACAAAGATGAAACCCTGAGACATGATCTCTTCCTCCACAATAGCAGACCTCTCCTCCACAAGTGCGCTATCCTCAAGTGTGTGAGTGTATCAAATGAGGAACACACCTCCTCTATTTATACACTACTCTGATATGTATTTTACACAAGTACATGTAGGCTCGTATTTAACCATTAGGTTAAATACCCCATTATAACTGACTGGGCCGACCCCCACATGGTGGGTCTAATAACCCTAGTTACCACACCCAACTCGGAGGAATAAACATCTCCGGATTTATAGTATAATCACATCGGAGGTATGGAACATCTCCGGAATAAATAATATACAAATATAATATTCTTTGAAGTTACAATATTTCAACACTCCCCCTTAACGAGAAGGATATTATAACAGTATCTGCACGAGCAAGGAGTCATCAACATCATACATGATACATCTATAAATCATTGGAAGCTTTCTCAACATCATCAGTAACTCAAGCAGTTACTGGAACATCTTCAGTACTGGAACATCAACATCTTCAGTATTGAGTCTTTATCTTCTGTAGCACTCGAACAACTACAACAACATCAACATCTGGATCCTCACGATCATCAGTATCGTCATCTCATGATCATTAGCATCGTCATCACACGATCATCAGCATCGTCATCATACGATCATCAGCATCGTCATCACACGATCATCAGCATCGTCATCTCACGATCATCAGCATCGTCATCTCACGATCATCAGCATCGTCATCACACGATCATCAGCATCGTCATCACACGATCATCAGCATCGTCATCTCACGATCATCAGCATCGTCATCACACGATCATCAGCATCGTCATCACACGATCCTCAGTATCGTCATCACACGATCGTCAGCATCGTCATAAACACAGGTATCCATAACAATACAAGTATCCACATCATTAGTACAAGTATTCATGCCAATACAAGTATACATATCATCAATACAAGTATCCATACTGATACAAGTAATCATGTCATCAATACAAGTATCCTACTGATACAAGTAACCACATCATCAATACAAGTATCCTACCGATACAAGTAACCACATCATCAATACAAGTATCCTACCGATACAAGTAACCACATCAAAAATCACTTTCTCGGAGACCATACGTCTACGGATCAATTCAGGGACCGAAGTCCGGGGATGATACAATCCCCACTTCTCGGAGACCATACGTCTACGGATCAATTCAGGGACCGCAGTCCGGGGATGATACAATCCCCACTTCTCGGAGACCTCACGTCTACGGATCAATTCAGGGACCTAAGTCCGGGGATGATACAATCCCCACTTCTCGGAGACCTCACGTCTACGGATCAATTCAGGGACCTAAGTCCGGGGATGATACAATCCCCACTTCTCGGAGACCTCACGTCTATGGATCAATTCAGGGACCTAAGTCCGGGGATGATACAATCCCCACTTCTCGGAGACCTCACATCTACGGATCAATTCAGGGACCTAAGTCCGGGGATGATACAATCCCCACTTCTCGGAGACCTCACGTCTACGGATCAATTCAGGGACCTAAGTCCGGGGATGATACAATCCCCACTTCTCGGAGACCTCACGTCTACGGATCAATTCAGGGACCTAAGTCCGGGGATGATACAATCCCCACTTCTCGGAGACCTCACGTCTACGGATCAATTCAGGGACCTAAGTCCGGGGATGATACAATCCCCACTTCTCGGAGACCTCACGTCTACGGATCAATTCAGGGACCTAAGTCCGGGGATGATACAATCCCCACTTCTCGGAGACCTCACGTCTACGGATCAATTCAGGGATCTAAGTCCGGGGATGATACAATCCCCTCAACTGTCCACTAAGGACTTAATTCTCGGAGACCTCACGTCTACGGCTCTCTTTAGGACTGAAAGTCCAGGGATGATCCAATCCCCTCAACTGTCCACTAAGGACTTCATTCTCGGAGACCTCACGTCTACGGCTCTCTTTAGGACTGAAAGTCCAGGGATGATCCAATCCCCTCAACTGTCCACTAAGGACTTCATTCTCGGAGACCTCACGTCTACGGCTCTCTTTAGGACTGAAAGTCTAGGGATGATCCAATCCCCTCAACTGTCCACTAAGGACTTCATTCTCGGAGACCTCACGTCTACGGCTCTCTTTAGGACTGAAATTCCAGGGATGATCCAATCCCCTCAACTGTCCACTAAGGACTTCATTCTCGGAGACCTCACGTCTACGGCTCTCTTTAGGACTGAAAGTCCAGGGATGATCCAATCCCCTCAACTGTCCACTAAGGACTTCATTCTCGGAGACCTCACGTCTATGGCTCTCTTTAGGACTGAAAGTCCAGGGATGATCCAATCCCCTACCTGTCCACTAAGGACTTCATTTTCGGAGACCATACGTCTACGGATCTATTCAGGGACCGAAGTCCAGGGATGATACAATCCCTACCTGTCCACTAAGGACTTCATTTTCGGAGACCATACGTCTACGGATCTATTCAGGGACCGAAGTACAGGGATGATACAATCCCTACCTGTATTCTCATCAATACATCTATCATCAAAAGCATGTATTCTTACTAATACATATAACATCAAAAGCATGTATAAGTAAAACTAAGTATTCTAAGTATACGAGTCCTAAATCTAAATATTTCTAAGTATCTAGGTGTAGAGAATAGGTTACCTCATCATCGACCTTGTTGTTCGATGAGACAATCTCATCATCAGTGACTATACTACTCCCCCTTTCGAGGAGGGTCCTTTCAAGCTTGTCTCGAAAGTATTCAAATTTCACTCGAAACAGAGGCTTGGTTAGTATGTTGGTAACTTCTTCACTTGAGGTAGAGGTTTGGTTAGTACATCGGTAACCTGTTACAAATTCAAACTTTATAGTTCCTTTCTGTGTCATATCTTGTTAGATCCTTATGTTCTTTGACTTATCATGGAACACTGGATTCTATGTCATCTTGATACAACTCTATTTGTCACATAGGATCACAGTTGGTTCTATCTCTAAGTCAAGCAATCCTGAAGCCAAACTTCTTCACAACTAGCAGAGCAAGCAGCCATATATTCTGCTTGTGCTGAGAGCCACACTAGACTGCTTCCATCTAAACCACGAGATCATGGCTAATCCCAGACAATAACATCCTCTCGATGTGTTCTTCCTCTCTGATACACTTCCTGCCCAATCAGAATCTGAATAACCATCTGAAGTCATGATCTTCAAGATAGCATAGATCAAATTCTATCGTGTCGTTTATGTGCCTCATCACATGCTTTGCAACTATCAGGTGAACACATCTAGTTTCCACTAGATACTGACTCAAGGTGTTCACAACAAAGCATATATCTAATCTAGTATATGTTAGATACATCAATGACCAAATAATTTGACTGTACAGAGTTATATCCACTAACTCTGATGAGTTATCCCCTAACAGCTTCAAGTTGGAATCCATAAGAGTGTCCATTCCAACACCTCAAGTCATATTTCTCATCATACTTTCCCTGGTTGACAAAAATTCCTTCTGAGCCTTGCCATACTTCCAGACCTAGGAAGTAAAGCGTCAATTTGAGATCTTTCATTTTCATTTCTGCATTGAATGATCTTCTGCATATCTATCTGTGCCATCTCTCGTTAGATGGGTCTACTAATATGAGCCTTAATATCATTCGAACTCTGTGGTGAGTTCCTTCTTGCATCCATGTCATTTGTGTATAGAAATCATATTCAACCTTGTAGCAAAGGTTGAGATTCACATCACCCATGGTGATCATTAAGCTTATCAATTTATTATCGATCCTAGGTACCTATACAGAACCTGATTCACACTTCTTCTTTAATTACACCATACTTGGAGCAAACATCTTGTCGTGATTCTCTTCCCCTTTCTAAGAGAATCTTCTAGCCATGAGCCTTCTATATTTTGTTTGATTTGTAAATCTTCTTGTTTGAACATCCACCACTTGTACGGTGTCCATCATTCTTCATGACCTTTCCTACAAATCAAAATTAAGTACATGATTAGTAATACTTCACAATCATCAAATCATATTGACATGAAAACCTATTATGCATACAGATATCATTTACATAGTGATGCAACTATTTTGACCAATACTTTGGCACAACACTTTCCCATATCCTGTATGCATACAGTGGCTATCTAGATGCCTTCCATCTCTACCAGAACATACTATCGAGAGTGTGCACAACTCTCAGCATGTCAGCAAAGAGGTTTCATTCTAGACAAGCAACAATGGAATGTTTGTCCAACTTACCAATCATATGCATATTAGTAGTATACTGTTCAATGTTCTATGAATATTTACACTCAGCATGATATATTATAGGAATACAAATATGCATACAACCTATTACAGGCAATATCATTACTATTTCAAATAACAACTCAAATACTTATCTTTTATGTTTGTGTGGCTGCCTCCCGCTTGATCTTCTGTATGTCTTTTGAACTTCTATTCATTCTGTACCACTGTGCATGCTCAAGAGTCATCCTCATGATCTCATACACAAACATACACTCATTAGTATATTCTAAATGCTATCAAAACATTATAGTACTAAATAATCTTGAAAATGTATAGTCATGATTATAGTTAATAAACATTAGTATTCAAGATTTCAGGGAAGTCTTCTTTTACTCATGCATATCATCAATCAAGATATAATATGCATAATCCCTTGATTACTAACTTTATGAATAAGCATAACCAATCATTCCAAGTATACTTATATAAGGGATCCTAACACAAGGTAAGATTCATGGGAAACATACCTGGATTAGTATACCTACTTGGTTATGTACAACATACCTAAACAATCTCTTCAATGATTTAGAGATCCTGAGCTAGAACCTGCATGTCTCATAGGTTAAGCATAATATAACAAAGTCATACATACCTCGTAAGTAGAACAAAGATTATGGATGAGTCTTTGTCTTCATGTTTTCATGGTCATGGAGCCTGATTTGTCTTTTGTGATGTACCTGTATCTTGTTAGTAGACAACATCAACCTCACACAACATCATAATGCATTAGTACAATCATAAGTGTCAACACCCCAACCAATGAATATCTTCTATCATGCATTCATAATTTTGTTAAGGTGATACAACAAATCTAAAATCAAGATTGTACTAACCGTAATAACATGAAGACAAACATACCATAAACTTAATCATGAACAAATCTCAAAACATACCTCGATGAGTCATACCTGTCGAGATCGCTTGTAATCTCCTTATGTAAAGCCTTAGCCTCATCTCCCTCTGAAACAGTAACTCCTTCACTTATGCAGGTGACCAATCCATCTTCTTCTAGGATTAACCCTATCCACTTGATTTGCAAGAACTGGACCTGGAGCTGGATATGGGTTTGTTAGAGAAACCCCAAAAATTCAAACTTTGAATTTCAAACTTCCGAAAGGATAGAAATATGCGCCTTGATGAGCTGATCAAACTGATATATTCAGAATTTGAAAACTGCAAAGTTTCACTCCTCAATTTTGCCTTTGAAACTTCTGGATTCACTGGACGTGACCCTGAACTGGGGTTTGGTGAATCTCACTCTTCTGCCCAATCAAAATGTTTGATCCAAAGCTCTAAGCTTCTATTTTTCTGAGGAGCTTCCAGCCATGGTCACAGATTTCAAAAATTCCCATTTTTACAGAAGCCCTAATTTTCCACTTTTCTGATCAAAGTCCCGAACTAGGGTTTGATCAAGCCCGGCCTTCTACCCAACCAAAAAATATGATCTTTGTCTCTAAATTTCTATTTTGATGAGTAGCATTCAGCCGTGGTCTCCGTTTACAAAAATTCCAACTTTCTTCAAAGCCCTAAATTCCGGAAGCCATGAATGAAGGTACTCAAAAATAATTATCTTTTGACAAAAATATGTACCTGATTGTTTCTGGTGTAACTCCAAACTTTTCAATCCACAGGGTCTGAAATTTTTTTCTGAGATAGCCTGACCTGTTATCTTTCCATCCTGACAGGTCTGACCTCAATTGGATTCTCTGAGAGAGAGTTATGTCAAATGTCGCAACGTGACCTGTTTTGGGATAAAACAGAAGAGCGAACTTGTACGGCGTGCCATGTGTCACTATTTGAACTTCGTCCTCTGAAAAACGTTTCTGAGGTATCTCGGCCTGTTATCTTTCCATCCTGACAGGTATGAACTCAATTGGACTCTCTGAGAGAGATTTATGCCAAGTGTCGCAACGTGACCTGTTTATGGGATAATACAGGAGGGCGAACTTGTACGGAGTGCCACGTGTCACTGGTTCAACTTCGGCCTCTGAAAAAGTTTTCTGAGATAGTACAGACTGTGTAATACCTGTCACGTTTTACGAAATTTAATTTGGAGCTTCCTAGCCCAAGATATGACCTTTTTCCCAAGGTCACCTGATTTTGACTCAGATCTGGAAGAGGCAGAAACCCTATATTGTACAGATCATAAATCACAAAGTACAATGAATTAGAGGTTGTCCTTTGGACACAAGGTACCTGGAGATTTAATCTACGTCCTGTAACAATTTTAGATCCGAAAACTTCGCCAAAATGGATTTATAGCGAAAGTGCTACGATGACTGGTTTTTGCTATGTAAAACCCTAACCTTCAAATTGTCGTAACTAAGCAAGTGTCTTTAGTGCCATACCTTGTCTTCCTTCAGGTTAGCTCTGATACCATGTTAAAATTCAATATGCTAAGAAATAAAATAGCAGCATTACATTCCATTTCACAATAATAGCATATACAGGATCACTGAAGAAACAACAAGCACAGCATAAACACAAGAGACAGAGATTTATCCTGGGAAACCCTCATGGGGTAGAAAACCCAGCAAAGCTTCCTCAATATAGATGACCAGCAATATACAAAGATGAAACCCTGAGACATGATCTCTTCCTCCACAATAGCAGACCTCTCCTCCACAAGTGCGCTATCCTCAAGTGTGTGAGTGTATCAAATGAGGAACACACCTCCTCTATTTATACACTACTCTGATATGTATTTTACACAAGTACATGTAGGCTCGTATTTAACTATTAGGTTAAATACCCCATTATAACTGAATGGGCCGACCCCCACATGGTGGGTCTAATAACCCTAGTTACCACACCCAACTCGGAGGAATAAACATCTCCGGATTTATAGTATAATCACATCGGAGGTATGGAACATCTCCGGAATAAATAATATACAAATATAATATTCTTTGAAGTTACAATATTTCAACAAACCAAAAATGATAAGTCATTACATGGTTCTTAGTATCCTCATCGGGTTTTCTGTCGAACTTAGGGATGTCTGATGGTAACTTCACAGGATTAGTTGTCCAATTTATACCATGTTAAATGGGATCGTTAGTCAAACGTGACAGATCTGGTAAATCAAGTGTGGCCAGAAATGGTAATTGTCGGTTTGGATGTGGATACTGGTAATACTAATAGGAAATCGAGGTACTAGTAGGACCATGGATCAAATGATCATAAGGTCCTCCCATAGCAGGTGGGCCTCCCAGATTAGGAGGTGGACTTGAGGCGGGTCCTCCTCTAGAGTACGGTGGTCCACCTCCATAATATGAGGGTCCTCCAGGTGGAGGTGGGACAGGTGGTGGGGGTGTCCCATCGGCTGGAGATCTAAGTGGTGGAACATTATGGTTCCCCCATGGGGTGTTCATGTTTCATGGATAGGGTAATCCAGGAAAATGATTTCCCAAATATTTTTGATCTATAGTAGTGTTATTATTACTAGGGTATATATGCCCCCATGCGGGTTGGGTGCAAGTGGATGGCCCCCCATTTAATGTGCCCAAGTAGGATGTCCCATGGCTGGGAGTGAACTTCCAACCATACTATAGTTCATGTGTGAAGGATTTCCTCTGCTCACATTGTGTCCCCTAGCTGGGTGATGCCCCCTAGTTAGATCTAGTCCACTGACTAGGGGTTTCCCCACAGTTGAAAATTGTCCACCTATTGGAGTATGCCTAGTAGACATATGTAGACCACTAATTGTAGGTTGACCCATACTCATCTGTTGACTAATAACGAGAGGATAACTTCCACTCAAATTTTTAGGTAGAGGTTGTGTTTCAGTTATGAAGTTAAGAGTGGTTGAAGGTGTCCCTCCATTTGTTGGGGTCAAATAACGTGTTCAACTGGTCGAATGAGTTTGAGGCATACTAGACGGGAATGAGGGTTAACCTAGTTCATAAGTGGTCATTTTTGGTGTAGATATCCATGGTGAAGAAAAAGATAAATAATGTACAGGGGAATGTTGTTCAAAAATTGGTACTTCCGGATTGGGCATAGGGGGGAATTCTGGCATCTAAGTTGGTTACTGAATGTTCATAAACATTCCATAGTCTCGTAAATTGGAGCGATAAAGACGTCATGAGGAATCCATGGAGGAAAACGACGTGGTGGGGTTTCCACCATTGGAAGTGAACCAAAATATGAAACATGCTGACCTAAATAAGTGTCCCAAAATGATGTGGTTGGAACAAAAGCTATTGATATCGGGTCATCCTGAGGCTGACTGAAAATCCAGTTTGTGGCTCCGAGATTTCCTTTCATCGAATGATGAAATGTTGTGTCATGTGGAGGAGGTTGCTCCACCAAAAAAGGTCCTGTAGGATCAGTGATATGTGGGTTTTCAGGAGGAGAATAATTCACTCTTTATTCTAAGGTAGAAGTTCCTCCTTCACGTGACACTAATGTTGTGGGTTGATCCATGGTTTTTCATGAGTTATCCTCCTGGTTAAGGGGATATTCAGGTGGAAAATTTAATATTCTACGGGATCTTCTTATAGGTTGCTAAGCTAGGGTGGTTGAAAAAATTCTCCTAAAAGTATCCTAAAAATGAGAAACACACTTCAATACCTACTCAAGCTAAAGCCACATGCAAACTGTGTGATAGATGGGATTCAAAATTCTGGAACCTCACGATATTATCAAGGCGTTGTAACTCGCGATATACCACAAGGTCCAACAGTTATACTCAGACCAATATTTTATAGCACTAACCAGGGAGGATTAGGACCGTACCCCTGACCGTATAACCCGACTACCTGATAGTACGTGCGTAGTAGCTCCTCGAGTGTTGTTCTCAATGTATTTCCATGCCAAGACGGATAATGGTTAACTCTGATGGTTTCAGGAATACTAGTGGGGTCTCCTGATATACTCAAGATACATGGGATCTCCAATCCATAGTGGTTCTGTCTAATGCACAACCGTACGATAAGAGCCTTCCAATATACTATCGAGTTCATGAAGTACCTTTCTATATACCTGAAGGTACGTGAAAGGTCGTTCAATATACCGACTGGTATGTAGAAGAACTACAAGCCCCCAAGATGCAATGCAAGAAAATAACGATAATTTCCATACTTTAAGACGCCAGAACATGTCTCTAACTTAACACACGATTTTCTATACAATTTAACCTAGACTACCGCTTGATTTTAAGTTGTATGGTTTGGTGAATCCATGAAGTATAGACTTGGAATTTAAACAAGATGCAAATCTAATCTATATGAAAATTCAAGTCTTCGTAAGGAGAATTTTTTTTTTTTTTCGATAATAAGTGAACAAAGTACCTCTATACTTTTCCAAATCGACCAAAAGACAAAAAGTACTCTTTCAATAATCCAATCAAAAATTAAAATAACACATCAAAACAAAAAAAAAATTCCTTTTTTATTTTCAACTTAAGAAAACCTATGAGCGAAAAATGAAAAGAGGAATTTACATTTCGAATGCAATAACTCTAATTGTGAAATAAGAATCAAGAGAAGTGGAGAGAAAATAAAAAATGCAAGAGCTTTCAATAACTTTGAGATACTTTGAGAAGGCTTAAAAGTACTTAAAATTTCCAAGAAAATTATCAATGACTTCTCACAACCAATAAAATATAAGCAAATAACAATCCTTTAGATTTTTAAAATATCTTTCAAACAATCATTCCAAAGCATAAAAAATCTTCATACCAATTCCAAATAATGCACTTGAAATGGAGATAATAAGAAGTTTTGATTTTCTAACTAATGCACTCAATGAATCTGAGAATTATGCCACTCTTTCAACCTATGTGCAGATAACCAGAGAATGTATGTTACTGCAAAATTTAATGGATTGGAAATTATCGAAAAATGTAATCACCCAAGACCTCAAACAACACACAAAACCATACAAAATTTTGCAAAAATAATCACAACAACTAACTAATGGAAGGCTGGAAAGTGAGAGTGAACAGATCAGATAACCTGAGCAGGAATCACAAGACTGAATGTGCTCGTGAGGGATTGAAATTTCCCACTACGAGGGATACACTCGCTTGACTAAATAGGACCCAAATCGAATGCAAAATTCAAAAAAAAATCCAAGGACAAAGTATATTGTGTCTAGGAGGTTCTTTAACAACCAAAGGCAATGTACAGAGCTCAAGAAATCAAGCCAAAAACCAATTTGGGAGTTTTTTAACTTATCCACCAAGCTATCAAGGGTGACGCGTCCTGCAAGGATACACCAGAGCATTGGGAGTCCAAACGACGTGCTCTTCTTAGATGTGAAGTGCATCAGCGACGCAGGCTGTAAAATTTCAGAAAGCATCAGCGACGTAGGCTACTCTAAGGAAAAGGGCGTCAGAGTTACAGTGACGCAAGCTATGAACTTCCCAAGTGCGTCGGGAAGGATCCAAGCAAGAGAAATGAAAAACTCTCAAAGAATAAAAGGATAAATGGTTCAATAAAAATCCCAATCAGAGTCTGGATATCCCAGAAGCTCTCTGGTCATTAGATCCAATGAATAAAGAGGTCAATTATAGGCTAATTGGAAAGAAATAAAAATAAGCAAAAGTTGAAAGCAAATCAAATCTATAGGCTATCTCTCCCCAGTATGGTCTCCAATTTTGTTTATCGACAATCTGTAAGTGTGGACACAAACGTATCTCCCTAGTCTGAGTGGTTCATATCTAGAACAAAACAAATACATAACACAAATAACCTTCCTAGATTGATCGAAATGCAAAGTAAGTAAAATGATGACTTACCTTATAGATGTAGTTCCTTTCTTCTTGTTGATCCAACTTCTTGATCCTCAGATCCTCAACTGCAAAACAAGATGAAACAAGTTGAACAAACAAGTAGTGAAAGCACATGATTATGAATCAATCTAGATCAACGATCAATGAAGCCAATCCTAAAAATGATAAAGACAATAAGTTTATGGAGAGAATTTGTATTAACTGTAATAATAGAAAGTAAAAAGAGAGAGATGTTACAACCAATGCTTTGACGTCATAACTCCCTTTCAACAATCCTAGCCTCAAAGATCAAAGCTTAGCCTCTTATGGCTGAAAAGGATCTACTAGCAAAATTCCACCAGCATGTAGGTACTCTATTCTTCCTCCCTTAACAATGGAAAGGGGGTTCATATTTATAGGCCAAAAGGGATAGGAGAGGTTGAGGATTTAGGGGAGAAGCTCAAGGGATCATCCCACTGGGTAAGGGGATCGAATTCCACCTTCTCATATATGTAGGGATAAGCCTCCACACAACCCAAGGTTTGAGAAGTTGCTCGAAGCTTCTCTTTATCCATTTTAACCAACAACGACACACCTTTCACATGGAAAAATCATGCCAGTTGAAGGGCGACGCACCTTGTGAAAGGGAAGCAGGTGTCAACGACGCACTCTGTTAAGGTACAGAGCGCACCACCTTAAGTCTGATGCACTTTTCCAGAGATCAGGGCGTGTCGGGGTGACAACAAAAAGTTAAAGGGATAGACATCAACTCTTCTTTTGGTGTTTTAGCCCAGATACTTTAGGAATTAGGGAATATAGAGGACACATAAATCATGATGATGAGATTTTGATGTAACACCTTCTTAGAGCAATATAAGACTTCCTTGAATATTTTTTCTTCCTAAAAGGAGGGGTATCCCGTGGGTATCCCATTAGAAGTTTTCATCCAAAAGCTGTTGGTGAGTACATGTGGGGGACTTTGGATGGAGCTGAAGACATTTTTGGCAGTTATTTCTGAGATGGTCTTGCAGATATCTACCCAACCCTTCTACCATTGGAATGAAAAAGAAGGGGTAGAGGGGATCCGCTTTCTTGATGCCTCTTGATGAAGGGAAGGGCAATATGGGGCATCCATTGATGAGGATGGAAAAGAGGGCCGAAGAGATGAGGGAGAGAATCCAAGTGATACAAATTTGGATGAATCCAAAAGCTTGCAATGTTTTAGAAGTGTAATTCCAAATAAGTTTGTCAAAGGCTTTGACATGTCGAGATTTATGAGAATATCTGGATTTTTGGTTACTTTTAGGGAGTGGATGAGCTCATGAGCCATGATGATCCCATCCATAATTTGATGATCCTCTACATAACCTTACTATTTAGGAGAGATGAGAGCGGAAAATATAGATTTTAGGTGATTAGCAATGACCTTGATGATGATCTTGTAAATTACATTACATAGGGCTATAGGGATAAAATTGTCAGGGGAGGAGGGATGCTAACCTTTGGGTATAAGATTTAAGAAGGTGGTGTTGAAGGCACTAAGGATACCCTTGGTTTTTCGATAGTTATCCACAATTTCCTAGGATTCCTCCTTGATAATGTCCCAACATGAGTGAAAGAAATCAATAGTGAACCCATCGGTCCCTGGGGATTTCCCCCTTGCATGGATTTGATAACTTGATCTACTTCTTCCCTATTTATTGGTCTCACGAGCATGTCATTTTTTCCTTTGGTGACAAGATTGGGGATGTTGTGGGTAATTTCCTTGATGGCCTCATCTCATCCCCTCGGTGGTTCCTTGAGACGATCTTAGAAGAAGGAGCTAAAATCTTTCAAGATGTCCTTATGTTTTTGAAGGATATTGCCTTGACTATCTTTGCGGGTGACTATTCTATTTATCTATTTATGTTGGAGAATTGAATTATGAAAGAACTTGGATTTCTTCTCTCCTTCTTTCAACCATTGCACTCTTAATTTCCAACACCAAAGGATTTCCTCTTGCTTGAGAGGGTTTGCTTGTTGCTTGATAAGAAGATATTCCTATTGGTTGATTTCTTCTATATGCCTTGTTAAGATGATTTTGTTTTGTAGCTTTCCCAATTGGTCTTCCATTCTTTTATTGTCCTTGAAATTTTTTCCAATGACCTCCCTGTTCCATCTTTTGAGCTTGAGTTTAAGGTTCTTTAGTTTATGTTGGAAATTATGCATGAGAGAACTTGAACATATTTATGCTTCCTTCCACCACTTTTTAACATTGGTTTTTAAGTCTATATGATCCAACCATAATATTTGAACTCTAAAGGGCCTATTTGTGATAGAGTTATCCAAGGTCTAGTTGAGGCAAATAGGCCAATGATTTGAGCCTTTAGTAGTAAGAATTGTTGTGTCCCATTCTTCTCTTATGATATGTAGATCCTATGCTATGAGGAAGTAGTCTAACCTTGAGGCTATCTGGTGAGACACTCATCTTTTGTTATTCCAAGTGAAAACTCCATTGGAGGTATTTAGGTCTGTCAATCGATTGGTTTCTATAAATTGTATGAAGACTTTCCAGTCTCTATCCAGGTGTCTTATGCCCCATTTTTATTCTGTGAGATTAGTGATAGTATTGAAATCACCTCCTATAATCCATTTTTTGTCCTAGAAGGATTCCTAAATCCATTGTAGATGAGTCAAGAATTGGAGTTTTTCATCCACTATTTGGGGTCCATAGAAATTGGCTATGTACCCTTTCTTTTCAGACCCTATGGGGTGAAAGATGACCTCTATGGTATGAGGAATTGCAAGGAGGTTGTTGATTTCCACTTCCTACTGGTTCCATAGTAGAGCTAAGCCCCCAGAGGTGCCTTGAGCATCCACTATCGCTAAATTTGAATGTTTCTAGATTTTCCTAGCGATTATTTCCATTGAAGGTGAGGAGAATTTGGTTTCTTGCAACACTACAATACTCGGCTTTTCCATTTCTATTCTATTCTTTAAGAGACGTTGATTTGAGGGACCATTGAGGCCTCAAACATTCCAAGTTATTATATTCATTAAGGATGTTGGTGTAGGGTTGTGAAGAATTTAGTTAATTGACTTTATTGACTCGATTCTAGCATCATACTGCCATCTTCATCCAGGGGTTTCCTATCATTTCTATGTCCTTTCTTCTTTTCCTCTTGATGTGATCACTTTAGCTCCTTTTTGTTGTTAGTTTTGATCCCCAAACTTGTTTCTTTATGAGAGGTTTTGGGGGTTTTATGAGGAGTCGTTCTTGCTTTAATAACTGCTTCTTTGAATAGTTCAAGTTGTGGTTCCGAGATAAGGATATTCTTCTTACAAGCTTCCTCAATTCCCTGTAGATCCAAATCCCTCAATTCCATGTCATCCATTTCCTCTAGGTAATCTTCCTTCTCCTTCTCATGGATGATGGTCTTTCCATTTTCATTCTAAGTCCCTTGAGGTTCTTCTTGGATGGGTTGGCTGGAGGTTTCCCCTTCCTCTTGGTTGTTGGCCAGGTAATCAAATTGGTCGGATGTGGAAACATGATACTTATTTAGTGAAGGTATAAAGAAATAAAAATCAATTACTAATAATCATGGGTGAAGACTAAAAATAACATCACCGCATTTATGTCCCGTGGTACTTCATCTTGATAAACCATAGTAATGCAAGTTATCGAAAATATGAGGAAGTTACGCACACTAATTCACTTTACCCATATACGTTATGCCTTTGAAACAACAAAACGAAATCTCTTTCTTTGGAATGTTACTTATTGTACTTCGAATGAGTGGCCTTTATCTACGACTACTACCTCATTTTTAACATGTTGTTCCTAGTTTATGAGAGCTCGAAGAAATGAGGTATTCATGGAACATATGGAAACACAATTATCCACTGTGAATGAAGAATGCACCCTTGGCTAATAAATTGATAGAGGTGTTGGTTGTCTAGTTACAGGGTTCCCGTCCAGAAGCCATTACTTTTGGTTGAGAAGAGTTCCGCACATATTGAAGCTGTTGTACGAGTGGTGATCGTGGTAGTAGCTGTGTGAAAGCCAAAGATGGTTGTGACCTTTCTTTCTAAACTGATGTAACATGCCCGAGAATCTCCGACAAAATATGTTAATGTTGAAGGAGCATTAAATATGAGATAATAGCAAGTAACATGTAGAGTGTAGGAATTTTAGATTTATAAATTAATTTTATTTATTTTTTAATTTTGATAATTAAAATGATTCAGGTAAGGATTTATTGTCCATTTAAATTGTTTTATAAGAATGAGAAAATCAATTTTTTTTTTTTTTTAAATATTAAATATATTTTAATTTTCAAGATATTATGTTTAATATTAAAATTGTGTAAACATTATCAAACTTTTTAAAATTTATGTGTTAAAAAGCATATTAATGTAAGTTAATGAACTTTGACTTTCCAATGAAAAGTATATCCCTGTTTTGGAAAGGATAATAACGTTATTGTAAAAACAATAATAATATTGTGGATTTGTTGTTTTTCATTTTTAAAAACGGAAATGACATTAATAACATTATTGTAAATCAATAATAATAATATATATTTGTTGTCTATCATTATTAAAAATGAGAATTAGATAATTTGTATTTTATAATTTATTGTTGAATTAAGAGTTTTAATCAACATCTTTTTTAAATGATGGTTCACTATTTGTTAGAGGACTACATCCATCTCCCAACCAGCAAGTGTCACAAAGCAAGATTTGAACCCCCAACAACATTCCTCCATACCACTCGATCTATAAAAAAAATAAAAAATAAATCAACACTAGCTCATCAAAAACATGTATATATACATGCTATAAATATACATTTTTAATTGACATTTATATTTTCCAATTAAAAATCCATTACTTTTAAAAATTATATTTTATATAATTTCATAAATTTAAATAAAATAATATTATATATAAATATATAATTAAAATTTAGTACCAACAAAATATTTTTTAAAAACATTAAGTATGTAATTTTTAATTATTTAAAAGGTAACGATAATCCACAAAACTAACAAATATTGAATTCAAAAAGCTGAAAACATAAATAAATATAAAAGTTAAATCTATTACAATGAGATTTGTATGCTACATTATGTATTATATTACTCTGATTATCATAAAAAAATTATTTAAAAATTATTGAAAATCATTGGAAAAAAATATCATTATATAGAAACATAAAATTTATCACATAAATTTCAATATTTAAAAAAAAAATAGGAAAATTAAATATTTATTGAACAACTAGTTAGGTTGATTGTGAAAGATTACAATCCCAACATTCTAATCACTCTCCAACCCTGACCATTAAGAAACTAAGCCTTGGTGGCCTATAAATTGAAACATCTAGAACATTATATAGAAATATAATTTGGTGCCACACTAGTATACTTGCACCTACATCCTATCAAGGTATGGTGTCAATCATCCAACCAATCCAAGTTGAATTGTTCTTCTACCACATCAACTTTAAGATCTATAATTGCAGAGCTCTTCACATGCATCCATTGTTTCCCAATCTTCTCATTGCATATTACATGCTTTAGCAATATTAGTCCTCCAATTGATTTAGGAAGCTTCCTTAATTGAGAACACTCCCTCATGTCAAGTTCCTTGAGTTTCCTTAGATGTCCTATTTCCTCGGGAAGTTCTTTTAAGCACTCACATAGTGAAATGTCAAGATATTCCAGCTTTCCAAGTTGTCCAATAGTAACAGGAAGTTCTTTCAAACCTAGACATGCAGATAATATTAACACTCTTAAAGAGCTAAGCTTCCCTAGGTCATCATGTAACTTTTGAAGAAGATGACAATTAGTGATAGACAACTTTTGAATAGAAGTCATGTCACATATTTTGGGGGGAAGCTCCTCTAGATCAAAACAATGGTCCAAGTTAAACTCTAGCATTTTTGGAAGCTTTAGATTTGTACAAGTGTTAGTGAACTTTGACATATTTCCAAGCCCTGCACATAAGCTCAAAGATATCTTATCTATGTTTTCTAATACACTAATATTCTTTTTGGGTGGATGCAACATCAACCTTTCCAAGTGAATACTCTTAAGATGAGTGAGTGAAGATAAGGCTAGTATGCCATTCACTGTGGATTTCTTAGATCCATAATTAAATACTATGAGTACTTTTAATTTTCTCATAGAACTCAAAAATGGTGGAAGAAAGTATTCATTTGCTGAAAAGAGTAAAACCAAAGCCTCTACTTCATGAAAATTCATCTCACACCATTGATTCTCCTCCATGTCACCTACACATGTAAACCACAAAAGAAAAGTTCAATTAGAACATTATAAGTTATTGGAAACACTACATGCCCTTTACAAGATCCTTGATATTAACAACCAAAACTTAATTGGTATATTTGTAACTAATTTGTAGATTGCATAGTGATAAGCTATTGGATGTAAAATGAGATTCACATGCGACAAAATTTTGAGAGGAAGTTTAATGTTATAGGTGAATGAATATGGTTAATATAGCAAATGATCAATAAAAATAAATAGTTTTCGATGAAGTTGACTACTTATTACTCTATATTAAAAAAAGTAGAGCACGTTTTTTCTAAAAGAAAGCTATATAAGAAATGTGTCGCGATACTACAATAATAACTAATTTATATGTAATTTGGGAAGATAAAAAATTTGGATATTAAAGTTAAATAAGTAGAAATTTTATTAAGAGAATTTGGTGATTGGATGATGCAAGGAAATTCCAATATAACCATATGGTGATTAAGATACTAATAAGTTTTTCCTGGAAAGGTTCTTTACCTTCTAGGCCTAGTCCATTACCTATACCCCATTGATTAAACTTATTTCTTAGCATGGGATGGAAGGATTTAAGGTTCTTTTCCTTCTAGGCCTAATTCATTACATATGATTCAACTTATTGGTTAGCATAAGAAAAACTTATTTCCAATCTAATACTTTTGAATACAATTTTTTAAAGAAAATAATTGTGTAAACTTAAAGTAAGATACAAATATCGCTCACCTGTGTGAATGGAAACTATTTGAGCATCAAATTCTTGACCCTTTAGCATCTCCCATTTTTTGGGCAAATTGTGATCTTTTCTAGGCATAACCATCCTCTTCCTATGAACTATATTTTCTTGAGATGCCAAATATATGGCTAGGTCTCGCATTACATCATGTTGAGAAAAATACAACTCATAGGAACTTCCATAATTGATTGCATGAGTCCTATTAGGCCTGATTACCAAAGTAACATAACATATAAGATAGAGGAAGACAAGATAAAAAATATTGAGTGCAACAAATATAAGAGATTACAGTTACCTCAAATTGCTTGTTAAATTTAACAAATTTCTACTTGCAAGTTCTAACAAGATCACAAAAGCATCCTTCCACTCCAACTTTCGCACATAAACCCAAATGTCCAATAATGCATCCACGGAGATTTTTTTATCCTCTGGAAATGATCCCAGGTCTAAAAAGCACTCTCGTGCTTCGTCATCTAGGACATCAATACTAGTCTCCAAGCATCTTAGAAGCCCTTCTTTATGATAATTTGATACCAATTTCCCATTTAAAAGCTTGTTCTTTGCACTCTCCCACATAGGGTAAGGTTCACCATGCAAAGAACTCCCAATCACCTTGAGAGCAAGTGGCAAGCCTTTACATTCCACTTGGACCTGTGATTCATACATCAATAACAATAAGCAAAGTTATGTAGGTGGAAAACCAATGAAACATATACTTTTGTTGTTAAAATCATGAATATATTACCGAGTAAGCTTAAAGTTTAGTGACATGTTTCATTTTATGGCTTATGAAGATGAACCTATGTTTTTTTTTAAATAAATATTCTAGGAAATAATTATTGAGTATATTTGTGTAACATTGGATTTTACTATATCATTGATTCCACTATTAACAATAAATAATGTATTAATGTAGAAAATAATTGCATCAAAGGGAAATACCATGATAATAATAGCTTGTAGTTAGAGACATTTACACTGATGGTTGATATTGAAATTACTAAGCCCAATAAAAATAAAAATAAGAATGATATATTGTATATAATATCTTTCCATTTCAATGTTGTAAAAGGCATACCTTCTTTACTAAATGTTGATTTTCCGTAGTTGGAATTGATCTCTGCCCAAAAGACCAAAAGCAAAAAAGAGACATAGCATTATCATCATCTAGCAACGGCAATTCATAAAATTTAGTAGAGCTTGTTTTAGGGATGGTAGAACGATCTCGGGTTGTCACAAGGGTCTTATATCCTTCCCCTTCAAATAACAAGTTTTCCAAATTTGATCTAGACCAAACATCATCCAAAACCACTAGAGTTGGCTTGGATTTCCTTTTGATTTGTTGTTGCAGTTGTCTATGTGCATCCTCCAGATTCTGAAATTTGGGATTCTTCCCATGAACAATCTTCTCCCACATAGTCCTCAAAATTCCTTTAAGGTTTGGTGATTGTGAGACAGTGAGGAAAATAATATTGTTTTGAAAAACACCTGGATATAACATAAAGAGACAAGTGTTTAGATTTTTTTAAAAATCATATTTTATGCAAGAATAAATTCTTAAATAGTTTCAATAAACAAAAAGAAACTAAATAACTTAACATTAAAACACTACAATAATTTTTGCATTTCTCAAAATCCATGCTAGTCACAAGATGTTGAAATGGAAAACAAACCAAGTTGGTTCCCATTAAAATCCATTTTTCTTACTCTTAAACATCTTCTATGGCAAAACCTATGTTATGAGGCACCATTTAACAACATGAAATGGTTCCCAAGCTATAACTATTTTGTAAAAAGAAAATATTCATTTCTAAAGTTAAAATTCCGTTGGTTTCCATTAAAATCCTTTATCCTATTTTTTATTTTATTTTTTTCCTACAAATCTTATAATTTCATTGGTCACAAGAATAACCAAGTAGCCAATAATTTGTACCTCCAAGAAATTTATTTTATTTTTTTCCTAGAAATCTTATAATTTCATTGATCACAAGAGTAACCAAGTAGCCAATAATTTGTACCTCCAAGAAACCTAATAGCCTAGTAGGAAGTGGTAGAGTTGTTTATATGAATTTGTGTAAAGTCTTTCCCAGAAAAAGTAAGATTAAGGCTATACTTATTGGAGGGATTGGAGTTGGATTTATTGGCCACCTATCTCAATATACAATACAAAAGAGTGGTGGGAAAAGATGATAGCCAAACGTCTTATCGGACAAAACTTGATAAAAGGTGGAATGAAAGTTAGAATACTCACACTTTGGATTGGCTTTAGAAAATAAAGGGTTAGAGTTTGATTCTAACATGGGAAATACTTAGCATAAAACTCATTGTTAGATATTTATGCAGAGATGTGTTTTTTTGTTTTTGTTTGGGCATTGCCCAAATTCAAGGAAGCCTAGAAAGACTTGATAAAGTCTTGGTTAAACTCACTAAGTATAATTGAATTTTGCAAGAATCTCAGTCAAACTCAATAAGTTATAACAAGTTTGAAAAGTTTTATTGAGAAGCTTAGTTGTCGTGCCTATTTTATGGTTGATCAAAGTCAAGCTAAAGAGTACTCGAAAAACAATGAAAATCATGGTAAGACTTTTTCTATTCCATAGCCCCTTATGGGTTGGTTTTATCCCATGAAAGACAAACAGGTCACTTCTGCCACGTATAGTGGGACTGGGCATTATCCCAAAAAGGACAAACATGTCACTTTTAGGGAAATTAAACTTTGATGAAGGTAATAGAAACACCTACTTTTCATCTTCTAAACAAAACCTACGACAATTATTGTAACTATATTACTTAAGAGAGTCTAAATGATAACATACACAAATGACACAAAAGAGTGCATGTTATTTGAGATCACAGGTTTCCTTTTAACACAAGAATCATTGCCTAATTCATGTTGTACATCGTGTTCTCAAGTAAATAAAGACTTTTTTTTCACAGTAGAAGGACAGATAAATATTTTTTTATTTTTTAAAATTTATTTATAGTGTTCTTTCAAAATCTTCATTGGTAAAACAAATTTATGTACAAGACGATCTCTTTCCACTTTATGTGGCTGGAAAGATAAATCAAAATATTTAAATGTTTTCTAAATAAATTAAAACTAAAACTAAAATTATAATTTCTCAATTTTAAATTTAATATATGATTTTTGGATTTTGTTTTGTATGGTTATCCTAGTTCGAACCTTACAACGTAAACTACAAGATACTCACACAAAGAATCATAAATAAATTAAAAATATATAATAAAAAAACAATATATAAAAATAAAGAAAAATCACAACATAATTTTATTACTTTTATATGGAACAAAAGAAATGAAATATGCATTCTATTAGTGAAGAGTAGGATTGATCCACATAAATCTTTGTATGTGCAGTTATATCGATAGAACAGTACATTGCAGAAATAAAGAGCAAACAAAGTCGTGCATATTCACTTAATAAAAATGCTTTGAATTAACGTAAACGCAATCACCTTTAATTTCTGGGTCGCTCGACAGCGCCAACGCCATGGTGGTTTTGCCAAGACCTCCCATACCGTGCATCCCAACAACAGACACCTCTCTCTGGAGCAGAATTCTCTTCAAATTCCATATATTATTCTCTAACCCCACTACAGAATCACACTTTAGAATCTCATCATAATTAGCAGGAGCCTCATCCAAAGCTCCATCAAACATATCATCTGCACTTCTTTGTTGGAGCATCATGGCATTCTCACGGGGATTGTTGGTGAGATTAGAGATTGTATTTTCCATCGTGCTCTCATCGTAAATTAGATGGCGAAAAGTCTTCAGCTCTGTTACCAGATTCTTCACGTCAAGGAACATGTTGGCAGGCATCTGATACTGGAGAAAGTCACAGATCTCCTTCTCCAGCTGCTGGATTTGAGAGGCATATCTGAACTTATGAAAGATTTTAAAAGGGCTGCTTTTCTCACACTTTTTCACCAATTCAACACCCTTCATAAGAATGCTCAAGAACTGCTCGTATATGGAATTTTGCTCATGTTTGGGCTTTACTAACTCCAGCAAACAGATCTGCTGAAGTGCTGGGATAATACCTGTGAGCAGCGCATCTAATCTGCTGCATGAGTTCTTGCCATTAACTCTATCCATCCTATGCTCTCCTTCGGTCACTAGTGTGCACAAACAAATATCACAGTATTTCTTACCTCAATATCTACTTCTCCTTACGCTGAAAGCTGACCACGAATTGCACTACTTTGCTTTTGGGAACACTTATATTTTATAGAGTGCCAAACGAAATTTATATGAAGTTTCAAGGCGTAGGAGGTAATCTTTTATTTTTTATTTGTAATCCTTTATTTTATTTTTACGTGACTTTATTTTAACTTTTATTGCTTTCTCTCTTCCCTTCGTAATTTCTCTTTCATTTCTCCTTTTCTTTTATGGTTTTTATACTCTTATCTTTCCTAATCGATTCCTAATTGGTTTCCAATTGCTTACAGTATTTTCCTTACTTTTTGAAAGTATTTATTTCTTATTTTCATTATTTTTCATCTTATATTTTTTAATTATTTTAATATTTTTTAATTTTTAATTTTGTTTTTACTTTTTAAAAAGTTTTTATTCTTTCCTCTTTTTTTCCATCTTTATATTTTTCTATATTTTCTTTGCTCCATTATATGCATTTAAATAGCCAATTCCATTCAAAACAAATTATTGTTCAAACGTGACTTCTTGCGCAATTGCTTTGCTTTTTCAGGGTTGCTTCTCGCAGGCCAGGTATAATTATATAGCACCTTCAAGTAAGAGCCATGGAAGGTACGTGGAAAGAAATGGAGAAGTAAGATGCATGAATAATATTCAAGTTATGTGTGTTTTTAAGCAAATCATGTTTCCATGGAATTGCCATCCATATTTTTCAAAAGTAGTCCATCCAAAGAGAAGACTACAAAGTGACCTTGTGTACATACGGCACTACGCGATCAATAAGAACGACAAGTTAAAGAGTCCGCAGAAAGCAATGACGTGACGCTGCAATGACATGAATCAAAATATGACAAGTTAAGTCTCCACAAAGCAATGACGCTGCAAGGAAAACGGGACCCTTATGAAATGACACATCAAGAGAAATGTTAGGAATTCAGAACTGGTAGAATAAAGTTTATGTATTCATGGTGATTCAATGCAAAGTTATAATTATTAGTTGAAAAACTGCGGTCCAGCTCAAGTCTCTATATTTATTGGTTGGATGTTGCTCATCTAAATTTAGCTCGAAAAATGGTCTCATTTTTTCTTCGAAATGGGTATACATCACTCTTCAAATATAGAATTTGGAATGAGTATTCATCACTTTCAAAATATAATTAGCACAACCACTTAACTTGTGGTAGGTGAATACAAATAGGTCATACATGAAGTGGTCATGGACAAGTTATCTATTACTTGTTCTCTATGCTTAGTTGTAATCACTTGTTGTCTATGCCTTAATAACCTGTTACCTTCTTTAGTTAAATGGGTTGTCTATCACTACCTGTTCTCCATGCATGTATGAGCTACCAGTTATACATGCATCAAGTACAAGTGATTTTTTTTTTTTTTATAATTGTTTATTTCTAATTTTGAACCACAACCATAAAATCAATCTAAACAGTACACTTATCCCATCCTCCTTCAATCTAAAAATACATAGATAATAACCCACTCCAAATTCTAAAATATATACACGTATCGATATAAAAATACAATATATAAAAAAAACATAAATAATGTCATCCCTATTACAATTACTTAAACAATATGTAAAACACTATAGTGCGAAGATACTAGAGGTTGAGAGAGGGGTCATCATCTATACCTGCCAAGATACTAAAGGTTGGGAGAGGGGTCATCATGTATACTTGTCAAGATACTAGAGGTTGGAAGAGGGGTCATCAACCATATAGATGGAGGGATTTATAATTTTTTATTTTGAATATTTAAATATAGCTATCCTATTCTTTTTTTATAAAAAATATATCCATTTCAATTACAATATTTTCTATTATAAAATATATTAACTAAATTGTTAAAAGAATAAATTGCATCATGTTATAAAGTGTGATATTCAATTTTTATAAAAAAGATATCCATTTCAACCACAATATTTTCTAATATAAAATATACTAGTTATTTTCAAAAGAAATAAATTACATCAGGTCATAAGATGTGATGGTTTTAGTTTCAACTAGTAAAAAACTTCAATTTTGCAAAGTGAAAAATAAAAAATAGATAACTTAGTGCTTACATTACTTCTTTTCTAAGAAAACAAATATCTCAAAACTAACAATATATTATTTAGGTGCTTTCAACACTATACAATAATCCAAGGGACCAAATTATGCTTTGATAAGCATATCAAGGGCATATAAAAAACTTGTTAATTTGCGAAATGTAATTTTCAACATATTAGACCATAATTTCTGTTATTTTCTATCCTAGTATGGAGATTATAAAAAATCCATGTTGTTCATTAGTTCTCATAATTATTCAATCCCTTTAATGCCTCGTAAGCTTCCCTCAGATATTCCAAAATTTGAAGGGAAACCGAGAAATGATCAAGCTAACCATGTGATGCCATTCCACCTTTGGTGCTCATCTAACAACATTGTCAAATACCTTATTTGTCTTCAACTCTTCAACAGAACACTTACAAGAACAATGACCAAATGGTATGTCAATTTACCATATACGACTTATACCACCTTTAGTCAATTTCCACTACTTTCCTTACATAATTTCAGTTACCACATGTCATGATCTAGGACTCAAAATGCTCACAAAATTTTGGCAAAAAACCTCCACCCATATCACGGATCACATCCAAAAATGGTGTAGACATCGGACCCTATGCAAAATAAATATCTAGATCCAATTTTTGTTGGATTGGTTCCTTAAATCACCCCAACCCATGATTGCAAAGGATGTGGCAACCTCATTTCCCAAAATGGAAAAAGAAGCCATCCTCAAGGCCCAACATTTCAATTTGATTTATGCACAATTTGGGAATCTATATACCATCCTCCCTAATGCCCCTTGACATCGTTCTCTAAACCCAACACCCCTAGGTATGTTTGAATCCATTGACGGGCTTATTGGTACTATTTCTCAGCAAGGAAATGATCCCCTACCACCAACTCCTATGCCATACATTATGACACAACAATAATCGCCAACACCACTTGTATCAATGGTGCCTACAACCACACCAACTCCTCCATTTGGGAAGTTATCTGATGGAACCTATAGTCCTACATACCTAAATGCTAGTCAAGTATTGTTGGTACCCGCCACCTCACATGGCACCACCTGCTCCTACATCCACATCATACAGAACACCAAACCAATATATTCCCGCACATGGATACAACCGATGTTTCTCATTTCCCGGATGCCTTGGTCATTCCCACATGCCTCAAATGGGGGTAAATCTAGTATGTATCCTTCTCCCGTGCAACAAAATCAGTGATTTGAGCAGTTAAATGTAGCTAATCCCCCAAATCCTTAGAATCAAGGGAAGAAGAAAGGAAAGAATAGGAAAAACTAGCAACATAACAAGGGGGAAATCCCTCTCCCTAACAAAACCAGAACATTGTTAACCAGAAATGAGGGGACCAACAATCCCCCTAAACAAGGAAAAACACCACGGGGGGTTCACTACTGAGGCAATATCATATCACGTCCATTCATATTGGGGGTTTGAATACTCCTAAAAACCTCAAAAATATATTGCCTTGTATTAAGGGGTCAAGGGGGGATTTTAATTTGACATAGTAATATAAATATTGGGGGTTATTTTATTTGGGTGGGTTGATTAATAACCTCCAAATCATGGGATGGATTCATACCTCCAAATCATGGGCTCAATTCATCCCTCCAAATCACAGGTTGGATTCATATTAGTCCTAGTTTTTTCTAAGGAATAACCTCCAAATTGCGAGCTAGATTCATACCTCCAAATCATGGGATGGATTCATATCAATCCTAACTACTGTAAGGATTAACCTCCAAATCGTGGGCTGTATTTATACCTCCAAATCATTGAACTTATAAAGTTCTCATTGTTTTAGAATAATTTTCTTCATAAATGGGATTTATCTAAGATTTCATTCGTCCCAAGCCCGTGAGAATGGGTAATAAAAAAATTTAGATAAAATATATAGACTTATTATTTACTTATTTTTAATATTTAATATATTTATATTGTAATTTATAGTTTATATTATTCTTTCAAAATTAAATATATTTAGGTTAATTAATTTTATTTATTTAAATTATAATTACATGTGATAATTTCTTAATTTATAAAGTTACATTTTTACAATTTTTAAGAAACTTATATTTTAAAATATTAACATTTAGTATTTAATATATATTAATAAAAAATATAATACAGTAATTTTTATGTTATATATAAAATTATATTTAAATTAAATATTTATTTATTTAATTAATTTAAAAAAACTAAACTTTATACCATTCTTGTTATTATTTTTAGTGAAGGAATATTCATATTATTTGTTATGATGGTAATTAATCTCAATATTTTATGATTGCATCTATACACAAAATAATTTTCTAAGCCCAACCTATATTTTTCATGCCCAAAATATATACATATATAGTTCTTTTACACTTCCCATTAAAGGAAGCATATAAGTCTTACTATACATATGCTTTAGATCCATTCTAGTGGATACATTAAATTTGTATAATTTTAATTATCAACCTAAAAAGTTGTCAATTTATACTTCTAAACCATGTATTTATTGAATTCCTCCACCTATAATATTTATTAAATTCCTCCATCTATCACATCACATGCACAATATATACATAGTTGTTACCTTTCACACTTGGACCATTTGTATAAGCTTAAATATTTTATGAATGACATACTCTTTCACACTTGGACCATTCGTAAAATTTATACTTCTAAACCATGAATTTATTTCCACTTATAATATCACATACACAATATATACATAATTGTTACCTTTCACACTTGGACCATTTGTACTTTCACACTTGGACCATTTGTATAAGCTTAAATATTTTATGAATGACATACATTAATATATGAATTTCGATTATAAACCAAAAGGGTTGATTTGTGATTTCATGCAACGAAATAAAATTTTCCTTACTACAATCTCATAACTTATTATATAAAATCTTACATTACATTTAATGGGCGAGTTCCAAAGCTATGCAATGCTATATTTGAGTAGATATCCGTAATATTTTCCATTGATTCCTCATACACATTATGTCCATCGAAAACAGTGTTTATTTAATACACATGCTTGGCGTGGAACCCAAGCTCTGAGGTTTAAGACAAGTGAATGGTTGCATAAGCCCCCAAATGGTCAACTTGGTAAGCTCGGCTATGATCCACGGCCTAGATCCTTCCTTCCAAAGCTATGCAATGCTACATTTGAGTAGATATCCGTAATATTTTCCATTGATTCCTCATACACGTTATGTCCATCGAAAACAATGTTTATTTAATACACATGCTTGGTGTGGAACCCAAGCTCTGAGGTTTAAGACAAGTGAATGGTTGCATAAGCCCCCAAATG
This sequence comes from Larix kaempferi, assembly GCA_027924585.1. Taxonomy (NCBI): domain Eukaryota; kingdom Viridiplantae; phylum Streptophyta; class Pinopsida; order Pinales; family Pinaceae; genus Larix; species Larix kaempferi. Next base: position 9,430,584 of record BSBM01000510.1, read on the forward strand.
GTCAACTTGGTAAGCTCGGCTATGATCCACGGCCTAGATCCTTCCAACGCATGATACGAAAGGGTTTCAGTCTCGTCAGTACCGAGCTGAGTTAATATGATGGTTGAAGGAATGGGCGCCAACTTACCACTTGCTCTAAGCACTTGTGTCCAGAGTTGGAATTTGACGGGCATTTTCCCATCTTGGAGCTTTTGTCCCGTCAAATAAGGGAATTTTTTTAATCAAAACGTTTCGTGAGATGTTTAATTTTTTTTATAAACCGTCTTTTTGACATTTTAGATTTTATTGAAAACGTCATTAATACCTATTAATACCTATATTGAGTTAGCAGACTGTGGTTGTAGTCTACGAGTGGGGCCCGGTCCCTGGTCTAATAGTAGACAATGGCTGTTAGGTGAATTCTTAAATGTTTATTGAATTCAAAATTGATGGATCATGGACGATTGACTAATACTACGGTGCAATTCCAAATCTCCAATGGGCTACCGATTGGAAAGCAGCAGGCCCGCAACTTGCTAGCATACCACATCCTGCTCGTGTCTAGATTGTTCTTCATTTACTATGAATTTTTCTATTTCTGTCCTCTGCTTCTGGTAAGATGGATTCCATTTGTGTTTGCAGTAGATAGGGTTTTTGTTCAGTGCGTTTTGGGTAATCATTTGTACTATGTGAATGCGCAGGGCCCATCCTCCAGGGGTAGCTTACGAAGTTAAGACCCTGACTGTGCATATCCCAGACTCTCAAATTAAATCAATATTTACCAAATTACCAGTTACCACAACCACTCCAGTACTGATACAGGCAGCTGGGGCAGGGATTGAAAGTGGAATTTGGTGTTTTTTGCCCCAGACAAGCCAGCAAAGACATCATTCGCCTATGCCTCTTCTCACTTGGCTTCCCCTCCAGGCTCCCACTTATCACCACATTCCAAATTAGAAGCATCGGCGACTCGGCCGAGCACCACCGAAGTTTGGAAATTGGGGCTCGCAAATTTGGGAGTAAAGGCTTGCCGCATCTTGCAGTTCCAACTTATAACTCACGACTCTGCAAGTAATGGTCGTGCAAATGTAAGGAATCAATCCCTCCATTATGCTTTGCGCTCTTCTTATCATATTTGTTAGCATCAATATATATTCTTAATATTTAATGGGCAACTCAATCTTCTGAAAACCTAACACACTAAAAAATCTCACTTAGTATTGTAAGCATTAGTCAATGGTAGCTTAGTAAATTAGAGTAACAGGTTAGCAAATTATATTTAACCAGTTTTGAAAAAAAATTGGGGTTAACGGAGTTCACTCTCAAAGTGAGTCAGATCTTCTGAAGCTTGCCTTTCCAGCGAGCTCTTGTATAACCTGAAGCTCTCGAGTCTCCTCAGCCGCCCTTTTAAAGTTATTCTGGGCTCTTCTTTGAAATAGAGAGCCGGAATGGAGGGGCGATCGATTAAGACAAAACTGATTTCTCTCTCTTATATAAATCCTCCAGGACACGTCTTTATTTTTAGGAAAATTCGTAACCATTCCAGTATCCGTCATTGAGTAGTGGAGATCATTGGCGGGGAGTATATCCTCTGTGGTAAGATCTTGCCTGACTTGCATAGCTTTAAGCTACTTGTCCTTTTGCTCATGAACTTGAGCTTCTTGAAAACTTTAAGGTTCTTCCCCATCAGTATTTTTGAGACTATTTTGAATGACTCCATTCCTTGTTGTATGATGATCTACTAATGAATATAGGCGAGAGACCCATTCACCCTAAGTTTGGAACCGTGCACCATAGATGACCCATTTAGTTCTTGGGATGGAGGCACTACGTCATTTTCTTTTCAGTGTTTGTGAATCATAGCTGATTAGAAGCTGACGGATGTGTTAGAAGAACAAATCAAAAATTAAAGGAATGGTTTGATTAGTACTGCATCTTGCAATCTGTGCTAAGCTAAGGAAATCGATTTGTGCCAGTTTGTGTTCATTACAGTGAACCTTCAGATTCTTTTCCTTTTATGAGATATGAACTAATCCAGTCTGCAAATTATTTTACCTGCAAAAGAAACAGAGCGTCTTACCTGTAGTTGTTTGATGAAGGTCGTAAGTTTCAAATCCGATTGTAATGTGATGACTGGAATTTAAGTCATGATATAAGAAGGGTGACATTGCCAGAACTGGAGAGCTCAGTGCGTGAAGCCTAATGAACCACGATTTCCATAGAGAAAGAGTAAAACCCTGTGATTGCTGCATAGGAAAAGCAACTGAGGTGTATTTATCTCGAAGGTAAAGACTTTACTCTAGACCTTCTTTCAGTTCGTTTGAAGTTCAAGATTGCAGAAATGTGGAACAAGACCCTTCCTTGGCGTTTTTGGTTCTCTAAGTGATGGCGTATTCCAAGAAGGGGAACAAAGAGAAGTTTTCTCTTAACAGAATAAGAACAAAAACCCAAACCCGGGCATAATTGTGAACCGTTGGATTCCATTCAACTGATGGTAAAGATCTGTCTTGAAGTGGTCAAATTATGTTGACAAGAGAATAGAATCTGCATGTCACCCAATCACATAACTTCAAGATGTTTAAACTAATTTTATTGATAGTTTAGTGTCTTAAATACAGTTAGCATAGACCAAGCTCTCGTCATTGGTTGGAAGTAGATTCTCTTTATTTCCCAAAATCAAACTTATAGAAATCAAAACAATTTAGTTTCTCATACTCATGGATTGTCCTTGATCTATATTTAATTTGTTTTATACTTTCAAATTACAACATTAAACGTTTTATTATTGACAGGTATATATTTAAGTAAAACGTTCAATGAAGGGGAATGTTAAACTCCAAAACGTAAAAAAAAAATAGTATGACCGGTAAAATTCTAGTGAAATTCCAACCCTGCTTGTGTCACTTAGACCATACCACTTCTCCTTGTGCTCTGTTCGAATTCTGAGTTTTCCTTCCCTGTAGCATTCTCCATTTGTTGAAGAGCTTGGGGTGAATCGCTCCATATCACCTACATTCTTTATACATAGGAGGTTAAGCATATTGGTTAGATAAGCTCGATGGAATCTCCATTCATTCACGGTAATGTTTTGTTTTCTCTTTCCCGGTTTACACATAGAGCATTATTTTCTTTTGGGTTTGTCTGAATGAGATATATTATCCTTTGAGTGACTTTGTGATTGTTCTTATCATTCGCATGCCATTATATATTAACTCTAGTTATATTTATTAAAGCAGGTGCTATGTTGAGAGTCGACACTCCTAAGATTTCCCTGGAGCGTGTCACAAATTTGAAGTATGGCGTGTTAATTATGACGGGGATCACATGCACTCATTCGGTAAGAGTTTCCATCAAACCCAGAGTTAGGAGTTTCACTTCATACAATTTACCTTCAATATTCAAACTTATTTCTCCTTACTGTGTGTCTACAATATTTCGACAATGGGTGAATTCCAACTTCCTTGTAAATTTTATGAGCACATTACACGTATGTGCGTTCTGGGTTAAATGTTTTCTCTTTGTATGAAACTAGTGGGAGGGATTTCCTTCCTTATGACGAGCTCGACCTTCCTGTACACATACCATGTATACTAGATTTAGAGGTACAGAATGTATCTCCCGGGAGGGAAACTGAGTTGGTAGCCTAGCTTGAAAATAGAGAGGACCTTGAAAGAAAATAGAGAGGGCCACAATGGAAAATGAAATTATAGCCGATTCGCCGAATCTACCGTAAAATGGCAGCTATTTAATTGCAAGGAGCGTTATAGGACAATAATTTACTACCTTGGCTCTAAATCTAAAATCATTCATCAATTACACTTTTCCATAATTACCAACAACATTGTCGTTTCTTTCACTATATATCAAAATCTTATTAGCATTCATAAAAGGTAACGTGTATGCCCATGATCGATTCTAGGTGGATATCATGAATTTATTATACCTGCCTCCCGTAGGTATATAGCAATTGATTTTTTGGCCAAACTCTATAATTTTAAATTAGTGTTTTTTGCAACTCTAAATTTTTATAATGTTGGTATTCATAAAAGGTAACGTGTATGCCCATGATCGATTCTGGGTGGATATTAAGAATTTATTATACCTGCCTCCTGTAGGTATATAGCAATTGATTTTTTGGCCAAACTCTATAATTTTAAATTAGTGTTTTTTGCAACTCTAAAGTTTTATAATGTTGGTATTACTATTATTTATAAAATTGATTTTTTCTTAAATTAAAAATAATTTTTAAATTTTTTAAATTCAATATTTTGAATTTTTGATTGGTTCAAATCTTTGAATTGACAATTTTTACCCAGTTTAAATTAGATTTGTCAGAAAATAAAATTAATTTAAAAATAATTTTTTTCAAAAATAGCTTGTAATGCCACCTGACGTGTCTATTAATGTAAAACATCGTGACATTAATATTAGGCATGATAACTTACCAAATTTAAAAATGATTTAAAAATGAAAAAAATCTGCACACAGCCATGTGTCTATTATATTTAATACTAAATATTATTGCGCATTCTAATAAATGCCACCATGCATGTTCCGTAAATGAGTTTTTACGTGAGAGGCACGAAGATTAAATACATGCCCCATTTTCCCATCGCCCATCGCGACTCGCGAGGGCCCATCGCGACTCGTGAGGGATGATACTATCAACGCTACGTACTAGCAATATTTAGCGGGCATGCTGGATAACTCATTTACCATCGTATCGTGGCCACCATGACATCTTCCCCCAACCCCACTTAATTTTTTTAAGTTGAGTTTACACATGTGAAGCAATCATATTAAAGCAGTACACAATTTTATTTGCTCGATATGATAATTGCACTTAAAAACTTACTTACCTTACACAATGCTAGTATGTAGATATAACTAAACATTTAGATAACTGAAAAAAAATTGGATAGTATTTTATAGAATTATATAAAAGCTTCTATTTTAATCTTTAAATTTTCACACTAAATTACATTCCACTTTTATTTTAATCTTTTAAAATTGTCGTAATTTTTTTTTTAATTACACACTAAATTGTAATTTAGTTTTTTAATTAAGTTATATAATTATATTGAAATAAAAATTAAAAATTAAAAAACATTTAATTATATTTAATATAATTTTAAATATGAAAATGTGAATTTTATGAGATCGTATATTTTGATTTAATTTTATAAATATATAAATTTTGGTTTGCATTTTTTTTCTTCAAATAAAATATTTTTTCTCTTTTTTACAATTTTTTTATTAGCATAATTATTTAATATTCAAAATTTTATTTAATATGGTTTTTTAAATTAATAATATTATTATAATTATAATTAATTTAATTAAATAAACATTAATTTTTTATTTTAAAAATTAGAATATATATTTCTGTTTTATAAATATAAGAATTATTAAAATAAGCAATATTAATTAAAAATATATATTTATATTAAATATTTAAAAATATTATTAATTTTGCAAGTCTTAAAAAATATAAACATGTTAATGTTTATATTATATGTATTTATAGACTTGTAATATACAAGAATAGAATTATTTATTTATTAATATTTCTTATTATTATAAGATGGGCTTTTGCATTGATTGACTGTAATGCAAAAGCTTAACTCTGTGCATTATTGATTAAAAAATATATTATTATGTTTTTATTTAATGATGATGATGATGATAGTTAACGTTTATTGAGACTAACTTTGGATTATTGTACGTTAATAAACTTTGTTTGTTGTAACAAATTATTCTTATGCTAAAAAAATCTTAGAAATGAGCATTACCTAGGTTACCATAGGTTTAACAACTTAGAATATTAGAGAGGTTAGTATTATGATAAGGATTGAGAAATTGCGATCTAATGTGGTTGTAAGCAGGACACTCTAAGAGAAAATGATTTTCATCGTCATCTTTCTTAGTCTCACAACGATGACAAATCCTATCCTCCTAGGGTGTTTTAGGAATTGTCCAGTGCCATGTTTCACTACTAAGTTCATGAGAGTTTGTTCTAATTTTGGCTATGTTAGTTTTTTTCTTCGAGCTAGTTAAAATAGAGAGATACTTTTGGTCTTCTTGATTAGGGTTAGTGACCTCCTTGTAGTATCTTATCTTCCCTTTAACCTCTAAATCCTTTTTGCCCCACATTTTCTCTTTAAACATAGATGTAATCGTATTTTTAATGTTATTGATATTTTGCAAAGTGGTATTTTCGTTTATCCCCCAATGATTTAACCAAGTCATGTTATCTTTATGCCAACCATTCTTGAGATGCAAGTGGACTTGACTGGACTTTAAAACGATCTTAGGGAGTCTTTGGTCTCCCATGCCATTTATCTTGTACTTGTACAGCAAGTACCTTGTCATAGCAATCCCCTCTATGGGGGGAAGGCCTACTTTTATATTCTTATAAAGCATTGTATTCGTATTTTATTTATAATATGTATATAAAGTTTCATTTACCATACCTAAAAATATTTGCAAAGGATGAAATTTGCTAATGCTATGACATCATTTCATTATACGCAAAACCATTACATTAAAACATTTCTAAATATCACATTAAAGTTTCTAGGAGGCAGGTATAAGCAACTTTGCAGCTAATTTTACTTGTTAAAGTTATTATCGTTTCCCATTTTGTATACTTTGTAATAGGAAACTATTTTATGGTATCACTTGACATTTCCAGGTTTTGGATACGTTGTAAAGTTTGTGTTTTCTTTTGTATAAAAGATGCAATGCTACAGTGATTTCCATCATTTACTTCCCTCAATAATTGTATCCAAATTCTAATACTTCAGTACCTTCTATATTTTCATATACCTACTCCTATGATTTTATTTTGCATCTAAAAAAACATTTCACTCAGATATATAGTTTACATCTACAGGCTATGGCCACTGCCCTAGGGTTTTAAAATTAAATACCCTTCATGTTTTATTCAATTATATGATATGTTGTTATCTTTTAAGAACCGTTTGCGTATTTAAATATTAGATGTCGCCACAGGATTATTTTCGTTGATTCACCATAAACGATTCTAAGTCATAAATGATAATTTCTCATAAATCACTTTTGTTGGTTATAATAACTTGCTGAGATAAGAGGGTGATAGTATTTTTTTTATATGCATAATGTTATTGATTCGATGTCCAAAATGTTAGTGTTGCCACTTTTCATTAATATGCACATGCAAGATTTCACACTTTCTCCATAATTGAGGTTGAGTTTGCTAGTGTTAAAATTGAGGCAGTCTTGTAACACTATACTTTTTGTTGTTCTATACGAGGCCAATTTCCAAAGTGTTTATTTTCTAGATAGAAGTCATATTGCAGCCTATGACACTATTCAATATGCTTGAATATGCATTTGGTTCCTCGTCAACTCCAAAGTTAAGAGATGTAGCTAATCGAGAGTTTCAGAGTTGAACAATTGTATTGTATTTTTTGTAGGCATTTTAACAGGAGATCTAACTCTTCAATTTCTAGGTTGGGGTTTAGATGGGTGTTTATATTCAATCAAACTTTGTTCCATGACAACCAAGAAAAGTGAGATCAATCTTTCTTGGCTCACTGGAACCAAGAAAAGTTAGATCAATCTTTCTTGACTAATTATTTCTTTCAACGTGTTGTATTCTTTTTTAAAATTTTCATATTGCCAATTAGGAATAGTTGTTATATTGAGTTATATTTAGCACATTCATAATTGTAATTTAAATTCTTATATGCAAGGCACCCATCTTAATATTGTATTGGAACTGACATGAACACAGGTGAAAATCTTAATCCTTATTTACATGCCATGTGTTATTGTTACCATGAAATGGTATCATATTAGTTTCATCATTTGTGTATCTTTCTAACTATTGCATGCTTGAGACTTTACAACGGAGATTTTTCCCTCTCCTGTAAAGATTAAAAAACTACATATAACCCAAGAAAATGTAACTAAATGTTGTTAATTCCCTTGATTGCAAGAATAAATGTAGAGGAAGTGGAGGCAATTAATTGCATCTTATTAATGACCCAAATCCAAGCTATGCACATGATCATATGGTGTTATTGGAATGTAAGAGGAATTTTTCTATGTTCATTTGGGTTCAAACATCAATGATGTTTGTTTTGATAGGAAGGTAGGGAAGTTCATCCACAAAATGGTTTCAATTTTGCATTTTTATGGAGTTTAATTTATTAAGCTTATAGAAAACATGAGCTCTTTATGGCTATAATTGTATTTACATGATATAAAATTGGTAGATTGGCAAGCTGTGGTATGAAACATCTATTTCTCATCTTTTCTAAGGATTGCATTGATCATTGGATTGTCAGCATTTTACATTCTTTGTTACATTGATCTCTTGACTGGGTTGGCTTTATGCATTTTTACTTCCCCATTACTATTTCGCCGGGTCTTCCACTATCCAACACTACAAATTGATCAGTCGCCCCTGCAATCTCGGTGGGATCATTATTAGAAAATTATATTATTATTTTATTTAACATCCTATTTTCTTATACTAAGATCTATTAGGGCTCTTGTTTGATACAACTTGATAATATGATATAAAGGGGGTATTAAAAATGGGTTGATAAAAATGGATACATGCAATATCTGGCGAAACTAGGGGGTTTCTTAATTTGAAAGGCATATTGGGAGGGGGGTTCAACAATACAATTTTAGGAGACATTTTCCAATATTTAGTGAAATTAGGGATATTCTTTAATATCCTACGAACGGTCATGCTATGACACAAGTTCCCTAATTGAACCCCCCGTGAAAAACACCAACCTTAAGATGAACTATCCTTCTTCCATTTGCGGAGAGTATGGACACTGCATGCATCATAGCCCGTTGATACATGAGTGTCAACAAATGCTTGAAGAAAAGAAAAAGGCCAAAACCAATCCTACTCAACCACCTAATGCACCACAACACCAACAAGTTTTGTTGCAACAAACCTTTTTCAACCAAGGGTTTCTTACCCAACACCCAAATACTCACCCCATTGGTGACGGAACCTTTCAAAACATCTACATGAATACGACAGATGTCAACCTCTAGACTCGCACCAAAGGGTATGGCATCAGGTTGAAACCCTAGGAGGGGAAGGCGTACCCACTCCCTCTAGTGTACCATTGCAAATACCTTATCCAAAATGTGATTAGGTCCCTCAGATCTCAAAGGAATCGCTTAGATGAACCACCCATAACCTTCACATGAAATTTTCCCATAACTACTACATCGGAGATGATTTGGCTCAATCCCCTACCGCCATGTCGACATTAGAAGTTCTTTATCCTTTCCCTTCTAAAAAAACACATTACTCAATGTATTAGGCATTTTCAACCCTTTCAATCCATTCCCTATGACATTCAACCTCGATAAAGGCGAACCATGAATACCGTCGTCAGTCACTTTCAAGATTCTCGTCACAATCAAGAATATCATCTTCCATCGATGGATCATTGATGAAAGAGAATCTACTTGTGCGATGTCCACCCATGTATGGAAACTTCTGGGTTCATCAAAGTTAGTACCCTCATGTATCTCTCTCTGTTCTTATGATGGGAGGCCATCAAAACCTTTGGGTTTTCATTGAGCTAGGGGGGGAAATTATGCTTTTTTATATTGAGGTAGTTGATGTGGCGCAACTCAACGACAACATTTTATTGGGATGTAGTTACATGTACACCATGAAGGAGGTATCCTCTTTGGTTTTCCGCATCATGATGTTCCCCCACAACGGGAAGATTGTCACCCTAGTTTACCAACTCAACTACTATGACCCACATACCAACACAAATTACTTGGATAACATCCTACCCACCATAGGAGCGTCTAATTTCCCCCAACATGTTGATATTGGTCTAGGAATTTACAAAGAATCTAAATTGCTAGGGGCATACTCAGGTCCTCCACCTAAACTCCCTACATTCATGGATGGCCTTATGTGCACTATATTCACCTCCGAAGATAAATCACAAGCCCCTCCACACCAGCATTAGCACACATTACTAGCCATGGAACTGAGAAATCATAACTCCATCGATGCCACCAATATTTCAAATCCCTTTCTTGTATCTCCCTATGGGAGTCCAAGGAATGTCAGTAATGGCCCAACTCACACTACCTAGGCTTACTTTGCGAATATATATGTGGTACTTGATGCCACCTTATCCTGAAATGGAGCCAAAGATGATAGCCCATTATGAGTTTATCCTAGTATCACATGTAGGCACATAATCAATACGGCCTACCAGGACAATACCACCCACGACCCAACCACCACTAGTTGTCACTAATCCCAATGTTGGGAGCATGAAGAAACCTAAGTTGAAATCCCCTGTGGTACCAAGTACTACACCTTCACCCATACTCAACCAAGCATGCACTCTGTGTGGTAAGAAAGGACATGCTATGCCACACCTTTTCGAATCTTAGGAATTTACTCAACACCCATGTTAGTGCAACCCACACCGCCTACACTTTAGAAAGGAGCATGCTAACCACCTCAGCTGCACCCAACACTAAGAACAAGACTAGGAAATTACGCATCGATCATGCATGCACAATATGTTCTCAGCTTGGGAATTATACACATCATTTCCCTAAACTCCCTCGATTCCAAGGTGCATTGGATACCATTCATCTTACACACCCAGTGATAGAAATACCGTCAACTAGTCATTAGGAACTGACTTCCATCAATGTTGTCACTACAACAGTGCTAACACAGGAAGTTCTCATCCTTGAGGTACCACAACCAGAGGTTCCCACATAAGTAGAGGAACCCCATAGTTGTTCGTCATGTGGACATCATACCCATATGATCTCTAGTACTTCTAGCATAGTCATATCTGTCCATGCCACTATACCTCTAAGTTCATCCCATGATCTGAACTGCACTTGAACCACTCATCCATGTAGATCATGCAGACAATTAACCCATTACTTGTTTCAGTTCCCCATCCTCCATGCAGAAAGAGCAATCTTCCTAGAACAAAAAGCAACTTGAGGACCACCCTCCTCCACTTAGGGAATACCCATTAGTAATTCACATGGATGAATTAGTCTCCCTGTCGAATACCATCGATCATGTTAACATTATCAATATGTCATCATTATCCATTTTAACTACTAGTAATGACACATTGTCGTCGTCATCAGATGAAGAGAACGATCCACCTCCAAGATCATCCTCTATCATGGAATCCAACCATGATACATCAAATAAACCATAGACATCAAGATAACTCGAACATGTGTTGGGTATCCTTGGGAGAAGTAATCCATGCAACCTCTCCAATGAGTTGCATAGAATAAGACTCACCCCCACAAGTCGAATGACTTGGGATGCTGCATAGATGTGCAAGCATTCTATCATTTAGATAAGCTAGACCAATTTACAACACCAGTAATCTCTAATTCAAGTAGGTGATGCCACCGCTCACCCTCTACATTGTCCCTTTCATTTTAATACAATTCAACATTCTATTTTTATTTTTCATGTTTTTTATCTCAAATATTGGAAATGTGACAAAACGTTATTTGCGATGCAGATGATATCCTCCTCGGATTGCTTCATCATATTTTTCGATGTCATGAGTCATTGGTCAAATCATTTGGCATCGGTTGCTTGGGCCATTTATACCCCAACTCAAACTCTATACCACATAAGTGGAGTCTTCTTAGGTGCAGTCACTAATAACCAATCAGGGAATGGCACGGTAATTGGGTTATTGAATGATGGCATTCACATAGGATTACAACACCTTCATGTCCTTTAAGATTCACAACTTGTTTTCTCGTAGCTTAACAATGTATTTCATGTTCTCGATCCACTCCTCTTTCGCAAGTTTTTGTGAATGTGCCTCTTGGTCCGACAGTTTGAAACCATCATGTTCGACCATGTCCCTTGGAAAGCCAATAAATGTGTTGATCGTTTTTCTAATGAGCTCCTTGTTTGGCACTTGTTGCATTGACAGTCAATTTGATCCTGCAAAGAAAATTAATCCTATGTGCTTTTACCATACAAGTTATGCGTTAGTCACTGAAGCTAGACGTCAACATGAAAACAAATATGAGCTTAAACAAAACCATACTTGACACATGGATACACAAAACACATAGATGAGACTAACATGATACAAAATGGTTTGTGTGTGTGTGTACAATAAAAAATTTCATATATATCATGGGCCTCATAATCCCAACATACAAAAAATACGCCTTATGGGGGTACATAAAAAACAGGCTTGCATAGGCTATGCCAATGGAATAAACAAAATGGGGCTCCTATCCCTATACAAAAATATAATACATGAGTGCCCCTAACTTAGGGAAACTCCCTCGATAACAGAGCACAAGGCCCTAGAATCACCAAATGAATAACTTCATACGCACACATTGCAGGTGGACCTGGTGGACCCAAACATGGCCCTGGACCTGGAGCCGGTGCTGGTCTTGTTGGGGGAGGATCCTATCGTCCCTTGGAAACCCGTGTGACGTGTCATGCTGGGTCAAATCATCATAGTGGTGCTCTCGTCACTCTACATACGTCTTCACTACAATCTAAGGGGGCCTACAAGCATAAACTATGAGTCAATATCAACATCTTATAAGCAAAATATTGACTCAAAATAGTGCAACTTTTTCAGTACAAAGTAACATTATCTAGAGAAACCAAACCATTATAGGGATTTGATATATACCCATGAGAGAGAAAACATTGAGTAGTCACTCTTAGCATGACTATATCCCAATACAGTCGCGCTACAAATCTGCACAGAAGATACACGATTCGACTACACTTTAGTGTGATTGTTCACTAGAGAGTCGCATGAAACCAGCGCACACCTGAATCCATGAACCTCCCATGTGACATGTGATTTTCAAAGGGGGACTTGTGTAGGGTATCATGGGTGACCCTTCAAAAACTGTGCAACCAACCAAAAACTTAAATGACCAGTCGTACGATCCAATCAACCCACTAAGCTAAAAATTAACTAGATAGAAATGAAAAGAATGAGTTCAAGGCTTACTTGGAACTCGCGGAATCAAAATATGATGAACGAATCTCCTAGAAATAGAAAAAGTATCTCTAGGGCATCAACACATCACCTAAAACAAATGATTTTGAAAATCGATACCCACCCCTATTTATAGTGAATCGAACCAATTTTCAAACAACTCGTATGCACAAACCATACTTTTGTTTTATAAACCATTCACACTACTACAATCAACATCACAAATTCTTCAACATGGTACCATCCATTCCATTTTCTGGTAAACTTCATCTGGCACCTATTTTTATGACCATCACCCCAGGTATGCTATGTTTCTTGTCAATTTTTCTGCATTGTCCATACTTTTGTCATAATTAGTATTATGCTTGGGTATGTGCTTCATGTGTGTAGGATTATCATTAAGAAAAAATATTTCATTTTACAACAATGGTTCATGGAATTGAATCATAGGTATATCATCTCGACCTGGCATATAGCCATGTTTTCCCTATATTTACATTGCATTTACCTAGTACTCATGTTGATAACCATAGGGTCCTGATTCTTGATCATGACATGCCATCAATGTCATCACTGAGAATATCATGTTCCTTGATGGGTGTGCACACCATTACAACCCATTCACATTTTGGAGTTCACGTAAGAATTCTTGTGTCCTTTATTTTGCAAAAACATGGCTTCTCAAACTATCAGTGTTAACCTTGGGAAAAGGTAAATCAATCATTGGTAGGCCCTCATCCTTCCAATCCATATCCATTTGAAAAGTAGACAAATTATCCTCATCCCTTCCAATTCTCCAACACTGTATAATAGAGAATCCCATAAATAAGTCCTTGGATAAATCTCTATAAACTCCCTTGGTAGGATTCCGCGTTACCTTTTTTTATTTATTTCTTGCTGAAAAGTGTGAAAGCTTTAGAAATCATACAAGACTTTTCCATATTAGCTAAAAACATACAAGTACATTATGCTTCATTTGATTCTAAGTAGTGCAACAGCACAAGCATATCTTCCTGTGTCCAGGGACTATCACAATTACACATATCAACAACAACAAATTCACAGCTGATTCCTGCACCAAAAAATGCAATGGATCTTAGTGTGTTGACCAAAGATGCAGGATAACAAAATTGACAAGCAAACTGTGAATTATCTTTGATGACGTCAATGGACATACCCATCCCCTCTTTATTGATATATATGTTCAATATTTTCTCAGCATCATTTGTTAATTTGGTACCATTATCCTCTTCATATTCTTTCTTTCTCTTCTTACCTGAAGATTTTGCTTTTCGGAGAATAAAATACTGCACAGTTGTTGGAGATGATTTGGTGCAATTTTATAGATTTCAATGGAATTATTGACAGTCATAATCTATGATCAAAAAGTTTGAACATCATGAACTTTGAAATATTCAAAGATTGAATGCCTGGTTGACCTCTTGTCCTCGATTCACTTTCAATATTGATATAAAGTCTCTGCGCAAACATTTTTTTTCGGTTGATGTGCTCAATAAAACTGATTTGTTGATTATATTGTCCACCACAATGGTCAATTCATCTTCATCAGGATCACGCAATGGTCTAAAAAAATTAGATCCATGATTCTTTATTTTATTTTGAATAAAATCAACCTGAGTGATGCTCTTGGGTGAGCATGGCAAGGAACCACTTTGGTAAAGCTTGAATACATACATCCATTTACTCCACAGTTGATCCGATGTCAAAACAAGAGATAGCTTGTCTTTAAGGTTGTCCTTTGTTTGAACAACAAAGATATCCATACATTCACCTTGGAAAGACTGCAAACATATAAAATTAAAGATAATATTTAATTTGTTAATTTCATAACATAGGCGGCAATCTAAAAACTTTGATTGATAAGAAAAAAAATTCTATACCTCCCAATCATCACTGAAAGTGTTTCCCTTTCTCGGGTGCGATGGCCTACCGTGGATTATCCATTTCTCCCTTGCTTTTACAACTTGAGAAATGAATGGAGTGTCTCCAAATTCCTTGTTTGATAAATTTTGTTGTTTGCATAATTTGTTGATAATGTGCTGAGGAACATCTTTATGTAGAAGACGAGTTGTTCGATGCCGATACCTTGAATGGACCGATTGATATTTTTCAATTTCAATGATTTTTTTTTTCGCATAAATAGTATACTCCCATCCAATATATAAAAATTTACTGAAGGAAAATTAATTTCGTATTCATTTCCAGGAATAACCCAATGTGCTCTCCTTATCGAAAGGCAATAGAATAGCATCTCTCAATGTTGTTGTAAAAGTTGAGAGACGAGATAAAACCATCTTTGTCACTAACTCCTCATCAACTTTTCAATATTGCAAATGCGGAGGTGCAACAACACATCTTGTTACATCAATAGAAAAACTTTCTCATTGAACAAAAAATATTTGATCTATTCTTGTTGAACTTCTTTTGAACTTTCGAAGCTCTTAGTCGCTTTCCGCATCATCGCAACAAAAGGAATTGATTTGAATGCTTTGAAGGAAGATTTGGTGACATATTTTTCAATACGATTGAAAAATGTTCTTCTAAGGTAGATAAGAATATTTCCATGCCCTACATTTGTCAACTTCTTTTCAATATTCATGTAATGCAATACATACGAAGTTTTCGCAGCCAGGATTCTTTTCTTCCATACCGAAAAAAATCATTTCTTCAAAGATGATGTGGTATTAATTCCAGACCGATTAGAAACATCATACGAGGGAAAAAACCACCCTTGCTTCGCATAGGAAAATGGATATGAATCGGGACCAATTTTCATTAGATCTGGTCGAAAATTACAAACCGTAAGATCAACCTATAGAAGGAAACACCGGTCTCTCTCAACCACTTAAACTTGAACATGCAATAAATCATCAGAAATGGGATCTGCAGATGTCAATATTCCAATTCGAGTTGGATCTCCTTCCTCATCCAAGCAGAATAGATATAAATCTTGGTACAAATTATCTGGTTCATCCATCTCAACATACCATTCATTCTTGAATAAACCAAGGTTGTGATCTTCTAACAAATCAAGGAATGGGATTTCCTGGTATTGACTAAGGCTCAACAATGCAGACATGTTTTATCTACAAAAAACAATAAATCTTGTCTAGTTAATATAATAATGCATACAATGTTTATAATTATCAATTAGTGTTTCAATATTAGATGTTTACTTGCAAATTTTCAAGCTAATCATCGATGGAGAAAGAACAATCGCTCATTTTCAAAATCAATTTCTTGATTAAGAACAAATCTGCTAGCATTATCCACGAGAGATCGAATGCACATTTTATATAGTCAACTGAGATTGAATTGATCATAGAAGGAGCGATCATCATAGAAGGGGTGACTGATCCTTCTTGTTGGAAGTCGGGATAAATATTGTTCCTATGTTATAACTTAGCCAATGTCCCAATCCCTACTATTAACTGTGGAAGTCAAAAGTTAGGAATTGTTGTCCCAACCTTCGCATATTAAATATTTTTACATTTCTCCCGTAAATGAAGGGTCGGTTGATTCTTCTTGTGCTCAGTATTCTTCTAGTGTTCACCATTCTGTATATACATGAATTGATGGCCTAGCCTTCGTAGGTTGAATATTTTTGCAATTCCCTCATAAATGAAGGGGTGTTCGACCCTTCTTGTTCCTAGTATTCTGTTCATAATAGTTCTAGACTGCAAGAAGGGTCGATCGATCCATCTTATGTTCACCATTCTGGATGCATGTGAATTGTTGGATATAGGTGTTGACAATTCTCTACTAAATGAAGGGGCGATCGATCCTTCTTGTCGGAAGTTGAAATTCAAGATAAATATTTTTTATATGTTATAACTCAGCCAATGTCCCGATCCCTACTATTTACTGTGGAAGTTGGGAGTCAGGAATTGTCGTACCAGCCTTTGTAAATTAAATATGTTTAAATTTCTATCTTAAATGAAAGGTTGGCCGACCCTTCTTTTGCTCAGTATTTTTCCAGTGTTCACCATTATGGATATACATGAATTGATGATTGAGCCTTCATAGGTTGAATATATTTACAATTGCCTCAGAAACGAAGGGGAGACAGACCCTTCTTTTGCCCAATATTATTTTCATAATAGTTCTAGACTGCAAGAATGATCAGTCGATCCTTCTTGTGTTCACCATTCTGGATACAGGTGAATTGCTGGATATTGGTGTTCACAATTATCTACTAAACGAAGGGGTGGCTAATCCTTCTTGTGGGAAGTTGAAATTTAGGATAAATATTGTTTATATGTTATAAATTAGCCAAAGTCCCAATACCTACTATTTACTGCGGAAGTCGAAAGTCAAGAATTGTTGGCCCAACCTTCGTAGATTAAATACTTTTACATTTCTCTCATAAATGAAGGGTTGGCCAACCCTTCTTATGCTTAGTATTCTTCTAGTGTTCACCATTATGGATATACATGAATTGTCGTCCTAGCCTTCGTAGGTTGAATATTTTTACAATTCCCTCATAAATGAAGGGGCGGCCGACCCTTCTTATGCCTAGTATTCTATTCATAATAGTTCTAGACTGCAAGAAGGTTCGGTCGATCCTTCTTGTGTTTACTATTCTGGATACATGTGAACTGGATATAGGTGTTCACAATTCTCTACTAAATGAAGGGGCTGTCGATCCTTCTTGTCAGAATATGGAAGTCGGGATAAATATTTTTTATATGTTATAACTTAGCCAACATCCCGATCCCTACCATTTACTGCGAAAGTCGGGAGTCGGGAATTGTTGTCCTAGCCTTCATAGATTAAATATGTTTACATTTCTCTCTTAAATGAAAGGTCGGCCGACCCTTCTTTTGCTCAGTATTTTTCCAGTGTTCACCATTCTAGATATACATGAATTGATGGGCGAGCCTTCGTAGGATGAATATTTTTACATTTCTATCACCTACCCAAATTTTGAGACTATTTATTTTATTTGCAAAAACATTATGTTAAAATTTTAAATACAAATTTTTGTAATTATGACCAAATCTGGTCAAGGATGATTGTAATGACATATTATTATTGTTTAATAAATTAAAACAGGAGACAAACACCCAAGGGAACTGTTAAATGAGTGTTCATTGAACCACTAGGAGGAATGGAAGCTGTTATAAAGCATGGGACAGATGTCAGCATTTGCACTCCACCACTAGCTATTGGTTATGGGACAACTACCCCTAAATTTGTGGCATTATCCCCCAGGCGAGTGGAAGAGAGCTGTTAGCTCATTAATAACTAGGTTAACCACTAAAAGGCCTAGGCATCCTAAATAAGGAAATTCGAATTGAGCAGGGAGCTCCACATTATTTTCTGCAGAAATAATTCCTCAAGTGTATCAGGTGATCACTGAGAGATTCGAATAGGGAGGCTAAGTGGAAGTGCATTGTGAGGCTGCTAAAATATTTTGAGAAGGGAACCAGAGGTGCTAGTGTAGGTCTCTTTGACTGCTAATTCTATAGGACTGAATGATCCAAGTTGCTATTGCAAGTTGATGACCTAAAGCTTCTACAGATTCTTCTTCCTAGTGGTTCAGTGAACAAGCTTGGGGGTCCTAAGGAAAGTAATTTGGTTGTCTTCATGAATAGGTTGGGTGGAACAGGCTCCTTGGGTTGTTTGTTTCTCCTATAGTCAATCAGGTTCTACTGTTCTATCTTACTGTTTTACAGTTAAATGATTTTCTGCATTTGTAGATTTAGTATTTACAGTTATACAGAAGAAACTGTTTCAATTTCTGACCTAGACATGATTTGGTATAAGGATGGTTAAGTAAATGAGATGATTGATTAAAATCCTTTCTGCATTTTTCCCATACTGTTTTCTGTACAACACTCTAGTACAGAGAAGTAGAATTAATATAGATGAACGATGGGCAGAATGCCATTTGAATGATTAGATTAATACTATAATGTTTATTTTAAATTCTGAAATATCAATTATATGTCTAAATTCATAATATAGAACAACCTATCATAAAACAGGAATTGAAGCAATTTTACTTAGTAACAAAGTAAAACATTTCATTTATGCATAGAAACTAGGTTTTCATTTATTAATATATTAGGCTGTATATTCTATTCTTTCCAACATTAGGGTATTATAATTCTACTTATTCCAAGTATCATATTTCCTTTGAATTCAACAACTGCAAATTCACAAATTCCTTTATACATAATTGTCATATGCATATTATTCTCATTTCATTTCTTTCATTCACATTCATGAATTAAAACTCAGCAATTTTCCATCATTTGAAATGATCTACTATGTTCCAGAATTTGTAGAAAAGAATTATTTAGGTTTTATTTAGTTAGTTCTTCAAACAAAAACATTAACCTTTCTGCAACAGAAGATGCCAGACTGAACTTTCAACTGTTTAAAGTTGCAAACTTCTACAGGTTCATTTTTAAAACCCTAAGACCATTTTATAGCCAGCCTATAGTCTGTACTTAAAATCGTAAACCTATTTTATTATATCATTTTTCCTTTCCAAATGCAAACTCATCTTTATTGTCAACTATCACTTTTACGATAGCTATTTATACAAAACCTTTGCAGACAGGAGTATTATTATCAACCATAATATGCATTTAAGTGGTAATTCAATATCAAAAACCAAGTTCTTATCACCATTCTAAACCTTAACTTACATAACGAGAGCATGGGGTTTCACTTTCGAAAAACGAGTTAACCTATGGCTCTCGGCCGAGTTTCATCGCTACATTTTTTTATTGAGTCAAAACATCAACTTTTATAAATATGGAAATTTCACAAAAACCATTATAATTTATGTAAAATGCGAAAAATTAGGTTCATATTATCATTATAAACGATGGAATAAAACAGTGTAACACAAAACCCTTTTTGTCTTTGTAGAAACATCTTAGCTCGTGACTCTAGACTTTTACCAAACACTGTATCATTTTACTCAAACATTGCCGAAATGTAACTTATACATTGTGCATAAACTATTGAAGTTTTCCCAAGACTGATCTTCCATTAAAATCAACCGAGGGTTCAGCCCTCTGACATTACATCATAAACAAGTTTACATTTCAATAAAAGTCATAGCGAAACACTGCATTGACAGGGCAGTAAAATGAGCCGAGGGTTTCATCCTCTTTACACATGGCATGAGGCTCTTGATTATCATCTCAATAGCTTAAACCTCTGCCAGGAACCATTCTCAGTTCTCGTCAACATCAAGATTCGGCCAACATACAGAAGAACCTATAGGGATAAGAACCACCGAGGCTTATCGGATGGCATGGCAATGTGTTTCCCTTAAGCATCAGTCCAGGTATACACCCGACAAACGAATGAAGGTACCTGCCAAGCAATTCAGGAAGTGATTAAAAAAATTGCATCATATTATTAACCAAAGTAACATAAAAACTTAATCATTTTGAAGACGAAGATATTACCACATAAGAATCTGTACAGGATCGAAGTTTGAACCTTTCAAATCCTCCAGCAATACCCAACAGCAAAGCATTATAGTATTATTTCCTCACCTCTCAACATTCGGCCCTCAAACCCTTTTCAAAACCTGAGAAACCATCAAGTTACAGTTTTAGGTCACACCTTTGAACCCGAGGAAGGAGTCCTCAGCTCCAAACCCTAAACTCTAGAAAACGCTCGGCCTCTCCACCGAGCCGGTATCACCAAATGAATGCACAAAAACAACTTCAATGAAGACATAGTGGTAAGATTAGGGTTGAAGTCCCAAATTCGAGACAGATATAGATCAATGGGAAAGATTGAGCCAGCATAGCACCACTCTCTACGAAGCATTCCAGCATTTAAACTCCATTTATGACCTTGCAGTCGTAGAGTCCATCTCAAAGGCGATTCACCGGGTTAAACATGCACAGCTCGGATCGTTAACAACTTTAATCACAAGGTCTCCACGTGAAGTTGGTCACATTGACATCCAATAATACATTCCACCATGGAGTTTAGATAGGAGCATTAATGCTTGGTTTGGACATGTTAAATCTGCCAACACACCACTGCTACAAATTAATACCGGTCACTATCCATTATTAATACGTTGATCAGGTTTGCAAAGTGTAATATCATATAATATCAATGTTTATAGTCGCAATTATATAGGGTAGTAGTTAGGGTTCCTAAGTATAGTTCATTTAATTTCTAAGTATTAATCATCGAATTCTTGGTTTATATACATTGTTTATTGATCCTCAAAAGTCTAGGGTCGCACTTCATATAAGGGTTTTGAGACTTAGTACATAGTTCAAATGCATCATTTGGTACATGGTAGTGTTTGTTTATATTACCATATCTTTTCACAAAGTTGCACATTATATCACTATCCACAATTAATAAATTTGAAGTGTATAATCCTATAGTTAGAAAGGTTCAATCCTATAGGGTAGCAATTTCACATTATAATCATCATAATTATGATGGTAGAATGATAGTGAACATTGCTATAATAATATGATTTTTCATGCATAATGAGAAATGCATAAAATTACTTTAGCTATAATTATAATTTCAATTGTATTCTTGTATTTCAAAATAAACTATTTGTTTCATGTTTCCATGATATAGAGCTTTTTACAAGTTGAAACTTTCACGATATTACCAACCGTTGCAAATTAGTGAAATGATGACAGGATCAAAATAGCACTGACACATGATAATCTAGCACACATCTGATAATTCATAGTGTAAGTATAGTCAAGGTAATACTTATAGAAATAGGACAGAGAGGCATACCATTAACAACTCTCTGATTTGGAAGTACTCAGAGTTACAATAAGCATTGATGGCTAACTGAAAAATATAATTAGAATTACTTGTAACATTTGAAAATGTCATAATATTCTTACTTGTGTATTTGCGCAAAGAAACAGGTTCAAATGATTTAGCTAAAATAGCTAAGTAAACCTTAGGGTACCCCATAAGACTCCTTCATCATCATTCAAAAGCAAATTGTCAGTACATTATCAAGAAAATATATCATAAGATAAACTTAATTACAGTCTATAGATTACAATTAAACACAAGCAGAACTAAAGATGTATTTTCTGTTATGATGTATAAATTGTCATTGTCGTAATTTGTCATTAGTTAAAAGATTTGTATCTATTTTATTTTTCTGCATTAGCAATTTCAGTATTTATTGCTACTTTAAAATTTTTTAATTTTTTGTAAATTTTCAGGATGTTACATGTGGTATCAAAGCTCATGTTCGAACTCTCGGCCTGAAAAGGTCCAAAGAACACGCAACATAAAAAAATTTATGACAGCAAAAATATTTACTAATTAAATTATTTTGTTATACAGAAATTTGTTTTCTAAGTTACAGGTATGGAAGGATCAGCTGAACATATGGAGGACAGATTTCGGCCGAACAGTCATACAAATAATAGCATGGGACAACATTATGAAGAAGAGGTCCATGGTGAATTGAATGACAATTCATCAGAACTGTTACGTGCATTTCAGGAATTGAAGGCAGAAATAAGATCTGTTAAACAAGACAATGAGAGAATTCTAAAGACACAAGAAGAAATGAACCAAGTACTGTTCGATCAGTGTCCAATTAATGAACAGGATAGAAGGGTTGAAAATACCTCCAAGATTGAAGACTTACCTCATGGGAACAAGGATAAGAAAGTGAAAACTGAGGATAATAGTTCAACATCATCAAGAGCTGCAAATGAGATACGTAAAAAGAAACGTAATTATTCAAGTGATAGCAGCGAAGGGGATTACAAACCAAAAAGAAAAATCCATAAACAGTATGAGCAGATTTCTGAGGAATTCAAGAAGATCAAACCCCCAATCTTCAATGGTGAAACTGAGAAAGGAGAGACAGCTGAAGCATGGGTATCCGACATGAAGAAATATTTTCAAATTTATGATTACTCAGAATCATTGAAAGCAAAGATGGCCATATACAACCTGATATAGAAAGCAGACATTTGGTGGCAGGACATCAAAAGAGTGAAGGGCATCAAGGACAAAGATGTGAACTGGAGCACTTTTAAACGGTAATTCAAGAAGAAATTCCTATCTGAACAATATTACGAAGAAAAGTCCAAGGAATTTTATGATCTAAGATTGAGAACCATGAACATGAAAGAGTTGAACAACAAATTTATGAATTTTCTAAGGTAAGTGCCATACCTTGTGGAGGAGAAACCAAAGATTCAGAGGTATCTGAGTTGTCTACCTTTCAACATCAAGGACATAATAGAGTATGACAGTCCAAAGACTTTAGAAGAATCCATGAGGAAAGAAACTTTCTACTATGATACAAACCGGAAAAGAGAAGGGATATCTGGCTGGAAAAATCATAAACCCAACAACTTTGAGCTGAAAAAGAAGAATTTCAGGTTCAATGGAAATTCTGGGTTTCAAAAGAAAAACTTTGCAAATCGAAATTTCCAAGGAAACAGTCCCAGAAATGATCAGCAGCATAATTTTACAGCTCCTAGAAATACACCCAATGTTACTAGAACTAATGACCAGAGGACACCTATAAAATGTTTTGAGTGTCAAGGTCTTCATTATGCTTCAGAATTCCCCAAAGGAAGCGGACAGCCAATAATATTCACTCCATACAAGCTAAACCTACTGTGGGAGACTTGACAAGAGAGATGCCCATAATTAATGCATCCCTAGACAATAGGCAAGCGGAGCATCAAGTCTCTATGGTAGAGATTGAAGGTATGCTACAAAAAAACTCTATTTCTATTTTGATTGATCCAGGTGCTAGCCTGAGTTATATATCTCCTGATATTGTAGAAAATTTTAATTTGAAAACAGAAAAATTTAATAAATCCTGGTTAGTTAGACTAGCAACAAGAACAAAAAGAAAAGTGTCTGATTTTGTTGAAAGTTGTGTTTTATCTATGAATCAGTTAAAGACACAAACCAAGTTAAATGTTTTACCTTTAGGATCCTATGACATTTTAATTGGAATGGACTGGTTAGAAGCACATCATGTTATTTTGAATTGTTATGAGAAAATTTTTACCTATCTAAATGATGAAGGAGAAACAGTAGAAGTAAAGGGTATTCCTAGAAAGACAACACTTAGACAGATTTCAACTATGTAAGTGAAAAGAGCAGTTAGAAAATGATGTAAGATGTTTGTAGTGAATGTAGTACATGAAGAGTCAATTACAAAAGAGGACAAACTGAAACTAGAAGATATACCTGTCCTAAAATAATTCCAGGATGTTTTTCTAGAAGAGATTCCAGTGTTACCCCCAAAGAGAGATCTGGATTTTACCATTGAGTTTATACCGGGTGCGGTGCCAAACTCTAAAGCTACATATAGGATGAATATACTGGAATTAAATGAGTTGAAGGAACTGATTGATAAAAACTATATAAGACCCAGCCTGTCTCATTGGAAAGCACCTGTTATATTTGTTAAGAAGAAGGATGGCACTTTAAGACTTTGTATAGATTATCGCCAACTGAATAAGATGACAATCAAGAATCGATATCCGTTGCCCCGCATCGATGATCTATTTGATCAACTACATGGAGCAACTATATTTTCAAAGATTGATTTAAGGTCAGGATATCATCAAGTTCGTGTGAAGGATGAGGATATTTTTAAAACAACCTTCAAAACTCGCTATGGACATTATGAGCTCGTGGTTATGCCATTTGGGTTGACTAGTGCCTCGACAGTTTTTATGTGCTTAATGAACAATATTCTACACAAGTATTTGGATAAGTTCATCATTGTGTTCATAAATGACATTCTGGTATATTCTAAAAGTAAGGAAGAACATGACGAACATCTGCGTATTATTTTACAAGTTTTGAGAGATCATCAGTTATATGCTAAGTTTGGTAAGTGTGACTTTCACAAGGATAAGATTCAGTATTTAGGTCACATAATTTCTAAGGAAGGAATTTTGGTTGATTCCGATAAGATAAAATCCATTAATGAATGGTCGGTTCCTAAAGATGTGACGGACGTTCGATCATTTATGGGGATTACAGGATATTATAGAAAATTCATAGAAGGTTTTTCAGAGATTGCAAACCCCTAACCTTCTTATAGAAGAAGGGGAAGAAGTTTGTATGGGATCAAAAGTGTGCAGATAGTTTTACAAAATTGAAGGAATTACTAACTATAGCGCCTATTATGAGAATTGCAGATCCTAATAAAGATTTTATAGTATGCACCGACGCATGTAATGATGGAATCGGTGGAGTCCTAACACAAGAAGTACATGCTGTTGCATATGAGTCTAGAAAGCTGAAAATACATGAGAAAAATTACTCTACATATGATCTGGAATTATTAGCAGTAATACACGTCTTAAAAATGTGGCGTCACCATCTTATTGGTAGAAAATTTACTTTGATGACAGATAACATGGGGTTGAAGTATTTACTAGATTAGATGAATTTAAATGCTAGACAGGTTAGATGGCTAACCTTTATAAGTGAATATGATTTTTAAATTCAACATATAAAGGGTAAAGAGAACAAGGTTGCTGATGCTTTAAGTCATAATGCAAAGTTAAATTTTATTTCAGCCATCAATACACCAGTTAATTCCTATCATATTTCCTATGAATTCAACAGCTGCAAATTCACATATTCCTTTATACATAATTGCCATATGCATATTATTCTCATTTCATTTCTTTCATTCACATTCATGAATTAAAACGTAGCATTTTTCCATCATTTGAAATGATCTACTATGTTCCAGAATTTGTAGAAAAGAATTATTTAGGTTTTATTTAGTTAGTTCTTCAAATAAAAACATTTACCATTCTACAACAGAAGATGTAAGACTGAACTTTCAACTGTTTAAAATCTATAGGTTCATTTTTAAAACCCTAAGACCATTTTATAGCCAGCCTATAGTCTGCACTTAAAATCGCAAACCTATTTTATTATATCATTTTTCCTTTCCAAATTCAAACTCATCTTTATTGTCGACTATCACTTTTACGATAGCTATTTATACAAAACCTTTGCAGATAAGAGTATTATTATCAACCATAATATGCATTTAAGTGGTGATTCAATATCAAAAACCAAGTTCTTCTCACCATTGTAAACCTTAACTTACACAACGAGAGCATGGGGCTTCACTTTCGAAAAACGAGTTAACCTACGGCTCTCAGTCATTTTTCATCACTAATTTTTTTTTTATTTAGTCAAAACATCAATTTTTATAACTATGGAAACTGCACAGAAACCATTATAAGTTATGTAAAATGCAAAAACTTAGGTTCGTATTATCGTTATAAACGATGGAATAAAACAGTGTAACATAGAACCCTTTTTACCTTTGCAGAAACATCTTAGCTTGTGACTCTAGAATTTTACCAAACACTGTATCATTTTACTCAAACATTGACGAAATGTAACTTATACATTGTACATAAACTATTGAAGTTTTCCCAAGACTGTTCTTCCATTAAAATCGACCGAGGGTTCGACCCTCTGACATTACATCATAAACAAGTTTACATTTCAATAAAAGTCAAAGCGAAACATTGCATTGACAGGGCAGTAAAATGAGCCGAGGGTTTCATCCTCTTTACACACGGCGTGAGGCTCTTGATTTTCATCTCAATAGCTTAAACCTCTGCCAGGAACCATTCTCAATTCTCGCCAACATCAAGATTTGTCCAACATATAGAAGAACCTACAGGGATAAGAACCACCGAGGCTTACCGGATGGCATGGCAGCGTGTTTCCCTTAAGCATCAATCCAGGTATACACGCAGACGAATGAAGGTACCTGCCAAGCAATTCAGGAAGTGATTAAAAACATTGCATCACATTATTAACCAAAGTAACAGAAAAACTTAATCATTTTGAAGACGAAGATATTACCACATAAGAATTTGTACAGGATCGAAGTTTGAACATTTGAAATCTTCTGGCACCACCCAACAACAAATCATTACAGTATTATTTCCTCACCTCTCAAAATTCGGCCCTCTAACCTTTTTAAAAACCTAAGAAACCATCAAGTTACAGTTGCAGGTCACACCTTCGAACCCGAGGAAGGAGTGTTGATGTATATGTAACTTCGGAATGTATTTCATCTATGTATTTCATATATATTTATTATACCCTTATAAGAGATGTGTTATTCTTCGATAAGGAAGTGTCATCATGTGTATTGACAAGTGTCGCAAGTATGTGTACTTGCCGATGGGTTATTAGACCACCATGTGTGGGGTCGGCCCTGAAATATATATTATATGGTTGATGTACCTAGCTAGACAAGTCGGCCCCATAAGGTCACTGGGCAAACAAGTTAAGTATAAATAGAGATCGGGAGATCTCTAGTTTGGATCATTCGAAAACTCATACTTCTCTCACTCAGAAAGTGGCGCACTAGTGAGGAGGAGGATCATATGATACTAGGAGACTATCTCATTGTATTTTGATTGTACTTTGGTTGAGCCATTGCTCTCTCTATCTCTGAGGAAGTTGTGGGGTTTTTCACCTTAGGGTTTTCCCCACGGAAACTCTGTGTCTCTTGTCTCTCATGATTTTGTTTCTTATGATGATTGTCATGCTTGTTATGATTGTTATGCATTGATATACTGTACATATTATTCTCTCAGTAAAGATCCTAGAGTATTGTGAATTAATGCTCAAAATTTAACATGGTATCAGAGCTAACCTGAGAAGAAGACATTGTGCAGTGATGGAAACTAGGGTTTCTTGTTTATTGGGTTTCTCTCCATAGATTTTGGAAAAGCAGTATAATAGATTGACTCTAATCATCAAGGAGAATCTATCTGTCCAGAAAGAATTCAATTCTGAGCATTTTCATATTTGGCCTAAAAATTAGGGTTTCCACAAAAACAGGAATTTCTGGAATCTAAAGACATAGCTAGAAGCTCCTTGCAAAAATTGAAGTTTAGAGCTTTGGATCGAGATTTTTGGCCGAGTAGATCTCCGGGAAACTGAAACCCTGATTCAGGGCTCTCCCTAGTGAACCCAGGAAGACAAAAAGGCAATTCTGAAGGACAAAGCTTTGCTGATCTCAAATTCTGAATACACCAGGCTGATCAGATCATTAAGGTGCATCTTTCTAACCTTTCAGAAAGTTGAAATTCACATTTTAATTTTTTAGGTTTTTTTCGACAAACCCTAATCTGGGACCACACCTAGTTTTCAGCATTTCAAGTGGTAAGACCTAAATCTTTTCTATTTCCATTTGAAGTACTCTTTAAAATGTCTCACCACAACAAGCTTGAGGACAAGCTTGAAGGAGCTGATAACTTCCGAGCTTGGAAGTATAGGATTGGGTTAATCCTGGAAGAAAATTAGTTGGACTCATACATAAAAGAAGTCATCCCTATCCCAGAGGATGAAGAGGCTAAAATATTGCATAAGAAGAACTTGGTCAAGGCAAAGAGAATCATTGCTGATTCTATCAAAGACCATCTCATACCACATGTGTCATATCTGAAGATGCCCAAGGAGATGTTTGACTCTTTGAACAAGCTATTTGAAGGGAAGAACATAAATCGGAAGATGACCTTACAGAATCAATTGAAAGGGGTCAAGATGTTGAATGGAGAGACCATTCAATCTTACTTCTCCAAGGTCTCTCAGATCAAGGAACAACTTGAAGCTGTGGATGAAGTAGTGGACAATGGTGAAATTGTTATGACCACTCTGAATGGCCTACCTAGGTCATGGGACTCCTTTAGTCAAGGAATCTGTGCAAGAAAGAAATTGATCTCTTTCAGTAAACTGTGGGAGGAATGCTCTCAATAAGAAGCCAGGCTTGTAGCTCGAGAATAGAAAATGGGAGGTGAAGATCAAGCTCTCGCAACTCACACCAAAAGAAGCAAGCCCAAGAAGGAGCACTCTCACTACAAGAAGTCCACTCACTATCACCAAAAGAATAAGAAGGATCTAAGGTGCTTCACATGCAATGAGAAGGGTCACTTTGCTTCAGATTGTCCTAAGAACAAAAGGGATAACAACAACAAATCCAACAAGAAGAAGAAGGGCAGCAAAAGAAAGTTCCATGCTCATGCTGCCGAGGATGATGAACCTCCAAAGAAGAAGGCTAGGGCAGAAAGTGATGATGACTCATCAAGTGAAGAAGAGTATGTTCTAATCTCTACTCTCATAGGTACTATCTCCCATGGTTGTAATGATTGGTTAATTGACAGTGGGGCTTCCAAACACATGACTGGGTTTAAGGAATCTTTTGTAAACCTATCTGAACATGAATCACCCCATAAGGTGAAACTTGGGGATGATTATCAATACCCAATCAAAGGAAGTGGTGAATCCTCCTACAACCTAGACTGTGGAAAATCTTTGAAAATGAAAGAAGTCCTTTATGTACCTGGGCTCAAGAAGAATCTTCTCTCCATGTTTGCATTGGATGCAAAAGGCATGAGGGTTGCATTTGTGGATGGCCAAGTCCTAATGTGGCCAAAGGGAAAAACATTCGATGATGCAGTAGTGATTGGAGAGCAAGAGGGAGGTTTGTATAAATTGAAGGGACAACCTGAACATGCCATGGTACATGACTCCATGGAGCCAAGTGAACTTTGGCATAGAAGACTTGCACATATGCACTACAGGGCATTACCAATTGCAAGAAAGGTTGTAGAAGGTCTTCCTGAAATCAAGACCAAGCATGAAGGTGTTTGAAAAGGATGTGCAAAAGGAAAGAACATTAAGAAGGCATTTCCAAGT
The DNA here is from genome assembly GCA_027924585.1 of Larix kaempferi. Classification (NCBI taxonomy): domain Eukaryota; kingdom Viridiplantae; phylum Streptophyta; class Pinopsida; order Pinales; family Pinaceae; genus Larix; species Larix kaempferi. Next base: position 9,460,334 of record BSBM01000510.1, read on the forward strand.
AGCGAAAGCAAGGCAAAAGATATCTTGGAAATCATCCACTCAGATGTATGCGGTCCTATGTCATCCAGTTCTCTGAGTGGGTATGTTTACTATGTCTCTTTTATTGATGACTTCTCTAGGAAGACTTGGGTCTACTTCTTGAAGAACAAAGATGAGGTGTTTGATAAGTTCAAGGAATTCAAAACCTTGATGGACAATCAAACTGACAAGAAGATCAAAACATTCAGATCCGACAATGGTGGAGAATTCACCTCAGGTGACTTCAAGAAGCTTTGCAGTGATTTGGGGATTAAGAGGGAGTTGACTTCTCTTTATAATCCACAACATAATGGAGTTGCAGAAAGAAAGAACAGAACAATCATGGAAGCAATAAGGGCAATGCTGCATGACCAAGATCTACCTATGCATCTATGGGCAGAAGCAGCTAGAACAACGGTATATGTGCAGAACAGAACACCCCACAAGATATTGGACAATAAGACACCAGAAGAGGTCTTCTCTGGTAAGAAACCTGAAGTCAGCTAGCTCAGAATATTTTGTTGTCCAGTATACACTCATGTCCCAAAGGAAAAGAGGACCAAACTAGATCCTTCAGGAAAGAAGGGTATCTTTGTGAGTTACAGTTGAAGCTCACAGGCTTACAGAATATACTTTCCAAGGTTCAAGAAGATTGATGTCAGCAGGGATATGACATTTGATGAAAACTCAGCATTCATCAAATCAAGAAAGATACCTGTTGAAGTTTATGAAGAACCTAAGGAAACTAGATTTCAAGACACTACCATGACTGAAGCAATTCCAGATGTTGATCATGAAATTGAAGATCCGCAACAACCTGGAGATCCACCTCGTGAGAATAACTCTCACAAGAGGAATCCTGCATGGGCTAGAGAGCTCATTCAAGATGCAAAAAGATTTGGCATTCCATAAGAAGAACACAGAGCAAAGAAGAGAACCAGATCACATACCAGCTATGTTGCTTTACTCTATGACATTATGAACAAAGAACCTTCCAGTTATGAAGAAGCAGCATAAAAGAAAGAATTGAAGGATGCCATGATCAAGGAATACCAATCAATAATGAAGAATGATGTTTGGGATGCTGTCCCAAGACCTAAAGGGAAGTCTGTTGTGACTTCCAAGTGGATCTACAAGATCAAGTATGTTGCAGATGGCAGTAGAGAGTAATACAAGGCAAGATTCGTAGCTCATGGATTCTATCAAAAAGAGGGAATATATTATGAAGAAACTTTTGTTCCTATAGCTAGGTACACTTCCATCAGAACAGTACTTGCCCTGGATGCAACGATGAAATGGAAGATACACCAGATGGATGTCAAGACTACTTTCTTGAATGGTGTAGTTGAACAGGAAGTGTATGTGGAGCAGCCACTCGTTTTTAAAATACATGACAAGGAGTCATATGTATGCAGATTGAAGAAAGCCTTGTATGGCTTGAAGCAAGCTCCCAGAACTTGGTACGGTAGGATGGACAGTTTCCTATCTAGTTTGGGCTTTACCAAGAGTAAAGCAAATTCCAACCTTTACTAGAAGGTTGAGGAAGGGAATCCTGTGATTCTACTCCTGTATGTGGATGACTTATTTGTAACAGGAGATGACAGATTGATTACAAATACGAAGAGGAAGCTTGCTGCTAAGTTCAATATGAAAGACTTGGGAATGATGCACTATTTCCTAGGTATGGAGGTGTGGCAGAGTACAGATGGGATCTTCCTTGGTCAAGGGAAGTACACAGTAGATATCCTGAAGAGATTCGGGATCATGGCTTGCAAGGCCATGGCCATGCCTATGGCATCGAACCTGAAGCTTCTATGTAATGCTTCATCTAAGCCAGTTGATATCTCTATGTATCGTCAGATGATTGGGTCCTTGATGTACCTGACAAACACGAGACCAAATATTTGCTTTGCTGTGAACACATTGAGTCAGTTCTTGACAGATCCAAGGAGTTTTCACCTGATTGCTGTAAAGCATATTTTGAGGTACCTGAAGGGTACATTTGATTATGGGCTCAAGTATGAAGCGAATCAAAAGTTTAACCTGCAGGGTTATGTTGATTCAGATTGGGAAGGCAGTGCTGCAGATAGGAAGAGCACATCTGGGTGCTGCTTCAATATGGGATCAGGTGTGATCTCTTGGTTTAGCAGGAAGCAGTTGTGCGTAGCACTGAGTACAGCTGAGGCAGAGTATGTTGCAGCCTATTCAGCTAGTTGTGAGGTAGTATGGCTTTGGAAGCTACTGTCTGAGTTATTTGATCTCCCATTGGATGCTACTAGTATCTTTTGTGATAACCAGAGTTGTGTGAAGCTGTCTGAGAACCCAGTGTTTCATGACAGGTCAAAACACATAGAGATCAAATATCACTATATCAGGGATATGGTGCAGAGAGGAGCGGTGAAACTCCTGTATGTTGCGACAGGCAAGCAGATTACAGATGTATTGACGAAGCCATTAGCCAGAGTGAAGTTCGAGTACTTCAGGGAGAGGCTTGGTGTTCTTCATATTGATGACACTTCGAGGAAGAAGTGATGGAGACATTTGCTAAAGCCATTCCAAGCATGTTGGAAGGAGGATCCTTCACATGGCTGTGGATGTAAGCATTGGATGATGAGCATCAGGATGATGTTCTAGTTTCTACTTTGTATGATCAGTTGGATCATTTACATTTTTGTATGTGCATCATGTTGTATGCTTGGACCATGTATCTGTATTTGTATCAGGTGGATACAATGTATGATCAGGTAGATCATGTATGTTGATATGTATCAGGTATGATCAGATGGATCATGTATTTGTTTGTATCAGGTGGATCATGTATGATGATATGTATCAGGTAGATACTTGGTATGCATCAGGTGGATGCAGTGTATGATCAGGATGATCATAGATGACAAGTTTCAGGATGTTTCTCCAAATGACATGCAGCAAGATGTTGCAGTGATGATGATTAGGATGATCATGTGTACATCAGGATGATGTATGGTGAGTATAAGGATGATACTTTGTGGTCGTGGATTAGGTTGTGCAGATGAGCATGTCTGGGAGATCCTATAGGTCGGAGTTGTGTACCTGTAATAGCTTGGGATGCTCTTTCGAGACATTTCTCTGGGAGGACATGTAATTTGTGCCCTGGGAGATTTCAGGTCAGAGTTGTGTACCCATAACATCCTGAGATGCTCTTGCAAGGTTTTGTCCTATGGCATGTAATTTGTGCCCTAGGAGATTTCAGGTTGGATTTGTGTACCCATAACATCCTGAGATGCTCTTTCGAGGTTTTTCCATGACCACATGTAATTTGTGCCCTAGGGAGATTTCAGGTCGGATTTGTGTACCCGTAACATCCTGAGATGCTCTTGCTAGGTTTTGTGGTGACCACATGTAATTTGTGCCATGGGGAGATTTCAGGTTGGAGTTGTGTACCCGTAACATCATGAGATGCTCTTGCTAGGTTTTGTGGTGGGGTCACATGTAATAAGTCCTGGAGATCTGGACAGGATGAAAAAGGCCTCAGATGCTCTTTAGGGTTCTTGCTAGGAAAGAGACTCTTTAAAGGTTTTGTGACGCAAGTAATAAGTCCTGAGGATTCCACAGTATGGCCAGTGATGAAGAAGACCTGCAGGTGGTGGGCCTACATCCAGTATGAAAAAGGACTGGCTCTGTAGAACTTCCTATGACGAGTAGATTCAGAGATTGGTTGAGATAGCAGCACCAGTGATGATGACGATGATTTGAGGTTGATGCATCGATGACGATGATCCAAAGAAGAAGACTTGTGCTAGCAGATCTGTGTCGAGATATACCTTCCTAGTTAAGAGGGAGTGTTGATGTATATGTAACTTCAGAATGTATTTCATCTATGTATTTCATATATATTTATTGTACCCTTATAAGAGATGTGTTATTCCTATATAAGGAAGTGTCGTCATGTGTATTGATAAGTGTCGCAAGTATGTGTACTTGTCGATGGGTTATTAGACCACCATGTGTGGGGTCAGCCCTGAAATATATATTATATGGTTGATGTACCTAGCTAGACAAGTCGGCCCCATAAGGTCACTGGAAAAATAGGTTAAGTATAAATAGAGATCGGGAGATCTCTATTTTGGATCATTTGGAAACTCATACTTCTCTCACTCAGAAAGTGGCGCACTAGTGAGGAGGAGGATCATCTGCTACTAGGATACTATCTCAGTGTATTTTGGTTGTACTTTGGTTGAGCCATTGCTCTCTCTATCTCTGAGGAAGTTGTGGGGTTTTTCACCTTAGGGTTTTCCCCACGGAAACTCTGTGTCTCTTGTCTCTCATGCTTTTGTTTCTTATGATGATTGTCATGCTTGTTATGCTTGTTATGCATTAATATAATGTACATGTTATTCTCTCAGTAAAGATCCTAGAGTATTGTGAATTAATGCTCAAAATTTAACAACGAGTCCTCAGTCAAGCAAACTCCAAACCGTAAACTATAGCAAACGGTCGGCCTCTCCATAGAGCCAGTATCACCAAATGAATGCACAAAAACAACTTCAATGAAGACATAGTGGTAAGATTAGGGTTGAAGTCCCAAAATTGATACAGATCTAGATCAATGGGAAAGATCGAGCTAGCATAGCACCATGCTCTACGAAGCATTCCAGCATTTAAACTCCATTTATGACCTTACAGTTGTAGAGTCTAGCTCAAAGGCGATTCACTAGGTTAAACATGTACAGCTCGGATCGTTAATAGCTTTAATCACAAGGTCTCGACGTGAAGTTCGTCACATTGACAGCCAGTAGTACATTCCACCATGGAGGTTAGATAGGAGCATTAATGCTTGGTTTGGACATGTTAAATCTGCCAACACACCACTGCTACAAATTAATACCGGTCACTATCCATTATTAATACGTTGATCGGGTTTGCAAAGTGTAATATCATATAATATCAATGTTTATAGTCGCAATTATATAGGGTAGTAGTTAGGGTTCCTAAGTATAGTTCATTTAATTTCTAAGTATTAATCATCGAATGCTTGGTTTATATACATTGTTTATTGATCCTCAAAAGACTAGGGTCGCACTTCATATAAGGGTTTTGAGACTTAGTACATAGTTCAAATGCATCATTTGGTACATAGTAATGTTTGTTTATATTACCATATCTTTTCACAAAGTTGCACATTATATCACGATCCACAATTAATAAATTTGAAGTGTATAATCCTATAGTTACAAAGGTTCAATCCTATAGGGTAGCAAATTCACATTATAATCATCATAATTATGATGGTAGAATGATAGTGAACATTGCTATAATAATATGATTTTTCATGCATAATGAGAAATGCATAAAATTACTTTAGTTAGAATTATAGTTTCAATTGTATTCTTGTATTTCAAAATAAACTATTTGTTTCATGTTTCCATGATATAGAGCTTTTTACAAGTTGAAACTTTCATGATATTACCAACCGTTGCATATTAGTGAAATGACGACATGATGAAAATAGCACTGACACATGATAATCTAGCACACATCTGATAATTCATAGTGTAAGTAGAGTCAAGGTAATACTTACAAAAATAGGACAGAGACGCATACCATTAACAACTCTCTGGTTTGGAAGTACTCAGAGTTACAATAAGCATTGACAACTAACTGAAAAATATAATTAGAATTACTTGTAACATTTGAAAATGTCGTAATATTCTTACCTTTGTATCTGCGCAAAGAAATAGGTTCAAATGATTTAGCTAAAATAGCTAAGTAAACCTCAGGGTACCCCATAGGACCCCTTCATCATCATTCAAAAGCAGATTGTCAGTACATTATCAAGAAAATATATCATAAGATAAACTTAATTATAGCCTATAGATCACAATTAAACACAAGCAGAACTAAAGATGTATTTTGTGTTATGATGTATAAATTATTGTTGTCTTAATTTGTCATTAGTTAAAAGATTTGTATCTATTTTATTTTTCCGCTTTAGCAATTTCATTATTTATTGCTACTTTAAAAAATTTTAAATTTTTGTAAATTTTCGAGATGTTACAATTTCTCTCTTAAATGAAGGGAGACTCTCTTAAACAGAGAGTAGAGTCTGCACACAACAGTTTTGGCGTTATGCGAAGTTCGCAAATTTGAAGATGTGTTGCGAAGTAGACATAGTAATTCAAGTCACGAAGTAAAGAAGGGGGTAGTGATGTGAATTTCTATCAAGAGAAGGGAAATGTGTAGTGAGCTTCGCCACTCACCTAACCATTGGCGAAGCTAGAGAAAACTAGTCGTTACAGTTTTTGTTTCAAAACTAGCCGTTACAATTTTTATTTCAAAACTAGTTGTTACAGTTTTTGTTTCAAAACTAGCCTTTATATAGTACTTTTGGGAAATCATGTTTGTCCACTTTAAGGCATACTTGTTTGTTGAAGACACATTTAATCTAAGGAAAGGACCAAGGACAAAGAAGCACATCGTTACCTATTTTACTATGATTATTAATTTTACCATGAGTAAATTCTGAGTGTTTACCGGTGAAGAACAAAGCATTCTGACAGTACATGTCTAAGAAATAAGACCTACAAGAGATGTTGTTAGGAAAAGTGTCTTATAGCAGGGATGAGACTACCAATGTACAAGGGTAAAATACAAACATACAAGGTTCTAAAAGTACAATTATTAAGCAAAGAGATTAGGGTTTAGTATAATGTGTACCTTATTCAGAAGGTTGATGATTCTCCTCTTGTTATCCAATGAAACAACCTACAAAACAACTACAAACCTTCCTCAAACCAATTTGACTAAAAATAAAAGATTGATATTCATAAGATAATAAAACATCAAATTGTAATCAGATTTGAAACATACATGAACAAATCTATTTGGAAAGGAAGAATGTCTGATCTTTATTAATGAACGAATCAAGTACAACAAATTATACATTATTTCAAGCATGACACTTCATGAAACCAAGATTCAAGGTCTTTTGCTCCTCTTCTCCAACGATCCCAACCTCTAATAAGATGTTCTAGGGTTTACAAGAAACTAGAGCACAAGTGAGGGGGATGTGAGTCTCAATTCCTCCAACATAACATTATAATGGGATCGATCCCCTTTCATGGTCCCTCTCCCTCTCTTATATAGAAAGTGAAGAAGATATGGTTGAATAGGAAGTAGTTACAACTGAAGAGGAAGTTCCAAAACCACCCAAACTGACCATTTTTCATGATTTTATACCATTTTTAGTCTTTCTGAGGTACTCACGACTTTTCCATAGGAAAACTAGTGGGTGATCCGCGACTTTTAACATGGACAACCTGCATTTGTTTGGAAAACGCATGGGTTGTACCATGTGCAACCTGCATTTTTGTGAAAAATGGTCAAAATAACATTTTCTGGGGGTTTTCATAAGAAGTTTTTTTCTCCAAAAATGTTCCTAAGGTTATTCCCCATCAAATGGGCCATGATTTAGGTAGTTACATCCATATAAAGTCCCAAATATGTATCTTCCATCCACAAATTTCCTCTTGTGTGACTCACAGTAATCTCATGAATGTTGTCATGCGACCAAGAGATGTAAATGTCGTCACGGATAGAGAAGTGCCAATTTTGGCTATAAGAGATGCCCCCTAATGTATGAGTTTAGAGGGGAAGACGATGGAAAAAATACATTATTAATAATAAAAGTTTGAGTCATGGAGTTGGAGAAACCGGAGAAACCAAGAATCGCAGGCGCAAATGAAGTACCTGAAAGAAAGAAAAATGTCAATCAATCTCATCCCTAAGATAAATTTCCATGCTCAAATAGCAAAACATGGCCTCCAGGAGGATACAATGATGATCCAAAATGGATGCATATATCATGGCCCCTAGAAAATGAGCAACCATTTATACTATGAAACGAGAACTATATACTATGAATGAGAACTCTACCCATAAAAACGATGGTTTTTGCAAAAAATACACCAAAAACACCCCCAAATAGAAAAGTGTTGATACCAGTATACACGTATTTTTTTCAGGGTAAAAAATAGAGCCATGGCCTAAAAATATCATATTGTTGTTTACCAAAACTTTAAAATCAACCTTAAATTGGAAAAAAAAAAGACTTCAAGAGATAAATTACAACTTTCTAGAAAATTGCATATTAAACAAAAAACAAATTTCTCTAATAATTTCACCATTCTAACCATATAAAAACAAAGAAATTATGATGCGATTCATAATGAGATAATATATTAGACCATACAAGAACAAATGGTTCATATAAATATTCAAAAACTCCTCTAGAGTTTCAATTACAAAAATCATACTAGTAAAAAGCATCTAAACTGCTTCTTCAAATTCATCCATGGATTTTGACACCCCATCATCAAAAACTCCTCTAGAGTTTCAATTACAAAAATCATACTAATAAAAAGAATCTACACTGCTTCTTCAAATTCATCCATGGATTCTGACACCCCATCAAAATCTACATTTTCTGCAGATGAAGGACTTGATGAAGATGTAGATGACCCATACTCTTCTCTATTATCAATGGGTGCACCATCTAAGTCTACATCTATGCCCATCATTTCAGATGTCGTATTCCTTCGGGATCTATGGCTTGGTTTAACAGACTCCCATCTTGCAACTTCTGGCTGTGGCAGCAACCTCTTGATAATCTCTATAGTCTTGGAGCTGAGAGTGTCTTTTTTTGTCAACTTGAAATCATAAACAAGTATATCAACTTCCTCTAATTTCAAGATTTCAATGCGGTGACGATTTATTTCTTGACCCTTTCTTTTTCTCTTTCTGCAAACCTTTTTCTCAACCACCATCTCTGCCTTGTACACACCATCAAATGGGTGCGTATCTGTTGCATACCAATGTACTTCTACTGATACTACTTTTTCATTTTCTTTATTGACCTTCATAGCTTTTGCAATCCATAATGGATAATGACGTGGATCATCTATAGCCAAAACTGCAATCATGCAACCCTCCTTGATATCTTGTACCGAGCCCCTGTAAAGGTCTTCCATCTCTCGACACTTTGCGGATGATCTTCTAGAGCAAATATACATTTCTCTTTCCTCTACTTGAGAAAACTCAAAAGATCGAGGTTCAACATTTGTTACCTCATTTTCATTTGATAAACTTTGTGGCCAAGCAAATGGAGTCTTCAAAAATATATCTCCATTTGTAGATTTTGAAATTATGTCACTCTGCTCCATTAAAAAAGACTCGCACCAAACAGAATTAGCAACATCAAAGTCCTCATATGTATCTTCGATAGACTTTTCGATTTCTTCCAAGAATTGAGAAGAATCAACATCTCTACTATGTCGCCTTGCATTATTAATCTCTATAGATGATTGCGATAATAATAAATTTGAAGCATACATTTGACGACTTGGGATGAATTTCAAAAATGCCAAACCTGATGAAGGCCCCCATTCTGTGCTAGTTGAGTACTTCTTGCTCCACAATAGTGTTTTTCCATCAATATTTTTTATACGAAATTGATGTTGAAAGCTAATGTCATTAAGTTTTTCAGTGCACCTTTCTTCACCATGCGATCCAAACAGAAATCTTCGCATGTCAACAGTTTCTTCCAATTTCTGTACAGCTTTGGATGGTATGCTTTCCCTATAATTTCAATCAACGATGGTAGGCTCCCGACTTTCTTCCTCCTCAATGTCCTTGCAAAATGGCTAAAAATTTGATCAATATGATCATGTGTATGCCCAACAAGAAGGAACCCAAATTTTACCTTTTTAAAAATTCCCAATTCCACAAGCATGCTTAGATAACCAAACACGACCTGATTTTTGTTTTCTCGGTTTGTGTTGTCCAATTGTAGATATAGAACTTTTGGAAGATCACCAGGCCAATGAGTAATGACATGGTGAATTATGCTGATGGTCAAATTTTCATCATTGTGAATATTTGGAGCTGTAAAGTAAACCCTTGGAATCATTTCACCATTAAAAATCATACACCCAACCAAGTGAAACTGAATAAAATTCTCCTCTAAATTCTTTGGCACACGGACAAAATGTGGCAAGAGTGTTTTTTTTCTAATCCATGCCATCAATTATCAAACCCATACACTTATGTGGAGAATCATAACACTTCTTGCGATGCTTGTACAATTTTTGCCGTTCATTTGATTGTTGATTGCGATGTTCTTGTAGTGCATTGATTATGGAATCTACAAACAACATAACAAAAAAATATTATTAACTAGCTTCAATAATTGACATTTATCTATTTGTTTTTTTTTGTTTTGTAAACATACCTCTTTCTATCCCTTCTTTCTTTAAGAGAAGCACATGTACTGTAGACCCCCATCCTTGACCTCTTTGGAATGCAGACGTTGTTGAAATTCTTTTTCCATACTCTTGTGAAATATGCATATCTGATGAAGTTGTCATTTCCTTTACCACCTTGAACATAATCCTTGTATAAGTTGTAGATTTCTTGCCTTGTGAAATTATCTGGAATGTGTATTGTTTCTCTATTTGGCATACTCTCTCCATGCTTGGAAAAGAAATCATGCATCCATGATATTACAATGTGTGTTGATGGCCCAGTGATTCGTCCCTGATAATCATCAGTGTAAAATGTAGGATCCTTTTCTAGTCTTGTTTGGATTCTTGATAATCGAAGATTACCAATTGAGTGAATCCGTTTGAATGCCTTCCTACAAAGCATAATTCTTCCAACGCGATAATCATGGCCTATCCTGGTAGAAATCATGCACCCCACTAAATATGAATTTTGCATGCTTTCATTGATAGATACATCTTCCTTCTCTCCAAGACATAATTGTATCCTAAACTTTTCAAACAACTTTTGTGGCAACACTCACTCAAAATCAAATGAGTAATGGAACTTGGACTTGTGAGCAATTCTTTTCTAGACCTTGTATAACTAGAATGCTTTGGATTGACATAAAAAGGTCTAGTCCTACACTTAATCCTGCTCTGCATTGGATTCTGTCACTGGATCTCCTGGACCATTATGTCTGCAACAACATCCTCAGCAGGATGAATGTTTTCATTGTGATGCATATGAACCCCCTCATTGAAAATTTCATCACCAAATTCATTATGAAAATTATTGTCATGATCACTTGCTGCTAGATCAATGTGACCATCAACATTATTTGTGCCACTAAATTCTTCACTGAAAGGGAACTCTAAAGATTCAACATTCTCATCATTGTTTCCTATAAAATCCTTACTTGGAGGAGAGTCACTGTCTTCATCATTGGTTCTTGTAACATCCTTACTCGGAGGAGAATCATTGTCTTCATCATTCGTGGCTTCATCATCAACAGAATGATCATCGGTGCCATTGAAATCCTCTCTTAGAGAGAAATCATCATCGGTGCCATTGAAATCTTCACTCGGAGGAAAATCATCATCAGTTCCATTGAAATATTCACTAGGAGGAAAATCATCATTCGTGTCATTGAAATCCTCGCTCAGAGGAAAATCACCATCGGTGCCATTGAAATCCTCACTTGGATGATAGTCACCATCATTGCCATTGAAATCCTCGCTTGGAGGTAACTCATCATCGGTGCCATTGAAATCCTCGCTTAGAGGAAACTCATCATCAGTGCCATTGAAATCCTTGCTTGGAGGAAATTCATCATCTGTTCCATTGAAATCCTCGCTTTGAGGAAAATCATTTTCACCATTATTGATGTCTTCTTCCTCACCAAAATCATCATCTGTCCCATTAAAATCCTTGCTGGGACAAAAATCATCATTAATCCCACAAAAATCCTCGCTGGGAGGAAAATCTTTGCTTGAAGGAAAATCATCGTTGTTACCTTGAAAATCCTCGCTTTCAGGAAAATCATCATTGGTGCCTTGAAAATCCTCACTGGGAGGAAAATTGTCATCATATTGTTTGTTGTCTTTAAGATCCCCACTTGGAGGAACCTCTTCATCATCATCACATTCTTTCTCTTCATTACTAGTGTCTTCAAAATCTTCATAACTAGGAAGTTCTCAAATAACATGCTTGATTACATTGCTTGCACTACCAGTATCTTAGCTAGATGAACAATACATTTCTTCATTGACATTGGAATTTACTTCAGATGAGTCCATGACTTCTCACTAAAAGATAGAATTATAGAAAAATCTTTTTTGCTCAACTGCAAAGAAATTTTACCACAGTCCTCACCAAAAAGTAGAATGGTGCAACTGTCGACCAACAATCTTATAACTATGAGAACAAAAATATCCCTCCAAAACTTCCTACCAAAATTTTCGTTCAAAATGTTTCCTCCAAAATTTCCCTACAAAATTAAAGCACACATTCATATGATATTAAAATAATTGAAATAATATATTAACTAATTACATATTTCTATCCCAGACATTTAAGACTAATAAAATTTCTCATAACATTTTTTATTCACAATTTGTAACAAAAGATTGACTATTTACAGGTTTTTACCCAACATTCATAACATTAGTAATTATTTAATTTTAACCTATCTTATATAAATTTAATAATAATGCAGTAACTAGTTTCATTTTTGTATCCCACATTAGTAGAAAAGTAATGTTAAACCTAATCTAGGCTATATAAACATTTTAGATTTCCTACTATTCATAATTTATTTTGGAGCAATTTAGTAACACTTGCAAGGTTTTTTTTTGTTAATTTTGCAATAATTATTTTATGTTTTTATTAATTTAGTAATGCTTGTTTTATGGCTTTATTAATTTAGTAATGTTTTTTTATTGCTTTATTGCTTTATTGCTTTATTCTTTTACATTTTTGTTTTTTTAACATTCTTAAGAATGGTAAACTTAAACCTAATCTATCTTATTAATACAGGATTGTTTAGTCTTTGGAGCAATTCACAAAGGTTTTCAAGAAGAACAGGAATATTGTAGAGAGGAACTTCTAGCACTTTTAACGGAGGAGGCTCTACCACTTTCCGGGTTAGTTTTATATTTTTTTTTTCAAATTCGTGTATTAATAATTGAGGCAAGGCTTGCCCCTTATTCCACAAGGCTTGCCCCTTATTCCATGAATATTCGCTTTGGGTTTAAAATAGAAACTAAATTTTTTTACCAAACCTACCCATGCCCCCTTCCTACATTTTTTTTACCCTCCGCCCCCATTATAAAAAAAATTTACCATCAACCCCGGTGCCCCACCCCCTAAAAATATTAAAAATTAATTAAAAAAATTAAAAAACACCCTCCCCTTCCCCCTCCTCCCAGGCCGCCCGCTTGGGTGCCAAAGGGCGGCCCTCATGGCTGCCTCGATGTCGGGCATCGATGGGGGCCTTGAGGTCCGCCTCGATGTCGGGCATCGACAGAGGCCGTGATGGCCGCCTCGATGCCGGGCATCGATGGGGGTTCTGAGGGCTACCCTTTGGCGCCCAAGCAAGTGGACCTCCGCCTACTTGGGAACCAAAGGGAGGCCCTCACGGTCGCCTCGATGCCGGGCATCGACTGGGGCCGTGAGGGATTCCCTTTGGCGCCCAAGCGGGCGGACCTCCGCTTGCTTGGGCGCCAAAGGGTGGCCCTCACGGCCCCCTCAATGCCAAGCATCGACCACGGCCGTGAGGGCCGCACTTTGGCACCCAATCGGGCAGACCCCCACTCGCTTATGCACCAAAGGGCGGCCCGCACGGCCCCGTCGATGCTCGGCATCGAGGCGGCCCACCGCTTGGGTGCCAAAGGGTGGCCGTGATCTGCCCGCTTGGGCGCCAAAGGGCGGCCCTCATGGCCGCCTCTATGTCAGGCATCAACGGGGTCCGTGAGGGCCTAGATTTGGCGCCTAAGTGAGCAGACCTCCGCTCACTTGGGCACCAAAGGGCGGCCCTCATGGCCCCCGTCGATGCCCAGCATCAAGACGACCGTGAGGGCCTCCCTTTGGCACCCAAGCGGGTGGACCTCCGCTCGCTTGGGCACCAAAGGGAGGCCCTCACAGCCCCCGTCAATGCCTAGCATTGAGGCAGCCATGAGGGCCGCCCTTGGGCATCGACGAGGGCCATGAGGGCCACCCTTTGGCGCCCAAGCAAGCGGAGGTCCACCATCATCCACCATCGCCGCCAGGAGGGGGTGGGCCATGGTTTCCAGAATGAGGTGGTCCTCCACCTGAAGGTAGAGTTCCACCACTTCCAAAATTATATGTGGGCCTACCGCCTCCAGAGGGAGGTGGAGGGGGACCAAATGGGGGTGGTAGTACTTGAGGGACGGTCGGTGGGGGCCCATGTTGTAAAACGTTTTGGTGCCCCCATAGAGTGTATGAATTTTCGGGATAAGGTATCCCGTAGTGTGTGTTTCTGGGATTGAATTGTCCCAACATAGGGTTAATAACCTGGATACGCTTGACTCCATGGTGGTTGAGTTGAATGGGATGGTCCCCCAACATGAGATAAACCCATGGTGGATGCTCTGGCAAGTAAGGAAGTTCCATCGGAAGGTCCGAGAGGAATTCCTACTCCAATATTATGGTTAGGAGATGGGGGTTTCCCCCTAGCAGCAATGTGCTGACCACTAATCAAAGGTTGACCCAATGTAGGTTGTTGATTACCTACTGCGAGATTAACATTACTTGTAAGAAAATTAGGGGGTAAAGAGTATCCTCCCCACAAGTTTTGGGGTGGGGGAGGAGTGGGTAACGTTCTCGTAGTAGTGAGAGGAGTGTTGGATTGTTGTCCTTCTACAGATGAGTTGTTTGAGGTATAGAACTGGTCTCCAGTCTAAGGGGTGTACTTGCAGGAAGTGAGGATTGACCGGGTTGATAAGTGGTTAGGTTGTGGATGGATAGTTTTGATGAGTCATAAGATAAAGAGCGAATTGGGATCTGCCGATATTCGGGTAATGTTGGGTCTTCAACCCTTCGTAAAAGACTTTGTCTTCGAAATTCCTCGCCCATGGCACGTAATTGATTCAAGCGATCACGAAAGGGTTCGAAAATCTCATCAGGAGTGGGCCAATTGGGTGGGGATGTAGTGGAAAAATGGGCCACTTGTTGACCTAGAAGTTTCCCAAAAGGGTGCAGCTGGACCAAACGCAGCTGATACAAGGTTGTCCTAGGAGGGATTTAACCATTCCACAGATCCAGGCTCTCTTAGTAAAACGGGAGAGAGAGGTATGTCTTGTGAAGTGGAAGTTTCCTCCTCTTCACCCCTTGAGGGGTTGGAGGTGGGTGAGTCTGGAGGGAACTGTTGACACCCAAAAAGTGCTCACTAGCTCATTTCCCTATTCATATAACCCATTTGTCCACTTTTTCACCATCAGAGCCTCTGAAACCATCAAAAGGTCACCAAAAGACCTCAATACACCCCTTTTTCCACCCAAAAATGAGTATTTTTCCTAAAAAAAAACATAAAAAACCCTCAAAAAGGGTCCAAAATTCCCAAAATATTAAAAAGGGAATAAAAATATTAAAAATACTCAAAAAAAAAGGAAAAAAGAGGGAAAAATTACCTAAACCATGTTGGTCAATACCATTGGTTTCCACAAAACCATAAATGGTATTCCCCACCACCAAAACCTATAAAAAGGTGGTAGGGGCTCCTCACTTTCCATCCATCCATTATCTCATCCTCATGCTGCCGAAATCTCCCTTGAGTATTTTTTGGCCATTATAAGCAACCTTGGAGAAGGAGACCTCTTGGAACTTGGAGCTACTTATCTTGGGAGTTGTTCTACATCAACCTTCACCATTGGAGGTATTACTATTGCAAGCATTAGCTTGCCCCATTTTCAATACAAATTTATTCTTTCATATTTTCTTGTTCTTGTTTTTAAAATATTTCCATTATTTGCTTATATTCTTGCATAGATCCATGATTAGTTTTGTTTAGATTAGTTTTTTGTTTAATTCTATTGAAACTGCTGCTACTAGTTAGCGGGTGCCCATAGCACTAAGCTTGGTTGTAAAACCAAGCCAACATTTTTTGGCGACTCCGCTGGCTTTGAACAATAGATCTCAAATTTTGCTTTCAATCTTAGTTTTTTATTAGTTTTTAGCCTTTAGATCCATAGATCTGCCATCCTAGACAGCAGATCTATTGCTGCTCTAGGTTTTGGCCCCATCTATTGCCATTAACAGCACGGAATTCTCAATTTTTGGGTTCATTTTTCGGCTTCCGTGCACGACTTTCGCCTCGCGGTTTTTAGCCTGACAGTCGCGCGGCTCATCGCAGCTTTTCGGCCATTTTCGGCGCGGTTCCCCGTGGCTTCGCAGCCTATTTGCGCGTTGCACATCGCGGCTTCGCGGACATTTTCCACGCTACAGATTGCGACTGTGCAACAGAAATCCGCGCGGTCCATCACGACTATGCGACAGAAACCCGCGCGGTCCATCGCGGCTGTTCTGTCAAAACCCGCGATGATAATTTTTTCATTTGGCCAATTCGTTTAAAAATTTTTATTTTTTACTGTATTTTCTGCCCACATAGCACATTTTTACAGTATTGAATTCTGCATATTTTACAGTCATAGAAAAATTTTTACTATTTAGAATGCACATCTAGAAAGTCTTTTTAAAAAAAATTTAGTTTGCATTTTATCTAGATTAAAAAATTTTGCTGTTTACTTCTTTAATATTTTGCCCTTAGCAATTTTTGAAAAAGAAACCCATTTATTTCTTAAAGAAGTCATATTATTTGCTTTCAAATTTCAAAAGATCCTTTGTTTTTTGAGTTGATTTTGCAAAGCATTTAATTTCCATGTATTGAAAAAAGTCATCAATATTTGCTTTTTTATTTCAAAAGATCCTTTGTTTTTTGAATATTTTCAGTAAAGCATTTACTTTTTTCAAGTTCAGTTTACAATACCACACGTGCACCCACTCAAACACATAATTAAACTGAGCCTCAAAAAGAACCCTAATTTCAACCAACTTTTAACCCCACTTGGGGAACACTAAAAGAACTTTGTAGCTAGGTAGTATTGGGGGGATAGGTGTTCCAATAACACCCCTCAGTTATTACACCTGAGACATAGAAGCTGTCCAATTAGGGAGCCAAAATCTCCTAGTATTTATTGGCACGGTCACAACCGAATTGTGGGAAGGCCTCTCCCCTAGGAGGGTTGAAGTCGCGAGGATGGTTCCGGAAGCCTGAGTGGAATACCGAAATCCATTCAGTAACCGAAGGGCTACCATTCGCAGTTCTCGGGATATCCCTGTATAGGGGTATTGCGATAAAGGACCAAACGGCAGATTTACCTTTTCTCGACGTGTCATGAATGGAGTATCCTAGTAGCCATTCTTTAGGATTGATTACCCGGTGTCCCTCCCGGTAGGGGGATATCTAGCCATTGACTCAACACTCATATTGTCTGACTTGGATTTCATCACCTTGCAGAGAATATCGTTTGTTGATTCACAATACTTTTAGTTAGGTGTTTGCATGATTCAACCCACCTTTGGTCTAGTTACACCTATTTTTTCTAGAAGCTGTTTGCATGTTGGTACTCTGACCATTTTTTGCATCCCTCCACTTATTATAGCACAGCTGCTATAATAAGTGCCTTTTTGAGGTTGATTTTTTGGCCTGAGATCCTTCATTTTCACTCCCCTTATTGCACCCTTGGTTGCATTAGGGTTTTGAGTTTTTTATACATTACCATTTTACACATACAGATTTTTTACACAAAAACTTATTTCTCACCATTGAGAATTTTAGACGCTCTCATCGTCTCTAGGGCGAAATCCCAGAGTTCAGTCTACTTGGCTCGCCACGTCACCGACGCTGAGCCTTATCCCTTGACTCGACACATCGACGGTCAAACAGACAGTCATCTGATTCTGAAACGTTTCACTTCACATTTGATTTAGAGGCAGAATCCGAAAACCCCACAGAGTTATTCCCAACCAACCTTATGGCTGGAACACCATTTGACCCACTTTTTACCAGCAACATAGGAGAGACGTCCACAGACCCTTCTGCTCCGGTGCCATCCATGGCAACCACCACCCCCTTAGGTATGCCTAATATGGAGGACACTCCACATTTAGGAATGCCCAATACAGGGCCACCCCCTGTTATAGGAATTCCCAACACAGGCCACCACCTGTTATGGGTATGCCCAACATAGGGGTCATACCCCCTTTGGTTTCCACAAACCCTATCCCAGGAATCCCTACTGCTATTCCTAACCCAAGTGTAACCCATGTTGCACTTGGAAGCGCTGGCCCATACCAGACCACACCTATTGGAGGGAACATACCTTCCATACCTAGCATACCTTTAGGCGCTACTGGACCCCTACATCATACCACCATGACTAGGCATGTCCCAGTCCCAGTCACTACATCTGCTAGCTTACCATACATGGCGAGTATGAACTTACCAGACTTAGCTAGACTCACCAATGATCCTATCAGACACGATCCTGCATGGCCTCAAATGCCCACCAAACTCCCCTCTGACATCCCTAAGTTTGAGGGTAAGGCAGGAGAAGACCCCCAGAACCATATTATGTCCTTCCATCTATGGTGTTCCTCCAACTCCATAGTAGACGACTCTGTCCGCCTCCGGCTTTTACAGCGCACCTTCATTGGCTCTGCAGCTAAGTGGTATATCGAGCAGCCCCATGGGACGCATGCCACCTTTACCTCCCTTGCCTCGACCTTCCTGCAGTTCTTCCAGTTACCTGTCCGCTACGATGCGGGAGTCGAGATCCTACTGTCTTGCAGACAGAACATGGCCACGCACATCACTGACCACATTCATGATTGGCGTCGACGCCGAAGCCTCTGCAAAATCAAGTTAGATGACCTCATCTTTTTAGATTGGTTTCTAAAATCCCTCCTCCCTCTCATTGCGAAGGATGTGGCATCTGAAAGACCCCAGTCTGAAGAAGAGGCCATCCTCAAAGCCCAACAGTTTGATCTCATTTACGCCCAGTCGAGTTATCTATACACAATCATACCAGATGGCCCACGAGCCGACTCTTCACACGGTGATGCGCCGGGGGCATCGCATGCCACTGAAGGCATTATTGGCCAAATCACACCACAAGCTAAACCTTTCAGTATGGTGAGCACCATGCCTACCCCAGACCTCTCTAGGGCTACATCCAGTTCCGGAGCGACAACTTCTTACGCTCCAACGAACCAGACACATCACATTCATGGACCCTCTTGTCCACAACATTGCTATGGGCAAACGCCATCAGCATATGTACCTCCTACATACTATAACCAACCTGCTACATAGAACCCCATTCAGTTCTCGCCACAACAGATGCAGTATCCACAGCAAGTTGCACCAGCTAATCCAACACATCCAATAGCTCAGGGGTACCAAAAACCCCAACAAGCAACTTGACCACCGCCAGCTCCACCTGCATATTACCCACCGCAACCTGATCCCACACCTATGGCTCCCCAAAATCCCCCCAATGCTCAAGGGCATGTGTACGCACAACAACATCAGCCCCAATACCAAAATAACCAATGCAACCAGGGTGGGCAACCAAACCTTGGAAGAGGACGTAACCGCGGAAACAACCAACACCATAACCAAGGTCCATAACCTCCCCATCCTCCACAAAATAATAACGCGACACCTGCTCATCAGAACCCTGATCGGCCACCCAAGCAAGCCAAAAATACTATTTTACGAACAAACCATCCTTGTTCTATTTGCGGGGTCTATGGCCACTATACCCATGCTTGCCCACATTTGGAGTGAGCTCGGCAACTATGGACAGATGACGCCCATCGTCAAGGGCAGGCAGCTCCTCAGCCGCCACCCAACCCTCCACCACCACAACCTCAGCCTTTGGTTCTACAAAACCCTTTTCCAACACAAGGAGTGGTGAACACTCATCCATTAGCTCCCCCACAGGGCAACATGCCACCACAACAAATCACCTACGCCGCTCCTGATCAACCAATGTTTGATTCAGGTACTCACCACTTGCTGATGATGTCAACTGCTGATGTCAACATCCAAACCCGTCGGACCCAGTATGGCTCTACCTCCGAAGCCCCCCCTGCCGATAAGGATACTAACGCGCATCCCACTGATCAGACGTTACGTATACCCCCACTTCCACTCGATGGTGCCTCTAAAGCACCTCGCTTCCCACTTCGCCGTATCAACAACAACCCCAATGCACGGGCTGCGTCAAATTACAACATTGTAGATGACTTATCTCAGTCTCCCACAGCCATGTCTGCATTAGAAGTCTTGAAAAACTGTCCTTCACAGTGCAAGACTTTACTTTTCGCCATTGGGGAGACTGACCCAAATGATTTGAAATTGATGACCTTTGATTTGGACCAGTCCGAACCATGTCTGCCTTCCACCATAGCAATCCAAGTTTCTGTTTCCATTCGGAATCTTGTCATCCATCGATGTATCATCGATGAGGGTGCCTCTACATGCATCATGTCCACATTCGTTTGGCAGAAGTTGGGATCCCCTACTCTCCAACAATCCACCACTGCATTGCGGGCCTACAACGGCCGGTCAGCTCAACCCCAAGGTCTACTACCCAATGTCCCCGTCCAGTTGGGTGGTAAAACTGTACTCATCGACATAGAGGTCATTAATGCCCAACTCGATTATAACCTCTTACTTGGCCGCAGCTACATGTACGCCATGAAAGCAGTTGCCTCATCCGTTTTTCATACCATGATGTTCCCCCACGAGGGATGCGTGGTCAAAATTGACCAACTCACCTACTATGATCCCAATGCCCCTGCAGCACCCGAAAATGTTCTCCCCATGGTTGAACAACCCGTTTCTAGTGCAACCACTTCCTTTGTTTCTTCTGTGGGACCCAGACTTTACTCAGATACGCCAATGACCTCAACCTTCCAATCTATTCCACCCCCGCCAGCCGCGACCGCCGTATCTGACCTATGTACTCTTTCCCACAATATGCAAACACCTAACAATCAACCGCCCTTGTTTCCTAAACCACCATTGGTACCTAGTCACATTGGCGTTACACCTATCCACACAATCCCCTTCCTATTCCCTCCCTCGAGCGTAGTAAGTTCCCCAGTTATGGCTACCCTTAGTCTCCCCGGCTTAACCTTGGGATTACCTGTGTGGTACATACCCCCTCCCGTTCCCCCGCCGACACCAAATGTCATCCTCCAACCGGTACAACCTATTGTTACCACTACTCAACCTCCTCCTGGTGTCACAATCCCTTTGCCATCAACGAAACCTCCTCCTGGTCTCACAATCCCTTCGTCGTCAACGAATCCTCCTCCTCTTATCAAGCCCACTGGGGGCAGAGGTCCACAACCAAACACTGCTATACCACCTCCTAAGGAAGTTAAACCCCCACCCGTATTTTGAGCTCCTCCTAAATGCTCATTGTGCGATGAGATAGGCCATCCCACTCATCAATGCCCACAGTTACCGACACTCCAGGAGCATATGAATATGTTGGACGATGACACCAGCATCCCATTAGTTAGACTAGAGCCACCTCCTCAGCCTCGCGACAGATCACTGCGCACCAACCATCCTTGTGCCATATGCAGTGTTTACAGCCACTACTCTCACCATTGTCCTAATCTCCCTGACTATAGAGCAGCATTGTATGAGTTAAACAACATCGATTTGGAGATATATCCTCCCCTCATCAAGGAGATATACCCCCCGCAATCATCCTCGTCGGAAGAAGTCAATACAATCTATATGATTTCAACAACTTTCAAACCAGAACCCCTTGATTTATGGTCTGACTACTTCAATACTGATGAGCAAATTTTGGAGACACTCACTGCACCCGACTACCCTGGGGATGATATGCATCATCGCTCGTATTTCCTCCCGGAAGCATCTACATCCACCGCATCCAACCAGCTATCGGTCCAATCGAAAGATTTCATACCCACTAAGGTCGATTGGTTAAAGGACCCCATCCCAGCACCGGATGCCTTTGAAGAAGGGAACATGTCCAACATTTCCCCCATTATACAAATAGATATTTCCACAACACCTGGGAAACCTGAGCTCATCTCGCTGGGCGCATCTTGCACTCAAGCAGAAACTCAGGCGTATAAAAAGCTTTTTCAAGAATTCCGTGATGTTTTCACCTGGTCCTATACCGAAATGCCTGGTCTTGACCCCGCCATTATAGAGCACCACATTGATACATGGCCTGAGGTACCCCCTGTTCGTCTGAAACAGCGACCCATTCATCCTTCCAAACTCCCTGCTGTTAAAGCTGAGGTCGAGAAACTTCGCAAAGCAGGATTCATTTATCCTATTCTGTACACCACCTGGGTGTCGAACCCCGTTCCTGTCAACAAAAAGCAAGGCACCCTTAGAGTATGCACTGACTTCCGTGATTTAAACCGTGCTTGTCCCAAAGACAATTTCCCCACACCATTCATTGACCAACTCATTGATGAGTGTGCGGGACATGAAGTCCTATCTTTCATGGATGGGTTTTCCGGATACAACCAGATTCACATCCGTAAGGAGGATCAGTACAAGACTGCCTTCACCACCCCATGGGGCACCTTTGCCTATCGCGTCATGCCATTCGGCCTTAAAAATGCTGGTGCCACTTTCCAGCGAGCCATGACCTATTGCTTTCACGACTTGGTCCATATCCTGCGAGTCTATCTTGATGAACTTACAGCTCATTCCCAAAAACGATCAGACCACCTTAATGACCTCCGACAAGTTTTCCTGCGTTGTCGCAAATATAAAATCCGCTTGAACCCACACAAGTGTGTCTTTTGCGTTCCGGAAAGCCGGTTGTTGGGTTTCATTGTTTTCCAAGATAGAATTATTGTTGATCCTCTGAAATTCAAAGCCATCTTAGAACTTCCCCCTCCTTGCACGCTTCGGCAGCTCCAGAGTCTACAAGGGCGGTCCAATTTCCTTCGGCGCTTCGTTCCTGATTACGCCACCAAAGTCCACAGATTCTTACGCTTAATTCGTACCCACATACCCTTTGTTTGGGATGAGCAAGCAGACACGACATTCGAAGCCCTCAAGAAAGCTCTCACATAAGCCCCCTTGATATCCCCACCAGATTTCTCTCAAGACTTCACCCTTTATGTCTCGGCATCTGAATATGCTGCGTCCGGAGTCTTGGTCCAAGAAGATGCCTCTCACCAAGAGCATGTAATTTACTACGTCAGCCAGACTTTGTCTGGCCCACCCCTACGTTACCCATACGAGGAAAGATTAGCCCTAGCTGTAGTATTTTCCATACAAAAATTGTGACACTACATTCTACTCAGTCATACCACGGTCGTGGCCGACTCCAACCTTATGGTCTATCTCCTAACCCGGCGGCTCCTACAAGGTCGTGTTGCTAAATGGGTCATTATCCTACAGGAATATGACCTCACTTTCAGAACTCCCAAAAGCACTAAATCCCTCACGCTTGCTCACCTCATCACTGACCTCCCATCCTCTTCGTCATCACTCATGATCCAAATGGATCTGATTGACGAACAAATCTTCATCATTTCGTCTGACGACCCATGGTACGGAGACATTTTGATTTACCTCCGTACGCAAAAATTTCGACCACACATCGATCGTGACGGACGTCGTCGGATACGACACCACGCCCCCCGATACCTCTTATTAGGAGATGTACTTTATCGACGTGGCGTTGATACCATCCTACGCCGATGCCTATCCCATAGTGAGGCAGAACAAGTCCTCAATGATTGTCATAGCGGTGCTTGCGGAGGCCATTTCTTCGTCATGGCCACCACCCAGAAGATCATCCGAGCAGGTTATTTTTGGCCATCATTGTTTACTGATTGCATCACCGCAGTCAAGCATTGCCAGAACTGCCAACTCTTTTCCCCCAAAGCAAGAACCCCCCCCCGCCCCCCTTCATCCAGTCATCACTGTTGGACCATTCTGCAAATGGGCCATCGACTTCCTCGACTGCAACCCCACGTAAGTCGGCGGTCACAAACACATCGTTGTGGCCGTAGATTATTTCACCAAGTGGGCAGAAGTCATGCCGACTTACAATTGCAAGGATGACATTGCAGCACGGTTTTTCTTCAACCATGTTATCACTCGTTTCGGTGTGCTGAAGCAACTAGTCTCTAACCACGTCTCTCACTTCGAAGATGACGTCTGGAAAGAATTATCAACCATGTTGAAATTTGAACACCATTTCTCTTCCGCCTACTATCCCCAAGGAAACGGCCAAGTCGAAGCGATCAATAAAATTTTGAAGACCATCCTCCAACGTACTGTAGACAAACACAAATCCAATTGGCACCACATGCTTTTCCTGGCACTATGGGCCTACCGCACGTCAACCAAAACCACCACCGGTTTTACCCCTTTCCATTTAGTTCACGGTGTTGAATCCTTCCTCCCTATCGAGTGCCAGATCCTAGCCTTACATATCGCCGTTGAACTCCTACCGGACACTTCCCCGATAGAGCAACGTTTACTACTCCTAGAGCAGGCCGATGAAGATCAGCGCATAGCCATTCAAAACATGGAAGCAGCCAAACAACGATCAAAACTAAGTTACGACAAACACGTCCACCCAAGAACCTTTTCTGAGGGAGACCTTGTCCTCGCTTACAATCAAGCTCATGATAAAACCGGAAAGGGAAAGTTCGTGTCGATGTGGCAAGGCCCCTACATCGTACACACTTGCCTCGGGCAAGGGGCATACATTCTGACCGATTTAGAAGGCAATCCCCTACGCAACCCACGCAACGAGTTGTACCTTAAACGATTTTACCCATAGGAAATCTGATGGACATCACCGTCCATTATTGTACAGTTTTACTTCATTTTTTCACATAAAATTCAAAAAACCTAAATATTTGTTTTTTCTTTGCATGACCACAGATGGATCCTCTTCCACTCTGCTACGTCGGTTTCGCTGATGGCACAAGCCGTTGGTCTCCCAATCTCGCCTCTGCAGCTTGGGTAATATACTCCCCTTCACATGAGTTAATTCACATTAACAGAGTATGTATAGGTGCCGCCACCAATAACCAAGCTAAATATGACGCCGTGACCGGTCTCCTAGCCACAGCTCTCCAAATGAGCATCTGTCACCTTAACGTTTTCCTGGACTCACAGCTCCTGGTTTCCCAGCTCAACAATGATTACCAGGTACGCGACCCCTATATTTTCCGAAAATTCTTGCGCACTAAGCTAATGATGCGACAGTTTGAATCCATCTCATTTACACATGTCCCAAGAAACCTCAATAGTGTAGTAGGCCATATGGCCAACAACGTCCTCGACTGGCACACCAATCAAATCATTTCATAAACAAAATGCATCCACGTGCATAACATGTGCCTCCACGGGCATATACAAAAACCAAAACGTGCATCCACATGCATAAACATGTGCCTCCACGAGCATATACAAAATAAAAAATACTGCATCCACGTGCATAACAGGTGCCTCCACGGGCATATACAGAAAACAAAATACTGCATCCACGTGCATATACAAAAGACAAAATGTGCATCCACGTGCATACACGACAATATATCCAAACATATATATACATATATATATAAACCATGATAGTCAACATGTCATAGGTGCCCTCAGCACCCGATATACAAAAAATACATCAGTCGTACAAAAATTGCTCCCCATATGCTCATCAGCATTCGGGGGCAAATACAATATCAGCTACTCATCAGGATCCCTTGACTCCTCCGGCGCCCCCTCCGCTGGCCCCGCTGGATCATGGCGAGCCTGAACTCTCTGCTCTGCTGGCCCCACTGGATCGTCCCGTAGACGAATCCTCCTCTCAGCCGGCCCTGCCGGATCATCTCGACCACCATCCCTGTGCTCTACCAAAAAAACCGCTATCCTCAACAAGAGCGACCGCCACTCAAGTGGCGCACCGAAGAAACGCTCCACAATATCCCGGTCTAAGTCTCTCCAGCCATCCTCGGGGAGTCCAGCTAGAATCATGTCGAATGTCTGTATGACACCCTCTATGGCATCATCTCGAGGGCCAACCCCTCGCCCACGAGCCGCAAACCCTCCACCGCGCGGAGTCGGTACTGCTACAACCACCATCGCCCGCCCCCGACGAGCCACATAGTCGGTCGGCGGCACTGGACCAACATCTGCACAATGCAAGTAAGCCATCATATGCATATCTAACTATAATCATAGACAAATAAATCAAACAACACATGATATAGTATAAATCAAAAAACACAAAACATACCGTCTAAACTCCAAGCCTGTCCCGGGGCACGAGGCATCTCTAGGTCGCCTCGATAGTCCATGCCGGCATATGGGAAATCCTCAATCAGCAAGGGCATCTGCTCCCACTGCTCATAGACCTCCTCCGTAAAGAAACCGCATACACCATCGCTGCCACGATACATCATCTACCCCCACCGCATCATGCGAGGCTCACTCACCAGACCATCACGAATGGGCACCCGTGGTCACAAGGTCGACAACCGCTCGAAGAAAAAACAACATAGAAAAGAGGCATAATAGAACTCACCTCCCTCTCGAATGGCCTTGTCCATATCTCTCCGGACACCAGCCAGAAACATCTGCCCCCGGGCATAATAAGTACCCCAA
Source organism: Larix kaempferi (assembly GCA_027924585.1). Taxonomy (NCBI): domain Eukaryota; kingdom Viridiplantae; phylum Streptophyta; class Pinopsida; order Pinales; family Pinaceae; genus Larix; species Larix kaempferi. The sequence goes on from BSBM01000510.1 coordinate 9,486,873, forward strand.
AGAACAGAGTCCACCAACATCGTTTGTCCCCCAGACAAACGATGCGCCGCAGTAGCACCCAATATCCGCAGAACACATGCCCCAACAACCCGCATATCCCACTCACGTAGTGATCGCAGACTAATATAACTGTTCTGCAAAACGGCATCATCAACACAAAAGGTCTGTAGAAAATCCTCCATATCTACACCTGGCGGGATCCTCAGCAGCAGATCTCCCACCTCCCCTAACCGAGGCAACCCAGTCAGAAAATAGACATCCGTGAGGGTGATCTCTAACCTCTCACCCCCAATTATAAAAGCACCCTCCGCCGGCACCCACCAACTCACTAACTTGTTCAGGAGCTGTCTCACTGAACGAATAGGTGGGATTTGAGCGAACTTCAAGAGTCCTCTCACCGCCCGAGTCTACCGCACCCCCGGATCAGTCTGAATCCGTAGCATCAGATCATCATCTATCTCCTGCTCTCGCCATGATGCCAATGGTCTTCTCAGCATCCTGCCAGAAAACAGAAGAAATTTTTAGGCCCAGCACAAAATTTTTTGCAAAAAATCCCATCCCAGCTTTTCCATCAAAATCCACGATGATCATCGCGGCCTCCATCCTAAAACCCGTGATGAACATCGCGGGTTTTGGCTAGACAGACACGATGAACATCGCAACTATCTCCCATGAACTCGCGATGAACATCGCGGGTTCCAACCTCACAGTCACAATGAACATCGGGACTGTCAGCCTAAAACCCGCGCGGTTCATCGCGGGAAAAGACCCGAAACCCGCGATATTCCACATTGGAGGGTCAACATGGAATTTCGCGGCCTTCAAGGGCTCGCCGCCAAACAAAAAAGACATAATTGAAAAGGCTAAGGAAAATAGAGTTACCTAAAACTCGCAGAATCGAAAACCAATGGTGAAATCTCCCGGAAATCAAGAAATAGCTCTGACTACTCTGCCAAACTCACATGTAACAATGACATGTCATTTGGGCCCCATGCCCTATTTATAGAAATTCCACCATTTTTCAAATAACCATTTCGGTATCATACGAAGTCCATTTTTCAAACCGTTGGTACCATTGGAATCAACACAGCGAGAACGTCATGCTAGTTCTTCCCTTTTCCTGTTTTCACGGAGTCCATTTTTGACCATTTTTTGGGCCCCCTCGTGGCCTCGATTTGCATGCCACATCGGCCATAGTCCATTGTGGACATGTCATATATCGCCGGATTCAGTTTTCCACGCTTGTGATGATGCTTGAGATCATTTCTCGCTTTCACGTCCCGATTTTTAGGGCATTTTTCCATGCCCCCCGCGTCACCTCGGTTTGCGTGCCACATTGGCCGTTCTCCATTTTTGACGTGTCTTATACTGCCGGATTTAGTTTTCCATGCTTGTGATGATGCTTAACATCATTTCTCGCTCTCACGCCCATCTTTTTCGGGCATTTTTTCAAAATGCCACTTATCACCTCGATTTGCGTGCCACATTGGCCGTGGCCCCTTTTCGACAATCTTTTGTCACCGGATCTAGTTTTCCGCACTCATGATGATGCTTGAGACCTTTACTTTCCCTCGTCAATCCCTTTTTGTTCGGTATATTTTTACCCCTTTTTCGGGCCGAGCAATCCCTTTTACGAAAAAGGCACTTAGGGAGTTTCTGTTAAGCTCTTTTCTGACTCCTAAAACAATGAGAAGATCGCCGAGCAACCTTGATTCCTTTCATGCTTGTTAAACGTATCTGAAAGGGCATCTACCTGGTATAAGTTTACCCCTTTTCCGGACCTTGTAGACTAATTACGAAAAAGGAATACTCTAGTCACATCGGCTAGAAGAGTTCTCCATTTGCATCATTTTATGCTTTTTCGGGCCTTGGAGACTAAATTACGAAAAAGAACACCATTAGAGTCCACTTACCGCTTTCAGACTCTCTAAACATGAAAGCAACCATGAGCACAAATAGTCCTGGGCTCACAAAATCCACAGGAACGTACCATTTCAGAGCACACTTTTATCCCTTCTTGGAGCTCATTAAAACTACGAAGAAAGAACTAATGGTGCCTCTTGGCGCCACGACAGATCACATCTACTCATATGGCAGCTTCCCCATTTTGGTCGCCTTTGTTCAGAGTATTCTGCAGTATGTCACCTTGAAAATCCCTCGACAACACCTATCAAATCGTCCTCCCCCCCAGAGTCAATATATACCATTTAGTCCCTAAAAGTCATGATCCCCACACCTACAAGTCAGTTCCCTACGCTGCCAGGTCAACCATGTCATCATGCTCTGAGCAAAGGAAGTTTGAGTCTACCCACTTTATGACCCAGTTATTTCCCATCCCCACAAGTATGTCAGTCCTACCATCAGTACTACAACACTTCAGTTCTACACCTCGTGCTCCTATCAAGGAAACATCATTGCCTTGTTAGTTGTTGGTCTCCCTTTGTCGACGACAACCACATTTGTTCCAGAGGATAGACCTAGAGGTCCCTGTGTCTTGGACTCATCACCATTCATGATGAGTTCCTACGAACCATTTCGAGAAGACTCCTTAGTGCTTCTCCAAATGGTTGTTTCTCACATGCTCGACCTCAACACCTTGATCGCATCGTCGAGACTCGCATAGGGCATTGATCCTTTCAAGTTTTTCGTCGAAAACCCCGGATACCTCCTGACTCTTCCACATTTGAGAGTCTACCTATGGAAACAACCAGTTACATTTTTTTCTATAGATATCCGGGTTGCGCATGGTGATAGTATTCGGAAGCCATCCAGTTATATGCTTCCTCGAGTACACAATTCAGTTTCAGTTCAGTATACCATTGATCCAGCAGCTCATCAGTTCCTCTGAGTCCACACTCAGCAGCACTGTTGTTATTTCAGTATATCAGTTCTTCCACTCAGACATGGTCAGCCATTAGTGCATCCTAGATTTGTGTCCCCTCTGGACCCTTATGATGTCACAGTGGTTCTCTATGTATCTTACAGGTCCCCCCTTTGTTCGAGCCTTACAGTTATTTTTTACGGATACGAGCATGGGAATGCCCGCCTCGTCCATATATTGAGATTCTTCCTCATCCTTTATTTGAGGCCATGTATCTTTCAGGTCCCCATATTTTGGACCCTATTGGTATTATTGTTCTATATCCTGATACGAGCATGGGAATGCCCGCCTCATCCATTATCAGAGATTATACCTCATTCATATTGAGGCCATGTAACATTTTTTGTTTTTGTAGCTTCCAAGGGCCATGGCTCCAATCTCCAATCGGTCTCTTCTCTCCCCTAAACCCCGGAAAAAGACAAAAGAACTATGATGTCTATCGGCCATACGATGAGCTCCTGCCCTCACACATCAGGGGGCAATCTGTTGACACCCAAAAAGTGCTCACTAGCTCATTTCCCTATTCATATAACCCATTTGTCCACTTTTTCACCATCAGAGCCTCTGAAACCATCAAAAGGTCACCAAAAGACCTCAATACACCCCCTTTTCCACCCAAAAATGAGTATTTTTCCTTAAAAAAAACATAAAAAACCCTCAAAAAGGGTCCAAAATTCCCAAAATATTAAAAAGGGAATAAAAATATTAAAAATACTCAAAAAAAAGGAAAAAGGAGGGAAAAATTACCTAAACCATGTTGGTCAATACCATTGGTTTCCACAAAACCATAAATGGTATTCCCCACCACCAAAACCTATAAAAAGGTCATAGGGGCTCCTCACTTTCCATCCATCCATTATCTCATCCTCATGCTGCCGAAATCTCCCTTGAGTATTTTTTGGCCATTATAAGCAACCTTGGAGAAGGAGACCTCTTGGAACTTGGAGCTACTTATCTTGGGAGTTGCTCTACATCAACCTTCACCATTGGAGGTATTACTATTGCAAGCATTAGCTTGCCCCATTTTCAATACAAATTTATTCTTTCATATTTTCTTGTTCTTGTTTTTAAAATATTTCCATTATTTGCTTATATTCTTGCATAGATCCATGATTAGTTTTGTTTAGATTAGTTTCTTGTTTAATTCTATTGAAACTGCTGCTACTAGTTAGCAGGTGCCCATGTGTGCTTCAATGTTCAAAGTAGGGTTTTCTACTTCAGGTGACATGACCATAACGTGTGGGTCCATTCTTACCCTCGAAATTACCTCCTGATTAAGGGGATATTCGAGTGGTAAGTTCAAAATTCTGCGGGACCTTCTCCAAGGAAAGTTAGCCAGAGTGACTGAACCAGAGTTTCTCCTAAGAGTATTCTAAATAAAAGAAAAGTAGTCCAAAAAAATCTACGCAAACTAAGGCCACAAGCAAACTTATGTGAAAGGTGTGGATTCAAAAGTCTGGAACCTCACATGATTGTTAAAGCTTCGCAACTCGCTATATACCGCAGGGTCCAATAGTAAAACCCGACAAGGAGGATTGGGACCGTACCCTTGGATGAATATCCAACTACCTGGACAACACGTGCATAGTAATCTCCATGAATTTTGTTCTCGGTGTATTGATCTACCAAGATGGACAAATGGTTTTCTCAGTTGGTTTCATGAATCCTAATGGTGTCTCCCGATATACGCAAGGTACATGAGAGCTCAAATCCATGTTGGTGCTGTCTAATGCAAAACCGTACGACATGAGCACTTCCAATATACTACCGAGTATGTGAAACACCTTTCGATAAACACCAAGTATGTGAAATGCCTTTCAATATACCCTAAGGTACGTGAAAGAGCCTTCGATATACTGGTTGGTACGTGAAAGAGATTCGATTCCTGGTTGGTATGTGGAAGACTTACAATACCCCCGGGATGCAGTGTAGGAAAATAACGACAGCTTCCATGTTTTAAGACGCCGGAACACGTCTCTAACTTAACACACAAGTTACTAAACATTTTACCCTAGTTCTACCGTTAATTTTATCTGGACGGTTAGGTGAATGCATGAGTTGAGTACATAAATGTAAACATAATTCAAGCCCTAACTACATGAAGAAATGCACTTTTCTTTTGGATGCAATCTATGTATGGGAGGGAGAAAACGTTTTCAAGTGGTTTTTACCAAAACAAAAAAACTTCAACAAATCTCAATTCTACCAAATTTGATTATGAAAGTACTCTTCCGTTTTCAAGAAAAACATGAAAATCAACAACACAAAAAATCCAAATCAAAGCATTTTCTTTTTTTGTCTTTTCGAATAAAAAATGAAACTAAGAGATGAAAAGAGATAATTTCTACTTGAAGCACTCTAACTCTTCAAATTTCACTATGATAGCCTAAAAGCATGAAAAACCAAAAATGCATATAACTTTCTCAAGCATGGAATCACTTTTGCAAAAACTTGATTTCACTTGGATTTTTCAAGAAAATGAATGGCTCATAATTCGTGAAAAACACAGATAATTGACTTTTCGTTCAAACTTTCCAAAAGACTTATGAATGAAAAAATCCAATGCATGACACAAATTTTACAGCAATTCTCAAATTAACTTGAAAAAAGGTAAAATGAAGCACTTTTTTTTATTTTCCAATAAATGCACTAAGACAATGCTTGACAATAATAACGCTTTCAAATATAAATGGCTGAAAAGAAGAGATTACTTGCAGTACTCTAATCATTCATAAATTCACAAGAAAATGACAAGCACTCATATGAACCGAAAGCACACAAGACACTAAAAAACAACCGGATGCAAGAAAAACTAAAAGATGTGGGAAAAAAGAGGTCTGGAATTAGATCCAATGCAATGACTAGATCCAGTGAGGAAAGGAGGGAATGCAAGCTCAAGTGGATGAAGGTGGGGGAGACTAAAGTGTCCACCACTACCAAGTCTCAAGCTTGTCCAAAATGGGACCCAAAACCAACCCAAACAAATCCAAACACTACCAATGCAAAAACACAAGATCCCTGAATGGGAAGTACAGTACAGAGAAGTTTGAAAATCAGACCAAAATAAAAAAAGGAGAGGGGAGGACCCAAGCCCTAGGATTGGCTTCTCCGCGCTGCCTATAGTTAGGCACAAAGTGCCTGATGCAGGTTATGTGCAGATGATCGACGTCGTCGGCAGAAGATGAAGATATGGGTTTAGCACTGAAGGTGCAAGTTACAGAGAGGTAAAAAATGACCGTGAGAGGACGACACTCTGGATGTAATTCCTAGGTGTGCCGAGAAAAATCCCAATGCAAAAATAAAAAAAGATCTCCAAAGATGAGCAATAAAAAGGTTTTATAATTACACACAGACTCGGGGAAAGCTAACAGGCTCTTCAACAAGAAAGTCTGGTGGTGAAAGAGGCTTAGGAGGCAAATGAAATGGCTCACAAAGAAATCAAAGAAGATGATATTGAAATTGAAAACTTAAGACAATGTACATATTCCCTAGTATGGTCGGCAAATTTGTTACTGGACAATCTACCGAAAGCGAACTTAAGGCATGATCTCCCTAGTTCAATGCGAATCTAAAACAAATCAGATAGAATACAAATCTACCTTGCTAGATCCAATTAGAGATTGAGAGATGTAGACATCTTACCATTCAGATCTGTAGATCTCTTTCTCCCTCGTCGATCCAAGTTCCACGGTCGTCAAATCCGAATCTGCAAGACCTGTCAGGACATGCAAGAGACAAACAAGCAGTGATAGTACATCTACACAATAATTGATCTAAGTAAACAGTCAAGGAAGTAAACTATAAATATCAAATGAACAACAAGACATTTATGGAAAGAGTTTTGTATTACTGTATAAAAAGTGGAAATACATAGAAGAGTGAGGATTACAACCAAGCCCTAACGTCGCAATCTTCTTCCAACAATCCAAGCCAATGCCTCTAAGGAGAAATGGGTGCCTACAATGGATGGATGATGATCTCCTAAGCTTTATTTTACCAGCATATGGATGCTATAGCCTTCCTCCCTTTGGAATGGAGAGGGATCTTGTATTTATAGGACCAAGTGGATAGAGTAGGTTGAGGATCATGGGGAGAGGGCTAAGGGATCTTCCCATTAGGTTAGGGAACCAAAGGCCAGCTCACCTAGGATTTAGGGATAGAGATCCACCTCATCCAACTTCTAGAATTCGCTCGAAATCTACCTTTATCTCATTAAAATGACTTCGGCGTAGGCTACATGAGGACAACATGCGTTGGTGCTTCTTGCTCAAAGACAACATGCGGCAGCCTAATTAGGAATGTGGATAAAGGACATCAACTTTCTCTAACTGACTAACTTGATCATGGGACTTCAGGGATTGAGACACTGAGTTCATGATGGTGATATTTTAGGTGTACCTTGTGGTGTTTCAACTGCAATATGCCAGACACGTAAAAAAACATATTTTCAATTCATAAACATATTTATACTTGGAAATTATGATAATTAACAAAAAAACAGGCCATATGCATCAATATAATATTAAAAAAAAAGTAGTATGGATGAAAATGGTTGCCTAATTATCTTTTAAACCATGTGCTAAATCAATTTCCCTTTGAGTGAGATGTGTATCTCGTGTAAGCTCAACTTCTTTGACCAATGTAGACACACCTTCCCATGTTAACCTAGCATTATTAGATTCTTTACATCGTTCAATCCATACCTTCATCCAATCAAGATTGTTTGCAATGTATAAATGTATTACATCCCACTCTAACCCAACTATATTAGAAATAAAAAATTCACATATAATTACTTACCTAGCAATACATTCATATTAATAATGGAATATGAAAGAAGACTAAAAATTAAATAAGTACTACATAAATAATAACAATAAGTCAAATGTATTATAAATATCCACCATATACTGACATCTGACTTTCCTCATTCTACCTTTCCCCACCATGTGCTCCCCTTCAAATTTGTTGATGGATTTGACATCCCAAATGCGATCCGCATTAATACTTGCAGCTATTTGAGGACTATACTGAGTAATATAAACCATGGTTTGATATACCATATATCCATCTACCATAGAACCCTCTGGATGTGTTCTTTGTCTGACCAAATCCTTGAGTGATTTCAAGTGCCTCTCAACCACCCACATTGACCTTGTGTGTATAGGTCCACACTTTTCAATCTCCTCAACTTGATGTATGAGGTAGTGTTCTTGTGCATTGAAAAATGAAAGAGGTAGATACTTTTTCATTTCACACAATAGACAAGGAATTTGTCTCCTCCAATACTTTATACCTTCTTGATCTATTTCTTTAGATGAAAACCATCTACAAATGATGAAAGAAAATAACAAGTTTCAACAAAAAAGTATATATTACATTACAAGTAAAACACATGAATGCAGTAAAAAATAAGTAGTACAACGAATTAATGGACAAATTACACATTGCATATAAATCACCACTTACATCATATAACTTGTTTGACATTGTTGTCAAAGTTTTCTAGGAGAGCTAGAGGTAGAACATACTGCAACCAAAAAAATGATCAAGCATGATTTATTCCCAAATTAATTAGTAGAGAAAAAAAAAACACAAACAATATGTTTCACTAGTATACAAATATATACACCAACATAATTACCTTAATGAAGGTATACCATTCATGAGTTTTTACCCCACCTAGTTCACCTTTCTTTGTTAGGATATCCTTCATGTTTGAAGGAAAACCAATGGGTGATTTGATTTTCTCAATAACCTCTTTAACATCCTTGCTTTGTTGCTCTGTCAATAACCATGGAAGGGAACTTATATTTTTGGCATCTCCATCGCTATTTGAATGAATCACACTCTGCATTGCATGATTGGCCTCCTTAATGTCATTACAAATCTTGGTTATTTTTTCTTTATCTCTTCTTCCATCTAATATTCACCATAAGGTATATGTTACATTCTTTCTGATGTGCATTGTATCAAAGACATGAACAATTTCTATATGCCCATAGTAGGGGAGCCTATATAATTGCTCAGGATAACTTTTCATTCCTCGTGGAAGCACCTCATTATTGATGCCTTGATCATGAACTTCAATATGAAGCATAATTAAAGATATTAGAACAACACTTGTCAATTAGTAAAGTGATCAAAATGCATTAAAAATATAAAATATTCCAAACATTTCATGCATATGATACATAGAAAATTTGATCCATACCTTGACGATATGAGTATCTTTTATATTACTTCTTCCATAGACGAGGTGTCATTCTTCGTGGTTTTAGTCTAATCTTTTCTTTCCCATTGAAAAGATATTTTCTAGTTCTCTAACACCAAGCAAGTGCCCATACTCATCAAACACATCCTTGCGTAAACTTCTTGAATGACGAGATTTCATCTGAGGACCACAAAATGGACATACAGATTTACCCTTTGTTTGAACACCTACAAGAGATGTATTAATTTGTATATCAATAATTTTAAGTATGTATAATGGAGGGATTATTTAAAAAACATGCATGATATAAAGTTCGTAAAATTAAACACTATTAAAGTGCAGGGAAACATTATTATAACATACCACATAAATGTGTTATTCCCAGCGCAACGTGAATTGTCCATAGAAGCATGACATGGAATTGAAATTTCCTTTGTGCTTTTTCTGGTCTAGAGATATCATACATAGTCACACCCCTCCATAAATCTAGTAACTCATCGATAAGAGGCTGGATATATACATTCATATCTTTGACCTGGTATTTACTTATTTGATTGGATATACAGTATACAATTACTACATATATGAGTAAATAAAAATATATAAGACATTATTTTAAAACATAATTGAACATATATTAACAAACAAAAAAACATAACACGTAATTATGAAACAAACAACACAAATGAGATGTTACCGTGTTAAAAAAAATATTCTAAACAAATTAATACATAAAACAATCATTGCCAACATTATGTGCTCCTTCTTTATTTACATCCATGGAGGAATGTTATTGTTAATAACAAAAGCAGGCCACACTGAGTTAACAAATATGAGCTCTCCAAATGGATTGACACCATTAGCTGCAAATGAAAGCCTAAGATTGTGAGGTTCTTCTTTGAACTTTGGCCATATTTACTCTATCTTCGTAAACATAGATCCATCCACGGGCATTCGAAGAATACCATATTCACTTATGTTATTTGCATGGTAATCCATTAATTGTGCTATGCTTTTGCACCTGAACAATTGTCGTAGACGTGGAATTATGGGAATATAACAAAGAACCTTGCGAGGCACCTTTTTTGTTACTTTATCAACTTGATATATACTCTCTTCACATTTTGGGCACTTGTCTTTCGACGAATGTTCTCTATAATAAAGAATATCATCATTAGGACATGCATGGATAGCTTGATACTCCATTCCAACATCTTTCAATAAGGCATGCAAATCTCAGTATGTGAGAGGTAGAACATTTGACAGTGGTAACGAAAATTCACCTAACAATCTACAACATAAAAAAATAGTACTTGTTAATGTAAAGAATATTAGTCATACATATTACATCGAAATGTTACGGCTGATGACGATCAACTAACATTAAAAACATGGGAAAAAGGGAAAACTTGTCGTCATGTACTAAATGTGACCAAATATATTACATGCTTTAGGAGCTATGCGACACATGTGTTTGAAAAACCATTTACAACCTTTATGTTCACCAACAACAGTATAGTAGAGAGAAGACTTGTTTCTGAGCCTTCATAAAGAGGTTCACTAGCCCTCTGAAGTACATGTATATCATAAGCACCATAAAATTGGTTTCCATCATCATCCATTCCAACATTATTAAATGCCTCCTAGATAAATCTATTTTTCCAATATTCTTCATCTTCTTAAACTGTGTTATCGACATCATTATCTTATTCCATAGGATCATTAGCTCGATCCTCAATATGCTCTCCATGTTCTTGAACATGTGCTTCTACAAAATGCACCTCTTCCTCCCCGATCAATTCCCTAGGGTGACCAATCTTTAAAGATACAAAAATCAAATTAATATTAGTGTATATAACAATTATTTAAATGATACCAACATTCACAAATATAATGTAGGAAAACAAAGACAACTTATATCAGAGCAAGAAACAAAGGAAGCTAGTCAACGATGAAGCTTGTGCAATTGATCAAGATATTTAAGAACATGTTGAAAAAGTATAGAAAATATTAACTTTTTTTTACGTGAAGGAAGAGGTACACTTTCTAAGATATATAGTCACAATAACTATAAAAAAAACATATTGATCTTATTTTGCCTTCATCATTATAATGTCATATTCTTCTTAATATCACTTGGAGAGTACAAGTTTGAAGTGGATGACAACTTTCCATAGCCCAATTTGGAAATCATGGTTTAATTTACAAGGGGTTGTCAATAGTTAAGGGATTAAAGGGGGTTAAACATTTTGACAAGAAATATCAAGAACTCAAGGGTGCTAATATTACATGGACCATTAAGTTTGTTTTGTTGTTTCCTAAGCTAGTATTTGATGAAGTTAATAGGTAGATTTATGAGGATCTTTATGAGGAAGAACTTACCATCTTCTTTCCAAAAGGAAAATATCCCAAGAACAAGTTGCTATACAATTCATCATGGAAAGACTTGCTTCATTTATCATGGAGATGGAGATGGAAAAGTGACATACTGTTTCTAAGCCCAAGGTTCAATTACTTTGACTTTGGAGCTATAGGATGAACTTGTCAATTAGTAGAATGTCTATATGATTGAGTTGAAGAGAAGTCGTATAAAAATTAGGGAGGATCTAGATGTACTAAGGACTAGTATAAGAATAAGACATTAGATCAAGGCATACAACTAGGTAGAAGTTACTATTCTTTACAAGATGATGAGAATGAATATGTTAAATGGTGGTGGTTAAATGTTTTGAAGGTCAAGACTTCAAAAAAGATTGTTATTCATACGTGGCTTGCTTTGAAAAATAATGTTAACTTGAGAAATGATGTAGAAGAGATGGACTTAGGGACCTAGTTACTGTATGAATTGCAAATGTGACAAGGAAAACATTACCTAATGGCGATTTTATTCCCTTTCATAGTTCAAGTTTAGAACTTAGTTCCAAAATTATATTCAGTCAATGGAACTTAGAGTTTTACTAATGGTTCCTTTGGACACGGGTGTTCAAAGACTAAGTTTTGGAGACTGGTTACTAATTATCAAATGGATGAAGAATTAGCAACTAATTCCGTAAATGTTGCATTGCAACCTTTGGCATATTTTATCGAAGTGAATTCACACTTGTTTGAGAGGATATCATTCACATGTATTTCGAAAACTAAACACTGAAGTTGATCCACTACCTAAGTTGGGTCTTCGATCAAGTGCTAGGTCCTTATGGCTCGAGGAAACCATCTTCTCATTCCAAGCATGATTGAGGTTTTTCTGTTTCGCTTGGGTTTGAAACCTCTGGTGGTCAAAGTCTATTTCAACAAAGGGACTGGCCGAACCTTGGCCATCCTTGGGCATGAGGTTGTGGGCATCCACCACCTCGAAAACGAGTTGCCTCTTACTCATATTCTCTGTTCACTTCCTCTACCCACAAAAGCAAAAACTTTAAAAAGAAAGAATTGCAGGCTTATCACCATAGAAAAGAATTTGGTTGACTATCGTTAGCCTTTCCACATTTAAATAAGGTTGTCTGGCCATTGTTGATGTTTGAAACTTTATCCAAATAGCTACAGACATGGAAGCCCAACTCTCTCTTTCATAAAGAGAATCAATATGATTCTTCAACAAGTTGCACTATGTAGAAAGCAAGCTTGTAGGGCTTCATGTCAAGCCGAATAGTGAAAATTTACCCAAAATGTATGAGCATAGTATGCTCCTGTAACACACACCTCACGTCCAGACTTCCTTCATCGCTTTTGCATTTTTCTGCTTAGGTGTTATGCAATGAATATGATCTGGAGATTGAGTTGACAAAAAAATATTAAATATCAGTGCTTAAAAATGTAAGGTCAGTGCTTAAAGATTGCAAAGTGTCAAATATACTTACCTAATGTGTAGCCTATTCCAACGAGATTTTGCAATGGTGTTAGGTGGATAAAAATTTTAATTGTACAAGTGATCATGCCAATTTTCACAAATAGTCATTGTAGAGATCAGAAATCAGATTTGTACAGATTCAAACTCAGATCTTCTGCAGATACGAAGCAGATCTTCTGCAACCTCTCTGTCAGAATTGTAAACTCACATTTAATGCATTCAAAGTATGTGACAATTTTATAAATTTTCATAATCCTGTCACTTCACCATGCACTTATGCATTTGCACAACACCTGCCCAGGCCCGGTGACGACATCCCGCCACCTGGTCTAGGAAGACGTCACATGGATTGAGCCAACCGGTGGCTGCCAAAAATGCAACACAAAAATAATAATAAAACTATAAATAATACAGACTATAGATGAACTTTGTAAAACCTGCAATTTTTTTTTATTTGGCCTGAACTAATGCCCCCGAACGAAAACATAATGTCGGGGACATAACAATTTCTTAATAACTCTTTTGACATAATTTGTCATTCAAATATTTCAGAAGATCAAGAATACCCAGCACTGCGACCGATTTTAGGAAAACCTTACAAAATGCCAAGGAAATTACAACTGGTTTTAAGGAAGATGATGAAGAAGTTAATATAGAAACTACAATTATAATTAGTTTTGATGAAGATAATATTGATGAGGATGATAAAGATTGTGATAACATAAAAATCATAATTATTTTTGATGAAAATGATGATATTAACAATCCCAATGATGATGATAATCCAATTATTCTTTGATAAGGATAATGATGATGAGGTGAGGATTGCTTTGATGAAGAAAATATGGAAAGGACAACTAGCTTTGATGACAATAACATGGGAAGGACAACAACTCTACAATGCAGAACAAATCTTAAATCTTATATGAATCTTATTAGAGCATGGTTTAAATGCACACATAGTACAAATAATCCAATAAAATTGAATGGAAATTTTGAATAATCAACACTTAAATAAATATAAGTATGCTTCCACTGTAAAAAATTATCAAAAAACTGCCTAATGGCACTTGAAATATGACTTGGGGTTCAAAGACCCCATAGAGAGAGCATGTATCATGGGTGGAGGTCTTATTCACAACACTTATTTAGAAGGCCATCATTTTGTGGCATAAGGCCCTTGTTTTCTAGTAAAATTTTATTAAAATTCATATAGACATTTTCAAATTAAAAATGAGAAAAATAAAAAATAATGAAAATTGATTATTTTGTTATTTTGTTTATGATTAAAAATGATTTAATATTATAAAATCTCTCTCTTATATAAATCTATTTATTTTTATTAAAACATTAGATATCATTTTATGCATACCATGCTTTTCATGAGCATTGTGCTAATAGAGAAACCTCCCACTCTTAAACATGTTTAACTCGGACAAAAGATACTCTTTCTCTTCATAGGTTGAGCTAAACCCTAGCAACAAAGGAATCCCATGAAGCTAGTTTTTGAACATGTTTTTCTTGAAGAGAGGGAGAAGAGGTATCTTTAATTTCTACTAATACACCATCATAGATGTGTCTATGACGTGCTGTTGGTTTGAATTTTGATGTGGATACATAGATAGGAGAGAGACTTGGCCTCAAGAATTCCCAAGCACCTACACATCATCTACAAAAAAGACACTAGTGTAAAAAATTAGTGATTACAATTATTGCATGGAGAAGTCTTTGACCACAAGTAATGAGGAAGGTCCACCTTTCCCCCATGTATAGTTGTTGTATCATGTAATTGTAGTATTGAAGCGTGGATCCATGAAGACGGTCTAAATATGAACATAGCCACCTAAATACAAAGGTGGATCTATGTCAAAACTGGAGATCAGAGCCATAGAGAACAAACTGGATCTATGTCTCATGTAATGTCCCCATTCAAATAATTGCATAGTAAGACAATCCCATCAATTCTACTAGTTTCCTAGGTTGGATGGGCACATGTGGAATTGCAATAAGGAAGCTAATAAATGATGTTTAGACATTACAAGGGTTCAAGTATTTAATAAATAGGTTGAATAAAGAAATTCAAGAGCAATTATAGGTGGCAAATGGTTTTGAGGACATTTGGAGGATGTGGGACCCACACTAGCTTGGTTTCTCACTGCTACATGGAAAATCTCTCTTGCCATTTTGATTCCATGGGAAGGAAAACATTATTGGGTGAGTTGGTAAAGCATACACATGGCATGGAGCATCTTATGTCGAAATGGGATGGAATGGTAACCTCCATGGAAGAGGAAGAGTCAAATTGGAAGCTAGTGGACACTTGGGCTAGATTCCCTAGCCTTATGACAACAATGATGGAGCATCTATGACATATATGACAAACATCAGATCTGAATTCTGACATCTGACCATTATGACATGTCGGCCCCAAAAATAGGCTCAAGGAAGGCACTCATGGGAGTTGGAGAATCCAAAGAGACTCCTACTCAAATTGGGAGAAGATGGAAGGTTGGAAACTAGGAGACAAGTGGCAAATGTGGAATATTTCCTAAGTAGAAATATATAGACGCTAATGGGAGGAATTCAACCCTTAGAAGGCTAATGTTGGTTATAAACTATAGAAATCAAGTATTAGAATGGATTTTGATGATTTGAGAAAAATTGCATTTGTGAAGAGAGAGCTAGTAGATGACTAGTTTCTTGCCTTAGCCAATTTCGAGGGTGAAAGATTCCCATCCAAGTTGGTGTTTGGAGAGGCCACTCAGGTTTTTCATGGTGCTTTAATGGAGTTTGTATTTTCAGGTAGCAGCTATAAGGAAGCTCATGGTTTGGTTTAGTGCAACACATTCTCTCAACTATTTTCAGTTTTGATGGCATATCCACACTCCTTGAGGGATTGCGCTTTGGGTGAGATCTTGTACTCATTGGGAGAGATTCATATGATATATTTCTGAATGTAATATCTTTATATCCTTTGTTGTTCATATTCAGAAAGTCTCAGGTCGAAATATCCATTGCTTGTATGTAAAAATCTTGATTAATGAGCAAACAATGACCATTTCCCCACTACATTGATGTATACCTTTATGATGCTAATGATTTCGAATGAAAGGATGATTCTTTGATACATTTGTGATTAATAGACTTCCATGGATGTATATTATAAGTTTCATATATAGTACTTGAGCACTTGAAGTCTTTCCACTCAATTTATTTGCAATTTGAGAAGAAATAGGGCCATTTCCCCAAGGGTTGAATTGGTGATTTTTGCAGCTGAATGGGAGAGGGTTGGAACAGACATAATAATCAATTAATGGTACATTGGGAACCTTATTAACATTATTAATACATTCCCTACCTCTGTTCAGAAATTCGAGAGAGTTTGGAAGCATTTGGAAGGCCATTTTTCGGTGTTTACCCAAGGGGGATTTGATGCACATTTGCTAGTTAATTTCCATACATTGACCAGAATATAAAAAAAGTTTGCAGAAGTATTTGGAGGGTTATAAATCATCCATGAACTTAATATTTAAGTCTCAATATCAGTCATATACCCTTACAGAATATTTGGGAGCATTTGGGTTAATTTGGAGACCAAAACAGCAAAACTAGTCAAAGGTCGAAATTGGGGAAAAAGTGGAAAATTTGGCATTTTAATAAATTTTTAAAAAAGAGTCATTACAAGTGGTATCATAGAATGTTCTTGGCACCTTATGGTCTTAACAAGAAGTCAAAAGAATAAACCACCACCCTTTGAACCAGTAGTTGAAGAGGTTTTTGTTGAAGAAGAGGTAGTAGAAGAAAAAAGAGTTTTTTTTTTTAAACCATGGGTAGAGAGGAGGAGGAAAACTTAAGACATAAGGAGGAACTTGTTGAATCCTTAAAACCATGTTTTGATGGAATTACCATGGGTATGCAAGTGATGAGTAGATAGTTGATGAAAGGATTGGAATTCTTGGGTAGCCAACTTGTAGGCATAGGGACGATGGGAGATAATAGTGGTTCACACTCAGGAGAAAGGAGGAACATGGGTGAGCATTTTTTCTCAAGTACAGGACCCCATAATAGACCTGATGAATTTCAAAGAACACAAAAGAATACTACACCTAAATTTCGCACACCCAAAGAAGAGCCTGATGTTCAGATGGATAATAGTAAACTAGCAAACGAATGGAATGCATTGAGTGAAGAATGTAAACGAGGTCTACCATTTAGTCAATACATTGATGCTATATATAAAATGAAAAGGTAGGATGACAATAGGAGTCCATTCCAAAACAGAGAATTAAATGGTGCTATTAGTAAAATGTCAGTTCCTACTTTTGATGGTTCCTCTCAAAATTCTGCTAATACTTGGGTGCAAAAATTAGATGTGTATTTTCAGCTGAATCCTATGTTGGAAGATGATGCATTAAAAATGGCTATCTTGCACTTGGAAGGAGATGTGTAACACCCCATATTTCGACTAGACAGGTTTATCCATGAGAGATATTGAACTTTATTTTCTTATTATCTGTTGGACTTAACTAGACTGAGTAAACTATACTTATGACACGATACACTTGATTATATGTTGCTACCATGTGTATGTCATTACTATGTTATGTTGTCACTATGAATATGATGTTATGATATTATGATATTACTATGTTCATTCAGTTAATAGGTTATGGTTATCATGAGATTCATTGCTTTTATGATGACAATATATGTTTTAACGTTTTCATTGATGGAATGTGAAATATATGATGTTGTACGTGGATGCCATCCTATGATGAAATTGATTGAATTGTTATATGTCATGCATACTTATAATGAGATAAAATTGTGACGTGAAATAAAATGATGTTGATGATATGGATCAATTGGCAATCGAATGGAGATGCTTGTTATAAAATGTGTATTTTGCAAAATACTAGCCTACAGGATACAAGGGCTATGGGATAGCCGGATACTTGATCTGATATATGGGATAAGAACTTTTCCATGCAGTAAAACTTAGCAACCAAAATTGATGATACGATGACACAAACCAATAATCTCGATAGCAGTGACGTATGAGTTGATAAGGATGTAGAACCAGTATGTTGAGAGGGATGCATGTATTGCCCACCCTATGTTTCTATGATACCCGGGGTCATGGGAGGGCCATGCTAAGACACGCATGGTCAGATGCCTGCTAGGAGAGGTTAGTTTTGCTATTTAGTCGATGCTATCGCTCTTAGATTCTTATGTGGTCAGGTCGGTGAATCCGACATCCACTTGTGTACTAGTAGAGGAAGGATAGGGAGGATGTGGATGTAGGTTAGGATGGGAGGATATGCTACTTAGTAATGTTGAGGGTTGGATATTCTTTGATCTTGAGTTAGTGGGAGTAGATACCCTTCCTTGTACTTGATTGATTAAACTAATGTAAACATAAAGACAATGATGTGAAATCGTAAAGGTTTAACTATTAAATAATCGAGGATTTTAAAGTAATTATACTATATATTATGCTCTCTCTTCTGCATGGGGGTAAATACTATTATTAGTGTTGGATCATAGGCCGCAACTATGGCAAAGCTGCCAAGTTTTAGGAAAAAGCACTAAGTTTTGAAGGAAAAGTGCTAATTTTGAGGAAAAGCACCATTTTTGGGCAGAAATGAACAGTGCGCAGTACGGCGCTAGATGGACGAGCTCACCGTAGATTGCAGGCCAGAAATCGTGGAGCTCACGCGCACAAGTCAAAGGAAAGAATAAATAAGGTGGCCTAGTAGAAAGCTCAACCACCACAGTAAATGAAATGGTGGAATAGAGGGCGCAGCTGCCCTCATTAAGGCAAAGTACAGGAGTTATGGTTGCTCGGACCAAGGAAGAGCAATGGGCTAAAGCATTGAATGCGAAGGACAAGGAGCAAAGAACGATGAAGCGGCACCCATACCCGCGATCTACGCCGAAAATCGCGGAGTCTACAGGAAGTTGCGACGTGACTGCAAGAGGCGCCTACAGTACACCTAGCCGTGTCCGCGGTTAGGGATTTTGGGGATCACTGTTGGGAAAGGCCCACAGTTTTGTAAAGGTGCGACCCTCGGGGCCACCTATATATATGTGTAATTGAAAAGGGAAAAGGGTTATATAGTTACTGAGTTACACGAACAGTCTAAGTTGAGGTCTGAGTCATTTGTATTGCTGTATCTTTTAAGCTGTCAATGATCATTTTGTGCATGTAAGAAGGCCACGATCTCACAGGAAGACCGCTTGGGGAAGGGCCATTGCATGTATCGACCAGTCGCAAGAGGACTGAGAGGGGAATGTAATTGTATGTCTTTGTCATGGTAATATCTGTAGAAGAAGAGAATAGATATAAGAGAAGGGCTCCCAGCTGTGTGCGTGGAGTTTCCCAGAAAGATCTAAGGCTACAGCTGTGTGCGCAACGGAACTGTGTTATCCCCATCTCAAGATAATATAAAACACAGTTCCCGTGGACGTAGCTTCCCTCCTGGAAGTGAAGCACATAATTCTTGTTGTTGTGGTGATGCTTTATGTGATTGCATTTCTTTCTTTACTGTCTATGTTTCTATGAATGTTTCACTATCTTTATGAATGATTATGTAAAGTAAATCCTGGAAGCTCCCTTAGAAGTTGTACTTGTGCATTGTCGAAGGATTCTGTAAGAACACTGTTTCCGCAGCACTAAAGGAGTGTGTTACTATGCTGTGGCACAAGGGTAGAGACAATACATAGTGTATCGGAGGTAGCGGGTAAAAGACTTGTGTGCAGGTGCAGAGCTACCACGCAGCTCGACTGAGAAGAGTGAGTTCCAGCGCTGTAGCGCTGGGAGACCTGTGAAAGAGTAAGACACTCTGTTCAAGGGTTACCTCCAAGAAGGGAAGAGAGAAGACTGTACACTCCACACCACCTAGGTTAAGGAAACCTGATTCCTTAGCCCCCCGATAGCCACTTCGGGTGAGACTTTGGGCTGCTGCGCAACTCGTTTCCGAAAGGGCCAGTGCGCCAAAGGGGTGTTTGTTGCTGCGCATCCTGAAAACCTAGGTCTGTCCAGAAAGCAACCAACAAATGGTTCCATTGCCGGCTTTAACCCTATTATTTTGAAGGCAATGTGGTGCTGGAATCCTACAGCTAAAGAAATTCAAGAGTGGTTTGATTCAAAGGCTAGAGAGTTTGCTGAACATGAAAATAGAAGCCCTAGGCTTCAGACAGAGGACTAGTTGCAGAAGCATATTTATACTGAGCTTCACGAAATCTTCTTTGTAACATTTGCACTCGAGTTGCATGAGTGGGTATCCAAGCTAGCAGATACTAGACCCACTGTGCATGTTGATCAACCTATCATTTGGATGCCTGAGCTAGTTAGCATTTTGAAGCGGGTAGATAATCCTGTGTCCCGTGCAGTAGACTTTTGGTTGAACAATCTGCTGGAAGGCTTCATCACCAAGTTTGCAGTAGATACAAGAAAGAGCTTCAGCGAGGCTGAGAGGAGCTTCTTCAAAGCATACAGGGGTAAGTTCTTAAATTCTCTGAACTTGTGGATTAAAATGCTCTTATATGAAAAAGGAAAACTATGCATAGCTTCCGATGAATAGCATAGACAAGTAATGTCCGCGGATTCTGATAGTGATCTCGAAGTTATTGGTTGCACTCGTAGCAAAAAATGGTATAAAGTCGGCCTCGACCAGCATTCTTTTGAGTCTATCCCAGAAGATAGCCGAGCTCGTAGAGCGAGCCATATATAGAGACAAGAGAGTGCTCATATCCCTTATCACCCTTTTACACTGCAAAAGCCAGACGGGGCTCAGCATAACCCCGCAGTAACACCCTCTAGTAGCCCGCATGGTACTTCTAGTACCTCAGCCCCACCTTTGTTTAACCATCCCGGAGGCAGTGCCACAGCACCTCCACGTCAACCTAGCGCAAGAAGGATGGGTGATGACATGAAGCTACCAACCTTTAGAGGAACATGGCTAGAAGACCCTGAGCAGCACTGGTTTCTATGTGAAGCCATTTGGACGATTAAGCCAATCAATGATGATGCTGTTAAGCTGGTTCAGTTAGAAACCACACTAAGAGAGAGAGCCTTAACCTGGTTTATGAAATACTCAGCAGCACAGAATAGGACGCTTGCTGATGTAAGCAGTGCTATGATTAAAGAATTCAAGAAACCTAGATCAGAATCACAGTGCATAACAGAACTCAAAGACATAAAACAGTTACCTACAGAATCAGTATGGGACTTTGACCAGAAGTTCAAAGCCTTGATAGATCAAGTAAGCTTTGAGTTTGCACCACAGCAACATAAGGAATGGTTCATTGCTGCGCTGCTTCCTCATATTAGACTTCCTCTTATGCAACAGAATCTCACTACTCAAGAACAAGCTCTAGAGATGGCTATGAAACTAGAAGCTTCACCAATTGCTCGAACAAGCAACGATGTTGCGCAGTTGCAGAACCAAATAGCAAACCTAACTTTGCAAGTGCATGATATTAAGAAAGGAAAGGATGTTAAAGAAGAAATTTGGTGTACAAAGTGTAGAGCATAAGGACATTCAAAGGACCATTGTCCTGTTTTCATAGATTATATTGCAACTAGAGCACCTAACCCTTTACCACAGGCTCAGGGGCGGCCTTGGTGTGAAATCTGTAGAACTAGAGGCCATAGACCACAAGAGTGTCACTTGTTACAGAAATATGTACAAACTCCAAAGAATCTATATTGCAATTTCTGTAAATCATTAGGCCATGATGAGAACAATTGTAGAGCATATGACCTTATGATAGAAAGAAAACATGATGTTTATAGAGTACAGTCAGAACCACAGGGACCCACAGCAGGTCCGCAGTATGACCCAGCTCACGAAGGCCGAGGAGGAAATTACAGGGGCCGGGGATGCGCAGGAGGTTTTGGTCGTGGAAGAGGACAGATCACTTGCTATAACTGCGGATCTCAAGGCCATTATGCAAGGGATTGCCAAAACCCTACAACCACCTGCAGATACTGTAAATCTTATGATCATGTCATTGAAGAATGCCCTCAGTTGATGGCCAAGATGCAAGAAAAGAAGCCACAGGTTAACCATAATATTCAGTTGATTGCAGCAGAAAAAAGAGAACCAGATCCCACAGTTAATATAGTGACGCGCAGTGGTGCAACCACTGGTGCACCAGAGTCGGGAACTAGAAAGCCAACAACACAATGGGTGCGCCGCGCTAATATTAAACCATCCCCGCTTGACCTACAGAAGCAAAAAGAAGCATTCAAGCAAGCTCAAGAGTATTTCTCAGATCCGCGAGCTTCAAGTTCTGTCGCATTACTGCACAATGATATCAGACCGCGTGTTCCAAGTGAAGAGAACCTGGTACAAGAGCAGGCTACTACATCTGGAAGGCCTGATGAGGAGGATACACTAGGCAGTGTTCATGCTTTCTTGACAAGCTGCTTAAAGTTGTTGCGCAATGAAAAAGAAACTATGGAACTCCAACACCTGTTGGATCAGTGTCAACAATCTACTTCGATGAACACAGCGCAACGTGCTCTTCATTAGATCAGGAGTCATACTAGAACTGGAAGAGAGATAAGACTCACAGCATAGATTGGATCATTTGAAATGGATGAAGTCATTTTGGATTTAGGCTCAGAAGTTAATGTTCTCACCATGCAGACTTGGGAACAGATGGGTAGTCCTCAACTTATCAGATCTCCTATCCATCTAAGACTAGCAAATCAACAACGAGTTTCTCCATTGGGTAGATTACCTAATGTACCCATTGATATTGAGGGAGTAAGAAGTTCTGCAGACTTTGAAGTAATCAAAATTTTGGATGACAGTAGACCTTACCCAGCACTTTTAGGCATAGACTAGGCATTTGATAATCTGGCTTTCAATAATTTGAAGAAAAGACAGATGACCTTTGAGGATGACAAGATTAGGGTCATTGCACCACTTGATCCCCTTCAAGGACCACGGTATATTGAACCCATTCGAGCAGAAGAAGAAGTGCGCCACATGGAAAGTTTGTATCAGATGACTTCTAGTCATAATGATTATGTCAATCCCACAACGGACGGCCATATCAGCTGGCGATGCAATAGCTCATGTGCATCAAATTCAGAAGCAGGACTGGAAAACTGGCAGAATCGCTTACATGAGGTTTCTGCAAGGCGTTACGCCATGACGACTAAATCCATTCGTTGGATTGGCACAGAATTGAATAACACTCCAATCTTTGATGGTTTAATTGGAGTAAGTGAATTCATACATGCATATGAACAAGAAATCCCAGATGAGCAGCGCATACAAGCATTGGATGTAGCACTGCGCGCTACACCCGTAAGATGGTGCGGTGCGCATAAAGAAAATATCGACACATGGAAAGACTGTCGCAGGTTGATATTGCACAGATTTCAAGAGACTACAGCAGGATTTTTGCGCAAATATGATGGACAGAGTGACCCCAGGTCACACGTTGAAGCATGTATTCAACAATGGTCAGATATTCCAGAGGATGAGTGGGTTCACCTATTCATCCACACGTTGGATATAGTTCCAAGGAACTGGTACACTGAAACAGAATTGCGCAGAGGCACTATCACTTGGCCTCTCATGATTGAAAGTTTTCAACTCACTTTCAGCTTTGAGTCAGAACATCCAAGCATCGATCAGGCTTTAAAGTGTATTAGAAAGAAGATATTTGGACGATGTCCTTTACCAGAGTATTCTCAACCAGATTGGGCTGTCCAGATGGAACATGCCCTGGAATGCTATAATTTCACCACTGAAGAAGAGGATGATGATCCTCGCAACATCAATATTCCAGAGTCAGAAGGGACACGCAAATTCGAAGGCCCTCAGCTTGATATCCCTGCCATTACAGAACACATCAAGCTCAAGAAGATTAACATTGGTACAGAAGCCGAACCCAAGTTTTCCTCTATAGGAGATTATTGGGATGATGAAACTGTTGGCCATATTGCAGATTTACTACATGAGTACCAAGATATCTTTCCTACCAAGTTTACAGAAATGAAAGGCATCCTAGGAGATTTAGGAGTTATGCGCATACCTTTGAAAGCGGATGCTAAGCCAGTAAAACAGCGCCCGTACAGGTTGAACCCGCGATATAAAGAGAAGGTCAGAGAAGAAATTGATAAGATGCTCGCAGCTGGTATCATTGAGCCAGTAGAGGAAAGTGATTGGATTAGTCCTATGGTGGTACAAGAGAAAAAGACAAAAGGTGAATAAGAATCTGCGTGGACCTACGCAAGCTCAACGATGCATCAGCGCATGATCCATTTCCTACGCCCTTTACAAACGAAGTGCTTGACAATGTTGGAGGACAAGAGGATTACTCCTTCACTGATGGCTTTTCAGGATACCATCAGATCAAAATCCATCCAGAGGACCGCCATAAGACCACTTTTGCGACTGAATGGGGCTCATTCCAGTATACAATAATACCCTTTGGTCTTAAAAACGCTCCTGCTATTTTCTCTAGAGTCGTTGTTGCTGTTTTTAAAGAATTCATTCATAAGTTTCTAGAAGTCTATTTTGATGACTGGACTGTGTTTGGTTTACTAAAGAACCATATAGGGAATATAAGGATGATGTTAGAAAAATGTAGATAGTATCAGATTTCCCTTAACTTGAAAAAATGTATTTTCTGTGCTCCTTTTGGTATTTTGTTGGGTCA
The DNA here is from genome assembly GCA_027924585.1 of Larix kaempferi. Lineage (NCBI taxonomy): Eukaryota > Viridiplantae > Streptophyta > Pinopsida > Pinales > Pinaceae > Larix > Larix kaempferi. The sequence goes on from BSBM01000510.1 coordinate 9,511,503, forward strand.
CATTGTGTGCAGACAAGGACTCATGATGGATCCTGCGAAGGTTGCCATCATTGCTAACTTTCCTGCGCCCAACTCAGTCAAACATTCCAATGGACAGAAGAATTCCAACAGAGCTTGGACACACTTAAAGGAAAGATGGTCACAGCACCTATTCTAGTTTTCCCAGACTAGAGAAAACCCTTTCATGTTCATGTAGATGCTTCTTCCATAGTATTGGGGGTTGTACTAACACAACCGGGAGAAGGAGGTATTGACCACCCCATTGCTTACTCTAGAAGAAAGCTGCCTACAGCTGAGAAGAACTACACCACTACAGAAAGAGAAGGACTCGCTATGGTGTATGCCTTATAGAAGTTCAGACACTATATGTTGGGTGCTCATTTTAAAATGTATACTGACCATTTTGCTTTGAAGTACTTGGTCAATAAGCCAGTGTTAGGGGGAAGAATTTGCTACTCCTCTTCCAGGAGTATGATTTTGAGATTATTGTGAAGCCAGGTAAATTGAATGCAGGACATGACCATTTATCTAGGATAGAGTCAGGGGAGGAACCTACAAATTTGGAGGACAATCTGCCTGATGCGCAGCTATTTTCTGTTCAAGCAGCAGATGAGTATTATTCCGATATTCTTGAGTTTCTCAGTACAAGGCAAGCGCCAGTTGAGTTCACAATGCAGTAGAAGAAACAACTTGTTGTCAAAGCCGTAGACTTCACTTTGATAGCAGGCCAGCTCTATAAGTTGGGCCCTGATGAAGTCTTGCGCAGATGCATTTTACCGCATGAGAAGAATTCCATAATCGTAGAAGCGCACTTAGGAACCGTAGGAGGCAATTTCGCAGGAAAGCCGACTGCGTAGAAGATCTTAGCCACAGGTCTTTGGTGGCCAACATTGCACAAGGATATTAAGGAACTCTGCAAGTGTTGCGATGTGTGCCAGCGAACAGGAAAACCTTCAAGAAGAGATGAAATGCCGCTAAGACCCCAGATAACAGTGCGTGCTTTTGATAAGTGGGCCATTGATTTTGTGGGACCTATCAACCCACCAGGAAAGAGAACCGGTGTAAGATACATCATCACAGCTACTGAATACCTCACCAGATGGGCTGAGGCGAAGCCAGTTAAGAATTACGATGCTGTCACTGCCGCGTAGTTCATTTTTTAGAATATTGTCACTAGATTTGGATGTTCACTGATTCTAATGAGTGATCAGGGCACACATTTCCTGAACAAGACTATAGAGGCCCTTACTGAAGAATTCCACATTAGTCACCATAAGAGTACACCCTACCACCCTCAAGCTAATGGTACGGTGGAGGCATTCAATAAGATTCTGGAGAATGCCCTGACCAAGATCTGTAATCAACAAAGAGATGATTGGGACCTTAGAGTCACAGCTGTGTTATGGGCTTACAGAACCACATGCAAGAAATTAACAGGTCACACACCTTTCAGTTTGCTGTATGGACAAGAAGCAGTCATGCCCATGGAATACATTGTTCCCAGTCTCAGAATTGCTCAAATTACAGAAATGGCAGATACTGATACTATGAGTGAAAGGCTGTCACAATTGGTTGCCTTAGAAGAAGACAGGCTTTTAGCTAGATTCCATCAACAAGTGCAGAAGGTGAGATAGAAGGCTTGGCATGCCAGGCATATTAAGAATAAAGTCTTTCAGGAAGGAGACTCGGTACTCCTCTATGATAGTAAATTCATCAAGTTTCCAGGCAAGTTTCGTGTACATTGGTTAGGCCCTTTTCAAGTGATGAAGATAACAGAAGGTGGAGCAGTTCAGCTTGCGAAGCTCAATGGAGAGTTGCTGCCCACAATGATCAACGGGAGTCGGCTCAAGCTTTGTTGTGACGGCCACTCCGCCCTGTCAACCTAATCAGCTGCTAAAGTCGTGTAGATGTCCAGTGTAGTTGAAAGAGGCATCGCATTTATCACAGTCTACACAGAAGTCGCTAGACACTTTCAGTCTCTGGCTTCCCGCGCAGTTCCTCGAAACATCCGCGCAGTCAATAAAGCCTGTTCTAAGCGAGCCTATTTTCGCTCTTGCGGAGTTCCCTGGGTTGTCGAACTTTCGCTCTTGCGGAGTTCCCTATTGTCGATTTGTCGCTCTAGCGGAGTTCTCCTCGCCGTGGAGCCCTCCATATGCACAGTTACCCATGCTGAAGTTACCCACCGAAAATTTGAATTGCGGTAGTTCTATAGCTGCGTCTGAGTCTTAATGAAGGATGAGACCGCCATCTAATTGTACTTGCTCTGACAAATTCGGCTTGATTTCCCTAAGATTCGCATTTAATTAAGGAGCTGAAGGCCTTAGCACATCTCCCAAAGGTTGTCAAATCCCATCCCTCGCATTTAATGCACCACAGAGGTGCAGGGGGGAGGGTTGTCAACTCATCCGCTTAGGCGCCAACGGTTATTAGCGCCACCTGTCCGCACCTACTACTACCCTCAGCTATAAATACCCCTCATTCGTATATGCTTGGGTTACTTTCCTTGCTATTGAGTTGTATAGTTTTCCTATTTGAGAGTCTAAGCCATTGTTTTCAGAGCCATGTCGTGTAGACTGCTTCCCTCTGTTTTCAGAGTTCGCATCCTACGTTGTTCTGCCCTTTTCTGTGCAGTATTTGTCATGTATGCAGGTTCATGTTGGAGAACCTATCAACTGAAGAATTCATCCATCACTTCAGAGGTAGAGGGTTAGACTTCGGTATGGCTACCCTAACCAAGATTGTCAAGCTTCCTATTTTCTCTGATCCCAGACAGTCCCTGGGAACAAGGGCATCTCAACAACAGCCCCAGCAGTAGCAGCCGGAGGTACCCGTTCCAGAGCCCTTGGCCACTCTGGTTAACTACATTCCTCTGCACCCAGATGATGCACCCGAGGTGCATATTCCCAATAACGCCAAGTATTTGATTCCGCTGCCACCAATGGCAGAAATCGTGGAAGAAGAAGGATCCTTACTTGGACATCTCCCGCTGGTTAAGTTTTCTGACTTCAACTTGGGAGATTATAGAACGTATCCTCAGTTCATGCTAGATCACTATCTGACGTTGGTCCATAATCTTGTTAAGAAGATTGCTGAATTCATCCCACAGGAATTTGCAGTAAATCTAGACAAGCCTGGACTGTTGAACCTGTTGAAGCTACCGCACTTCAGGCGTAGCAATGAAGTTAATGCGGTTGTCAAGGTCCTATTATCCTGTGTTCACGATGGTTATCTTTGGCTAGGGAGGCCAATTGATCTGAATGTGGACCTGATTCATCGAATTACCGGCCTATCTAAGGTTGGTAAGGACCCCAACGTCCATTTCATTGGTAAAGACAAAGATCGAAAGCTGGCTGCACAGGTGGTGCAGAAATACAAATTGTCAAGAGGAGGTCGGGCTTATGACCTCACTATAGTTGAAGATGAAGCACTCAGATTCACAGGCAGTCTGCTCGTAGGCAGACTTTTAATGAAATACCGACCTAAAGAAGTCCCTGGAGCTGTTGTAGAGCTCACAATTGGAGCTGCGGAGGGAGAGCAGTATAACTAGTGTCTCTTCCTCCTGAATTCATTCTTGGAAGACTATCGGAATGTTCAGGACACCCCCAATCAGCTGTTCCATTTCTCTTAGCTCCTGATCTTGTGTGCCTTTGTCGAGTGGAAGGAACCACCCAACACTCAGTTTCTTCCGCGCCGCTCAGGAGAGGTTACAAGGATGCGCTATGTCAACCTATGGGACTCTAGTAATCCTATGAAGCGCAAGATGAACCGCGCCATGTTCTTTGAGTATTATCATCTTCTCAGGGATACCATCCTGGAGATGCTGAGGCTTACTAAGCAGACGGTAGAACTCTATGGAACAAATTTGGTCTTTTCTACCAACTTGCATGAAATCTATTTCCGCCCTCGCGGAATTCAGTTGGAAGAATGGGCCATAGGGCTCTACCGAATGACTACCCAGGACGTGGAGGACACTATGAAGTCCTGGATAGATGAATGGAAGTAGGCCGCTGAAGCCGCTGCCACGATGCCACCCCCTGAGGTGCCATAGAAAGATAAGGGAAAGGAAAAGATCGGGCAAAAGAATAGTGAAGGTCCGTTCAGACCGGCTACCAAGAAGCAGAAGTTGTCGCACCCCACAGAAGCGACTGGATATCCCTATGAGATCCTTGCTGCAACGCTCAACCAGTACTTGAAGGAGCCATTTCAAGATCTGTGTGCCTCTCAGGCCAATATCAGAAGTGCTCTGGATCTGCAGCTCGTGGAGTTGAAAGGTCTCGTAGGACGAGTTGCGCAGACCCATGTGCCAGCATCTGGCTCGCAGACGCCGCAAGCATCTACAAGCACCGAGCGGGTTGAAGTACCAACAGAAAGGCACACTATCGTCCACATCCCGCCCGTAAGAATGACACTCCCGGATCCTCTGGCTGCACCACAGGTAAGTGCGGTTGGCCCTGTTGAAATAAATTTGTCATTAATTCCATTGGAAACTCTATAGTTGGTTCACGAGCAGGTCTCTACTGAGCTGAGAGCTAGGGAGCTCTCCACATTCCATGCCAATCAAAGACTGCAGACGCAGGAAGTAGGACTAAGGGCAGGCTATAAGGAGATCTCTGCGCAGCTTGCACTTCACGAAGTGCGAGACACTGGGCTAAGGAATGTCATCGATGAAATCACCCAGGAGCTGTCGGCCTGCCAAATTCAACCAGACCTTCCTTTAGTTGAGAAAGTGCAATGCATTGGCAAAAGGGCGAAAGCCCTAGAACAACAAGTAGTTGCTATGGCTGAGGACCATAGAAAGCAGCTCACCGAGTTGGAAGCTCGTGTCGTAGTGCCTCCCGCAGATGATAAGCAAAAATGCCTTGAAGCACTGCGCATAGCTTCTACCCAAATGAAGTGCAGAACAGATGAAGCCCAACAGTTAATGACGCAAGCTATGCAGGCTTGGGCTGAGCTCGAGAAGCTCCCTTCTAAAGTTTCCCTTTTGGAACAGGTGAAAGCAGCAGAACAGTCCCTAACTATTTTGAACGAAGAAGCTAATCCCTTGGAAGGCTTAGCCAAAATGAGAAAGATGAGCGAAGTCCGCAAAGTCCAGCAAGAACTGCACAGGCTCAGAGACAAAGATGCTACTCTCGCCAACATCATTCAGCCGTTTATGGATGAGTATGCTGAACTTGCTGCCCAAGCAAAAGCCAAGGTCAAAGCATTTGCTGAGTCTCAAGAGTTGGTCGATGGCGTGAAAGGAGAAGAAGCTACTTCAGACCTGGTGCAGACAGCCACGAAGTGCGTGCAAGACATGGACTCCGCTATTGCGCAATGGAAGCAAGCCTTCGCTGCGACCCAAGCAAAGTCAGATGCACAAGTAAAATGACCGCAAGCTAGTGCGAGTGGCTCAGAGACGAGCCACAAGTAAGTGTTAGGGGCCTGTTGGAGCAAAAGCTGCAGCTAGGGAAAAGCTGCCAAGTTTTAGGAAAAAGCACTAAGTTTTGAAGGAAAAGTGCTAATTTTGAGGAAAAGCACCATTTTTGGGCAGAAATAAACAGTGCGCGGTATGGCGCCAGATGGACGAGCTCACCGCAGATTGCGGGCCAGAAATCATGGAGCTCGCGTGCACAAGTCAAAGGAAAGAATAAATAAGGTGGCCGAGTAGAAAGCTCAACCACCACAGTAAATGAAGCGGCGGAATAGAGGGCTCAGCTGCCCTCATTAAGGAAAAGTACAGGAGTTATGGTTGCTCGAACCAAGGAAGAGCAATGGGCCGAAGCATTGAAGGCGAAGGACAAGGAGCAAAGAACGATGAAGCGACTCCCATACCCGCGATCTATGCCGAAAATCGTGGAGTCTGCAGGAAGCTGCGATGTGACTGCAAGAGGCGCCTACAGTACACCTAGTTGTATCCACGGTTAGGGTTTTTGGGGATCACTGTTGGGAAAGGCCCACAGTTTTGTAAAGGTGTGACCCTTAGGGCCACCTATATATATGTGTAATTGAAAAGGGAAAAGGGTTAGATAGTTACTGAGTTACACGGATAATCTAAGTTGAGGTCTGAGTCATTTGTATTGCTGTATCTTTTAAGCTATCAATGATCATTTTGTGCATGTAAGAAGGCCGCGATCTCACAGGAAGACCACTTGGCATAAGGGCCATTGCATGTATCGACCAGTCGCAAGAGGACTGAGAGGGGAATCTAATTGTATGTCTTTGTCATGGTAATATCTGTAGAAGAAGATAATAGATCTAAGAGAAGGGCTCCCAGCTGTGTGCGTGGAGTTTCCCAGAAAGATCTAAGGCTGCAGCTGTGTGCGCAGCGGAATTGTGTTATCCCCATCTCAAGATAATATAAAACACAATTCCCGTGGACGTAGCTTCCCTCCTGGAAGTGAACCACGTAATTCTTGTTGTTGTGGTGATGCTTTATGTGATTGCATTTCTTTGCTTTACTGTCTATGTTTCTATGAATGTTTCGCTATCTTTATGAATGATTATGTAAAGTAAATCCTGGAAGCTCCCTTAGAAGTTGTACTTGTGCATTGTCGAAGGAGTCTGTAAGAACACTGTCACCGCAGCGCTAAAGGAGTGTGTTACTGCGCTGTGGCGCAAGGGCAGAGACGATACATAGTGTATCGCAGGTAGCGGGTAAAAGACTCGTGCGCAAGTGCGGAGCTACCGTGCAGCTCGGCTGAGAAGAGTGAGTTCCAGCACTGCAGCGTTGGGAGACCTGTGAAAGAGTAAGACGCTCTGTTCAGGGGTTACCTCCAAGAAGGGAAGAGAGAAGATTGTAGACTCCACACCACCTAGGTTAAGGAAACTTGATTCCTTAGCCCCCCCATAGCCACTTCGGGTGGGACTTCGGGCTGCTGTGCAGCTCGTTGCCGAAAGGGCCAGTGCGCCAAAGGGGTGTTTGTTGCTGCGCATCCTGAAAACCCGGGTCTGTCCAGAAAGCAGCCAACAATTAGTTAGCAGGTATGCATAGGCGGGATGGGGTTTGTTTATAGTACATATCCGACATGTGCATACACTGGCCATGCATGCACACCTTGTACATGTACAATAGTACTAGTGTATAACATACTTGTCATGCTTGAATAGTAGTATAAATGTCATAGATAACTCAATTAAGGATACATCAATCAACGTAGGCAATGAATGGTTAGGTTGTCAATGTGTAAATAAGAGAATTAGTCATTATATGAAAACATTGTAATCAGCAATTAAGACAAGTGGTGTCAGTTAACATTGTCATATGAGAACTGTTATGAATAGGGTAATGGTAGTGTCTAATTAATTAGTAAAATTGTTTAAGCCCTCGAGAGTGTTTTTTTTATAAGAATAAGGAGACTATGTTGATGTTAGGGTACTCATGTGATAAACACATAATTAAAAATACTGTTATTAATTCACTATTTATTATTGTTAAATGGTGATTTAATTATTATTATTAATTAAAAAATGGTGATCTAATTATTATTATTACTTAATTAATAATATTCTAGCAATATTAATATACCTATTGTAACAATTGCAATGTAAGTAAGATTTAAAATATTGATTTATAAATTATTAGTGTGTGATTATTTCCATTTCAAAAGTTAACCATAATAGGATAATAATTCTTGAATGGATGTGATGTGATGGAATAGGTTTTAAATATTATTTATTTATTCAATATGAGTCTTAGAGTTTAAGTTACATGATAAGTTCTCTTGTCGGATTGGTAAACCATTAAGACATACCTTGTCCCAAACTGAAAAGTCAAACTAGAATATATATTATTGTATTATTTTATTCTAAAAACACTAAGTGCAAATATGGTGAATAAACAAATAGTCATTAAAATAGATCTCGAATAGAGAACCCTTAGGTAATATCTCCTACCATAATAAATACTTACCATCGAACAATTAAAGTGCAATAAATTTATTGTAAGTACATTTAATTGTCGGTACATTAAGTGAAGAAATATATTATTATATTGTAAACTTGTATGAATGTTAAAGTCAGGGGATTGAATAATTGAAGAGCTCGAGAGAGGGAATTTGGAGCGGTGGAGTAAGCCTCAAGTCTTCTCGAGGAAGGAACGGTATGTAGGGAAGAGTGAAGGGAGGAGAAGGGGGAGGTTTTCTTTTGGGGGAGAATTGTGATTTTGGAGGTGAAGCTGAGGAAGGGGAAAACTCAAGGCTTGGAGGAGGGGGTAAACTCCAAGGAGGAGGTGGAAAACTCAAGGGGAAAACTACACCTTTGGAAATGTAGTAAGGAAATCTGCTCTCAGGTTATCGGTCTGTGGGATCGGGGGCTAGGAAACTCGTCGGTTTCCTAGGGCCAGCATGATAAGAGCTGGTTGGTAGGGTGGTTCATTCAATCTGTTGCTAAGCTCTAAAGACAAAAATCGGGAAGAAAATCTATAGCAAGCTACGTGACAATCTACAAACTTCTGGCAATAGGTATTTTCCTTGTTAATTATTACACTAATCATATTTTAAGCTTATGCTAAAACATATATATGTGTTGAATCACATATACTGAAACGTGCATGTAAATGGAAATTGATATTATTTTACCTCTTGAATGTTTATGCAAATAACTAGACAGAGGAAACACATCTATAATAATAGGAAAAACAATAAATGATTAAATAATGTTTTTATTTATTTATCTAGAAACAAGCCGTACAAAAATTTAGTTTAGAAGCTTATCAAGTGCTCTGCCAAAAACCAGAGCACTATAATATGCCAATGAATGGTGGTTCCATGGCCTAAAAACCTTGGGTCATGATCAGGTTAGAACATATGGAGAATTTGTTGACAGGGTACTAGAGAGATTTGAACAAAAAGATCTAGAATTTCCTTTCAAAGAACTAGCTCAATTGAAGCAAACTGGGACCCCTACTAAATGTATGTTGGAATTTCAAAAATTATTAGTCAAGGTGGCTGATGTATCTATGGGAAGGTTGGTATTGCTGTTCACTGAAGGTTTGGATGAACCCTTAAAAGTTTTGGTCAAATCCCACAAGCCAACTACATTAAAAGATGCAATGAGCTTGACTAGGGATCTCCAAAATGTGCTTCCTAGAACGAGATTTCCTCCCAAGCCTAACTTCAAATTTGAAAAGAAACCTTGGCAAAGGGATGCATATGATAAGAAACATTGACAAAAAGATTCATTTGAAAGGAATAAAAAAGAAGTACTAAATAGGGATGAACTTCGAAAAAATAAATTGTGCTTCACATGCTTTCAACCATGGACACCGGGGCACAAATGGACTAAAGGGAAGGCTCAATACATAGAAGTATTTTCTGATAATGAGGGGTATGATGGGGGCATGGATGAAGATGGACATATTTCAGATCAAGAGGAGGCATATGAGAGAGTAGTAGAAGAGGAAAGACAAGAAGAAAATCAACCTTCACCAGACAAAGCAAGAATGGCAGTACTTTCAGCAGTACCTCGCTATCATACTATGCGATGCAAGGGTGTGGCACTAGGGAAAAGAACTTCAGTTTTGGTAGATGGAGGAGCCACCCATAAACTCATTGATGCAAATATGGTGGAGAAAAGAAACATACCTATTGAACCATTCGATGGCTTCATAGTTGTCATTCCCAGTCACAACACAATGCAATGCAAAAAATGGGCTCCAAAGCTGCAAGTCACCGTAGGTAACTATACTTTTGTTGATATTTTTTATGTGGTTGATGTTGCTGATACTAATGTGGTTTTGGGAGTGAAATGGCTGTATTCAATAGGAGAGCATATGGTAAATTATCAAATTCCTGAAATGAAATTCTAAGATTCAAAAGGAGTACTAAGAGTTGTGAGAGGGCAGCACACTTATCCAAATGAAGTAGTGACTTGCAATAGTATGAGATCTATATTGAGGCATGGGGACATAGAATGGGTTGTTGAATGTCATATTACATCTACCAAGCCAAATATAAATATTGTTGAACACCCAAAGGAGATAGATAGACTCTTGCAAAAAGATGAAATTTTTTTTAGAGACCTTCCACATGGTATACCACCAGATAGGGGGGTTGAGCACAGCATTGTTTTGGAGGAGGGAACTTCACCCATTCAGATACCACCTTATAGACATCCTAAAAATTTCAGAGGAGAGATTGAAAAATACATCCAAGAACTCATAGATTTGGGACTCATTAGACCAAGCTCTAGCCCTTATGCTTCTTCAGTAGTGCTAATGAACAAAAAAGATGGAACACTGAGAATGTGCATAGATTTTAGAGCCTTGAACAAACATACTATCAATAATAGGTATCCTATTCCTAGGATTGATGAGATCATGGATGAGCTACATGGGGCCAAATACTTCTCCAAAATTGACCTTAGATCAGGGTATCATCAAATTCGAATGAAAGATGAAGATGTGCAAAAGACTGCTTTTCGATGTCATTATGGCCACTTTGAATTTCTTGTCATGCCTTTTGGGTTAACTAATGCTCCAGCCACATTTCAAGCATGAATGAATAGGATATTTTGAAAACAACTAAGAAGGTTTGTTTTGGTTTTCTTTGATGACATTTTCATTTACAGTAAAACATGGGAGGAGCATTTACAACAATTAGAGATTGTGTTGAAAATTTTGCAAGAAGAGTCCTTATTTGCTAAGTTGTCAAAATGTGAGTTTGGGATGAAATAACTACTGTAGCTTGGCCACATTATTAGGCAAGAACGAGTGAAGGTACACATGGAAAAAATCAAGGCTATCTTAGAATGGCCATCACCAAAAAATATTACCGAATTGAGAGGCTTTATTGGCATATGCACCTATTACAGAAAATTTGTGAAAGGATTCTCCAAGTTGACTTCTCCACTCACTGATTTGACAAAGAAGGATGCTTTCAAGTGGGATGAAGAGGCTGAAAAGGCCTTCCAAAAAATGAAAGAGGTAATGAGTAGTTGTCCCATACTTGCACTTCCTGATTTTACTAAACCTTTTGTTGTGGAATGTGATGCTTCAGGTGGAGGAATAGGGGATGTCCTAAAGCAAGGCCAACACCCCATAGACTTTGAGAGTAGAAAGTTGAAACCTCATGAAAAAATTTACTCCATCTATGATAAAGAAATGCTGGCCATTATGCATGCATTGGCCAAATTCAGGCAATACTTGGTGGGCAGCAAGTTTGTGGTGAAAACTGACCACAATAGTCTAAGACACTTTCTCACCCAAAAAGATCTAAATGGAAGGCAACAAAAGTGGGTAAGTAAGATTCAAGATTATGATTTTGATATTGAATATGCCAAAGGAAAGAATAATATAGTAGCAGATGCTTTGTCAAGAAGACCTTATTTTTCTCTCATGGACATTGCCAAGGATTGGAAAAATATGCTACTAATTGAATATGCTAAAGCCAAATTTGCTTGTGATGTGTTGGATGGAATCAAAGGGGATGATAAATATAGGATTTTGAATGGGATGATATATTATAAGGGCGGAATTTATTTAGTTCAGAACTCAAAGCTCAAATACCGAATTTTGTAAGAAGCACATGATTCCCCACTAGCAGGCCATCCGAGGATCTTCAAAACTTATAGACAATTGAGGCAAAGGTTTTTTTGAAAGGGGTTGAAGGAAGATGTTCAAAAATATGTGAATGAATGTAAAGTATATCAACAAAACAAATCAGAACTTACATGTCCAGTTGGTCTATTACAACCATTTCCCATTCCGGAGCAAAAATGGACAGTATCTCCATGGATTTCATCACCGGTTTGCCTAAATATTTGGGTAAGGATTGCATATATGTGGTGGTGGATAGGTTGAAAAAATTTGCTCATTTCTTTGTTTTTACATCATCTTTTAGTGCTACACAAGTGGCTTATATTTTTTTCAAATAAATCTTCAGATTGCATGGGCTCCCTAAGAGCATTTTCAATGATAGAGATAGTAGATTCATGGGTGCCTTTTGGCAAGACATTTTTAGATTTTTGGGCACTCAATTGAATCCAAGTGCCAGGTATAATCCACAAACTTATGGACAAACAGAGAGGGTGAATCAATGGTTGGAAGGGTACCTAATAAACTATGTGGGAGAGCAGCAAAAAGTATGGGAAAAATGGCTACACTTGGGTGAGTTTTGCTACAACACCACTTGTCATATGTCAATAGGGATGTCTCCTTTCAAAGCATTATTGGTTATGATGCACTTACATTTTCTAAAATCATATTTGGTGATAGTAGAGCCCCAAAGGATAAAGATTGGGTGGAAGAGAGCCAATAAATTTTAAAGCTCTTGAAGGACAATTTGCAGGTTGCTCAAAATCAACAAAAACAATATGCTGATAGACATAGAGAAGAAAGAACCTTTCAGGTCAATGATTTAGTATATTTAAGGTTGCAGCCATATAAACAAACATCTCTCAAAAAGAATGGAGCAGAAAAATTAAAACCAAGGTACTATGGGCCACACAAAGTAGTGCGGAAGGTTGGAGAAGTAGCATATGAACTAGAACTTCCGGAAGGGAGTAAAATCCATAATGTATTTCGTGTTTATTGTCTCAAGAAATCCCTTGGTCAGCATATCATCACTTCATAAATACTTCCTCCTTTAGATGATGAAGGTCAGCTCACACTTGTTCCGGAAAAGATTTTGAAGACACGGGAAAGGAGGTTGAGGAGTAGAATTATCAAAGAATATTTAGTGCAATGGAAGGAATTACCAAATGAAGATGCCACATGGGAAGAGGAGAAGATTTTGCGGCATCCAAATATGAAATTTCTTGAGGACAAGCAATGTTGGGTGGGGAGGACTGTAATGTCCCCATTCAAATAATTGCATAGTAAGACAATCCCATCAATCCTACTAGTTTCCTAGGTTAGATGGGCACATGTGGAATTGCAATAAGGAATCTAAAAAATGATGTTTAGACATTAGAAGGGTTCAAGTATTTAATAAATAGGTTGAATAAATAAATTCAAGAGAAATTCTAGGTGGAAAATGGTTTGGAGGACATTTGGAGGATGTGGGACCCACACTAGCTTGGTTTCTCACTGCCACATGGCAAATCTCTCTTGCCATTTCGAATACATGGGAAGGAAAACATTATTGGGTGAGTTGGTAAATCATACACATGGAATGGAGCATCTTAGGCCGAAATGGGATGGAATGGTAACCTCCATGGAAGAGGAAGAGTCAAATTGGAAGCTAGTGGACACTTGGGTTAGATTCCCTAGCCTTATGACAACAATGATGGAGCATCTATGACATCTATGAAAAAATTAATATCTGAATTCTCACATTTGACCATTATGACATGTCAACCCCAAAAATAGGCTCAAGGAAGGTGCTCATGGGAGTTGGAGAATCCAAAGAGACCCCTACTCGAATTGGGAGAAGATGGAAGGTTGGAAACTAAAAGATAAGTGGCAAATGTGGAATATTTCCTAAGTGGAAATCTCTACAAGATAATGGGAGGAATTAGACCCTTAGAAGGCTAATGTTGGTTATAAAATGTATAAATCAAGTATGAGAATGGCTTTTTATGATTTGAGAAAAATTGCATTTGTGAAGAGAGAGCTAGTGGATGACTAGTTTCTTGCCTTAGCCAAGTTCGAGGGTGAAAGATTCCCATCCAAGTTGGTGTTTGGAGAGTCCACTCAGGTAATTCATGGTGATTTAATGGAGTTTGTATTTTCAGGTAGTAGCTATAGGTAAGCTCTTGGTTTGGTTTAGTGCAGCACTTTCTCTCAACTATTTTCAGTTTTGATGGCATATTCACACTCCTTGAGGGATTGCGCCTTGGGTGAGCTCTTGTACTCATTGGGAGAGATTCATATGATGTATTTCTAATTTTAATATATTTATATCCTCTGTTATTCATATTCATAAATTCTCAGGTCGAAATATCCATTGGATGTATGTAAAAATGTTGATTAATGAGCAAACAATGACCATTTCCCCACTACATTGATGTATACCCTTATGATGCTAATGATTTCAAATGAAAGGATGATTCTCTGATAAATTTGTGATTAATAGAATGCCATGGATGTGTATTATAAGTTTCATATACAGTACTTGAGCATTTGAAGTCTTTCCACTCAATTTATTTGCATTTTGAGAAGAAATAAGGCCATTTCCCCAAGGGTCAAATTGGTGATTTTTGCAGCTGAATGGGAGAGGGTTGGAACATACATAATAATCAATTAATGGTACATTGGGAACCTTATTAAAATTATTAATACATTTCCTACCTCTGTTCAGAAATTTGAGAGAGTTTGGAAGCATTTGGAAGGCCATTTTCAGTGTTTACCCAGGGGGGATTTGATGCACAATTTGCTAGCCTAATTTCCATACATTGACGAGAATATAAAAAAAGTTTTCAGAAGTCTTTGGAGGGTTATAAATTATCCATGAACCTAATATTCAAGTCTCAATATCATTCATATACCCTTACAAAATATTTGGGAGCATTTGGGTTAATATGGAGACCAAAACAACAAAACTAGTCAAAGGTCGAAATTGGGGGAAAAGTGGAAAATTTGGCATTTTAATAATTTTTTAAAAAAGGGTCATTACATCTCATAAATAGCCAAAAAATGGGTGTGGGTCAGTCTTGTGCAACTTGGGCTATAGCAGAATATGAAAACTGTTTTCATCATCCCAAGGTATTCAATCCAAACCATCTCAAGGTACGAATCCTAACCATGCGAATAAATGAGTTGATGTCGAACATGGAGGAAATCCCAAACGCAAGGCAATCCCACCGATAATGAAAATGGGGCCCAAGGTACCTAGTACATTCTAACAGGTGTGAATAGATGTTCTTGGAGTCAAACACCTGAAGAATCCATCAAGTAAGGGACATTAATGTATTCCCATAACTCAATGATGAGAGAAATTGTCACTAATGACTGCAATCCCGAAGGTACTACTGAAAACTCTAGACTTCATTCCCAGAGAAAAATGAGTTGAAATCGATGGGAAGAAGTCCGTTGGAAGGGAGGCCTTAATGCATCCTCCATCATACAACACGAGGGACAATCAAAGGTTGATATGATCTGGAGTAGGATCGAGTACATGATGAAACATATTGATACCAAGGAATGAAGGACACATGAGGTCAAGGAAACTGTAGAATGGCCGACATAGGTTGTGTCCTTGAAAAATGAGCATAACACAAGAGTGAATTAGGCAGCTTTAAACAAAAAAGGACCATGATATAACTCTGCAATCTAGGAGACAATAACAGATTCTCCATATGATTGGAAGAGTAACCAGCTGGAGAAGTAAAAAACTCAAATATCAGGTTTATCCTAAGGCCAAAACTAGAACCCAACTTGCTTGATAGACTCAAAATAGGTGCTTTGTTCAAGAACATAGTTGTCTTGCTGCCATTATATTGAAAGATATTTAACACTCTTCCTTTCCCTTTCTCTTTTTAGATACCTTTTTCATTTTTTAACGAGCTTGACAAAGAACTAAAGCATGCTCGATAAGGGTCCAACCATGTGTAATTTTATGAGTCCATGGAAGGGAAACTCAAGAATTTCTTCTTTGTTTTATGAATTTGAAGAAAATATAGGCTAATACTCGATAAGATATTGATCCATGGATTTTAATATCAAGCCTGGATCTATTCTTGCTTACTGATGTTGTCATATTTAAGGAGTCTAAAAAACTTAAACAACAACTCCATATACCTACTCGTGGATTTCACATCGAGCCCGAGTTGGTAGATGCTCATTGGTGTTTTCATATTTTTAGAGTCTGAAAATCTAAAGAAGACTCCAAAAATTCATTTTTCGTAAAGTTAGTCTCCTCACCTGAAAAAGGGTAAAACAATGCGAGAGAGAACTCTTCTAGCCAAGTATGACTAGAGTTTTCTTTTTTTGTAAATAATCCACAAAGGTCCGGAAAAGGGGTAAACTTATACCTAAGCCGATGTCCCTTCAATTCCTTTAACGAGTTTGAAGTGAACAAGTATACTCGGCGATCTTGTCAATTTTAAGGAGTCTAATAAGAGTATGAAGAAAAATCCATAAAAATATTTTTCGTAAAACCTTTACGAGCCCTAAAAAGTAAACTCGTGAACTCCTTATTGTTTTTAATGAGATCAAAGGAGAGACGAAATAATACTTGTAGCCTCCTTACTATTTCTAACGAGCTCGAGAAAAGGTGGAAGAATGCTCGTAAAGGGAGGAGACGAGTGTTAGGGGCATGCGAGACTAGTTTCAAGCACATGGAACAAATCTATGCATAATGCAAGGAACATTATCAAGATAAGGACACTCAAGGTGTATGTCCTCCAATTAAGGATGTGAAATCACACAGGAAAAGTGATACATAGATTAACATAAATGAGATCAAAGATGGAGGCTTATATAACGAGCTAAAAGCATGGAAGCCAACATTAGGATCATTAGTGCAAGCCAGATCAAAATAAATGCATATATGACTTAAACACAAAGATTGGAGCCTTATAAGGAATGTCGAAAAATATATGAGGAAGAAAGATATGAGGCTTCTTCTCAAAATCATGGTAAATCTAGAAAGGATCTTGAGCCTATGAGAAAAACTTGGCATGGGCAGCAAAATGGCATAAAGTGCTGACTAGGGTGACCCATGCTAGGTAGGATATGTTGTCGTACTGGTGCACAATGCATATAGAGATGGCTAAAACACCAATATCCAATAGGTTTGACCCTATGGTGAATTCAGATGGCAAAAGGTTCAAATGCATCATAACAACAGGGAAGCCTAAACCTATATGCAAGGTTCTGAATATACCTGACATGGTCAAACAAAGTGTCAAAAATGAAAAGTAAGCAAGTATAAGTCCAGCTAAGAATCCTGTCTCCAAGAAATATTAGTACCAAAATCATATCTAAAACATATGTCATGAAAGATCCGATACAAGTCACTGTGGTACAAATACTTTCAACTTCACTATTATCAACAACATGCATAATGCAAACATAACTGACCAATGAAGATTCTATAGTACCAAATATTGAGGGATTACAATCAAAATGATCAACTTCAGGATGGATATCAAAGTTGAAGGATGTGATGGAATTTGCAGGAACAAATTCATTGCCACAGGAGTTGAAAATTATAGAAGCATAATCAAACTCAGCATGAACGCTGATTTGTGGATCTATGGGAGACTCCAGAGAATCAACAGTAGGATCAGACTCCAAATTCAAATCGTGGCTGGAAATAAATGCAACTAGATCAATGTCAAAATGAATGGCAGACTGCATTATAGACTCTAGGAAAAATTCATCAGAAGGAAGTATATCATCCCAGATAGAACACATATCTAAACATTCTGATGGAGGTATCACTTGGTCAATTGTTGGAACCAAGTCCCGAGAAGGTAAGAATGAATTTAGAGGCTTCTTCTCAGTAGAAATTGGGCTCAAGTAAAAATATGCCACATAATTCTTTTGTGACATGATAGTGCTTCCTGACGAGGGATATACTTAGTCTACAGTTGGGTAATAAGGAGGATCAACAAATGCAAGCTGATCAATAGTGACAATGCTTTTGTTGTGAGGAAAATGCATCATACGAAAGAGCGTAGACACCACATCATGCATAGAATATATGTAATCATGCCCGAGGATCATATCAAAGTCCATAGGGTCATTTAAAACTATAAAATCAACTAAGACTGTTTTTCCACCCAAAGTAATAGGTACCTGAGAGAGGAATACCACCGGTTCACTAGGTCTTCTATCGAATTTCAACGACCAATTAACAACTGGAACAAGGTCAGGGAAACTTAAATCTCTCCAAGCATAAGGGGATAAGATACTAACATAGACTCCTTGATCTACAATACATTGATGAACCACATGCTTTTCGATATCAACCTTTATCTTGAAAGTTGTAGATGAAGGAAGACGAGGCCCAGTTAGACTATCCCAATCAAAGGAAATGATCCTAGAGTTTGGTAGGGGTTCACTCAGCATAGATGAAGGGCCCCCTTTTTCAGAAACATCCGAATTGGTAATGCAGAAGACTTTAGGGGTAGGTGCATCAGTGTCTGAAGGACGGATGAGATCGGTCGAAGATTGCATCAATTCGATCACTTCACTCTCCGAAGGAAGAGTGGGGTTGACCAAAGACTGATTTGGTTCAACAACTTTATCAACCAAAGGTTGACTAGGATTTGGGGAATCTATAAACAATTCAGGATTAGAGGGTCCTTCAGACATGGACCACACTCTCCACACCTCTGAAATAGAAGGGCACATGTGAGTAAGGTGATATCCCTTACAAATTTTACAAGGCAAATTTGCCTTGCATCCTATAAGCTTAGAATCCTTTACAACATCATTACTCTCAACATGACTAGCATTGGATGACAACTTCCCCCCAGCATGACTTTCTGTGGCTAGTTGCTCAGAAGCAGAATACTTTTGAACTACGGACCACACTTTTTGCACTTCTGGAAATATAGAGCACAAATAGGTCAGGTGGTCTCCGTTGAAAAACTTAAAAGGGAACTTAATCTTCTATTTAATAGGTTTTTCGACAATGTCAAATTTCTTAGCATGACCTGCAGTGGCTAATTTAGTTTCTCCAGTATAACTCATAAGAACTAGTGACTTGTAATTAATATGACCAGTAGTGATCAATGACGCATCCTCAACATGACCAACAGTGGTTGAAGACATACTTTCAGTATTATTCATAGTAACTGAAATTTTTCTCTCAGCATGACCTCCAGAGGCTGGGTAGGTTCCCCCAAAATGACCTCCAAAGTTTGGGTGGGTTCCCCCAGCATGACCTTCAGAGGTTGGGTGGCTTCCCCCTTGCTTTGGCATCTTCTCCCTATTCCTCTCCTATCTATTCCTTTTAGATTGTTGATTATTAGTATTACTACTTTCACCACATGAGGTAGAAGGAGGAGGAGAATATGTTACTTGCGAAGAAGGTATAGGGTTCTGATGCTCTTGATGTGAGGTACTTACTTGAGAAGCATCAGGAGCATGAAAGGCATTCGGAGTAGAAAACAACCAAACCGATAGCCCTATAGTGAATCCCGGAAGATTCAAGGTAGCCATTAAGGGAGTACCAAAGTTCCCAATGAAAGGAAAAGCACAAGGAGCACCCTGAACATGGTTCCCTTGATTTGTGCTCACCGGAATGCTAGCCATATTTTTCGAATCAACAGACAAGAAATATCTAAGGCCAACTAAGAACAAGTAGAACAAAGAGCACACCACTAGAAAGGTCCTAGGTAATCCAAACTAGGAAAAGAAGATGCCTTCCAGAGGGAAGTCTTGGATGATTAGGGCCCAGAACAAACCAGGGAAGGATGAAGAACAGTTACCCGGGGTCCACAATACAGAGTCTTCGGGTGCAAGCGTTTGAATCACCAACCTCCCTCCCAAATAAATGCAAGGGATTTCCTCCCACATTTTTCCTAGGTACAGTGGAAATAACCTTCCACTGTCACCTTTGTATGAATCATAGAGTCTGGATACTAAGGTTACCAACCTTGCAGATAGGTTTCGGGGGTACAGTCGTAGGTCGAATCAATGCGCATGGGTAGGGTAACAAAGCCTGAAACTCAAAAGCACCAAAAAGGTACTAATAAGTCCCCATATGCGCATTCGATTTTGGTAGATGCTCAATTGAATATTGGAGGGGTATATCCTCTACTCAATATCTCATGACCTCGTGCTTAACTGTGGTTTTACTGGAGCTTCCGGGTTCACCTTCTACAAAGATGGATTTTCCCCCTAAATGAAAGACACCTATGTTTTGACAAGTTTAAGTGATCGTGCAGGAGTTAACTCACAACTCCCTACCTCCACAATCCTAATTAATCTATAAGGTGTGTTTCTAAACTAGAAAAAAACCTAAGATCCTATCCAAGTTACTGATTGATTGCTTTAAAAATGTACTTCAAAAACTTTCAGAAGAAGTAAAACAAGTGCAACTAAAGAAATATATCCTTTAACTGAAACAGGAAGCACCTAATCACCACAAATATGCACTTACACACTATCCATTTCTTTTCAATGCAAGTCCTAAAGATATAATCTAGAATGCATATGAAATTTTTTTGTATCCATTGCAATTTTTAGTTTTTTCGAATTGAAAAGGAAAAATTTAAAGTCTAATGTGCAAAATTAAACTTAAAACCTAAGCATGCAACTACTCAAACAACTAGCTATGCAAAAGAAAATTTCTTGTTTTTTGATGCAAAGCACTCCTAAATCCTTTAAGTCACTTGCAAAGTATTCTACCAATACTAACTTATAAAATGAACCAAATTTTTATGCTTTTTCAAGGTGAAAACAAAACTGAAATTCAAAGTAACACACTACCAAAGCAAATGCAAAAACTTTAAGATATCCATATTAAACAGTGAAAGCAACCATAAACCTTCGGATTCTTATCATGTAAACATGCCAAAATTGGGAAAAGCATACAACAAGTACTTTTAGACCCAATCAAAGCAAATGAACTACAAAGAAATATGGTTTGGTAAAGCTAGGTCTACACACAAATAGTGCAATCAAGGTCCTAAACAACAGAAAAGACACTTGAGCTTTCACAACGAAAGAGAGGCCAAAAGCATAAGGAAGGACAAGAAACCAATCTAAAGAGAAATTTTCACTCAAATAGATATAAGAAGGGTCAAATAGACTCAATAGGCTCCAAATCCAATCAAAATGGAGCAAGTAAATTCAAATAGACTCAAATTAGTGTAAAAAACACCAAACTAGTTCACCAACCCCAAATTTGGGTCAACAAGCCCCAAATATTTCCAAACAAGCCCAAAATCATTAAAGAAGATCCCAAACATCAAAATAAGATCAATCAAGAGAGAAGAAACCACTTCCAAGGGGTCCTACACAGATCTAGGATCAGCAGGGACTCCAACAACTGCAGTCAAGAACCCCCCAAATTGAAAAACTCATGCTCAGGAGGTACCTGCGAATGTGAGGATACAATCGCGAGGGACACGTAGGTAGAAAAGGATTAAACCCATGAATATATCTCGTGCGTATGTTGTTGTCGTGCACACACCAAGGATACTTGTGGCTAGACCGAAATATAGATATAAATATCGACATGATCTATAGGATCACCCATCTAAGAAAACGAGGTGTTGACCCCACAACAGAGTTTGTGGGTAAGAACAAAGATAAAGAACTCATCAAGCAGATGAAGAGAACATTTCAGTTAATTAAAGGAACTCAAGGATATCAAGAAGAACATATTAAAGATGTTTCCACACGGTTCACAGTGCAATTGCTCGTAGGCAGAGTACTAAGAAAATGCAGACCGAAAGAAACGTCGATTGTTGCGATCTACCTAGCCGCCAAATCTAAGGATGGGATACCATTCAACTGGGAAGGTTACCTATTGAATGAATTTTTGGATGATGTAGCGGATGCATAGGACAATGGAAACCAATTTCAATTCAACTGGCTAATAGTACTCATCACATTTGTGGGTTGGAAAGAGCCAAAGTACCAAGAGAATGTACCGATGTTCCTTGGCGACTGGCACGGACCTCGATACGCAAATATGTGGAGCAACAAAAGGACGGAAAGAAAAAGGTTGAAAAATGTTCAACTATATACATTTTATAAGAAATTATGCGAGGTGATTCTGTGCACTTCACATATCCCAAAGCAGATAACAGATGTGTACATCAGGAAGATGAGATTCAAGGCTGGTATTCATTGTATCTTCATACAACCCAAAGAGCCATCAAATTCGGAATGGCATGAGGGTCAATATCAGTTGGATGTGCTGAATATTGACCTCATTATTGAGGATTGGCCACTGGAATGGAAATTTGATGCACCAGAAGCACTTTGGACGACATATGATGAGAGCATCGATGACAATGATCAACAAGAGAAAAATGGTGTTGAAGGAGAAGATGATTAGCAAGAAAAAGAAAAACAACAGCAGCAGGCTGGCGATCCTCCAATAGGAGAAAAGAGAAAGAACCCCGACACAGATGTGCTGGAGGTGACAAGAATAAAGAAACAAAAAGTGAATAAGACTCGGCTTGATGTGAGGTTATAGGACAATGACTATGACTACATCGTAGCCATAGTTCATGCACATATAGAAGAAACAATTGTAGAAAAAGACAAAAAACAAGAGCAGCTTCATGCAAGCATGGCACAAAGTATTTTCGAGTTGAGAAGTATGATGGAAAGGGTAGAGCAAGTATAAAGAGATATAATGAAAGAATCAGAATCTGAAGATATATCAGAGGAGTCAATCCAAAGAAAAAGGAAAGAACCCGCACTAACGATGCGACCTCGACTGGTACGCATAGAGCCAACAAATGTCATATTCCCATTTGATGAAGTCACTGAAGGTGCGAAGCAACTCGCGCACTTAGACATTAATGTGGGAATGTTTCCTATAGAGGGACTACATGATCTACACTTGCAGGTTGTATAATAAATCAAATATAGGGACATAATAACATACAACCAACAATTGAAGTTGGAAGAAAGCTACACTGAATTGAGGAATGAATGCCGACAAAAGACGGATGAGCTAGCATATGCTCAAGAAAGGAAGAAGAAGCTAAAGAAGGTTGTCACATAACTTTGTGCGAAGATCTAGGAATTCGATGAAGAACCTAAAGTTGAAGCAACTATAGTCAAGATCGACATTGCATTCGACAATATTAAAGCATAGATGGAGGACATGTAAATTGGATACATAGAGAATATTGCAGACTTGGAGGCTAGGAAGCAACCTGGTACTCCACCAGAAGTAAAGACAACAAGAGCTAAAGAGTTAAAAACTTCAGCAGAAATAATTTCTGCAGAAGTTGCGAGGTGGCAATATTTATTAGAAGAAGTGACCAAGTTATGGGCCATGCTACAATAAGACCTAGAATTGTAGAAGATTCATGGTGAAGTACAAAGGAAGAAGAAGGAACTTGACTCAATGAAAATGACGATGAAGAACTTGCCACTTTGGCAAAGAATATAGAAGTTCATAGAAACAAAGGAACTTCAGAAAGAACTGTGCTTTCTACAGGAAAGCACCAACGCCTCTTCCTGCATTGGTTTCAACTTGCCTGAAGTTTCTGCTTACTAGGTCCTTAATGATTCACACAACAGAAAGCAAAGTTAAAGAGGATATGCATTGTTGGCTTGTAAACTGTTCTTTAGTTTTTCAAGATAGACCTAGGTTCTGCATGGTTCAAGGAACCAACAAAACCCCTTTTCACCGACCCTTTCAGCAACAGTCTGCAAGCAGACTGAGGTCTCACCCGAGGTGAAGTTATGGGGAGGTTACGGAATCATTTTTCCACAACCGGGTGATGCACACTTCAATGGAATGGGGAACTGCGTGAATTTCACCTACTTCATGGATTTTACTTATGCAATAGAGCATCTAAGGACTGTGCGGCTCAGAATGGATGCTCGACGATAGGACATCACAACTAAAGACTACACTTCCTCTTTGGAGGTTCACCAACTTTGACAAACCTTTACTTTGTGTAAATTAATCATTCAATAAATACCTTAGGTTGCTTATTTCAAAAACTTATGCAATATGATGAACTACAATGCACTGCGCACTTCCGATGCTGCGCTTCATGGAATCGCACAATACAAACTTCGTTGACTTAAGTGTTTACCCAATACTCATGCATTCACCATCTTCAAAAGTTCTTCCACATTCAACATTCATTCATATGCATTCAACACTTAACATATATTCCTATCATTCATTCTTCTAGATAATACGTATGAAAGCAAAGATACATTTACTTATAAGAAGAAACTTAACCATTCAACAGAATTAAATACGCAATCAATCACATAACACAATGATTTAACATGCTTCACCCCAAGATGGGAGATACGTCCATAGGAACTATTGTTATATTATCAATGTGAAGGGTTCAACAGTTCCAGTCTGCGCACTCAGTTGTGGACTCTCTTCTCTCTTCAGTAGGTATCTGCGCAAGTAGCTGATTCCCTTTTATAGATCGTTCCCTTAGGTCACGTTTGTTACAATGCATGTGGGACAAAACCCTAAGGTTACCCAAAACTGGTGCGGTTACCCCGCTAACCAGAATCTGTTGAGCTATGATAGCGACTTCACTGTCGTAGCCACCCTTCCACATCGTCTCTAGATTCTGGCATATTCTGACTCTGCGTGGTCACATCTCTTTCAGCCCCTCTACCGAGCGCATGCCGATGGGTCACTTTCATCCATCGTTCCTTCTCTAATAGTTTCATGCACCCGATTCTTGTAGTGTTGCCTTTGCTCGTGCGATCAATCTCTTTCCTTCTTCACCACTCCTTACCCACCTCCTAGGAATATCAGAGCATCTTCCCCAAAATAGATCGCCAACCGATCTCACTGGAACTTATGCTTTTTTTCGTCCAAAACTCTGCCATGCTCGATCTTTGCGAAATTGGCACTTTGCAGCACTACATCTTTGCCGTGCAGTTACTCTTACCTTGCTGTGATGCACGGTAACTTCACATTCCCAAAACTGTATTGCACAAAAATTCCTTAACTTGGGCTATTCCCAACAGGCCCTTAACACTTACATGTGGCTCGTCCCCGAGCCACTTGCCATAGGTTCGTTGCGCACCCTTTGCCTTGTTGATCTATCTTGGTAGCAAATTCTTGATAAGTTGTGGTTAATTTTGTAACTGTGTCTTTAGCATCTTGCTCAAATTCCTTTACAATTTCCAAGACATCAGGTGTTAGATCTTCCTGAGTCTGTTCCTGTACTGTTTTATCTAAATCTCGGAGTTCTATCATCTTCTCTTCAATCTCTTGTGAGATAGCATGAGCTTCTTCCTGTAGGGGATATGATTTTTCCCCAATTTCTGCCTCCTTTTCTCTTAACACTTGAAGTTCCCTCTTCAATTCTTTGACTTCCGCAAATCAGTGGAGTCTCTCTCTTGGCCTCAGATTCTTCATCTCCGCGTTTAGATGTCTAACGCTACTTGTTTTTCCTATAAGTGGGTTTGGACCTGCAGTAGCTGAGGGTCCTCTTGCAGTGTAGTCCATGCTCTAGTTGCTTCATCCATCAAGGTTTGAGACTTATCTATTTCGCCGGATATGTTTTTTGTGGAAGCTTTCACTTCTATTGCTTTAAGTTCTGTCTGATTTGGTGGTATCTTCAGGAGATTCTGTGCTTCCAAACTGGAAAGCTTTGCTTTGTAATCAATCTCCATGTCTGCCATTTCAGCCTTAAGATCGATGACTACCGAGCTGATCTTAAGGATGGTGTCTGCAAGCTCTGGCCGCTCATTGCACTCTGGTATCTTTGCGCAGACCGAAGTGACAGTATTCTCTATTCTTCTTCGTTGCTCATGTGCACTATCACGTTCCCTAGCCTTCTTTGCACTTTCTTCCTACAACTGTCTATAGTTTGCTTGTAAGTCCTGGTGTTGGTTTAGAGTGACCATATCTATATAATGGATTTCCTCCACAACCTGTAGGTGGAGATAGTGTAGACCTTCCAGGGGCAACATCGCGATATCAATGTCCACATGTTCTATTCTCTGTGCTCCCACAGCTAATTCATCACAAAGTAAAATGACACTTAGTGGGTCTATGCAGATGATGCACAGTCGCGGTGCCATGGTCAGAGCTAAGGGTGTTTTCTTTGGCTAATAGGTGTCCCCTGACCTTCCTTCTGACTCAGATTCTTGAGCCAAGTCGCACTGGACTTGCTCCATCTTCGCCGCTATGCCTTGCAAAGTGGTGACGTTTTCTATTAGACTGGCTTGAATATTCTCATTCTTGATGTCTTTGAGAGAAAGTGCTTCATCCAGATATTGGATGAATCTACTCGTGATGAGCTCATAATCATCATCATGGAGCTTCGCTCCTGATGGCTCCCTTGTTTCTTTCTACTTCTTTTTCATCCCTTTGTCTTGCACACATCTTCCAGGTTCTTTTCTTTTTCCTACCGGTGACTCTTCAACGATATTTGTCATGGATGGAGTACTTTCGTCTCAGTAACTATTGATGACCATAGACCCTTCGACCTTCCATTCATCTAGCCACTCCTTCATGAGCAAATCTATACCAGCTTCATCAAGGTGGCAGTTCCCTGGGCACCACTCTGGATTCTTCTTCTATGCCTTTAGAGAGATGTAAATACAATGCATGTTAGCTTTGAAATTTAAGAGTGTGAATATACTTTGTTGTTACCTCCTTTGATATGCATGGTGTGGGAACGATGACATCACACAGTTGTTCGTAGTATGTGAGGAATACTTCATTTGAGGCATGCTATCGGTCTGGTTGCAGATTTTCCCAGAGGTTTGCATATTTGCGTCCTCGGTAGTCATTGATGAGAGATGTGAACCAACATAATGCCTCAGCTCCTTCCATCCTATAAAGGAAATCAATACCATCAACCAACTGTAATGAAAAGCAGTGCCATTGACCTGAGTGTCGCGGGCATCATCCAGAAACTCGTTGAGCAGATATTGACACCGATTAAACCTGACTCCCTGCGTTGCCTTCGCAGTGAGGTGAATTTCTCCTGCTGGTACTTCTGTTGGTCTTTCCTTCCGCAAGACTTTTCCTGCAAGCAGTTGTACTACAAACCATGTAGCATCATCTTTTAGGTCATTTGTGACGAAACATCATTTTCATTTGGGAATGTTATATTCTTCTTTCGTGTGCATGGCCTTTTTAGGCTCGTCACCTCACTTGCTTAGCCCCGTGATCCTATGGATCGTGTCTATGTTGAGGTCGACATTTCTATCCAACCAAAGGTAACATTGGTGCATGCGCAATATTAGTTTGCGCACCACCACATTGAGTTCCAGGCTCCTGTCGAAGTGTAGAAGCTACAACAGGTTCAGAATCCCTGATTCCACAACTTTGGACAGCCAAATCTGCGCTACCAGCAGTGGGTTGTTTTTCACGCCCATTTTCCAACACATATATCTGTTTGGTTGAAACTGTGGGTATTTTGGCTTGTCTGGATCCTTTTGCTGTTGCAACAAATCATAGTCCTCGAACTTGCAATTTGCAATCTTTCCAAGCAAGTTTTCTTGTGGCTTGACATGGCGGGATATTGGCGAAAGTGGTATTTCATACTTGGCGTTTCTGGAAAGATTTACAACCGGTGCATCTTGTGCGTGCGGGGAGATATACTATTGGGTTAAAGATAATGGAAGCTCTTTTTCCTTTGGTGGAGCTTCTGGTAGCTTGGATCCCATTACCTTCAGCTTTACTTTCTCGGCTACAGGTTCCTTACCCTTGCTTTGCATTGGTGCAGGATGTCATGGTGAGCGGTGTGAACCCTGGCCTTTTTCTGTAGTGACCTTCTTGGCAGGGGTTCTCATCAACCCTGCAATCCCAGTTTGTTTAAAATCCCTCATAGCCTGCTCGACTGTAGAATCTTGCTCAACTGTGGAATCGTTAGACATTCACTAGAACTTGATCTGTAGACTCACAAAATTACTTAGCACTCACTATAAACAGACTAAGGCTATTGCTTACAGAAAAATTTGAAAGTTTTCGGTAGCGCCTGCGAGTCCAATATTGATGGTATTTATAGGCACAGTTAGGCTTATCCACGCCCATAAACAGCTAGATAAGCATTAATTGTCATGTCCGTTGGCCAAATCCGCCGAGGATTTGGGTCCTTTCCTTCATTAAATTCTTCAGAACGGTTAATTTTTCATTAAATGCTCAAACGATCATCATCAAAATTATTGTATAACGGTTATTTTTCAGCTCTAATGGCTATTTTGAGGTGTTGCATCGAACTTTGTGGACCGGTGTCACCACTCGCATCTTGGTGAACTACGCGGTGTCATCTTAGAGCTTTGAATTCTTCACATTTCCTTTGAACTGTGCAATTGCATTTTGAACTTCTCAATTGCACGCTTCTACTTCTCTTTTCATTTGTTTTTTTTTTCATATTTGCGCAGTTCCACTTCTCGACTAGTGCTACACAGTAGATGAATTCTTTCCATCGAACTTCGGTTATCAAACCAAAACTGTGTACAGACTCTTTTGAAATTCTAGTGCCCAATTTCAACTGCACTTGACACTTAGAAATTTCCTTCTCTTTTAATCACTAAGGGTTCTGCGAAGTAGGACTATCCCTGTAGGGTTTTAGTGTACGTCCATTAACCAGACCTGGTAATTTGTCTCCAACTAACGTGGCTAACTAAGCTGCGCCACCGTTAGTAACATGCACAACAATATATGGCCCAAGCCAATGCATTTTAAATTTGCCAGGAAATTTCATGAACTTACTATCATACTGGAGGAAAAGGTCTCCTACCTGGAAGAGTTTGTGCTTGATATGGCGATCATGCCATGGATTTTCTCTGTCCTTCTGCACTTGCTGATGAAATCCTGTGATGAAGCAATCTTCTTCGAATCCAACCAAGTGTAGAAGTCTTTCCTCTATTGTTTCTTCATCTTCCATGCCTATGAATGCAACAATCCTTAAGCTTGGGACTATGTACTCCATCGGCATCACAGGTTCCTATCCATAGGCCAATCTGAAAGGTGTATGGCCTGTCAGTTTCTTACAAGTTGTTCTATATGCCCATAGTACAGCTGGTATTCTCAGGTCCCAATCATGCCTGTTTACGTTGCATACCTTTGTTAGTACATTTTCCAATACCTTGATGAAGGATTCAACAGTTACATTGGCTTATGGATGGTACGGTGTACTCCTCTGATGGAAGATGTGGAACTCCTCCGTAAGGGCTTCAATAGTTCTGTTCAAAAAGTGAGTTCCTTGATCACTCAATTACAATTTTTGGGCATCCAAATATGGTAAGGATGTTCTCAAAGATGAACTACACGGAAGTAGCTGTGCTACAGTCCTTCACTGGTTTAGATTCTTCCCATCTGGTGAGATAATCAGTCACGGTGATAATATATCTTGCACCAGTCCTCTTTCCCGATGGGTTAATAGGTCCCACGAAATCAATAGCCCATTTGTCAAATTCTTGTAGTTTCAACTGTGGTATTAATGGCATTTCATCTCTACGCAATGGCTTCCCTGTTCTCTGACAGACATCACAAATTTGGTAATGTTCCTTTGAATCTTTATAGATTGTAGGCCACCATAGCCCTGCTCTTAATATCTTCTGCACAGTAGCTCTTCCTGTGTAGTGACCTCCAGATGCACCTGAATGTGCCTCATCCAATATAAATGGCTTATCATGCTCCAACACACATATGCATAGAACTTCATCTAGTCCCAACTTGTATAACTGTCCTGTGATGATAGTGAAGTTTGCTGCTCTGACTACCGGCTGCTTCTTCTGCTGCATAGTGAACTCTATAAGTGCGAATCCTGTAATCAAGAAGTCTACAATATCTTTGTAATAGTCATATGTGATTTGTATGGCGAATAACTGCGCGTTAGGCAGATTGTCTTCGAGATTTGTGGGTTCTTCGCCTGACTCAATCCTTGAGAGATGGTTAGGTCCTAGGTCCATTCTTTCTCCTTGAGAAGGGTCCAAGGGTGCAATGACCCTAATATCCTGCCCTCAAAGATAATCTTTTTTGTTTTCAGGTTGATGATCGTGAGGCTATCCATCGCCCAGTCTATTCCCAATAATGTTGGATATGGGTTACTATCGTCGATGATTTCAATAACCTCAAAGTCTGCTGAAATTCTTACTCCATTGATGTCCACAAGAACATTCGAAAGTATTCCAAAGGGAATAAATTTCTGCTAATTGGATAATCTTAATTGGATAGGTGACCAAGATAAGCTTGGTGTCCCCATCTATTGCCATGTCTTCTTAGTCAAGACATTCACTTATGATCCTAAGTCAAGGATTATCTCATCCATCTCATAATCTCCAATCTGCATATTGAGCCTCATTTCTCGACCTGTTCTCTTATGGCTCTTTATGTGGTGAACTGCACTCTGAGCAATATTTGTGCTACTACGTGGTTCATATTGGTCTAGTAAGTCTTGGAATTCCACTAAAGCATCTTCTCTTTTCAATAAATTCATACAGCTCCGTAGGAATTGCACAACACGAGTACCCGTTTATACTACATTACATGTTTTGTCGTATGCTGTTGGCATATCCTTCGTATGCGATGTTTCACTTCGCAATGGGATTCTTGGTGTCACAGGTGTTGGTTCTTTGAAGGTATCCCTTGCTTCTACGAAGACTTCTTTGTTTCTTTCTAGATTGAAAGCAGGTGCTTTCCCAATTTCTTTTCTGATCTAGACCCCTTCAGTGGGAGTCTATTTAGCTTGGTGGTCCTCAGAAGTCGAGGCTTCTAGTTCTTTATATTTTCCTGTTGCAACACCACTTCGCGTCACAACATTAAAATTTGGATATCTAGTTATTTTCTCTGTTGTGATCATCTGAAAATTCGAGTTCGATGCTTCTTGTTTTCTTTCTTGCATATTTGCTTGTAGCACTAGGCATGCCTCAATAACATGGTCAAAATATTTACAATATCTACATGTAGTACAAGCATTTCTACAGTCTCTAGATAGATAACCTAGCTGGCCACAGTTATAATAGATCATGTGACCTCTTCCTCTTCTTGGGAATATGTTTCTTCCTCTTCCTCGAAATCCATCACGGCCTCTGTATGTGCCCTGGTCATACTGCGCGTTATCATTGTGATGTGGTGTTTCGTATTGAAATCTGTAAACATCATGCTTCCTTTCTATCATTAGTTCATATGCTCGATAGTTGGAATCATCATGGCCAACTAATTTACAGAATTTGCAGTACAAATTCTTGGGTGTTCAAACATATTTTTGGATCAAATAACAATCTTCTGGGCGGTGTCCTCTATTTCGACAAATCTCACACCATGGCCCTTGTTGCTGATTTAGTGGATTCAATGCTTCACTATCAAGGTACTCTTGAAACAGAGGGTAGCATTCCTTCGGGTGCCCTTCTCCCTTGCATCTTGTACACTAGACTTCTTCTCTGGTTTCTTTTCCCTTCGTTATGCCTTGTAACTGTAGTGTTAGGTTTACTAGTTGGTTCTGGATCTGGACCATTCCTGTGCTAGTCTCCCTTATTGGTGAAGCCTCTAATTTCATCGCGATCTCTAGGGATTCTTCCTGCGAAGCAACCTTATGTTGCATCAGTGGTAGTCTAATGTGGGGCAACAATGCAACTATGAACCATTCTTGGTGTTGTTGTGGTGTGATGTCAAAACTGACCTGATCTAACAATGTTTTAAACTTCTGGTCAAATTCCCATACTGACTCAGTCGTTTTCTACTTCATCTCTTTCAGTTCTGTAATGCATTGTGATTCAGACTTAGGTTTTTTGAACTCTCTTAAGAGGGAAGCCTTGATATCCACTAGAGTTCTATTCTATCCCTTGGAATACTTCATAAACCAGTTCAAGGCTCTATCCCAAAATATAGTGATGAGCTGCGCTTGCTTAACAACATCATCCTAGACTTGTTTAACGTTCCACATGGATTCACACAGAAACCAATGTTGCTCAGGGTCTTCTAGATCCGTTCCTTTAAATATTGGCAGTTTAATTTCGTCAGTCATTCTCCTTCTTGGTGGCGCAGTGTTCCGTGTTGTGGTAGGGATACTACTGCGTGGAATTTTCTGAGTTAGAATGTTCTGAGTACTCACTCCTGCGGTGTTACTACTACTGACATTCTGTGGAATAGGAGGCGCAGTATTCTCAACTGGTGGGTTCTGCGGAGTAATAGGATGATAGGTCGTTGATGGAGGTGTTGTCTGACTATCAGGATCAACTTAAACGCAGTGTTTATGTGGAGTTCATGTTAACTAGGGTTCTTCTCAATGGTATACTTATATCTTTTTCCACTTCTTAAACTGTGTGTATCTTCTTCAGACTCGTTGTATGTGTTATTGACCATTACAGATTCAAAAACTTCTAGGAATCTTACTGCATTCTTAAAACACTTTTCTAAGTTAAAAGCATTTTAATATATAAACTCAGATTGTTCAGATACTTACCTCTGAATCCTTTGAAGAACTCTTCCTCTGCTGGGCTGTAGGACTTCAAGGTGTCCACGGTGAACTCTGTCAAGAATCCTTGTAGTATGTTGTCAAGCCAGAAGTCGACTTCTCGTGTGAGTGGACTATCTACTTCTTTAAGTCTTTGAATGATCTCTGGGGTCCACTTGGTAGGTAATCCTTGTTGGAAACAGTTCTTTCACTCTGCAAGTATTGATAACAACTCGTGCAACTCATTTCCAAAAGATGCGAAGAAAATATCATTTTTGGGCACCCATAGGTATTTATGCAACCAATCTACATCAGAGAGACGGGGATACCTATTCTCTTTTCTTGCAAAATCCCTCTCTGTCTTGTCCACTCAGTTCCATATTTATGTCTTCTTGGGATTCCAATTTTTGGTTCTCATCATCAGTTCAAGGGCGGCAACGGAACCATCTGTTGGCTTGTAAACTGCTCTTTAGCTTTTCAAGATAGACCCAGGTTCTGCGCGGTTCAAGGAACCAACAAAACCCCTTTTCATCGAACCTTTCGGCAACAATCTGAGAGCATACTGAGGTCTCACCTAAGGAAAAGTTATGGGGAGGTTGCAAAATTAGGTTTCCACAACCGGGTGATGCACGCTTCAATGGAATGGGGGACTTCACGAATTTCACCTACTTCGTGGCTGTTACTTATGCAATAGCGCATCCAAGGACTGCGCAGCTTGGAATGGTTGCTTGACAATAGGACAACGCAACTGAAGACTGTGCTTCCTCTTTGGAATTTCACCAACTTCGACAGACCTTTACTTAGTGTAAATTACTCATTCAACAAGTACCTTAGGTTGCTTATTTCATGAACTTCTGCAATATGATGAACTACAATGCACTGCGCACTTCCAGTGCTGCGCTTCAGGTAATCGCACAATACAGACTTCGTTGAATTAAGTGTTTACCCAATACTCATGCATTCATCATGTTCAAAAGTTCTTCCACATTCAACATTCATTCATATGCAATCAACACTTCGCATAATTTCCTATCATTCATTCTTCTGGATAATATGTATGAAACCAAAGATACATTTACTTATAAGCAGAAACTTAACCATTCAACAGAAGTAAATGCACAATCAATCACATAACACAAGGATTTAATGTGGTTCACCCCCAAGATGGGAGATACATCCATAGGAACTGTTGTTATATTATCAATGGGAAGGGTTCAATAGTTCCAGTATGTGCACTCAACTGCGGATTCTCTTCTCTCTTCAGTAGGTCTCTGCGCACGCAAGTATAGAGCCTTTTTACAATAAGTCTCTCAATAGAGATCACTATTCAACAATACTCAAATGAATATTACTTAACCCTTTCCCTTACAAAATATGCCCTTTTATAGATCATGCCCTTAGGTCACGTCTGTTACAATGCATGTGGGCCAAAACCCTAAGGTTACCCAAAACTTGTGCGGTTACCCCACTAACCAGAATCTGTTGAGCTATGATAGCGACTTGACTGTCGTGGCCACCCTTCCGCGCCCTCTTTGGTTTCGGGCATCTTCTGACTGTGCGTGGTCACGTCACTTTGAGCCCCTCTATCGAGCGCATGCTGACAGGTCACTTTCATCCATCGTTCCTTCTCTAACGGTTTCTTGCACCTGGTTCTTGTAGTTTTGCCTTTGCTCGTGCGACCGATCGCCTTCCTTCTTCACCACTCCTTACCTGCCTCTTGGGAATATCGGAGCATCTTCCCCAAAATAGATTGTCGATCGATCTCACCGGAACTTATGTTGTTTGACGTCCAAAACTATGCCATGCTGGATCTTCACGGAACTGGAACTTTGTGGTGTTGCATCTTCACTGCGCAGTTACTCTTACCTTGTTGCATTGAGCTGTAACTTCGTAGCTCCAAAACTGTATTGCACAAAAATGCCTTAACTTGAGTTGTGCCCAACATGCATGAACTGATATCTATGATGATGCTCGACAAAGTGAAGGAATACGAGCAGGAAGCTAAGGAGGCTGTTGTGAAAGTGAGCGCAATATATCAAGAGTTCACAGTAAAGATGAATATCGAAAGCAACACGAAGTCAACAAAAACTAGTGCAAGTGAATCGGGGGCGAGTCACAAGGAAGTGTTAGGGGCCTATTGGGTGCAGCCCAAGAAGAGGAAGTTATGAAGGAGAGTACAGTTAGGCAAGGCCTGATATTTACCATTTTGGGGAGAAAAGAGACTCCGCAAATCCAGGGCAGAAGGTATGGAACAAAGATCAGTGGAGAATAAAGGACATGTTTCCTTAATAAAGACAAGGTACTAAGGACAACCAGAGGTTGTTGGCGCAGTTAAGTGCCGAGTGGCGACTTGATTACTACAGGAGTAGGAAGTAAATAAGTGGAGTGGTGTAAAGGACATGCCACTACAGAATTCAGAGTTGCACTATCAGAGAAAGCATCAGAGTCAGAGGAAGCGGCACCAAAGGGACAACGAAGTTAAATCTTATCGTGGTCTATAAGAGAACAATGGGGTTTTGGGTACTATGGGGGTTGGCCCATAGTTATTATAATATGTCACCTTTGGGAACATCTATATAAGGGTAATTTTGTATGAGGAAGGGTTAGGTATTAGAGGGTTGTTGGGATTTTGATGTTTAGATAGACCTTAGAAGATAATAGTGATGAAGAGATAACAGACTCTACAACTAAGTGCGTAGAGATCTGATTGTAGAGAAGAGTCTGTAGCTAATTACGAAGACTGGAACTATTACCCTTCCAAGGTAATAAAAGATTGGTTCCTGTGGACGTAGTTCCCACCTGGGGTGAACCACGTAAATCAGTGTGTTAATGTGTATGAGTTTATGACATGTTTTGTGTATGAGTTTATGTGCATTTATGTATTTACTTTCATATGTATGTGAATGGTAATCGCACATTGATTAATTGGAATACAAGTGTGTGAATGTGAAGAAGAAACACTTTGTATGATGAATGCATAGCTAACTAGTGAATAGAGTAGAGATTCAACATAGTTCTATATACCGCGATAGCTGCGAAGTGCGAATTCATCTGTTATTCTATCCCATTAGTAGATTTTAAATAGAACGTTAAGCGAGGTTGTTAAACATATTTGTGCAACACCACTGGTGGGCTCCAAAAATGTCTACCTTTTTACAGGTATTCTTTGGAGAATTTCACTTTAAATATCAACTAGGGAACGCACAAACTTCAGAGGTGCTCAGCACTATATGTGCACTACGTTGAGAGGATCTTCGTTGGTGGGTGTTTGTTGTGTTTTAAAGAAATGTTGGAGAGTTGTTCTAATGAAGATGAAATAATGTACGGGTTTATCACAATCGATTGATAAATAGAATACGAAACTAAATATAGGAAAACAGAAAACTAACTCTAGGAAAGAAGGAAATTATTCTAAGAAAGCATGAAACTCTTAATCTATGAAAGCAGAGAACTAACTTTTAAGAAAGCAGGAAATTATTCTAAGAAAACATGAAACTCTTAATCTATGAAAGCAGAGAACTAACTTTTAAGAAAGTAGGAAATTATTCTAAGAAAACATGAAACTCTTAATCTATGAAAGCAGAGAACTAACTTTGAAGAAATCAGGAATTTAAATCTAAATTTAAACCTAAGAAAGAAAGAAAATTTAAGCTTCGAAATCCAAAATATATCTCTCTTTAAAGCATGCAAATCTGACTTAATCGAAGCAAAGATCTTTCAAGTTTAGAATGGGAAATCTTCATTCAAAAGCACGAATTAATTTGGTCGATATAAAACAATGGAAATATAAATCTAGGAATCACAGTTTACGGATGGGGGTTACAGGACTACAGATGTAGTGTATTGGAACTACAAATACAATATTAACGAACTATAGAAGAAAATACGCTTTGCGCATAACCTTGAATATGATCAGCAAATAAGTATTTCTCGGAATGAACGACATAATGCATGAAAATATGAAAATAGATAGAACTCCTGAGCTACATATTGAGGGGGCCCTCCCCAACACGTCTCACAGGAGGAAATGAAACTTATAAACTCACAGATTTAGAATCATGCTAGTTCTTCATTATAAATTCATAAGTTCCATCATAACTATAGAAATTGTAAACTAAGTATCTGTTCTAGAAAAATGCCAAAGATTTTCTCTAAAAATGTATGAGAGAGCCCCTGCTACTCAGGTGTCTCTATTTATTACAAACTTCTACCCTATTTTTACATTGAAAATCACAATCCTGAATAACAGGATGCTTTCCTACAAATTAGGAGAAAATAGGATCATTGTGTCTCTTGAGATATTCAATCTGGAGCTCAGCATTGTTATTTTTCCATTTCACCTGCGCTCTGTCCACACATGACTTTATTCACATAATTAGTAAATTAAAGCACTAAAACATAAGAAAAGATAATTACTAAATTACTTCGTTTAATTATCAACGAAAATGCATTCTTCCTAACATAAAGAGGTGCTTTCTGATCATTTATTCGCTTATGTGTGGCATAAAGGAGTCTATGGAGTACCTATATCATGGACTCATCGTCTACCCCGAACTTGAAGATGTTACCCATCCTAAGGTACAATGGCTTCTCGGATATCCCATGAAACAACTCTAGGATCCCCTACCTGTCTGTGATATCCTAGGCTCTATTCCTCCTTAGCCCAAGTCCTTCTTTCTTTGTCCTCATCAATGTCCTCTTTGATTATCAGGGGGAGGAAGAACGGCAGGCTCATCTTCATTCCGATCCACCTGATTTTGTCATTTACCATGGATTCCTTGTACATCCTTTCCCTACGTATTGTGACTTCCTGTATGAGGGGTGAGTGGGGTTCATGCTTCTTTAGGTCTCCTAAAATTATCTTCCATCTATCACTTATGACCTCTCATACTTTGACGCGTGTGCCTTTTATGGTCTTATCAAAATGCTCAATGGCTTCTTGTTGTTTTTCAAGGAGGATGGGGATAAGATCCTCATCCGATGTGATGGTATGATGATCCTGGACCACCCTCTCTGGGTGTGTGGCTTCGGCTCTTATCAAAATTACATTCTCCCATTCCTCCATCTGGTAGAGGTGATCATCCTATGATCTTTCTATCTCGTTGTTCATCCATGAACACAATGCCCTGAGCTGAAAGTCACCCATATAAAGATTGGGTGACCAATTGGGTGAATTAGGCACAACTAGGTTGTGAAGAAAGAACTCACACAGTTGGTCCTTATCGAATTCTATGCTCTCCAGGGAGGCATCTACAAATTGCTTTGGGGTGGTTATTTCCAAGGTTAATTGATTCTTCAATCTATCTAACTAGAAATGACACCACTTCTCCTTAAGGTATAACATGTTGATGTATATGTAACTTCGGAATGTATTTCAAATATATGTATATTGTATTCCTATAGAGATGTTATTATTCCTCTATATGGAAGTGTCGTCATTTATATTGTAAGTGTCGTAACTTATACTTGATGGATTATTAGACCACCTTGTTGGGGTCGGCCTTGTATAAGTCATGTGGGTCAAAGGGTTATTAGACCACCCTAGTGGGGGTCGGCCCAGTCATCATTATGTTAAGTGGTTAAGTTGAGGCCAACCTAGTTGAGTAAAGGTCAAGTCAAGTTAGTGTATAAATAGAGAGTGTCTCTCTCTCATTTTACACATTCTATTCTCTCACTCACACTTGGGAGAGTGGCGCACTTGTGGAGGAGGAGGCTCTGCTACTAGGAGAAGACTATCTCTTGTATTCTGGTTGTATCATTGCTCTATCTATCTCTGAGGAAGTTATTGGGGTTTTTTACCTTTATGGTTTTCCCCAAGTAAACTCTGTGTCTCTTGTGTGCTTGCATTATTGTGTCCATGATTGATATGCTATAGATTTGTTGTACATGTTGTTCTCTCAGTTAAGATCCTAGATCAGATTGAAGTAAATTCTGAAAATTTAACATAACGCATACAGGTGGGATGGAGGTATAAAACTGACAATATCCTCATATAATTTTGTGGTGGTGACCGGGGTGGTTTCTAGATGTGAGATCTGTTGGTCCTTTTGTGCCAACAATTCATGGGTTTGGTTCAATTTTTCTTGCAA
The DNA here is from genome assembly GCA_027924585.1 of Larix kaempferi. Classification (NCBI taxonomy): domain Eukaryota; kingdom Viridiplantae; phylum Streptophyta; class Pinopsida; order Pinales; family Pinaceae; genus Larix; species Larix kaempferi. The sequence continues at coordinate 9,549,500 of BSBM01000510.1, forward strand.
TACCTGGTTTTGTTGTTCTGCTTGCTTTAATTGGCCCACATGCTGCATCTTTAAAATATGGGTTTTCTCATTCATGAATGGGGGTGTAGCTGATGTTGCAACCTGGACTGTGTGGATCCGTGCCTCAATATTCATTGATGCCAATTCTTCCCTAACTTTTGCTAACTCAGACAGTGCCTCGGTCAGCCTGTCATCCTTCGTAATTTGTATTCCTTCATTTTCAAGGTTTTGGAGTGGTGTAACTTATTCTTCTGATATAAAAGGGTCTCCCTGTTCTGCTTCATCATCCTCATCGTTTGATTGGTCTTGGGGTATGGTCCATTCTTCGTCTTCCTCTTCTTTTTCCTTTTTATTATTTATTTTCTTATCCTCCTTGGATTTTATCTATTGTTTCAGTCTTTTGCTCTGCCACGTGAACCCATGCAATGTCCATGTAGGTTTTTGTGTCGGGTGGCATCTTTGGAATGTTTTATTTTAACCAAATTCTCGGCCACAACCTCATTGTCATCGATGTCTACATCGATTTTCCTTTTTACCCTTGACTGGGTGGTTGATTTTTCCTCTTTTTGTTTCGAGACGGGGATTGCATCCATGCTTGGTGTACCCCTCATCCTATGGACATCTTCGGCAAAGATGTGGATGAACTCTTCCCATGAGAGTTTAGGGATTTGGGCCTTCAATTATTCTCAAATAATTAGCTTAAGTAACCCGTGATGGGCTAATGCATCCCTTTTTCCTTGTGCTACCTTCCTACTCATCTCCCAAAGGGATTGTAATAGGTAGAAGGGTATGATGAAATTGTTATTGGGTGATATATCCCCCCTGTTCCTTAAGAGATCAAGTATCCTGAAATGGTAGGTTGGTGTATAGCTGAGCCTCCCCATGCAGGTAATGTATTTGAGGACGACCGCAGCCACTTCATTCCACGGTTCTGGCATGGCATCTCTTTTTACTCCATTCTTGTCCTCTTCATACCGCTCACCATGCTCAAAGAAAGATAGTTTGGTGCTAATATTCGCGTCCCTATCGTCTTTCCCCCAATGTAGCCCCATGGGCATGCCTGTGTACGTTGCAATTGTTTCTTCATTTAGATGGATGTGCATCCCCTTTACCCTGGTAAAATACAACTCTTCCTTTAAATGCTTCAGGTTTTGGGCGAATTCAAGGGCTACATCAGTGTCATTGACAAACCATGGGATTTGTGTGGAGATTGAAAAGAGGTGCTCATCGGGGAAGTGGTCATTTACCAACTCATTATCTTGTCCATGGGTCAATCTAGACAGAAAATCGGCTACCACATTATGCTTGCCTGGTTTTTCCAGGATTGTTATGTCAAATTCTTGCAAGAGGAGCAACCATCTAATAATTCTAGCACTAGTATTTGGTTTATTCATGAAGTACCTGATTGCAGAATGATCTGTATGGAAAAAGAATGGGTACCCAATGATGTAGTGCCTCAATTTTTTTATAGCATGTATGACAGCCAAAAATTCTTTTTCTGTGACTGTATAATTGAGTTCTGCTCCTGCCAAGTTTTTGCTAATGTAATATATTGTATATGGTTTCTTTTCTTATTCTTTCTCGAGGACTTCCTTGATGGCTTTGTCTGAAGCATCCAAGTGGATGCGAAATGGTAGTGTCCAGTTCGGTCCTTGAAGGACTGGGGCCGTGATTTTATTCTCTTTGATTTGATCAAATGATGAGATACAATGTTTGGTCTAGATGAATTCTGTATCTTTGTCAAAAGGGAAAACATAGGTGCAGCAATTTTGCTGTAACTTTCTATAAACCTTTTGTAGTAGCCTATTTTCTTAAGGAAGTTGCGCACATCCCTTTGTTTGAAAGGTGGGGGGAGTGTTTTAATGACATTGACTTTTTCTTGATCTATTTCAATACCCCTTTGGGAGATATGGTGTCCCAGAACTATGTAGTCTTGCATCATCATTGCTAAGGCATAAACTCATTTCAATGAATTTTTTTAGGACCAACTCTAGATGCTGTAATGCTTGGTAAAAACATTTCCCATATGGTGTGAAGTCGTCCATATACTCAAAATGGCCCTTTGAAATGTTGCTAGGGAATTACAAATTCCGAAAGGTAGTAATCTGTATGCATATGTTCCCCATGGGAAGGTAAATGTGGTTTTATCTTGGTCAGCAGGGTGGATTTAGATCTGGTTGTATCCTCTAAATCCATCCAAAAATGAGAAGAACTTGTTTCCAGCCAGAGTGTCCAACAATTGGTCAATAAATGGTGGAGGGAAGTGGTCTCTTTTAGTTGGTTTATTAAGTTCCCTGTAATATACATAGATCCTTCACTTCCCTCCTTTCTTAGGGACTATTACCAAGGGTGAGACCCACTCACTGTCTGAGATTGGGTAGATGAATCTTGCATCCAATAAATTTTGTAGTTCCATTTTAACTATATCTTTTAGTGTTGGACTCATCCTTCTTTGGGGTTGTCTGATAGGTACAGTTCCCTCTTTGATATATATATAATGCTTGCAAAGATCTGGGTGTATGCCATTCATATCAGTATAGCTCTATGCAAAATCCTCGTTTTTTTTACACTACTTTTATGAGTTGTTGCTCCTATTTTGGCTCCAAATTTGCATTAATATTGCCTGTTTTCCTAGGCAGTATCTCTACAATTTTAACATGTTGTGGCTGTTGTTCAATGGAGAGTATTTTTGTCCACATTCTGTCAGTATTGATAGGATAATTCATCACTTCCTATCGTTTCCTTGTTTCAAAACATTCTTCAAGCATATCATGATTAGGATAAACATTATGATTAAATTTAGCTAAATGACCATCTTCATCGTTAGCTTTTAGAGTTAGAGCCGTTTCTATGGTGAGCACAGGTTGTATGTCTTGGTCATTTATATCGTCATAGTCATCCGTCCAATTTTGGTATTCTGTGTGTGTAGATATTTTTGCTGGTGGGTATATTGTGATCTTTTTCCTAGCTTGTCCACTTGTAATTGTCATATTCCCAGAGAAACAATCTATATAGGCATCTATTATCACCAGCCATGGCCTCCCTAGGATGATTGGGTACCCACTGAGCTTACTCTTGACTTCTATAATTATGAAGTCGGTTGGATACTCCCAGGATTCAATGTTGATGATGATATCCTCCAAGATTCCTCCAAGTTTGGCAGTGGATGTGTTAGCAAGTTGTAGTACTGTACTGGTTGGTCTGATTAATGATTGGAGACTTAGGGCTAACATTGTATCCTTTGTCATAACGTTTATTGCATATCCTAGGTCGATTATACTGCTTGAAATAGGTTTGTTGTTTATGGTTACATTGGCAATAGGGCGTCCCAGGTCGAGGTATTTAGGGTTAACAATGATTCCCAACATCAGGTCTGCTAGTTGGCCTACCATATTTAGGGTTGGTGGATCTTGTTTCCTTCGCCCAGGTTTCTTTAAGCAATTTTATTTTATAAATTTATTACATATTGGAACATCCCTTATTGCTTGTAAAATGGGAATTTGAATGCTTAAATTTTTTAATTCATTAAGTATAACATTCTCTGCCTCTTTTTTGGTATTTTGTTTCAGTTTCTGAAGGAATGGAGGGTTTCTGTTTGGTAATTGAGGTTGATCTTCTTCTTCCTAGTGGTGTATCACTATGGGTTGTCGGGGTTCTAGAGATGTGGGTTGTTCATGATATGTATGTTCTTGATTATTTTTTGGATGGGATCCCTGTCGTGTCTTACCATATTTGAGATTGATTTAATTTAATTCTAGTGCATCCACAACATAGGTAGGAAATTGCACTACTTCATTGTTGTAGGGTTGTTTTTTCCCTGTTCTATTTTTATTTGGGTTTGGAACAGGTTGAGAGGGGATTGGAGGTGGTCTGGGGGGAGGTTCGTTATGTGTAGGAGGCATTATGAGTGGTTGTTGCAATAATGCCCTCCAATTTTCTAAGTATGGATATGGATTTCCATAGTTCACCTGTGGCTAAGAAAATGGTGGGGGGTATGGAGAGTAAGGCTGGGTGTAATATGGATGTTGGTACGATGTTTGGTTTTGCTGCCATTGGATTGGACCTGATTTTGGGGGCCATGTGATTGGTGTCGAAGGAGTCCAATTCTGTTGATTATTACCTTGATTAAAATGTGTTTGGTTGTTTGACTAGAAAGGCCTAGCAAAATTTATCCTTCTCTAGTTAACAAAACAAAGTTGTTCCATAGTACCTTCTAATGTGGGATCCTGTTTGGATGCTTTGATTGATGGTAGTAAATGGAATTTATATGTGGTATGATCATCAGTGCAGAAGCCACATATCTCTAATGCATTTAATGTGCATTGTCCCTTTTCATGTTTATTTCTACATCGTGGGAAAAATACTGTTAGTGCCTGGTTCATCTCGTCTTGTTTCAATTTTATTTGGAGTGCATCTAACTACATAGATAAGTACTGAAGGATGTTTATCTTAATATCGTCTATAAGTTTTCCTAAGTCGTACTTTGTGAGGCTTGGTCTTGAAAATGATGATCCTCCTTCTAATGGATGTGTATTCCATGTTGTGTAGGAAAAATACCTTATAGTGGGGAGACAACACTACCAAATTGGGTGGGGTGACAGGTAAATACATTCATTGTCTACATTAGTTACTACAAATGGAAAGAGATCAAGATATCGAAAGATGTACCTTTTTATCGATGGTTGGTCCTAGCTTTCGCTTGATCTTTCGCTATGATGAACCTGCAACACAAATTCAACCTTACTCAGCGTATCTTGACTGTAATAAATATGATGAAATAAAAAACAACTTAACATCAAATACAATCAGACATTAAACCAAATGAACATTCAATCCAATAGACATTCAATTTGGGACGGGAAGGGTATTTCTACCTTTTATTGTCAAATAAATGTAGATAAGTACAGATATACCTGATCTGTCCAGACACTTCTGCAACCGAGACTTGGGCTCCTGCTCTTCACAATGACTTGGAATTCCTCCAGCATAACAGCAGTTAAGCATTCCTTCTAGGTCCCTCTCTCATGGATCCTCCTTGTATTTATGGGACAAGGTAGGCTGTTGAAATCGAGAGGTGGTTAATTTGTGTTGAGATATTGTAACTTCAAAGAATATTATATTTGTACTTTATTATTCCGGAGATGATTCATTCCTCTGTGAAGATCTTATTGTATATCCGGAGATGTTTATTCCTCCGTCGGAATGTGGTAACTTGGGTTATTAGACTTCCCTAGTGGGGGTCGGCCCTGTATGTGTTATGTGGGTCAAAGGGTTATTAGACCACCCTAGAGGGGTCGGCCCAGTCAGTTATAATGGGGTATTTAACCTAATGGTTAAATACGAGCCTACATGTACTTGTGTAAAATACATATCAGAGTAGTGTATAAATAGAGGAGGTGTGTTCCTCATTATACGCATTCACTCACTTGAGGATAGCGCACTTGTGAAGGAGAGGTATGCTATTGTGGAGAAGGAGATCATGTCTCAGGGTTTTATCTTTGTATATTTCTGGTCATCTATATTGAGGAAGCTTTGCTGGGTTTTCTACCCCATGAGGGTTTCCCAGGATAAATCTCTGTCTCTTGTGTTTATGCTGTGCTTGTTGTTTCTTCAGTGATCCTGTATATGCTATTATTGTGAAATGGAATGTAATGCTGCTATTTTATGTCTTAGCATATTGAATTTTAACATGGTATCAGAGCTAACCTGAAGGAAGACAAGGTATGGCACTAAAGACACTTGCTTTACTTACGACAATTTGAAGGTTAGGGTTTTACATAGCAAAAACCAGTCATCGTAGCACTTTCGCTATAAATCCATTTTGGAAAAGTTTTCGGATCTGAAATTGTTACGGGACGAAGCTAAAATATCCAGGTACCTTGTGTCCAAAGGACAACCTCTAATTCGTTGTACTTTGTGATTTATGATCTGTACAATATAGGTTTTTTGCCTCTTCCAGATCTGAGTCAAAATCAGGTGACCTTGGGAAAAAGGTCATAACTTGGGCTAGGAAGCTCGAAATGAAATTTCGTGAAAAGTGACAGGTATTAAACAGACTGTACTATCTCAGAAAAATTTTTCAGATGCCTAAGTTGAACCAGTGACACGTGGCACTCCGTACAAGTTCGCTCTCCTGTATTATCCCATAAACAGGTCACGTTGCGACACTTGGCATAACTCTCTCTCAGAGAATCCAATTGAGGTCAGACCTGTCGGGATGGAAATATAACAGGCCGAGATATCTCAGAAAACATTTTCAGAGGCCGAAGGTCAAACAGTGACACGTGGCATGCCGTACAAGTTCGCTCTCCTGTATTTTCCCAAAACAGGCCACGTTGCGACATTTGTCATAACTCTCTCTCAGAGAATCCAATTGAGGTCAGACCTGTCAGGATGGAAAGATAACAGGCCGAGCTATCTCAAAAAAAATTTTCAGACCCTGTGGATCAAAAATTTCAGAGTTACACCAGAAACAATCAGGTACATATTTCTGTCAAAACAGAATTATTTTTTGGTACCTTCATTCATGGCTTCCGGAATTTAGGGCTTTGAAGAAAGTTGGAATTTTTGTAATCGGAGACCACGGCTGGATGCTACTCATCAAAATAGAAATTTAGAGACCAAGATCAGAATTTTTGGTTGGGCAGAAGGCTGGGTTTGATTAGACCCTAGTTCAGGACTTTGATCAGAAAAGTGGAAAATTAGGGCTTCTGTAAAAATGGGAATTTTTGAAATCTGTGACCATGGCTGGAAGATCCTCAGAAAAATAGAAGCTTAGAGCTTTGGATCAAACATTTTGATTGGGCAGAAGAGTGGGATTCATCAAACCCCAGTTCAGGGTCACGTCCAGTGAATCCGAAAGTTTCAAAGGCAAAATTGAGGAGTGAAACTTTGCAGTTTTCAAATTCTAAAATATATCAGTTTGATCAGCTCATCAAGGCGCATATTTCTATCCTTTCGGAAGTTTGAAATTCAAAGTTTGAATTTTTGGGGTTTCTCTGACAAACCCATATCCAGCTCCAGGTCCAGTTCTTGCAAATCAAGTGGATAGGGTTAATCCTAAAAGAAGATGGATTGGTCACCTGCATAAGTGAAGGAGTTCCTATTTTAGAGGGAGATGAGGCTAAAGCTTTACATAAGGAGATTACAAGCGATCTCGACAGGTATGACTCATCGAGGTATGTTTTGATATTTGTTCATGATTAAGTTTATGGTATGTTTGTACAATCTTGATTTTAGATTTGTTGTATCACCTTAACAAATTTATGAATGCATGATAGAAGATATTCATTGGTTAGGGTGTTGACACTTATGATTGTACTAATGCATTATGATGTTGTGTGAGGTTGATGTTGTCCGCTAATAAGATACAGGTACATCACAAAAGACAAATCAGGTTCCATGACCATGAAAACATGAAGACAAAGACTCATCCACAATCTTTGTTCTACTTACGAGGTATGTATGACTTTGTTATATTATGCTTAACCTATGAGACATGCAGGTTCTAGCTCAGGATCTCTAAATCATTGAAGAGATTGTTTAGGTATGTTGTACATAACCAAGTAGGTATACTAATCCAGGTATGTTTCCCATGAATCTTACCGTGTGTTAGGATCCCCTATATAAGTATACTTGGAATGATTGGTTATGCTTATTCATAAAGTTAGTAATCAAGGGATTATGCATATTATATCTGTTATCTTGATTGATGATATGCATGAGTAAAAGAAGACTTCCCTGAAATCTTGAATACTAATGTTTATTAACTATAATCATGACTATACATTCTCAATATTATTTAGAACTATAATGTTTTGATAACATTTAGAACATACTAATGGGTGTATGTTTGTGTATGAGATCATGAGGATGACACTTGAACATGCACAGTGGTACATAATGAATAGAAGTTCAAAAGACATACAGAAGATCAAGCGGGAGGCAACCACACAAACACAAAAGATAAGTATTTGAGTTGTTATTTGAAATAGTAAATGATATTGCCTGTAATAGGTTGTATGCATATTTGTATTCCTATAATATATCATGCTAAGTGTAAATATTCATAGAACATTGAACAGTATACTACCAATATGCATATGATTGGTAAGTTGGACAAACATTCCATTGTTGCTTGTCTAGAATGAAACCTCTTTGCTGACATGCTGAGAGTTGTGCACACTCTCGATAGTATGTTCTGGTAGAGATGGAAGGCATCTAGATAGCCACTGTATGCATACAGGATATGGGAAAGTGTTGTGCCAAATTATTGGTCAAGATAGTTGCATAACTATGTAAATGATATCTGTATGCATAATAGGTTATCATGATTTCATGATTATGAAGGATTACTAATCATGTACTTAATTTTGTTTTGTAGGAAAGATCATGAAGAATAATGAACACCGAACAAGTGATGGATGTTTAACAAGAAGATTTACAAATCAAACAAAATATAGAAGGCTTGTGGCTAGAAGATTCTCTTAGAAAGAGGAAGAGAATCATGATGAGATGTTTGCTCCAAGTGGCTAGATAAGACCATTCTCTTAATGGTGCAATTAAAGAAGAAGTGTGAATCAGGTTCTGTATGGGTTCCCAGGATCGATAGTATATTGATGAGAATACATGTGGGGATTGTTCTAAAGTGAGCCGTAGACAGGTGTCTCCGAGAAAGAAAAGGGATTGGATCATCCCTGGACTTTCAGTCCTAAAGAGAGCCGTAGACGTGAGGTCTCCGAGAATGAAGTCCTTAGTGGACAGTTGAGGGGATTGGATCATCCCTGGACTTTCAGTCCTAAAGAGAGCCGTAGACGTAAGGTCTCCGAGAAGTGGGGATTGTATCATCCCTGGACCTTGGTCCCTGAATTGATCCGTAGACGTATGGTCTTCGAGAATAAAGTGATGGGGATTGCATCATCCCGGAACCACTAGTTCAAAATGTACGTGAGGACTGCATCGTCCATGAACTGGGTTCAAAATGTACGTGAGGACTGCATCGTCCATGAACTGGGTTCAAAATGTACGTGAGGACTGCATCGTCCATGAACTGGGTTCAAAATGTACGTGAGGACTGCATCGTCCATGAACTGGGTTCAAAATGTACGTGAGGACTGCATCGTCCATGAACTGGGTTCAAAATGTACGTGATGGGATTGCATCATCCCTAGACATGAGACTTGTCTTAAAGTGATAAGGACTAATCATCCTATAAGTAGATTGGGATTGCATCGTCCCTAGACATGGTGAGGTGTCTTAAAGTGATAAGGACTAATCATCCTGTAAGTAGATTGGGATTGCATCATCCCTAGACATGGTGAGGTGTCTTAAAGTGATAAGGACTAATCATCCTGTAAGTAGATTGGGATTGCATCGTCCCTAGACATGGTGAGGTGTCTTAAAGTGATAAGGACTAATCATCCTGTAAGTAGATTGGGATTGCATCGTCCCTAGACATGGTGAGGTGTCTTAAAGTGATAAGGACTAATCATCCTGTAAGTAGATTGGGATTGCATCGTCCCTAGACATGGTGAGGTGTCTTAAAGTGATAAGGACTAATCATCCTGTAAGTAGATTGGGATTGCATCGTCCCTAGACATGGTGAGGTGTCTTAAAGTGATAAGGACTAATCATCCTGTAAGTAGATTGGGATTGCATCATCCCTAGACATGGTGAGGTGTCTTAAAGTGATAAGGACTAATCATCTTGTAAGTAGATTGGGATTGCATCATCCCTAGACATGGTAAGGTGTCTTAAAGTGATAAGGACTAATCATCCTGTAAGTTGATTCAGGATTGCATCATCCTTAGACATGGTGAGGTGTCTTAAAAGGATAAGGATTGATCATCCTGTAAGTTGATCTGGATTGCATCATCCATAGACATGAGAGATGTCTTAAATTGAGAGGGATTGATCATCCCATAAGTGGATCAGGATTGTATCATCCTTGGACCTATGTCCTAAAGTGAGAGGGATTGACCATCCCGTAATTGGATCATGTGTGTTGCAGGGTATGCTGCTGTTATGTATACTTGTATCAGTGTGGATACTTGTATTGATAGATGTATTAGTGAGAATACATGCTTTTGATGATAGATGTATTAGTGAGAATACATGCTTTTGATGATAGATGTATTAGTGAGAATACATGCTTTTGATGATATATGTATTAGTAAGAATACATGTTTTGATGATAGATGTATTGGTGAGAATACATACTTTTGATGATACATGTATTGATTAATGTACTTGTATGGTTGAGGATACTTATGTTGTAGATCGAGATGATCCAGATGCTGTAGATCGAGATGATCCAGATGCTGTAGATCGAGATGATCCAGATGCTGTAGATCGAGATGATCCAGATGTTGTAGATCGAGATGATCCAGATGCTGTAGATCGTGATGATCCAGATGCTGTAGATCGAGATGATCCAGATGGTGTAGATCGAGATGATCCAGATGCTGTAGATCGAGATGATCCAGATGTTATAGATCGAGATGATCCAGATGCTGTAGATCGAGATGATCCAGATGTTGTAGATCGTGATGATCCAGATGCTGTAGATTGAGATGATCCAGATGCAGTAGATCGAGATGATATGACAATGCTGATGATCGTGAGATAACGATGCGGATGATCGTAAGATGACGATGCTAATGATCATGTGATGACGATGCTGATGATCGTGAGATGACGATGTTGATGATCGTATGATGACGATGCTGATGATCGTGAGATGACGATGCTGATGATCATGTGATGACGATGCTGATGATCGTGAGATGACGATGTTGATGATCGTGTGATGACGATGTTGATGATAGTGATATGACGATGTTGTTGATCATGTGATGACGATGCTGATGATCGTGTGATGGCGATGCTGACAATCGTGAGGATTCAGATATTGATGTTGCTGTAGCTGTTTGAGTGCTGCAGAAGATAAAGACTCAGTACTGAAGATGTTGATGTTCCAGTATTGAAGATATTCCAGTAACTGGTTGAGTTACTGATGATGTTGAGAAAGCTTCCAATGATTTATAGATGTATCATGTATGATGTTGATGACTCCTTGCTCGTGCAGATGCTGTTATAATATCCTTCTCGTTAAGGGGGAGTGTTGAGATATTGTAACTTCAAAGAATATTATATTTGTACTTTATTATTCCGGAGATGATTCATTCCTCCGTGAAGATCTTATTGTATATCCGGAGATGTTTATTCCTCCGTCGGAATGTGGTAACTTGGGTTATTAGACTTCCCTAGTGGGGGTCGGCCCTGTATGTGTTATGTGGGTCAAAGGGTTATTAGACCACCCTAGAGGGGTCGGCCCAGTCAGTTATAATGGGGTATTTAACCTAATGGTTAAATACGAGCCTACATGTACTTGTGTAAAATACATATCAGAGTAGTGTATAAATAGAGGAGGTGTGTTCCTCATTATACACATTCACTCACTTGAGGATAGCGCACTTGTGAAGGAGAGGTCTGCTATTGTGGAGAAGGAGATCATGTCTCAGGGTTTTATCTTTGTATATTGCTGGTCATCTATATTGAGGAAGCTTTGCTGGGTTTTCTACCCCATGAGGGTTTCCCAGGATAAATCTCTGTCTCTTGTGTTTATGTTGTGCTTGTTGTTTCTTCAGTGATCCTGTATATGCTATTATTGTGAAATGGAATGTAATGCTGCTATTTTATGTCTTAGCATATTGAATTTTAACAATTTGGGAGGTTGGGGAAGTTGCATAACCAACTTCAACTAATCCCAATTTGTAATCTTAATATATTTTTTCACTTCATCTTAAGATGTGTGCATGTTTCATACAACCAGGGTAGTGCACAGTAAGCAACTTTTACTCTTTACAATGAGCGTTTGCAACATTTTTAAAGGTGTGCATTGGTTGTCCTTGAGCAGAGTAGAGTTTAGAATGCTGGTTCACTGTGCCAATAGTAGCGCACATGTCATGAAAAATGTAGAAAAAAGAAAGTTTTTTCAGATGAAGAGTGTGATCTCAGCAATACTTCATCTACAGTCAATCTAGCTCTTCCATCCATAGTGTCATTTTGTGTGATTAAGAGAGCAATGTGATAACAAATGGAGAGAAGTGCATATTTGACCTATAACAGATGCCCCCTAATGTGTGAGGTCAGAGGGAAATGATGGTCAAAATACATTATAATTCCAAGTCAGAGGAGGAGCAAGAAACTGCAGAACCAAATCACAAAAGTACTTGAAACAACAATCAAGGTCAGCGAGCAATTACAATGTTGAAATCATATAGATGTGTAGTAGGATACAACATGATCTCTGATACATAACTAGGAGATGTATATATAGCATGGCCACTGAAATACAAGCACGGATCCATGTCAAATTAAGAGATCATAGCCATAACAACAAACTGGATCTATGTCTCATGAAGAGCCAAAATGAGTGAGGCTCAATCTTGCGCAGCTTGGGTGATAACATAAATAGGGTGATGCTATCAAAATCCCAAGGTATTCATCCAAACAACCCAAGGTACAAACCCTAACCATGTGAATAAATGAGCTAGAGTCGAACATGGGGGTATTGTTTGATTACCGGTCATTGATGTATACCGTTAACAAACGCGAGGAATTCCATCGATAATGATAATGGGGTCCAAGGTACCTAGTACGTTCCAAACAGTGTGAATAAGTGGACTTGAAGTCAAACACCTGAGGAAGCTATCGAATAAGAGACATTGATGTATTCCCATTTATTCAACAACGAGGGAAACTGCTATTGATGACTGCAATCCCCAAGGTACTAACTAAAACTCTAAAATTCGTTCCCATAGCATAATGAGTTGAAGTCGATGGGAAGAAGTCCACTGGAAGGGATGCCTTAATGCATCCTCCATCATCCAACACGAGGAACACTCAAAAGATATGAGTTGATGTGGAGTAGGACAAGTAACAAGATGAAACAAACTGACACCACGATGGATGACACATCAAGTCAAGGTAAATTGCAGAATGGCGGACACAGGCTATATCCTTGAACAGTGAGCATGACACAAAGTGACTTAAACAATTTTCGACATGAGGGGGAAATGATATAATCTTGCAATGGAAACATTCACATACCCTCCATATGATTGGAAGAATAACCAACCGAGGGAGCGAAAACTCGTAGATCAGGTTCACCCTAAGGTCGAAATCTAAAACCCAACAGAAATGATAGACTCAAATAGATGTTGTGTTCAAGGACATGACTGACTTAATTGCCTTTGAAGCTGAAAATATGTGATATACCCTTCTCATCCCTTATTCTTTTTGGTAAAAGAATGTCCTTCTTGTTGTTTTAATGAGTCCAAGAAATAAAACTCAATAATCCCAACCATGTAAAACGTTTAACGAGCCCATGGGAGGAAGACTTGGGACCTTCTTCATTGTTTATAGAGTTTGAAGAAGAGATAGAAGAATACTCTACAATATTGATCTCTGGATTTTAATATCGATCCGAGATCTGTTCTTGCTCGTCGGTGTTTTAAATTTTAAGGAGTTTGAAAAACTTAAACAATAACTCCATACACCTACCCATGGATTTTAATATCGAGCTCGGGATGGTATATGCTCGCTAGTGTTTTCTTGTTTATAGAGTCTGAAAAACTTAAACAATCCTCTATATACCCTCTCGTGGATTTTGCATCGAGCCCGAGTAGGTGAGTGCTCGCTTGGTGTTTTCATGTTTTGAGAGCCTGAAAACCCTAAAGAAGGCTCCAAAAGTCCTTTTTTCGTACAGTTAGTCTCCTCCCCCGAAAAGGTGTAAAATGATGAGAGAATAACTCTTCTAGCCACGGATGTCTAGAGAATACCTTTTTCGTAACTAATTCACAAAAGTGCGGAAAATGGGTAAACTTATACTTAAGTGGATGCACCTTCAATTCCTTTAACGAGCTTGAAGAGAACAAGTATGCTCAGAAATCTTGTTTAGTTTTTTAAATAGTCAAAACAAGAGCTTAAAACGACTTAAAAGACAGCTTCTAGGATCGTTTGGTCATGACCTGCCAAAGAATAGAATCTCAACAACCGAGTTAGTGACTATTGACAACTTTTCTAAATGACATGATAATAAGACAATATGCTACCTATATTGGTCTATCAATAAAGAAACGAAGTCATATCCGGCTTAATACTTTGAACTTATAGTGAAAATTTGAAATACATAGTTTAATTTAATTCACCAAAATTTGTAAATATTAATGATTAAATAGAGCATTTTACAAAAAATTGAAACTATACACTTTTAACAAAAGTGGTAAAAAATCAAAGTCAATTTTTATAAATAGTTTCAAATTTAGAAATCAAATATCACAATTGAAGTTTTTAGGGCACAATGGAGCAAAACCTTGATCTTACTCCATTCATTGAGATCAAACAGGACCACCAATCGATCTTCTACTTCCACCAAGTAAGTTATTTCCTCTCATACTTGCAATTTCATATAATTTTTGTAAATTTTCATGGTGAAAATTATTTTAAAGCACTGTTTCAAACACGTTTCTGCATGTGCGCTGCTGTGTTTGAGTGAAAGTAGCGCATTTGACACAAATGCGCTGGTTTAGTTAAAACACAGCAGTGTTCGAGTGTGACTGTGCAATGAAAACAGTAGCACACACCACTGGAAGTAGGGTAAAAAATGAAAATGACCAACAGTTGATAGTTTGCTTGGTAGGATGGTTCTCATATGGCATGAAAGGGAGCATGAGGATATGGATCGAGAAGCATTACAAGATCCATTGACTCTCCATGCGCTTCGAAGATGTGGGTTATTGAAATTTTATAGAATGGTCAACATGCGGGCACAAATCCGCTTGCTTGAGAGGCTTGTATAATACTGGGATTCCAATGCAATGGTGTTTGATATCCAAGGAGAAACATTGGAACTCACCATAGATGACATCTACTTTATCGCGGGTCTCTCTCGAAGGGGATACTTGGTGAACTTGAAAGGGTCCTCTCACAATGTGGGTGCCTTGTCCATGCAAGAGTATGTCAATGCCTACTGTCTACCGGGAACTAAGAAATCTGATAGTCAAATTTTTATCTTGACTATTGCAAGCTTCCCCCTCAAATTCATCGTGAGTATTCTTAACCAGATGGGAGGGAGTGCTGAATGCATATAGGTATTGAATGCTTGCAAGGAAAAGTATATGACTGGTGTTCAAGTCTTTTAAAAAACATGAACCTTCAACTCTCAGGGTGTAATACCGGGAGAATGAAGAATTTTGGGTACGGAAGCATACTTTGCACCTTTTTCTTTGAAAGGGTTCCTGCTATAAGTCTAGGCATGGCCTTGCCCCCAGTCAACCCTTGTGATCCAATGTTGGCTCGTTGGGGTGAGATCTTCCTCCACCAGGGTGGTGGCGAGAGCAACTTCAGTTATCATGAGGATGATTTCTGGGGTTGGTGGGAACAACAAGTTCTAGCTCTTGAGCAGTTTCCATATGCAGGCATAGACTTCCACAATGATCCTAAACTTATCCTTCCTCCAGGAGCAGCCTGGGGAGATATGGGTATGTTTATGCTTTTGAAAAATTATTTAATTTTTACATTTTATATATATGATTTTTATGATGAGTTTGAAGTACTAAAACAAAATGACATATGCAGATGTTGGACCAATATGTCCTGAGGGACACCCCCCTACTTTTGTGAGGCCAGTGATATTGGGTGCAACTGATGCCATGCTAGGAAACTAGAGGGGAAGATGATTTAGTTGACTCATGACATTCCTACATATAGGATCGAGCGAATGCCGCTCGACATGCAGGAGGATGTGGTTGGTGTGCCCCCAACATGGATTAGGATACTGTGGAAAGTAGTTAGGCTGGTCATTTGCTATCGAGAGGCAACATAGGAAGATGAGGCCCCACCTTATTCATAGGAGAAGGATATTCTATGTATATTTTTTAGGCCATCGAACCCAATTTTTGAATATTATGACATGACTCTATGACAGACTTATGACCCAAACTCATATTATTTTTTGATATGGATTATATATATATAGTATTGCTATTATCTACATGTGTGTTATTGTCTTTAATTTATGCATGAATTATTATATGTGTGTATGATACAAATGCCAATCTAAAATGTAGTTTGCAAATGAATCAGCTAATGCATTCAAGTTTCTTGGAATATGTTGGTATGTTATATAATCAAATTGTCTCTCAAGTAACTTAACGCACAAAAAATGACATAGCAAAGTAGGATCTCTAACCTGATAAACACCCATTAATTGAAAAAAAACCTAATTGCGAGTCGAGTCATACCTCCAAATGTGAAATTCCATGGAACAGAGCATCTCGGAGTAGCTCTATGATTGCACTATTTTCAACCACATTGTTCATTGTGGGACCTAAACAAGCCCCTCCCGAAGAAACTAGTTGGCTAGTTGGTGAGTAAATAACCCAAGCAGCTGCGACCAACTGACAGGTGTGGCGGCTAGCACCATCAACAAACCCTATGAAGTGTTTAGTCGACATCTGAAACACAAAGCAATAGATGCATAAGACGTAACTACAACCGTAAACAAGGCTAACTCTAAAAAATGTACAACTATAATACATGAAAAAGCACAGATGCTTAAGTTTAGTACTTCTTCAGGTAAAGCCCATTTCTAGGCTTTGGTAACTTATTACCTTCATAGTCTATTAACTTGTATGCACCTTTCTTCAGCACCTTAGAAACTATGTAGGGACCTAGCCACATGGACTTAAACTTTCCAGCCCCTAAAGTTTCCTTGTCCTAATCCGAGAGAAAAACAAGGTCTCCTTTGAGAAAAACCCTAGGTCTGATGGACTTATCGTACTGTCCTTTGACTCGATTCTTATGCGCTTTGTTTGTTGTGAGCGCATTGCAGTGCTGCTCATCTAGATGTTCTAACTGCAACAAACGTTCTTCCAAGACTGAAGTGTCAGGTAAAAGTTGGATAGCCAACTTCAATGAAGGAATCTTGCACTCAACCAGAATGAATGCTTCTATCCCATGCACAAGCTGGAAAGGAGAGAACCCGGTAGTAGTCTTTACATTGGCTCAGTAGGCCCAAAGAGTAGGATACATCATAATGTGCCAGTCATTTCGAATGGCATTAACGGTCCTTTGTAAGATGGTCTTCAAATTTTTGTTGATCGCTTCGACCTGACCATTCGCTTGCGGGTAAAATGAAGACGAATGTTGCTGCCGAAAACCTAACATAGTGTATAGATCGTTCATCATGTTGTTCTGAAAATGATGACTGTGATTAGTCACAATCTCTTTGGGTATACCAAATCTTGCAATGATCTGGTTGAAAACGAAATAAGCAACCGTTTCTCCATCTGCCTTAACAGTAGGCATTATCTCGTCCCACTTGGTAAAGTAGTCGATGGAAACAATGATATGGTGACGACCTCCAGCTGAAACTGGATTACAATTCATAAAATCAACCCCCCATTTGGTGAAGGGGCCTGCTGTTATTATACGATGGAGAGGAGCTGGCTGTCCTCGCATCGTCCTAGTGAAAAACTAACATACTTGGTAGCATTTCACAGCTTCCACACAATCTTTGAAGATTGTGGGCCAAAAATAGCTGGAACGCAGTATTTTCTGGGCTGTTAGCAACCCAAAAAGATGACCCCCATAGGCTCCACTGTGGGCATCATTCAATATTGATTCTACTTCCTCTAGGGTCAAACAATGGAATAAGATGGAATCTACCCCACATTTGTACAAAGTGTTAGAAATGATGAGGTGAGGTAGTTCTTCGCATGACTCTTGAGTTTGCATCGTTCATCCTTATAGAAAGTGGTGGGACACCTCAAAGTCTGAAGATGTACTAGGATATCCCCATACCATGGGTCAGAGGATGCAATGAGAAAGATATGTTCATCTGGGAATGATGATTCTTCCTCAACATGTACTATGTCACTAGGAAACTTTGAAATCAGTTCGACGAACACCAGTGATTTCTTTGACTTAGCGGGCTGAAAAACCAAGTCAAATTCTTGCAGGATTACAATCCATTTATTAAATTTCCCCCTAATGATGCATCGAGTGAGAACATATTGGAAATTAATGACCTTTGCAACCATTGTGGTAGTACACAATAATATGTAGCGACGTAGCCTTTGAACCGCATAGACAATAGTTAATACCAACTTATCTACGTGATAATACTTTATCTCAGGAGCTATCAGGGTGCGCGACAATTAATAAATGACATGCTCTTGGATCATGCCATCCTCCTAAACCAGTACTATGCATACTGTGTATACTGATGCAGCCAGATACAAGAGGAAATCCTTCGTATAGTCTGGCGGACTTAACAAGGGGGCTGAAAGTAGTGCCTTTTTCAAGGCCTCAAATGATGCTTGAGCAGCCTCATCCCACAAAAAGTAGGTGTCTTGTTTAAGCAGTCTCGTGAAACCTTTTGTAATTTTGGCATAGTTAATGATAAAGTGTCTCAAGAAGTTGGACATGCCCTGTAGACTTTGAAGTTGTCTCGGGGTTCGAGGAGGAGGCAGATTTACAATCACCTCAACTTTCAATGGATCCACCATTATGCCACAACTGGATACTATGAAACCCAATAGTCATCCAGATTCAACGCAGAATACACATATGTTGGGATTCAAATGAATCTTGTAGTATTTGCACCTTTCAATCACAAGCCTTAAATGGTCAGGATGCTCCCGTCTCTTGCGATATCGTGCTGGGATATCATCCAGGTAAGGTTCGAATACGTGCTTGATGCCATGAAAATAAAAATTCATTGCTCGCTGGAAGGTAACTCCAACATTTTTCAAACCAAACGGCATCTTCAGATAGGAAAAGGTGCCCCAAGGATAGATAAAAGTTGTCTTGTGTTGTTCTTCAGGCTTGATCTATATCTGATTATATCTTGAAAACCGATCCATGAAAGAGAACATTTCATGGCCAGCGCACGCATCAATGATCTGATCTATGAATGGCATGGGGTAATTGTCTTTCGAACAAGATTTATTTAGGTCCCGAAAGTCAGTACAGACTCTAATGGTACGTTGTTTTCTTTCTACCAGAATAGGATTTGAAACCCATTCCGTCATAGCTATCGGATAGATAAATCCGACTTTGAGCAACTTTTCTACTTCTGCCTTGATGGCAGCAGCTTTTCGAGGGTTAACTGGATGAAGCTTATGTCTCACAGTTTTAGCGTTGGGGTACTTTGTGATGACATGCTCAACAATGGCAGGATTAATGCCCGACATCTCCTCATAAGACCAGGAAAAAATGTCGTGGAATTCTTTAAAGAGATTGGTATACAAAATAATCTCCTCGGGAGAATAGTCTACTCCAATGAAAATATTTTCCGCGACCCCAAGTTTGATGGAAATGTTGATCGAAATGGTTCTCGATATATTTTCCATATTCCTTTCAGCATAAATAGCTTTTGAAGTAGAATTGATAGCGGAAAAATCAACATTCCCACCGGGTCTCATAGATAACTCACCTCTCTAAATCCTGTCCAGATCAAGAAGAAAATAAGACCTGTGGTGCATGTGTTCCCACGGATGGTCCAGGCCAATCATTGCTGCCAAGATTGCCTCATCAGAGGGAAAAATAGTGTCTAGATAGTCAAAAGAGTGGATAGAGTCCACTGACCATGCAGGAGCATAGTCCATATTTGACTCAGTAGAGACCAACGAAGTCACGATATGTTCTGTTGCAGCATGTTTTGAATCTAAGTAAGCCACCTTTGCAATAGATAAAGGCACAACTGGTTCTGATTCAGTGGGGAGGATCCACGGATCTGTCATTGGACTAGCCGTGAATATCTTAGATGAAGAACATTCTTTAGAACCGATGAAATGAACAAGGGAATGTAGGTCAAAAGTGCCTATTAATGACCCATAGAGACCTATTCCCAAACTCTCAGTAACTGGGTGGGACTGATCAATCAATGAAATAGATGAATCCGATGAAATCTGGTTGTTCTTCCGAGTAAACGAAAGTTGATCGACTGTGACGATCTTTCCTTCGTGAGGGAACATTATAATCCAGAAGATGACTGATGGCACTGCCTGCATGGCATATGTCTATCTCCTACCCAAAAACAAATTGTAGTCGAGTGGAGCATCCAAAACTTTGAACTCTACAGATACTAGTTTGTCCACAAGTTCAACATCAAATGATGGTAAGACTCCGTGTGGAGGGAAATATCTTCCATCAAAGGCGGTAAGTACCGTGTTCGAGGGAGATAACTCATGTTTTCCCAAATCCGTCCAGCAAGAAATGGACATTGCACACATAGATGCGTCCTCATCTACAACATCTCGTCCAATGGTCTTGGGACCATGGATGACCTTTATCTGGAGAGAGACATGGTACGGCAACCAGAACTTGATATCTTTCATATCAAAACGAGCAAGCATCTTGGATGAGTCTACACTCCCGATCACTATGAGAAGTGCACTGCATTGCAATGGGAAACCTTTTAGTACTTCTAAAGTAGACATTGCACGGGGAGTTTGTGCTAAAGCCTCCACAACATTGTAGTTGGGGGTAGCCCGCGCATTAGGGTTGTGCATAGCCCGTTTATAGACACCTTTCGATATCTTTGGAAACGAATCCACTGGTTTCTCGATGCGGAGAGGGGTAGAAGATTCAAGAACATCCTTCTGCTGCGGATCCATGGTATAATTTCAAGCTCGAGTTTGCAAAAGAGCATCTGAATTAACCATATTAATGAATGACTGATCAACTGAGGTGGCACGAATGGTGCCCCCAACACCGGAGCTTCTAGAAGCTGAACTCTATCCATGGGGGAAAGGGTCTTTTAAGATAGTTGGTTTCTTTTCACGGATCAGATTTTGGGATTCTTCCATTAGAGGGCATTGATGGGTAAGGTGTTCCTCTTGGCATAAATTGCAAGGGAACTTAAACTTCCTTTTTTCCTTTTTACCCTCCCTAAAATTTTGTGTGTTTTTGGGCTTTTGTTGGTTTCCCTCCCCTTTCTTTCCCTTTCTTTTGTTGTTGGGCTACCGAGGGCCCTTTTGATTCGTCTGCACTTGTTGTATAGATTCTATTGTTGAAGGGGAGGATGCAACCGAAGTTGCTTCTGCAGCAGACTGTTTGACAGACAAGGCGTGAACCTGCTTTGTTAAAGCATCAAATGCTACAAAGTCTAATAAACCCAAAATGCCATCAGCATGTGGTCCAGGTTTAGGTTTACCTAAGTCTATGTTAGACCTCAATTCATTAGGAATAATCTCGTATAAGAGCCCATACTGAGCATATACCAAGTCAAGCTGTTGGGTTCTCAAGATGGCTTCCTCTTAGGAGGACACCCCTAAAGTTGCAACTTCCTTAGAAATATAAGGAAGGAGTGATTTGAGACACCACTCTAATAAAAACGTTGGAGGGATGTCGACTTTAATGATCCTCTTTCTCCTTCGCCACTCCTGAATGTGATCAGATAGATGAGTGGCTTTGTTCTTTCGGAAGGTCAATAGAAGGTCTATGCCGGCATCATATCGGACAAGAAGTTGAAAGTGGTTCAGAAAAATAGTAGCTAGATCCCAAAAGGTGCCATAAGCAGATGTAGGCAGTTCAATATACCATTTGGATGCGACACTTTTCAAGGTTCTTTAAAAAAGCCTCAACTTGATGGAATCATCATTCATGGAATTCGAGGACCACCAAAGATGAAACGTCGTGACATGGTCATTGGGTTCCTCACCAGTCTTACCTTCAAACTTTGGGATGTCTGAGGGAAACTTAGTGGGAACAGGTGGCCATGCAGGATCATGGCACACGGGATCGTTTGTAAGTTTTGAAATATCTAGCAAATTCAAAGTTGCCAAAAAAGGTAAATGGGGTCGAGCTGATGACATTTGATAGATAGGAACTTGGTATTGGGTATTTCCCACCACCTGATTCAAGTACTGCTGGTTGGGGTTGCCCCCAACCATCAGTTGTGAAGTGAACGCATTAAAATTGCCCCACCCAGAAGAAAGCAGATTACTTCCCAAGGCAATGGTCCATTGCGGCTGGGTGTTAACCCCACCGAATTGTGGATTAATAATATTACCCCCTCCTCCAACAAACAAAGAGAAAGGGATACTCCCTGTAGGTATATTTGATGGATTAATATTGTAACCTGCATAGGGGTTTAAGTCAGGCGTAGTAGTAACAGATGGTGCCATCATCGTACCCATAATAGGGATCGATCCTACAATGGATGTAGAAGCAGTAGTTTGAGCTAAACCCTGGAAATGTTGTGTAACCGAAGGCTGAGTGAAATTTATTGCGGCTATCTATGTCAAAGGGACATTGTTTGGTCCAAAAGTAGGGGTAGAAACTGAGGAAGATGTCCAAGCTTGTGAGCTTGGAATGCCTAGAGTACCAGCATTAAAACTAAAGGACGAAGTTGAAGCAGAAGTAGTCAGTGACGAACTCAATGTTGTAGTGTTTGTGAAAGAAGGATTAACAATCATTGTAGCCATATAAGTTGTGGGAGTTTGAGGAACTCCCTACTCATCTCCTGGGTTAGTCATGGTGTAACTAGGTGTAAACAAGTACGCAATGTACTCAGGTTGTTGAAATCCTATAGGTACCAGTAGTGGATCGTCTAGGCTACGGTTCTCCAAGTACTTCTATTTCACACGTAAGTTCAAATGAACCACGGGAATCCGTCCTCCGGCATCACGGTGGCAGTGGAGGATCCACAGTGAGTGGGGGAAGGCTTCTCAACCTCCGAGACCTTCAAAGAGGTTGGTCCTCCACATCTATAAAAAAGAAAACTAAGTAAAAAACCTAGTGGCCACTACGACTAAGGAGAAAATAGCATACCACTAAAAAATTCATAACTAATCAAACCAGACAAACAATGGAAAATAATCTCAGAAGCAAGTCTGGGATGATGAGGGCCCAGAACAAACTAATAGAGTATCGACAGTCAGTTACATGACGTCCAATGGAGGTCCTCTGGGTGCAAGCATTTGAATCACCAAACTTCCCTCCCAGGATTACTGCCAAAGTGTTACCTTTCACGTCTATCCGAGGTGAAGTGGAAATATCCTTCCACTCTACTTGTGTAGAGCCCTAGGGTTATGACACTAAGGATACCACCAATATGAAAAAACCTGGGGGAATAGTCGTCAGCCTAGTCAAAACGCATGGGAAGGGTAGCAAAGCCCAAAATCCAAAAGTGCTTTAAAAAGCACTAGTGGACCCCCGTATGCGAGTCAAATCTGGTTTATGGTTGAGAGGTAAGTGAGGGGGTATCCTCAACAATTCCAATCTTCCATGGCCTCGTGCTTAACTCTGGTTTGAGTAGAGCGTTCCAAGGATAATTTGATAGAGGTGTATTTACCTAATAAACAGTCTTGACTATGATTTTTGAGTAATGAATCCGATTTCGGGTGGTTTAAGGTGATTTAAACCCAAAACCCTAGCCTAAGCTAGTTGATGATGTGTATACCTAAAAAGAAAAAATGTTGCTAGTTAATTTTATTAAGATTTATTTTTAAGGGCTACATTTTACTCAATAAGGGTAGTGCAGTGTGTGGAATGGTTTTGACAGAAAGTAAAGTGCATTTAAAGTAATGCTTTCAAATTCACAAAAGACTCTTTTCTTTTCGTTTATATTCTTTCAAAAACTGAAACTAGGCAATCCTAAATCAAATTCCTTTTTGTATTTTCTTTTAAATTTCAAAGCAAAGCAAACTATGCTACTTCAAAACGATGATAAATCTTACTACTAAGCTACCACATTCACTTTTTGTATTTCCTGATAATTGAAAAGAAAAAGAACTTGGAAAGGAGCAAGTAAGACCTAACGCAAAGTGTGAGTAATACAAACACCCTAATAGCTCAAAACAATCAAATAAAAAAAGACTTGAGAAAGACTTGACCTACCGAGTTGTTTTGATGGAAAAAATTATAGGATTGGAACAAAGCATAAAAGAAGCAAGGAAAAGAGATGCCCGTGACGGAAAGACAGACCTAAAAGGCTTCTCCTAAGCACCAAAACACTAAGAAAACACCCGCCAAGCAACAGAGTAGGTAAGAAAACAAAAATTGACCCTACCGACACACAGACTCAAAAGAAAAGCTAACTAGAAAACTTTAACTCACTCGGACTAAACTGAAAATATAATTCAAAATTATCTAAACCAAGCAACCTTTCAAATCCTCCTAAAGAACTCAAACTGGGGTCAAACCCTAATAAAAAGGACAAGACACAGTAAAAATGCACTACTATTGCCACAAACAATAAGCGTTTAGAAAGCTGGTATGTATAACTGCAACAAGAATCGAGGGAAAAAAATTGCCCAGCTATGTCTAAAAGAGATTAGCGCACAACCTTGAACAGGGTTAAAAACAGTAAAGACACCTTAAACAAGTACTCAAGCAAGTAAAGGCAAACTCAAGGACTTCAGAGAGGCAAACAAGACTCAAAAGAGACATACAAGTCTCAGAGGTCAGTCAGAGAAGCAAAGCAAAAGGCTAGAAGTGAACCCAAACATATGGAAATCAAACCCTAATAGAGGACTGGAACCTATAGGAAAAATGCACTACAATGTAGTAAAGAAACCAACACATGCTAGTAAATATGTGCTACTATGTACAAGACAAAGCAACGTTCATGACCAAAAATGCACTACTGTAAGTAGCGTAAACTAGCACACAGAGACTTGAAGCAAACAAAAACTTTGCTAAAGTAAACTAAGATGAGTCAAGATAGAAAGTACAGGAAAAAATGACCTATAAGACCTCTCAGAGAATAAAAAAAAACTGAAATGAACTAGAAGAAAACCTAACAAGGTCTCCTAGAGCAGAAAAACAACCGGTTACTCCCCAGTGGAGTTGCCAGTCTGTTGTGCAGGAAAAATACCTTATAGTGGGGAGATGACACTACCAACTTGGGTGGGGTGATAGGTAAATACATTCATTGTCTTGCATTAGTTACTACAAATGGAAAGAGATCAAGATATCGAAAGATGTACCTTTTTATCGATGGTTGGTCCTAGCTTTCGCTTGATCTTCCACTATGATGAACTTGCAACACAGAGTTAACCTTCCTCGACGTATCTTGACTGTAATAAATAATATGAAATCAGAAACAACTTAACATCAAATACAATTAGACATTAAAACAAATGAACCTTCAATCCAATAGACATTCAATTTGGGACGAGAAGGGTATTTCCACCTTTTATTGTCAAAGAAATGTAGATAAGTATAGATATAACTGATCTGTCCAAACACTTGTACAACCGAGTCTTGGGATCCTGCTCTTCATAATGAATTGGGAATTCCTCCACCGTAACAGTAGTTAAATCATTCCTTCTAGGTCCCTCTCTCATTGATCCTCCTTGTATTTATGGGACAAGGTAGGTAGTTGAAATTGATAGGTGGTTGAATTGGGAGGTTGGGGAAGTTGCAAAACCAACTTAACCTAATCCCAATTCGTAATCTTAATATATTTTTTCACTTCATCTTAAGATGTGTGCAGGTTTCATACAACCAGGGTAGCGCACAGTAAGCAACTTTTACTCTTTACAACAAGCGTTTGCAAGATTTTTAAAGGTGTGCGTTGGTTGTCCTTGAGCATAGTAGTGTTTAGAACGTTGGTTCACTGTGCCAATAGTAGCGCACATGTCATGAAAACTGTAGAAAAAATAAGTTTTTTCAGCCGAAGAGTGTGATCTTAGCAATACTTCATCTAGGGTCAATCTAGCTCTTCCATCCATAGTGTCCTTTTGTGTGATCAACAGAACAATGTTATCACAGACAGAGAAGTGCAAATTTGACCTATAACATCCCATATTCCATTTTTTCCTTTTCTTGGTCTAGAATAATTCTTGAAGATTTGGTGGATCATAGGTTTTCTGGAATATATCCCCATCACCTAACAGGTTCAAGACCTCTAGGTATTCCTCCTTGATTCCTCTAGAAGTACTAGTTTCAATAATTCCTAATCTAGGGTACAGTGACTAACCCATTTATAACTGAGTTGAAAGCATTGCGCATGTATAGGGATTCTTTTTCTCCCTGTTGCATCCTGAAAATCTCATCCCTTGTGTCTTTTTCTTTACAGTAATCCCTATATTTTTCCAGGTAGTATTATTTCATCTGGTCCCATGTGAAGATATTGTTTCCTTCTAGACTCATAAACCGTCTGAGTGATAAATCTTTTAATGTAGAAGGAAAGAGTCTCATTTTTTGTGCATCAATGGTATAACCAAAGGACCTGCAGACTACCTCAAATTAAAACAAGAATGTGTCGGGGTCCTCTGATGTTAGGCCATGGAAGTTTGGGATATTAGCAGGATTTATATTTTTCATCCTAGCATCTCCAAGGGGTACACTGGTGGGGAATGTAAACAGTTCTCTGCATTCTTCCTCCTCATCTGCCATAGTAGTGTTTGAGCTAGAGCTAGAAAAGAAGTTATTACAATACGGATTGTAGCTGGAATCGGATTGTGTCAGAGTTGAGGAATTCAAATTGAGAGTGTTCATATTTGCTATTGATCATAGGGAGGTTAGGCAAAAAATGTCCAATTTCATCCCTCTTTCGTCAAGGTATTCATGGTAAAAAAATTTATGATTTTTTTAATAAGATGTCTCTTATAGTTTAAGCACCTCCCCAACAATGGCACCTAAAAGTGGTGGGCTCCAGAAATGTCTACCTTTTTACAGGTATTCTTTGGATAAGTTCACTTTAAATATTAACTAGGGAACGTGCAGACTTCAGAGGTGTTAAGCACTATATGTGCACTACGTTGAGAGGATATTCGTCATTGGGTGTTTGTTTTGTTTTAAAGAAATTTTTTAGAGTTGTTCTAATGAAGATGAAATAATCTAGGGGTTTATCACAATCGATTTATAAATAGAAATACTAAACTTTATCTAGGAAAGCAGAAAACTAACTCTAGGAAAGCAGAAAATTATTCTAAGAAAGCATAAAACTCTTAATGTATGAAAGCAGATAACTAACTTTTAAGAAAGCAGGAAATTATTTTTAGAAAACATGAAACACTTAATCTATGAAAGCAGAGAACTTACTTTTAATAAAGCATGAAATTATTCAAAGAAAACATGAAACACTTAATCTATGAAAGCAGAGAAATAACTTTTTAGAAAGCAGGAATTTAAATCTGAATTTAAACCTAAGAAAGAAAGAAAATTTAAGCTTCGAAATCCAAAATATATCTCTTTAAAGCATGCAAATATGACCTAATCGAACCAGAGATATTTCAAGTTTAGAACGGGAAATATTCATTCAAAAGCACAAATATGAATCTGGTTGATATAAAACAATGCAAATCGCAGTTTACGGATGGGGGTTACATGACTACAGATGCAATGTATTAGAACTACAAACGCAATATTAACGAACTACATAAGAAAATACGTTTTGCGCATAACCTTGAATCTCATCAGCGAATAAGTATTTCTTGGAATGAACGACACAATGCATGAAAATATGAAAATAAAGAGACATAACTCCTGAGCTACGTATTGAGGGGGCCCTCCCCAACATGTATCATAGGAGGAAATGAAACTTATAAACTCACAGATTTAGAATAACGTTGGTTCTTCATTATAAATTCATAAGTTCCATCATAACGGTAGAAATCGTAAATTGAGTATCTACTCTAGAGAAATGCCAAAGATTGTCTTAAAAAATGTACGAGAGAGCCCTTGCTACTCAAGTGTCTCTATTTATTACAAAATTCTACCCTAGTTTTACATTGAAAATCATGATCCTAAATAACATGATTCTTTGCTACAAATTAGGATAAAATAAGATCATTGTGTCTCTTGCGATATTCAATCTGGAGCTAGGCATTGTTATTCTTCCAGTTCACCTAATCTCTGTCCACACATGACTTTATTCACATAATTAGTAAATAAAAACGCTAAAACATAAGAAAAGATAATTACTAAATTACTTCGTTTAATTATCAACCAAAATGCATTCTTCCCTACAAAAAGAGGTGCTTTCTGATCATTTCTTCGCTTATGTGTGGCATAAAGGAGTCTATGCAGTACCTATATCATGGGTTCATCAACCACCATTACAGAAGCTTGATTTTGTAACCCCCCATATTCGCTTCGAGTGAGACTTCAACCTATTTATAAGGTGATGTCGAAGGGGCCAGTGAAAGTGGTTTTGTTGTGTTTACATTTATCTCATGAATGAAGGGTCGGCCGAACCTTCTTGTGATCAGTATTCTTTCGGTGTTCACCATTCTTCATATATATGAATTGACATCCTAGCCTTCATTGGTTGAATATTTTTACAATTCCCTCATAAATGTAGGGGTGGCCGACCCTTCTTGTGCCTAGTATTATGTTCATAATAGTTCTAGACTGCAAGAAGGGTCGGTCGATCCTTCTTGTGTTCACCATTCTAGATATATGTGAATTCACAATTATCTACTAACCAAAGGGGCATTCGATCCTTCTTGTCAGATGTTAGAAGTCGGGATAAATATTTTTATATGTTATAACTTAGCCAATGTCCTGATCCCTACTATTTAATGTGGAAGTCGGAAGTCGGGAATTCTCGGCCTAGACTTTGAAGATTAACTATTTTTACATTTCTCTCGTAAATGAAGGGTCGATCGGCCCTTCTTGTGCTCAATATTCTTCTAGTGTTCACCATTCTGCATATACATGAATTGGCGGCCTAGATTTTGTAGGTTGAATATTTTTACAATTCCCTCATAAATAAAGGGGCAGCTGACCCTTCTTGTGCTCAATATTCTGTTCATAATAGTTCTAGAATGCAAGAAGGGTCAGTCAATCCTTCTTATGCTCTCTATTCTTAATAAAGGTGAATTCTCAATTCTCTACTAAACGAAGGGGCAGTTGATCCTTCTTTTCGGATGTCGGAAGTTGGGATAAATATTTTTTATATGTTATAACTTAGCCAATGTCCCGATCCCTACTATTTACCATGGAAGTCAAAAGTCGGGAATTGTCGACCTAACCTTCGTAGGGTAAATATTTTTACATCTCTCTTGTAAATGAAGGGTCGGCCGACCCTTCTTGTGCTCGGTATTCTTCTGTTGTTCACCATTCTGTATATATATGAATTGATGGCCTAGCCTTAGTAGGTTGAATGTTTTTACAATTGAATCTTAAATGAAGGGGCAACCGACCCTTCTTGTGCCCAGTATTATGTTCATAATAGTTCTAGACTACAAGAAGGGTCGGTCGATCCTTCTTGTGTTCACCATTTTGGATGCAGGTGAATTGTTGGATATAGGTGTTCACAATTCTCTACTAAACGAATGGGCGACCGATCCTTCTTGTCTAAATTCGGAAGTCAGGAAACTCACTCAAGACAAATATACTTTTCCAAATAGGGTGGTTAGTTGGCTTTGATTGGTGAAGAAGGTAAAATATCATAGCTCTGTTATCTAGATGGGATTAGTGGAAACCATGTCTTTTCTTCAGCGATGGCTTGCCTGGAAAACTGGAAATGGTTTCCAGATTGTGGTTGGTAGAGATTAGATTATGGGCACAAAACATTCAGGTTTCTTACAGAGCATATCCTCAGCTGTATTCAAAGGACGATCATTTAATTTTGAATATATATGTTATAAACATCTGAGCAGGATCTATAACATGCAGGCATGCAAGTTATCAAAAAGTGGTCTCATTATGGAGGAAGGAAGGGCTCATATATGCCTTTTTCACAAACAACCGGTGTTGGATTAAATTGACATAAATATATACTAAGCAAGGAAGGATTATTTGGACAATATTATTTTGATACATTACTTAAAATAGTTGTATAATACGGTAGAATATTAGCTAAATTGCATAGATAAATAGTTTTTGGTTTATTGATTGTGATCTGGAATGCTAAATGTTGATGTGGATGGAAGATGACAAACAAGGTTATTATGAGATAAAAACCTATGTAACATGTGGAATAGTGTCCATTTGGGAGACAAGTATGTTTCACATGTAACAAATAATTATCATGATCATTGACTTTTATGGACAAGAATATGTACAGTTTCTTTGATTCATAATATGAATAGAAAGAGACTCTTTTTCTTCTGGGAAAAAGAAAAAAAAAAGCATCTAACTATGATGAATTCTACATTAATTTGGAAGAAAGAACATTGACAATATTTAAATATGTGAACCAGTGCATATATAATGAATTCTAACTCACATAGTATAGTCAAATATGAGGCAAAGCGCTAAGATGATGTAACACGAAATACATTCACAAAAGAGAAATTAACAGATTGAAGAAAGTGACAACATATGAATCTATGTTTCCGATGGACTTGTACTTCTTCTCTTCATTAAAGTCTTCAAAAAATACTACATGACTTTATTTTTTTCTCTTGGATCCAACCCCGATTACTTTGTAAATAAAAAATTATACAAAATGTTCTTTGAATAAACCCTACCTGATTCTTCGCTAAAAAAAGAAATTTGAAAGAAATCTCTAAACTTCGGGAACATTTGTTTTGTTGTTGACCAAGCTGGTATAGTGTTGCTTTGATTTGGGATGATATAAAACTCGGGCAGTTAACAAAGGAACCGCAACTTCATTTCAAATTAAGACATTTGTATATTCATTCTTGATATAACCTATATTTTGTTTTCCCTAATTTTTCCGCAATTTTCCATTGCTCTTGATTTGGGATTTCATAATCCATCATTTATTTCACCATCACTTCCAATTCTATGCATGATGTGTAAAATACAGCTGGAAGATCCTTCTTAATCATTAGAAATTGTTCAAGTATTTCAAAATCATCGGTCAATTTATCAATTATTTTCTTTCCAGCTAATCCTTTGACCAAAACTTCAAATTTCGAGTGATCCATACGAGCATGTACTATCAAACTGTGATAATTTTGTTGAGTCATTAATTTTCCATCATCACTCCAAAAAGAAGGTAGAACAGCTTTAAAAATCCCAAGAAATAATTCCTTAAAATTTTGAACTTCAAGGACTATCTGTTGCGCTTTGTCTTGTACTTCTTTAACACGATCACGCTTTCCAATAATTCTTCTTGCTGAAATGATGATTGATGGTTTGTATTTGATTCCAAAAATCTTCATATTTAATCGAGTTAGATTTTTTAAAAATATGACTATATTTTGATTTGTTTCTGAAGGCCTTTTGCATAATGTCTCATTTGCCTCTTTACACCTTTGGAGAGTTATGTTTGCTATTGCATCTTTATCTTCCATAGAATTCAAATGTGACCAGAATTTGGTGAATTCCATTGATATCACATCCCATTTAATGTGTTTAGCTCCTTGTAATGGAAGCCTACCTTTCACTCTAAATTTTAATTCATCAACTTTCTTTTGCAATTGTTTTCTATCACTCAAAGCTTTTTTCTTTTCTTCGGAATTTTGAATTACTTCCTGTTTCAACTCCTGGCTTTCCACTTTCAAATCTTCTATCTCTACATATTTTAGAATAATTTGTGACATGGCACTGGTCAGTTCCTTTGTGGACTACTTTTCCATTTGTCCTTCATCCGTACATAGAGATCGATCCCTTGGCTCCTCTGGCACTTGCACAGTTTCAATCTGATTGGTATTTAACACTGAAATTTGTGACAACAATTTAATCCTTTCTTTTTCCAAAGCTTGCTTTTCATCTTGTAACTTTAACATTTTACCTTTGTGATCCATCATTTCTTGATATATGGATTATTTTTCATGTTGTAATAATGTCAACTCTGGAGATTGCACATGTTGATTATTTGGCACCTTCAATTTTTTCTTGAGCATTTGAATGGCATTTTCTTTTTCATCAAGGATCCTTTTGGTACACTGAGTGTTCCCTGGCTCGATTCCCATAGTCACAAGGTCCATTTGTATTCTTTTAATATGGATCAAATTTGCTTTGTTTTATGCCTTCTCTTGCCTCAATTGACTCTCCAACTTTGCTATCATAGACTGCAATTTATAAAAAATTTAAGTGGATTGTAATAAATCAGAGTACAGGACATTTCTTGTTTGTTTATGCAATTGAATGTTATCGGGTATATTAATCTCATCAAGCTTAAATTCCATTTCAGAAACTTTCTCATCGTTCACCACTGCAAACCTTAGAGTGTTTCTTTCTGGATCCTTAACTGTAAGAAGGGAAACTTTTTGTTCTGCCAACTTTCTTACTTGAGGGAACAATTTTTGAGATTGTTCCAAAGACTACTTCCTCTTTTCTACATATTGTGAAAGGAAATCAAATATGGACTTATACTGAGAGTTACTTCCAGATTCCTTTATATCTAAAAAAGAATATTGTTGCATATTTATAGGTGGTTGCAAAATCATAGTTTTTATTGGAACAATTAAATTTCATTCCTCCATACTAATAATTTCCTTTTGTTGTTCCACTTTTGATTTCTTGCTTGAAACTTGTTCATTGACTTCCATACTATCAACTTCTGAAATAGTTCTCTTATTGGTGATATCAGATTTAGTTGGTTTCTGAACCAACATTGCCAAATTGCTTGCCTTCTTCCATATTCACTTCTTTCTTATCTTGTTCAAATTTCAATAAATTTGCCATTTCTTTTAATCCTTAAATTGTTTGATGATCAAAATCCTAGTTTCTATTTTTTTTTCTCCTTTGCGATATAATTTTATGAGGATCGTAATTAATCCTTTTATCCTCTTGGAAATCCACAATCTTCAATAATTTTTCTACTATAGATAGGGTTTCCTTATTATTAATGATGAATGGACCAACTTTAAGAGGTGATTTGACATTTGATGATTTTTTGAAAACACCAAAATGTTCTTCTTCTGAATTCAACCTTTCTCTAATAAATTCTAAGGAAAAAACCCTTTGTGTTAAAAAGGATGGAAACAAATATGGTGCTCCAGTAAAACCATACACTCTAATTATAGTATGTTCCTTATACAAGAACCAATCACTTGTTTGGCCTTCTGGTGTAGGTTGCAGCATTTATTTCATTTCTTCTAACACTCGGGGCAATTCAACAATAAAAAAAATTTGTAAAATTTTGCCATGATTGTATTGGTGAACTCAAACATATTGATCTGTTTAGGAAGGTCATGAGAAAAGAAGGTACCAGGAAACTTCAATTCGGAAATATTTGAACACAAGAACAGGTTCAAGAGATATGACTGATATCTAAAGTGCTTCAACTCATGGAAATTCACCAACTGGACATGAATCGGTTCAACTAGGAATTCGTCAAAATTAAAACAACACACTGGACTCAAATGTGACTCGGGTGAAATGACTTGGAGAAGGAAACCTAACATAACTTACGTGATTGAAATATCACTATCTTGACCTAAAATTTGAATTAACAAGGAGACAAATAACTAGGTATCTTGCTGAAAGACATCAATACTCAAAGGGAATGACAGGTTTTCATACGACTGACCATATTTCAAGACTTGTAATA
Organism: Larix kaempferi; assembly: GCA_027924585.1. Lineage (NCBI taxonomy): Eukaryota > Viridiplantae > Streptophyta > Pinopsida > Pinales > Pinaceae > Larix > Larix kaempferi. The sequence goes on from BSBM01000510.1 coordinate 9,582,939, forward strand.
AAAACTTGTCTTTTTCTTCCGGACCGCAATTTCTATAAAACATTACCAAATTTTCTTCATTAAACGACTCATGGCTTTCGGGAAATGTTTCAGGTAAACCTCGAACCTCGTGGACATGTTGCGCATTGACTTGGCATAAAATTTTGGTTGTATTTACATTAATTATTACCATTTCATCTTGTGAATAATTCGCCGCACACCAACCAACAAATTCAGGGAAGTGTAGGGTCTGTTCGACACAAAAATAATACAAGAAAAGAACCAAACAAAAATAAATACATCCTTTTCCTGCAACTTAAACTCCATTAATTTCTCTTTAGACTATGAAATACTACACACAGACAAAATATGGTCGAAAATATCCCTTTACCTATCAACTACAAGCTCCTCGTTTCCATTTAAACTTTCATTGAACGGAGCAAGGTCTTCAATTTTCTCCATCTGGGAAACAAACTCTGAAAAGTGAGGGTTTCGAGTTACGTGTGAAGTGAGCTACTTGACTTATGTTCTTGTTGAAGAAGACAAGTGACCTGTTTCCCACGGCTTCATTTCATCCAAGAAAAAAATCAACAAATGCATTTTTTCAAACTTTGAACAAACCTTTTATATAACATATGAAGCCCATGAAGTTGACTTGCAAAGAACACTATCGATTGCGGAGGAATAAAATCCAATGGATCACACGCATTTCGCTGGTTTAACATGCACAAACTTCAACCCAAGTCTGTGACTCAAAATCCACTTTCAATTGGGCTCGTAAACTTTTCAATTCCACTGTCGATCTTGGATGGGGAGATCCAACGGTACAGGACAATTTCACAGGGTTAAGTTGTTCAGAGTTTAAAGCTGAGGATGGGATGCGAAATATTTATGAAATCTAGCTAAGCAAATGTTGATGTCCACGATTGATGTGGATTGATAAGATCCAATAGTTTTGAATCATTTTGCTGTTCAAAGCTGCTCGAGGGTTAATTAAAAGTATAGGATGCAAAATATTTGTAAATCTTAGTTGGCCACCGGTTTGACATCCACTCTATTGAACGGAGGTTTCACAATGGTATATTTGGAGAACAATTTGGCAAAATTTCCAACTTTGGAGAATGATTGGTTAACTCTGCAAAATAGTAATTCCTTATTAATTAAAACAAGATTGAAAGACTATGAAGATCAATGATGAATCGATGCCATTAAAAGGATACAATATTTTTTATGAAGAGGCATGATTCTCCTGAAAACACACAATATTTCAAATAATAAAGTTATTTGAAAATTTACATAACCATACAAGTCAAATGTATGAAGAGGACCAGAGGTGTCTCTGAAGTTCTGGTAATTGCATATCATAAGCAAGAAAGAGGCCAGTAAGATAGATGAAGCATTACAAAATATCGAGCTTCCATTGAAGATATGAAAAAATTGAAGTTAAAACTATTATAAATTAGAGGGTTGTTGGGTGGTGCTTGAGGCAGGTTGAGGCCTACAAAAGGGGTTGTTTCCTCCATCCAATTATGGCTAGAGAATTAGGGTGTTGGGGAATCCTTGTCTATTTAGCAGGTAGAAAACCAGGGGTGTAGGTGCATCCTTTTTGTAGTGGCAGAAGAATCTAGGAGATTAAGTTCTCCATCAAGTTGGTGTTTGTAAAACAATTTTGTATGAGATTAGCTTATTAATAAGAAAGCTTTTTTGGTTTTACCTTTGAGGTTTCCACAATAAACTTGTGTGTTCAAGTTGTTAATTGTCTTATTCATGTTACTTATGATTATTTAACTTGTGCTTAATACTAATTGTTTATAAAATATTTGAAAAATGAAGTATTGGTTCCCCCCCACCTCTCAGTATTGTTGGATAAACCAACACCCACTACATAGTACCTTGGTCATCGATTAGGGTCCTATGTAGTTCATGCTCTAGTGCCTCTGCTTAATATTTTAAGCGCTTGGGCCTATTGGCATAACTTTCTAGGATCCCTAAGGTAAGGTTACTCCCCTTACACTTTTTAAGCTTTCTTTGGACTCCAAAACTCATGAACTATTTACTCGATCTTCTTAGGTACTTGGGACAAAAATAATGCCAACAATGGGGTCCCTTTGTGCAGAGATTTTGTACCTTGTCCCATAGCTCTTTATATGATGAAAACTTTCCAAATTTATCTTTAACATTATAATATATTCCATCCAAGATGATATCCATTTCCATTGCATTATTATTTATTAGATCCTTAATGGCTATAGTTTTTTGTGCTCTTTTTGGACCGATGTAACCATTTACAACAGATTTCTAGATATCAAAACCTTGTGCATGTAAATGGAGTATCATTCTTATAATCCAATGATCAAAACTTGATCCATAGAACAGTCAAACCCCATCTGAAGAGTAGAGACATCCATGTTCATCCATGTTCCCTAGAGATCTTTGTTCAAGCTATTAGACTCTCTTGAAGGAATTGAATCTAATACCAATTGACTGTTGGAAAATTATAGTAAGATTGGGGGGGGGAATTAGTATTTAGAAATTTTTAACACTTTTAACCTTAAGTACAACATGTAACACTAACCATTAACAATGCCATCCACCATCACATAAAACCAACACATAACATCATCCACAATGCACAAGAAATTTAACGTGGATCCAAAACCTAGACAAGGGAAAACCACATAATGCTTTTCTTAGATAAAAATAACAATATTGCATTCATAGGAAGCACCCAAACACCAACTGGAAGGAGGCACCAACCCCCTATTTTAGAAGATCCAACTTGAAGGAAGTTCCAATTCCCTGATTTACCTGCACCAACTGGAAGGAGGCTCCAACCCCCTAATTTATAAACTCCAACCTGAAGGAAGTTACAACTCCTCGGTTTACAAACACCAACTAGAAGGGGGCTACAACCCTTTGGTTTTCATAATTTCTAACCTATAGATAGGACTCCAGTCCTTAGTAAATCCCAACTCAATATTTTTACTAGAACCAATTGGAAGGAAGTTGTAACTCCATGAGATCGCAACCAACAACCTAAAGGAGACTTCAATCTCCTATCCTTGCCCCATCCTGCCAGCCTTATATGAATAAGAAGAAAAATATTCCACTTCCATTGTATCACTGTCTCCATGAACCTATACATGTATCTATGTCCTTGAACCTGTATCACTGTCCCTGTACCTATATCTATCATTGTCACAATAATTGTATTGCTTTCACTATCACAATACCTGCCCATCACAATGACACAATCATTGTCTCTGTCACAATGACACAAAAACTATCTCTATCGCAATGTCAACCTGTACATGCCTCAAATCTGTCCTCCAAGAATGCTAGCAACTTCTTCCAAGATATACTTCAGAGGTATAGCAAGAACGTAAAGATTCCTCCAAAGAGTGTAATCTAATCCTAGAAATAATAACCAATAGACTTCATCTATTTGCACCTTCAAACCCTTACATCATAGACCTCATAGTACATTCAAAAATATTAGGGGGATATCATGCCAATAACATTACCATGGAATATTTCAATACAATCACCAATAATATCTATGCCAAGATAATCATAGAATGTGCCAATATAATTACCAATATCATCATTAAGTATGTTGATCCAATGTGCCAACAAGTTTTGCTTCTAATACTGTATGAGAAAGTTATGCAATATTTTGTCAACCTTCTTCTCTTGAATTTTCATTGTCTCTATCATTGTCACAAACCCTAACATTCAACAAGTATAAATCTTAACATGTAATGAATACACATATGAAAATTTTACCACATATTCTTCAATATCTCTATGACATCTCCTCTAAGGGTCATTCTCTAGAACGTCATGGATCAAAAGTTATAGTGAAAATTCCAAACTAACTTGTTTAAAGATAATTTTTAAGTCATTTAAAAGCTTTGTCTTCCCAAGTTAATATCTTCGAAAAATACAACGAACCAAGATCTGAAATTTTAACCATATGTTCCTCCCATACTTGCAATTTCATATAATTTTTGTAAATTTTCATGGTCAAAATCATTTTAAAGCATTGTTTCAAACGCTTTTTTGCATGTGCACTGCTGTGTTTGAGTGAAAGTAGCGCATTTGACACAAATGCATTAATTTAGTTCAAACACAGCAATGTTTGAGCGTGACTGTGCAGTGAAAACAGTAGCGCACACCGCTGGAAGTAGGGTAAAAAAATGAAATTGACCAAAACTTGATTGTTTGCTTGGTAGGATGGTTCTCATATGGCGTGAAAGTGAGCATGAGGATATGGATCGAGAAGCATTACAAGATCCATTGACTCTCTATGTGCTTCAAAGATGTGGGTTATTGAAATTTTATAGAACGGTCAACATGTGGGCACAAATCTGCTTGCTTGAGAGGCTTGTCCAATATTGGGATTCCAATGCATTGGTGTTTGATATCCAAGAAGAAACACTGGAACTCAACATAGATGATATCTACTTTCTCACAGGTATCTCTCGGAGGGGAGACTTGGTGAACTTGAAAGGGTCCTCTCGCAATGTGGGTGCCTTGTCCGTGTAAGAGTATGTCAATGCCTACTGTCTACCAGGAACTGAGAAATCCGGTAGTCAAATTCTTATCTCGACTATTGCAAGCTTCCCCCTCAAAGTCATCATGAGTATTCTTAACTGGATGGGAGGGAGTGCTACGCAACATCTTGCTTCAAGACATTACATGCATATAGGTACTGAATGCTTGTAAGGCAAAGTATATGACTAGTGTTCAAGTCTTTTGGCGAACATGAAGCTTCAACTCTCGGGGTGTAAGACTGGGAGCATGAAGAATTTTGGGTACGGAAGCATACTTTGCAACTTTTCCTTTGAAAGGGTGCCTGCTATCAGTCTGGACATGGCCTTTCCCCCAGTCAACCCTCGTGAGCCAATGTTGGCTCATTGGGGTGAGATCTTCCTCCGCCAGGGTGGTGGCGAGAGCAACTTCAGTTATCATGAGGATGATTTCTGGTGTTGGTTGGAATGACAAGTGCCAGCTCTTAAGCAGTTTCCATATGCGGGCATAGAATTCCGCAACGATCCTTCCTCCAGGAGCAACCTGGGGAGATATGGGTATGTTTATGGTTTTGAAAAATTATTTAATTTTTACATTTTTATATATATGATTTTTATGATGAGTTTGAAGTACTGAAACAAAATGTCATATGCAAATGTTGTACAAGTACGTCCTGAGGGACACCCCCGTACTTTCGTGAGGCCAGTGATAGTGGGTGCAACTAATGCTATGCTGGGAAACATAGAGGGGAAGATGATTCAATTGACTCATGAAATTCCTACATACAGGATCGAGCGAATGTCGCTCGACATGACGAAGGATGTGGTTGGTGTGACCCCAGCATAGATTAGGATACTGTGGAAAGTAGCTAGGCTGGTCATTTTCTATTGAGAGGCAGCAGAGGCAGATGAGGCCCCACCTTCTCCATAGGAGAAGGATATTCTATGTATATTTTTGAGGCCATCGAGCCCAATTTTTTTATATTATGACATGACTCTATGACAGACTTATGACCCAAACTCATATTATTTTTTGATACGGATTATATATATACAGTATTGGTATTATCTACATGTGTGTTATTATCTTTTATGCATGAATTATTATGTGTGTGTATGATGCAAATGCCAATCTAAAACGTAGTTTGCAAATGAATCAGCTAATGCATTCAAGTTTCTTGGAATATGTTGGTATGTGATATAATCAAACAATCTCCTAAGTAACTTAATGCACAAAAAATGACATAGCAAAGTAGGATCTCTATCCGGATAAACACCCATTAACTGAAAAAGAAAAAAAAAACTGCGAGTCGAGCCGTACCTCCAAATGTGAAATTCCATGGAACAGAGCATCTCGAAGTAGCTCTATGACTGCACTGTATTCAACCAAATTGTTCCTTGTGGGACCTAAACAAGCCCCTCCCGAAGAAACTAGTTGGCCAGTTGGTGAGTAAATAGCCCAAGCAGTTGCGGCCAACTGACGGGTGTGGTGGCTAGCGCCATCAACAAACCCTATGAAGTGTTCAGTCGACATTTTAAACAAAAAGAAATAGATGCATAAGACGTAACTACAACCGTAAACAAGCCTAACTCTAACAAATGTACAACTATAATACATGAAAAAGCACAGATGCTTAAGCGCATTACTTCTTCAGGTAGAGCCCATTTCTAGGCTCCGAAAACTTATTACCTTCATAGTCCATTAACTTGTATGCACCTTTCTTAAGCACCTTAGAAACTATGTAGGGACCGAGCCACATGGACTTAAACTTGCCAGCCCCTAAAGGTTCCTTGTCCTGATCCCGGAGCAAAACAAGGTCTCCTTTGATAAAAACGCTAGGTATGACAGACTTATGGTACTGTCCTTTGACTCGGTTCTTATGCGCTTCATTTGCTGTAAGTGCGTCGCGGCGTTGCTCATCCAGATGTTCTAAATGCAGCAAACGTTCTGTAAAATTAGTCACAGCAGGTCTAATGAACAAGTAAATCAATCACAATAGATGAAACTCAAAAAAATGGTGTAAAACTGTGCAAAACATGCATTAGTACTCAATATCCCAATGAGGGTGAATAATTACAATACAATACAGTAACAATGACTGAGCAATTCGAATTGACTAAGGAGGTCATTCGAATTACTGAATGGAGTAGCTTGACTCCAACTAGGAGTCCTCATCATCAATCAGTGGTGGTCATCAATGCACAAGAACCAGTCATCCAGGTGTCAATCTGATTCTAACTGAGTGTAACATGTGTAAATGAAGTGTGTAGCACTGATATAGGGAAGTGGGCTCAATGGAGGGCGCATGGGAGGCTAACTGAAGTCAGAACAAGTCATCTAGTCAATCTGGAGGTCCATTGGAGTGAAACAGTTAGTCAGGAACTAGCCTCAGATCAAGGAGAATCGGAGCTAACTGAGTGTAACTAAAGTGGTAGGTGAAGAAGTGCACCCTTCTCTGGCAGTAGGTGAGAAGTGGGTGCCTTCCTGACTAGGAGGGCTAAAGAACTGATGTAAGAAGCTCCCGGGTGCTAGAATAAGGTGGCTAAGGTGTTGGAGGCATCAACCTGGTGACTGGGATGCATGCAAAGTGCATGCAAACCCTAGAATTTGCATGCAAGATCCTAAAAAAGATGATGTGGATATCCGAACACCCCCCCTCAAGCTAGACTATGATGTGCAAAAAATAATGTGGGGCCCTGGTAACTAAGACCAAAGGTCACCCCAATACAATAATCCAAAAAATGCTGAAAATAAACTAAGTGAGGAAAGAGGGAAAATCCAGTGGGAAGAAAGCCCCCCCTCAAGCTAAAGCATAATAATGGATCAATCTATCTCCACCATTATGGAACTCACCCCCAATAGTGAACGGAGGTAAGAGAACTTATTCTCAGTGAAGCTCTTAGTGAAGATGTCTACAATTTGCTCATAAGTAGGGCAATATTGCAGAATGATGGTGCGATCATGCACCAATTGTCGAATGTAATGCATATGAATCTCAATGTGTTTGGTCCTCTACCACTGAACTAGATCTTTGAAGATCTTGATTGCACTTTGATTGTCACAAAATAGGACAGTTGAAGTAGTGCCACCAAAACCAAACTTGGAAAGAATACCCTGCAACCAAACTGCCTGAATGCAGGCATTGACTGCCCCTCGATACTCTGCCTCTGCTGAAGAAAGTGCAATGGCTTCCTGATTTTTGTTGGATCAGAAAATAGAGCCATAAAAAATCATGAAAACATAACCGGAAGTGGACTTCTGATCAATGCTATCACCTTGTCATGTCCCAAATTTGGTATTGGGTCACAATGGCCTAATCACATTGGCCCTATTCATTAGAGTTTGTCAAATTGATGCTAAAGGTCAAATAATTGCCAAGGAGGAAAATTACTAGTTTCCTAGGTTTGGGGTGGAAGCTTTGGGATTTGGAATAATGGGGATAATAAATTATGTTTGAACATTAGAGTGGCATAAATATTTAATAAAGGAGCTAAATAAATATATACAAGTGAAAATCAAAGTGGCATTTGATCATGAAGACACATGGAGGAAGTGGGACCCACATATGGCTAGATTTCCCCACTACATTTGGCATCATTCTCTCACCAATTCGAATTCAAGGTGAATGGTAACATACTTGGGGGAGTCCAAAAGGTATTATTCATTGCATGACTCATCCAAGGTCGAAATATAGAGGAAGAGTAACTCCCATGGAAGAGGAAGAGGCAATTTGGAGCTAGTGAGACACTTGGGCTAGATTCCCTAGCTCTATGACAACAATGATGAAGATGCTATGACACCTATGACACAAATCAGACCTGAAGGCTGACATATGACATATATGACATGTCAGGGCTAAAAATAGACTCCAAGAGGGCGCTCCAGGGTGTTAGGGCAGCTAAGATGCTTCCACATGTGATTTGGTGGAAGTGGGAGACTAGGAATTGTTGTACAAGTGGCGTTCTTTGGAATCTCTTCCCAACATGAGTTGGCATGAGTCTCTTGGAAGGAATTCGACCCATGGAGTACATTAGAAGTTTATAAATGTCAATAACAAAGAATGAAACCAGCTTTTGATCATTTGTAGAATTTGCAATTGCATTTGTGAAGAGGGAGAGCTAGTGGATGACTAGTTTCTTGCCTTAGCCAATTTCGAGGGTGAAAGATTCCCATCCAAGTTGGTAATTGGAAAGGCCATTCAGACCTTTCATTTGGAGATTTAATGGAGTCTTTATTTGCAGGTGTAAGCTACAGGGCAGCTCATGGTTTCTTCTATTGCAGCTCACTCCTTCAACCATTTCCATTTTTGATGGCATATTCTTGATCCTTGAGGGAGGGCGTTTTTGGTGAGCTATTGTACTCTTTGGGGAAGCTTTTAATGCCCCATTTCTTTTGTAATATGAATTAAATACTCTGTTATTCATCTCCAAAAAGTTTCAGGTCGAAATTCCAAGTAGAAATGTATAAATCTCATTTTTAATGGAAGAACAATGCCATTTCCCCACTACCTTGTTGTGAGCCAATGTGTTGATGATGATTTCGAATGAATGGATGATTCTCTGATATATTTGTGATCAATATACTACCATGGATGTCTTCTACAAGTTTCATGTACTGTACTTGAGCATTTGAAGCATTTTTACTCAATTTAGTTGCATTGGGAGGTGAAATAGTGCCATTTCCCCAAGGGTCGAATTGGGGATTTTTGCAGTTGAATGGGAGAGGGTGAGAACAGTTGTAATAATCCATTAATGGTGCATATGAGACTTTAATAACATACTTAACACATTACATACCTCTGTTCATAAATTTGAGTGGGTTTGGAGGCATTTGGGAAGCCATTTTCATTGTTTACCCCAGGGGGATTTGAACCCCAAATTACTAGTAAAATTGCATAATTGGTCCAGAATATTAAGAGAGTTTGCAGAGGTATTTTGGTGGCCATATGTCATCCATAAACATCATATTCAAGTTCTAATATCATTCATACACCTTCCTTGAAGATTTGAAGGCATTTGGAGTCAATTTGAAACCTAGAGACCAATACTAGTCAAAGGAAAATCACTAGTAAAGTTACCTACATTGATCAGAATTGAAAGAGGATTTGCAGAAGTATTTTAAAGGTCCAAAGGCATCCCTGAAACACATATTTATGTTCTAATATCATTCATACACCTTCTCAGAAGATTTGGGATCATTTGGGGCAAATTTGGGACCTAGAGATCAAAACTAGTCAAAGGTCGAACAAGGAAAAAAAAGTGGAAAATTGCCATTTTAATAAAATTCCTAATAAGGGTCATTACAGTGGTATCAGAGCATGATCTTGGCACATGATGTGGTATAATATTCATGAGGACAATAATTCAAGTACCACCATTAGATATTGAAACCAAAAGTGCTTTTGTTGAAGAAGAAAAAAAAAAAAGTAGGAGAAGAAGAGCAAATTTTTTGAGGAAACTATGACTAGGGATGAAAAGGGAGCCTCATATGATGGTGAGGAGCATATAAAAATTATGAAAACAATATTTGAAGATATGACCAAGCAACTTAAGGAAGGATTCGAATTGTTTTCTATCGAACTTGTGGAAAAAATTATTGATTTTAAGGAAACCAAGGGGAAAAATGCATCAGCTTGCTTGAAGGAGCAAAAGGAAGAGACATCACAAGATCATGAAGAAGATTCTATTGAAAATATGGAAGATCATTTCGAGACACCTTCTAGCTTAGACATGAACCAAAGAGCATCTACTGATGGATGCTTAAACTATGAAGGAGTACCTACTGATGGGTGCTCACACCTCTATGTTGGTGACATAGAGATCACTTTTGAAAGTGTTGCTGCAAGCACAAGTTCCATTAAGCATGATAATGAAGACCTTGCAGCAGTTGAAGAAGAACCAAGATCAACTTCTCCATCACCACTTGAGCTTCATGAAGTTGGTCCAAGAAAAAATGAAGAAGATGAGGAGGTTCATTTGCAAGAGCCTCATTTTCTTGAAGGGTCCTTAAAGATGAATGAAAAGAAGATCCAAGAGTCCCTCAGCATTCTCCATGACACTCAAGCATTGGTGTCAAATTCTTGTTGGAGAGCTACTTCATTGGAGGAAACATCCTTCCTTGAAGACATGGAGAAGATTCAAAGAGCAATGTGCCACATCAAAGGTAATTTCATGTCTTTGCTTTTTGATAGAAACCATTTGTTTGAGCTTAATGAATTGTTACATGATGCATACTTGAAGAATAATGAGGATATTCATAAGCTCACAATTCAAAATGAGCAACTCCTTGAAAAGTTGCAAGATACTTGTTTTTCCTCCTATGTTTCAGATTGTCAAATGGTAGATTGTTTGGAGGATTCTCATGACATGGTGGATCATGAGAAATGTGAAAATTTGAATGTTCTTGATGTGTTTGAAGATGAACTTGAAGAGATCCAAACACTTGATGTGGTGGAAGAGGAATTTGAATTGCCTCTTGATGAAGGTTATGCAATTTTTAAAGAAGAGCATGATTCCTCTACATTGGAACCAAACTATGACAAAGAGTTCACACTTTTGAAGGAGCTGCATGATACTACCCACATGGATCCTTCCCATGATAAAACTTCTGAACTTTTTGATCATTTGGGTGAGTTAGTACATTCTCCTACATCCTACAATTCCATGTTTTGCAGTATTAGTCTCAATGAAGTATGGGTGAAAGGGTTCTTTTTGATGGTGCCACATGAGGAGTATGGAACTCCTAGATTTAACTTTTATGATGACATGGTTGGAGCACATTCTTATTCACATTTGCAGCAGCATAATTTGTCACTTTATGATGATTCACATCTACATGGATGCACCTATGATATGGATTTGAGTCACTTGAATACTCATGGTTTTTCTTGCTCAACACTGGGTTCATTTGATGTTAGAGGAACTTCATCCAACACTTGGATGAATAGATTTATGATGGGAGAACATTTTTGTTGGCAGCCACATACTTTGTTATATCTTTATGATTCTCACATTCATGAATGTATGGGTGAGACTTCTTTGAGTCATTTGAAGTCTCCTTGTTTTTTCTGCTCATTATTTGGTTCAGATTCTAGTGGAGATTCTTCATTCACTTCTTGGATGAAAGAATACATGGCTGAATATTTTGATGCATATCACATCCTTTTGGAGCAGCATTATAGGACATGGGATCCTCACCTATGTCATTGGGGCAGATTTGATTTGTCACTTGAAGCTTGTATGCACTTGGAAAATGGTGGTCTACTTGCTTGGAGGTATAAGCACTTTCATGACTCTTTGATGAAGCATATCCTTGATGTACATTTTCATTATGTTGTTATGTACTTTGCTGATATATATTTGGTACTCATGATGTTTGGAAGAATGCATACAAGAAAATGGGATCCAGGAATCCTCTTATCTAATGGTGTAGGTTGGAGAGCACTCTTAATTGTTGGGGTGCAATACAAGCAATGGGACCCTGGAATAATTTTTGTCTCATTGGTTTCATTTTTTTTTGGGAAGCAAGCAGCATGGGAGATGGATTCCCCACTTAATAAAGTGATTTTAATAAGAGTAGTGCAGCAGCAAGCACGGTGGTTTCTCTCTAAAATCTCCATGGAAACTCAAAGACTCAAGGTTGGGCAATTCAATGGCAACTTCAAAGAATTATACAGAAAGCAGGTTCTTCAACACCCACATTTAAAATTGCTTGAGGACAAGCAATATTGGGAAGGGAGGATTTGTCATGTCCCAAATTTGGTATTGGGTCACAATGGCCTAATCACATTGGCCCTATTCATTAGAGTTTGTCAAATTGATGCTAAAGGTCAAATAATTGCCAAGGAGGAAAATTACTAGTTTCCTAGGTTTGGGGTGGAAGCTTTGGGATTTGGAATAATGGGGATAATAAATTATGTTTGAACATTAGAGTGGCATAAATATTTAATAAAGGAGCTAAATAAATATATACAAGTGAAAATCAAAGTGGCATTTGATCATGAAGACACATGGAGGAAGTGGGACCCACATATGGCTAGATTTCCCCACTACATTTGGCATCATTCTCTCACCAATTCGAATTCAAGGTGAATGGTAACATACTTGGGGGAGTCCAAAAGGTATTATTCATTGCATGACTCATCCAAGGTCGAAATATAGAGGAAGAGTAACTCCCATGGAAGAGGAAGAGGCAATTTGGAGCTAGTGAGACACTTGGGCTAGATTCCCTAGCTCTATGACAACAATGATGAAGATGCTATGACACCTATGACACAAATCAGACCTGAAGGCTGACATATGACATATATGACATGTCAGGGCTAAAAATAGACTCCAAGAGGGCGCTCAAGGGTGTTAGGGCAGCTAAGATGCTTCCACATGTGATTTGGTGGAAGTGGGAGACTAGGAATTGTTGTACAAGTGGCGTTCTTTGGAATCTCTTCCCAACATGAGTTGGCATGAGTCTCTTGGAAGGAATTCGACCCATGGAGTACATTAGAAGTTTATAAATGTCAATAACAAAGAATGAAACCAGCTTTTGATCATTTGTAGAATTTGCAATTGCATTTGTGAAGAGGGAGAGCTAGTGGATGACTAGTTTCTTGCCTTAGCCAATTTCGAGGGTGAAAGATTCCCATCCAAGTTGGTAATTGGAAAGGCCATTCAGACCTTTCATTTGGAGCTTTAATGGAGTCTTTATTTTCAGGTGTAAGCTACAGGGCAGCTCATGGTTTCTTCTATTGCAGCTCACTCCTTCAACCATTTCCATTTTTGATGGCATATTCTTGATCCTTGAGGGAGGGCGTTTTTGGTGAGCTATTGTACTCTTTGGGGAAGCTTTTAATGCCCCATTTCTTTTGTAATATGAAGTAAATACTCTGTTATTCATCTCCAAAAAGTTTCAGGTCGAAATTCCAAGTAGAAATGTATAAATCTCATTTTTAATGGAAGAACAATGCCATTTCCCCACTACCTTGTTGTGAGCCAATGTGTTGATGATGATTTCGAATGAATGGATGATTCTCTGATATATTTGTGATCAATATACTACCATGGATGTCTTCTACAAGTTTCATGTACTGTACTTGAGCATTTGAAGCATTTTTACTCAATTTAGTTGCATTGGGAGGTGAAATAGTGCCATTTCCCCAAGGGTCGAATTGGGGATTTTTGCAGTTGAATGGGAGAGGGTGAGAACAGTTGTAATAATCCATTAATGGTGCATATGAGACTTTAATAACATACTTAACACATTACATACCTCTGTTCATAAATTTGAGTGGGTTTGGAGGCATTTGGGAAGCCATTTTCATTGTTTACCCCAGGGGGATTTGAACCCCAAATTACTAGTAAAATTGCATAATTGGTCCAGAATATTAAGAGAGTTTGCAGAGGTCTTTTGGTGGCCATATGTCATCCATAAACATCATATTCAAGTTCTAATATCATTCATACACCTTCCTTGAAGATTTGAAGGCATTTGGAGTCAATTTGAAACCTAGAGACCAATACTAGTCAAAGGAAAATCACTAGTAAAGTTACCTACATTGATCAGAATTGAAAGAGGATTTGCAGAAGTATTTTAAAGGTCCAAAGGCATCCCTGAAACACATATTTATGTTCTAATATCATTCATACACCTTCTCAGAAGATTTGGGATCATTTGGGGCAAATTTGGGACCTAGAGATCAAAACTAGTCAAAGGTCGAACAAGGAAAAAAAAGTGGAAAATTGCCATTTTAATAAAATTCCTAATAAGGGTCATTACACACCTTCCCAATCTGAATCAGTAAAACCAATGAAATCAAGCTCAGAATCTGCAACATAATGTATGCCAAAATGTTTCGTACCTTGCACATACTGCAAGATCCGCTTGGCTGCTCGCCAATGAAGCTCATGGGGCTACTACATATACCTTGACATGGCACTCACGGCATATGAAATATCATTCCTTGAGTGTGTCAAATAAAGTAGTGAACCAATCAACTGTCGATACATACTGTAATCTGCAAGCGGTGTAGAATCTCCCTCCTCAAGACTGATTCCTGAGAGGAATGGGAATGGGGCTGCCTTACATTCAGCCATATTAAACTTCAATAACATATAAAAAGCATATTTTTGCTGAGATATAGTGATCCCATCAAAATTTTGAGCTATCTCCAAGCCCAAAAAGTGACTCAGCAAGCCCAAATCGCTCATGTCAAAAGCTAGATTTAAGGCAGTTTTTAGCTTGTTTATTGAAGTAAGAGTGCTACCAGTAATGAGAAGATCATCAACATAAAGTACAATAAACAACAAATTACCTTTAACTCGCTGAAGATACACATTCGAATCAGATTTGCATCTTTGGAAATTCTGAGAAAGAAGGAAGGAGTCCATCTTTGCGTACCAAGCTCTTGGGGCCTGTTTTAACCCATACAAAGATTTCTTCAATCTGCAAACTAATGATGGATATGATGTGTAGCCCTCTGGCTGCTGCATATATACCTCTTTGGCAAGATATCCATGTAGAAATGCACGCTTCACATCCATGTGGTGCACTTCCCAGTGCTTGGATGCGGAAATAGCCAAAACAAGGCAGATGGAATCCATCTTTGCAACCGGTGCAAAGGTCTCAGTGTAGTCCACTCCTTGGACTTGGGAGAAACCTTTTGCCACCAACCTTGCTTTGTATTTTTTGATAGATCCATCAGAAGCAACTTTCATGCGGTAGACCCATTTACACTTCATTAATTTTCTTCCAGGTGGAAGAGAAACTAGCTCCCATGTATTGTTCTTTTGAAGAGAACTGTACTCTTCATCCATGGCACTTTTCCATCTCGGATCTCGGTGGGCAGAATAGTATGATGTGGGATCTGAACTAGTCATCAAATAAAAAATATTAGGAAGTAATGGATCAGAAATTTAAAGAGCCATACCTGCTCTTTGAAAGTCTGCTATTGTTCGTCTCGGATCAGCAGGATTTCCAAGGTTCGAACCAGCAGATTGAAGAGTGTTTTGGGCCCACTTTGGTAACTGAGGAGGATCATAATGGTTGTATTCTGAACCTAATATGTCATGATCATCATGTGCTGCTAAAATATATTAAATATCAAAACTCATACCTTCATTATCGTTGCACGGATCTTCTTCTGGTGAAGGCGGTGAAACGGCAATTTCTTCCTCGACTAGTTGCAATTCTTGAAGCGGTTCTTCAAATTGCACACTGCGCTTTATGAATATCTTTTTAGATCTGATATCCATGAGTTTATATGCTTTTGATTCTTCCCCATATCCTATCAGTATGCACTCAATACTTTGTGTATCCAAATCTCATCTCTTCTTGGAAGGAATTCTAGCCCATGCAGTAAAGCCAAAAACTCTCAAATTTGACACATCCGGTTTGTGACCAAAGAATGTTTCGAAAGGAGACATACCTTTCACGGATGAATGTGGAACACGGTTCTATATGTATGCAGCAACATTGATTTCTTCATCCCAAATATTTGTAGCCAAACCTTTTGATTCAATCATGCATGTAGCCATCTCTTTTAGTGACCGATTTTTCCTTTCCACTACACCGTTCTGCTGGGGTGTGTAGGGAACTGTATGTTGGATCTGAATTCCACTTTGGGAACAAAGTTGTAGCAACTCAGCCTTGATATATTCTCCACCATTATCATATTTAAGAGCTTTGATTTTTCTCTCAGTGGCGGTCTCAACAAAAGCCTTAAAATCCTTGAATTTTCCAAGCACTTCTGACTTGTTTTTGAGAAAAAATACCCATGTAAAGCGGGAAAAATCATCAATAAATGTCAAAACATACCTTGAACCATTTAATGACGTATGGGGCAGTGGACTACTGATATCAAAATGTATCAGCCCCAAAACTATAGAAGCTCTGCTAGCTTTGTCGCGGTCGAATATGTGCTCAAGGTGCTTCCCAATAATGCAACCAGTGCGTATTCCCTTCGAGGAACGGAGTTGTGGAAGACCATCTACCATGGAATTGTTTGATAAAAGAAGCAAATACTTATAATTAAGATGTCCAAATATTTCATGCCAAATCCTACTAACCTCATTACCATGTGTGTGAAGAGCAGTGGGCTTAGCAAGCGGAATAAAGTGTGAAAACTCATAGCATTTTGCAGTGTGGTTCGCCTTTCCGACTGCAACAAGTCTTCCACTTTTGATATCAAAAATTTCAACTGTATTAGGGCTGAATGTAACTTGCTTCAGTTCACCAGTGTGTGTCATTTGATACACAGAAAGAATATTTGAAGCCAAGGAAGGCACATAGAGAACATTCTGAAAGATTCCATGATCTACATGAATTGTACCTTTGCCCTTTGAAGAAATTTTTGAGTCATCTCCCAAATGGATGGGGATGGAGTTGTTTGGATCGAATGAAGAAAAAGAATCAATATTTGCAGCCATATGATTCGATGCACCCGAATCTATCAAGAGATTAGTGGGCTTCGAAACAGTTGCCATGAGTGCTTGTCCTCTTTCATGATCATCATTCCTATCCTTCTTCCTTGCACCGTCAGGAAGAGTTATGTTATTTTTTTCCAAAAGGAGGGCCATTTGATCGATAGTCTTCTTCATGCATGAACTTTCGGGATGAAAGCCACGGTTGCAATAAGTACATTTAGATTTTTGGTTACCTTCTTTTCCCTTTTGCTTGAACTTCGAACTAGATGGTGCATCCATCTGTTTGCCTTGCTATCTTTGCTTGTGAGGTTCGAATTTGGGCTTCTCCTTCTTTTGCTTTCCTTTACCATTCGAAATCTTGGGTACTCGAACATATAGGGCTGAATCTTTGGAGCTTATGGACCCCATTTGAATCAACTTATCATGCTCTTTTGTGACGGACTCAATGAAGGCATTCAAGGTAGGCATTTTCCAATTCGGGGTAGTTAGCCAACTGGAATTGAAAGTAGAGACAAATATCGAATAATCTTTACCAAGCTTGCTGAGAATGGAGAGGATCAATTACTTATCCTCTTTGATAACTCCATTGTTCTTCAACTGCATGTTCAAGTTCTTGAATTTTTTGAAGAATTCATTAATGGTCTTGAAATTCTCAGGACTAAGGGCAATCAATTCATTCTCTAATTCAAAAGCCCTAAGCTTGTCCTGCTTGCCAAATAGTGTTTCAAGTTGCTCCCATATAGCTTTTGGAGTCTTCAATCCGCTGAGATGGAAGTGAAGATATTTGGAGATGGAGAGACAAAGAAGACCATAAGCTTCATCAAGCTTGTTGTAGTGTTTGGTTCTATCTGACAAGGTGTTTGTCTCCAATTCAAGACCAAGAGTGACTCGGTAGTAACCTTTTGAACATAATATGATCTCCATATCATCTTTCCAATCAAAATAATTGAATGGGGTGAGGATAGGATTTGAAGAAGAGTATTCCATTGCTAGGAGCGAGTGCACACTGATGTAGAAATGCTTGCAAGGGCAAAGTAGCGAACGCAATTGATGGAGACAATAACCTGCAAATCACAATAAAACCAAGAACAATGAGGTCGAACAATCCACCTTTTTAGAGTTGAATCACACCTGAGATTGGAGATCAAGCAATTTTGAATGGGTCCAATGTATCAGATCCAGGAGTTACGTGGAAACTCAAGCTTCTGGAGTGGTATTGGAAGTATTTTCAAGCTTTGCATGCACAGGAGCGAATGCCCTTGAGATCTTTCATGCCAAAACTTTTGTAATTTTTGAGAAAATTCACTCAAATCTTCTTGTAGAAAAGAGATCTTGTCCCTACAATGGCTCTAATACCATGTAAAATTAGTCACAGCAGGTCTAAAGAACAAGTAAATCAATCACAATAGATGAAACTCAGAAAAATGGTGTAAAACTGTGCAAAACATGCATTAGTACTCAATATCTCAATGAGGGTGAATAATTACAATACAATACAGTAACAATGACTGAGCAATTTGAATTGACTAAGGAGGTCATTCGAATTATTGAATGGAGTAGCTTGACTCCAACTAGGAGTCCTCATCATCAATCAGTGGTGGTCATCAATGCACAAGAAACAGTCATCCAGGTGTCAATCTGAGTCTAACTGAGTGTAACATGTGTAATTGAAGTGTGTAGCACTGATATAGGGAAGTGGGCTCAGTGGAGGGTGCATGGGAGGCTAACTGAAGTCAGAACAAGTCATCCAGTCAATCTGGAGGTCCATCGGAGTGAAACAGTTAGTCAAGAGTGAAACTAGCCTGAGATCAAGGAGAATCGGAGCTAGCTGAGTGTAATTGAAGTGGAACTGAAGTGGTAGGTGAAGAAGTGCTCCCTTCTTTGGCAGTAGGTGAGAAGTGGGCGCCTTCTTGACTAGGAGGGCTAAAGAACTGATGTAAGAATCTCTCGGGTGCTAGAATAAGGTGGCTAAGGTGGTGGAGGCATCAACTTGGTGACTGGGATGCATGCAAAGTGCATGCAAACCCTAATTGCATGCAAGATCCTGAAAAACATGATATGGATATCCGAACATGTTCTTCCAAGACTGAAATGTCAAGTAAAATTTGGATAGCCAACTTCAATAAAGGAATCTCGCACTCAACCGGAATGACGCCTTCTATCCCATGCACAAGATGGAAAGGAGAGAACCCAGTAGCAGTCTTTACATTGGCTCGGTAGGCCCAAAGAGCATGATACAGCATAATGTGCCATTTATTTCGACTATCATTAACGGTCCTTTGTAAGATGGTCTTCAAAGTTTTGTTGATCGCTTCGACCTGACCATTCGCCTATGGGTAAAACGAAGACGAATGCTCCTGCCGAAAACCTAACATAGTGTATAGATCGTTCATCATGCTGTTCTGAAAATGACGATCGTGATCAGTCACGATCTCTTTGGGTATACCAAATCTTGCAATGATCTAGTTGAAAATGAAATAAGCAGACATTTCTCCATCTTGCTTAATAGCAGGCATTGCCTCGAACCACTTGGTAAAGTAGTCGATGGCAACAATGATATGGTGATGACCTCCAGCCGAAACTAGATTACAATTCATAAAATCAACCCCCCATTTCATGAAGGGGCCTGCTGTTATTATAGGATGGAGAGGAGTTGGGTGTCCTAGCATCTTCCTGGTGAAAAACTAACATCTCTGGTAGCGTTTCACAGCTTCCACACAATCTTTGAATATTGTGGGCCTAAAATAGTTGTCACGTAGTATTTTTTTTTGTTGTTGCCAACCCAGAAAGATGACCCCCATAGGCTCCACTATGGGCATCATTCAATACTGATTCTGCTTCCTCTAGGGTCAAACAATGGTGTAAGATGGAATCTACCCCACATCTCTATAAAGTGTTAGAAATGATGAGGTAGTTCTTCACATGACTCTTGAGTTTGCGTTGTTCATCCTTAAAGAAAGTGGTGGGACACCTCAAAGTCTGAAGATATACTAGGATATCCCCATACCATGGGTCAGAGGATGCAATGAGAAAGATATGTTCATCTGAGAATGATGATTCTTCCTCAACGTGTACTATGTCACTAGGAAACTCTGAAATCAGTTCAACGAACACCAGTGATTTCTTTGACTTAGCGGAGTGAAAAACCAAGTCAAATTCTTGCAGGATTATAATCCATTTATTAAATTTCCCCTTGATGATGCGTCGAGTGAGAACATATTGGAAAGTATTGACCTCTGCAACCACTTTGGTAGTACACAATAATATGTAGTGACGTAGCCTCTGAAACCGCATAGACAACAGCTAATGCCAACTTCTCTACGTGATAATACTTGATCTCAGGAGCTATCAGGGCGTGCGACAGATAATAAATGACATGCTCTTGGAGCATGCCATCCTCCTGAACCAGTACTATTCCTATTGTGTATACTGATGCAACCAGATACAAGAGGAAATCCTTCATATAGTTTGGTGGGCTTAACAAGGGGGCTGAAAGTAGTGCCTTTTTCAAGGCCTCAAATGATGCTTGAGCATCCTCATCCCATAAAATGTAGGTGTCTTGTTTAAGCAATATCATGAAACCTTTTGTAATTTTGGCATAGTTAATGATAAAGTTTCTCAAGAAGTTGGACATACCTTGTAGACTTTTAAGTTGTCTCAGGGTTCGAGGAGGAGGCAGATTTACAATTGCCTCAACTTTAAATGGATCCACCATTATGCCACGACTGGATACTATGAAACCCAATAGTCATCCAGATTCAATGCAAAATACACATTTGTTGGGATTCAAATGAATCTTGTAGTATCTGCACCTTTCAAAAACAATACTTAAATGGTCAGGATGCTCCCGTCTCTTGTGAGATCGCATTGGGAGATCATGCAGGTAAGGTTCGACTAGGTGCTTGATGTCATGAAAAGAAAAATTCATTGCTCGCTGGAAGATAGCTCCAGCATTTTTCAAACCAAATGGAATCTTCCGATAGGCAAAGGTGCCCCAAGGATAGATAAAGTTGTCTTTTGTTGGTCTTCAGGATTGATCTGTATCTAATTATATCCTAAAACCAGTCCATGAAAGAGAACATTTCATCGCCCGCACATCCATCAATGATCTAATCTATGAATAGCGTGGGGTAATTGTCTTTCGGACAAGATTTATTTAGGTCCTGGAGGCCAGTAGAGACTCTAATGGTACCTTGCTTTTTGTCTACCGGAATAGGATTTGAAACCAAGTCTGGCATAGCTATCGGATAGATAAATCCAGCTTTGAGCAACTTTTCTACTTCCTCCTTGATGGCAGCTGTTAGAAAAACAGGATCGCAAAGCAATAACAATAAAAAGAAATGCAAATATAATCACACATACACATTACAATAAAGACACAAAGATATCATGGTTCACCCAACTTGGGCTACGTCCACATTGAATTTTTCAGTCCTTATTATTATTACCATCCAGCAAGGTGAAGGGATACAACCTGCAGCACAATCGCTGCACTTCCTCTTCTCTGTTTCACAGTCTCTCTCCTGATCTCAGAGATCTTTACAATGCATAAAACCTAATACATCCTCTACCCTAGCCGTATTACAATGTCTTTATTTTATAAGGGAAATACAATGGGAAAATACCATGGGATACCCAAAAAACCATGGGCCCGCAAAACAGCTGGCGAAAACAGCCCCAAAAATTTTCTTCGGGGTCGTTGCCCCCGAACCCCCCAGCCAGGAGGGATGGTCCCCCCTGGAACCCCGTGGGGGGGGCGATGCCCCCCCACACCCCCCCGTTGGGGTGAGTGTACAATCCACCTACATATCATATAAAACTGGGGTACAAACACAGCTGATACAATATCATCTGTCAGACTAGAAGATCTGGCTCCACAACCAACAATCTCCCACTTGGAGACTGATCACAGCAACTCCACTGCTGCTGCACTTGCTGGACTTGGACTTGAAAAATTTCTCCTCTTCACCTTCATGCTAGAATGCCAACTGAAACCGAGCACGAACTCAGTTTCTCTCTGGTCACTACCTTTGTGAACATGTCTGCAGGATTCTAGCTAGTATGTATCTTTTCCAGCTTCAACAGTTCATCTTCCAGAACAGAGCGTATGAAATGGTACTTGAGCTGTATATGTTTAGTCCTGGAATGGAATGCTGAGTTCTTTGCAAGGTGAATGGCACTCTGGCTGTCACTATACAATCTACTATCCTTCTGCTTCTTACCCACTTCCTCCATAAACCTCTGCAACCAAATCATCTCTTTACTAGCCTTTGTAATGGCAACATACTCTACTTCTGTTGTTGAAAGTGCAACAACCTTCTGTAGTTTCGAAATCCAGCTTACTGCTGTTCCACCTACAGTAAACGCATACCCTGTGGTACTCCTCCTGCTATCCTTGTCACCTGCCATATCTGCATCAACATATCCCTATAGAACATTGTCTGAACCTCCAAAACATAATTCCTTAGTGGTAGTACCTCTCAAATACCTGAGAATCCACTGTACTACCTTCCAATGTTCTTTACCTGGATTGTTCATATATTTGCTCACAACTCCCACTGCATGTGCAATATCTGGTCTTGTGCACACCATGGCATACATCAAGCTGCCAACTGCTGATTGATAGGGAACCTTGGACATGTAATATGTCTCTTCTTGTGTCTTGGGACACATTTCCTTACTTAGACTGAAATGGCTAGCGAAAGGTGTACTTACAGGTTTTGCATTCTGCATTCTGAACCTATCCGACACCTTTTGTATGTACTCACTTTGAGACAATGTCAATTTGCGATTTTTTCTGTCTCTCGTTATTCTCATACCAAGGATTTGCTTTGCAACACCCAAATCCTTCATCGCAAATGAATTAGCTAGCTTCCGTTTGAGTACATTTATATCCTGCATGTAAGACCCTGCAACAAGCATGTCATCCACATACAATAACAAGATAATATATCTTCCATTGTCTAGCTTCTTTAAATAAACACAGTGGTTAGAATGACATCTACTATAACCTTGTTCTGTCATAAACCTGTCAAACTTTAGATACCACTGCCTTGGAGCTTGCTTCAAGCCATACAAGCTCTTTTTCAACCTGCATACCAGATCCTCCTTACCTTTGACCTCATACCCTTGTGGCTGCTGCATATATATTTCTTCCTCCAAATCCCCATGGAGGAAGTCTGTTTTTACATCTAACTGTTCAAGATGCAAATCTTCTATTGCCACGAGACTTAAGATAGTCCTAATTGAAGTCATCTTAACAACAGGAGAAAATATTTCATCAAAATCTATACCTTTCCTCTGTGCAAACCCCTTTACAACAATTCTGGCCTTATACCGCTTCTTACCTCCTTCTTCTTCCTTCAACCTGTAAATCCATTTGTTTTGCAATGCTCTTTTACCAACAGGCAACTAAACCAAATCCCAAGTCTGGTTTCCTACCAATGAGTCCATCTCCTCATTCATGCCTTGCTCCCACTTCTTTCTAGTTTCCACCTGCATTGCTTCTTCATAACATTATGGTTCACCAGAATCAGTCATCAATAAATAATACATTGAAGGAGAGTATCGTTTGGGGAGTCTACTTAACCTGGTAGATCTTCTTACAGTTGCAGGAGTTTCAGGTACTTGCTGCTGCTCTTGATTTTCTGGCACCTTCGAAACTTCATTTTCTTTAATTTCATCAAGCACTATGTACTCTGTGTTTTCCTTTTCCTGTTTCTTTCCCTGCAACTGATCTTTATACATGACCTTTTCATTGAATATCACATCTCTACTCCTGATGATTTTGTTATTTTCATAATCCCATAAACGATAACCAAATTCATCAACCCCATATCAAATAAAGGTACATTTCTTGGATTTAGCTTCAAGCTTTGTTCTATTTTCTTTATCAATATGGACAAATGCTTCACAACCAAACGTTCTCAGAAATGAGTAGTTTACCTTTTTATCTGTCCATGCTTCCTCTAGAATGCCACCATCCAAAGCACTTGAAGGTCCTCTGTTTATTAAATAAACAGCAACATTTACAGCATCCGCCCAAAACTATAAGGGCAACCCTGCATGCAGTCTCATACACCTTACACACTCCATGATCGTTATGTTCATCCTTTCTGACACACCATTTTCCTGTGGTGTTCCTGGGACTGTCTTCTCTCTACGAATCCCATGGTATGAATAGTAAGTATTAAACTCCTTGCCGCAGTACTCACCTCTATTATCAGATCTGAGACACTTCAATCTTTTTCCTGTCTCATTCTCAACCAAAGCTTTCCACTTCTTAAAAGTAGCAAACACATCATATTTCTGTCTAATGCAATAAACCCAAGTTTTTCTAGTTGCATCATCAATAAATGTAACATAATAATGAGAGCCACCAAGAGATTGTACCTGAGCCGGTCCCCATACATCTGTATGCACAAGCTCTAATCTTTCATTCTCCTTCCGTTTCCCAACCCTAAGAAATATGACTCTCTTCTGTTTTCCATATGTTGATGTATATGTAACTTCGGAATGTATTTCATCTTTGTATTTTATATATATTTATTGTACCCGTATAAGAGATGTGTTATTCCTCTATAAGGAAGTGTCGTCATGTGGATTGACAAGTGTCGCAAGTGTGTGTACTTGCCGATGGGTTATTAGACCACCATGTGGGGTCGGCCCTGAATTATATATAATATAATGTGGATGTATCTAGATAGACAAGTCGGCCCCATAAGGTCACTGGGAAAAAAGGTTAGTATAAATAGAGATCGGAGATCTCTATTTTACTCACTCAAAAAAGTAACTCACTCTCTCTTGAAAAGTGGTGCACTAGTGAGGAGGAGGATCATCTGCTATTAGGAGACTATCTCAGTGTTATTTGGTTGTAATTTGGTTGAGCCATTGCTCTCTCTATCTCTGAGGAAGTTGTGGGGTTTTTCACCTTAGGGTTTTCCCCATGGAAACTCTGTGTCTCTTGTCTTTATGCTTTTGATTCTTGTGATGCTTGTCATATTGTGATTTTCATGCATTGATATACTGTAGATGTTATTCTCTCAACAAAGATCCTAGAGTATTGTGAATTAATGCTCAAAATTTAACATGGTATCAGAGCTAACCTGAGAAGAAGACATTTTGCAGTGACGAAAGCTTGAGTTCCTTGTTTATTGGGTTTCTCTCCATAGATTTTTGAAAATCAGTATAGTAGATTGACTCTACTCATCAAGGTGCATCTATCTGTCCAATCAGAACTCAATTCCGAGCATTTTCAAATTTGGCCCTAAAAATTAAGGTTTCCACAAAAATAGGAATTTCTGGAATCTAAAGGCACAGCTGGAAGCTCCTTGCAAAAATAGAAGTTTAGAGATTTGGATCGAGATTTTTGGCTGGGTATATCTTCGGGAAACTCAAACCCTAATTCAGGGCTCTCCCGAGTGAACTCGAGAGGACAAAAAGGTAATTCTGAAGGGCAAGACTTTGCTGATCTCAAATTCTGAATGCACCAAGCTGATCAGCTCACCAAGGCGCATCTTTCTATCCTTTCAGAAATTTGAAATTCACATTTTGAATTTTTAGGGTTTCTCTGACAAACCCTAATCCAGGACCAGATCTAGTTTTCAGCATTTCAAGTGGTAAGATCTAAATCTTTTCTACTTGCATTTGAAGTACTCTTTAAGATGTCTCTCCACACCAAGCTTGAGGATAAGCTTGAAGGGTCTGATAACTTCTGAGCCTGGAAGTATAGAATTGGGTTAATCCTGGAAGAGAATGAGTTGGACTCATATGTGAAAGAAGACATCCC
This sequence comes from Larix kaempferi, assembly GCA_027924585.1. NCBI lineage: Eukaryota > Viridiplantae > Streptophyta > Pinopsida > Pinales > Pinaceae > Larix > Larix kaempferi. The sequence goes on from BSBM01000510.1 coordinate 9,608,652, forward strand.
TATCCCAGAGGATGAAGAGGCCAAGGTATTGCATAAGAAGAACTTGGTCAAGGAAAAAAGAATCATTGTTGATTCTATCAAAGACCATCTCATACCCCATGTGTCTTCTCTTAAGACACCCAAGGAGATGTTTGACTCTTTGACCAAGCTGTTTGAAGGGAAGAACATAAATCGGAAGATGACCCTATGGAACCAATTGAAAGGAGTAAAATTTCAGAATGGAGAAACCATTCAATCTTATTTTTCAAGGGTCTCCCAGATCAAGGAACAACTAGAAGCAGTGGATGAAATGGTGGAGAATGGTGAAGTGGTGATGACCACTCTAAATGGCCTACCTAGGTCATGGGATTCCTTTATCCAAGGAATTTGTGCAAGGAAGAAGTTGATATCTTTCAGTAGACTACGGGAAGAATGCTCACAAGAAGAAGCAAGGCTTGTGGCACGAGAAGAAAAGATGGGGAATGAAGATCAAGCTCTCACAGCTCACACCAAGAAAGGGAAGTCCAAGAGAGAGCCATCTCACTCCAAGAAATCTTCACATCCCTTCAAAGAAAGAAGAATATGCTTCACCTGTAATGAGAAAGGACATATTGCCATAAATTGTCCCAAGAAGAAGAAGGACAACAACAACTCCAATAAGAAGAAGAAGGGTAGCAAAAGAAGGTTTCATGCTCATGCTGTTGAGGATGATGAAACCCCAAAGAAGAAGGCTAGGGAAGAAAGTGATAGTAATGATGACTCATCAAGTGAAGAAGAGTATGTTCTGATCTTTGCTCTCACAGGTACCATCTCCCATGGTTGTAATGATTGGTTGATTGATAGTGGGGCTTCCAAACACATGACTGGGTTTAAGGAATCTTTTGTGAATCTATCTGAACATGAATCACCCCATAAGGTGAAACTTGGGGATGATTATCAATACCCAATCAAAGGAAGTGGTGAAGCCTCCTACAACCTAGATTCTGGAAAATCCTTGAAGATGAAAGAAGTACTTTATGTACCTGGGCTTAAGAAGAACTTACTCTCCATCTCTGCATTGGATGCAAAAGGTATGAGGGTTGCATTTGTGGATGGACAAGTCCTAATGTGGCCAAAGGGAAAGAACATAGATGATGTAGTAGGATTGGAGAGCAAGAGGGAGGTTTGTATAAATTGAAGGGACAACCTGAACATGCCATGGTGCATGAATCCATGGAGCCAAGTGAACTTTGGCATAGAAGACTTGCTCATATGCACTATAGAGCACTTCCAATTTCAAGCAAGGCAGTAGAGGGTCTTCCTGAAATCAAGACCAAACACGAAGGTGTTTGCAAAGGATGTGCAAAAGGTAAGAACATTAAGAAGGATTTCCCAAGCAGTGAAAGCAAGGAAAAAGACATCCTGGAAATCATTCACTTAGATGTATGTGGCCCTATGTCATCCAGTTCCCTGAGTGGGTATGCTTACTATGTCTCATTTATTGATGACTTCTCTATGAAGACTTGGATATACTTCTTGAAGAGCAAAGATGAGGTGCTTGATAAATTCAAGGAATTCAAAACCTTGATGGAGAATCAAACTGACAAGAAAATCAAAACATTCAGATCCGACAATGGAGGAGAATTCACCTCAAGTGACTTCAAGAAGCTTTGTAGTGATTCAGGGATTAAGAGGGAGTTGACTGCTACTTATAATCCACAACAGAATGGAGTTACAGAAAGGAAGAACAGAACTATCATGGAAACAGCAAGGGCAATGCTACATGACCAGGATCTACTTATGCATCTATGGGAAGAAGCAACTAGAACAGCTGTATATGTGCAGAACAGAACACCCCACAAGATAATGGACAACAAGACACCAGAAGAGGTCTTTTCTGGTAAGAAACCTGAAGTTAGTCATCTCAGAATATTTGGTTGTCCAGTATACACTCATGTCCCGAAGGAAAAGAGAACTAAACTAGATCCTTCAGGAAAGAAGGGTATCTTTGTGGGTTAAAGTGAAAGCTCGAAGGATTACAGAATATACTTTCCAGGGTTCAAGAAGATTGATGTCAGCAGGGATGTAACATTTGATGAAAACTCAGCATTCATCAAATCAAGGAAGGCACCTACCGAAGTTTATGAAGAACCTAAGGAAACAAGATTTCAGGACACTACCATGACTGAAGCAGTTCCAGAAGTTGTTCGTGAGTTTGAAGATCCACAAGAACCTGTAGATCCACCCCGTGAGGATAACTCTCACAAGAGGAAACCTACATGGGCTAGAGAGATCATTCAAGATGCAGAAAGATTTGGTATTCCAGAAGAAGAACACAGAGCAAAGAAGAGAACCAGATCACAGACCAGCTATGTTGCTTTGCTCTGTGACATTATCAACAAAGAGCCTTCCAATTATGAAGAAGCAGCGGAAAAGAAAGAATGGAAGGATGCCATGGTTGAGGAATACCAATCAATAATGAAGAATGATGTTTGAGATGTTGTCCCAAGACCTAAATAGAAGTTTGTTGTGACTTCTAAATGGATCTTCAAAATCAAGTATGCTGCAAATGGCAGTGTAGAGAAATACAAGGCAAGATTTGTAGCTCGTGGCTTCTCTCAAAAAGAGGGAATAGATTATGAAGAAACTTTTGCACCTGTAGCCAGGTATACTTCCATCATAACAGTACTTGCCCTGGCTGCAGCAATGAAATGGAAAATACACCAGATGGATGTCAAGATTGTTTTCTTGAATGGTGTAGTTGAAGAGAAAGTATATGTGGAATAGCCACTCGGTTTTGAAATACATGACAGGGATTCATATGTGTGCAGATTGAAGAAAGCCTTGCATGGCTTATAGCAAGCCCCCAGAACCTGGTATGGTAGGATGGATAGTTTCCTATCTAGTTTGGGCTTTACCAAGAGTAAAGTGGATTCCAACCTTTACTACAAGGTTGTGGAAGGGAATCCTGTGATTCTACTCCTGTATGTGGATGACTTATTTGTAACAGGAGATGACAAACTGATTGCAGATACTAAGAGGAAGCTTGCTGCTGAATTCTATATGAAATATTTGGGAATGATGCATTATTTCCTAGGTATGGAGTTGTGGCAGAGTGCAGGTGGGATCTTCCTTGGTCAAGGGAAGTACACAATAGATATCCTGAAGAGATTTGGGATGATGGATTGCAAGGCCATAGCCACACCAATGGCATCGAATCTGAAGTTTCTATGCGATGCTTCATCTTAGCCGGTTGATGTCTCTATGTATCGTCAGATGATTGGGTCCTTGATGTACCTGACGAACATGAGACCGGACATTTGCTTTGCTGTGAACACATTGAGCCAGTTCCTGACGGATCCGAGGAGTGTTCACCTGGTTGCTGTAAAGCATGTTCTAAGGTACCTGAAGGGTACAGTGGATTATGGGCTCAAGTATGAAGCGAATCAAAAGTTTAACCTGCAGGGTTATGTTGATTCAGATTGGGCTGGAAGTGCTGCAGATAGGAAGAGCACATCTGGGTGCTGCTTCAGTATGGGATCAGGTGTGATCTCATGGTTTAGCAGGAAGTAGTCCTGCGTGGCACTGAGTACAGCTGAGGCAGAGTATGTTGCAGCTTGTTCAGCTAGCTGTGAGGCAGTATGGCTACGGAGGCTACTATCTGAGTTATTTGATCTCCCGTTGGATGCTACTGGTATCTTCTGTGATAACCAGAGTTGTGTGAAGCTGTCCGAGAACCCAGTGTTTCATGACAGGTCGAAACACATAGAGATCAAATATCACTATATAATGGATATGGTGCAGAGAGGAGCTGTGAATCTCCTGTATGTTGCGACGGACGAGCAGATTGCAGATGTGCTGACGAAGCCACTAGCCAGAGTGAAGTTCGAGTATTTCATAGAGAGGCTTGGCGTTCTTCAGATCGAGGACACTTCGAGGAAGAAGTGATGGACACATTTGTTGAAGCCATTCCAAGCATGTTGGAAGGGGGATCCTTCACATGGCTGTGGATGTAAGCGCTGGATGATGTTCTGGTTTCTGCTTGGATATGATCAGCTGGATCATTTTTATGTATGTATGTATGCATCATGTTGGATGCTGGATATGATCAGTTGGATCATTTATATGTATGTACGCATCATGTTGGATGCTGGATATGATCAGTTGGATCATTTTTATGTATGTATGTATGCATCATGTTGGATGCTGGATATGATCAGTTGGATCATTTATATGTATGTACGCATCATGTTGGATGCTGGATATGATCGGTTGGATCATTTGTATGTATTGTGTATATGCATCATGTTGGATGCTTGGACCATGTATCTGTATATGTATCAGGTGGATACATTGTATGATCAGATAGATCATGTATATTGATATGTATCAGGTATGATCAGGTAGATCGTGTATGTTGATGGACACATTGTGTGGATCATGTATCTATGTATCAGGTGGATACACTATGTGTGATGATATATATCAGGTAGATACTTGGTGTGCATCAGATGGATGCATTGTATGATCAGGATGATCGTGGATGATGAGCTTCTCCAGATGACATGCAGCAGGATGTTGCAGTGATGATGATCAGGATGATCATGTGTACATCAGGATGATGTATGGTGAGTATCAGATGATACTTTGTGGCCGTGCATCAGGTTGTGTAGGTAAGCATGTAATTTGTGCCCTGGGATATTTGCAGATGGTCTTTCAAGATTTTGCCTATGGCATGTAATTCGGTGCCCTGGGACATCTAGCAAATTCTCTTTCGAGGTTTTGCTTTGGGAGGACATATAATTTGTGCCCTAGGAGATCTGCAGATAGTCTTTCGAGGTTTTTCCTATGGCATGTAATTTGGTGCCCTGGGATATCTGGCAGATGCTCTTGCGAGGTTTTGTCCTATGGCATGTAATTTGCTCCTGGGAGATCTGGACAGGATGAAAAAGGCCTCAGATGCTTCAGCTAGGTTTTGCCTTGACCACATGTAATTTGCTCCTGGGAGATCTGGATAGGATGAAAAAGGCCTCAGATGCTTCAGCCAAGTTTTGTGGTGGACCACATGTAATGTGCTCCTGGGAGATCCGACAGGTAGAGCTGTGTGCTCGTAATAGCCTGGGATGCTTCAGCCAGGTTTTGTGGTGAGATCACATGTAATGTGCTCCTGGGAGATCCGACAGGTAGAGCCGTGTGCTCGTAACAGCCTGGGATGCTTTAGCCAGGTTTTGTGATGGGTCACATGTAATGTGCTCCTGGGAGATCCTATAGTTAGAGCTGTGTGCTCGTAATAGCCTGGGATGCTGCAGCCAGGTTTTGTGACGCACGTAATGAGTCCTGAGAATTCCACAGTATGGCTAGTGATGATGAAGACCTGGAGGTGGTGGGCCTACATCCAGTATGAAAAAGGACTGGCTCTGTAGAACTTCCTATGACGAGTAGAGTCAGAGATTGGTTGAGATAGCATCAGCAGTGAAGATGATGATGACGATGCATCTATGACGATGATCCCGAGAAGAAGACTTGTCTAGCAGATCTGTGTTGAGAAATACCTTCCTAGTTAAGAGGGAGTGTTGATGTCTATGTAACTTCGGAATGTATTTCATCTGTGTATTTTATATATATTTATTGTACCCTTATAAGAGATGTGTTATTCCTCTATAAGGAAGTGTCGTCATGTGGATTGACAAGTGTCGCAAGTGTGTGTACTTGCCGATGGGTTATTAGACCACCATGTGGGGTCGGCCCTGAATTATATATAATATAATGTGGATGTATCTAGATGGACAAGTCGGCCCCATAAGGTCACTGGGCAAAAAGGTTAGTATAAATAGAGATCGGAGATCTCTATTTTACTCACTCGAAAAAGTAACTCACTCTCTCTTGAAAAGTGGCACACTAGTGAGGAGGAGGATCATCTGCTATCAGGAGACTATCTTAGTGTTATTTGGTTGTAATTTGGTTGATCCATTGCTCTCTCTATCTCTGAGGAATTTGTGGGGTTTTTCACCTTAGGGTTTTCCCCACGGAAACTCTGTGTCTCTTGTCTTTATGATTTTGGTTCTTGTGATGCGTGTCATATTGTGATTGTCAGGCATTGATATACTGTAGATGTTATTCTCTCAGCAAAGATCCTAGAGTATTGTGAATTAATGCTCAAAATTTAATACCATAAACACAGTTTTCACAGAATTCCAAACTTACCTGCTTCAAATCCGGCAGCAACTTCCTTGAGTGGAGAATCTGCATTCCCTTCTCACTCATGTGGCCAAGCCTATGATGCCACAATGCTGTATCTATTCCTGTGGAAGCTAAAGAGATAGAATGGTCAGTATTATGAGGACATAAATACAACGTACCTACTCTATCTCCTTTTGCTATCACCATTGATCCTTTAGTGATCTTCCACCACTTTTATCCGAACGTAGATAGACATCTGCCATCTCCCAACTACCCTGTTGAGATCAAATTTATTTTCATAGCAGGAATATGCCTAACTTCTTTCAACAACCAATCAGTTCCATTCTTAACTTTTATCCATACCTTACCCATTCCAACAATTTTACATGGCTCATCATCACCCAATAAAACATGTCCAAAGTCGCCAGGAACATACTCCTGAAAGTATTTCCTATGTGGTGTAGCATGACATGAAGCCCCTGAATCTACTACCCAATAATCACTAGTATTATCTAATGCAAGAATCAAAGCATCTTGTAACACATCACCTGCTACATTTGCTTCCTGGGTAGTTTCCTTCTGTGCATCTCCTTTCTTCTTTAGAGATTTGCAGTCTTTCTTCAGATGTCCTTTCTTTCTACAGTTCCAGCACTCTATCTTTCCCAGTCTGGACTTGGATTTGCCCATTTTAGACTTTCCACGATTACCTTGGCTCTTTCCTCTCTCCTTTTGTCTTCCCCTACTCTCCATGGTCAACGCATTACCTGATGTCTCACCTGTGATTTTTCTTCGCATTTACTCGCTAAGAATAACACCAATAACATCATCAAATTTCAAGGTGTTTGAACTAGAGACAGAGTTACTTACAGCCATGACCAAGCTATTCCAGCTTCTGGCAATGAACACAAGATTAGAAGAGCCCTAACCTCATCATCAAAGTTCACACTTACAGAACTTAGCTGATTTGTAACTGTATTAAACTCATTTAAATGATCAGTAATAGATCCACCTTCAAACATCTTCATATTAAATAAACGCTTCATTAGAAATACCTTGTTGGAGGCCGAGGGTTTTTCATACAGCTTACCCAATGCGCTCATCAAACCCTATGTTGTCGTTTCTTTTGAGATATTGAAAGCCACCGACAAAGCCAGGCTCAACTGTATTGTTCCCGGATCCTTTCTGTCAAGAACCTCCCATTCTTCGTCCTTCATAGCCGTCGGCTGCCTTGCTTTTCCTCCCAACGGTAGGAATAGATCCTTCTAGTATAGATAGTCCTCCATTTGCATCTTCCATAACCCGAAGTTTTGGCCGCAAAACTTCTCGACCTTAAACTTTCCTTCTTCTGCCATTGCTCCCGCTCGAAACAAAAACCCTAGCTTCCTGCGGGTTTAACTGCCAAATAGACCTTTTGGCTCTGATACCAATTGTTAGAAAAACAGGATCCCAGAGCAATAACAATAAACAAAAATGCAGATAGAATCACACATACACATTACAAGAGAGACACAGATATATCGTGGTTCACCCAACTTGGGCTACATCCACACTGAATTTTCCAGTCCTTATTATTATTACTGTCCAGCAAGGTGAAGGGATACAACCTGCAGCAGAACCGCTACACTTCCTCTTCTCTGTTTCACAGTCTCTCTCCTGATCTCAGAGATCTTTACAATGCATAAAACCTAATACATCCTCTACCCTAGACGTATTACAATGTCTTTCTTTTATAAGGGAAATACAATGGGAAAATACCACGGGATACCCAAAAAACCATGGGCCCGCAAAACAGCTAGCGAAAATAGCCCCAAAAATTTTCTTCGAGGGCATTGCCCCCGAACCCCCATTTCTGAGGGGCACTGCCCCCGGACCCCCCAGCCAAGGTGGATGGTCCCCCCTGGAACCCCATGGGGGGACGATGCCCCCCCACACCCCCCCCCGCTAGGGTGAGTGTACATTCCACCTACATATCATATAAAACTGGGGTGCAAACACAGTTGATACAATATCATATGTGAGACTAGAAGATATGGCTCCACAACCAACAGCAGCAACTTTTCGAGGGTTAACTAGACGGAGTTTCTGTCTCACGGGATTAGCATTGGGGTACGTTGTGATGACATGCTCAGAAATGGCAGGATCAATGCTCGGCATCTCCTCCTAAGACCAGGAAAAAACGTCATGGAATTCTTTAAAGATATTGGTATACAAAATGATCTCCTCAAGAGAATAGTCTGCTCCAATGAAAATATTTTCCACAACCCCAGGTTTGATGGAAATGTTGATCATAATGGTTCTCGATATATTTGCCATATTCCCTTCGGCATAAATAGCTTTTGAAGTAGAAGGGATAGTGGACAAATCAAAATTCCCACCGGGTCTCATAGAAAACTCACCTCTCTCAATCTTGTCCAGATCAGGAAGAAAATAAGACGTGTGGTGCATGTGTTCCCATGGATGGTCCAGGCCAATCATTGCTTCCAAGATTGCCTCATCAGAGGGAAAAACAGTGTCTAGATAGTCAAAAGAGTGGATAGAGTCCACTGACCATGCAGAAGCATAGTCCATATCTGACTCAGTAGAGACCAACAGAATCACGATATGTTTTGTTGCAGCATGTTGTGAATCTAAGTAAGCCACCTCTGCAACAAATAAAGGCACAACTGGTTCTAATTCAGTGGGGAGGATCCACGGATCTGTCGTTGGACTAGCCGTGAATATGTCATATGAAGAACATTCTTCATAACAGATGAAATGAACAAGAGAAGGTAGGTCAAAAGTGCCTATTAATGACCCATAGAGACATGTTCCCAAACTCTCAGTAACCGGGTGGGACTAATCAATCAACCGAATAGATGAATCCGATGAAGTCTAGTTGTTCTTCTGAGTAAACGAAATTTGATCGACTGTGAGGATATTTCCTTCATGAGGGAACATTATAATCTGGAAGACGGTCGATGGCATTGCTTGCATGGTATATGTCCAACTCCTACCCAACAACAAATTGTAGTCGAGCTGAGCATCCAAAAATTCGACCTCTACAGATACTAGTTTTCCCGCAAGTTCAACATCAAATGATGGTAAGACTTCATGTGGATGGAAAGATCTTCCATCAAAGGCGGTAAGTACCGTGTTCGAGGGAGCTAACTCAGGTTCTCCCAAATCTTTCCAGCAAGAAATGGACATTACGCACGTAGATGCACCCTCATCTACAATAGCTCGTCCAATGGTCTTGGGACCATGGATGACCTCTATCTGGAGAGCGATGTGGTACGGCAATCGAAACTTGATATCTTTCATATCAAAATGAGCAAGCATGTTGGATGAGTCTACACTCCCGATCGCTGCGAGAAGTGCACTACGTTGCAATGGGAAACTTTGTAGTAATTCTAAAGGAGACATGGCATAGGGGGTTTGGGATGAATCCCCCACAACATTGTAGTTGGGCCGCGTGTTAGGGTTGTGCACAGCCCATTTGTAGACACCTTTCGATATCTTTGGAAACAAATCCACCGGTCTCTTGATGTGGAGAGGGGTAGAAGATTCAGGAACATCATTTTGCTGTGGATCTAGGGTATAATTTCAAGCTCGAGTTTGCAAAAGAGCATCTGAATTAACCATATTAATGAATGACTGATCAGTTGAGGTGGCACGAGTGGTGTCCCCAGCACCAGAGCTACCAAAAGCTGAACTCTTTCCATGAGGGAAAGGGTCTTTTAAGACAGCTAGTTTCTTTTCACAGATCAACTTCTGGGATTCTTCCATTAGAGGGATTTGATGGGTAAGGTGGTCCTCTTGGCATAGCTTGCAAGGGAACTTAACCTTCCTTTTTTCCTTTTTACCCTCCTCGACATTTTGTGTGTTTTGGGGATTTTTTTGGTTTCCCTCCCCTTTCTTAACCTTTCTTTTGTTGTTGGGATGCCGAGGGCCCTTTTCATTCATCTGCACTTGCTGTACAGATTCTGTTATATAAGGGAAAGATGCAACCGAAGTTGCTTCTGCAGGAGATTGTTTGACTAACAAAGTGTGAACCTACTTTGTTAAAGCATCAAACACTGCAGATTCTAATGAACCCACAATGCCATCAGCATGTGGTCCAGGTTTAGGTTTACTTAAGTCTATGTTAGACCTCAGTGCATCAGGAATAATCTTGTATAAGAGCCCAGACTGAGCATATACCAAGTCAAGCTGTTGGGTTCTCAAGATGGCTTCCTCTTCGGAGGACACCCCTGAAGTTGCAACTTCCTTAGAAATATAAGGAAGGAGTGATTTGAGATACCACTCTAATAAAAATGTTGGAGGGATGTCGACTTTAATGATCCTCTTTCTCCTTCTCCACTCCTAAATGTGATCAGATAGATGAGTGGCTTTGTTCTTTCAAAAGGTCGACAAAAGGTCTGTGCTGACATCATACCAGACAAGAAGTTGAAAGTGGTTCAAAATAATAGTAGCTAGATCCCAAAAGGTTCCATAGGCATTTGTAGGCAATTCAATATACCATTTGGCTGCAACACTTGTCAAGGTTCTTTGAAAAAGCCTCAACCTGATGGAATCATCATTCAGTAAATTCAACGAGCACCAGAGATGAAACGTCATGATATGGTCACTGAGGTCCTCACCAGTCTTACCTTCAAACTTTGGCATGTATGAGGGAAACTTAGTGGGAACAGGTGGCCATGCAGGATCATGGCACACGGGGTCATTTGTAAGTTTTGAAAGATTTGAAAAATTCAAAGTTGCTAGAAAAGGTAAACGGGGTCGAGCTGATGGCATTTGATAGACTGGAACCTAGTATTAGGTATTTCCCACTACCTGATTTGTGTACTGCTGGTTGGGGTTGCCCCTGACCATCGGTTGTGAAGTGAATGCATTAAAATTTCTCCACCCAAAAGAAAGCGGATTACTTCTTGGGGTAGTGGTCCATTGCGGCTGGGTGTTAACCCCACTAAATTGTGGATTAATAATATTACCCCCTACTCCAACAAACAAAGAGAAAGGGATACTCCCTGTAGGTATATTTGATGGATTAACATTGTAACCTACGTAGGGGTTAAATACAGGCATAGTAGTAATAGATGGTGCCGTCATTGTACCCATAACAGGCATAGATACATAAGGGATCGATCCTACAACGGATGTGGAAGCAATAGTTTGAGTTACACCCTGGAACTGTTGTGTAACCGGAGGCTGAGTGAAATTTACTGTGGGTATCCCTGTCAAAGGGAGATTGTTTGGTCCAAAAGTAGGGGTAGAAACTGAGGCAGATGTCCAAGCTTGTGAGCTTGGCATGCCTAGAGTACCATCACTAAAACTAATGGACGAAGTCAAAGCAAAAGTATTCTGTGACGAACTCGATGTTGCAGTGTTTATGAAAGAAGGATTAACAATCCTTGTAGCCATATAAGTTGTGGGAGTTTGAGGAACTCCCTGCTCATCTCCTGGGTTAGTCATGGTGTAACCAGGTGTAAACAAGTACGCAATGTACTGAGGTTGTTGAAATCCTATCAGTACCAGTAGTGGATCGTTTGGACCAGTAAGAGGAGGGTTCAAAGGAGTACTAAACTCTCTAAAAGTTAGGCCCTCAACCTCAACAATATCAAAGACCTGTTGATTTGGGGTTCTAGGTTGCGGTTCTCCAAGTACTTATGTTTCGCACGTAAGTTCAAATGAACCACCAGAATTCGTACTCCGGCGTCGCGGTGGCGGTGGAGGCTCCACAGTGAGTGGGGGAAGGTTTTTCAACCTTCGATACCTACTGAGAGGTTGGTCCTCCACAGCTATAAAAAAGCAAACTAAGTAAAAAAACTAGTGGCCACTACGACTAAGGAGAAAACAACATACCACTAAAAAATTCCTAAGTAATCAAACCAGGAAAACAATGGAAAATACTCTCAGAAGCAAGTCTGGGATGATGAGGGCCCAAAACAAACTAATAGAGTATCAACGGTCAGTTACACGGTGTCCAATGGAGTTCCATTGGGTGCAAGTGCTTGAATCACCAAACCGCCCTCCCGGGATTACTGCCAAAGGGTTACCTTCCGCGTCTGTCCAAGGTGAAGTGGAAATGTCCTTCCACTCTACCTATGTAGATCCCTAGGATTATGGTACTAAGGATACCTCCAATATGAAAAAACTTGGGGGAACAGTCGTCAACCTAGTCGAAATGCATGGGAAGGTTAGCAAAGCCCGAAATCAAAAAGCGCTTTAAAAAGCACTAGTGGACCCCCATACACGAGTCAACTCTAGTTTATGGTTGAGAGGAAAGTGAGGGGGTATCCTCAACAATTCCAATTGCCCATGGCCTCGTGCTTAACTCTGGTTTGAGTAGAGCGTTCCAAGGATAATTTGATAGAGGTGGATTTACCTAATAAACAGTCTTGCTTACGATTGTTGAGTAATGAAACCGATTTCAGGTGGTTTAAGGTGAGTTAAACCCAAAACCCTAGCCTAAGCTAGTTGATGATGTGTATACCTAAAAAGAAAAAATGTTGATAGTTAATTTTATTAAGATTTCTTTTTAAGGGCTACTTTTTACTCAATAAGGGTAGTGCAGTGTGTGGAATGGTTTCAACAGAAAGTAAAGTGTGTGTAAAGTAATGCTTTCAAATTCACAAAAGACTCTTTTCTTTTCGTTTATATTCTTTCAAAAACTGAAACTAGGCAATCCTAAATCAAATTCCTTTTTGTATTTTCTTTTAAATTTCAAAGCAAAGCAAACTATGCTACTTCGAAACGATGATAAATCTTACTACTATGCTACCGAATTCACTTTTTGTATTTTCTGATAATTGACAAGAAGAAGAACTTGGAAATGAGCAAGTAAGACCTAACGCAAAGTGTGAGTAAGACAAACACCCTAATGGCTCAAAATAATCAAATAAAAAAAGTCTTGAGAAAGACTTGACCTACCGAGTTGTTTCGATGGAAAAAACTATAGGCTTGGAACAAAGCATAAAAGAAGTAAGGAAAAGAGATTCCCATGACGGAAAGATAGACCTAAAAGGTTGCTCCTAAGCACCAAACCCCTAAGAAAACACCCGCCAAGCAAAGGAGTAGGTAAGAAAACCAAAAGTGTCCCTACTGACACATAGACTAAAAAGAAAAGCTAACTAGAAAACTTTAACGCACTCGGACTGAACTGAAAAGATAATCAGAAAGTATCTAAACCAAGCAACCTTTCAAATCCACCTAAAGAACTCAAATTGGGGTCAAACCCTAATAAAAAGGACAAGACACAGTAAAAGTGTGCTACAGTTTCCACAAACAACAAGCGTCCAGAACGTTGGTATGTATAACTGCAACAAGCATCTAGGGAAAAAAAGTGCGCAGCTATGTCTAACAGAGAGTAGCGCACAACCTTGAACAGGGTTAAAAACAATAAAGACACCTTAAAAAATTACTCAAGCAAGAAAAGGAAAACTCAAGGACTTCAGAGAGGCAAACAAGACTCAAAAGAGACATACAAGTCTCAGAGGTCAATCAGAGAAGAAAAGAAAAAGGCTAAAAGTGAACCAAATCATATGGAAATCAAACCCTAACAGAGGATTGGAACCTACAGGAAAAATGCACTACTGTGTAGTACAGAAACCAGCACATGCCAGGAAAGATGCGCTACTGTGTACAAGCCAAAGAAGCATTCATGACCAAAAATGTGCTATTGTAAGTAGGGTAAACCAATGCACAGAGACTTGAAGCAAACAAAAACTTTGCTAAAGTAAACTGAGATGAGTCAAGATAGAAAGAACAAGTAAAAATGACCTATAAGACCTCTCAGAGAACAAAACAAAAACTGAAATGAACTAGAAGAAAACCTAACAATGTCTCCTAGAGTAGAAAAACAATCGGTTACTCCCTAGTGGAGTCGCCAGTCTATTGTGGAGGAAAAATACCAATGCACAGAGACTTGAAGCAAACAAAAACTTTGCTAAAGTAAACTGAGATGAGTCAAGATAGAAAGAACAAGTAAAAATGACCTATAAGACCTCTCAGAGAACAAAACAAAAACTGAAATGAACTAGAAGAAAACCTAACAATGTCTCCTAGAGTAGAAAAACAATCGGTTACTCCCTAGTGGAGTCGCCAGTCTATTGTGGAGGAAAAATACCTTATAGTGGGGAGACGACACTACCAACTTGGGTGGCGTGATAGGTAAATACATTCATTGTCTTGCATTAGTTACTACAAATGGAAAGAGATCGAGATATCAAAAGATGTGTTGATGTATATCTAACTTCGGAATGTATTTCACCTATGTATTTCATTTATGTATATTGTACTCCTATGGAGATTTGTTATTCCTCTATAAGGAAGTGTCATCATTTGTATTGACAAGTGTCGCAAGTGTCATAACTTGCCGATGGGTTATTAGACCACCATGTGTGGGGTCGACCCTGATTAAGTTAACCATGGGTCATTATGCTAAGCTAGACAAGTCGGCCCCATAAGTTTATTGGGCAGCCAGGACAAGTATAAATAGAGATCGGGAGATCTCTATTTTGATCATCTCATTATCTCACTCTACATCACTCGGAAAGTGGCGCACATGTGAGGAGGAGGATCAGCTTCTAGGAGGAGACTATTTCTGTGTACTTGGGTTGTATTATTGCTCTATCTATCTCTGAGGAAGTTGTGGGGTTTTCACCTTAGGGTTTTCCCCACGGAAACTCTGTGTGTCTATTGTCTCTTATGTTTGCATCTTGTGATGATTGATATGCTTGTTGTTAGCACTCATATTTTCCTTGGGTTGTATCAAGGAAACCCCGAGGTAACCTCAAACCAATCTTTAGACTAAAATTTGGCCTCCTTCAACCAGAGAGGGCTCTATGTTCTTGATGAAAGAAACTGGTGTCTAATAGCTGATTTTCTTGTGGAGAATTATTATCACAAATGGGTTCCTTCAAAAGATCGTCATGACTAATTTCATCCCGACTGTCATTACTTAAATTCAAATTTTCATGCTCAAAAATGGAAAAAGTTTCACTTACATATCCTGGACTATGTGAAGACCGCAAATCTGTATAAGCAGGGGTTGTAACATGATTATGCAGGAGCTGATCTATTTTTTCTTCCGTCAAAAGAGGAGGTTGTTTGTGCATTTCCTGAATCAAAAAACTATTGTTTTCTTCTTCTTCTGTAGATTGATCATGATGCTAGATGTATTCTTCACTTGTATACAAAGGAGTAGATGAATCAACCTTTGTTTCCAAAGAGGGATCATGGGATACTACTATCATTTCTTCATTTATCTCATCTACAACAAGCTTTTCTCGATCGTCAAGTCCATGGACTTGTGAAGAGAAATGATAGAGTGTTTCAAATAGGTCTTCATCATTCATATTTTCTAGATCTTCATCAATACTTTCAAGGTATTGTATGAAACCCTCAAACTGATCACAACAATTTTCCACTAGAGACAAAGCTAGAAAATCTACTGTATAATGCTCATAAAATGCTATGTGAAAATCTTTTAAAGAAAACAAGCTTCCAGGTCTTAAACTTTCATACCAATCCCTTGCTTTTCCTTCTAAAGAAGCCATGAACATCTTCATAAGACAGTCCTCATGAAACCTAATCTTTAGCTTGTGTACATGTACATGAAATTTGATTAAATGTAAAGCAGCATTATCATTGTTTTCATCTCTAAATTTGGGCAAGTAGGTTTGCCAATCTATTTTGGGAATTTGATTCGGAAAACCAGGAATATGAAACCTATTCATAGGAGCATACCTTCTTAACAATGAGGCCATTTTGAAATACTGGAGCTGCAAATTCTGATTTGAAAATCAAAGAGACCAGCCTGTGAAACAATGTAACACTAGATTTCTTTAATGTGGAGTCGCCATGAAATTTTTGAAAACTGGATTCTTTGAAGATGGAGTCACCAGGTGAAAGATGCACAACCTGCTTAATATCTGACCATTGTTCACCATCAACAATCAAATCTGCAACTTTGTCGTTCATACCCAGGGAAAATGAATCTTCGATCCCCGGCAATGGCGCCAGAATGTTAGCACTCAGATTTTCCTTGGGCTGTATCAAGGAAACCTCGACGTAACCTCAAACCAATCTTTAGACTGAAAGTTGGCCTCCTTCAGCCAGAGAGGGCTCTCTCAGCAAATCTACCATCCAAAGTCACCACAACAGCAGTTTGACAATAAACTCAATGGCCAAATGTATAAAATAAATAAAAAACTAAGGATTTTTAATGAGGTGGTTAGATAAACAGGAAAGGGATACCATTGGGCAATGGAGTCGAGAAACAAAAAAATAATAGATCAGCAGCCAAACAAATGTTTCATAGAAAGGCAAGATAGCTATTTTATCACAGTCAATAAGATTTTGCGGGTGACAAGGAAAGAAATAAAGACAGTCCACTAACAACGGGAATCAATTTTCAAATGAATCCACTGTTAATTTTGGAGAAATAAATGGATACTCAGATGCAGATAAATCGAGGCATAGAACATGAATCTCAATCTTTATGAACATTCATCTAAGCATAGAAGAAAATGACATAATGAAAAGCATGACAAAGAAAGTAAACATGCACATGTAGAGAAAGGGAAAAGGTACAAACTGTAATTTTGAAACAACACATGAATCTTTGATCAAAAATATGCTCAGTTCTGAGATCTTTATTAATTTTTGGAGACAACTTTGAAAACCCAGAACGGGCTCCTTCCTACTAAAAATACCCCTTTACATGTTTTTTATATATCAATATATAGAAAGATGTCCTATACCTAATCTTGAATTCAAAACCTAACTAAAACTCTAAAAATAGAAACAGTTACAACTTTTTTTTTTCATTTCAGGAAGTAAATTTGCTGAAAAATAGGCTTCACAGCCCTAGCTGTATATCTCATATGGAGGTAGATGTGTACATTTTGAGAGAGGTTTTTGTAATTGGGCATGTGCTGAAGAAAAGCCTCTTTCAGTTTCTAAAAATCTTCTCCATTTGGAAGAAACATCTCTTTGAAGTTAATGACTAAAACAGTAAACTGAAATTCTGGAAAATTGCCCCCTAAAGATGACTTCGATTCTCTTAACCCATAAAATCTGTGCAAATTCTGAGAGATTTTATTGGAGAATGTCTTGTGCTGAATAAAAACCTCTCTTGGTTTCCTCAAATGCCTCTAGGTTTGGCAGAAACAACTACTAGAAAATGGTGACTAAAACAATCATTTCCTGAAATAAATGAAATTTCATAAACAATTTTCCCGTGAAAACAATCCACTGGTTTTTTCCCCATGGTTTTGATTGATCCCCGTGGTTTTGGATTTTCAAATCTTGGAAAATATTTTCATCTTAAATATTTCCATTCCTATTTTTACATGATTTCTTTCCAAATAAATTGCCCAAAAATCCAATGTTATAACATATGTTTTAAACTTTTGGGCAATGTATTATTTTCTCTCCGCAACCATTAGGTAGTGGTTTACCTTACCACTTCTCTGACTAGTAGAATAATATGCTAGTGACACGTGGTAAAAGTAAAAACCATGGTAAATATTCCACACCACCCTCATCATTTTAACCCCCGAGCTAGTTGAGTGAGCGGAATGAATGGTAGCTTATCCAAACTTTGTATTTTTCAAAGTTTTAATTTGACATTTTTTTAGATTCATGCCAAGACTTTGGTGATTGGGTTTGAATATTAATATAAAATATTTATATTAATAACTATGAACTTTTAAATTTTTAAACAAAGACTTGGGCATTTTGGAGATCCGCCATATTTTAGCCATTCCACCATTTTAGAGCTTCACTAACTATTTTAGAGATTCACCAATCTTTATCCACCTAATTTACCATATTGGCCAAATTTAGAAGCCCTGACAATTCATTTATATGCTCTGCTAAATATAGAATTTTTCCACTAGCTCCTGGTCACAGCCTTTGATCTTTTTCTGCCTTGATCGTGACCATTGATTACTTTATATGCTATTACAAGGTACTTTATTTAATTCTTTAGCTCTTCTTTGGCGTGGACAATGGTCATATGGATCATTTTATTTTGGGGGGACTTGGTGTCTTCCTCACCGAACTTAGGAGATATCACAACCAATTTTTTGGATTGGCAATCTTTCATTCACATTGGAAAAATACTGTGCTAACACTTGCTATGATTGATATGCATTGATATACTGTACATGTTATTCTCTCAGTAAAGATCCTAGAGTATATTGAATTAATGCTCGAAAATTAACATGGTATCAGAGCTAACCTGAGAAGAAGACACTGTGCAGTTGCGGAAGCTAGGGCTTCTTGTTTTTGGGTTTCTCTCCATAGATTTTGGAAAAGCAATATGATAGATTGACTCTCCTCACCAAGGTGAATCTTTCTATCCAATCAGAATTCAATTCTGAGCACTTTTCGTTTTGGCCCTAAAAATTAGGGTTTCCACAAAAACAGGAATTTATGAAATCTAAAGACATAGCTAGAAGCCCCTTGGAAAAATCGAAGTTTAGAGCTTTGGATCAATAATTTTGGCTGGGTAAATCTTTGCGAAACTCAAACCCTAATTCAGGGTCCTCCCTAGTGAATACGGGAGATCAAAAAGCATTTCTGAAGGGTGAATCTTTGCAGTTTTCAAATTCTGAATATACCAGGTTGATCAGCTCATCAAGGCGCATCTTTCTATCCTTTCAGAAAGTTGAAATTCATTTTTTTAATTTTTAGGGTTTCTCTGACAAACCCTAATCTAGGACCAAATCCAGTTTTCAGCAAATCAAGTGGTAAGACCTAAATCTTTTCTATTTCCATTTGAAGTAATCTTTAAGATGTCTTACCACACCAAGCTTGAGGATAAGCTTGAAGGGGATGATAAATTCTGAGCCTGGAAGTATAGGATTGGGTTAATCCGGGAAGAAAATGAATTGGACTCCTACATCAGCTATGAGGTCCCTATCCCAGAGGATGAAGAGGCTAAAGCATTGCATAAGAAGAACTTGGTCAAGGAAAAGAGGATCATTGCTGATTCTATTAAAGACCATCTCATACCACATGTGTCATCTCTAAAGAAACCCAAGGAGATGTTTGACTCCCTAACCAAGCTATTTGAAGGGAAGAACATAAATCGGAAGATGACTCTGCATAATCAATTGAAAGGGGTCAAGCTGTTGAATGGAGAGACCATTCAATCTTATTTCTCCAAGGTCTCTTAGATCAAGGAACAACTTGAAGCTGTGGATGAAGTAGTGGACAATGGTGAAGTTGTTATGACGACTCTGAATCGCCTACCTAGGTCATGGGATTCCTTTATTCAAGGAATCTGTGCAGGAAAGAAATTGATCTCCTTCAGTAGACTGTGGGAGGAGTGTTCACAAGAAGAGGCTAGGATTGTAGCCCGAGAAGAAAAGATGGGAAATGAAGACCAAGCTCTCACAGCTCACACCAAAAGAAGCAAGCCTAAGAGAGAGCCATCTCATAACAAAAGATCTTCACACCACCATTACCATAAAGATAAGAAAGATCTTAGGTGCTTCACATGCAATGAGAAGGGACACTTTGCTGCAGATTGTCCCAAGAAGAAGAAAGACAACAACTACAACTCCAACAAGAAGAAGAACAAAAACAAAATAAGATATCATGCTCATGCTGCTAAGGATGATGAACCTCCCAAGAAGAAGGCTAGAGCAGAAAGTGATGAGGATGACTCATCAAGTGAAGATGAATATGTTCTAATTTTTGCTCTCACAGGTACTCTCTCATGGTTGTAATGATTGGTTTATTGACAGTGGGGCTTCAAAGCACATGACTAGGTTCAAAGAATCCTTTGCTAATCTATCTGAACATGAGTCAACCCATAAGGTGAAACTTGGGGATGAATACCAATATTTTATCAAAGGAAGTGGTGAAGACTCCTTCAACCTAGACTCTGGAAACTCCTTGAAGATGAAAGATGTATTATTTGTACCTGGGCTCAAGAAGAACCTACTCTCCATATCTGTATTGGATGCAAAAGGCATGAGGGTTGCATTTGGAGATGGCCAAGTCCTAATGTGGCCAAAGGGTAAAACTATAGATGATGCAGTAGTGATTGGAGAGCAAGAGGGAGGAATGTACAAATTGAAGGGACAACCTGAACATGCTATGGTGACATGAAGACAAAGATTCATACATAGTCATGGATCACATAGAGGTATGTATAATTTGGTTTTGCAAAGGTTAACTTATGAGCTATGTAGGTCATTGAAGAGAACAAGAAAACATTGCTAGATATAACTAGCAAATATGATGACCAAGTAGGTTTTTTCTTATATCAAAGGATCTTATACTTTTGTATGATTGATAATGATTACTCATGAAGTTACAAGTTTGAGTAATCTAGGGTTTATGCATATTATGTCTCTTACCTTGATTGATGATATGACTAACCAGAAGAGTTCTATAGTCAAATATGAATATGCATGAGTAAGAGAAGTCTTCCCTGAAAACTTTGAATGCTAATGCTTATTATTATCTGTGTTTGAAATGATCATGACTATACATGTTTAAGATTATTGTGTTTTGATAGTATTAAAATTATACTAATGAATGTATGATTATGTATGAGATCTCGAGGATGACACAATGATGATACTAGTAAGCATGCATAGTGATCGAGGATGAATATAAGTTCAAGGACAGGTAATCCAGGAAGAAAAGATCAAGAGGGAGCACACTCCAGTAGTTTCTGCAAGGAAGCAAATATTGAGAGGGAGTCCACCCTATAACCAAACAAAGATAAGTATTTGAATTGTCATTTCTTACATACTTGTTTGTTTAAATAATATTGTTCAATGATGTTCCTAGACTTAGGGTGTGAATTATGCATATTAGAATAATTGCATTAATGAACAGTATACTACTAATATGCATGTGATGGGTAAGTGGCCTATGGCACTGTACAACATTCCATTGCTACTTATATAGAATGAAACATCTTTGCTGACATGTTGGGAGTTGTGCACACTCTTAACAATGTTCTGGTAGAGATTGGAAGGCATTTAGAAAGTTACGAGATATGGATAAATGTTGTATTGAAGCATTGGCTAAGATAATTGCATGACTGTATGACATATGCCTTTATGTGTAATAATTTGTTCTAAAAACTATGAGATGTTTCTAATCATGCAATTTAACTTGTTTTTGTAGGAAAGATCGTATACCATCACCTACAAAAGAAGGACTACAACATTTGTTCAACAACCAAGTTATCTATTGAAGATATTGAAGTTCCCAGGATTCGGGAAGAACGCCATGGTCGAGGAATACCAATCAATAATGAAAAATGATGTTTGGGATGTAGTCCCAAGACCTGAAGGGAAATCTGTTGTGACTTCCAAATGGATCTACAAGATCAACCATGCTACAGATGGCAGCATAGAGAAATACAAAGCGAGATTTGTAGCTCGTGGCTTCTCACAGAAAGAAGGAATCGACTATGAAGAAGCTTTTGCTCCTCTAGTCAGATACACTTCCATTAGATCAGTACTTGCTCTGGCTACAGTGATGAAATGGAAGATACACCAGATGGATGTCAAGACTGCTTTCTTGAATGGTGTAGTCAAGGAGGAAGTGTATGTGGAGCAGCCACTTGGTTTTGAGACACATGATAGGAAGACATATGTGTGCAAGTTGAAAAAAGCCTTGTATGGCTTGAAGCAAGCTCCTAGGACTTGGTATGGTAGGATGGATAGTTTCCTATCTTGTTTGGGCTTTACCAAGAGTAAAGCAGATTCCAACCTTTACTACAAGGTTGAGGAAGGCAATCCTGTGATACTACTCCTGTATTTGGATGACCTGTTTGTTATAGGTAATGATAGTTTGATTGATGATACCAAGAGGAAGCTTGCTGCTGAGTTCGAGATAAAGGAATTGGGGATAATGCACTATTTTCTAGGCATGGAGGTGTGGCAGAGTACAGATGGAATCTTGCTTGGACAAGGGAAGTATGTAGTAGAGATCCTGGAGAGGTTCAGGATGATGGACTGTAAGGACATGGCCACACCTAGGGAATTGAACTTGAAGCTTCTGTGTGATGCTTCATCTTATCTGGTTGATGTCACTATGTATCGTTAGATGATTGAGTCCTTGATGTACCTGACGAACACGAGACTAGATATATGCTTTGCAGTGAACACAATGAACCAGTTCCTGACAGATCCCAGAGGTGTTCACCTGGTTGCTGTAAAGCATATTCTGAGGTACCTGAAGGGTACGGTTGACTATAGGATCAAGTATGATGCGAATCAAAAGTTTAACCTGTATGATTATGTTGATTAAAATTGGGCAGGCAGTGCTGCAGATAGGAAGATCACTTCTAGGTGCTGCTTCAGTATGGGATCAGGTGTGATCTGTTGGTTTAGCAGGAAGCAGTCCTGCGTAGCACTGAGTACAGCCAAAGCAGAGTATGTTGCATCTTGTTCAGCTAGTTGTGAGGTAGTATGGCTCCAGAAGCTACTGTCTAAGTTATTTGATCTCCCACTGGAGGCTACTGGTATCTTTTGTGACAACCAGAGTTGTGTGAAGCTGTTTGAGAACCCGGTGTTCCACGAAAAGTCGAAACACATTGAGATCAAATATCACTATATCAAGGATATGGTACAGATAGGAGCATTGAAACTCCTGTATGTTGGGACAGATGAGCAGATTGCAGATGTACTAACGAAACCACTAGCTAGAGTGAAGTTCGAGTACTTCAAAGAGAGGCTTGGTGTTCTTCATAATGATGACACTTCGAGGAAGAAGTGAAGGACACATTTGCTGAAGCCATTCCAAGCATGGTGAGAGGAGGATCCTTCCATGACTATGGATGTAAGCATTGGATGATGAGCATCAGGACGATGATCCAGTTACTGCTCTGTATACGCATCATGTTGGATGCTGGATATGATCAGTTGGATCATTTATATGTATGTACGCATCATGTTGGATGCTGGATATGATCAGTTGGATCATTTATATGTATGTATGCATCATGTTGGATGTTGGATATGATCAGTTGGATCATTTATATGTATGTAAGTATCATGTTGGATGCTGGATATGATCAGTTGGATCATGTGTATGTATTTGTATATGTATCAGGTGGATACATTGTATGATCAGGTATATCATGCATGTTGATATGTATCAAGTATGATCAGGTGGATCATGTATTTGTATATGTATCAGGTGGATACATTGTATGATTAGGTAGATCATGTATGATGATATGTATCAGGAATATACTATGTATGAATCAGGGGAATGCATTGTATGATCAGGATGATCATGGATGATGAGCTTCAGGATGTTTCTCCAGATGGCATGCATCAGGGCGATGCAGTGATGATGATCAGGATGATCATGTGTACATCAGGATGATGTATGGTGAGTATCAGGTTGATACTCTGTGGCCGTGGATAGGTTGTGCAGATAAGCATATAATAACGCCCTAGGAGGTTTGCATATTCTCTTGCTAGGTTTTGCCACTGGCATATAATAACTCCCTGGGAGATCTGGCAAATGCTCTTTCGAGGTTTTGCTTTGGGAGGACATATAATAGCGCCCTGGGAGGTTTGCAAATTCTCTTGCTAGGTTTTGCCGCTGGCATATAATATCTCCCTGGGAGATCTGGCAAACGCTCTTTCGAGGTTTTGTCCTATGGCATATAATAGCGCCCTGGGAGATCCGATAGGTTTGGATGTGTTCCCGTAATAAGTCCTGGGATGCTCTTTCGAGGTTTTTCCATGACCACATATAATAGCACCCTAGGAGATCCGATAGGTTGAGTTGTGTGCTCGTAATCAGTCCTGGGATTCTCTTTCAAGGTTTTTTGGTGGGGTCACATGTAATAGCTCCCTGTGAGATCCGATAGGTTGGGTTGTGTGCCCATAATAAGTCTTGGGATGCTCTTGCGAGGTTTTGTGATGCACATAATAAGTCCTGAGGATTCCACAGTATGGCCAGTGATGATGAAGACCTGCAGGTGGTGGGCCTGCATCTAGTATGAAAAAGGACTGGCTCTGTAGAAATTCCTATAACAAGTAGATTCATAGATTGATTGAGATATAAACAGCAGTAATGATAACGATGATTCGAGGACAATGATTCACTAATGATGATCCAGAGAAGAAGACTTGTGCTAGCAGATCTGTGTCGATAAATACCTTCCTAGTTAATAGGGATTTTTGATGTATATGTAACTTCGAAATGTATTTCACCTATGTATTTAATTTATGTATATTGTACTCCAATAGAGATGTGTTATTCCTCCATAAGGAAGTGTCGTCATTTGTATTGACAAGTGTCATAACTTGTCAATGGGTTATTAGAACACCATGTGTGGGGTCGACCCTGATTAAGTTAACCATGGGTCATTATCCTAAGCTAGACAAGTCGGCCCCATAAGTTTATTGGGCAGTTAGGACAAGTATAAATAGAGATTGGGAGATCTCTATTTTGATCATCTCATTATCTCACTCTACATCACTCGAAAAGTGGTGCACATGTGAGGTGGAGGATCAGATGCTAGGAGGAGACTATCTCTGTGTACTTGGGTTGTACTTTGGTTGTATTATTGCTCTATCTATCTCTGAGGCAATTGTGGGGTTTTTCACCTTAGGGTTTTTCCCAGGAAACTGTGTGTGTCTATTGTCTCTTATGTTTGCATCTTGTGATGATTGATATGCTTGCTATGATTGATATGCAATGATATACTGTACATGTTATTCTCTCAGTAAATATCCTAGAGTATATTGAATTAACGCTCGAAAATTAACAAGATGTACCTTTTTATCGATGGTTGGTCTTAGCTTTCACTTGATCTTCCGCTATGATGAACCTACAACACAAAGTTAACCTTCCTCAACGTATCTTGACTGTAATAAATAAGATGAAATCAGAAACAACTTAACATCAAATACAATCAGACATTCAACCAAATGAGAATTCAATCCAATAGACATTCAATTTGGGACAAGAAGGGTATTTCCACCTTTTATTGTCAAAGAAATGTAGAAAAGTACAAATATACCTGATCTGTCCAGACACTTCTGCAACCGAGTACTGGGCTCCTGCTCTTCATAATGACTTGGGAATTCCTCTAATGTAACAACAGTTAAAGCATTCCTTCTAGGTCCCTCTCTCATGGATCCTCCTTGTATTTATGGGACAAGTTAGGCAGTTGAAATCGAGAGGTGGTTGAATTGGGAGGTTGGCGAAGTTGCAAAACCAACTTCAACTAATCCCAATTCGTAATCTTAATATATTTTTTCACTTCATCTTAAGATGTGCGCAGGTTTCATACAACTAGGGTAGCGCACAATTAGCAAATTTTACTCTTTACAACAAGCATTTGCAACATTTTTAAAGGTGTACGTTGGTTTTCCTTGAGTAGAGTAGCGTTTAGAACGCTGGTTCACTGTGCCAATAGTAGCGCACATGTCACGAAAACTATAGAAAAAATAAGTTTTTCAGCTGAAGAGTGTGATCTTAGCAATACTTCATCTACGGTCAATCTAGCTCTTCCATCCATAGTGTCCTTTTCTGTGATCAATAGAGCAATGTGATCACGGACGGAGATGTGCAAATTTGACCTATAACATCCCGTATTCCATTTTTTCCTTTTCTTGGTCTAGAATAATCCTTGAATATTTGCAGGATTTGATCATAGGTTTTCTAGAATATATCCCCATCACTTAACAGGTTCAAGACCTCTAGGTATTCCTCCTTGATTCCTCTAAGAAGTACTAGTTTCAATAATTCCTAATCCAGGGTACAGTGACTAACCCATTTATAACTGAGTTGAAAGCATTGTGCATAGTGTTCTAGGGATTCTTTTTCTCCCTGTTGCATCCTAAAAATGTCATCCCTTGTGTCTTTTTCTTTACAGTAATCCCTATATTTTTCCAGGAAGTATTATTTCATCTGGTCCCATGTGAAGATACTATTTCCTTCTAGACTCATAAACCATCTGAGTGATAAATCTTTTAATGTAGAAGGAAAGAGTCTCATTTTTTGTGCATCAATGGTATAACCAAAGGACCGGCAAACTACCTCAAATTCAAAGAAGAATGTGTTAGGGTTCTCTAAGGTTAGGCCATGGAAGTTTGGGATATTAGCAGGATTGATATTTTTCATCCTAGCATCTCCAAGGGGTACACTTATGGAGAATGTAAATAGTTCTCAGCGTTCTTCCTCCTCATCTGCCATAGTAGTGTTTGAGCTAGAGATAGCGAAGAAGTTATTACAGTATGGATTGTAGCTGGAATCAGATTCTGCGTCGGAGTTGAGGAATTCAAATTGAGAGTGTTCAGAATTGCTATTGATCATAGGGAGGTTAGGCATAAAACGTCCAAATTCATCCCTCGTTCGTCGAGGCATTCATGGTAATTTTTTTTATGATTTTTTTAATAAGATGTCTCTTATAGTTTAAGCACCTCCCCGGCAATGGCACCAAAAAGTGGTGGGCTATGGAAATGTCTACCTTTTTACAGGTATTCTTTGGATAAGTTCAATTTAAATATTAACCAAGGAACATACAGACTTCAGAGGTGTTAAGCACTATATGTGCACTATGTTGAGAGTATATTCGTCATTGGGTGTTTGTTTTGTTTTAAAGAATTTTTTTAGAGTTGTTCTAATGAAGATGAAATAATATAGGGTTTTATCACAATCGATTGATAAATAGAAATACGAAACTTTATCTAGGAAAGCATAAAACTAACTCTAGGAAAGCAGGAAATTATTCTAAGAAAGCATAAAACTCTTAATCTATGAAAGCAGAGAACTAACTTTTAAGAAAGCAGGAAATTATTCTAAGAAAACATGAAACACTTAATCTATGAAAGCAGAGAACTAACTTTTAAGAAAGCAGGAAATTATTCAAAGAAAATATGAAACTCTTAATCTATGAAAGCAGAGAACTAACTTTTAAGAAAGCAGTAATTTAAATCTGAATTTAAACCTAAGAAAGCAAGAAACTTTAAGCTTCAAAATCCAAAATATATCTCTCTTTAAAACATGCAAATCTGACCTAATCGAACCAGAGATCTTTCAAGTTTAGAACGGGAAATATTCATTCAAAAGCACAAATCTAATCTGGTCAATATAAAACAATGGAAATATAAATCTAGAAAACGCAATTTACGAATGGGGGTTACATGACTACAGATGCAGTGTATTGGAACTACAAACACAATATTAACGAACTACATAAGAAAATATGTTTTGCGCATAACCTTGAATATGATCAGCGAATAAGTATTTCTTGGAATGAACGACACAATGCATGAAAATATGAAAATAAAGAGACATAACTCCTGAGCTACGTATTGACGGGGCCCTCCCCAACATGTATCACAGGAGGAAATAAAACTTATAAACTCTCATATTTAGAATAACGTTGGTTCTTTATTATAAATTCATAAGTTCCATCACAACTGTAGAAATCATAAAGTGAGTATCTGCTCTAGAAAAATGCCAAAGATTATCTTAAAAAATGTATGGGAGAGCCCCTGCTACTTAGGTGTCTTTATTTATTACAAAATTCTACCCTAGTTTTACATTGAAAATCACAATCCTGAATAACATGATTCTTTGCTACAAATTAGGAGAAAGTAAGATCATTGTGTCTCTTGCGATCTTCAATTTGGAGCTAGGCATTTTTATTCTTCCAGTTCACCTACTCTCTGTACACACACGACTTTATTCGCATAATTAGTAAATAAAAACGCTAAAACATAAGAAAAGATAATTACTAAATTACTTCGTTTAATTATCAACCAAAATGCATTCTTCCCTACAAAAAGAGGTGCTTTTTCATCATTTCTTCGCTTATGTGTGGCATAAAGGAGTCTATGGAGTACCTATATCATGGGTTCATCAACCACCATTACAGAAGCTTGATTCTGTAACCCCCCATATTCACTTTGAGTGAGACTTCAACCTTTTTATAAGGTGATGTCGAAGGGGCCAGTGAAAGTGGTTTTGTTGTTTTTACATTTATCTCATGAATGAAGGGTCGTCCGAACCTTCTTGTGCTCAGTATTCTTCCAGTGTTCACCATTCTTCATATACATGAATTGACATCCTAGCCTTCATAGGTTGAATACTTTTGGAATTCCCTCATAAATGAAGGGGCATCCAACCCTTCTTGTGCCTAGTATTATATGCATAATAGTTCTAGATTGCAAGAAGGGTCGGTCGATCCTTCTTGTGTTCACCATTCTGGATATATGTGAATTCACAATTATCTACTAACCAAAGGGGTGGTCGATCCTTCTTGTCAGATGTTGGAAGTCAGGATAAATATTGTTTATATGTTATAACTTAGCCAATGTCCCGATCCCTATTATTTAATGTGGAAGTCGGAAGTCGGGAATTGTCGGCCTAGACTTCGCAGATTAACTATTTTTACATTTCTCTTGCAAATGAAGGGTCAGTCGACCCTTCTTCTACTCAGTATTCTTCCAGTGTTCACCATTCTGCATATATATGAATTGGCTGCCTAGACTTTGTAGGTTGAATATTTTCACAATTCCCTCATAAATAAAGGGGCGGTTGACCCTTCTTGTGCCCAGTATTCTGTTCATAATAGTTCTAGACTGCAAGAAGGGTCGGTCAATCATTCTTATGCTCTCTATTCTTAATAAAGGTGAATTCTCAATTCTCTACTAAACGAAGGGGTGATTGATCCTTCTTTTCGGATGTCGGAAGTTGGGATAAATATTTTTTATATGTTATAACTTAGCCAATGTCCCTGTCCCTACTATTTACCGCAGAAGATGGAAGTCGGGAATTGTCGGCCTAACCTTCGTAGATTAAATATTTTTACATCTCTCTTGTAAATGAAGGGTCGGCCGACCCTTCTTGTGCTCAATATTCTTCTGTTGTTCACCATTCTGTATATATATGAATTGATGGCCTAGCCTTCGTAGGTTGAATGTTTTTACAATTGACTCTTAAATGAAGGGGCGGCCGACCCTTCTTGTGCCCAGTATTATGTTCATAATAGTTCTAGACTGCAAGAAGGGTCGGTCGATCCTTCTTGTGTTCACCATTCTGGATACAGGTGAATTGTTGGATATAGGTGTTCACAATTCTCTACTAAACGAAGGGGCGACCGATCCTTCTTGTCGGAATTCGGAAGTCGGGAAAACTCACTCAGGACAAATATATTTATCCAAATAGGGTGGTTAGTTGGATTCGATTGGTGAAGAAGGTAAAATATCAAAGCTCTGTTATCTAGATGGGATTAGTGGAAACCATGTCTTTTCTTCAGCGATGGCTTTCCTGGAAAACTGGAAATGGTTTTCAGATTATGGTTGGAAGAGATCAGATTATGGGCACAAAACATTCAGGTTTCTTACAGAACATATCCTTAGTTGTCTTCAAAGGATGATCATTTACTTTTGAATATGTATGTTATAAACATCTGAGCAGGATCTATAACATGCAGGCATGCAAGCTATCAAAAAGTGGTCTCATTATGGAGGAAGGAAGGGCTAATATATGCCTTTTTCACAAACAACCGGTGTTGGATTAAATTGACATAAATATATACTAAGAAGGGAAGGATTCTTTGGACAATATTATTTTGATACATTACTTAAAATAGTTGTATAATACGGTAGAATATTAGCTAAATTGCATAGATAAATAGTTTTTGGTTTATTGATTGTGATATGGAATGCTAAATGTTGATGTGGATGGAAGATGAAAAACAGGGTTATTAAGAGATAAAAACCTATGTAACATGTGGAATAGTGTCCATTTGGGATACAAGTATGTTTCACATGTAACAAATAATTATCATGATCATTGACTTTTATGGACAAGAATATGTATAGTTTCTTTGATTCATAATATGAATAGCAAGAGACTCTTTTTCTTCTGGGAAAAAGAAAAAAAAAATCATCTAACTATGATGAATTCTACATTAATTTGGAAGAAAGAACATTGAAAATATTTAAATGTGTGAACCAGTGCATATATAATGAATTCTAACTCACATAGTACAGTCAAATATGAGGCAAAGCGATAAGATGGTGTAACACGAAATACATTCACAAAAGAGAATTAACAGATTGAAGAAAGTGACAACATATGAATCTATGTTTCCGATAGACTTGTACTTCTTCTCTTCATTAAAGTCTTCAAAAAATATTACATCGCTTTATTTTTTTCTCTCGGATCCAACCTCGATTACTTTGTAAATAAAAATTTATACAAAATGTTCTTTGAATAAACCCTACCTAATTCTTCGCTAAAAAAAGAAATTTCAAAGAAATCTCTAAACTTCAGGAACATTTGTTTTGTTGTCGACCAAGATTGTATAGTGTTCCTTTGATTTGGGATGATGTAACACTCGGGCAGTTAACAAAGGAAAGGAAACTTCATTTCAAATTAAGACACTTGTATATTCATTCTTGATATAACCTGTATTTTGTTTTCCCTAATTTTTCCACAATTTTCCATTGCTCATGATTTGGGATTTCATAATCCATCATTTATTTCACCATCACTTCCAATTCTATGCATGATGTGTAAAATACAACTGGAAGATCCTTCTTAATCATTAGATATTGTTCAAGTATTTCAAAATCATCGATCAATTTATCAATTATTTTCTTTCTAGCTAATACTTTGACCAAAACTTCAAATTTTGAGTGATCCATACGAGCATGTACTATCAAACTGTGATAATTCTCTTTAGTCATTAATTTTCCATCATCACTCCACAAAGAAGGTAGAACAGCTTCAAAGAAATAATTCCTTAAAATTTTGAACTTCAAGGACCATCTGTTGCGCTTTGTCTTGTACTTCTTTAACACGATCACGCTTTCCAATAATTCTTCTTGCTGAAATGATGATTCATGGTCTTTCTTTGATTCCAAAAATATTCATATCTAATCGAATTATATTGTTTAAAAATGTGACTGTATTTTGAGTTGTTTTTGAAGGCCTTTTGCATAATGTCTCATTTCCCTCTTTACACCTCTGGAGAGCTATGTTTGCTATTGCATATTTATCTTCCATAGAATTCAAATGTGACCAGAATTTGGTGAACTCCATTGATATCGCATCCCATATAATGTGTTTAGCTCCTTGTAATGGAATCCTACCTTTAACCCTAACTTTTAATTCATCAACTTTCTTTTGCAATTGTTTTCTATCACTCAAAGCTTTTTTCTTTTCTTCATAATTTTGAATTACTTCATGTTTCAACTCTTGGTTTTCCGCTTTCAAATCTTCTATCTCTACATATTTTAGGCTAATTTGTGACATGGCACTGGTCAGTTCCTCTGTGGACTAATTTTCCATTTTTCCTTCATCCGTACATAGAGATCGATCCCTTGGCTCTTCTGGCACTTGCACAGTTTCAATCTAATAGGTATTTAACATTGAAATTTGTGATAAAAATTCAATCCTTTCTTTTTCCCAAGCATGCTTTTCATCTTGTAACTTTAACATTTTACTTGTGATCCATCATTTGTGAAGCACCTGCAACAATTAATTAATAAGAATATGAGAAATAGCAGAAATGACAGAACTCAAAATCACTTTTATATTGATCACGGGCCACATCGAGGGGGCAACCTCCTATGAACAAGCTCAATACAAATAACTTCACGGTGCCTTCATAGGTGTCAACACACACTTATATACTAAGTCTAGGCGCCAATACTATGGGTCAAAACCATGGGCCACTACAAACTATGGATCAACAATACTACAGGTGACTTACAAAGCATTGCGCCAACAACAATAACACAAACTATTGATCAACAAATACTACGGGACGACTTACAAAGCATATGCGTCCAACAACAATATACTAACAAAGTAAAGACATGGGTTCCTAACATCCCCTCCCCCTTAAAAAAATCTTTGTCCTCAAAGCTTTAGATGTGGAAATTGTTGTTGAATCTAAAGGAGTGGTTCCCATGTAGCATCCTCTGGTTGCATGCCATGCCACTGAATTAAGACCTCTGTGATAGAGCGAGAGCGAAGCTGACGAGTGTGCTGATTGAGGATGTCCTCCAGCTCCAAAAGGATGGATCCTTCATTATCCAGTTCAGGTAAAATCGTTTGTCCACTGATGTTGGTGCCAAGAACTTTCTTCAAACAAGAGACAGGAAAGACTGGATGAATGCGGGAAGAAGGAGGAAGTTCCAATTTATAAGCAATGGACCCAATCTTCTGAAGAATTCGATATGGCCCTTAGAACTTTGGAGCGAGCTTATGACGCCCTTTGAGTTTCAGGGAGGATTGCTTGTACAGCTGGAGACGAAGAAAAACCATATCACCTACTTGAAAAGTGCGCTCAAAACGGTGCTGATCAGCTTGTTGCTTCATGCGATTTCTTGCCATGTGAAGATTGTCCTGCAAAATGCGAAGAATCTGATCACGGTTTTGAAGGACCATGTCAACTTCCTGAACTGGTGAACTGTTGGGGGTGTATGGAAGAAGAACTGGAGGTGCCTGACCATAGACTACTTCATATGGGGTCATTTTAGAGGCAGTGTGGTAAGAGGTATTGTACCACCATTTAGCAAGAGGGAGCCACTTTGCCCACTGATGTTGTTGTTCAGAGGTGAAGCAACGAAGATAAGTTTCCAAGCATTTATTGATAATTTCAGTCTAACCATCTATTTGTGGGTGCTACCCTGAACTCATCTTTAGTTTGGTGCCAGTGTGGCGAAATAGTTCTGTCCAAAAATGACTGGTGAAAGTCGCATCACGATCCGAGACAATGGAAGAAGGGATGCCATGAAGACGAAAGATCTGGTCCAGGAAAATTTGAGCGACTGAGGAGGCTGTATAGGGATGGCTGAGAGCACAAAAAAGACTATATTGGGAGAGGCGATCAACCACAAGGAGAATCGCTGTCTTCCCGCCAGATTTAGGGAGCCCTTCAATGAAATCCATAGAAATATCTGTCCAAATCCGTGTAGGTATAGGCAAGGGTTCGAGCAATCCTGTAAGGAGTATTGTTTCACCCCTTATTGCACTGGCGAGTATCACATTCGGCCACCATATGTTGAATTGTCCTTTTCATTCCCTCCCAAAAGAAGTTACGCCGTGCCCGTTCATAGGTTTTGACGAACCTAGAGTGCCCTGCCGATGCAGAAGCATGGAGTTCATAGAAGATAGCCATTTGAAGATCTGTGCTCTGGGGAAACACCAGACGACCCTTGTATCTCAGAGAAGCACCATCCTAAGAGTAATGTGGTATAGCAGAAGGGTTGTTGGTCAAGCGTTGGATGATTTGAGATAAGGAAGAGTCATTGACATAACCCTCTTGAACAGATTGCAACCAATTTGGAACGGGCATAGAAATAGTTGAAAGAGAACCTTGGGCATCAAATGTGCGAGAAAGAGCATCTGCCACAATATTGTCTTTACCCTTCTTGTAAGTGATCTCATAGTCATAACCCATGAGTTTGCTAACCCATTCCTGTTGTGTTGGGAAGGAGACACGTTGTTCCAAGAAATATTTCAGACTCTGGTGATCAGTCTTGATGCAGAAATGATTCCCTAATAGGTATGGTCACCACTTCTGTACTGCATGCAAAATAGCCATCATTTCTTTCTCATAGGTAGAGGCAGCGAAATTCTTACTTGAAAGGGCTTTGTTGGTGAACGCAATGGGGTGTTCATCTTGAAGGAGAACAGCACCAAGTCCATTGCCACAAGCATCACTCTCAATAGTGAAGGGCTTGGAAAAATCGGGCATAGCTAGCACAGGTGTAGTACACATAGCTTGTTTTAGTTTGTCAAATGCACACTAAGCAACATGTGTCCATGTAAAAGCATCCTTTTTCAATAGAGCAGTTAATGGAGCTGTAATCTTCCCATAATCCTTGACAAACTTGTGGTAATAGCCAGTCAACCCCAAAAAACCACGAAGGCTCTTGAGTGTCTGAGGATGCGGCCAATTGTTCATGGCATCGATTTTGGCAGGATCCACGCAAACCCCTTGTGCTGAGATAATGTGCCCAAGATACTCAACTTTCTTTCTGTCCAAAAACACATTTAGACTGCTTGGCGTGGAGATGATGGTCAAAGAAAAGTTGCATGACAAGATCCAGATGCTAGAGATGTTCATCCCATGTTTTACTGTAGATGAGGATATCATCAAAGAATACCAGAATGAATTTCCGCAAGTAGGGTCAAAATATTTTATTCATTAAGGCCTGGAATGTGGAAGGAGCATTAGTGAGGCCAAAGGGAATGACCAAAAACTCATAATGGCCATCATGTGTGCGGAAAGCTGTTTTAGGGATATCATCCTCATGAACCCGAATTTGATGATACCCAGAATGAAGATCCAACTTGGAGAAAAAGTGATCCCCATGAAGCTCATCAACAACAGGAATTGGAAACTTATCCTTGATAGTGAGGTGATTAAGTGCTCGGAATTAAATGCAGAGGCACCATGACCCATCTTTTTTGCGGACAAGAAGAACTGGAGAAGAAAAGGAACTAGTGCTTGGGCGAATAATACCTTGGTTCAATAAGTCCCGAACGAGCATTTCAATCTCTATTTTTTGGTGAAATGGGTAGCGATAGGGCCTGATGTTGGGAGGAACGCTACTAGGAAGGAGCTGAATACGATGGTCTTCTGGCCTGGAAGGTGGCAATCCCACTGGTTCAGCAAAGACACCTGTATATCGATCCAGAATTTGTTGTTGATCCAAAGGAGTAGTGGAGACCGCTGATGGTTGCATCTGAATGGAATGGATCTGAGCGATGACACCATGTGAATTCTTCTCGAGGAGTTTTTCCATGCGATGTGAACTGATGATACTGAGAGAACCTGGTTGTAATCCTGTCAATGTGTGTTTTTGTCCATTGAGGGAAAACTGCATCCAAAGTTCAGCAAAATCCCATAAGATAGGGCCAAGTGTGCGTAGCCATTAAGCGCCCAAAACCACATCACATCTTCCTAAGGTCAAGGCAAACATGTCAGAGCGCAAGGTATAATATCCCATAGAGATATGCACATTTCGACACTTCCCTTTGCAAGGTAAGGTGCCCCCATTGGCAACCATGACTTCAAAGTTGGAACAAGGATGGATAAAACAATCAGCTTGTTTGGCAATCTGAGGGTCAATGAAATTATGAGTGCTACCAGAATCAATGGGTATTGTAAGAGGAAGCTTCTTGAAGTAACCCCTGGCCCGCATTGTTTGGGGGGTGGTCATTCTAGCTAAAGCATGGAGAGATATCTCTAGCTGGTCATCCTGAGACGGAGGGTCAATAGGCGGTTCCTGAATGTCGACCGGAGCATCCATTGTTTCTGGATCTTCGTCACCAATTTCAAAGGCAGGCGGAGAATCCACATCCAAGAGATAGAGCTTTTGCTAAACACATCTATGTCCCCGAGTGAATTTCTCATCACAATTATAGAAAATCCCCTTTTCTCTGCATGCTTGCATCTCTATTTCACACAAACGCTTGATAGGAGTTGGTCGAGGAGCCTGCGGTATAGGTGGTCATTGAGAACCCATATTTCGGAAGGAAACAAAAGTGGGCTTGGAGCGTTGCTGGGATGCAATCTTGTCTTCTGCCAACTTAGCCAACCCTAGGGCTTCCATCATTGTGTTGGGACATAACATTTTGACCTCTGAGTGGATGGCATCTTTTAGACCACTGATAAAACAACTCCGGTAAAAGTCATCAGACAATCCTTCAGTGTGGTTGGCTAGTTTCTCAAATTCGGTTTGATACTCTCTCACAGTGCCAATTGGGCGAAGTTTAGTGAGGGCTCTTGTGAAGTCATCAAAAGCACTAGGACCAAATCGTTGCAAAAGGAGCTGGAAAAAGTCTGTCCATTTTGGCTCTTCATGAGCCTTGATGTACCAATGGTACCATTGAAGAGCTTCCTGTTCCAAATGAAAGGATGCAAGCGGAACTTTGGAGACATCAAAAGTATTATGCAGACTGAAATACTTTTTTGCATGATAGATCCATCCAGTTGGATCAGTACCATTGAACCGAGGAAAATCAAGCTTTGAACCACAGAAATTGCTGGAAGAAGAGAACCCATTGTCTGATGAAGACTCAGACTGTCATTTGTTGTTCATAGCTGAATGTTCAAGATGGAGGCCGAGAAAGTTTTCATCCAGATCCTAGAGTTTGGCTTGGATGACTGCAAGTGCGTCTTCCATGGTTTTTGCTCCTGCACGGGTGACAACCATAACCAGGAGTTTTTTTTTTTTTTTTTTTTGGTTGACTGGGTAGGAAAACAAAAACAGAAACTACTTCAGTAAAGGAAAATCTGGACTTGGGAAAAAATTTGAAGGGTAATTGGGGTTTGACTAGGCTTTGGACACTATTGAATAGACAGGGAAGCAAAAATGAGGATTTCAAAAGCGAGGTGAAAGAATGGGAAAATTTGGCAGAGGGGGACAAAGAAGCAGAATTCAGAAAGGAACTCTGTGGTAAAATTTGAAGGTGATTGGGTGAAATCTGAGGAAGTTATGGCAAACCCTACAAATAGACAAATGTGGGATTTCGGGCTTTGGGAAGGGGAATTGGGGATAGGGTCCTCAGGAATGAAATATGCGGAATGGGATGACAAGGGTTACCCAAAAATTTCAAGGGAAACAGAGTGAAAACAAGGGAGATACGGCTACGGCTCGGAAGGGATCTGGAACAGATAAATCTGTAATGGCCCAGAAGTGAGCGAAAATAGAGGGATCTGAAACAGAGCTGAATAGATTGAAAACAGTTGGATCTGGAATGGCTTTCAGAATGGATCTGAACGGCTGGATCTGAAACGACGCAGCAGTGACCGACAATAGTTCAGCTGAAAATAGATATGGACCCCAGGTATGTGCGGCTTCCTAACAGTTCAGGGGTTTCACTCGGCCACCAATGCTGTCTGACGGCTTGCGTATTGGGGCAGTACCCCTCACTCCACGGCTCAGGTAAAATTGATAACTGCTTTTCCATAAACGACAGCTCTTGGTTTACCTCACGGGTGGGAACTAGTCAATCAAGTAGGGGTCGTTGCCCTTTTTGCTGGCAGGTCCTCTCAATGGGCCAGCTACTTCGGGGTTCCTATGGTACTCCTCACAATGAGTTTTAGGGATTATTCCCAAGTACTTCCCACAGTTAAGCGAATAGGGATTATTCCCAAATCTGGACCTACAACAGATGCGAAAAAAAATCTGGCAAAAATTTCACCCAGCGAGCCCAAGAAAGTGCTCTGATACCAGATGTGAAGCACCTGCAACAATTAATTAATAAGAATATGCAAAATAGCAGAAATGACAGAACTTAGAATCACTTTTATATTGATCACGGGCCACTTCGAGGGGGCAACCTCCTATGAACAAGCTCAATACAAATAACTTCATGGTGCCTTCATAGGTCTCAACACACACTTATATACTAAGTCTAGGTGCCAATACTATGGGTCAAAACCATGGGTCACTACAAACTATGGATCAACAATACTACGGGCGACTTACAAAGCATATGCGCCAACAACAATAACACAAACTATTGATCAACAAATACTACGGGACGACTTACAAAGCATATGTGTCCAACAACAATATACTAACAAAGTAAAGACATGGGTTCCTAACATCATTTCTTGATATATGGATTATTTTTCATGTTGTAATGATGTCAACTCTGGAGATTGCACATGTTGATTATTTGGCACCTTCAATTCTTTCTTGAGCATTTGAATGGTATTTTCTTTCTCATCAAGGATCCTTTTGGTACACTGAGTGTTCCCTGGCTCGACTCCCACAGTCACAAGGTCCATTTGTAGTCTTTTAGTATGGATCAAATTTGCTTTGTTTTATACCTTCTCTTGCCTCAATTGACTCTCCATCTTTGCTATCATAGACTGCAATTTATAAAAAATTTAAGTGGATTGTAATAAATTAGAGTAGATGACATCTCCTGTTTATTTATGCAATTGAATGTTATCGGGTATATTAATCTCATCAAGCTTAAATTCCATTTCAGAAACTTTCTCATCGTTCACCACTGCAAACCTTAGAGTGTTTCTTTCTGGATCCTTAATTGTAAGAAGGGAAACTTTTTGTTTTTCCAACTTTCATACTTGAGGGAACAATTTTTGAGATTCTTCCAAATGCTGCTTCCTATTTCTGCATATTGTGAAAGGAAATCAAATATGGACTTATACTGAGAGTTACTTCCATATTCCTTTATATCTGAAAAAGAATATTGTTGCATATTTACAGGTGGTTACGAAATCAAAGTAGTTTTTTTCTGGAACAATTAAATTTCATTCCTCCATACTAATAATTCCCTTCTGTTGTTCCACTTTTGATTTCTTGCTTGAAACTTGTTCATCGACTTCCATACTATCAACTTCTGAAATAGTTCTCTTATTGGTGATATCAGATTTAGCTGGTTTCTGAACCAACATTGCAAAATTGCTTGCCTTCTTCCATATTCACTTCTTTCTTATCTTGTTCAAATTTCAATAAATTTTCCATTTCTTTTAATCCTTAAACTGTTTGATGATCAAAAGCCTAGTTTCTATTTTTTTTTCTCCTTTATGATATAATTTTATGAGGATCATAATTAATCCTTTCATCCTCTTGGAAATCCACGATCTTCAATAATTTTTCTACTATAGACAGGGTTTCCTAAGTCTTAATGATGAATGGACCAACTTTAAGAGGGAATTTCACATTTGATGATTTTTTGAAAACACTGAAATGTTCTTCTTATGAATTCAACCTTTGTCTAATAAATTCTAAGGAAAAAACCCTTTGTGTTAAAAAGGATGGAAACAAATATGGTGCTCCAGTAAAACCATACACTCTAATTATAGTATGTTCCTTATACAAGAACCAATCACCTATTTGGCCTTCTGGTGTAGGTTGCAGCATTTATTTCATTTCTTCTAACACTCGAGGCAATTCAACAATAAATGTTTTTTGTAAAATTTTTCCATGATTGTATTGGTGAACTCAAACATATTAATCTATTTAGGAAGGTCATGAGAAAAGAAGGTACCAGGAAACTTCAATTCGGAAATATTTGAACACAAGAATAGGTTCAGGAGATATGACTGATATCTAAAGTGCTTCAACTCATGGAAATTCACCAACTGGACATGAATCGCTTTAGCTAGGAATTCATCAAAAATAAAACAACACACTGGACTCGAATGTGACTTGGGTGAAATGACTTGTAGAAGGAAACCTAACATAACTTACATGATTGACTTATCACTATCTAGACCTAAAATTTGACTTAACAAGGACAAAAATAACTAGGTATCTTGTTGAAAGGCATCAATACTCAAAGGGAACGATAGGTTTTCATGCGACTAACCATATTTCAAGACTTGTAATAAAAGCTTGTCTTTTTCTTCCGGACTGCAATTTCTATAAAACTTTACCAAATTTTCTTCATTAAATGACTCATGGCTTTTGGGAAATGTTTCAGGTAAACCTAGAACCTCATGGACATGTTTCGCATTGACTTGGCATACAATTTTGGTTGTATTTACATTAATGATTACCATTTCATCCTGTGAATAATTCGTCGCACACCAACCAACAAATTCAAGGAAGTGTAGGGTTTGTTCGACACAAAAACAATACATAAAAGACCCAAACAAAAATAAATACATCCTTTTCCTGCGACTTAAACTCCATTAATTTCTCTTTAGACTGTGAAATACTACACACAAACAAAACATGATCGAAAATATCCCTTTACCTATCAACTACAAGCTCCTTGTTTCCATTTAAACTTTCATTGAACAGAGCAAGGTCTTCAATTTTCTGCATCTGGGAAACAAACTCTGAAAAGTGAGGGTTTTGAGTTACATGTGAAGTGAGCTTCTTGACTTATTTTTTTGTTGACGAAGACAAGTGACCTATTTCCCACGGCTTCTTTTCATCCAGGAAACAATCAACCAATGCATTTTTTCAAACTTCGAACAATCCTTTTATATAACATATGAAGCCCATGAAGTTGACTTGCAAAGAACACTATCGATCACGGAGGAATCAAATCCAACGGATCACACACATTTCATCTGTTTAACATGCATGAACTTCAACGCAAGTGTGTGACTTGAAATCCACTTTGAATTGGGCTCATAAACTTTTCAATTCCACCGTCGATCTTGGATGGGGAGATCCAACAGTACAAGACAATTTCGCAGGGTTAAGGTTTTTAGAGTTTAAAGCTCAGGATGTGATGCGAAATATTTATGAAATCTAGATAAGCACATGTTGAAGTCCACGATTGATGTGGATTGACAAAGATCCAACGGTTTTGAATCATTTTTCTATTCAAACATGCTCAAGGGTTAATTAAAAGTATCAGATGCAAAATATTTGTAAATCTTAGTTGGCCACCAGTTTGACATCCACTCTATTGAACGGAGGTTTCAGAATGGTATATTTGGAGAACAATTTGGCCAAATTTCCAACTTTGGAGAATGACAAAATTGGTTAACTCTACAAAATAGTAATTCCTTATTAATTAAAACAAGATTGAAAGACTATGAAGATCAATGATGAATCGATGGCATTAAAAGGATACAATATTTTTTATGAAGAGGCAAGATTTTCCTAAAAAGACACAATGTTTCAAATAATAAAGTTATTTGAAAATTTATATAACCATACAAGTCAAATGTATGAAGAGGACTAGAGGTGTCCCTGAAGTTTTGGTAATTTCATATCAGAAGCAAGAAAGAGGCCAGTGAGATAGATGAAGCATTACAAAATCTCGAGCTTCCATTGAAGATATGAAAAAACTGAAGTTAAAACTATTATAAATTAGAGGGTTGTTGGGTGGTGCTTGGGGCAGGTTGAGGCGTACTAAGGGGGTTGTTGCCTCCATCCAATCGTGGCTGGAGAATTAGTGTGTCGAGGCATCCTTGTCTATTGAGCAGGTAGAAAACCAGGGGTGTAGGTGCATCCTTTTTGTAGTGGCAGAAGAATCTAGGAGATTAAGTTCTCCATCAAGTTGGTGTTTGTAAAACAATTTTATATAAGATTAGCTTATTAATAAGAAAGCTTTGATGGTTTTACCTTTGAGGTTTCCACAATAAACTTGTGTGTTCAAGTTGTTAATTGTCTTATTCATGTTACTTAAGATTATTTAACTTGTGCTTAATACTAATTGTTTATAAAATATTTGAAAAATGAAGCACTGATTTTCCCCCCACCTCTCAGTATTGTTGGATAAACCAACACCCACCACATAGCGCCCTGCTCATCGGTTACGGTCCTATGTAGTTGATTCTCTAGCGCCTATGCTTAATATTTTAAGTGCTTGGGCCTATTGGTATAACTTTCTAGGATCCCTAAGGTAAGCTTACTCCCCTTATATGTTTTAAGCCTTCTTTGGACTCCAAACCTCATGAACTATTTACCCTATCTTCTTAGGTACTTGGAACAAAAATAATGCATACAATGGGGTCCCTTTGTGCAGATATTTTGTACCTTGTCCTAGAGATCTTTAGATGATGAACACTTTCCAAATATATCTTTCACATGATAATAAATTCCATGCAATATGATATCCATTTCCATTGCATTATTATTTCTTAGATCCTTAATGGCTATATTTTTTTGTGGTCTTTTTGGACCCATGTAACCATTTACAACTGATTTCTAGATATCAAAACCTTGTACATGTAAATGGAGTATCATTATTATAATCCAATGATCAAAACTTGATCCATAGAACAGTCAAACCCCATCTGCAGAGTAGAGACATCCATGTCCATCCATGTTCTCTAGAGATCTTCGTTCAACTATCAGACTCTCTTGAAGGAATTGACTCTAATACCAATTGACTATTGGAAAATTATAGTAAGATGGGGGGTGAATTAGTATTTAGGACTTTTTAACACTTTTAACCTTAAGTACAACATGTAACATTAACCATTAACAATGTCATTCACCATCACATAAAACCAACACATAACATCATCCACAATGCACAAGAAATTTAATGTGGATCCGAAACCCAGACAAGGGAAAACCACATAATGCTTTTCTTAAATAAAAATAACAATATTGCATTCATAGGAATCCCCCAAACACCAACTGGAAGGAGGCACCAACCCCCTATTTTACAAAATCCAACTTGAAGGAAGCTCCAACTCCCTAATTTAGCTGCACCAACTGGAAGGAGGCTCCAACCCCCTAATTTATATGCTCCAACCTGAAGGAAGCTACAACTCCTCGATTTACAAGAACCAACTAGAAGGGGGCTAAAACCCCTTGCTTTTCATAATTTCTAACCTATAGATAGGACTCCAGTCCTCAGTAAAATCCAACTGAATATTTTTACTAGAACCAACTAGAAGGAAGTCGCAACTCCCTAAGATCACAAGCACCAACCTAAAGGAGACTTAAATCTCCTATCCATGCCCCATCCTACCAGCCTTATATGAATAAGAAGAACAATATTCCACTTCCATTGTATCACTGTCTCCATCAACCTATACCTGTATCTATGTCCTTGAACCTATATCACTGTCCATGTCCCTATATCTATCATTGTCACAATAATTTTATTGCTTTCACTATCACAATACCTGCCCGTCACAATGACACAATCATTGTCTCTGTCACAATGACACAAAAACTATATCTATCACAATGTCAACCTGTACATGCCTCAAATCTATCCTCCAAGAATGCTAGCAAATTCTTCCAAGATATACTTTAGATGTATAGCAAGAACGTAAAGATCCCTCCAAAGAGTGTAATCTAATCCTAAAAATAATAACCAATAGACTTCATCTATTTGCACCTTCAAACCATTACATCATAGACCTCATAGTACATTCAAAAATATTAGGGGGATATCATGCCAATAACATTACCATGGAATATTTCAATACAATCACCAATAATATCTATGCCAAGATAATCATAGAATGTGCCAATATAATTACCAATATCATCATTAAGTATGTTGATACAATGTGCCAACAAGTTTTGCTTCTAATACTGTATGAGAAAGTTATGCAAGATTTTGTCAACCTTCTTCTCTTGAATTTTCATTGTCTCTGTCATTGTCACAAACCCTAACATTCAACAAGTATAAATCTTAACATGTAATGAATACATATATGAAAATTTTACCACATATTATTCAATATCTCTACGACATCTCCTCTAAGGGTCATTCTCTAGAACGTCATGGATCACAAGTTATAGTGAAAATTCCAAACTAACTTGTTTAAAGATGATTTTTGAGTCATTTAAAATCCTTGTCTTCCCAAGTTCATATCTTCGAAAAATATAGCGAACCAAGATCTAAAATTTGAACCATATGTTCCTAAAGATATTTTTTTCATCTCCTCCAAAGCGCACTATCTAAAACATTCTGGATCAAAACTTCTAAGGAAAATTCAAAATTTACATGTTTGAAGGTTATTCAAAAACCCTAACTTTCTGAGGTCATATCTTCGAAACTATAGCAAATTAGCATCTGAAATATTTACCATAGGAACTCACAAGTCTTGACACATTGTCTCCATCCCATAAACATTTCAAGGTCTAAAAATCCTAGAGACAAAGATATACTAAAAATTTTAAGATGACCTAAAAAAAAAAACAAGTAGAAATCATCACAAGATTTCATCTTCCACTAGAATTTCGTCCTTCTTCACTTCAAATTTCCCTAAAATTTGACCCTATACTCTTGCATCTGAGCTCTTCAATTTTGGATGATGAAGATGAAAATTTTCATCTCCTATGTATACTACTATAAGAGCATGATTTAGCTTAATATTTTATGGTTACCCTTTAAGATCCTTTAACTTTAGTTTGAGTAACTCTTGACCCTTTCTCATGAACTTGAAGTTAACAACAAAGTGCAAAGGTACTGATGATCAAGATTCAGAGATAAATTAATTAAAACTTAAAATTA
Source organism: Larix kaempferi (assembly GCA_027924585.1). Lineage (NCBI taxonomy): Eukaryota > Viridiplantae > Streptophyta > Pinopsida > Pinales > Pinaceae > Larix > Larix kaempferi. Next base: position 9,652,677 of record BSBM01000510.1, read on the forward strand.
CCAAGATGCAACTAGATGTCCAAGGTGAAGAGTTGTTGAGAAGAACTAGAAAGACCCTTTGGGACAAAATATCAGTTGGAATGCTAGATAGATGGGATTATTTTGATATTATACAAGATGAGTTAGAGATGTCTGAAACATGTCAAAAGGAAATCAAAGATGTTGAAAAGCAGCTTGGAGAAATGACTGAGTATGATGCTGAAATAATAAATTAATTTTCATGAATACTAGTATAACTAAGAAGCAAATGGAGGACTTGTAGGTCGATAAAAAGACTCATATGATAAATATATCCAACCAAATGATTACTAAGGAGGTCTTGATGTCCATAACTCAAGACAAAGCTAAACCATTGGTTGAAGAGATTATTAGATTTAAAGGTCTTTATAAAGAAAAGTCTTCCATTAGTCTTGGTTTACCTCATCCATGGGATGGGAATGGTGATATGTATAAGAAGGATGAGTACAAATCCAATCTATTATCTCAAAATAGAGATGATGTTCCATAGTTTGATTATTTAGAAGGAATCATAATTGGTGATGCAATGATAGACAACTTGAGATATGGATAAATCTTCAAAGCACACTCAATTTAAAGATTAAATCCCATATATTATGAGAATATTACTAATGTTGAAATAACATTAGAGTACTTAAGGGACCACCAATTCCCAATTGGTAATTTGTGGCAGTCATTTTCCAAATACCTTTGCACTTTGTCGTCCACTTTCAAGTCGCCAAAGGGCTTCAAAGGAGTGAAGTTTTTCATTGAAGTGATTCAAGATAATAGTTTTTGTATTCATGAACATATTTTCTAGATTCACTCCCTCTTTAAATTTGCATTTATTTATTTGTATATTCATTGGACATTGCATAGATTGTATTTCATTTCCATCCAACCTTGATTTTTCTATTAGAAGTTTGATTACCTGTCAATTCAATCTCCATGGTTATAAATATTTTTCAAATGTTTTTTTTCATCTTGTTAGGTATTTTTTATGTTCATAAAATTTCCTCTATATGGTTTCTTCTTTTATTTGGGTTAGACATTGCTTATTAAAAGCTATAGAGTGGAACGATGCAAATTTTGTCGCTTTTTTGAGAAATTGGATGCAACCATTCCCAATAATCCAACCGCGTAGGGGTGAAAATTGAAACAGAGTTTATCTTGGGTAATTCGTCCCCATTGTCATTTTCACCTCATTTTCTTCACTATGCATTTGTGATTCGTCCAACGGGATCCTTACAAACATCTTCTGCAACATTTGCATTCGTGATTTGTCTAGCGGGCTCCTTATATTACTGGGCTGCTTTCAATTTACAACTATGTGCAGAATTTTGCACTATTTATTGGATTTTCAAATATGTGTAGCATTTTGTATGTGGAGAACATAGTTAGATGTAGGGTTTTAACTTTCCACAACCAAATTGTTTGAAATTTGTAAGTCATTATGCAACTAGTCTATGGAGGAAAATTCTCGAATGACCCACACTAATGAACCAAAAAAAATAACACTTCCTAGATTGTACAACCTCACTGCCATTTTTCGCAATTTCCAAACCTTGAACGGTATAATTATGCAGATAATATGAAATGTGTCGTGTAAAAAATTAACACCAACCTTAGATGTTATTCCTATGGCATGTTATCTCTCCTTCTTTTCCTAATTATGTTTCATCTCAATGCCATCTTGGAATATTGATCTTGTTGTTTAGAATTCTCTTATCTCTTATGGTCATCTCTCCCTCTTCTTCATCGAATTTTTCCCATGTGACACTAAATCTTCTACAAACCCATCTACAAACAATGTCTAGAATTGGTATATTTGATCAAACAAGTGATTTCTTCATATTGTTAGCTTTTTTGTCTTTATGTTTTTTAAATTTATTCTATATGGATTCTTGGGTTATTTAATTAGGCCATATTAATATAAAATTGCTTATTAAATTTTATACATAGGAACAATGAAAATATTATCACTGTATTAAGAAATTTGTGAAAGCTATAACGAAATTTTGAGGTACTATTACATTTTCAAATGAAAAGAATGATTTATTTTTACATTTCAGCATAGGGTTCAATATCTCATAGCCCTTAAAAGTGAAATGGGACTCTACCCTTGATTATATATATAATATATATCATTTTATATATATTACTATTATATATAAAATATTAATATATATTATACATACAATATTCTATTAATACCATATTAATATATATGTATTATATATATACAATTATGATAACATATATATATATATAATATATTAACTATTATAAATATATATAACTAATATATATTATTAATATTTGCGAACCCTAGTAGTCAATCACTACTACATATGGTTGAAAAGTTCCACGAAATATTGCCACGATAAGTTAAAATCGAAACTTTCATTGATAAACAAATAAAAATTTTGGAAAAAAATGTTCTGGCCCCTGATAATCGTCTCTATAGCGATGTAAGCACCATAGCATCTCTATAGCAATGAATGTTCATCGCTATAGATACATATATGAGTTTTTCGCTATAGTTACACTAAAAGTTACATCATCATCATCATCATCATCGTCATCTTCGTCATCATATTCATCATCATCATCATCATCATCATCGTCGTCGTCGTCGCCGTCTTCATCTTCATCATCATCATCATCATTATCATCATCATCACCACCACCACCACCATCTTCTTCTTCTTCTTCTTCTTCTTCTTCTTCTTTGTCATCATCGTCATCTTCGTCATCATCGTCTTCATCATCATCATCACCGTTGTTGTTGTCATCACCATCATCATCATCCATGTCATCATCATCATCATCATCCTCATCCTCATCCTCATCATCGTCATGACTATCGTTGTCATCGTCATCACCATCATCTTCATCATCGTCATCCTCATCATCATCATATTTGTCATCATCCTCATCATCATTATCATCATCATCGGCGTCATCATCTTCGTCATAATAATCTTCGTCATAATAATCATCATCATCATCATCATCATCATCTTCATTGTGATCTTCAGCATGATCATCTTCACCATCATCGTCATCTTCATCATCATCTTCTTCATCGTCATCATCATCATCATCATCATCATCATCGTTGTCTTCATCTTCATCATCATCTTCTTTGTATTAAGTTTTACAAACAAATATTATGTATGATTTAATCATTAATGTTTATTAAATTATGTGCAAAGAAATACAAAATGCTTTACAATACCAAAAAAAGAACCACATCTAGTGATACCAAACCCAATAATGGCTTCCACATAACACCTAAAGACTAAATATTCCCTTAACAGGAACTCAGTGGTGGTTTTGGACCCTATGCATGGTCCATGCTCCTAAAAGCACATTTTAGGCCATAAGATACTAGTTTTTTCCTTCAACCACATTTAGGGCCATGCGAATCATATATGGTCCGCAAAAACTTGTAATGGTGCATATAAGCCAAAGAATCCCTTTAGAAGGCATGTGAGATGGCTTAAGACCATGTGCATGGTCCATTAGCATTAAAATAGTATTTTAGGCCCTAAGGTTCTAGGTTTTATCCTTAAACCATGCTTAATGCTTTGAGAAATATATCTAGTGTCAAAAAATTCATAATCACATCCATGTGTAGAGAAGCTCTCTTGTCTAATAAATGAATAAGTGGTTTTTTGAACTTACAAGTTTAAATTTTGATTGGATAAGGTAGGTAAATATTTATATATTAATCCATGATCCTAAAATCAAATTTTAGGCCCTAAACTTAACCTTCGTTGATTTGATGAAAGGTCTAAACCAAAATAACCTAGAGAATTTCACCAACTCATCTCATCCATGCTAACAAAATACAAAGCTGATGAAGGGTCTAAACCAAAGTAACATAAATAATTTCACCAACTCACCTCATACATGTTGACAAAATATAAATCTCAATGTTATAAGGAGATTATATTTAATATCTTAGTGAAGAAGCTCATATAGTTAAAGGAAATCTTAATAGAGATAAATGATAGTGTAAACAATAATGTTATATCTTATTGTATCTACATCAATGTTGAAAAAATCATTTATGTTGTTAATTTTATTATAAATATTGTTATAATTTTTTGTCATCAATATAATGTTTTTCCCATAAATAATAACAATATTATTTTAATTTAACCTAAAATTAATTTAGATAAACACCATAATTTATTAAACCAATTTCCCACTTCACAAAAATTAAGAATAAAACAAAACAAAAACATAATATTTATTTAAAAAATAAAAACAAATCAAATCATTTTATGAAATTCAAAACAATTGGCATCCTCCCCCGACCTTGTTCCTTTGGCGCACATCCCAATCCCACTGTACATACTCTCTTTCCACTAGTCTTGGCCATACTTCTCTAGTGTGGAGAGGACTAAAAATGGGGAAATAGAAGATGATACGTTTGAAACCTTGAAGATGATGCATTTGAAACCTTGAAGATGATGTGTTTGAAATCCTAGCCGCTGTCAGGTTACTTTCTCCCACGCCTTCGAGCTTTATGTTCTTTACGTTGAAATCACCTATATTAGGGTTTAATTAATTTGAAAGGGAGTTGGTTTTATTTTTTTCAAATTCCTTTTTTTTTCTTCAAATCCCTAGTTTACAAATACTCGGATTCTGTATCTATGGATTCAAGATTTGGGTGCCTTGCAAATATTTATTCTGAGATAAGTTTGTATGGACATAAAATATGGATTCATGGCGATGTGTTACTTACAAAACACCTGTCGAGCAAGGATCTAGGTTGGTGTAAAATGAGCAGTCGTAGGCCCAGTTGGTATACAGAGTGTAGTTGGTGTGATGGTTGGTAGTTATGACCATAGGTTCATTCACTGACTAGAGCTTCATGCGATGAGACTGGAACAAGTTGCGCACATTATTGCACATTTTGCTGCCTCTATCTCTGATGAAAGCACCTGCCTATAAAGCCTTAATTTTCATTATTCAGTACAAGTAATGTAAGATACTATACTTATGTACCTTGTGAGTTCTTTCACATTTTCATCAGTCTTATAAAATACCCTAGGTATCAGAAGGGAGTTTCTCTGGATCAAAGATAGTTGTTCATGAAAGCAGGTAGCTTGTGATCATACAAAAGATAGATGGTTCATGATCAGGGTTTTTCTCTCCATAGGATAAGGTAGGTTTAAGTGCAAGTACTCAATCCCAAGAGGTTTCTAGGTTTTCCTACATATTAATGTACGAGTACAAAAGGTTGAAATAGACATGGCACACATGCGTTAATTGTTGAAGTACTAGGGAGGATACCTTGCACCATGAATAGAGAACCTCTGATCACTCTACAGCCCCCTTTCTCACTCGAGGTTGTCCCGACACTCAGAAGGAAGAACCCACCATCAAGTTCAGTCTTGAAAATGAAAACCAGTGTTTTCTAGTTGCGACAGGTTTGTAATGGCCAATTTTTGGTTCTGTTGGAGTTGTATGTGATTATAAATGATGTAATTCAATCTTATGAAATATCTTTGTTTTCTTTTTGTTGAACACAATAATTTAACTAACATTCAATTCTTAGCAAACCTAGAAAATTTTATCACTGGGTGCCTTAATACTTCGAGCCTTACACTAGTGTCCACATTTCCATTTCCAAGAAAAGCATTGTGAAGTTTGAACATTATATAGATCCCCAATAAGAGCTTGGAAATGCAACTTTCCTAATCTATGATGGGATCTGAATCCAACAGTTTTTGACATTTTATTATAATAATTGTAATGAATAAGGGATGTTTTTCCTGTGGTTTTGAGAACTACCAGGCCATGAGTTTGATGTATGGAGTCTTTGGTTGATTCTATACAGATTAGTTCTGAGGCTTGAATTTGAAGTGCAGTGTTATTTGGAAATTGGGTTGTCATAGGGTGGTGATGTACAACTTTGGCTCTGATGGAGTCATGTTAATTTGATAGATATCAGTATGTAGTTCTGGAACCCAAATCCAAGGATGTTTAAATATTATTGGCTAAGGATTGTGGTCTTTGATTGTTATTATAGGAATTGATTTGTTGCATGCCTTTGAGATGACTTGACTTCCACAATATTTCAAGCTCTCATTTATTACTGTTGTTGTCATATGTTTTTGCTAATTGTGTCCTTTGGAATGTTGTTCCTAATTGTGTACTGCCATTGACTATAGAAATTTTCATTTTCTTCATAACCATATAGTTGGTTTTGTCTATTTTGCAAGAAAATCATATATTTATTTTGAATTTGACAGATTCAGTAGATGGAAATTTTGACAAAATTTTTGTGGGATATGTACCCAGAATAGTTACATAGGATGATGTAAGTCTGCCAAGGAATATTATTTACAGTAAATAACAAGTCACTTAGATATTCTTTCTTCTAAAACTTTTGCATTTGCCATTGGTATTTTTTCTGGATTAAAATACCTCATTTCTATTTGAATCTCTAGCATTTATTTTTTTCTATACCTAGAACAATTACAGAGGATGATGCAAGTCTAAAAACAAATATTATTTACAATGCTTAACAAGTCACTTAGATATTCTTTCTGTTGAAACCATTGCAATTTTTTATGGATTAAAACACCTCATTTCTATAGGAATTTTTAGTAGTTATGTTTTTATGTTTTCAGTGCAAGGTATTAATTCTCCCATGGGAAGAATTAAACCATAGATTCAATCAAGTCATCTCAGTTACATACACTCGTTGAAGACGGTTGACACTGTTAAATTTTCAGAATTTACTTCAATCTGATCTAGGATCTTGACTGAGAGAAAAACATGTACAACATATCTACAGCATATCAATCATGGACACAATAATGCAAGCACACAAGAGACATAGATTTTACTTGGGGAAAACCATAAAGGTGAAAAACCCCAATAACTTCCTCAGAGATAGATAGAGCAATGATACAACCAGAATACAAGAGATAGTCTTCTCCTAGCAGCAGAGCCTCCTCCTCCACAAGTGCGCCACTCTCCCAAGTGCGAGTGAGAGAATAGAATGTGTAAAATGAGAGAAACACACTCTCTATTTATACACTAACTTGACTTGACCTTTACTCAACTAGGTCGGCCTCATCTTAACCACTTAACATAATGCTGACTGGGCCGACCCCCACTAGGGTGGTCTAATAACCCTTTGACCCACATGGCCAAACCCCAATAGGGTGGTCTAATAACCCTTTGACCCACATGACTTATATAGGGTCAACCCCAACAAGGTGGTCTAAAAACCCATCAAGTATAAGTTACGACACTTACAATATAAATGACGACACTTCCGTATAGAGGAATAATAACATCTCTATAGGAATACAATATAATATATGTGAAATACATTTCGAAGTTACATATACATCAACACTCCCTCTTAACTAGGAAGGTATTTCTCGACACAGGTCTTCTAGCACAAGTATTCTTCTCTAGATCATCGTCACTTGATAATCGTCATTTAGTCATCATCATCGTCACTACTGCTGCTATCTCAATCAATCTCTGAATCTACTCGTCATAGGAAGTTCTACAGAGCCAGTCCTTTTTCATACTAGATGTAGGCCCACCACCTGCAGGTCTTCGTCATCATTGGCCATACTATGTAAACCTCAGGACTTATTACGTGTGTCACAAAACCTCGAAAGAGCATCCCAGGCTGTTACGAGCACACGGCTCTACCTATAGGATCTCCCAGGGCCATATTATATGTGACCTCACCACAAAACCTCGCAAGAGCATCCCAGGCTGTTACGAGCACACAACTCTACCTATAGGATCTCCCAGGGACAGATTATATGTGGTCACCACAAAACCTCGCAAGAGCATCCCGGGCTGTTACGAGCACACAGCTCTACCTATAGGATCTCCCAGGGATAGATTATATGTGGTCATGGCAAAACCTTGCAAGAGCATCCCGGGACTTATTACGGGAACACAGCCCAACCTATCGGATCTCCCAGGGACACATTATATGCCATAGGACAAAACCTCGAAAGAGTGTCTTCCAGATATCCCAAGACTAGATTAGATGCCATAGGAAAAACCTATAAAGACTATCTGCAGATCTCCCAGGGCCAAATTATATGTCCTTCTAGAACAAAACCTCGAAAGAGCATTTTCCAGATATCCCAGGGCCAGATTACATGCCATAGGCAAAACCTCGAAAGACTATCTACAAATCTCCCAGGGCCAAATTATATGCTCATCTGCACAACCTGATCCATGGCCATAGAGTATCAACCTGATACTCACCATACATCATCCTAATGTACACATTATCATCCTAATCATTATCACTGCAACATCCTACTACATATCATTTGGAGCAACATCCTAAAGCTCGTCATCCATGATCATCCTGATCATACAATGCATCTACCTGATGCATACCAAGTATCTACCTGATAAATATCATCATACATGATCCACCTGATCATACAATGTATCCACCTGATACAAATACAAATACATGATCCACCTGATCATACATGATACATATCAACATACATGATCTAACTGATCATATAATGTATCCACCTGATACAAATACAGATACATGGTCCAAGCATCCAACATGATGCTTATACAAAATACATGATCCAACCGATCATATCCAGCATCCAACATGATGCATACATACATATACATATAAATGATCCAACTGATCATATCCAGCATCCAACATGATGTGTACATACATATACATATAAATGATCCAACTGATCATATCCAGCATCCAACATGATGTGTACATACATATACATATAAATGATCCAACTGATCATATCCAGCATCCAACATGATGCGTACATACATATACATATAAATGATCCAACTGATCATACCCAGCATCCAACATGATGCGTACATACATATACATGATCTAACTAATCATATCCAGCATCCTCCTGATGCATATATAGAGCAGTAACTGGAGCATCGTCCTAATGCTCATCATCCAGCGCTTACATCCATAGCCATGTGAAGGATCCTCCTTCCAACATGCTTGGAATGGCTTCTGTAAATGTGTCCATCACTTTTTCCTCGAAGTGTCATCAATCTGAAGAACATCAAGCCTCTCCCTGAAGTACTCGAACTTCACCCTGGCTAGTGGCTTCGTCAGCACATCTACAATCTGCTCATCCGTCGCAATATACAGGAGCTTCACGGCTCCTCTCTGCACCATATCCCTGATATAGTGATATTTGATCTCTATGTGTTTCGACTTGTCATGAAACACTGGGTTCTCAGACAACTTCACACAACTCTGGTTATCACAAAAGATACCAGTAACATCCAACGGGAGATCAAATAACTCAGACAGTAGCTTCCGTATCCATACTGCCTCACAACTAGCTGAACAGGCTGCAACATACTCTGCCTTAGCTGTACTCAGTGCTACACAGGACTGCTTCCTGCTAAACCAAGAGATCACACCTAATACCATACTGAAGCAGCACCCAGATGTGCTCTTCCTATCTGCAACACTGCCAGCCCAATCTGAATCAACATAACCCTGCAAGTTAAACTTTTGATTCGCTTCATACTTGAGCCCATAGTCAACTGTACCCTTCAGGTACCTCAGAAGTTACTTTATAGCAACCAGGTGAACATCTCTCGGATCCGTCAGGAACTGGCTCAATGTGTTCACCGCAAAGAAAATATATGGTCTCGTGTTCATTAGGTACATCAAGGACCCAATCATCTGACGATACATAGTGACATCAACCGGTTCGGATGAAGCATCACACAAAAGCTTCAGGTTCAATGCCATAGCCTCACAGTCCATCATCTCGAACCTCTTCAGGATCTCTACTGCATACTTCCCTTGTCCAAGGAATATTCCATATGCACTCTACCACACCTCCATACCAAGAAAGTAGTGCATCATACCCAAGTTCTTCATCTCTAATTTGGCAGCAAGCTTCCACTGTGTGTCAGCAATCAATCTGTCATCTCCTGTTACAAACAGGTCATCCACATACAGGAGTAGAATCATAGGATTCCCTTCCTCAACCTTGTAGTAAAGGTTGGAATCCGCTTCACTCTTGGTAAAGCCAAAACTGGATAGAAATTTGTCTATCCTACCAAGTTCTGCACACATATATGACTACACCATTCAAGAAGGCTGTCTTGAAATCCATCTGGTGTATCTTCTATTTCATCACTTTTATATTTCTCTTATGTTGCCATCTGCAACATGCTTGATCTGATAGTTCCATTTGGAAGTCACAACAGACTTCCCTTCAGCTCTTGGGACCGCATCCCAAACATCGTTCTTTATGATCGACGGGTCATGGCATTCTTCCTGTATCCTGGGAACTTCAATATCTTCAATAGATAATTTTGTTGCTTGAACAAATGTTGTAGTCCTTGTTTTGTAGGTGAAGGTATACGGTCTTTCCTACACAACAAGTTAAATTGCATGATTAGAAAACATCTCATGGTTTTCAGAACAAATTCTTACCCATAAAGAAATATGTCATATAGTCATGCAATTATCTTAGCCAATGCTTCAATACAACATTTATCCATATTTCGTAACTTTCTAGATGCCTTCCAATCTCTACCAGAACATTGTTAAGAGTGTGCACAACTCCTAACATGTCAGCAAAGAGGTTTCATTCTAGATAAGTAGAAATGGAATGTTGTACAGTGCCATAGGCCACTTACCCATGTATATTAGTAGTATACTGTTAATCAATGCAACTATTCTAATATGCATAATATACAACCTAATTCTAGGAACATAAGCATATACATCATTGAATAACATTATGTAAGAAATGACAATTCAAATACTTATATTTGTTTGGTTGCTGGGTGGACTCCCTCTGAATCTTTGTAACTCGATTCTGATGTGGATTGTGAGAAGTGGTCAACTCCCTTTGAATATTTGCATCCTTGCATAAACTACTGAAGTGTGCTCCTTTGCTTTCTTGCAGGAACAAATGGAGTGTGCTCCCTCTTGATCTTTGCTTCCTGGATTACCTGTTCTTGAACTTACATCCATCCTTAATCACTATGCATGCTTATCAGTATCATCATTGTGTTATCCTTGAGGTCTCATACATAATCACACATTTATTAGTATAATCACAATAATCTTAAACATGTATAGTCATGATCATTCACAGATAATAAACATTAGTATTCAAGGTTTCAGGGAAGTCTTCTTTTACTCATGCATATTCTTATTTGATCATAGGACTCTTCTGATTAGTTAAATCATCAATGCATAAACCCATGATTACTCAAACCTATACCTTCATGATTCTTCTGGTTAGTCATATCATCAATTATGGTAAGAAACATAATATGCATACAGCCATGACTATTCAAACCTATGACTTCATGAATAATCATTATCAACAACACAACAGTATAAGATCTTAACACAAGGTAGGATTCTAGCTTGATATAGGAAAAACATACCTGGATTAGCATGCTAGCTAGTTATGTCTAACATACTCTCATAATGTCTTCTGGTTCTCTTCAGTGACTTGTGCTAGTAACCTGCATGTCTCATAGGTTAACCATTGTAGGACCAAGTTATACATACCTCGAAAGTAGATCTTCTATGTGATCCATGACAATGGATGAATATTTGTCTTCATGTCACCATGATCATATGTTCTCGAAGTAGAACATGATTTGTCTTTCTTGGTGTACCTTTTATGTTAGTGAACAACATAAACGTCATACAACATCACAATACATTAGTACATTCATAAGTGTCAAAACCTTAATCAATGAATATCTTCTATTAAAGTGATACGACAAGTCTAGTAATTAATCAAGATTGTACTGTAATGATATGAAGACAAACATATCATAAAATTAACCATGAAACATACCTGTAAGCCATACCTATCAAGATTGCTTGTAATCTTCTTATGTAAGGCCTTAGCTTCATCTCCCTCTGAAACAGGAACTTCTTCACTTATGCAGGTGACCAATTCATCCTCTTCTAGGATTAAACCAATCCACTTGATTTGCAAGAACTGGATCTGGAGCTGTATTAGGGTTTGTTAGAGAAACCCCAAAAATTCAAGCTTTGAATTTCAAACTTTTGAAGGGATAGAAATATGCGCCTTGATGAGCTGATCAAGTTGGTATATTCAGAATTTGAAAACTGCAAAGTTTCACCTCTCGAAATTGCCTTTTAGATTTTTGGATTCACTAGGGAGGACCCTGAATTAGGGTTTGAGTTTACCTGAGCTTCACCCAACCAAAATATTTGATTCAAAGCTCTAAGCTTCGATTTTTCTGAGGAGCTTCCAGCCATGGTAACATATTTCCAAAATTCCAAGTTTTGCAGAAGCCCTAATTTTCCATCTTTCTAATCTAAGTCCCGAACTAGGGTTTGATCAAGCCCGACCTTCTGCCCAACCAAAAAATCTGATCTTGGTCTCTAAATTTATATTTTGATGAGTAGCATCCATCCGTGGTCTCCTCTTACAAAAATTCCAACTTTCGCTGAAGCCCTAAATTTCGGAAGCCATGAATGAAGGTGCTCAAAAATAATTCTGTTTTGACAAAAATATGTACCTGATTGTTTCTGGTGTAACTCCGAACTTTTCAATCCACAAGGTCTGAAAATGTTTTCTGAGATATCCCAACCTATTATCTTTCCATCCCGACAGGTCTGACCTCAATTGGATTCTCTGAGAGAGAGTTATGCCAAGTGTCGCAATGTGACCTGTTTATGGTATAATACAGGAGAGCAAAATTGTACGGCGTGCCACGTGTCAATGGTTCAACTTCAGCCTCTGAAACATTTTCTTGAGATAGCTCGACCTGTTATCTTTCCATCCCAATAGGTATGACCTCAATTGGATTCTCTAATAGAGATTTATGCCAAGTATCGCAACATGACTTGTTTATGGGATAATACATGAGAGCGAACTTGTACTGCATGCCACATGTCACTGGTTCAACTTCAGCCTCTGAAACGTTTTGCTGAGATAGTACAGTCTGTGTACTACCTATCACTTTTTACGCAATTTCATTTGGAGCTTCCTAACCCAATTTATGACCTTTTTCCCAAGGTCACCGGATTTTGAATCGGATCTAGAAGAGGCAGAAACCCTATATTGTACAGATCATAAATCACAAAGTACAATGAATTAGAGGTTTCCCTTTGGATATAAGGTACATGGGGATATGATATTTGACCTGTAAAAGTTTCAAATCCGAAAAATTCTCCAAAATGGATTTATAGCGAAAGTGCTACGATGACTGGTTTTTGCTATATCAAGCCCTAGCATCGTAAGTGCAACAAGTGTCATACATGCCATATCATGCCTTCTTTCAGGCTAGCTCTGATACCATGTTAAATTTTCAGAATTTACTTCAATCTGATCTAGGATATTAACTGGGAGAACAACATGTACAGCATATCAATCATGGACACAATAATGCAAGCACACAAGAGACACAGATTTTACTTAGGGAAAACCATAAAGGTGAAAAACCCCAATAACTTCCTCAGAGATAGATAGAGCAATGATACAACCAGAATACAAGAGATAGTCTTCTCCTAGTAGCAGGGCCTCCTCCTCCACAAGTGCGCCACTCTCCCAAGTGTGAGTGAGAGAATAGAATGTGTAAAATGAGAGAGAGACACACTCTCTATTTATACACTAACTTGACTTGACCTTTACTCAACTAGGTCAGCCTCAACTTAACCACTTAACATAATGCTGACTGGGCCAACCCCCACTAGGGTGGTCTAATAACCCTTTGACCCACATGGCCGACCCCCAATAGGGTGGTCTAATAACCCTTTGACCCACATGACGTATACAAGGCCAACCCCAACAAGGTGGTCTAATAACCCATCAAGTATAAGTTACGACACTTACAATATAAATGACGACACTTCCATATAGAGGAATAATAACATCTCTATAGGAATACAATATACATATATGTGAAATACATTCTGAATTTACATATACATCAACATACACAATGTGCGTTAACATGTATAGGTGGACTTTAAGTTTTATACACACAAAAACACATACTTTTACCTCCCTAGGTAACACTTCCCATCATTTTGAGGATGGTGCCCAAGGTAAACCCTAAATTCCTCAGAGCACAAGGCCATGTCAACAAGTCATGAATTGTCTCACTAAGAGAAAACTTGTCACAAAGTGGGATTTCACGATTGTTTGGAAGGGTAAGAACTTTTCCGCACAACCATTGGAGCTACACCCAATTGACAAAATTTTGGAATATATATCTTAAGAAACCCTTGGGCACTTCCCCTCATTGAGGATGATAAACTAGAGACTTTAGGGTTGATGGCCATATCAACATGTCACTATTGAGAAGAGAAACTGGGTGGGGAGGACAACAATCATTTCTCCCAACCACTTGAGCTAGATCAAATTGACACACACACACACACGCACATATGCTTTCCCACATTTGTTGATGGCATCCCTAGTAAACTCGTAAGTGTAGGCACTTGTTGTCATGGAAATAACAAAATTCCCAAACAACATTAGAAACAATCAATTGAGCTAACCTCTACAACTCATATTGTGCTCGCGTATTGAATGTTGCTATTGTTATTGGAAAAATGGATTGGATTGCCGAATTTATTGAATATGGAAAAAAAAATTAGATGTTTATAACTTTATATGCAATCAACTACCATCACCAATCATAGGACATTTGTTAAATTTTTGCAACGGTGGAGTTGCAAATATTGTACTTCATTATTTGTCAACAACCATGTGAGATGAAAGGGGCTTTATGTCATTTTGTTAACTAGAAACATGTGGGCATCATGGAGGCAATCTTTATTAGAATTGAAAGTTTGCAAACGTGGAGTTGCAAATATTTACTTCTTTATTTGTCAACAACTATGGGGATCAAAGGGCCTGTTTATGCCACTATTATTAGGAAGCAAGCCAGTTTTGCGAGTCTAGGCATTGTTCAAGTACTTATGTGAATGTTGGAGTAATTCTAGGCTCTTTTCCCACCGTCTAAGTCCTGACTACCTTGTTATTAGTCATAACCAACAATATGAAGACAATTTATTGTCCTAGGAATATTTGGGAACATTTATGGACACTCCTCTGGCCCAAGCCTACTTAGGCCCTGTTTTCAATACTTAATCAATTTTGCCAATGGCAATGATTTTTTTGGTAGGGTGAAAAAAAACCTGAATTGTTGTTTTGGCAAGAAAATATCTCCTTGAGACTTGTTTTCAAAAACGAGTCAATGGTCAAGTGAATAAATCATCCACCTACAAACTCATAATCTCATAAATTTTGTATCCATCACGGGTGAGAAATGGTGGGCATTTTCCTAAGGCCATTTAGGCCATTTTTAGGTGCAAAACAGGCAGAGTGGCTGCTTTGGTAGGCCAATATTTTCTTGACCATAGAATTTTTTCCAAAAATGAGCCAATGGTCAAGTGTATAAATCATCCACCTACAAGCTGATGCTTTTAGAAATTTTTTATCCCTCATAGGTGAGAAATGTTGGGCAGTTTCCTAGGGCCATTTAGGTTAGTTATAAGTGCAAAACAGGTTGAGTAGCTGCTTTGGCAGGCCAATATTTTCTTGACCATAGACTTTTTTCCAAACCTAAGCCAATGTTCAAGTGCATAAATCATCCACCTGCAAGCTGATGCTTTCAGAAAATTTTTATCCCTCAGAGGTGAGAAATGTTGGGCATTTTCCCAAGGCCATTTAGGCCATTTTTAGGTGCAAAATAAGCGGAGTGGCTGATTTGGTAGGCCAATATTTTCTTGACCATATACTTTCTTTCAAAACTAAGCCAATGGTCAAGTGCATAAATCATCCACCTTGAAGCGGATGCTTTCAAAAAAAATTTATCCCTCATAGGTGAGAAATGGTGGGAATTTTCCCAAGCCTACTTAAGCTCATTTTTCAATACTTAGCCAATTTTGCCAATGGCAAGCATTTTTTTGGCAGGGTGAAAAACAGGCTAAATGGATGTTTTGGTAGGAAAATATATCCTTGAACAGAGACTTGTTTTCAAAAACGAGCCAATGGTCAAGTGAATAAATCATCCACCTACAAAATTATGCTCTCGGAAATTTTTTATCCCTCATAGATGAGAAATGGTGGGCATTTTCCGAAGGCCATTTAGGCCAGTTCTAGGTGCAAAACAGGCTGAGTGGCTGCTTTAGCGGGACAATATTTTCTTGACCATAGAATTTTTTCCAAAACTGAGCTAATGGTCAAGTGCATAAATCATCCACCTACAAGCTGATACTTTCAGAAAAATTTTATCCCTCACAGGTGAGAAATGTTGGGCATTTCCCAAGGCCATTTTGGCCATTTTTAGGTGCAAAATAAGTTGAGTGGATGCTTTGGAAGACCAATATTTTCTTGACCATAGAATTTCAGTCAAAACTAAGCCAATGTTCAAGTGCATAAATCATCCACCTACAAGCTGATGCTTTCAGAAAATTTGTATCCCTCACGAGTGAGAAATGGTGGGCATTTTCCCAAGCCCACTTAAGCCCATTTTTCAATATTTAGCCAATTTTGCCAATGGCGAGCATTTTTTTGGAAGGGTGAAAAATAAGATGAATGGATTTTTTGGCAGGAAAATATCTCCTTGACTAGAGACTTGTTTTAAGAAACGAGTCAATGGTCAAGTGAAAAAATCATCCACCTACAAACTTATGCTCTCAATTTTTTTTATCCCTCACCGGTGAGAAACAGTGGGCATTTTCCTAAGGCTAGTTCTAGGTGCAAAACAGGATGAGTGGCTGCTTTGGTAGGACAACAATTTCTTGACCATAGACTTTTTTCCAAAACTGAACCAATGGCCAAGTGCATAAATCATCCACCTACAATCTGATGCTTTCAGAAATTTTTTATCCCTCACAGGTGAGAAATGTTGGCCATTTTCCCAAGGCCATTTAGGACATTTTTAGGTGCAAAATAAGCTGAGTGGTTGCTTTGGCAGGCCAATATTTTCTTGTCCATCGAATTTGTGTCAAAACTAAGCCAATGGTCAAGTGCATAAATCATCCACCTGAGGGATGATGCTCTCATAAATTTTTTATCCCTCACAGGTGATAAATGGTGGTCATTTTCCCTAGACTACTTAAGCCCGTTTTTCAATACTGAGCCAATTTTTCCAATGGCGAGCATTTTTCTAGTAGGTTGAAAAACAAGCTGAATGGATGTTTTGGCAGGAAAGTATCTCCTTTCCCAGAGACTTGTTTTCAAAAACACATCAATGGTCAAGTGAATAAATCATCCACCTACAAACTTATGCTCTCTTAAATGTTTTATCCCTCGCGGGTGAGAAATGGTGAGCATTTTCCTAAGGCCATTTAGGCCATTTTTAGGTGCAAAACACGCTGGGTGGCTACTTTAGCAGGCCAATATTTTCTTGACCATAGATGGTTTTCCAAAACTGAGCCAATGGTCAAGTGCATAGATCAGCTTCCTACAAGCTAATGCTTTCAGAAAAATTTTATCCCTCACAGGTGAGAAACGTTGGGCATTTTCCCAAGGCCATTTAGGCCATTTTTAGGTGCAAAATAAGCTGAGTGGCTACTTTGGAAGGCCAATATTTTCTTGACCATAGACTTTCGATCAAAACTGAGCCAATGGTCAAGTGCATAAATCATCCACCTACGAGATGATTCTTTCAGGAAATTTGTATCCCTCACAGGTGAGAAATGTTGGGCATTTTCGCAAGGCCATTTAGGCCATTTTTAGGTGCAAAATAAGCTGAGTGGCTTCTTTGGAAAGGAAATATTTTCTTGACCATAGCATTTCTATAAAAAATGAGCCATTGTTCAAGTGCATAAATCATCGACCTACAAGCCGATGGTTTCAGAAAATTTTTATCCCTCACAGGTGAGAAATGGTGGGCATTTTCCCAAGCCTACTTAAGCTCGTTTTTCAATACTTAGCCAAATTTGCCAATGGAGAGCATTTTATGGCAAGGTGAAAAACAAGCTGAATGGATGTTTTGGAAGGAAAATATCTCCTTGACCAAAGACTTGTTTCCAAAAACGATTCAATGGTCAATTGAATAAATCATCCACCTACAAACTTATGCTCTCAGAAATATTGTATCCCTTACGGGTGAGAAATGGTGGGAATTTTCCTAAGGCCATTTACGCCATTTTTAGGTGCAAAACAGGCTAAGTGGTTTCTTTTGCAGGACAATATTTTCTTGACCATAGACTTTTTCCAAGGACTGAGCCAATGGTCAAGTGCATAAATAGGCCACTGTAAAATTAGTCACAGCAGATCTAATGAACAAGTAAATCAATCACAACAGATGAATATAGAAAATATGGTGTAAAACTGTGCAAAACATGCAGTAGTGCTCAATATCCCAATAAGGGTGAATGAATTATAATAGAATACAATATCTGTCAATGAGCAATTCGAATTGACTAAGTAGGCCATTCGAATCACTGAATGGAGTAGCTTGACTCCAACTAGGAGTCCTCATCATCAATCAGTGGTGGTCATCAATGCACAAGAACCAGTCATCCAGGTGTCAATCTGAGTCTAACTGAGTGTAATAAGTGTAACTGAAGTGTGTAGCACTGATTAAGGAGAGGGAGGCTCAGTGGGGGCGCATGGGAGGCTAACTGAAGTCAGAACAAGTCATCTAGTCAATCTGGAGGTCCAACGGAAGTGAAACAGTTAGTTGGGAGTGAAACTAGCCTCAAATCAGGGAGAATCGGAGCTAACTGAGTGTAACTGAAGTGGAACTGCAGTGGTAGGTGAACAAGTGCGCCCTTCTCTGGAAGTAGGTGAGAAGTGGGCGCCTTTCAGCCTAGGAGGGCTAAAACTCTGTAGTAAGTGGCTCCCGAGTGCTAGAATGAGGTGGCTAAGGTGCTGGAGGCATCAAACTGGTGACTGGGATGCATGCAAACCCTAGATTCTGCATGCAAACCCTAATTGCATGCAAGATCCTGAAAAAGATGATGTGGATATCCGAACACCCCCCCTAAAGCTAGACTATGATGTGCCAACAAAAATAAGGTGGGGCCCTGGTAACTAAGACCAAAGGTCACCCCAATACAATAATCCAAAAAATGCTGAAAATAAACTGAGGAAAGAGGGAAAACCCAGTGGGAAGAAAGCCCCCCCTCAAGCTAAAGCATAATAATGAATCAATCTGTCTCCACCATGATGGAACTCACCCCCAACCGTGAACGGAGGTAAGAGAACTTCTTCTCAGTGAAGCTCTTGGTGAAGATGTCTGCAATTTGCTCATCAGTAGGGCAATATTGCAGAATGATGGTGCGGTCATGCACCAACTGTCGAATGTAATGCATATGAATCTCAATGTGTTTGGTCCTCTGCCGCTGAACTGGATCTGTGGAGATCTTGATAGCACTTTGATTGTCACAAAATAGGACAGTCGAAGTAGTGCCACCAAAACCAAACTCAGAAAGAATACCCTACAACCAAACTGCCTGAATGCAGGCATTGACTGCCCCTCGATACTCTGCCTCTGCTGAAGAAAGTGCAATGGCTGCTTGCTTTTTGCTGGACCAGCAAATAGCACCATGACCAATCATGAAAACATAACCAAAAGTGGACTTCCGATCAATGCTATCACCTGCCCAATCTGAATCAGTAAAACCAATGAAATCTAGCTCAGAATCTGCAGCATAATGTATGCCAAACTGTCTCGTACCTTGCACATACTGCAAGATCCGCTTGGCTGCTCGCCAATGAAGCTCATGTAGCTGCTGCATATATCTTGACACGGCACTCACAGCATATGAGATATCAGTCCGTGAGTGTGTCAAATAAAGTAGTGAACCAATCAACTGTCGATACATACTGCAATCTACAAGCGGTGTGGAATCTCCCTCCTCAAGACTGATTCCTGAGAGGAATGGGAATGGGTCTGCCTTACATTCAGCCATATTAAACTTCAATAACAGGTCGGAAGCATATTTTTGCTGAGATATAGTGATCCCATCAAAATTTTGAGCTATCTCCAAGCCCAAAAAATGACTCAGCAAGCCCAAATCGCTCATGTCAAAAGCTAGATTTAAGGCAGATTTTAGCTTGTTTATTGAAGTAAGTGTGCTACCAGTAATGAGCAGATCATCAACATAAAGTACAATAACCAACAAATTACCTTTAACTCGCTGAAGATACACATTCGGATCAGATTTGCACCTTTGGAAATTCTGAGAAAGAAGGAAGGAGTCCATCTTTGCGTACCAAGCTCTTGGGGCCTGTTTTAACCCGTACAAAGATTTCTTCAATCTACAAACCAATGATGGATCTGATGTGTAACCCTCTGGCTGCTGCATATAGACCTCTTCAGCAAGGTCTCCATGTAAAAATGCACTCTTCACATCCATGTGGTGCACTTCCCAGTGCTTGGATGCGGCAATAGCTAAAACAAGGCGGATGGAATCCATCTTTGCAACCGGTGCAAAGGTCTCAGTGTAGTCCACTCCTTGGACTTGGGAAAAACCTTTTGCCACCAACCTTGCTTTATATTTGCTGATAGTGCCATCAGCAGCAACTTTAGTATGGTAGACCCATTTACACTTCACTAATTTTCTTCCAAGTGGAAGAGAAACTAGCTCCCATGTGTTGTACTTTTGAAGAGAACTGTACTCTTCGTCCATGGCACTTTTCCATCTCGGATCTCGATGAGTTGAATAGTATGATGTAGGATCTGAACCAGCCATCAAATAACAAATCTTAGGAAGAAATGGATCAGCAATAGAAAGAGCCATACCTGCTCTTTGAAAGTCTCCTCTTGTTCGTCTCGGATCAGCAGGATTTCCAAGATTCGAACCAGCAGAATGTAGAGTGTTTTGGGCCCACTTTGGTAACTGAGGAGGATCATAATGGTCGGATTCCGAACCTGATATGTCATCATCATCATATGCTGCTACAATATCAAAAATATCAGAACTCATACCTTCATTATCGCTGCTCGGATCTTCTTCTGGTGAAGGCGGTGAATCGACAGTCTTCTCCTCGACTAGTTGCAATTCTTGAAGCGGTTCTTCAAATTGCACACTGCGCTCTATGAATATCTTTTTAGATCTGATATCCATGAGTTTATATGCTTTTGATTCTTCCCCATATCCTATCAATATGCAATCGATACTTTGTGGATCCAAAGCTCGTCTCTTTTCAGAAGGAATTCTAGCCCATGCAGTAGAGCCAAAAACTCTCAAATTTGACACATCCGGTTTGTGACCAAAGAATGCTTCGAAAGGAGTCATACCTTTCACGGATGAATGTGGAACACGGTTCTGTATATATGCAGCAACATTGATTGCTTCAGCCCAAATATTTGCAGCCAAACCTTTCGATTCAATCATGCATGTAGCCATCTCTTTCAGTGACCGATTTTTCCTTTCCGCTACACCATTCTGCTGGGGTGTGTAGGGAACTGTATGTTGGATCTTAATTCCGCTTTGGGCACAAAGTTGCAGCAACTCGGACTTGATATATTCCCCACCATTATCAAATCTAAGAGCTTTGATCTTGCTCTCAGTGGTGGTCTCAACAGAAGCCTTAAAATCCTTGAATTTTCCAAGCACTTCTGACTTGTTTTTGAGAAAAAATACCCATGTAAAGCGGGAAAAATCATCAATAAATGTCAAAACATACCTTGAACCATTTAATGACATATGGGGCAGCGGACCACTGATATCAGAATGGATCAATCCCAAAATAGTAGAAGCTCTGCTAGCTTTGCCGCGGTCGAATCTGTGCTCAGGGTGCTTCCCAATGATGCAACCGGTGCATATTCCCTTCGAGGAACGGAGTTGTGGAAGCCCATCTACCATGGATTTGTTTGATAACAGAAGCAAATACTTATAATTAAGATGTCCAAATCTTTCATGCCAAATCCTACTAACCTCATTACCATGTGTGCGAAGAGCAGTGGGCTTTGCAAGCGGAATAAAGTGTGAAAACTCATAGCATTTTGCAGTGTGATTTGCCTTTCCGACTGCAACTAGTCTTCCACTTTTGATATCAGAAATTTCAACTGTATTAGGGCTGAATGTAACTTGCTTTGGTTCACCAGTATGTGTCATTTGATACACGGAAAGGAGATTTGAAGCCAAGGAAGGCACATAGAGAACATTCTGAAAGCTTCCATGTTCTACATGAATCGTACCTTTGCCCTTTGAAGAAATTTTTGAGTCATCTCCCAAATGGATGGGGATGGAGCTGTTTGGATCGAATGAGGAAAAAGAATCAATATTTGCAGCCATATGATTTGATGCACCCGAATCTATCAAGAGAGTAGTGGGCTTCGAAACCGTTGCCATGAGTGCTTGTCCTCTTTCATGATCATCATTCCTATCCTTCTTCCTTGCACCGTCAGGAAGGGTTATGTTGTTCTTTTCCAAAAGGAGGGCCATTTGATCTATAGTCTTCTTCATACATGAACTTTCGGGATGAAAGCCACGGTTACAATAAGTACATTTAGATTTTTGGTTACCTTCTTTGCCCTTTTGCTTGGATTTCGAACTGGATGGTGCATCCATTTGCTTGCCTTTGTCTTTTTGCTTGTGAGGCTCGAATTTGGGCTTCTCCTTCTTTTGCTTTCCTTTACCATTCGAGATCTTGGGTCCTTGAACATATAGGGCTGAATCTTTGGAGCTTATGGACCCCATTTGAATCAACTTGTCATGCTCTTTTGTGATGGACTCAATGAAGGCATTCAAGGTAGGCATCTTCCAATTCGGGGTAGTTAGCCGACCGGAATTGAAAGTAGAGACAAATACCGAATAATCTTTCCCAAGCTTGCTTAGAATGGAGAGGATCAATTGTTTATCCTCTTTGATAACTCCATTGTTCTTCAATTGCAAGTTCAAGTTCTTGAATTTTGTGAATAATTCATTGATGGTCTCGAAATTCTCAGGATTAAGTCCAATCAATTCATTCTCTAATTGAAAAGCCCTAAGCTCATCCTGCTTGCCAAATAGTGTTTCAAGTTGCTCCCATATGGATTTTGGAGTCTTCAATCCGCTGAGACGGAAGTGAAGATCTTTGGAGATGGAGAGACAAAGAAGACCATAAGCTTCATCAAGCTTGTTGTAGTGTTTGGTTCGATCTGACACATTGTTTGGCTCCAATTCAAGACCAAGAGTGACTCGGTAGTAACCTTTTGAACGTAATATGATCTCCATATCATCTTTCCAATCAAAATAATTGAATGGGGTGAGGATAGGCCTTGAAGAAGAGTATTCCATTGCTAGGAGCGAGTCAAACTGATGTAGATGAGCTTGCATGCAGAGAGTAGCGAATGCAAAAGAGGAGTCTGCATGCACAGTATAGAAAATGCAAGAGAGGAGCTTGATAACCTGCAAATCACAATCAAACCAAGAACTGTAAGGTCGAACAATCCACCATTTTAGAGTTGCATCACACCTGGGATTGGAGATCAAACAATGTTGAATGGGTCCAATGTATCAGATCCAGGAATTATGTGGAAACTCAAGCTTCTGGAGTGGTATTGGAAGTATTTTTAAGCTTTGCATGCACAGGAGCGAATGCCCTTGAGATATCTCATGCCAAAACTTTTTGTAATTTGAGCAATTCAGTCAAATCTTCTTGTAGAAACACCTGTAGAAAAGAGATCTTGTCCCTGCAATGGCTCTGATACCATGTAAAATTAGTCACAGCAGATCTAATGAACAAGTAAATCAATCACAACAGATGAATATAGAAAATATGGTGTAAAACTGTGCAAAACATGCAACAGTGCTCAATATCCCAATAAGGGTGAATGAATTACAATAGAATACAATATCTGTCAATGAGCAATTCGAATTGACTAAGTAGGCCATTCGAATCACTGAATGGAGTAGCTTGACTCCAACTAGGAGTCCTCATCATCAATCGGTGGTGGTCATCAATGCACAAGAACCAGTCATCCAGGTGTCAATCTGAGTCTAACTGAGTGTAATAAGTGTAACTGAAGTGTGTAGCACTGATTAAGGAGAGGGAGGCTCAGTGGGGGCGCATGGGAGGCTAACTGAAGTCAGAACAAGTCATCTAGTCAATCTGGAGGTCCAATGGAAGTGAAACAGTTAGTTGGGAGTGAAACTAGCCTCAAATCAGGGAGAATCGGAGCTAACTCAGTGTAACTGAAGTGGAACTGCAGTGGTAGGTGAACAAGTGCGCCCTTCTCTGGCAGTAGGTGAGAAGTGGGCGCCTTTCAGCCTAGGAGGGCTAAAACTCTGTAGTAAGTGGCTCCCGGGTGCTAGAATGAGGTGGCTAAGGTGCTGGAGGCATCAAACTGGTGACTGGGATGCATGCAAGTGCATGTAGGTGCATGCAAACCCTAGATTCTGCATGCAAACCCTAATTGCATGCAATATCCTGAAAAAGATGATGTGGATATCCGAACAGCCACTTGCAAGCTGATGCTTTTAGAAAAATTTTATCCATCACAGGTGAGAAATGTTGGGCATTTTCCCAAGGCCATTTAGGCCATTTTTAGGTCCAAAATAAGCTGAGTGGCTTCTTTGGCAGGCCAATGTTTTGTTGACCATAGACTTTCTGTCAAAACTCAGCCAATGGTCAAGTGCATAAATCATCCACATACAAGCTGATGCTTTCAGAATTTTTTTATCCCTCACAGGTGAGAAATGGTGGGAATTTTCCCAAGCCCACTTAAGCCTGTTTTTCAATACTTAAATCCAATTTTGCCAATGGCGAGCATTTTTATGGCAGGGTGAAAAACAAGTTGAATGGATGTTTTGGCAGGAAAATATCTCCTTGATCAGAGACTTGTTTTAAAAACCGAGTCAATGCTCAAGTGAAAAAATCATCCACCTACAAACTCATGCTCACATAAATTTTTTATCCCTCATGGGTGAGAAATGTTGGGCAGTTTCCTAAGGCTATTTATGCCATTTTTAGGTGCGAAACAGGCTGGGTGGCTGCTTTGGCAAGCCAATATTTGCTTGACCATAGAATTTTTTTCAAAACTGAGCCAATGGTCAAGTGCATAAATCATCCATCTACAAGCTGATGCTTTCAGAAAAGTTTTATTCCTCACAGGTAAGAAATGTTGGGCATTTTCCCAAGGCCATTTTTAGGTGAAAATAAGTTGAGTGGCTCCTTTGGCAGGCCAATATTTTATTGACCATAGACTTCCTGTCAAAATTGAGCCAATGGCCAAGTGCATAAATCATCCACCTACAAGCTAATGCTTTCAGAAATTTTTTATCCCTCACACGTGAGAAATGGTGGGTATTTTCCCAAGCCCACTTACGCTCGTTTTTCAATACTTAGCCAATTTTGCCAATGGCAAGCATTTTTCTGGCAGGGTGAAAAATAGGCTGAATGGATGTTTTTGCGGGAAAATATCTCCTTGACCAGAGACTTGTTTTAAAAAATGAGTCAATGGTCACATTAAAAAATCATCCACCTGCAAACTTATGCTCTCATAAATGTTTTATCCCTCACAAGTGAGAAATGGTGGGCATTTTCCTAAGGCCATTTAGGCAATTTTTAGGTGCAAAACAGGCTGTGTGGTTGCTTTGGCAAGCCAATATCTTCCTCACCATAGAATATTTTCCAAAACTAAGCCAATGGTCAAGGGCATAAATCATCCACCTGCAAGTTGATGCTTTCATAAAAATTTTATACCTCACATGGGAGAAATGTTGCGCATTTTCCCAAGGCCATTTTTAGGTGCAAAATAAGCTAAGTGGATGCTTTGGCAGGTCAATATTTTCTTGACCATAGACTTTCTGTCAAAACTGAGCCAATGGTAAAATGCATAAATCATCCACCTGCAAGTTGATGCTTTCATAAAAAATTTATCCCTCACAAGTGAAATGGTGGGCATTTTCGCAAGGCCATTAAGGCCATTTTTAGGTGCAAAATAAGTTGAGTGGTTGCTTTGGCAGATGGGTATTTTCTTGACCATAGAATTTATGTCAAAACTGAGTGAATGGTTAAGTGCATAAATCATCCACCTACAAGCTGATGCTTTTAGAAAAAATTTATCCCTCACGGGTGAGAAATGGTAGGCATTTTCCCAAGCCCACCTAAGCCTGTTTTTCAATACTTAGTCAATTTTTCCAATGGCGAGAGTTTTTCTGGCAGGGTGAAAAACAAGATGAATGGATTTTTTGGCAAGAAAATATCTCCTTGACTAGAGACTTGTTTTCAAAAACGAGTCAATGGTCAAGTGAAAAAATCATCCACCTACAAACTTATGCTCTCGGAAATTTGTTATCCCTCATGGGTGAGAAATGGTGGGCATTTTCCTAAGGCCATTTAGGCCATTTTTAGGTTCAAAACAAGCTGAGTTGCTGCTTTGGCAGGCCAATATTTTCTTGACCATATAATTGTTTCCAAAAATGAGCCAATGGTCAAGTGCATAAATTATCCCCCTGCAGGGTGATGCTTTTAGAAAAATTTTATCCCTCACAAGTGAGAAATGTTGGGCATTTTCCCAAGGCCATTTAGGCCATTTTTAGGTGAATATAAGTTGAGTGGCTGCTTTGGCAGGACAATATTTTCTTGAACATAGACTTTCTGTCAAAATAGAGACGATGGTCAAGTGCATAAATCATCCACCTACAAGCTGATGCTTTTAGAAAAATTTTATCCCTCGCAGGTGAGAAATGGTGGGCATTTTCCGAAGCCCACTTAAGCCCATTTTTCAATACTTAGGCAATTTTGCCAATGGCAAGCATTTTTCTAGCAGGGTGAAAAACAAGCTGAATGGATTTTTTGGCAGGCAAATATCTCCTTGACCAGAGACTTGTTTTAAAAAACGAGTCAATGGTTAAGTGAAAAAACCATCCACCTACAAACTTATGCTCTCATAAATGTTTTATCCCTCACGTGTGAGAAATGGTGGGCATTTTCCTAAGGCCATTTAGGCCATTTTTAGGTGCAAAACAGGCTGAGTGGTTGCTTTGGCAGGCCAATATTTTCTTGACCTTAGACCTTTTTCCAAAACTGAGCCAATGGTCAAGTGCATAAATCATCCACCTCCAAGCTAATGCTTTCATAAATTTTTTATCCCTCACAAGTGAGAAATGTTGGGCATTTTCCCAAGGCCATTTAGGCCATTTTTAGGTGCAAAATAAGCTGAGTGGCTGCATTGGCAGGCCAATATTTTCTTGACCATTGAATTTCTGTCAAAACGGAGCCAATGGTCAAGTGCATAAATCATCCACCTGCAAGCTGATGCTATCATAAAATTTTTATCCCTGACAAGTGAGAAATGGTGGGCATTTTACCAAGGCCATTTAGGCCATTTTTAGTTGCAAAATAAGCTGAGTGGTTGCTTTGGCAGGCGAATATTTTCTTGACCAGAGACTTTCTGTCAAAACTGAGCCAATGGTCAAGTGCATAAAACATCCACCTACAAGTTGATGCTTTCAGAAAAAATTTATCCCTCATAGGTGAGAAATGGTGGGCATTTTCCCAATCCCACTTAAGCCTGTTTTTCAATACTTAGCCAATTTTGCCATGGCGAGCATTTTTCTGGCAGGGTGGAAAACAGGTTGAATGGATGTTTTGGTCGGAAACTATCTCCTTAAACATAGACTTGTTTTCAAAAATGAGTTAATGGTCAAGTGAAAAAATCATCCACCTACAAACTTATTCTCTCATAAATGTTTTATCCCTCACAGATGAGAAGTGGTGGGCATTTTCCTAAGGCCATTTAGGCCATTTTTAGGTGCAAAACAGGTTGAGTGGCTGCTTTGGCAGACTAATATTTTCTTGACCATAGACTTTTTTCCAAAACTGAGCCAATTGTCAAGGGAATAAATCATCCAGCTGCAAGTTGATGCTTTCAGAAATTTTATCCCTCACAAGTGAGAAATGTTGGGCATTTTCCCAAGGCCATTTTTAGGTGCAAAATAAGTTGAGTGTCTACTTTGGCAAGCCAATATTTTCTTGACCATAGACTTTCTATCAAAATTGAGCCAATGGTCAAGTGCATAAATCATCCACCTACAAGCTGATGCTTTCAGAAATTTTTTATCCCTCACAAGTGAGAAATGTTGTGCATTTTCCAAAGCCCACTTAAGCTTGTTTTTCAATACTTAGCCAATCTTGCCAATGGCGAGGATTTTTCTGGCAGGGTGAAAAACAAGCTGGATGGATATTTTGGCAGGAAAATATCTCCTTAACCAGAGACTTGTTTTGAAAAATGAGTCAATGGTCAACTGAAAAATCATCCACCTACAAACTTATTCTCTCATAATTTTTTTATCCCTCATGGGTGAGAAATGGTGGGCATTTTCCTAAGGCCATTTAGGCCAGTTCTAGGTGCAAAACAGGCTGAGTGGCTTCTTTGGTAGGCTAATATTTTCTCAACCATTGAATTTTTTTTCCAAAACTGAGCTGATGGTCAAGTGTATAAATCATCCACCTGCAAGCTGATGCTTTCAGAAAATTTTTATCCCTCACAGGTGAGAAATGTTGGGCATTTTCCCAAGGCCATTTAGGCCATTTTTAGGTGCAAAATAAGCTGAGTGGTTGCTTTGGAAGGCCAATATTTTCTTGAAATGGGGTCATGTTTTTCGTTATAGTAACACACGAGTGTTGCAGTAGCAACGATTTTCCATGGGAAAAATGTGCACATGTACTAGTGAATCTGTCCCATCAGTTAATCCAAAGGTCGGTCAGGGTAAGGTCTCACATAAGGTCTCAATCTGTCCCATCAGTTAATCCAAAGGTCGGTCAGGGTAATGTCTCATGTAAGGTCTCTAACTTGTAATGTCATATAAGCCTCTTTCAAGTACATTGATATTTAATTTCGACGCTTGTGGAGATTTCTTCCGATCTGTGTTCAGGTTTTTTGTTCATTTTCGCTCCTTTAAATCGGATCTGCCCTTGTTCCTTGCTGTTTTTTGAAAATGATGTCTAACTTAGCTCTGTCTTCAGCAGTTTCTCCCTCCACTAGCCCTCCTCATCATTTGGTTGTTGAAGTTTCAAAAAAGGGCAGGCATCGGATTCCCAACAGTGCTCTGCTTAGTCGTGGCGAGCTCCCATACGGGAAGCTTTGTTATAGTAGTTCTTCAGGGCTAGATCCTTGTTATAAAATGGTGAAAGGTAGTAATAACGACCTTGTTGGAAGGACTAGCATCAATGATGCATACAGTTGAAGACTGGAGAATTCGGCAGAAGCTGGAGGGAAAAAGTGACAAAGAGGACTTGGACTTATTGAAGAAGACAATAGAGGATACCATCGACCGCAAGTTCGCAAATAACAATGTCGAACTAATCGAACATATGCGAAGGCTCCTTGACAAACACCACAAAGCCACCTAAGCTCGAGATGCTGAGAGGATCCTAGTGACTTCGGTAGTTTCTGGGCAGTCCCCTCCAGCTGACAGGCCTTCTCCAGGGCCAAAATAAATGGAGATTGGCTGAGGGAACCACGCGGCCCACCCACCACGGTCTCTTGATATTTACTTTTCTGATTATTTTTACTTGTCTATTTTTAAATTTTCATTTTCTGTTAGTTTAGGGGAGGTAGGACTTTCCAAGGCCCTTCTGTTCTGTTCAGTAATATTTTCCAAGGCCCTTATGTTCTGTTCAGTAATATTTTCCAAGGCCCTTTTTGTCGAATTGCTGAGTAAAATCTATAATTGTAAACTTCAGTTTACACAATGGGTTACATATCAAACCCAGGTTCTAAGTCGGTGATTAATCGGTATCAAATATTTCATGTATATCTTTATGGCAATATAATTATCTCTCGTGTTTGTACAAATTTTTCCAGCAAGAATATGAAATTTGAGGTTTTTGTTTATTGAAAAAATGAATTCACATATAACACCATATGTTTGAGATCAAGTTTGGAATAACTTATGTAAGATTAAGAATGCTTTACTAGCAGATTATAATGCATGGAATTATATCATCATATTGCACAAATCATATTCATTTAGAATTATTCATAGTATTGAGTGTTAAGTAATATATGTGGGTTGGGTTTCGGTCTAGTGGTAAATTATTGAAAATTTACCACAAAT
The DNA here is from genome assembly GCA_027924585.1 of Larix kaempferi. NCBI lineage: Eukaryota > Viridiplantae > Streptophyta > Pinopsida > Pinales > Pinaceae > Larix > Larix kaempferi. The sequence goes on from BSBM01000510.1 coordinate 9,682,687, forward strand.
ACACCTAAGTTTGACTTAACACATTGCATGTTATTGAGGTTGTACCTAAAAATCCATAAAAAATACATTTTAGGGTTTCATTACCTCTCTCTGACCATAAAATTGTTTTTTAAAAGAAATGCGAAGATGGAGAGAGATTTAGATAAGAGGATAGCATAGAATTACTCATATCAAGAAAAGCTACTTTATAAGTAAAGGAATATTTTATCAAAATATTGCCCTAAAAATTCTAGATATATTAATGGATATAAGATTTGTGTATATTCCTCGAGCATTTAAATCTATTTCTAAAAATTCTATATATATTAATGGATATAAGATTTGTGTATATTCCTTGGGAATTTAAATCTATTTCTATAAGTAGTAAAACACTTTGGCCCTGCAAGTAGAACGCTCTGGTTAAACGTTTTCCAACTTCTTCCTTGTTGTAATTTGTAGGATTACTTATTTCTTCCACTTCTAACTTTGCTACAAAGGCTAAGAAGTAAAGCATGACTAGTTTCATAGTTTGCACATGAGATGTTGGTTCAAGAAGAAATCCCTTTGAAATCCAATTTGTAACAATTGGATACTTCTATTGAAATATTGCATTATGAATTCTCAATATTCAAATGACTATAAGACTAGTAACTATGTGTTGGGCTTGTGATTTGGTTTCTTAAGACTAGTGCAATATTATTTTATATTTTGTTAATTATAATGTTGTGATTTATTTGTTATTTGATTCTATAATATGTATGTTTGACTATTCAAATTTAAAGCACAGTACTAATTATATAATAAATTCATTATGGTTCTATAAGTAAATTAATCCTGAATTAATCTCCTAACTCTTAACTCTTAGATCAAACAATCAATATTCTAAGAACTGTTTGAAAAGAAAGAACACATAAAATTTGAAGATTTTAATGCCCCTCAAAGGGATTTCATTGATTACATAGTCCTATAACAACAATTATCCATCAAATAATTGCAAATTCAAAAGTTTAATACTTCAAGCATAGAAAAAGTCTGTATTTAAACAATTTTATAGCACCGTGTTGTAGTTAAGTGGATTGCACAGTTACCAGGATACATGATATATAGTAAACAAGCAAGTATATACTAGATAGGAACAAAAGATAAGTAATGGTGGCAGAGTCAACAAGTCTGCTATTACTCAGGATGAAGTACAATACAATAAAATGTCTCAGTGCCGCCTGTATCCAGCTCTCTAGCCTATATATATAGTTTACATGTGGTTACATAACAACCCGTAAGTTCACTAACCGACATAAATAACTGACTCGACATGTGGTGATCGATACGATGATTCGACATGTTCTCCGAAGTGGTAGAACGGAGGACCTAGTCGGGTGGCCGACCTAGGCTCCTCCAACATATCCCCCACGAACAATACCTTTCTCCATCCCAAAGAAATCAGAAAATAACTGGAGCTGGACGAACAGATGAACTTCACTGTGGTTTGTCTCATATCTAAGTGTAGATAGTTGATGAATATGAGTTGGTATCAGCTACTCCCTTGGCTAGAAATGGGTCGTCATGTCTAGAAACGTGTCCATGCGGGCAGAAGAAGATGACTGCATGGTCGGGTACTAAAACAACATTCGATAACTAATGCAAGCCTAACGTTGACGACCGCAGCAGTGCATGTTTTCTTAGAGAAGAAAGCTTCCAAGACTGCTAATCTTCCTACGTCCTCTCTTAGTTGCATACCAATCGGTTATTGAAAGAAGAGTGACGGAAAGAATATTGATGGAAATGTGATTGGTGCCAAGGAACATATTGACAAATCCATGTATTGGGACTTCGACAGTGCTCGAAATTCCCATATATCATGGTGTAGTGAGAATTTTCCAGGGATTTGATGTCGAAATGCTCATATATCACGAGGAGAACTGGGGATCAAACATAAGAATCAAGCATTTCTGATAAAACAACAAAGGACAGAGAACATAGGTAGTAAAGAAAAATGCCCTGGCTTTCCCGAAGATTTCAGTTTGCTACGATATGGGGCATGGTTAGCCTATATATAGTGAGTGGCCAGTGAGTTGATGGATTTACTTGGATGGGATGGATAGGGAATGATAATTATCACAGTATGGCGGGATGGTGGTCATAGACATAATTTGTAGCGACTGCAGATTTTGCTGCAGTAATCATACATGTATCACTCCAATTGATTCCTTGAAAATGGTTTGTACGCTGGCATGGCGATGATCCTGACGGTGCTAATGGTAAATGATGGCTTGTATCACTCGCGTGAAGAAAATAATCCCGTCATGCTTCAGTTGACATTATGTCTTGTCACGAACAATTGATTAGTGATGATGATAATTTAGTCGATGTATTGTTGGTCAGATTTGTGTCGGTTCGGTCGAGCATATTTGTTTTAGCATTCTCTTTGTTGGTTTGTTCCACTTCGTCACTAATATTTTTGGTGCTAATGTGAAGTAGATATTTGGATAAACAGAATTAAAATAATATGAGATGTGCTTTACATTATGTTCTCACATGAAAATGAATAAATGGTGAATACTCACAAGGATTTCACATCACCAATTTGCACGAACAAAGGAAGTGGTGGGTGGTTGTGAAATCTAAAACCACTCGCCACGTGTCGATATGGTTCCATTTCACTGGTTGAAAAAGTGGTAAAGGAAACCACCTTCTCGGGTTGCGAAACCGCTTTGGGGGGTTATAGAAGACAAAGTGCACAAACTAAACAGAACTTGTCATTTTGCGTTGAATTGTTTGGACGTGTTGCATGCGGTTGGAACACGACAGAGCAGACCTCTTTTCCAACTCATGTATTTCTAGGTAGGATTTCAAGACTCTTACAGATATTTCAAACACTTATTTAAATGGAAAATCAGACTTTGTTTGTACTGCAGTGTTCAAATTTGAACCCTTCACAGCCCTTCCAAAGGGTTCTATCCCTTCCTAGAAGTGTAAATTTAAAATTTCCCTTCAAAGAAAATTTAAAATTTGAATTTTACCCTTCCAATTAAGGACGACATAATTTATATAAACATTTCAAAAGAAGGGCAACATTTGAAATTAAGCATCCATATAAATGCCAATTTCTATGTTGAAATTTCTATGCTATAAAATTCAATTCGTCATTCAAAATATTAGAAATATCATAAATTATAATCACTCACTTACGTCACACACTCACTGCTCAGTTGTGCAAGATGGCAAGTGATGATTGATGACTACAAGGCACTAGCCACCGAGATTTGACTCTGACTCTCGAGTCACTTCAGGATGGGATATAAGGTGTGACAATGTGTCAACGACTATAGTTGTAACAACAGAGAACCACTACTATTCTACTACTAGGCCCAAAATGAAATTGAAAGTTTGTGCCTACTACCTATGTGAATTTTGTTACCAATGTCCACTCATTTTTCATCAAAATGAAATTCAAATCGCTAGTTTGATGAGTCCTCCTCTACAATACTTCATTTATTGCATGGATGTCACATACTCATGGCAACTCTAAAAAACACTCAATGGCATGCAACTACAAACTAGCCTAGATCCAAATCGTAGGCTCTATCAAGCGCCAAGAGGGATCAAATCTCCCGAGGTGCAAACCTATCCTCGAAAAGCTCCTTGAGTGCAATACCTGAGAAGAGGTTTGCATCTTGGGAGATTTGATTCCTCTTGGCGCTTGATAGAGCCTAGGATTTGGATCTAGGCTGGTTTCAGTCATGGGCGGTGACACAAAACTGAAGTTTGATCAGCATTGTAAGGAACACGTTAAGTTGAAAACACAGATACATTTACGAGAATTATCATAATGTAAGTAATAAGTATTAAGGATTGAGTAAATTGTTAAACTGGAAAATAGAGACAATTCACCTAACTTTTTTTCGATTCTCTTTTTGTTGATCTATGTTTTGTTTTGTTTGTTCTTTTCCTTCTTCTGTCATCATTTCGTACATTTTGATTTATTTGTTGTTCTACAAACTTTTTTTTTCGAGATTCTTTTTTTTGTTCTGCTTTTCGCTTCAAGTCATCTTCTCGTTCTTTTGATGTTATTTCTTCAGATGGTAAGGATATATTATCGTCAATTTTGATCTCCTTATCTCGGACCATATTAGTAATTGGATCTACTTGAAATTGGAACATGTCATTAACACATCGATCTCTGACCGTTACACGTTGACCATCTCCCACAGTTGGTTCTATTGGTATATGGGTTGAATATTCGCCTTATTGATCAACATTTTTGCCTTGTCGATTAACATTATCGCCTTGTCGTTCTACATTTTCTCCTTGTCATCCTACATTTGTTTTCTTTGTTCTTCCAATTGCTTCAACTTTCTCTCTCGATATGCTCTTTGTCATTCAATGTTTCATTTTCTTTGTTCTTCTCGTTCTTCTGCTGTCAATCCATCTAACTGTCTCTTTCGATATTTTTTTTGTTGATCTGCGTATCATTTTCTTCTTTCTTTCTTTTGATGTCATTTCGTCAAACTTTTTATTTCAATATTCTCTTTTTTGTTCTTCCTTTCGCTTCAAGTCTTCTTCTCGCTCTTCTGATGTCATTTCTTCAGATGGAACGGATATATTATTCTCAATTTTGATCTCCTTATCTAGGACCATATTAATAATTGGTATATGGGTTGAAGATACGCCTTGTCGATCTACATTTTCGCCTTGTCAAAAATGTCAACGATTAACATATACCCTGAAATTAATGCATATTTGTAATCAACAATGAAATCAATGCTTGACACTAAAATCTATGCAATATAAAAAAATAATACACTGAAATCTATACAAATGTAAATTTCAATATAGTTTAAAAATTCAATTTATTTTCCAAAAAAATAGGTGGTTTGGGAGGATCGAACCTTGGACCTCACACCCATTATCCCCACACCCTTTCCATTATCCCCACACCCTTGACACTGAAATCTATGCAATTTTAAAAAATAATACACTAAAATCTATGCAAGTGTAAAATTCAATATATTTTCCAAAAAAATAAGTGGTTTGGGAAGATCAAACCTTTGACCTCACACCCATTATCTCCACACCCTTACCACTATACCACAGGTAGACCATGACCTACCTATGACCACCACAATGTGTTACCAATAGGATACACCCAAGATGCATTAATTTTAGTGTAAAACTAAATATATATATTAAATCTAACTAAATTTAACATATATATTTACTTGTATATTATTAATTTGTTGGTAGTTAGTAGTTAAACTCAACCATTTTAATAACTTTTTCTTATGTAGTTTCGCTTCTTTATTGTTATATACATCCATAATGATCTCATTTGATTTTTTTTAATTTATATCTTATACCATACATGTTTATATTTCAATTAAATTTAATAACATTTTAATATAGAAGGATAATTAAAAACTACGACTTTTGATTGATTGACTAAGTTACCACTCAAAAGAACTATTTTAGAAATATATAATTGAAGAATTAAAAACACTTTATCTATAAATTTACTATTGATTTTTTTATTTGGAGAGTTATTTTTTATCATAACATTGCAATTTTGAAAAAAACATTTTAACCAATAAAATAAAATTATTTAAGATATTGTTTGGTATGTTATTCTCCACATTCACTAACAATGTCATGAAGTACCATGATAACTTCAAACATCTAAAAATAGCGTTCACCAAGCACTCAAATATGCAGATCGCAATATTAGTTGTTGAATTTTTGAATTTTCCTGTCTGAATTGCAGATTGTGATGATCAATGAATACCCACATCGGAGAAGTTTATCCATGGGATGCTATTGCATTAGGGTTTGAATGTCCATGTGTTCTCTTGCAAATGACTACCATAGTTACACACAGTGAGAAAAAAATGTAGGTAAATTTGCATATAATGGAGCCCAAAATGTTGAGTTGTGAGTTAACATAATCCATATATGGAGATCTCATTGTGCAGGTGTGAGGGGAGGAGGAGGATGGAGGGGAGGGGAGAGAATGGTCCAGGCGTGAGGGGAGGAGGATGGCGACGGGAGGGAAGGAGGCAGCGTGGAGGGGACACGAGGGGATGGATGGGGAGCTGTGCAGCGAGGGTGGACGGCGGGAGGGAGGGAGGACGCGAGGGATGGAGGGAGCTGCGATGGCGGGAGGGTGGACGACGGGAGGGAGGGAGGGAGCTCTGATGGCGGGAGGGAGGGAGGGAGGGAGGGAGGGAGGACGCGAGGGGATGGATGGAGGGAGCTGCACAGCGAGGGAGGAGGCAGCGTGGAGGGAAGGAGGGAGGGAGGAGACAGCGTGGAGGGAGGGCGGAGGAGGCAGCGTGGAGGGAGGGCGGAGGGGAGGAGGACGGCGGGAGGATGGGGAGGTCTATGAATGGAGGATGGACGAAGGAGGTGAAGGAGAATATGGCAGTTTTCATTTGTTTTCAAATTTTTTTTATGTTGTGTTTTGTTTATATAGGCTTTGATTTCAAAAGTCTTTTTCAATCGAAAATACACATCCTTTTTTAATGGGTGACAAAATATTAATTAGTTTTTATTGTTTACGTTTTATTAGGTGTAACACAACATGTAATGCTACATACACGTTACAAGATCTCCCTCATATTATCATTTTTTACTTTTTACGTTTTATTAGGTGTAACGCTACATGTAACTAGACACATACATGTTACAAGATCTCCCTCATATTATCATTTTTTACTTTTTACGTTTTATTAGGTGTCCCATTACATGTAACGAGACACATACACATTACAAGATCTCCCTCGTATTATCATTTTTTACATTTTACGTTTTATTAGGTGTCTCGTTACATGTAACGGGACACATACACGTTGCAATATCTCCCTCATATTATCATTTTTTACTTTTTACATTTTATTAGGTGTCCCGTTACATGTAACGGGACACATACATGTTACAATATCTCCCTCATATTATCATTTTTTACTTTTTACGTTTTATTAGGTGTCCCATTACATGTAACAGGACACATACACGTTACAAGATCTCCCTCATACTGGGTTGTAGAGCGACTCTCGGTGCAATAATGGCATGTGGCTAGGAGAAAAAAACATGTAGAGATTGATTTATGCAATGATATAGAGAAGTGCACCGGGAACATGATATGGAGAAACAATGAGTTAGAAAAAACATTTGGACCAAAGCACCACAATGGTTGATTAATAAAAAAGGGATCAAGAACAGTCTCAATTTGATCGCAGAATGATCGTGATGTAATCTCTCTCCATCCTTCCAAACATATGTGGTTTCTCACTACATTTGTCTTCGATGCTCACCACCAAAATACATATAAAAATTATATGCATTTACATCCTCTTATCTTTAAATCCTCATCGCATAGTCATAACTAAGGATTATTCTCACCACATTTGTCTTTGGCACTCACCACCAAAATACATATAAAAATTACATGTCCTTACATCCTTTTCTCTCTAAATCCCTATCTCATGGTCATAACTAAGGATTATCATGCATGCACATGATCCTCACTTGATAATATCAATTGGGTCAGAGCGTAGAGACAACCATAAAATATCAAATGTGTCAAAATGCAAAGAGTAAGAAACAACTATAAGTAAGTTTTATATTAAATTTACCATATATGTATTTAATTGACACTATCAACCAAGATTGTACATGTTGCATTGTTGTGATATTCTTATCACTCCTCACCAATGTGATTGTAAGGCACTCTTTGAAGGCGAAGTCCACAATTTTAAGTCTTCTTCCTCATTTGGCTCATGCCTTTTGGTAAGACAATAAGGAGGGTAGTAGCATGAACATTGAAGATGGTTTCAACATAGAGGTAGATACATTAATTATTTTCATTAAATAACTTAAATTTCATGCTAGTTATTACGAATTTGTCAAATCGTGGATTGGTACAAAACAAAACAAATTTTAGAGCTTCGAGTTCTTAATCACTCACATATAGAATTTTCTGAAATCTAACCATTAACAAACTTCTTTTGGTGTTTTGGATTAATTTAAAAGGAAGATTGGCGAGACGCAAACATGCAATGAGTTGCAAGGTCTAGTTGACTTAGTCTTGATTCCATTTACCCTCCATCCCATACCTATATGCTGTCTCGGCAAGTGTTGAACAAAACAATTTGATGCCCTATCCCCTCTGATGCTAGCATTGCTAACTTGCTTGCTATGGAATATTTTTTTTAATGTTTTTTGAGATATGCACTATTTTTTCTTAGGCCCCTAGTGCCCATGATTCCTACATCTCTCAGTCTTGAATGGATGTCCTCTCTTCAATTTGAATTATGTTTTTGATTGGTTTTATATGTATTTTTTGGTTGTAGGTTTATTATAGCCTCGCTTTGCTTAGTGGCTTCATTTTGTACATAATTAATATTAAGTAATTTTCTCATGGCTCTAGTTTTATTTTAAGACTATATCTAGTTACAATGTCCTATACTATCCATAAGATCATGTGGATGCCCCAATATGCTTATTGCATAGTCTAAGTAATTTTTATGTATAGTGAAATGTCTCCAACTCGAAAAAACACAACATAATAGTTGTTATTTTAATGAATTGTAAAATTAATGTTACATATAAGACAAATTAATGTGTTCAAATTAGGTTTTATTGAAAATATATCATTTCAAGTAATTATTAAGGAGTCCTTATTTGTTCATGATTATAAGGAATTGGATGGGATATATTTGTTTTATACATTTTTGGGGGGAAGAGTTTAGTTAATTTATACTTGTCAATTGAAGTACAATTAGCTCCAAGAACAAACGCCTTTCCGATTGAAATTAATACCCACCCCTCAAATTTGATAACTGGTGTATAGTATTTCACACTCTAAAGAGAAATTAATGGAGTTTAAGTAGTAGGGAAAGGATGTATTTAATTTTTTTGGTTCTTTTCATGATTGGGCTTCATGATTGCATGCAGGGGCTTCATGATTGCACGCAGGGGCTTCAAATGCACAGAGGGGCTTCAAATGACCAAGGGCTAAGATGGAAAATGCACTAAACAATTGAACAAATCACACCAAAAGTTGCAAACATGTAAACCCATGGCGGAATAATGATGCAGACCCACCCAGAAGCAAATCGATGGTGGAAAGGGGTTTCGGTGCTAGAAAGTGAACGGTGGTTAAACTTGGAAAGGTGGAGTGGAAATTAAACCGCTTACCATGTGGCAATCATTGGTGGAGTTGGCTATGAAAAGAGGTAAAATTTAAACCACCTATCACAAGTTTCAAAACCACCTAAGCATATGTTATATAAAAGGTTTGTTCGAATTTTGAAAAAAATCATTTGTTGATTATTGCTTGGATGAAAAGAAGTCGCGGGAAACACGTCACTTGTCTTTGTCAACAAGAACAGAAGTCAACAAGCTCACCTCACAAGTAGCTCAAAACCCTCACTTTTCAGAGTTTGTTTCCCAGATGGAGAAAATTGAAGACCTTGTTCTGTTCAATGAAATTTTAGATGAAAACGAGGAGCTTGTAGTTGACAGGGAAAGGGGTATTTTCAACCCTGTTTTATCTGTGTGTAGTATTTTGCAATCTAAAGAGAAATTAATGGAGTTTAAGTCATCGAGAAAGGATGTATTTAATGTTTTTGGTTCTTTTCTATATTATTTGTGTGTCGAATAGAACCTACACTTCCCCTAATTTGTTGGTTGGTGTGCGGTGAATTATTCACAGGATGAAAGGGTAATTATTAATGTAAATACAACCAAAATTCTATGCCGAGTCAATGCGCCAACTATCCGTGAGGTTCTAGGTTTACCTGAAACATTTCCTGAAAGCCCTGAGTCGTTTAACGAAGAAAAGAAATCCATATGTTTATATTGAAATGGTACCACTTTAGATGGTCCAAAAGTCATTAGCTTTACCTTTTTTAGGAGTTACCATCTATAATTCTGACATAACACACTATTTTCCAGAAAATCTGAATTTGGTGGTAGATTTGCATCAACCCATTATATGCATCTTAAACCGAACTTCTGACACATATCAGCCACTCCACTATGTCTCTTCATTTATGGAATATTTTCTTTGAGACCGTGGTAGTTTTACAAAATATGCTTCATAAACATATTCAACAGGATCCATATCCCTAATAGATATGTGTGACAATGATGTTGTTTTCCTTTGTTTGTGGGCCAAATTTTTAAATGCAGGGTTTCTTTTTATGAACTAATTTATTATTATGGGCTCCATATTCCGTCACCAGGTGGGAGGTTGGCACCCAAGGGTGGTTCTGGTGGATCCTAAAAAACATCCCCAACCGCAACAATTTTAATAATAAAATATTTATTTGGACAGAGTCGTAGGCATAGTGTCCATCTGAGTTCAAGAACTCGTTTTTTGCTGTAGTAAAATTGATGCTTTAATAAACTACCTCCCTAAAATAGGTTTACCATAAATAAAAACACCTCCTAACCTCCCTCTCACCTCCTAATGGCACAATTAAACTTAATCTTGAAGCTCATTTTATCCCTTACATAATAAAATAGCTCCAATGGATGGCTTACACTAAACCCTAGCGCTAGAGGCTCTGAGGCTAATATCATAAGCAAAATATTTTAAGAATTGAATCATAAAGCAAAATATTACTATTTACCATCACATTCATAGACTTCCTTTGGATGAATCTTTTACTTACCGATGTCCATTTTTTTTTTATCTTCGGCTTCCAAGCGCTCAATCTCTTGGATTTTGTGACTCACTTTGTCTTTTGTCAGGATTTCCGCACCACAGTGGTTTCATCTTCTTCACTATCATCATCATATTCATCATCGTCTATGGTGGAACTCCAATCTAGTTCAAAATATTCATCGCCACTTGGTGATATTTTAACACTATTATTGCATGATTTCTTGGTTTTTCCCTCGATGTTTGTGCTCCTCCATTGGATTTAGTATAACTTAAATTCATATGTTTATATTGAATTGGTACCATTAATATCCTTAATATTCATTTATAAAATATTTAAACTAATTTTAGAAATCAAATGCACCACGTGTCACAATATAAGCATTCCACATGTCACCCTGGAAACTAGATATCGACATTTTAACAACAAAATTTATAGAAATTTTGCTTCAAAGAGTTTGTTGGCAAGTCGAAATTTTGATAGAGAAAGAGAGGTCTCTATTTCCTCAATTTGTTGTATTTTGGGGTGTTGGAAGTAGATGCTGAGGAGAAAGAGAGTATGCTCCTTCCTCCAGGGATATTTTTTAGGAGTAGAGAAAGTAGATATCGGCACTCTTAACACAAATTTCATAGGAAGTACATTGCTTCACACAGTTTGTTGCCAAGTCGAAATATTCTCAGAGAAAGAGCGGCTGCTCTTTATTCAAATTGTTCTATTTTTACAATTCCCTCATAAATGAAGGGGTGGCCGACCCTTCTTCTGCCCAGTATTATTTTTCATAATAGTTTTAGATTGCAAGAAGGGTCGGTCAATCCTTCTTGTGTTTTTCATTCTGGATATAGTTGAATTGTTGGATATAGGTGTTCACAATTATATACTAAACGAAGGGGCGGCCAATCCTTCTTGTCAGAAAACGGAAGTCGGGACAAACATTTTTTATATGTTATAACTTAGCTGATGTCCAGGTCCCTACTATTTGCAACGGAAGTTGAAAGTTGGAAATTGTCGACCTAGCCTTCGTAGATTAAATATTTTTACATTTCTCTCGTAAATGAAGGGTTGAATGACCCTTCTTGTGCTCAGTATTCTTCCAGTGTTCACCATTTTGGATATACATGAATTGACGAGCTAGCCTTCATAGGTTGAATATTTTTACAATTCCCTCATAAATGAAGGGGTGACCAACCCTTCTTCTTCCCAGTATTATTTTCATAATAGTTTTGGACTGCAAGAAGGTTCGGTCGATCCTTCTAGTGTTCACCATTATGGATATAGAGAATTGTTGGATATAGGTGTTCACAATTATCTACTAAAGGAAGGGGCATCTGATCCTTCTTTTTGGAAAACAAAATTCAAGACAAACATTTCTTATATGTTATAACTTAGCTAACGTCCAAGTTCCTACTATTTATAGCGAAATTCGGAAGTCGGGAATTGTCGACTTAGCCCTCATAGATTAAATCTTTTTACATATATCTCATAAATGAAGGTTCGGTCGACCCTTCTTGTGCTCAATATTCTTCCAGTGTTCACCATTTTGGATATACATGAATTGACGGGCTAGCCTCCATAGGTTGAATAATTTTACAATTCCCTCATAAATGAAGGGGCGTCCGTCCCTACTTCTGCCCAGTATTCTTTTCATAATAGTTCTACACTGCAAGAAGGGTCGGTCGATCCTTCTTGTGTTCACCATTATGGATAAGGGGAATTTTTGGATATAGGTGTTCACAATTATATACTAAATGAAGGGGCGGATGATCCTTCTTGTCAGAAAACGTAAGTCGAGACAAATATTTTTTATTTGTAATAACTTAGTTGATGTCCGAACCCCTACTATTTACAGCGGAAGTCGGAATTCGGGCATTTTTGGCCTAGACTTCGCAGATTAAATAATTTTACATTTCTCTCCTAAATGAAGGGTCAGTAGACCCTTCTTGTGCTCAGTATTCTTCCAGTGTTGACAATTTTGGATATACATGAACTAACAGCCTAGCCTTGGTAGGTTGAATATTTTTACAATTCCCTCATAAATGAAGGGGTAGCCAACCCTTCTTCTACCTAGTATTATTTTCATAATAGTTCTAGACTGCAAGAAGGGTTGGTCGATCCTTCTTGTGTTTTCCATTTTGGATATAGATAATTTATGGATATAGGTTTTGAAATTATCTACTAAAAAAAGGGCGGTTGATCCTTCTTATAGAAAAATGGAAATGTTGACACAGATCTGTCGACAGGGGTTCACTCCACAGAATTATCAACAAAGCTCGACACAGCCTATGATAGATATCGGCCCAGAAAGGGTTTATCCTTTCCAGCAACACTCGCAAAGCGAGTGAGGTCTCACCCGAGATACCTAAGGGGGATATAGGAACCAAGTTTCTGCAAGTATAAGAGGACATGCATCATTATCATTCAATTGTAGTGAAGCTCAGATATCGACATAATTATCATTCGCATCAAAACACCATTATCGTATAATAGACATACTAATCATATCTAGGAAGTAATGAATTATATAAACATATCTAACTGATCGGAGATACCTATAATAACTGCAACATTGCTAATTCATTCATAAAAAACAATTAACTATACTGTGACAACACACATTCAATCATACTGCGACATAGTACATCGACATTTTCCCTCACTTCTGCTTTGATCATTGTGCAGTATTCAACCTCCTGCTCTGTCGGATGTTCGCTTCGTGTGTGTTGCACCTTCACTAATTTTTCCTTTATCTGATTCAATACTAGCATATATTCAACTGCTAGCTGCTCCGCTTTCGACTGCAACTCATCCAACTGCGTTGTTCTTCTCTGTTTCCTCGTCCATGCCTTGTTGACTCAATGTTGCAATTCCTTCAGTTCTGTCACTCTGGCCATCTGTGCCATTAGGGGCATCGCCTTTAGCAATCCCCATTATGGGAATTTCCATTATGGGAATCTCCTTTAGCGATCCACATTATGGTCATTGATTTCTTCGCTCACCCCTATTGACATAGATCTGTCGACAGGGGTTCACTTCGCACTATTGTCAATAAACCTTGACACAACTACCATGGATATCGGCCCTGAAAGGTTTTATCCTTCCCAGAAACACCCGCAGAGCGAGTGAGGCCTCACGCAATATACCTAAGGGTGCTGCAGGAACCACGTTTCTGTAGATTACAGAGGACATGCATCATTCACATTCAATCACAATGTAACTTGAAGATTGAAATAATCAACATTCCCATCAGAACATAAACATCGCACTCTTGCCATATTAATTAGATCTATTCAATAGCAGTTTATTAACCAAAAAAACATATCGTGTATTTATCCATACAACATATCGAACCCTACTGCAACACAAATTCAGTCATACGGCAACAGTTTAGACAGAGGAAAAGACATAAACAACATAATTCTTCTCATTATTCATCATCTCGCCTTATACATCACAGAATCCATCCAGAGAGCCAACACAAATTCAAAACAATATAGAAGCTGTGAACCTGAGATCAGATCTCAAGATAAAATATAGATCAAGATATGATTCTTCCTCACCAAAAATTATGCCCTTAGGATTACAATTCTACTCCTATTTATAGGCTCACTTGGCCATTACAACTTGGTCCAATGACCCATTAACTAACTAATTACTTAACCAATTGTTCTGCATTATTGGCTCTATTGCACTTCATGACCAATCCTTTTCCCATGTTGATGACCCTTTCATCTCTGATTGTACCAAACTTATATGCTTTAGAACTGTTCCAACAGGCCCCCAACAAAAACTTGTGGCTCTCCCTCGAGCCACCTCAGCTAGATGTTGCTGGTGCATTCACCTACATTCTGAATTCGTCGTATGTTGCCTTAATCCGGTTGACCGCTTCCTTATCCATTTCTTTCAGTGTTGCGTAGTCTTCCACTTATTGTTCCATTGGCTTATCACCACCTATCTACTGTGCCTTCTCCATATTTTCCTTAATCCATGTTATTCCATACAACGCTTCAACAACCAACCTCTCATCTTTCGTTTGTAGTTCATCCAAGTGGGTCGTTATTCTTTGTTGACTTGCTCGCGCCTTGTTGACATGATGTTGTAACTCTTTCAATTCTTTGGCCTTTGTAATTTGTGCCAATAGGGACATCTCCTTAAGCAATCCCCTCAGTGCCTCTAGATGTGCTTCTGCCTCGCCGAGTTGCACGTTTAGTTGGTGCAACTGCTCATCTTGGACAAGACTTATCCAAAATTGCGTCATATCTTCTGCGATGCTCTAAGCTTCTTTCTCTAATTCCATGATTTCTGTTACAACTTCCTCAATGGCACTCTTCCTTCCCTCTACTTGCTCTGGCGGTGTGCTCGGCACTGACCTTGTCTACAGTTACTTATTCTCTTTTTAGAGTTCCATGATGACTGCACCCAACCTCAATACATTTTCTTCCATAAGCATATCTTTGCCTATCTCTGGTGCGTCTTTACATGCCATTGAAATCGCATGTTCCAATTTTTTTTGTCCTCTACCACGTGTTCCCTTTCACTCATTACTGCTTCTTTCTCTCCGCGGAACCGTTCAATCTCCACTTCAATGCTTCGCACCTGCCTCTTGTAGTTGACCATATGATCATGTGTTGAAGCTTCATGGTCATTGATCTCTTTGCTTACTACTGTGTGATTGTGATGCAACATGAACATCGACAGCGTGTTCATGTCTATGCTGATCAAATCTCTCCCTCACAGCGTGGCATCCAAATATTCATCTCCTATCGCGATTGCAATGGGTAATATTTGCACAATCCACCACTAAGTGTCAATATCCACATTGACCCTCCTTACCTCTGATGTACTCAGCCCCACTTTCCCTTGTGGTAGCCTTGTTTTTACGACTGCATTTCTTAGCATCTGCAATAGCTTCAATACTTGATGGAAATATTCAATCGCATGTTGCATGACTTTCGCACGGTTCTCCTCTGCCATAGTCATTATCTTCTCCAGTAACTTGTTCATTTGTTCATTGGTAAGACCGACATTAGTGCTCCCCTCACCTTTCTCCATCTTATTCTTTGTTCTTTCTTTTGCTGGAGTGGTTGATGATGCTCCATCGTTTCTTGTGGTGCGAGATTGTTTATCAGCACCATACTCTTCGTCGTCTGAATCTTTTGTTTCTTCTTGGGATTTTGATATGTCTGATGGATGCCCATCCTCTGGGTCCGACAAATGATCCTCATTCACTGTAACTTTCCATTCTTTCGGCCTTTCTTCCACAATGGAATCTAGTTCCGCTTCACTCAGCTTATATTGCATCGCGAGCCACTTATTTTGCGGGTCTATGCACACTTGAATGAATATTGCTTGCGATTCCATAGAAAGCCTTTCGATTCTCCTATGCTTCTTTGCTACCTCTTCTGTTAGCCATAGAATATTCACCGCTTCTGTTCGCAGCTCTTCTAGGTAAATATAAAATTGAATTTTATTGCCTATTTTCCTCTCCTTGTCGTTTAACGCCCACAAATTCTTATATCGTTCCCATCAGCACACTTTGGTTGCTTCTATCTCCATACCCTAGTACTGCGGTGGCTCCATCCATGCAACTAGCGCAATTAATAAAAAATCCATGAGTATGTGAATGGATTACCTTTTTCCTGGGCTTCTACCGCATCCTCCATTAGCCCATTTAACAAAAATAGCGACTAGTTCATTTGAACTTCAACCGCACACTGTTCCGCCGATGCAATCACCCCTGATCTACACTGATTAGGGAGATTCTTACTTACAATCTTGATTTCCAGCAACTTCAATGCGATCTTAACGGCTTGATCGTTGATCATGTCCATCAAGTATCCTCAGGTGTTTTTCTCCACCCCATACTTGGTATTCATCTTCGTAGCTAACTTATTATCATTGTCCTTCCCTTGGAAGTATTGTGAATGGTCGTATTGCGAATGGTCGACCCCGGCCTTGGGTAATCTGGTGGTCTACGATATAAGCTCTATGGTGATCGAAATCTTCGTATCAACCATAAGTATCCACCGTGAAAGAAAACCAATAGTTTCTCTATACATGCATTCACTTCTGTTGATCTCCCAAAATGTAGCATGTGAATTATTGATAGGATCCTTGATCACTTCAAGCCCAACGCCCACTGCATTGGCTCCCTCATGATTGGACCTCCATCTCGATGCGTTTTCTCCATGTATGTGCATTGTGTGCATTCTGGATATGCCAAAATATCATGGTCATTGTACTGCAGGTTTTGCAGTCACTGCAATATATCTCCTGTGGTATGGATACCCTCCAGTGTCACTGGCTCCTTGATAGTGTACTTGGAATTCTTACCCAGTCTTACTATTGGTGCCCCTTCCTTTCGTGGTGGCACATACCCTGGAATATCTACAACTGTCGTACCTTTTTTTCTTCCCCTTGCTTCTATCGTTTCTTATTCTACGGCCCTTGATGTCCCTGCTTCTTCTCCTGCAGTTGCGGCCCTTGCCGAGGAACGGGTGGTCTTCGTTCTTCTTTGCCTGCTTCTTCTCCTGCAGTTGCGGCCCTTGCTGAGGCACGGGTGGTCTTCGTTCTTCTTTCTTAACTTGTCGGTCGGCTGGCACTTTTCTTCTTCCTAAATATCCGCATTGGTATGGATGCAATTTCTAGTTTTTCTTCAACAATGGTCGCCCTTTCCTTGGGTTGTTCTTGCGTGCTCGTGTTGGAGATTACATGTGCCATTGCAAATTTCTAACTTCGCTTCTGTTAGTATTCATTTGAATCTTCTTCCACAATTCTCACAATACACAATGGGTCGAACTGTTCATCTTTGCATGTTTTTATAGGTTTGGTTTCCCTCTCTCCGTCCATCAAGTCAATTTCAGACAATAATTTCCAAATCCTTCGTCAATTTACTGAATCTTTCTCCCTCTTTGGCCATTAAAGTTGCCTTCATCCACTTGCGTCATCGTGCACCACACCTTAACTGTTGCACCCAAATCCAACATCGATTTACCCAATCCTTCCTCGATTTACCCAAATCAACGCAATGATGCGACATTAAATCCATATGCTTATATTGAAATGGTACCACTTTAGATGGTGCAAAAGTCATTAGATTTACATTTTTTTAGGATTTACCATCTATAATTCTGACAGAACACACTATTTCCAAAAAATATGAATTTGGAGGGAGATTTGTATCGACCCATGAATCAGGGATAAAAATTGAAGTTTTCATTGCTCGTCAAGAGCTTTCTAGCTCGTCATATAAGAGTAAAATTGTTGGAATGCCTTACTTGCTTCTCAATAAATATACTCAGAACCTTATCTCTCTCTTGTAGCATGTCGAAAATTTCTAGTTATCTAGAACTTGCCTTTAAGAATTAAAATAATAGCTTGGAAGTATATGGATATTAAATTAATAAATACTTTAATACAGCTGACCAATTCTTTTTGATACAAGATCACTCTTTCTATTATTTAAGAAACCTTTATGTCCAATTGCGACATAGACAAAGGTTTTCTAATTTCTCTTTACATACGGTTACATAACGACCCGTCGGTTCACTAACCGACATGACTAACTGACTCGGCATGGGGTGGTCGACACAACGGTTCGACATGTTCTCTGAAGCGGTCGAACGGAGGACATAGTCGGGTAGAAGACTAGAATCCTCCAACATATCCCCCACGAACAAGATCTGTCTTTGTCCTGAAGAAATAAAAAAATAACTGGAGCTGGATAAACTGATGAAATTCACCGCGGCTTGTCTTGTAACTATGTGTAGACAGTTGATGACTCTAAGATGGTATCATCCACTATCGTGGCTGGAAATGGGTCCTCAAGTCTAGTAGTGTTTCCATGTTGGTAGAAGAAGCTAACAACATGTTCTTGTACCAAACAGCTTTGGACAACCAGCTACTATCGTGGCTGTAAATGGGTTCTCGAGTCTAGGATATGGTAAATGAAAGCTGTCAACATGGCTATTCTTGGACGACTGCTACAAGGCTAACGTTGACGACAGTGGAAACTCATTTTGTTTTATAGAAGGAAGTGTCCAAGAAAATAAGTACATGGACCACTAATCTTCTCACATCCGCTCCAACTTGTACACCAATCATTTAGTGAAAGAAGAATGATGAAAACATGATTCGTGGTAAGGAACATTTTTTTATTTTTTCTTCACTTGGAAGCTACTGAGTCACATTAGAGACAAATCCTGGTCTTGGGGATTCAAGAGTGCTCGAAATACCCATATATCATGGTGTGGTGAGTATTTGTCAGGGAAATGATGTCGAAATGCTCATATATCACGAAGAGAACTGGGGAGTGACCATAAAAATCAAGTATTTATGAGAAAACAACAAAGAAAAGGGAATAGAGGCGGTAACGAAGAGTGCCATGAGTTCCCAAAGATTTCATTTTGCTGCAATATGGGGTATGGTTTAGCCTATATATAGTGAGTGGCCAGTGAATTGGTGAATTGAACGGGATGGGACAGATGGGGAACGATAATTATCACAGTATGGCGTGATAGTGGTCATAGATATCAATTGTAGCGATTGTAGATTTTGTTGGAGTAATTGTACATGTATCACTCCAATCGATGCCTTGAGAAATGATTGTATGTTGACATGGCGATGGTTTATACGATGAAATTCTGAAATGGCAATTATCCTGACGATGGTAATAGTGAATGATGGTTTGTACCACTTCTGTGAAGAAAATAATCTCATCATGCTTAGTCGACATTATGTCTTGTCACAAACAAGTGATAGTGATGATGATGATTCAGTCCTAACAATTTCAAAACTACCCAGATCGCCGAAATTGCGATCTGAGCACTCCAAATTGCGATTTTGGCAAGAATTGCTACGCCGAATTCCGGTGAGTCGAAGGCATTTTAGTTAGCCCTTATACAGAAATGATTTTTGTTTTGCCATGCTTAAAAATACTGATACGAAGTGCACACTAAAGTATATGGTATAACAATTAGACTAATATATATATATATATCTTCCACCGCCAGTACTTGCACGAATGATGCTCATTATATATAGTTTGATTAAAAATATAAATTGCCAATAAATATAACTCGTTGATACAATAACCATCTGATCGCCTTCTAGATTTCTACTTCTGGAAAAAAGAATATATTGAAGGAAACATAGGATCACACCTAGTTGCATGGGTAATTACCATCAATTATAAGAAGATACCAGCTTTTATAATATCTTGTGTAGGTGGTTTCAGGATCACGAGAAGTGGTTTTCCATTACAATTTTTCATTCAGCGAAACGATCCTCGACTCGAAACGTGGTAAGCGATAAAAATTCCACTACCGCTTACCCTTTTCATTCTCCGTGCTAGTTGAAAGTGCAAAAACAACATCAACCATATATATTTTATTCTGTCACTCATCCACCGTACATTGCTTCCCGACTTTAACGCGTACCAAAGGTCATTTTTCCAAAGTTTCCAACATTATAGAACATGCACCTTTGCCTAGTGTAATTTTTTAATTAAAACCCTTCATGCTCAAAGGGTGGTATGAATATATAACCTTCAACCTGAAATTAAGTTCATCCCTTCAAATTTGATCTGTAATATTCATTTATAGAATCTTTAGACTAATCTTAAAAATCAAATATGACACATGTTAGAATCTGAGCGCTCCATGTGTCACCCTGGGAAATTAGATATCGACATTTTAACAACAATATTTATAGAAATTTTGCTTCAAAGAGTTTGTTGGCAAGTCAAAATTTTGTCAAAGAAAGAGAGGTTGTTCTTTCCTAAGGTTGTTATATTTTGGGGTGTTAGAAGTAGTTGCTGAGGAGAAAGAGCATCCGCTCCTTCCTCCAAGGATGTTTTTTAGGAGTGGGGAAAGTAGATATCGACACTCTAAACAAAAATTTCATATGAACATTGCTTCGCACTGTTTGTTGGCAAGTGAAACTATTCTCAAAGAAAGAGTAACCGCTCTTTCTTCAAGTTGTTCTATTTTTACAATTCCCTCATAAATGAAGGGGTGACCGACCCTTCTTCTTCCTAGTATTCTTTTCATAATAGTTTTTTAATGCAATAAGGGTCAGTCGATCCTTCTTGTGTTTTCCATTCTGGATATAGGTGAATTGATGGATATAGGTGTTCACAATTATCTACTAAATGAAGGGGTGGCCTATCGTTCTTGTCGGAAAACGGAATTTGGGACAATCATTTTGTATATGTTACAACTTAGTTGATGTTCGGGTCCCTACTATTTACAACGGAAGTCGGAAGTCGGGAATTGTTGGCCTTTCCTTCTTAGATTAAATATTTTTACATTTCTCTCGTAAATGAAGGCTCGGCTGACCCTTCCTCCAGGGATTTTTTTTAGGAGTGGTTAAAGTAGATATCGACACTCTAAACACAAATTTCATAAGAACATTGCTTCGCACAGTTTTCTTTCAAGTGGAAATGTTCTCAGAGAAAGAGTGGTCTCTCTTTCATCAAGTTGTTCTATTTTTACAATTCCCTCATAAATGAAGGGGCAATCGGCCCTTCTTCTTCCCAGTATTATTTTCATAATAGTTTTATACTGCAAGAAGGGTCGTTCAGTCCTTCTTGTGTTTTCCTTTCTGGATATAGGTAAATTGTTGGATATAGGTGTTCACAATTATCTACTAAGCAAAGGGGTGGCCGATCCTTCTTGTCAGAAAACGAAAGTCAGGACAAATACTTTTTATATGTCATAACTTAGTTGATGTTTGGGTCCCTACTATTTACAGAGTAAGTCGGAAGTCGAGAATTGTCGGATAGCCTTCGTAGATTAAATATTTTTACATTTATCTCATAAATGAAGGCTCGACCGACCCTTCTTGTGATCAATATTCTTCCAGTGTTCACCATTTTGGATATACATGAATTGACGGGCTAGCCTCTGTAAGTTGAATATTTTTACAATTCCCTCATAAATGAAGGGGTGACCAACCCTTCTTCTTCCCAGTATTCTTTTCATAATAGTTCTAGACCGCAAGAAGGGTCGGTCGATCATTCCTGCATTCGCCATTATAGATATAGGGAATTGATGGATATATGTGTTCACAATTATCTACTAAACGAAAGGAGACTGATCCTTCTTGACAGAAAATGGAATTTGAGACAAAAAAAATTTATATGTTATAACTTAGCTTATGTTTGGATCTCTACTATTTACAACGGAAGTCGGAAGTCGGGAATTGTCAGCCTAGCCTTCATAGATTAAATATTTTTACATTTATCTCGTAAATGAAGGGTCGGTCCACCCTTCTTGTTCTCAATATTCTTATAGTGTCTACCATTTTGGATATATATGAATTGACGACATAGCCTTCGTAGGTTGAATATATTTACAATTCCCTCATAAATGAAGGGGCGGTCGACCCTTCTTCTGCCCAATATTCTTTTCATAATAGTTCTAGACTGCAAGAATAGTCGGTTGATCCTTCATGTGTTCGCCATTCTAGATATAGGGAATTGTTGGATATAGGTGTTCACAATTATCTACTAAACGAAGGGGTGGCCAATACTTCTTCTCAAAAAGTGAAAGTCGGGACAAACATTTTTTATATGTTATAACTTAGCTTATGTCTAGATCACTACCATTTATAGCGGAAGTTAGAAGTCGGTAATTGTCGGCCTAGCCTTCGTAGATTTAATATTTTTAATCTCTATCATAAATGAGTGGTCGGTCGACCCTTCTTGTGCTCAATATTCTTCCAGTGTTCACCATTTTTCATATACATGAACTGACGGCATAGCCTTCATAGATTGAATATTTTACAATTCCCTCATAAATGAAGGGGCGGTCGACCCTTCTTGTTCCCAGTATTATGTTCATAATATTTCTAGACTGCAAGAAGGGTCGGTCGAACATTCTTGTGATCAGTATTCTTTCAGTGTTCACCATTTTGGATATACATGAATTGATGGCCTAGCCTTCATAGGTTGAATATTTTTACAATTCCCTCATAAATGAAGGGGTGGCCAACCCTTCTTCTGCTAAGTAATATTTTCATAATAGTTATAGACTGCAAGAAGGGTCGGTCGATCCTTCTTGTGTTCTCCATTATGGATATAGGGAATTTTTGAATATAGGTGTTCACAAGTATCTACTAAACGAAGGGGCACCTAATATTTCTTGTCAGAAAACGGAGGTGGGACACACATTTTTTATATGTTATAACTTAGCTAAGAAAAATAAATATTTTTTTAATACGCTCATGTTATTTTATATTTCATAAATTACTTCTGAAATGGATTTTGGTTCTCAACAATGTGTGTTGTTGTTTTATATTTCAGAAATCACTTCTGAAATGGATTTTGGTTCTCAACAATGTGTGGACCTCCTTTTGAATGGATTGAAAGTTGTTGAAGGAATCTCTTTTCTAGAAAGAAAAATATTGAATAATATCAACATTCATGATGGATGTATCATTGTAAATGTTACCAAGACTTTAAATGCAAGTCTTCAATTTCCCTATCCAACAAAAGGTGCAGATACCTTGGCAAAGGTAGTTGGTGGTTATATTCAATAGCCTGCATATGATATTGTTAACCACGTTGGATCTACTCTTCACACGAATGAGGTGAATGATATACCAACTTCTACTTCAACTAGTGTAGAACATATCATAACAAATGAGAATAAATCTTCTTTTATTATGATAAAATTTAAGTTGTGACATAAGTGTTCAGAATACAATGATTGCATTTCCATAGGTTTTGTAACAAATGTGAGTGGGACTGATTTTGTTGGGGGAACATTTTTGAGTGACTTCTCCTTTGGTATACTGGTGGATGAAGTGTTGTTTTCTTGTATGGCATGTTGTCAAAGTTTAAGCAGTGGAGGTTTTGTTGTATGGACGATTAAAATAATCATATATTTTAATACATAAACATTGCTTTCTGTTGAAAGCAATTTCAACAATAATCAATCTAGAACTGCTTTGAAAGTATTAAGAGAAAATCAAAATATCAAGTTTGTGGGAGAGAAAGTTAATTTGATAGATCAATGTTCTTTAAAGCCACATTATGTTGCACGGGGAATAGTGTCAACTGTTTTTGAAGGAGACATTGTACAATTCAAAACACTAGATGTTGGTGAGTTTGGTATTTTAGTTCATAAAGTCTTCTACAATTGTGAGGATTGTGGTGTATTTGAAGGCTCTCTTGTAAGATGGCCTACAAACAATTTGCTTGACCTCAATGATGTTCCTTTGGATTTTATACTTAAAAAAAAAAACAGACAAAGACATGGTCAACATTTGGAATATTTTTTAAGAATGCCATTTACAGATGGCCCTTCCAGGTACTCCCCATTGTGAATATACAGATGTTAAAGGTAATGGAACAAGTCCATACAATTTCGTAAAGCGACAAGATGGAACTAAAATTTCTGAAAGAAATTCAAGATCGGTACCTTACAGGCTTGGAATTGACCAAGGTGCATTACTTTCAAAAATTGTCATTGAACATTATTGCTCAAATCTGTATATGTAAAATTTTTTACTTCAATCGATTGTTGAATGTGTGAATAAACTTCATATTATGAATGGAAATTCAAGAAGACGGTATGTTATAAGTTCTATGGGATCAAATGCTCTTGTGGCCAAAGAAGGAGTTAACATAAAAATAAGCATGTTTACAATGACATTAGACACAAAAGACATCTGTCAAAATGCATGGTATAAATGCCATGGGATAAAAAGGAGCACTTTCTACAATTATAAAAGCATGTTCTTGAATGGTGATGTGAGAGTTGTGCATTGGTAACAGTGGCTTGGAAAAATCTAGGGAGAACACTGTTGCACTGGTAGCTACTATTAATAAAATTGTAGAATAGAATTCAAACAAATCTCCACATCTTACACGATTAATCAATGAATATGGAACAAGGAAAACCTTGAAATTATTTCCATCTAATATGTCCCATGGTTTGCTGCGAAAAATGAAAAATGAAGAAATCGAAAGTATTGGTTTTCCTCCAATATCACAATCCTCCTTTAGCAAGGTGATGAGAGAAGATTTTCGAGATGTTAAAAATTCTAAATCAAACTCCTTTGCAAGGTGTAATGAGTGCATTACAATACAATATAGGCTTAAGGGGACCACTGATCCAGCTGAGGTGGAAAGGTTGCGAGGACATCAAGTAGCTCATAATAAATATATCACAAGTTGTTGCCAAGTATATTATTCTCACAAATTAGCTTCACAAAACATCCAAAGGATTTTATGAGTATTTTTCATGACAAAATGGATAATTCAAAGACTTCCATTCCAAGGATGGGTAATAAGGAAATAGATTTTAGTAATGTTATGAATCTTCCCATATCATTGACTGGAATGTTGGCTCATGGGAACAAGACTGGGGGTTTTTCCCATTTCAGCCTCTCGTTTTTAGAGATGGGATCGAATTTCACTGTGACATCCATGGCTAAATGCTTGAAGAATATTTAAGAACAAGTGGTTGATAAATATGGTGATTTTCTCTACAAAGGTAGAACATATAAGAACCAATTGCATGATGCTCTATTGCAATCAGATTCATATGAAAATTTTGTGATATACAAACATGATGTAATGAAACATGATATATTGTGTGTTGATGGTACTAATCAATGCATGTCGAATATAAAACTACCACCCATATTGTTGTTGCAAATGGAAAATTGTTCAGGCGATAACAAAAACCACTTTTTATTTGCATTTTTATCTCTTTTGACAACAAGGAGAGTGTTCGTGATCCAGATGGTTATCAGTGGCCACCCACCTATTCCACTGGCTCAAAACAGTTTCCCATTTTGCTAATTTTCTAGTAATGTTTCTACAGTTTTTCGAGTTCCAAACTTCTGGGGCCGTTTTGAGGCCCTAAACAACGTTTTTTCGGAAATCTGGGTCCAATGGGGATATATCTTTCCAATGGGATACTAAGCTCCCCAAACAGAGATCGTATGCAAAATTTATGACCCCAAGAAGTTGACTGTTCAACTAACCACCTTGGGGCCGCAAACTTTATGACGGTTCATCTTCTAGGGTTAGGTTTGGGATTGTTTCCCTCATGCTTATGATAAATAGGCCTTTCGGCCTCTCTTTGTAATCATCTTGGCACAAATGGGCACAGCGGCCACACCTCTTCTCAGAGATAGCTACTACCATTCTAGCTGTTGTATTTACAGTCTTTTCTAGTTCCGATAATTAATAGAATATGTGTTTACTGTATCACTGTGTTTCTTGCCATATATCTGTGTATGTGAATATATATCTTTGTATATGATTTTGTATATGCTATCTTTTGTTTCGTTCCCACACAAATCTAGATCAGTTCGAGATGGTTGAACTTGGATTCCTCCCGATTGGACACACCCATGAAGACATAGATGGAACTTATGGAAGGTTATTAGTAAACCTAATGCACAAGGATATATTTTCACTCTCAGAAATTATGGATACGTATAGGGCATGTTAAGATCACAATTTCTATGCCCCTTATCTAATTGATGAACTTTACGATTTTAAGAGATTTGTGAAACCCCACCTTTTGGATGGAAATGCCAAAATCATCGCTATAAAAAAAGTCAGTTTTTTAAATTTCAGCTCATAGATAACATTCCAGTCATGCAATGGAGGGAATCACTTCAGGATGAAGTTGGGTCGTCTCCTATTTATTTGTGGCGGTCATTGCCAGATGGTACTGCAGACTTGCCGGTGGGGCAACCTAGGTTATTAAATCTGCAATAAAAAAGACCTTCAGACATTGACGAAATAAAAAAAGGAATAGAAACATATATTTCATTCTGGAATCAAGGGATTGAGAAGGGAGGTGAACAGTTTTGGCGTCCCAAGTTAAATAATTGGGAGGTTGTATATAAAGCTTTGGGAATTCCCTTCGAGAGTGTCGATCAGTCAGCAACTAACTTTCGACCATCGAAAAGCCATGATATTCACAGTAGTGAAACTACAAGATCTGAACATGAAATTATGAATGCATATTTGAAGGAAAATGTTCCTTCTTTGCAGGACTGCTATGTTGGACCAGTATGAAACAAGCCTAGAGATGAATTCATTCCAAGAGTGGATGTTTTACACGGCCAAATGGTCATTGTGCAATCACCAGAGCCAGATTGTGCAATATGGTTGGGTAGGGTGATTGGTAATATTTATCAGGATTCAGATGCTAGTACTCTTAGGTCTTACAAAGTAGAGGTGCAATGGTGGAATCCAATAGGAGCATCGTGTAAAATTAGTCACAGCAGATCTAATGAACAATTAAATCAATCACAACAGATGAACATAGAAAATATGGTGCAAAACTGTGCAAAACATGCAGCAGTGCTCTCTATCCCAGAAAGGGTGAATGAATTACAATACAAACTGTCACAATGACTGAGCAATTCGAATTGCCTAAGGAGTTCATTCGAATCACTGAATGGAGTAGCTTGACTCTGTCTAGGAGTCCTCATAAATCATCGGTGGTGCTCATCAATCACAACAACCAGTCATCCAGGTGTCAATCTGAGTCTAACTGAGTATAATAAATGCAACTGAAGTGTGTAGCACTGATATAGGATCTGGAGGCTCAATGGGGGCGCATGGGAGGCTAACTGAAGTCAGAACAAGTCACCTAATCAAACTGGAGGTCAAACGGAAGTGATACAGTCAGTCGGGAGTGAAACTAGCCTCAAATCAGGGAGAATCGGAGCTAACTGAATGTAACTGAAGTGAATCTGTAGTGGTAGGTGAACAAGTGCGCCCTTCTCTGGCAGTAGGTGAGAAGAGGGCGCCTTTCAGCTTAGGAGGGCTAAAACTCTGTGGTAAGTGGCTCCCGGGTGCTAGAAGAAGGTGGATAAGGTGCTGGAGGCATCAAACTGGTGACTGGGATGCATGCCTGTGCATGCAAGATCCTGAAATAGATCATGCAAGATCCTGAAATAGATGATGTATCCCGAAATAGATGATGTGGATATCCGAACACATCGAAGGATATGAAGGTCTTGTACAAAAACTACTTAAATAGAAAGCAACAATGGGTTGTTGGTGCAGAATAAAATATGATGATTGATGTAAATAGCATCATATGGGCATGGTCACCAAGGCTAGGATGGACAGGAGAAAAAATTAGAATAAATGAGAAAGGCCTTGCAGCAGTTAATGCACAACGAGAACATATGGGGCATAGTGTTGAGAGTGGGATGGATGTTCCTATGAATATCATTTGATGTGATCTTATCCCAAAAAATTTATATTTTGTTACAATCCTTCTAGTCTGTCTATCAACCTGGCTAGGAGAGCAAACGTCGAGCGTTTGGAACATCCACGAGCCTCTAGGCATTTGAGGAAAATTACCACTATGATGCAGAATACACCGTTTACTGGTTACTACTGTGTAAGTAAGTTCTCCCTATACAAATTACACAGAGAATTCCTGCCTCATTTGGAAACTACTAAAATTATATATGTAAGAAGCTAGATATTCTTGATAATGGATAAAAAAATAAACAATAACTAATAAACTTGTTATTCAAACAAGGACTAATTTCAAATCAAAATTTGCATTTTTTTATTTGAAATTCACACTTTTCAAATCAAAACTTGCATTTTTTTATTTGAAATTCACACATTTTGAACCAAAATTTGCATTTTTTGATTTGAAATTCACACTTTTTGAACTGAAATTCATAGTTTCATAATAAAAAACTGCAATTTTAGGGTTCATAAGCAGTCAAAAAACACACTATTCGAATAGAAAAACACACTTTTCAAAGCCAATATTGTCACTTTCATAACCTAATTTTGAACTTTAGAAAGGTTGATATTGACACTGTCAAAGTCTAAATTCACACTTTCTTAGTCCAAATTTTTCCTAATATGTCCAAATTTAATGAAATTGGCATTCAATTTTTAACGATGGCATATTAGCAACATCTTTCTGATGAATTTTAGAATGATGAGAATGAGAAGAAGAAGCATAACTAGAACTTAAACTTGAAGGTGAAGATGGAGGTTCAGGAGGACCTTCATTTCCCTGATTCATTGAAGTATTGTCCGCATCTTTTTATTTCTTCTTTTCCTTCTTCTCCAATCTCTCTTGATAATCTACATACAATTTTTCTAACATCCAGTAGAAGGCCTTATGAAAAGCCTTATTGTGCTCTGAACGAGCGTCATCATCTACCATTTTATTCCTTCGAGTTGCACGTCTAATTTATGGATTTAAAGGCACAAGCTCTCCTTCACCTGCTTTAAGCTTGGCCCTAGTAATCATTCACACTCACAATTATTTGATTAGTAAGCTCTAATAACAAACGATCTAAATTTGTAGGATCTTTAAATAACCATGAATTATGTGTGAATTTTTTAACCATTAACTCTTGAAAAAAGATTTTAAATGGCAACTTTAAAGAGAGCACATAAATAAAAATATTGCAAACAATAAATATGCAAACCATAATCTGAAGACAACAACTTTTAACAGAGTTCATCCATGAAGGACTACGTCTCCGATTCCACCTCTAGTGAGACCATTTCTATTAATTTCTTCAAATGCTGCAAATTACCTCAATGTTGAGGACACTCTAAAATTATGACTGTCTATTGCAAAAATACATTGTACCATTGCATATGTCTCGAAAAATTGTGAAATTTGAGCATAAACACCTTATACTTTTCCTGGGACCTCCCCTAGCATGTAGTACGAGAAACTCTGGCTCTTGCACTATATGAACTATACGGATCCATGCCTTGGGAACTATGGAGACATTGGGATTCATGGCCGCCACCAACTGTGTACCTCGGCCCCTCCCAGACCATAATTTAAATAATGTGAAAATAGCCATGGTTTCAGCGCCCATGGAGAGTTCCCTTTCTTGAGTACCAAATCCGATTTCAAAATTATAAATTTATCACATAGATAAGGCTCAACGCACAAATCATTGGCAGATTGGTAAAAATACTCTATTAGTTGGGTGGAGATCCAGGGTTCAAAATCCATGGCTTTGTTTTTGTGGTAATAAGATATATATATATATATAGTTTATACTCGTTCCGTGGGCCTTGGTTTGGGGTGCACCACTGGTTATATTGGTTGAAATATATATATAACAAATAGACCATGGGGCCAAGGGCTTGGTAAAAAATATGCAACGGACCAACTTCAAATAGGATATATGAACCTATGTTTAACAAGTGACATGCTAGCGCATTGGTAGGGTGCGTGGACATAGAGCATATGAGTCGGCGAGAGGTCATGGGTTTGATCTCCCTACCTACCATATTTTTTGGAAGATGTTTCTTTACAGTGGCCAATCGGACTACCACATGGCAGCTTCTGATTGATCCATATACCTACCAAATCGACTGCTAGCTATACAACGAACCTGCCACATGTCAATCCATGATAATTCCATGTCAATCTGTAATGACAACTCATTTTCCATGTGGAACCTTAGGGTGCTTCCATGTCAGAAGTTCATTCCACCTGTATAGGCCACATGGCACCCTTTTAGTGGCCACATGGCACCCCATTTTTTCCTTTTACCTATTTACAGAAAATTTTATACCTATTTACAGAAAATTTTAGAACACAATATCTTTTGCATACGAAGTCCATTTTTTTTTAAACAAGCGTCGTCGAAAATCTATCGGCGAGCTCTACGAAATGGTCTACTCCTATTCATCATTTGAAGAATTTTAATTTTTTTCATTTGGGAGATCTTCCTGGATCACTGGAGTACTTACTAAAATAAAACCCTGTGGTCCTAGTTGCAAAACAAAATTAATGCTACTTGGTTGAGAATTACTACTATTTCCTCATACTAAGGAATTGTTTTGAGAACTATTGTTGCTACCATACATCTAACAATACCACGGTAATTGTAAAAGAATATGTTGAGAACTTACCATATTTCACAAGGGCTCCTGAGGGTCAGTTACGAGTGTTCTAGCTTCATTGCTTCTGGTTTAATGCTTGATGAGGAGCTCACTTTTTGGAGTACTTATGTTTTCCACGGGTCTTGAATGCTCTTGATGGTCTTCTTCTACATTCAAGTTTGATTCTGGCGTATGATGGAGCACTTCATTATATGGAAACTGGTCTTCAGGATCCTTCCTTTCACTTTTTCCTTCCTCCCAACTTCCCCTTACTGGTATTTCTGACACATCTATTACATGTCAGTTCCTCTCTTAACCACATATGACATAGCTCCTCTTGGTTTTCTTCACGCTTTCCATGTTCCTTATATTTTCTTCCAGTTGTGCACTTCTCCTTTTTGCTTCTCTTAGATGATCTTTCAACCATTTCTCTTTAATCGTTGCTCTTCACTTAACTCGCTTAGCCCCAACATCTACATTGTTGGTCCCCTCCATTGATGATAGATCTACCTTCCACAATGTAGTAGCATCACCTAACTTTTCCTCCTGGGTGCAAGGGGTTTAGTCATCCATTATAATCTAGTCTAGGGGAAGAAACCCAAATTCCACTAACCAAGTCTTGATCCACAGGGGCACTTCCTTCATTAGTCTTCAATGAGATCCTCTCTTAAGTTCATCCTCGGATTTCAATGTAGATTGGTTATTTTCAGCCGCGAAATCCAGAATATAACTGAATATAGTTCTTTATACCCATAAAATAACAACCATAGTTAGAGGTGAGTCTAGATTACTTAATCGAATCAGGTCTCTTACAGTCTAGACCACAATTTTCCTCATTTTTTTGCGATATTCAGGTGCTTCCGTGAATCGCCGCAACCAGACTGCTAGATTTACTAGGAGCTCAACCCACAATACTTCATATTGATCTAGGAATGATCCTCTATAGAAAAGATATTTCATGAACTCTGTTACTTCCCACCCTCGTAAATATGCCTTCTGAGCTACAAAATCCTCAAACGTTTTGTCCCACCAATCCTCGATTTGACTTGTTATCACCAATTCAGCCATACAATTAACAAAGAATTTTTTAATAACCAGTTCCTAGAAACATAACCATTTGTTGGCACACAATGGATACTAGGTTTCTTATGCATGAGACAACAAAAGTAAACTATTGTAGTCTAGTGTGTAGGAATTTTCAATCCCCTTAAGGGGGAGGTCTCACTCGAAGCACAACCAAGACTGACATAGAGTGAGGCTTGGATAACTGTATGGTCGTAACATGGGTTTAAAAAAACAAACATAATAGTAATATTCATAGTTCCGCAACAACAATTAAAAACATTCATCATTCAGTCATCATAATAAATTCCATTAACCAGCAAGAGATCATCACATAGATGATTACAGAAGAAAAAAAATACACATATTCAACAAAAAAAATTTGGGGGAACAATTCCTTCCATTATGATATCAATTGCATAGTACAACCATAACATCATAGCCACGGGCCTTACATTCACCATGGAATTACCCATCGCGAGACATAATAGAACCCCAAAAACCCATTACAAAAACCATAACCCATAACTACATATCTCTCTTCTACTAGCTCGGATCTACTATCCAGAACTATCCTTTTCAGGCTCTCTCTTCTATTCTCCATCTTCATCTTTCGTTTTCTTTCAATAGTTTCATGCTATTTCCAAAATCGGTCCACAACCATTGTGGTGGTTACCTTGCTTCTACAATCTTCAATGCTTTCTGTGACTTCCACGACTCGTCGTCTTCTTTCGCTACTTCTACTAATTCCTTATTTTCCATGACTTCTGGTCTTCTTTCGCTTCTTCTTCTTCTCCTTCTTGGTCTACAAAAAAATCAAGGAGCCAACAGTCTACTCTATGTGACATCTTCAACACCAGATGTTATGAAGGATGTTGGATAGGTTGCAGGATTTTAAGCAACTCTAAAGGAAACTCATGTTATAGAAATGAAAAGGATCTTCAGATATATTAAAGGAACATCAGACTTTGTACTATGGTTCCTGAAAGGAAATGAGTTGACTAAGTGGTTGACTCTGGTTTCCTACATAGATGCAGACTGTGCAGGAATTACTAATGACATAAGAAGTATGAGTGGAGCAACCTTCTACTTACGTGACTGCTTAGTGGCCTAGTTGATCAAAAGGAAATCTTCAATATTTTTATCCAACATAAGAAGAATATATTGTGGTAGCAACATGTTGTAATCAGGTTATCTAGATGAAGCAAACTTTGCAAGAAATACAGGTGAAATATGATGAGCCTATTCTGATACTCTGTGACAAAACCAATGCTATAAACATATCCAAGAATATAGTGATGCATTCTGGGACAAAACATATTCCTATCAAGTTTCACTTTCTACGAGAACAGGTCACATAAAAGAACATCAAGTTGGAGTATATTGGGACAAAGGAACATATTGCAGATATCTTCATGAAGCCTTTTCCCAGGGAGACATTTGAGTATCTTCGATAGACACTGGGATTGATTTCTCCTCCAAACTTATCATCATAATCTTCAACCAAGAAAGTAGGTGTGAGAATCATAGCAAGTGTTGAAATATTGTAACTTCAAAGAATATTATATTTGTATATTATTTATTCCGGAGATGTTCCATACCTCCAATGTGATTATACTATAAATCCGGAGATGTTTATTCCTCCGAGTTGGGTGTGGTAACCAGGGTTATTAGACCCACCATGTGGGGGTCGGCCCAGTCAGTTATAATGGGGTATTTAACCTAATGGTTAAATACGAGCCTACATGTACTTGTGTAAAATACATATCAGAGTAGTGTATAAATAGAGGAGGTGTGTTCCTCATTTGATACACTCACACACTTGAGGATAGCGCACTTGTGGAGGAGAGGTCTGCTATTGTGGAGGAGGAGATCATGTCTCAAGGTTTCATCTTTGTATATTGCTGGTCATCTATATTGAGGAAACTTTGCTGGGTTTTCTACCCCATGAGGGTTTCCCAGGATAAATCTCTGTCTCTTGTGTTTATGCTGTGCTTGTTGTTTCTTCAGTGATCCTGTATATGCTATTATTGTGAAATGGAATGTAATGCTGCTATTTTCTGTCTTAGCATATTGAATTTTAACATGGTATCAGAGCTAACCTGAAGGAAAACAAGGTATGGCACTAAAGACACTTGCTTTACTTACGACAATTTGAAGGTTAGGGTTTTACATAGCAAAAACCAGTCATCGTAGCACTTTCGCTATAAATCCGTTTTGGCGACGTTTTCGGATCTGAAATTATTACAATACGAATATTAAATCTCCAGGTACCTTGTGTCCAAAGGACAACCTCTAATTCGTTGTACTTTGTGATTTATGATCTATACAATATAGGGTTTCTGCCTCTTCCAGATCTGAGTCAAAATCAGGTCACCTTGGGAAAAAGGTCATATCTTGGGCTAGGAAGCTCCAAATGAAATTTCGTAAAAAGTGACAGGTAGTACACAGTCTGTACTATCTCAGAAAACTTTTTCAGATGCCGAAGTTGAACCAGTGACACGTGGCACTCCGTACAAGTTCGCCCTCCTGTATTTTCCCATAAACAGGTCATGTTGCGACACTTGGCATAACTCTCTCTCAGAGAGTCCAATTGAGGTCAGACCTGTCAGGATGGAAATATAACAGGACGAGATACCTCAGAAACATTTTTCAGAGGCCGAAGTTCAAACAGTGACACGTGGCACGCCGTACAAGTTCGCTCTTCTGTTTTATCCCAAAATAGGTCACGTTGCGACATTTGACATAACTCTCTCTCAGAGAATCCAATTGAGGTCAGACCTGTCAAGATGGAAAGATAACAGGTCAGGCTATCTCAGAAAACGTTTTCAGACCCTGTGGATTGAAAAGTTTGGAGTTACACCAGAAACAATCAGGTACATATTTCTGTCAAAACATAATTATTTTTTAATACCTTCATTCATGGCTTTCGGAATTTAGGGCTTTGAAGAAAGTTGGAATTTTTGTAAACGGAGACCACGGCTGAATGATACTCATCAAAATAAAAATTTAGAGACCAAGATCAGATTTTTTGGTTGGGCAGAAGGCCGGGCTTGATCAAACCCTAGTTCGGGACTTTGATCAGAAAAGTGGAAAATTAGGGCTTCTGTAAAAATGGGAATTTTTGAAATCTGTGACCATGGCTGAAAGCTCCTCAGAAAAATAGAAGCTTAGAGCTTTGGATCAAACATTTTGATTGGGCAGAAGAGTGGGATTCACCAAACCCCAGTTCAGGGTCACGTCCAGTGAATCCAGAAGTTTCAAAGGCAAAATTGAGGAGTGAAACTTTGCAGTTTTCAAATTCTGAATATATTAGTTTGATCAGCTCATCAAGGCGCATATTTCTATCCTTTCGGAAGTTTGAAATTCAAAGTTTGAATTTTTGGGGTTTCTCTGACAAACCCATATCCAGCTCCAGGTCCAGTTCTTGCAAATCAAGTGGATAGGGTTAATCCTAGAAGAAGATGGATTGGTCACCTGCATAAGTGAAGGAGTTACTGTTTCTGAGGGAGATGAGGCTAAGGCTTTACATAAGGAGATTACAAGCGATCTCGACAGGTATGACTCATCGAGGTATGTTTTGAGATTTGTTCATAATTAAGTTTATGGTATGTTTGTCTTCATGTTATTATGGTTAGTACAATCTTGATTTTAGATTTGTTGTATCACCTTAACAAAATTATGAATGCATGATAGAAGATATTCATTGGTTAGGGTGTTGACACTTATGATTGTACTAATGCATTATGATGTTGTGTGAGGTTGATGTTGTCTACTAACAAGATACAGGTACATCACAAAAGACAAACCAGGCTCCATGACCATGAAAACATGAAGACAGAGACTCATCCATAATCTTTGTTCTACTTACGAGGTATGTATGACTTTGTTATATTATGCTTAACCTATGAGACATGCAGGTTCTAGCTCAGGATCTCTAAATCATTGAAGAGATTGTTTAGGTATGTGTACATAACGAAGTAGGTATACTAATCCAGGTATGTTTCCCATGAATCTTACCTTGTGTTAGGATCCCTTATACAGGTATACTTGGAATGATTGGTTATGCTTATTCATAAAGTTAGTAATCAAGGGATTATGCATATTATATCTTTTATCTTGATTGATGATATGCATGAGTAAAAGAAGACTTCCCTGAAATCTTGAATACTAATGTTTATTAACTATAATCATGACTATACATTTTCAAGATTATTTAGTACTATAATGTTTTGATAGCATTTAGAATATACTAATGAGTGTATGTTTGTGTATGAGATCATGAGGATGACTCTTGAGCATGCACAGTGGTACAGAATGAATAGAAGTTCAAAAGACATACAGAAGATCAAGCGGGAGGCAGCCACACAAACATAAAAGATAAGTATTTGAGTTGTTATTTGAAATAGTAATGATATTTCCTGTAATAGGTTGTATGCATATTTGTATTCCTATAATATATCATGCTGAGTGTAAATATTCATAGAACATTGAACAGTATACTACTAATATGCATATGATTGGTAAGTTGGACAAACATTCCATTGTTGCTTATCTAGAATGAAACCTCTTTGCTGACATGCTGAGAGTTGTGCACACTCTCGATAGTATGTTCTGGTAGAGATGGAAGGCATCTAGATAGCCACTGTATGCATACAGGATATGGGAAAGTGTTGTGCCAAAGTATTGGTCAAAATAGTTGCATCACTATGTAAATGATATCTGTATGCATAATAGGTTATCATGTCAAAATGATTTGATGATTATGAAGTATTACTAATCATGTACTTAATTTTGATTTGTAGGAAAGGTCATGAAGAATGATGGACACCGTACAAGTGGTGGATGTTCAAACAAGAAGATTTACAAATCAAACAAAATATAGAAGGCTCATGGCTAGAAGATTCTCTTAGAAAGGGGAAGAGAATCACGACAAGATGGTAATGTTGCTCCAAGTATGGTGTAATTAAAGAAGAAGTGTGAATCAGGTTCTGTATAGGTACCTAGGATTGATAATAAATTGATAAGCTTAATGATCACCATGGGTGATGTGGATCTCAACCTTTGCTACAAGGTTGAATATGATTTCTATACACAAATGACATGGATGCAAGAAGGAACTCACCACAGAGTTCGAATGATATTAAGGCTCATATTAGTAGAACCCATCTAACGAGAGATGGCACAGATAGATATGCAGAAGATCATTCAATGCAGAAATGAAAATGAAAGATCTCAAATTGACGCTTTACTTCCTAGGTCTGGAAGTATGGCAAGGCTCAGAAGGAATATTTCTCAACCAGGGAAAGTATGATGAGAAATATGACTTGAGGTGTTGGAATGGCCACTCTTATGGATTCCAACTTGAAGCTGTTAGGGGATAACTCATCAGAGTTAGTGGATATAACTCTGTACAGTCAAATTATTGGGTCATTGATGTTTCTAACATATACTAGATTAGATATATGCTTTGTTGTGAATACCTTGAGTCAGTATCTAGTGGAAACTAGATGTTTTCACCTGATAATTGCAAAGCATGTGATGAGGCACCTAAAGGATACGATAGACTTTGATCTGTGCTATCTTGGAGATCATGACTTCAGATGGCTACTCAGATGCTGATTGGGCAGAAAGTGTATCAGACAAGAAGAACACATCAAGAGGATGTTATTGTCTAGGATTAGCCATGATCTCGTGGTTTAGCTGGAAGCAGTCTAGTGTGGCTCTCAGCACAAGCAGAATATATGGCTGTTTGCTCTGCTAGTTGTGAAGAAGTTTGGCTTCAGGATTGTTTGACTTAGAGATAGAACCAACTGTGATCCTATGTGACAAGTAGAGTTGTATCAAGATGACATAGAATCCAGTGTTCCATGATAAGTCAAAGATCATAGGGATCTAACAAGATATGACACAGAAAGGAACTATAAAGTTTGAATTCGTAACAGGTTACCGATGTACTAACCAAACCTCTA
Organism: Larix kaempferi; assembly: GCA_027924585.1. Taxonomy (NCBI): domain Eukaryota; kingdom Viridiplantae; phylum Streptophyta; class Pinopsida; order Pinales; family Pinaceae; genus Larix; species Larix kaempferi. Next base: position 9,720,228 of record BSBM01000510.1, read on the forward strand.
CCTCGAGTGAAGAAGTTACCAACATACTAACCAAGCCTCTGTCTCGAGTGAAATTTGAATACTTTCAAGACAAGCTTGGTGTAGCTCAAAAGGACCCTCCTCGAAAGGGGGAGTAGTATAGTCACTGATGATGAGATTGTCTCATCGAACAACAAGGTCGATGATGAGGTAACCTGTTCTCTACACCTAGATACTTAGAAATATTTAGATTTAGGACTCGTATACTTAGAATACTTAGTTTTACTTATACATGCTTTTGATGTTATATGTATTAGTAAGAATACATGCTTTTGATGATAGATGTATTGGTGAGAATACATGCTTTTGATGATAAGATGTATTGGTAAGAATACATACTTTTGATGACACATGTATTGATTAATGTACGTGTATGGTTGAGGATACTTGTACTTGTATTGATGAGAATACATGTGGGGATTGTATCATCCTTGAACACATGTTCTAAAGTGAGCCGTAGACGTATGGTCTCCGAAAATGAAGTCCTTAGTGGACAGGTAGGGATTGTATCATCCCTGGACTTCGGTCCCTGAATAGATCCGTAGACGTATGGTCTCCGAAAATGAAGTCCTTAGTGGACAGGTAGGGATTGTATCATACCTGGACTTCGGTCCCTGAATAGATCCGTAGATGTATGGTCTCCGAAAATGAAGTCCTTAGTGGACAGGTAGGGGATTGGATCATCCTTGGACTTTCAGTCCTAAAGAGAGCCGTAGACGTGAGGTCTCCGAGAATGAAGTCCTTAGTGGACAGTTGAGGGGATTGGATCATCCCTGGACTTTCAGTCCTAAAGAGAGCCGTAGACGTGAGGTCTCCGAGAATGAAGTCCTTAGTGGACAGTTGAGGGGATTGGATCATCCCTGGACTTTCAGTCCTAAAGAGAGCCGTAGACGTATGGTCTCCGAAAAGTGGGGATTGTATCATCCCCATACTTAGGTCCCTGAATTGATCCGTAGACGTGAGGTCTCCGAGAAGTGGGGATTGTATCATCCCCGGACTTAGGTCCCTGAATTGATCCGTAGACGTGAGGTCTCCGAGAAGTGGGGATTGTATCATCCCCGGACTTAGGTCCCTGAATTGATCCGTAGACGTGAGGTCTCCGAGAAGTGGGGATTGTATCATCCCCGGACTTAGGTCCCTGAATTGATCCGTAGACGTGAGGTCTCCAAGAAGTGGGGATTGTATCATCCCCGGACTTAGGTCCCTGAATTGATCCGTAGACGTGAGGTCTCCGAGAAGTGGGGATTGTATCATCCCCGGACTTAGGTCCCTAAATTGATCCGTAGACGTGAGGTCTCCGAGAAGTGGGGATTGTATCATCCCCGGACTTAGGTCCCTGAATTGATCCGTAGACGTGAGGTCTCCGAGAAGTGGGGATTGTATCATCCCCGGACTGCGGTCCCTGAATTGATCCGTAGACGTATGGTCTCCGAGAAGTGGGGATTGTATCATCCCCGGACTTCGGTCCCTGAATTGATCCGTAGACGTATGGTCTCCGAGAAAGTGATTTATGATGTGGTTACTTGTATCGGTAGGATACTTGTATTGATGATGTGGTTACTTGTATCGGTAGGATACTTGTATTGATGATGTGGTTACTTGTATCAGTAGGATACTTGTATTGATGATGTGGTTACTTGTATCGGTAGGATACTAGTATTGATGACGTGATTACTTGTATCAGTATGGATACTTGTATTGATGATGTGGTTACTTGTATCGGTAGGATACATGTATTTATGACATGATTACTTGTATCAGTATGGATACTTGTATTGATGATATGTATACTTGTATTGGCATGAATACTTGTCCTAATGATTTCGATACTTGTATTGTTATGGATACCTGTGTTGATGACGATGCTGACGATCGTGTGATGACGATACTGATGATCGTGTGATGACGATGCTGATGATCGTGTGATGACGATGCTAATGATCGTGAGATGACGATGCTAATGATCATGTGATGACGATGCTGATGCTGATGATCGTGTGATGACGATGCTGATGATCGTGTGATGACGATGCTAATGATCGTGAGATGGCGATACTGATGATCGTGAGGATCCAGATGTTGATGTTGTTGTAGTTGTTCGAGTGCTGCAGAAGATAAAGACTCAGTACTGAAGATGTTGATGTTCCAGTATTGAAGATGTTCCAGTAACTGCTTGAGTTACTGATGATGTTGAGAAAGCTTCCAATGATTTATAGATGTATCATGTATGATGTTGATGACTCCTTGCTCGTGCCGATACTTTTATAATATCCTTCTCGTTAAGGGGGAGTGTTGAAATATTGTAACTTCAAAGAATATTATATTTGTATATTATTTATTCCGGAGATGTTCCATACCTCCGATGTGATTATACTATAAATCCGGAGATGTTTATTCCTCCGAGTTGGGTGTGGTAACCAGGGTTATTAGACCCACCATGTGGGGGTCGGCCCAGTCAGTTATAATGGGGTATTTAACCTAATGGTTAAATACGAGCCTACATGTACTTGTGTAAAATACATATCAGAGTAGTGTATAAATAGAGGAGGTGTGTTCCTCATTTGATACACTCACACACTTGAGGATAGCGCACTTGTGGAGGAGAGGTCTGCTATTGTGGAGGAGGAGATCATGTCTTAGGGTTTCATCTTTGTATATTGCTGGTCATCTATATTGAGGAAGATTTGCTGGGTTTTCTACCCCATGAGGGTTTCCCAGGATAAATCTCTGTCTCTTGTGTTTATGCTGTGCTTGTTGTTTCTTCAGTGATCCTGTATATGCTATTATTGTGAAATGGAATGTAATGCTGCTATTTTCTGTCTTAGCATATTGAATTTTAACAGCAAGAACATAAGGGGAGAGATATTGTCAAGGGGAATTACCCTTTTACATTGATGTCAAAGAGGGGGAGAGATATCGAAAGCATGACGACAAGGGGAGCATAATGACATGGGGAGTATGATGTTTTCCATCAATGAAAAAGGGGAAAATTGTTGAATAAGTTTGTCATTGATGTCAAAAACGAAGCACACGTGTATATAACTTGAAAGTGGTCCCCTTATGGAATAGATGTTAATCATTTCCCTCATGAGATGAGATAACATATTTTTATATCCACATGCCCACTTTGAGATGTACACAAATGGTGTCTTGAAGAAAAAGCACCTAAAGTGGTAAAAACACCCCTCTATGAAAGTCTTAAAAATGCATGGAAGTTAAAGGTTTAAGGTACCCTTATTATGCATTGAAGAATGCTCTAAAAAGGGGTAAAGACACCCGTAATTTTTTTTTTTCAAACTAAGTCAAAGTCATATTCAAATCCCTAAAAGAAACCTCCTACAACGTTGGACAAATGAGGGTGAGGTCGGCCCTACAACAGACTTATTGTAAAAAAAAAAAAATTATGAAAAAGGGTTAGGCCGACCCCTTTTTAAATAATTAAATATAAGTATGTAGAGCATGGCCCTACAGAAAGATTAATCAAAATCCATGTTATATGTCGACCCTATTGAAAAAGGTTAACACTTGGACTAGTATAAATACTAGTTAGAACTTTTCACTTTAATATATGACATCATCCATCTTTCTTATGATATCTTAGGGGAAACTTTAAGGGCTAAGCGAAGTTTGTGAGGAGAATAAAATGAAGCTTGTTGTATGTATTTGTATGACTATGGTCTCTCTCATGAAAGCACTTCTCTCTCGTGCTTTAAGGGCTAAGCTAAGTTCGTGAGGAGTGAAGTTTTGGTGTATGTCCTTTTTATGACTATGGTCTCTCTCCTGAAAGAGCATCTCTCTCATGTTTTAAGGTTTGGCAGAAAGGTATGTAAGGTCTCTCCATGATGATGTCTTGGCATAAAGGTATGCAAGGTCTCCCATCATGATCATTCCATTCCACTCTTACTAGGTATCTTTCTACCCAATGTATTATCCAATGTATTCATGTACTTCCATCCATTTTTCCAAAAAAATGAAATTGGATATTTAGGAGTTGCTATCCATTGGTTTCATCTCCTGATACCAGTCCTTATTCTTTCCCTAGTTGTTATGGTTGTCAAGAAAGAAGGGACTTGTCTCATTTGTACTGAATTTTTTGCTTTAAACAAGTTGACAATTAAGGATAATTTTTCTCATTCTTGCCATTGATGACCTTTTGGATGAGCTCAAGGGTGCTCACTTCTTCACCAAACTTGATCTTCATTCAGGTTATCATCAAATTCGCATGAAGGAGGCAAATATTCCCAAAACCTCTTTTCAAACTCATGAAGGCCATTATGAGTTCTCGGTGATTCCCTTTGGCCTTTGCAATGCACCCTCCTCCTTTCAAATGTTCATGAACACAATATTTAAACCCTTTATGTATAATTTTTCCTAGTCTTTTTTTTATGAAATTATGATTTATACTAAATCTTGTCCAAAACATCTAACGGATGTGGATCAAGTCCTACAAATCCTTCAGTATCATCAAATATTTCTTTAAAAGGTCCAAATGTGCCTTTGGTGTCTCTAAAGTGGAATATTTGGGCCATATTGTTGGTCAAGAGGGTGTGCATGGATTCAAAGAAAATTGCAACAATGAAGAATTGGCCTCGTCCTAAAACTCTTGTAAGGCTCAAATATTTTTTGGGCCTCATGGGATATTACGAAAAGTTCATTTAGAACTATGGTAATATTTTAGCCCCACTCATAGCTTTGCTAAAAAAATGCTTTAAATTGGAATGATGCATCAGAAAAGGATTTCCAGGTCTTAAAGGAGGCTATTTGTATCACTCTATTACTCACTTTACCTGACATCACTAAAACCCTTGTCCTCAAATGTGATTAAAGAACTTAAAGAACTGTTGATGAAAGAATGTAGGTCATTGGCTTTTACTAGCAAACAACTTTTTAAGTGGAAAATCAACTTATGAAAAAGAGATGATGGACATATTGCATGTTATGGACATCTGGAATCCATGCATATTTGGGAAACGTTTCCAGATAAAAAATGATCATCTGTTATATGGAGAATGTTTATATGGAGAATGTTGATAGGTGTTTAAAGGGGAGACAACGAAACCTTTAGGTGAAATTCAACCACTTCCAATTCCAACTACAGTATGGGCTAAAATTTCTACAGATTTCATTGCGGGGCTACCAAAATCGAACAAAATTATATAAGCATGGTTGTGGTTGATTTCCTTTCCAAATATACTTATTTTTGTGCCATACAACACCATTTAAAGGCCTCTAGAGTAACTCAAGTCTTCATGGATAATATCTTCAAACTCCATGGTATGTCGTAGACTATTGTCACGAATCGTGACCCCACCTTCACTAGCATTTTTTGGTAAGATTTTTTTTAGCTCTAGGGAACTCAATTGAATCTCAACAATGTCTATCAACTCCAAATGGATGGTCGAACTAAAGTTGTCATTAACTTTTTGAAAGAATATTTGTGATGATTTACTTCATAGCGACAATCCTGATGGGCTTAGTCGTTACCTTTAGCGGAATGGTGGTATAATACAACATATCACATTACCACTTAAATGACTCCCTTTGAAGATGTTTATGGACAAAATATGCCTTCGATACTATCTTACTTACTATGCATCTCTAAGGTACAACAAGTTGACAACACACTGAAATTCAAGGAAAACATTCTTCGCACACTCAAGGATAATCTAGTAATGCATAGGATGATCGAAATCGTTATGAATTCCATTTTGTAGTAGGGGAGAAGGTATTTATTCACCTACAACCCTATAAGAAAACCTCTCGTAAGGCCAATCCCCACCAAAATCCTGCCCCTAATTTTTATTGGCCCTATAATATCCTCAAATGTGTGGGCCTTATGGCTTACAAACTGGAGCTACCTAGCCACTCCAAGATTCATCCCATCTTTCATGTCTCTTGCTTGAAGAAAGTGGTTGTCCATCACTATTGCATTCAAATTAGCCTTCTAGAATTGGATGAAGAAGGTTCCATTTGGTGCAGACCGATGCTATCATTGACTAAAGGGAACATCATCTCTTCCATTGTGCCATACAAGAGGTCTTGATCCAATGGAAAGATACCCATCCCGATGATGCTACATGGGAACCAACAAAGTTGTTACTTCAACAATTTTCACATCTCCAGCCTTGAGAACAATGTTGTTTTTTAAGGGGGGCAACATGTTAGGGTCCTACTCTAACCCCCTTATTAGATAGGTTGTGATGTAATGAGGCCATCTATATTAAATAAGGCCAATAAAATAGATACAACGTTAAAGCAATATTTGTAAAAAGACTTACTAGAAGGTTCAACCTATTAGAATGTCTTAATAGTGTGAAATCAATATTTGTAAGAAGACTTACTAGAAGGTTCTACCTACTAGAAATCTCCTTCACTAAGAAGGCTTACTACAAGGTTCTGCCTACTAGAAAAATCCTTCAATAGAAACTATATATATGATTAGAAGCAATAAAACAAGATGCCTTGTGAATGAATTTATAATTGGAGCTTGGCTTCATTTGGAGGTTTCCCACTTCAAGATGCAAGTGAACATTACTTTCATCAATAAACATATATTATTGTTAATGTGATATTATGCTATTTACAATTATTTATTGTTCTTGTCATTTTATCTTTTTCATATTGAAATTTTACTTTATTTTATTATTTAAACTCTAAATTTTCAATTATACAATTAAAATACATAACACTTATAAAAATACAACAATAACAATAATTTAAATGCTCCTTTTCCAAACTCTTTTTTAAAAGTTTATAACTTGAAAATGACATTCCCACTCCATAATGTGAAATTTTTGTTAACCATTTTTTTTAAAGAAAAAACTTGAAAATTGAATTTACAATCTATTAAAAGTATCTTAATGCCACATTACTATACTTGGGAAAGATTCTTTTTAAATGTGAGGCATCTTAATGCCACATTACTATACTTAAGGAAGACTCTTTTTAAATGTGTACATTACATATGTTAAACATCTTATCATTTTTTTTATAAAATAAACATTAACCTATTTTAGTAAAATATTAATACTTCTCTCCAACAAACTTGAATTACAATGCGTTTATGAATAGAAAAAGTTAAATTTTCATTTTATAGGGCCCATTCCTCGACAATAATCGAGTCACACTCCAAAATTGACAGTAATTAAATCACATTTCAACACTAACCATCAATACTTTATTTTGGAGAGGAATTGCATCCAATAAACATATAAAGGTGGGAGAGAAGAATGAGTTGGAGAAAAAGTAGCCCCTCATATTATATCACATGGTAAGTATCGTGGCAGCCATTTGAGAAGGTAACCACAATAAAATTATGTTTCTTACATCCATTTGCCACTCTAAACCCTTGGACCTTGACCATGTCGATTGCTTGGCTTATTATTTTAAAATGGAGCAATGGGTATTTAGTCTTCTTAGTGTACGATTCAATGATGCTAACATATAAGATTTATATAACGTCCCATCCCTCAATCTAATCAGCAAGAGGGGACATTAATTGAAACAAGATCTCAAAATTCGCCCTATATCTATATTTACGAATTTATAATTTTATACGGTAAAATGCATGTTTAGATATATAAATAAAAACATACAACAGAAATAAAATTGATCTACATATATAACATGCAATTTCAAGCATAATTGTCACAGGCATATAAATAAAAATCATTGCACATTAAACAAATAAGAACACTTATCATCAAACAAAGAAGATTCAAGCAACTAGTTGTGTAAGAGTGATTTTCCAAGTCAAAACTGAAGTATTACAAATCTGATCTTCCACCACAAAAAATAGTTAACTATAATTAAAATAATAATGTACAAATCTGATCTCCCACCACGAAAAATAGTTAACTATGGTTAAAATAATAGTGTATGGTTTAGAATTAGTATTATTAGGTGAAGGGGTTAACCAAACACGATTTGATTTTGTCGGGGTGGAAGTAAAAAGCAGGGGAGACTAGCAACACGGGAACCAAAGTAACATATCCGGGAGGGCCGGGCGAGGGAATATTTATGACGTGGCCACTAGCAGTCCATACATGAGCGAAGGAAACAAACAAAGAAACAAGTGGGGATTATACGGATTGAAATTTAAGCAGGAAATGGAATTAGAGATGTTGAAATTAAACGCTCCCAAATGCAAATGTGATACCCTGGTATTCTTCACCACATTGTTCCGGCGGTTCATGGCATGTATGTATTCTGGATATGGGATTATTGGAAAAACCAGAAAAAATTGGAATCGACCTAACCCTCACGCGCTATTAAGTATATTCGCACACTGATGCGTTGAAGTTTGTTTAATGATTTTAAGCCATCCAAATGCTATGCTTTGCTTCCTTCCTGGTTCTTCCTTGAACCTTCTGCTTCTACGTCCGCGTGGTTTGAGTTCCCGACTTTTATCGCTCGTGGTTTTGAGTCCCCGCGTGGTTTCACCTCTTTCGATTTTTGTTTCATCACCAAGCAACTTCCTACTCATTCCTGCACTGATATGAATTGGATCCGCTGCCGGACGGAGCGGCGCCTTTCAGCAGATCTGTTTGATGAATTTACAAAAGCCCCAAAATTAGAAAGGCGTTGAATTAGTGAACAAGTGTGAGAAAACCATCCGTTTGAATATTTTTCATTATAACTTAGACACGCCTCACAATTCCACCAGCTGGAGAAGGAGATCTCTAAATTGCTCCAATATCAGATGCCTGCCCAGTGCCAGCGTGTTCTTTGAGGTGAAAATTCTGGTAACAGAGCTGAAGAGTCTTCACCATTTTTACGATTTGCTACCAATGGAGAGAGCCAGAAGAATGAAACAATCTTCAAACATGTGTTTAAGCTTACCAAAGATTCCCGTGAGATTGCCATGATGCTTCAACAAATGGGTGCAGATGATATGCTTGATGGAGCTTTTGATGTGGTTCCTCGTAATTATGATGAGATAGTAAAGCGTGGTTTTGTAGTGGGGTTAGAGAATAACATTTGGACTTTGAAAGAGCATTCTGCTCCAGAGAGAGGCGTCCGTTTTTGGGGTGCACAGTATGGGAGGTGTTGGCAAAACAACCATGGCTTTGGCTATATGCAACGATCAAGAATTAAAGGTGACTGTGGTTTCCATTTATTCAAATGATTTTTATCTAGTTGAAGTCACCTTGTTTGTTCTTTGATTCCGTTGCAGGTGTTACAAAGTTCAATTTCATAATTTCATGTTAATCTTTTTCTTTGTTTAAAAAAAAAGACCTATCTTGTTAAGTTTGATGTGTATTTTTAGTTTCTGTTTATGATCAATGCACTGATCATCATATAAATCCATAAAATCCGTAAGACAATACTCTATTTTGGTTTCCCATCTACAGAATTTCCACTTGATGTTATTGAGGTGTGAATCACAGGTGCAAGCAGACTGTAAAGGTCTGCCCATTGCTCTGAAGGTGATCGGAAACTCTTTGCAGGGTGGGCAAGGGTGTGAAGAACAATACTTCAAATGCGGAATCAATATCAGATTATCACAAAGGGCTTATTAATAAATGATTGGAGACCAGCATTGATGTCTTGGAAACTCAATCACATTGTTGCATAGTGCCAATACCATAGTTGTTTTGCCAACACCTCCCATACCGTTTACCCCAACAACGGACACCTCTCTCTGGAGCAGAGTCCTCATCAAATTCCAATTGTTTTTTTCCTACACCACTCCAAAATCAGGCTTTGCTAACCCATCATAACTACACGGAGCCTCATCAAAATCTCCATCAACCATATCATCTGCACCCATCTGTTGAAGCATCATGTCATTCTCATGGGGGTCTTTGGTGAGCTTGAACACTTGTTTGAAGATTGTTTCATTCTTATGGCTCTCGTCCATTTGAGGCAAATCGTAAAAACGACGAAAACTCTTCAGCTCTGTTAGTTGATTTTCCACGTCAAGAAACTTGTTGGCAGACGTCTGATATGGGAGAAATTCAGAGATCTCCTTCTCCAGCTGGTGGAATTGAGAGTCATTTCTGATGCTATGGAAAATATTCAAACTGTTGGTATTCTCACACTTTTTCACAATTCAACGCCCTTCATAAGGATGTCCAGGAAGTGCTTGTAGATGGGATTTTGCTCATTTTTTAGGCTTTTGTAAATTCAACAAACAAATCTGCTTAAATATTTAAATAAGGTCCGCGAGCAGGACAACTAATCTACTACATGAGTTCTTGCAATTAAATCTATCTAGCCAGTTACAATGCAGTGTATCTAAAACAAAATATTGGAGAACAAATTCTTGTAGTTATTCCTCTTTTGATATATATTGTTTTTCTTTACTTCAAAATCATTCATAATTCATTATGTACTTTTTGTCAGGTTGCACGGCTATAGTTGGGATTTGAGACTGGCATTTTTTTATTTATCTTGTTGTTCTTTACTTCAAAATCATTCTTGATGCATTGTGTACTTTTTCTCAGGTTACACGGTTTTTGTTGGGATGTGAGAGTGGCATTTCTATTTTTATTTTGGTACTCATTTTTAATGTTGATAGGTGTTTATATGGAGAATTTTTACGTTCATCACCATGTCTCCTTTTAATCCCCACCGTCCAATCATCCATCTCCGCAGTAGTCGCCAATAGTCGCCGTTGTGTGCAAATCCTATCGCCCTGCATCAACTTCTGAGCGGATTGTTTGAGGGGTCGGTGAGCTGAGGAAATCTCTAGCCCATGTAGTCACGGCTGAAGTTGAACCCAAGCTAAATGCCATGAGTTTCTTGGCGCCATGAAGAAAGCCAGACTATCGAGCTTGCGGTGAGCATGAAGACCGACGCTCATGTCCATTAGGCTTCCAATTATCGGCCATGTTGCCAGGATTAATAATGACGCTTTTCTTATGTCTTCCAGCCCATGCACAGCTTCCCGGGCTGAGCCAAGAGACCATAGCAGCACAAACTGCAGCGATAAGCAGTGCTATATATAGAGAGAGAGGCCACTGCCCGTTGAAAAAACGTAATTACCAGCTGATTGCCTATCTAGTCTGCAGTCATTTTGTTAGTTTTTTTTGTCACTCTGTAATGTTTGTTAGTCACTATGCAACCAATCCGGTGTACGTTTTATTGTATTTATGAAGAGCCCAAGCTCATACTTGTGAAATGTATGAAAAGCCCAAGTGCTGTAAGAAGTGAAAGATCATAGTAAATTCTCATCTTTGTATAGTTACTCAAGAATGTTGAATTTAAAAGTTGTTTACATTTACCCTGTGTAAAAGAAATCAAGATTTCAAAATAATTCACAGTAGTAAAAGTTCTATTTTAATTAGGAGTAACTTCTCATAAGTTTCATTTTATATTTTGGTTCTTATGTCTATATCTAGTTATGGGAAGTAGAAAAGTGTTGATGAAGTTATGAAATGCCAAGTTAATTTATGGGAAGTTAACTACTCATAAATGCGAAGTAAATTTATGAAATGCGAAGTTAATTTCGTGAGTAATCATAAAATAAATTTATGAAATGCGAAGTTAATTTCCAACTAGCTAGTGTTCGTCGAAGTTAAATTGCTCGGCGAAAGAAAATATTCACTTACTCAAAAATATGGTTAGTGGAATGTAAGAAATGGTCAGGTACTCCCAAAGAGAGGAATAGCGTATACCCACAACCCCCTAGTTGTAGAAGCTCCAGGATTCTCCATTGCATAAGATTTAAAGCCGGCTCGCTTCCCTTTCTACACGAAATATCAACTCCATCGAATGCACTGCACCTCAGTTTAGATGGTTCCAAGAAATTTATTCTTCCTGGTTGGCTTTCATTCCATTACGATTGATCTCATCAATAATCTCAGCCCTCATGTAGATACCTATGAAAGAGATTTCTAAATATTTTCTCTATTAAATTAGACAGGGAGATAAACACTCTGAATATGATAAGCAAACAGTAACATGCATAGTTGAGTGTTCAGCCACTAAATATTAATGAAAGGCTTCTTCAAATATAATAATGAATGAAAATGCTTATGCCCCCTAAATTCTAAATATAAATAGTGAATTTGTTAGTGTTCAGGTTTACTCGTTCCTTGCAAAACAAAGTCAGTCATTGTCAGACATTTAGTTATTCCCGCCATACCAACGTTTTCGTGTTCACATTAGGTTATTGCCTAGAAAACAACGTCCAATTATGGTGATTAAACCTTTTGTGGGGCTATGAAGTCCTCGATGATTGGGGCTTGGAAATTTCATTTTTGCTTTCTATGTTTCTTTATGTTGATTTTTGTCTTCTATTAAGTCAGAGGTCAGAGGCGTGGAAATTTCCTTATCGGTTGCTATGTTTTATGAATCATTACGTTGATTTTTGTCTTCGATTTGATGTATATAGTTTTTTTTCCCGCGAAAAAAAAGCATATTATTGATATTCGCTTTTTAATCAAATAGTACATGATATCAGTATTAACACTGTACTAGCATCTTCCTTTTATGAAGAGAGTATTTCTATAAGCAAAAAAATATACATCAAAAGCCAAAAAACAGACATATCAATGTCCTTGGCATATATCATCACATCAACCTAGAAAATATAAGCTACCCGAGTCAGTCATTTGATTTTCACAGGAATTCCTCCCAAAATAAGTAATCATCAACACCTACCAAAGCCTCCTTTGACAGAAGATCAGCCTAAGAATTATGTTCTCTATATATATGTTCTATGGTAACCGATCCCAAGTTTTGAAGTTATTTCTTCACTCTATCACACCAGCCAGACAGATTCAGAACATTGAGGGCATACTCCCCCCTAGCCCATTTGATGGTAACTCGTGAGTCACCAAAAATCTTCACATTCACCAACCCAAAAATATTGGCCACTCTTGTAACACACCATAAGGCCAGAAGTTCTTCCTTCATATTAGTGCCCAATCCACATTTCATCTTGAAAGTGTAATAATGATTATGGCTGAGATAAATTACACCTCCTGGACCACATACACCCATATTGGCAGCTCCATCAAAAAAAAGTACAGGATTATTAATCTCCAGTTCAAACTTTCCAATATTTCTTCGAGCCCGGGGTTTCTCCTTCTGATAATTCAAATAATTACTTAAAACAGTGTTGAAGGATTTTTCCAAGTATGGTATGGAGTCCTCAAATATGGCCTTATTTCTAATACCCCATACCACCCAGCAAATGAAAATAGGTAAACTTTTATGAGCCTTACAGTTCAGCATCCAATGTTGCAGAGAAGTAGCAATGTTTGAGCCTCCCCATCTAGTAGTAATGTCAAAGATCTGATAAATTTTCTCCCATAGTTCCAATGTAAATGCACAAACCATAAACAAATGTAAAGAAGTATCAGCATAATTCCTGCACAAAATACACTGACTGGGGCCTATCCAACCCATGGAAGAAAGATTTTCCCAGGTCTTCAACCTGTCTTGTAATACAAACCAAAAGAAACATTTCAATTTAAGTGGCAGATGCCACTGCTAGAGTTTCCCATACCACCAGTGACTTGGAAAGATACATCTTCTTTTAATAATACAGCTATAAGCAGTTCTAGCAGTCACAAAACCTGTAGCTTCATTCCCACCCCAGACGATCTTATCAGCTTCAAAATTTAGCCGGATACCAGCCTTATTAAGACATTGAGTATATTGCTGCCATTCCCGAACTAGTGAAGGAGATAACTGCAGATCGACATCAGTACCCCAGTAGTCCAACCTTCTAAAGTTCTCAATGGAATTCAGTGTATAATATCCTGCATTTTTTAGCACATTTAACAGATTAGTGGATAATCTGTAGGAGTCCTTCAATCCCAGGATGGGATCCACACCAACTGCAACTTTTTCCTTTGTGCCAACTTTCTAGCAAATTTCCAATTCCAACCATTAGTATACTTTCATGAAACCGTTCCAAATCGGTGAGACCCCCCTCAGCTTCTTGTCTGGAGTCCTCAACCAATGGGAAATCTCCGTCTTAATATATTTCTGATGCATAATTTTCGACCAAAGTGTATTCCCAAAAACTGCACGCCAAAAGCTCTTCAAACGCATAGCCTCACTGAACACAGACAAATCCTTAATGCCCCAACCCCCAGCATCAACTGGAAGTGATATTTTCTCCCATCCAATCATCACAAGACTGGATTTATTTAATCCTCCTATCCATAAGAAATTGAACATAAGTCTTCGTAGTGAATTAATCACAGAACAAGGGATAGGCAATAGTGAGAACCAATACACAGGTGTACCCATCAAAACCAACTTAACCAAGGTAAGTTTTCCTCCAATTGAAAGCAAACGGTATGTCCAATTAGATATCATTTTTTCAAACTTTTTAAGTAGCCACTCCTAGTCTTTAATCAAGTATCCATTAGGCTTAAGGTGAAAACCAAGGTAGGTAAAACCCTCTGCAATATTGCCAAATTTATATGGCATCAAGGATTTAATGCCCAGAATACGGTCTTCTTCAATAAGATTCCCAAACAAACAAGATTTCTTCAGACTAACACACATACCAGAGGCTTTGCAGAATAATGAGATAATATCTCTATAACATTGCCATTCCATCAATGAATCCATACCGGCAATCAATACATCATCCACAAACAGGACATGTGTAATATAACAGTCCTTGGTAATTTTAATGTCGATAATCTTACCTTCAGATTTTGCCTAAATAATCATCCTACTCAGTCCTTCAATTACCAACAGAAACAATAGTGGAGACAGTGAGCACCCCTAACGAATACCTCTGGAGCAGCTGAAGAATGAGGTAGGGGAACCATTCACTAATACAGCAATGTTCATAGTATCAACACAAGTCATAATCCATCTAATAGCCAATGCTGGAACACCAATCTGTATCAGGATTAACCGAAGGAAATCCCAATTTACTCTATCATATGCCTTTCCAAATCCATTTTATGTAGAATGGCCTTCTTTTTCCTACATTTGACAGAATGTAATAATTCTTGTGTAATTCCAATTGCATCATGTATTTGTCTGTCCTGTAAGAGCCCACACTGTTAACTCGAAATATGCTTAGAGAGAACCGGTTTCAACCTTCCAGCAATGATCTTAGAAACAATCTTGTATGCCAAACTACACAATGCAATAGGCCTGAAATCACCGAATGTCTTTGGATCATTCACTTTTGAAATCAGTGTGATGAATGTAGAGTTTAAAGCACCAGACATATAACCTTCCTTCCGAGTAAACTCAACCATCCTGACAATATCATCCCCCGATGTCAAAGAAATGCAGAAATAATTCCACAATCCAGCCATCCGGCCCGGGACTTTTTTCCTTGGCAAAGCGTTTAAGTGTACTCTCCACCTCATCCAATGTCACTTCCTTACAAAGATCTTCTGCATCATCAGAGTTAAAAAATCGAGGATAATGTTTAATCACCTTAAGTTGAGAAGCAAGATCACAATTCAGATCCTCCTTATAGATATTCCCAAAATGTCTCAATGCTAAATCCTGTAGATTCTGCTGTCCTGAGACTTCCTTCCCATCCTCATTTGAAAGCTTCCAAATAGTATTATTGTTTCTTCTAGTTGAAGCAAAGGTGTGAAAAAACCTAGTATTATTATCTCCAAAATTTACCCAAAGAGCTCTGCTCTCATGGGCCATTCCTTTTCCTCTCTTAAATAAATATCCACTTTCTCCTCCTCCAGTTTGTTGAGTAATACAAATTGCTTGTTATTCAATGGCCTTTCCAAATTATATGTATACAGTATTTGTAAGTGTTCTTCAACCTTCACTAGTTGTTGTCTATTCATTTGTTTTCTCAAATGAATCCAACTGGTGATCTTTTGCTTAAACTTCTTCAATTTAAGGCAAAACCTGTCCAACCGGATTTGATGTATACAATTATGGTAAGACCCTACTTTATTTGATTTTTTTTCTTTCTTATTTTCTTTCATTTTTTATTAATATAATACATTTTAGATTTTGGTTGTCTTTTTTAATTATATGTTATAATATTACATTTTGGTGAAATAATTAAGGCTATTTTTTACTAATTTTTAGTTTCATTTACTTGAGGTAGTATTTTTCCAACTCATATTGATTTTTATTTATTATGCATAAAAGTTTAAGTGTTTGTTTGTATATATTTTTAAGTGTTTATTTTAGTAGCACATCTATATCATTAGTGGATGGATAACATAAATTTATTGTGGATAATTACTTTTTAGAAATATTATTTTTCGTTTACCTTCTTATTTATGAAAAAGTGATATTAAATAAATATTTAAATAAAATAATAATTTATTTTTAAAATTTATAAATATATATATACTTTTAACCTCTTTGAAAGAAAAATAAGTTTTTAACATTAAACCTACTCAAACAATATCAACATATAGTATCAAACAGAATAAGTACCAAACATAAACTCTAACAAAATACAGCCGTAAAATACACTAGAAACTTGTTAATTTATTAACAAACCATATATTACAAAATGTTAAAAACAATGCCTTGCTCGTCTATCAACAAATCATATACCACAAAATAATTAGAAAAACCATGTTCGTGTTTTAATAGTTGGGTCATGGATCGAATTCATAACTTGGACAAGAGCTTCAACTTACGAGGCACGTGTTATACAATGAGTGAGTTGGATGCATGTATATATATATGTGAGATGTCAAATGTTGGAGATGATAAACATAAGCATGGTGGGGATAAACAAGTTGTTGTTAGATTGTATAATGCTAATGTGTAATATTGTGACTTCCATAAATATATATTATAAGAAACTGTTACATATTCCTTTATTAACAAGGTTGTATCTAATATTGTGACTTTCATAATATGTTATACGAAATTATTATATATATAAATTATTATATATATATATTAACAAGGTTGTATCTAATATTGTGACTTCCATAAATATATATTATAAGAAACTGTTACATATTCATTTATTAACAAGGTTGTATCTAATATTGTGACTTTCATAATATGTTATACGAAATTATTATATATATATTTATTAACAAGGTTGTATCTAATATTGTGACTTTCATAATATGTTATACGAAATTATTATATATATATTTATTAACAAGGTTGTATCTAATATTGTGACTTTCATAATATATTATATTAAATTATTACATATCCATTCATTAACAAGGTTGCATGGTAGTGGATACATTTGAGATGTTTTGTGACTTTTATATAATATATTATATGAAATTATTACATATCCATTTATTAACAACCTTGTATCTAATATTGTAACTTTCATAATATATTATACGAAATTATTACATATTCATTTATTGACAAGGTTGCATGGTAGTGGATACATTTGAGCTGTTTTTTAAAGAAGAAAAAAGTTGTAACTTGTTATTTTAATTATGAAGATCAAAGCTACAAAAAGTATTACATAATATCCATTCACTTGATGTACACGCCAACCGATCATATAAGTTATAAATTTGATTAATAAAATTTGATTAATAAAATTTATAAATAAAAGTTAAGTTTCAAACAAAATTAAATATATAAACTTAAATGTAAAGATATAAAAGTTAATAAAAAGTTATGTCTCAAAAATAAATTAAAAATTAAATATCCAACCTTAAATCTAAAGATTTAAAAGTTAAAGTTAAACATAGTTCACAAAGCTCAAAAACCCAAAATTGAATTGTTCAAGTTGCTTGTACTTTGCAGGGTTGGTAGGGACAATTAATCTATTTGGTACTGTTTTTATTACTGCCTTCCTAGATAATATAGCGATGGGTTGCAACTATTTAGTATTATTATCTTTTTTTTATAATTCTAAAAATTATTATGTTTTTAAATGTTTTTTAATAATTATATATTAAATTTAATATTTTAAAAATGAAAATTAATTTTTAAATACTTTAAAATTAAATTTCTTGTTTTATGATTGGCTAAAACCATGAATTGATTAATTACCCTGTCTAGGATGTAAAATTTTGAAAAATAAAAAACAATTTCAAATTACAAAATTCAAAAAACACATTCACTTGCACTTGGTTTTCATACATCATGTTTCATTAATGACATTAAATATCATGTCTTTTCCATCCTGTCAAATTCCGTCCACCCTGCTTCGAATCTTAAATTTCGACCTTGCATTATCAAATATTCACCGTCGCGACCACAAAACCACTATCCTACTCCACTACCTGCTTGCTACTTGCTGTTCTAACAACAAACCGTTTGTCGGCCGGCTAATGAAATCGGGCAGCCAAAACAAAACCCTGACGACGACTTTTGCTACCGTTTAGGTTAGAATATATGTATATATTATTTTCGAGTTTCCTTTGATTGGCAGTTTCCTTGCTTGGACGGTAGTTGGTTAGTCGGAAGTGAAAGAAAGTGGAGCACCAAGTCTAATCAGGCCGTAACGTGGCCCCAAAATATTTGAAACTGATGTGAGGTAGAGAGAGACAAAACCTGTGACAGATACTTCACGTTATGAAAAATATTGTCAAAGTACATCTGGATTTTCAGACTTGGCTAATTTTTCCTGTGAGATTGCAAATATTTTGATTTTGAGTCCAAGTTGGATTGGATTAATTCTCGCTTCATTTTCACCAATATCACACAGAGAGTTCAAATTTAAGCGGTAACTTTCAAGAACATTTTAGTTGGATAAAGTAAAACTGGTAACTATACACATAATAAATGTCTCACTTTGATTGACCGAATTGAACTTCGTTGGAACGGCCGTGCCGTATCAAATTGGATTTGAAATGACCGTACTGACTTAATGTTCAAAGTTTGGAATTCTTTGGTAATTTAAGTTGAATTTTATAACAATACATTTTGTGTTCTCGTATTAATGTGAAAACTGGAGAAAATTAAAATAAGTTTTTATTTATTTAAGTAAATAAAAATTTATTTTAATTTTCACTTTTAACTATTTTTTAATTAAAAAAATTACTTTGTTATGAACTTTTATTATTCATCCAATAATGGCTTTAACTCTTCTTTCCACTATTTATTTTAATTTGAACTCTTTTTTCTTTAAGGTCTTTTATCTTTATGTTTGATTACTAAAACTATTTGACTAAATTGTGACCATTTGTTGTTAGTGTTTTTTTTTTCCTTTTACCTTTTTTTTTATCCAAAAACTTCATTTTTTCTTTTTTCTTTTTTTCTTTTATTAATATCTTATTGTTCATCTATATCTATCAAATTTTAGTTAAATAAATTATAGTGATTTGTTGTTTAAGGTTTTTTTGGTTCTTCTCTTTAAAAGCGTCTAACTATAATGCAAACTTTGTAAACATTTACGATTGGTAAGCTATTTTAAGATTTAATTAGATTTAGAATAGACCTTTTGATTTTGAAAGTATTCATTTGTTTGGGTAAGTATATACTTTTTATTTTATAGCGAGAGGGGACTTATTTTGAGCTGAATCCCTAATCTATTTATATATTCAGTTAAGACTTTCTCTCTTATTTTTCTGAGTTTATTGTGTAATTTACAAAAATAATTAAGAATATTAAATATTTTTTAAAATAGTATCATGTTTAATATAATTAATATTTAAAATTTTAAAAATAATAGTAATAATAATATTATTTTTCAATAATTATTTTTAATTGTTACTGCAAGAAAATATTATTTATTTGTAGATTAGTTTTATTACTATTTTTTCTTATTTTTAAGAGGTAGTAATAAACAGTTTTGCTGTTAATTTCACTTGTTTTAATATTTATTTAACCTATAAAGCACATAAAATTATATTTTGTGTTTAAAATAATTAAATAGAAAATCAAAAGGAGACAAAGTAGTATAGATCGTATGTGATCCTGATTAATCGCATTAATGAATTAGTATGATTTTGAAATAATACTATATCACATTTTGATTCCAGGGTCTGTAGATAATCATATTCTAACCTCTTTCTCTATCTATAAAATAATAATACATTTTGAATGTCCGTGTCGTCTATACTCGCGTGGATTCGTTTTCCCTGTCTTGTTGGCAAGATCATATATGAAGTTTGGTGGTTTACAAAATTTTCCATTAAAGTCGACAATAAGAAGATTTGCCTTGTTCCTCTCATGGCTCTATTAGATGAGTCTGTTCCCCTTTATTTGTATTACATTTCGGCTTATGTGACCCCTATTGCCCCTTCCTTTCAATGACTATTGTAGACATTTTATAACATCTTCATCAACAGACATTGATTTTGAATTTCACTTTTCCTTTCAGAAGGACCTCTGTTTTGAATTTCTTAATTTGATTCATAGGCATAGTAGGAAGATTTCATAGATGATGGCGTTACAGAGCACATAAATTCCTCTTGAAATTATAAATGCTCCTATTTCTCAAATACCAAATTAAAAGACAGAGAGGACGTCTCCCATAATTTATACCTACTCAAGGTGCCTCTGGCTTGCCGCGACAGCAATTAGACAGTGTCCAAGGGGAATTTTTAGCATGGACAGTTTGGCATGCTCATTGCGCTGGATAGGAATGGCATGAGGGAACCTTGACCAAGGACTACATCTCCACATTTCGGTGAAACCCCGAATTGTAGTGAACCATATTTTCCAAAGTTAACCGTTAAAAGTTTGTGTGTGAACCATATTTTCCAAAATTAACCGCTAAAAGTTTGTGTGTGGGCCTCCTTGTCTTGTTAATCCTGGTTGTCGGGTCTCTTTTTCCTGCACACAAAAAATCAATTTTGTAAAGCAAGCTCAAGCACCAGATTCTGCAATCTTGCAATCCAAGGCATCACTGGTCCAGCCCACTGCAACTCTTCAACTCGATGATTCAAAGGAAATAAACACTAAATAGCTATAGATCTTGGGGTTAAATGTCAATATTTTACAATATCGGTTCTCATAAGAAGAAGCCGAGCAACAAGCTTTAAACGCCATGAGACGCTTCAGGAAATTAGCAGAATTATGGTAAATGGAGATAAAGAGAATTGTCACAACTTCAATCATGAAAGATTATAAAACAGGGGCAAATTTGTAAAGAAGGTCGAAGAGGTGGCTGGAGTCGATGTGGAGGTACTGTTGGGAAAAGACAAAGCTAGTCTTATCTATCTTGGAATCCTTCAGGTCTGAATATTCAAGCCTTAAATCGTTTTTATGTTTTTTCTGTTGAATTTTTGGTGTAAAATTGAGTGGCTAGGATTACATGAGAACCTTAACAATAATTCACGAAGAGAATCTTTAATGCTTGTAAAAATAAAATGGCCAGGCTCGTTTTTACTATATCAAAATAGATTTCATAATAGCTAATAATAGCTAGAAAAAATAATCTCTATACTCGCTGGAAGTATTTTCTAGTAATTTCTGCCAGGGGTAAAAAAATGTAACAAACAAAGAAATGTTTTTTCTGATGGTTTTTGCTTCATACAAAAGTTTGAAAAAGGATAATATTAACCCAAAAAAGTCTTAAGAAGGATAAATTTAACCCCAAAAAATCAACATTTAACAAAAACAAATGATCAAAGGCAGTTGAGTGCACATTGCTGATGTTTTCTGCTCCAAAATAATCATGGTAAACTTAACCCAAAAAATCTTTAAAAAAAATGTAAATATAACCAAAAAAATCTTAACATTTAACCAAAAAAAAATGATCAAAGACATTTGAGTGTACATTGTTGATGTCTTCTAACCCAAAATAATCATGATCAGCTATAATGTTCTGCTCACATCTGTTAGGAAAAAAATAGTTTGTAAATCAGCTTAAAACAAAACGATAGGTCTCTTTATGCTAGAACAGACTCTATTGTTGCCAGGGTAAACTCTTTTGCATGTTAGGGAAACAATAGTCTCTAAATCCTTTCACATTGTCTCTGTTCTGTCCCCACAAATTTGTTTTTGTGCCCCTTACATGCCTTCTCTTTGGCCCACCATTGTAGAATCTCTAGAGGATTGCAAATATGTCTTAACAACTATTCTGCTGGTATGTTTCATTTGTTATGAAGTTATAGGTAGTCCACTTTGTCTACATTGATATGATCATTGTGTATACATTGATATAAATATTGTCATATACATATGAGATTGGCAATGGATGCCAGCTGCAATGACGGTGAAGGCACGACTACAGTGAAGGCGGTGGCAAAGGATGTCCTTAATGTCATATAACTAGCTGTTACCCCCAAGAAGGTGCAATTATACGTCGATATGTAATAATAGAAAGGCAGCAAATTTATGGCACAAGAATAATAGATATTGCAGGAACATGGAGGGAATAATATGTTCTAAAAAAAAGATGTCCTTATAATGAGAAATTCCAAAAAAAAATTCAAAACCGATAACGAAACTAACTATTTTTTCAGGTAGTTGACCAATGACAAATATGTACATAAAAAAGTAGGAAAGCTGGACTAATTTGCAAGTTATATGGTTTTCACAAGAAATTGGCCCCCACTCAAGTGTTATGAAGCCAATCTCATGCTTTCAGTGATGAGATTGTCTTTTGAAGGAAAAAGGCAAAGCGTAGGCATAATGGGATTGGGTTCAATGCTTTTGAAGACAAGAACTTATATTTCAGCTAGGGTAGGAAGGTATTGCTTTGAATGAATAGTAGATAAATGCGAAAACCAATCCTGCATACTTCGAAGTAAATATATTAAATACCAATAAGAACAATCATGTGCTTGAAAAAAATCCACTATATATCGAATTGAAATGGCTGGAGGAGGAAGAGAAAAAAAAAGTATGTGTTAGTTCAGAAAATAAACAATAAATGTATGGAATAGTTTTAGTTTTACATTGGAAAAAGTTAACAAAACACGATAGATATATGAAAAATCGAACTGAGGATTAATCCACATTGGAAAAAGTAATATGCTTCTACTTTTTGAATTCTTGTTTTGGAACAGCAGTGGATTAATCCAGATTTTGTCAATCTCTCTGACTCTTAATAGTCAACAATATAACCGCTAATCAAGGCTCTGATAGAAGAAGCTACTTTTCACAAATCAATTCTCACTGAGTTGCCACTTGGTCTTATTCAGTGCGAGACATAATATCCCATAACAATTACAGACAAGTCCTACCTACAACTAGTTACACATTGGCGTTGGTTCGGTATAATCCCAAGGCCTTGATGACAGCCGCTCTCAAAATGTACTGCTAGTAGGCAGCAGCTAATGCAGCTCCAGCAAAAGGTCGTACCCAAAAAATCCGCTGCACATACAACAGTCATACTCATGAAGGTAGTGTACCAGCTTTAACAAATACTAATTCTACTGGATTATATCCATATAGTGAATCAAGAGTATCAACCATATAATATCATCTCACTTACATGATGGACCTGAGCTCACCCTCAAACACATGATGGCAGAGGCCTAAGGCCAAAGTTTTTATTTAAATGGGAATATATATGCATAGCTGTTTAAACATAAAATTATATGTATATAGTATAATAAAACCACCATATAAGACATACTCATAAATTACACTCTTCATAACACCCAAATGACCGTAAATCCTGCTTTTAATCTGTGCTTTAATGTCTAAACCAATAAGAAAAAATGTAAAGAAAACTAAAACCAACAATAAAATGGACAAAAAAACACATCACAGGGAATTGTTTATGATCTTTGTTGGAAATTTCAAAACATTTTAAGCAATCTAGCCAAATATCAAAACTTCATCCTCTTTTGGGGAAAACAAACAATGCTAGATTCCATTAACGGATAGAAAGATTGTCTCCATTCAGAAAAGAGAATACATCAGGGAGAGAGTGAATGTATTATACCTACTTTATAATGAATTACTGTTATCATATCTTCAGTTTTTAGTTTGCTGGTTTTAGACTTTTTCATCTATGATAATAAGCGATATTAGTTTTTCTAATGATAAGTTGAAAAGTATTCTTTGGTTCTGAGGCTGGCTACTGTTATTAACAGTTTTGTATCTTTGACTGCGTCGTGACTACTTCTAACTTTGATGTATTCGAAATTTTTTGTTCATGGTATTTGAAATTTAATCAAACATAATGACTCGTCATCTTAACAAAGGTACCTGGACCTTGCAATGGGACATAATTCAATGACCAACTTTGAGAAAGAAGTTTACGAGGACTAGAATTGAAAGACCTCTTTGATTGTTGTTAAACCCCTAGCCAATGTCCATTCAGTGGGCCAGTTAACATTGAACATATTCAACTTGTGAGATTACATAGGTGATCCATTATATGACAGAATACACCTTGCAGAGGGGCTAAGATTGATATCCTAGGCCACCAATCAGAGGACATTTCTACTCTTCAGATTATAGGAATCAATAGATGATAGTCATTCCTTTATGAACAGGGGCAATGCCAAAGCAATTTTAAAATAGAAATCCTCATACACAACTTTTGAATAGAAAAAGTCAGTGTTGAAAAGTAAACCTAATAGATTGTTCATAATCATTGAAAATTCCCATTCCAGTTTCATCTCTTCAAATGTGGCATATTTGTAATTTTTACTCATCCATAAATTAGATGTACTGAGCTTTTGGTCGTTGGAAACAGAGTTTCTTATGAGATAAAGTGTTTGCTTCTCGCAAACAGCCACAACTCCAAACAATCGAGTTCTCTGAAATCAACTTCACTATGTCAAGAATTGATAGTCTATATTTTTCTCAATAATCTCATTGTTGCCAAGGGATCACCTTCAGGAATATCACATGCTACAACAGCAACCTAAGCAAGTATCCATAATACAAAATTAGTTTTCCTTGGATATTCAGTTCTGTAGTGCTCTGCAAGGTGCTTTCCTGCAGGACAAACCATGCAAGCATTAGAAGTTTCTTCAGAAATATGAGAATATACTAAAAAAGCAATTAAGGTGAAAGAGTTTAATTAGAATGAGACATTGTCTCACTACAATCCTACGAAAATGAGTCACCTGCAGAAGTTGGATAGAGACAAGATGAGTACCCCCGACGAAGATGTTGTACAAGAACAGAAGAAGCCCTTGATGGCACTTGACCAAAGTCGAGAGTGACAAAAATTTCATGCAGATATTCTAAGTCCAATGAAACACAACACATAATCATATTAGGAGACCAGCATAAGAATTTGTTTGTAAGTGTAAGCAATGAAATAATCCATAAAATGTCAAAAATGGCAAGTTGGAAAGTAAAATGTTAACATCATAATGAATGTAAATAATGGTAACACATGAGTCTTACCCGTGTGATCTGATTCATTTTTGTTTTTGCTGAAGATGTGAGGTAATCATGTTGTCATGTTGTCAAAACAGGAAGACTATCCTTGGGTTATGTTGACTTGCTGTTTTGGTAGAATGTGCCAATTTCTTTGAGTGCAATGTTCCATGAAATAAGTTTCACACAACTTTGAGTAAAAAAAGGAAGGGGAAACGAGTAAAGGGTTGTTACCATTTTATGTGAGCACGAAGGGCTTACAGTGAAAGGTGTTGAAGCATGGATCCACATGCCTAAAAAAAGGCAAGGGCAAGCTGGTGAAAATAAATCCTAGCTTAAATATTGATAAAGTAACCTGCATGATAAAGGAAATGGCAATGGACATAGCATACATTAAACATAATCAAATGGAAAGAAAAAGCGACTGTAGATTATATACGGAACTTAATGAACAGTTGTAATGGAAGGCAAGTTGGTAAGGTGGACATCTTGTTTGCTGTGATTTGAATGTGAACTGCAATACAAGTTATGTAAGAGGGTAAAACAAGATAAATTGTACATATGTATAGAATGGAAATGTAGAATAAAAGGCATGGTGGGGAGATTTGTACAATTTCGATTGGAACTTGGACGCTCTGTGTGCATCCAAAGGAAGCGTAGCCTTTAGTGTGACAAAATAGGATGATTCCAACAGAAGGGAATGTAGTATGAAATGGAAAAAAAATAGTAGAAAGCTATCGCAACAGCTAATATTTACATACCATGAACTCTTCTTAGGAGAGCATCTTAAACCAATTCAATGTACAAATTGTATCATTGTAGTAGTGTAAAAAAATGGGCAATACATGTTAGTGTAATCAGGGAAAATATTACAATATGTGATTGTAGAATACAATTGTAGGAGATAGCTACAGTAGAACCAATTATAGAGGCACCATGAAAAGAAATGTAAAGATGTGATATGAAAGAGTTGCATGAAGAGATAAAAGTGGGAAATAAAACCTACATATATACATTTGGAATATAGGTAGACTTCTGTTTGCATTGAAATGTGTAGATGAAAACTTGGAAAACAGAAAATGAGATTTGGTTTAAACTTGTTATGTGTGCAGAAAATGTACATGTATTTTCGTATTAGTGGGATGTAGTTCATGTGAAAACAACATACATATATACATTTCGAATATAGCTATAGTTGTGTTTGCATTGAAATGTGTAGCTGAAAACTTGGAAAACAGAAAGGGAGAGTTTGTTTACACTTGTTGTGTGTGCATGAAATGTACATGTAGTTTGGTATTAGTGGATGTAGTTCATTTGTACAATGTTTGTGGTTGACATGATGTGATAATACATTGACTGAATCAAAATAGAGGTTGAAGATATGGTAGGAGATACAAGTGGAGAGGGTAGAAATGGGTAGTGGAGAAAGTTGTGGGGAAAAAAAAAGGGGGTTGGTGAGCGTAAAGGTATGTGAAAGTGGCAGCAAATGATACAAATGCAGAGGAAAAGTGGGTGGAAGGAGAGGTGAAACAAAACTGAAATCTAAGAGGCATCAATCATAGATGCAAGCGGGCTTATGATAGCGACATCACCATATATGATTTATGTATGGGGAAAGGTGTGGGTTGCGGCATAGCAAGTCTTCTCGGGCCATGCGTAGAGTGTCCCTTTCATGCATATGGATAATGCGTTGAAGGAGTGCTCTCAATTCTGAGAGAAGCTTAATCATTGGTTGGAAGTAATTCAATGGGAGGTTGGAAGGTCATTGGAAGTGTGCCTCTATTCGTTGAAGGCCTGCTTGTTGTTCCTTGATCTGTTGGCTGAAGTCGGCAAGGATGTTGAGGTAATGCATATCCATGGCTGTTGTGAAAGTGCTAAAAGTGAAAAAGGAAAAAAACTAAACTCTTGACAAGTTCAAACATACAGATAGCATAAAACTAAAAGGACATTTTTTCTGTTTTTTTGTTTATGTTGTATTGAAGTTTGAAGAAAATGCTGGAATTGAATTTGCTATGCTAGAAGGAAATAAACATAATAACTTAATTGTAATTTGGTGGAAGGAAAAAAAACATGGGAAATACAAACACAATAGATATACATGAATATAGGAAGTAATTTGTTGTTCATTTTCATTTGGTAAAACAAGGAATAATAAAAAGTGGAAGGAAGTGTATATTAACATGTGCGAAGCATAGGAAAAAGGTGAAATGAAAGTAAATGGCATTTGGTAGAAGAACAAATGAAGGAAGACAATAAATGAAAGGTAAAACATGTGTAAAGGAATAAATCAAATGTTTTCTGAAGGTAATTTAATTTGTTTTGTATGGTATTTTGTAATAGTTTTTTTTGTTGTGTGTAAACAACAATAGTTGTGAAAAAAGTTGAAAAAAAAAATGTAGTACACATGTGTTTACTCCCATTTAGAGCAAGAGTAGACTAAATGATGCATTCGTTGTAACCATATGCAAGTATATGTGTTAATGGACATGTGGTGGAAGTGATTTGGAGGCAATTAAACGCTCCTCTTGTTTTCGCCGTTGAACAGAAGGGCTATCTTTCATACGTGAATACCGAGCAAAAGAGAAGGCTGGCATTATGCGGACGTCCGAGAGATGTCTAACTCTTGAAACAAAAATGAAGGTAATACCTTGACGGTCAATGTTGCCAATGTCGATTGTTGCCTTCTGTAAGGTCATCCCTTATGCTTTATGGATCGTTAAACCCCAAGCCATGCGAAGTGGAAGTTGCCTACGAGATCCCCTTGTTAAAGAGAGGATTGGCACATAGCTAGGGTTGGAAGCATCCCATGGTGGGCCTTTATAGTTGATAAAATTTATAACAACAAACAAAGGAATGTTAGGTGGAGTAGTATCGGTGTTGTAGAGAATTGCAACAACTTGGCCAAGAACGCCATTAATAAGGCCTGCCTCAACCCAAAGGTTTGTGGTAAGCATAACTTGTTGGCCAATGGAAAGGAGCAAAGTCATAGCGAGCTATTCATCTTCGGGTGCAAGCACAAATGGTTGCTTCCTAACTTCAGCGTTACAACATGCAATTGGGACATTTAGTTGTCTAAGCATTTGTTTGTTATGCAAAGTAACAACATTGTTAGTTGAGAACAAGTGCGTGGATTGGTCAAATACTTGGTTGTCATTTTTCAAGAGGCAAGAGGATGACCTCGACATGAGAAGGTTCCAAGCGGAAATAGTTGGGGTTGCATTTCTGAGGTTGAGGAGGAGGTTTCATAATAGAATTTGAGAAGGGTTGTCTCCTTGTTGCCGAAAAACTGTGGAGAGGGTGAGGAACATGTTGAAGCTTCGCCAAAGTGTGTTCCCACGTGATGCACCTACATACATGGGGATATCCTTGACAGGTGGAAGTTGGCCAAGGTCACCTACAAGGATGATAGAGCAGCCACCGAAAGAGCAAGTTCAACAGGAAGGGAATGCTTCACGAAGACGATCGTCAATGTTGGCCAAATGTTTTGGACCAGTGAAACTCATCTCATCTATCAAGACATAACGTATAGGGTTGAGGTGTTCTTGTAGGTTTGCAAGGGTTTGTCCCTCAAGAGGATGCATTGTGGTTATGGGTATGTGGAGGCCAGAATGTATTGTGACTGCATTTATGTTAAATGTTGCGACACTGGTTGGAGCAAGTAGGAGAAGGGGGGATGGGCTATTCCCAGATGCCAAGCGGAATGCATCTTGCAAGCAACCAATCAAATACGATTTGCATGTCCCTGCAGTTCCTTGGATGATCATTTTCAATGGGAAATTGGTTGTTTGTTGTGTATAGTGGGACATAATAAGGTCAAAGGCTGTGCGTTATGTGGGAGATAATAAATCAGGAGATGTGGATTTTGAAAAGGGTTGTGGATGTACTTGGTTTGATGACGAGTTCAGGTCAATGAATGAGATGGTTGAGTCTTGCAAGTGTAAGGGAGTATGTGTGTTGGCCCAATTATGTGTTATGTCAAAGTCACGATGTCCAAGCATGTCAATATCATCAAGTTGGAGGTTGTTTCCGGGTGGAGGTGAGAGAGAAATTCCCATTCGGACATGTCCATTGGGGAGGGTCCATTAACTTCATGGGGGGGGAATTTTCAGCAGTAAGATCTAGGGGGGGAGTAGGTTGTTGCTCAACATGCCAGGAAATGTAGGTCCCACGAAAGCATTCCCAATGGGAGAAAATATCCAAATCTGAGCAACCAATGTCATCTGGCAAAACACGAAAAGGTTTGTAGAGGAGGAGTTCACTCGAGCAAAAGTTGACATAAAGAGGGGAAGTAGAAGGAGGGATGTTAGAGAAGCGGGGAAGGACACACACAATATTGGGTGTGATGTGGGGTTTCCATGGGCAGTTTTTCCTGCATGCAGAGTAGGACCAAGAACATGCAGCTTCTAGAAGGTCCAATTGCTCAAGTGAAGTAGGTCTTTGCATGTATGCAGCAATGAAGGTGGGTTGGGGGGGGGGTGTTTGGGAGGTTTGTCGAGACACGTTTGAAAACAGTTTGGGAAAAATTTAGAGACACAAAGGAATGACTCAAAAGGGTCAAGGGAAGTGTTTGCAGCATATGGCAGGTCTCTTGTGCGCCAATGTCCCGATCTGCAACAGTTTCTGATAGAAGTTTTCGGATGGGTAGTAAGACTGGCTCATCTGCAGGGGCAGCATGTGAAATACGAGATAGAATGTCATGGTAGCTTTCATACTTTCATTCTGATTTTGATGCATACTTACAAATGTATGTCAGGACAACATGGCGGGAGAGGACAGGTTGGCAATCAACATTTTCTCTCCATACTAAGAGCATGGGAGAGTTGTGTATGTTTAAGGTTTCATAATTCCTAGCAGGGATGTATGTTTTTTTCCCATCAACATCAATGAACATAGAAGAGGTAGTGTGCATTTCAAAGGGGAAACCATAGTGGCAAACAAGGTTTGGCCCTTTCTTGCAGAGACAAGATGTTTCATTGCATTTTGTGTGTCGTTGAACACAATTGACAAGGGCCTCATAGTCAGCACTTTCGTTTCCTACAAGTATGGATGCTGATTCCAGTGTGCATGGATTTGCATGATTTGCTCGATGGAATGCGGGTGCACGAAGGTGCAATGGACATGGATTCCATGCAGTTAAGAAGTTGTCAAAGTATTGCTTTGCAGCTTCCAACGCTGGAGGATCCTACCAATCGAGGCTGTCCATATTTGGTGCATCCTCCAACCAAAGGAATCCATGTATATGAGCAGAACCTCGATTTTTCCATTCATATTTATATAAAGAAGGGTATACAAGTAGTGAGCAATAAAGTCGAATTGTAAAATGTTTGAACTAAATAAGTGCAACAAATGGGAGGGGCAAACCTGCACCAGTAATCCTTTTTCTTGAATGTTTTTTGAAGGACCTCTTCAAGGAAGATGGTGAATCTATGGTGCATGTATAGGGATGTAATATGTGGATTGGTTATAATGTTATGAAGTCTCCATTGGAATTGTGCGGGAAATGAAGTTGGAGGATGGCCAGGCATGAGCAAGTGAAGGTCCTGCCATTTGGTGTCAGCTGCACTAAGGGTAAAAAAAAGTTGGGCTACCAAGCTGGGTGATCATATCGTATAGTTCACCTCGCCTTTTGTTCCAATAAGAGCATGTGCCGCGAAGGGCAGATCCAAAACGCATGGCATGCTCAGCAACATGAGAATCGGGAATTTCTTGGAGTTGTGTGCACAGGGCCAAGACAGTTGCAGGGAGGTTTTCTTGTATGTTACGTTTAACAAAGACTGCAGTAGTGGCTTGGCTTCGAAGTTGCATCATAAGGTTGTACAAGTAGTAGCGAAAGCGAGGGTGTTGGCCGAATCTATTATCATGATAGCGCATAAGGTGTAAAGCATATTCTTGCATGCCAATTTCAAGAAGATGTGGTTGCTTTAACATGGCAACCCCAGTGGGGAATAAGGTTGGAAATTCCATAGAGAGGAGGCCTTCTGTGTTGTATTCATTGATTGGGGAAAGGCCAATGGGGGGTCAGTCAATGGAAGTATTTGGTGTGACAGAGCTCACTGAGGCAAAGCGCCTAATTTCTTCAGTCTCAGTGCGGGAAGCTGGGAGGGAAAAAATGAAGGAGGAGGTTTGGGCGTTTGTTGTGGATGGCAAGAAAGGAGTTGCATCATCATCATGGGGCAATGGTACTTGGAGGTCTGGTCCAAGGGTAGTGGAATGATGAAGAAGGGAGGACACATCTGTGGGTTGAAGTGGCAAAGCATTTAATGCAAGTAGGTTAATTTGGACATCCTTGTAATATGGGTCATTGGAACGGCTAACAATGAATTCATACAGCTTGCTTGTCGCATTTAATTTCTGAACAACAAGGATGTCCAAGTCTAGCAATAGGCATGGAAGGGAGGAGGCAATTGTGGAGATGTCTTGGGGGAAACTAATAGTATGGCCAGAGTATTTGTATTATCCACCACGTGCATGGGTAACTTGAAGGATGGGGTTGACACGAGCAATGAGCATTTCTTCAGTTTGAGTAAGCCTAACAAGTACTGAGGGCTGGTTGCCAAGGTCCATGTTGTTGTCTAAGGAGAAGCGATGCCAATTTCGTTCTTTACTACAACGAGAGAATATACAAATTCCATTTGAAAATTTGGTTTGAATGCCTACATAGGATTCCTTGTATATAGAGCAAACATGCATTAGGTGGAGGCGATCGAGCCGTTTACAAAACCAATATTGCACATCTTTTAAGGAGGAGTTGCATGGAGTGGTTGGAAGAGGGGGTGTAGTGGAGGCCTGCATTGGTGGAGTATTTAGGTTTTCAAGTGGAGGGGGGGAGGGGATGGGTGCAGCATTGAGGGTGGCACGTCTGGATTGATACAGGAGGCATCTTTGTGTGTTGAGGCGATCTTTTTTCTGTGGATATAGAAGCCTTCTACGTGCATTTCTTTGTTCATTTCGATCACCGGAAGGCATCGGTATGTTGATGAAAACAAGCTTTGTGTTGAACCTGGATGAGACATTAATGGGGGTGTAGCGTGTTATAAATACATAAATTGTGGAAAAAAGGGATGCACATATGTTAACACAAAGAAAGGCATAATAGAGAGCATATTGTATTTGTGAATATACAAACAAGTCCACGTGAAAGTGGTGCAATAAACAAGGTGCAAAGCATGTGTGCATACATGTGGAGCATATATATCTGTGTGAGAAGTAAATAAGAAGAAGCAGAACACATTACAGAACACCATGAATGATGTATACATGTAAGGGAATTGTCACTTTTGGTTGCACGCATAGATAAATATAGTGTATGTGAACCATTGTAAGTCATAGTTAAAAAGATAATGTTTAGGACACCATATAGAGTAGTATGGGAATAAAAGAAATAGTAGTTTAATACATTAAGGATTTCTGAAAATTGAAATCATATAACGATAAAAGCCTATCTAAAGCAAGGAAGCAAGGTGATGGGAAATAGAGATAGGACTAGCGATGAAGTGGAAGAAACATAATTGGGCGGAGATGAAGGGGAGAGAAATGCAAAGGGATGTTTGGAAGAGAGGATGGGTATGTTGTATTGAGGGGAGGTTAGAGACAACAGGCAATAGGATGGGGATGAGATGTTATTGCATTTATTTATGTGAGGAGGATGGATGATGCATCGGCATAAGGAAGCTCTTCGGAATTGACAATGGTTGTTTTCAAGCAGGCGGTGGAGTTGAAAGTCTCTGCCTTAATGGATAAGGTGAAAAGGTATTGACGTGAAGTTAAGTGTAGAAAGATTTCCTTTACGGTTGAGGGTTCACTAGATAGGAGGCACAAGTCCTTTGCAGAGATACCTAGCAATTGATTTGCTACATCGTCAAAAGCTGTTGCTCCAATGAGCTTCCCGGTGTGGTCATGTAGTGAGACCTTCAAAATGTACCTATAGTCACACTCTGGGAATTCACCATCACACTTGCTGCAATGCCAAATGTTGAAAGCTTGGCGTGAAATTTCTTTAATGCATTGTATGCCATCAACAAAGAGAGGGCATGCAAGGAAGTGGAAGTCATCCATGTTAATGTCAGCGATGGAAGCACGTACAGAGAACCAGAGTGACTTCTCAGAGGGTTGCATGGTTTGCCATTCCAAAAGTGTTTTCTTTGGGTGTGGACGAGATGAAGAGCTTGCATATTTTTGACTCAAGGATGGGGAAGCTGCACGGAATCCATTGGAATGAAACCATTGATGAAGGAGGTGGGTTGGCTCAATATCTGTATTAATAAGCAAGGAAGTACTCGGCACACACCCAATTGTTCTGCCATTGAATTCTGTAAGGCATCCACCCTTGATTGCGAGGACAAGGGGCAGATCAGAGGCATACAATGAAGCAAGTTGAGAGCCCTCATTGTGGCAATGATGACCCCATAACGTGACATTGATGCTGAAGCATGACTTGTCTCTAAGGGAAACAGTTCGCTTGCTCATTTTGGAGCCATCTCTGTTCTGAATTGTTGATGTAGGGGAGACAGAGATGACCATGCCAACAAGATCAACTATGGAATTCAGCGGTGAATTTTGGAGGTCATTGATTGTCTTAAAGTGGAAGGAATGTAAAGGAATGGAGGGGGAATCATGTAGGCAAGTTTGGATGGTTGACGCGACAGAAAGGATAATCTCAAGATGGTTATTCAAATGGTTATATGTAGGGTTGCTTGGTTTGATTGTGCCATTGGAGATAGTGTAAACTTTGCCTATTTCAATCTGAGGATAGAAGGAGTCAACAAAGTTGTTAAATGCAGATACATGGATCTCTTCTTCGGAGCATTCAAGGAGGTCAAAACCAAATAGTTTCCCTAGTCCTTTTTAGTTTTTGTATTCATGGATGTTTGTCTTTGCAACTACGCGACCTTGAATGGACCATTTTTTGTAGTTGGGGTTTAGTGCTTTGAACGGAATAATAGATAATGGCATGGATAGTGGTGGAGGTGTTGTATGGGTTGAGGAATTAACGTTGTCTTCTGTGCGGAAAAGGGGTTGGGTGGTTGATGAACCAGTTGGAGGCTAAGATTCGTTGGTAGTATGAGAGGGAGAGGGCTCCCAACAAGGGGTAGCTTGCGGTGGAGAACTTCAAGGTCAAGCACTGTAATAGTCCTGATAAGAAAAAAAACACAACATTAAAAAATATGTTAAAGTTTGTGCCAAGAGAGGGTGGTTAAAATATGAAGTGCAGGATTGAAGTAATTTTTTTTAAAAAGGAGGGAAAAAAACTTTGCAAAGGCGAGATGTACGTGGTATATTGAACGATGGTGCATGTGCACTTGGAAAGCTTGATGATAGAGCCTTCTTGGAGTTCTCCATCTAAAAGGAGGGAGTTGAAGGCTGTTGGGAACAAAGTCTGATGTGTGTTGGTGCCATCAGAGATAGTCATCCGGTAGTGTGGAGTCGTTGCCTTCGTTGATCCAATTAGGGTTAGTGAAATAACTTGTAGGCATGGTTGGAGATGTACAACACTGGCCAAGAGCAGAGATATTGCATTTTCTGTCAATGGTGGCTCCATTACGCGGGGGTTTCCTGAGTATAACAGGAAAAGGAAAAATGTAAATATACAAGTACTAAGTTAACGAAAGGAGTTTTATACAACTATGCATAAATCCATTCAATATGTAGCGATTATAAAAAGTAAAATGTATAGTTGGCAAATGTACATTTTCAAATGTCAGCATGGGAAATTGTATGTTTGTTGGAAACAATGTTGGTTTCATAAGAAGGAAAGAAAAGAAGTTCCATGTTTAGAAAGTATAAGGTGCAACAAGCTTTAGCCTAATGAGAGAATGGAAAGAAACAAAGAGTATTATATTTGTAAGGGATTTAAAGTTCAAGTATAGGTGTGTGTTACATTATAAAATAAAAGAAGAAAGGGCTGGGAAAATAATATGAAAAAACGATGAAGAATGCTTTGCTTTAGATGAAGGACATTTGCCATGAAAGCAGGACACCAACAGATTCCATGTTGTTTATAGAAAACAAAAAGGGAGACTCTAAAGGATATGCAAGAACTAACATAAGTAAAGATTCATTACTATAGAATAGATGTATGTGTAAATTTCAAGGGAGTTGTTGATTTTATGGTTCAGGTGAACCTAAATGATAAAGGGAGAGGACAACTAAGCAAGCTAAAAAAGTTTGTACGAAATACAATGAGTAGATATATGTGATTCTCATCTTAGCCGTCAAATGAGATTGCTTAGATGAGGGTGCAAAGGTAAGATGTGAATGATGTGCAAGTATGTTGATGCATTGGGAGACATGTTGGAATTACCTGGGTATCACATAGCATATCACGATGTGAACATAAATATAGATGCACATGTGAAATTGACAATAGTGGTGATAGTAATGCAATGGGTTTTTTAGCCACGGTATCATAGTTTTATGTGGGCATTTTGCTTTCATCACATTACTATGTCCTTGGGAAAATTGCTACAAGTTGCATTGTTCCAATTAAAGCTATATGCTTTTAGTTATGCATATGTAGATTAAGAGAAGAAGTGTATGCTGTAATTTATGTAGAAGGATGGATAATTAGAATTGTTATGGTTGGGAAAATAAAAGAGAAGAACTGTTGACATCAAAGTAAGATATAAGTATAAAATATTCAAGAGAGAATATAGGATATAGCAAAAGGAAGGTAAATTAGATTGATTGAGAAGGGAAAAATTAAAAATGATACGTTTGCATGGGAATTTTGGTATAAGGAGATGAGAGCATGCATTATGTATAAGACAAGTCTATTGTTGGTATGAGCTAGTAACAAGTAAAGAGAAAATGGTGGAGGACTGAAAGTGATGAATTGAAGCAAACATACCTGGAAAATGAGGGAAAACTTTAGATATGTTGCAGACAAATGTATTCTTCACTTTGGTATGGCACTAGGAGATCTGCAAGACAAGTGGGAAGGAGTTAGAAATAAAGTGAGCTAAAGTGAGCTAAAGAGTAAATTGAAAGTAAGGGTTTATGTTTTCCAGCGACTTAAATGTATAGACAATATTAATCACAAAATAGGACAATAGTATCTTTTGGAGTTGATCCCTAACCAATAGTTGAAAGAATATTTATGGCAACCAAGTAAAGGTTATTTTGTTGCAATTTAGGGAAAAATGTTGCAAAGACCCCTTTAATTTATTGAACAAAGTATTGGTAGGGCAATAATTTTGTTTCTATTGAAAAATTTCTACTATATACTGTTCTAAACCAGTAGTATGTACCTGATAGGGGGACTATAAATTTTTCTAATGGGTAGGTGACTAAAGTGATTACGTTCTCAGAATCGCAAGCAAACAATTAAGTTGTTTAATTGTAGAAATTTTGCTTTCTCAAATAACAATAATCACAAATATTTGGGAAGTACAGAGCGAAGCCAAAAAAAAAATTACACACATACACAAGTAATTTTTACTTCTAGTCTGAGTGGTAGTGGGATAGAGTGCTATCTTCTCCACAATGTTGGTCCAGTTGTATTCGAATCTATGCATCATGTCTTCTTTCCTAGGCAGGATGGCACCTACAATTTTGGTTTGTTTTAACTTCTACTAAGAGGATCCATGAGACATCCTGTATTCTTCTAAGCTTTATTAACCTTCTGAAATCAGAGTGTGAGCACATTATTTTTGCAGGGAGGAAGCTTGTGATGAAAGAGATATCTCCTTGAAACTTGTTGAAAGCCAAATGGCAAAAAACAGATAAAAATTTTATTCTTCAACTTCAGTTAATACATTTGCATGGGAACATTGGTGTAAGGAGATGAGAGCATGCATTATGTATAAGACAAGTCTATTGTTGGTATGAGCTAGTAACAAGTAAAGAGAAAATGGTGGAGGACTGAAAGTGATGAACTGAAGCAAACATACCATGCAAACGAGGGGAAACTTTAGAGATGTTGCGGACAAATGTATGCTTCACTTTGGTATGGCACTGGGAGATCTGCAAGACAAGTGGGAAGGAGTTAGAAATAAAGTGATCTAAAGTGAGCTAAAGAGTAAATTGAAAGTAAGGATTTATGTTTTCCAACGACTTAAATGTATACACAATATTAATCACAAAATAGGACAACAGTATCTTTTGGAGTTGATCCCTAACCAACTCAAAGGTTTTTTTGTTGCAATTTAAGGAAAAATGTTGCAAAGACCCCTTTAATTTATTGAACAAACAATTGGCAGGGCAATATTTTTTTTCCATTGAAAAGTTTCTACTATATACTATTCTAAACCAGTAGTCATGTCCCTGATAGGGGTACTATAAATTTTGCTAATGGGTAGGTGACTAAAGTGATTATGTTCTCAGAATAGCAAGTAAACAATTAAGTTGTTTAATTGTAAAATTTGTAGTTTCTCGAATAACAATAATCACAAATAGCTGGGAAGTATAGAGCGAAGCAAAAAAAAAAGGTACACACATACACAAGTAATCTATGCATCATGTCTTCTTTCCTAGGTAGGATGGCACTTACAATTTTGCTGGTTTTAACTTCTGCTAAGAGCATCCATGAGACATCTTGTATTCTTCTAAGATGTATTAACCTTCTGAAATCAGAGTGTGAGCCACATTATTTTTGCAGGGAGGAAGCTTGTGATGAAAGAGATATCCCCTTGAAACTTGTTGAAAGCCAAATGGCAAAAACAGATAAAAATTGTATTCTTCAACTTCAGTTATAAAAATTTGTGTTGTTAGTTATTTTTATAATTCATTGTCTGTAATCTGTGTGCACAGTATTTGCATTAGTTATGCTTTCTTCAAAATGAAATAATCAAAATGCAGTAGTTATTCTTTAACCCTTAACCTCTGCAAACACATTTATCTTGAATTAGTGTTATGGTTCATGAATTACAAACAAGGGAATTATAAGACATTCTTACACATGGGAAGCAACAATTGTGTGACCTCCTAGAGCTACATGTAATCTCCTCATCCCTTTTGTAATCTCCCCACTTGTATTGGTCTGATTTACATTTTTTTTTTTATATGATTTGGACTCAAATCCTTTTCTAGCACATGATGACTGCTTAATTTTTTGCTCCTATCATGTGTGACTTAGATCTAAGATAAATAATTTCAATAGTACCATCACCTCTTGTTGAAGCAACAACTTGGTTATTTTTACCATCCAAGGCTGTTGAGAGAATGAAATTCCAGAAAATGTCAATAGTGGTCTTGCTAATTTGTTTAGTCAACACTATCCACCTGATTCACGTGACTCAAATCTAAATCATGATCTTACCAACCCCTTGGATTAATGCCAACACTTTCCATATTGTTAGTAGTTTTTTCAAATATAGGGAAGTTGTTGTTAACAGTTTTTATGTAGTGACACACTGCCATATCTTCTGTTTTGGTTCTACCTAGGGAAATTAACTCTGAAGTTGTTGACATCAAAATATTTACTGATACTCATGTACTCTGTAGACAGTTGTGTACTGTGCACAGTATTTGCATTAGTTATGCTTCCTTCAAAATGAAATAATCAAAATGCAGTAGGTATTCTTTAACCCTTAACCTCTGCAAACACATTTATCTTGAATTAGTGTTATGGTTCATGAATTACAAAAAAGGGAATTATATACGACATTCTTACACACGGGAAGCAACAGTCGTGTGACCTCCTAGAGCTACATGTAATCTCCTCATCCCTTTTGTAATCTCCCCACTTCTATTGGTCTGATTTACATTTTTTTTTTATGATTTGGACTCAAATCCTTTTCTAGCACGTGATGACTACTTAATTTTTTGCTCCTATCATGTGTGACTTAGATCTAAGATAAATAATTTCAATAGTACCATCACCTCTTGTTGAAGCAACAACTTGGTTATTTTTACCATCCAAGGCTGTTGAGAGAATGAAATTCCAGAAAATGTCAATAGTGCTCTTGCTAATTTGTTCAGTCAATACTGTCCACCTGATTCACGTGACTCAAATCTGAATCATGATCTTACCAGCCCCTTGGATTAATGCCAACACTTTCCATATTGTTAGCAGTTTTTTCAAATATAGGGAAGCTGCTGTTAATAGTTTTTATGTAGTGACACACTGCCATATCTTCTATTTTGGTTCTGCCTAGGGAAATTAACTCTAAACTTGTTGACATAAAAAGATTTACTGATACTCATGTACTCTGCAGATAGTTGTGTACTGTTTGGAGGGCTTCAGATTTAGTGGCCTCTGCTTTTTCATGATCTGCTTGTAAATATCCGTTGTTCTATCCATAAATGAAAATTCTCTTTCATTCACCAATGTCAATTGACAATAGTATTGCATAACCTCTTTAAATTATGAATGTAAAGTCAAAAGACATGGACAAATTTCTTTAAATTTCAGCATCTAATCTACAAACGCATGCAGAGTTTTTGCATTTCCATTTAATCGTATAAATATCCAATTCAATGGCAATATAATTGGAATTTAGTGAGGACTCTCTTCTTATAAATAGAATAGACATGAACAGTTCTTTTTAAAAATCAAAATTTGATCAGAAAGCATGGGCAATATGTTGAAAAGATCAATACTCTACTTATAAATACAATAGACATGGACAATTTTGTGTATATTTCAGAGATTGTTGAGAAGTTCAAAGTTTGGTTTTAAATTCTAAAATCAAATCAGAAAGCAGGGGCAATATGTTGATAATTTTAAGATTCTACTTATAAATAAAATAGGAATGCACAATTTTCTTTAAATTTCAAAATTCAATCAGAAAGCAAAGGCAATTTAATTAGAAAACAAGGGCAACATTAAGAGGAGGCCCAACATTCTGCCTGTAAATAACATAGCGGACAAGTTTCTTTAAATTTCAAAATATAATAAAAAAGCAAGGGCAAGAATCTGTGAATTTTGACAATCTGCTCATAAACAAAATACACATAGACAATTTTCTTTAAATTTTGAAAATAATTAGAAAGCACAGGTAATATTCTGTGAATTCTGACATTCTGATTATAAACAAAATATTCACGTACAATTCTATTTAAATTTCAAAATTTAGTCAGAAAGAAGGGACAATATTCGGAGTTTTTAACATTCTACTCATAAATAAAATAGGCAAGGACTTTTTTCTTTAAATTTGAAATTTAATCAGAAAGCGTTGGCAATATTATGTGAATTCTAACATTATGCTTATAATGAGATATTGGCGAACAAATTTCTTTAAATTTCAAAATATAATCAGAATGCACAACCAAGATAATTTTAACATTCTGCCTATAAAATGATAGGCATGGCCAGTCTCTTTCTACATTTTCTATGATGGGAGCTGCTACTAAAATAAATAAAAAAAATGGCATAGAAAGAGGCAAAAACATAAGAACTAAATATATTGTATTATAATCAAATTTTATTGTTTGCATCTGTCTATTCAAGCATTTTATATCAACCTCAATGTTTTATACTTTCTGCATGCTAACTATGATAGACACATTTAAAGCCAATCATCTTTACAAAGTAAAACTGAGATTAGGAAAATATGTTCACAAAAATGACATGATGGAAATTTCTTAGTCGGACTGGGATAGCAATACAAACAACAAAACCAAAATTTTCTAATAGATTTAATTTCATTTGTCTAGAATCTGTTTGCACATTATTTTAAGAGGATGTTGAGTTCTCATGCTAGCAAACGTCAGGGGATCAAATCCACTACCCTCTCACAGCTTCCGCGCCCAGGCATGAATAGTATTAAACCTAAATCCCAGCCTAAGAAGATGAATCTGTCGGCAGAAAGAAACGGAACGATTGAATGTGAACAGTGGCAGAAACTCTCTATCTACCTGTCCTCCCTCCAGATCCCTTATCTTGAAGTTTAACGTGACTCTAGTTTACTTGGCCGGTCAAATACATTGTCGAAATTTTCTTGTTCACCGGCCTACCCTGTTCTTTTCCGTTCTTGTCGGCTCTGCTCTGATCTTGGTTTTCAGTCATGTGCTCCCATGGGAAGGCACCCACCAAGACCACACCCCGAGCTAAAAGGGAGAAGGGTCCAGACTCGAACAAGCGACTCTCCTGGACGAGGAGCATTTCAGAGAGACGACCGAGATCTTTAGGTAAGAAACGCTTCCAAGTTTTTCTCTCTAAAACATTGTAACAATAAACACTTTTTTCTAGCGAAAAAATACTACTATTGATATTCAAAGATTGAATCAAATAGTACAAAGATATTCAGAATTCAGTATCCAGTTCACTGAGCTTGTAAAGGCTTCAAAACAGATAGTGGGTGAACTGAGGCCAGGATTTCCCATATATGTTCAGTATCTACTAACATCACTACAAAATTACAAACACTTGTAACAATAAACACTTGCAGAAGGTTCTATTCTAAGATTTCTTCTGAATGTTTGACAGGTGATAGCTCCAGTTTCCAGACAAGGTTTGCTAGCGAAAGAATCATTGGAAATAGTAAGTGATATGTCCACTTCAGACTCTCTCTTGTTGGTTAAGTTCTTGTCGAGGAGAAGACTCTGTTTATATCCTGAACGATGAAGAGTTTGTCTACGAATACCTTACCAATTTTACACTTCCGTTTATATGATAATCTTGGAGGTTACTTCCGTTTATATGATAATCTTGGAGGTTATAACCAGATTTCCTGAAGTCGTTTATTTTATAAATGGAAAAGCAGAAACAGAGCATGAAAGAGACCACAGAAGATGCAAACGTAGAAACGAGCATGAAAGAGACCACAGATGATGCAAACGCAGAAACAGAGCATTTGAAAGAGACTAGGAAAGAAAGAAGAACAATACCTGGTATCTTCGCTGAAGTATTTGATGAAACCTGAAACCTCTGCATCTGTGTGCGTCTCAACCCAATATATGGTCGCTGGATTAACAAGATGTCCAGCGACCTCAATGAATACCTTAAATGAAATTGTCATTTCGGCCTTTAAAACTGTCCATCAAGCCTTTCTCTGAAGTACTCGAGGAAACTGTCCATCAAGCCCTCCATCAAGGGCAGTAAGGGATTTATTGCAAGAAAACTATCCATCAAGCCCATTACGGATTTATTGCAGATTAGATGGAGGGTTCACGACGAGCCTACAACAAGAAACCTGTTCAACCAGAGGACGACCAGCACGCTGAAGGTTGAAGGGTTCTGTTGATGGATTTATTGCAGATTAGATGGAGGGTTCATGGCGAGCCTACAGCAAGAAACCTGTTCAACAGGAGGACGGCCAGCACACTGAAGGTTGAAGGGTTTTTTTGTTGACATCTATGGAAAGCAACAACATGTTCAACCCTA
This sequence comes from Larix kaempferi, assembly GCA_027924585.1. NCBI lineage: Eukaryota > Viridiplantae > Streptophyta > Pinopsida > Pinales > Pinaceae > Larix > Larix kaempferi. The sequence continues at coordinate 9,762,598 of BSBM01000510.1, forward strand.
GCATGACACGGTGAGCAGACAAGACCAACGGGAAAACAAAGAAACAGACGACATTTAACTTTATCTCAAATACACATGGTAGTTTCTAATTTGCGAAACATGTGGCATTTTTTCATTCGCCCAAGGGACGACGAAGAGCTATAGTGCTCCTCAAAACTATCCTCAGGAAATAACGCCTATCGACATAATAATGTTTTGTTTTGCTGCTAATCGATAGCCTCGGGTTGAAGGTAGAAGGTAAACATTTAGAAATCAAAACAAGTCTACCAACCATATCGAGAATGCTAATGTAAATGTGAGATGATGGTGGTGTAAATGTTAACCACTAGCATCGAAAACACATGCTACGGTCATTAAAGAATTTTCACAATACCAAGAAGACCTTTGTTAGATCTGCAATAAGACCTCCAAATTGATAACCAATGACATTGAAGCTAAATGAATTAAATTTTGGGTAAAATGATAAAAAAAAAATTCAATACAAAACTAATTGCGATTCAACGCAAAAATAATGCTATATAAACTGCGTTCGGTAGGTATAATAAAGAATTACTACATATGCATTTATTAATAAAGTTTTTGAAAGAAGAAAAACGTTTACATAAGATATATGACAATATATTTAATTTGATCATAATTTTAAATTACAATCATTATTAAATTACTAAATTATATCTTTAAAAAATTATAATATATTATAGGAAACTACTACACATCCATTTATTAATAGAGTTTTATAAGCAAGAGTTAAATATCAAAATATAAGATATTTCATAATTGAAATTTGATGGTTAAATAGATGTTATTTATTGTTTTGGATTTTATTAATAGAGTTTTAGAAAGAATAAAAATGTTTACATTAAAAATATAAGATATTTCATAATTGAAATTTGATGTTTTTTATTGTTTTGCATGTCAAAAATATGGATATTTCTAAAAATTAAATATCATGGATAAATGACAATTTTTTATTTTATTTTAAATGGGTAAGTTTATTTTTCACGTTATTGGTGTGAGAGAGAATCGTTAAAACTTTCCACTAGGATAATTAAATGTTATTCATTAGGTTCTAATACGTGGCTTTATTGGTGCTCCCATTATTTACAAATAAGTCATTAAGACTTATATATGCTTTAATCTGAGTTGTGGCATTCAAGTATGAAGACAAAAATACTCTTACTTGTAACATCCAAGTATGAAGACAAAAATACTCTTATTTGTAGCATCCTAGCATGAAGACAAAAACACCTTGAAGAACATTGACGGATTATATAAGTTTGTGTTACTCTTTCAAATATATATGTTATGGTGACATTTATTTGCATCTCAATATATATGAAGACAAACACACTTTGAAGAACATTGACGGATTATATAAGTTTGTGTTACTCTTTCAAATATATATGTTATGGTGACATTTATTTGCATCTCAATATATATGTTATGGTGACATTTATTTGCATCTTTATTGAGAGTTATTTTTCCCAATCATTGCTCAATGTTTTAGTTTGATGTGAAATTTCAGTTTTCAACAACTTTGTAGGAGCAATGTTTTAGTTTGATGTGAAATTTCAGTTTTCAACAACTTTGTAGGAGCTATACTTATGATGAATAGTTTTGGCATGCTAGTAAAATTATGAATCACATAGGATTTAATTTTGATTAGTTATGTTCGATGAGTTTTTCAATGCTTGTAGCACAATTCAACATTAAAATTGAGATCTTTGAAACAACAAAAATGTTTCATTATACATGGCATGTTTTCTATTACATATTCAATTCCAATCTAGATGTTAATTCAAAATTTGAAAACAAAAATATTCTCTAGTACAACATCCAAATGATAGAATGAATCTTAATGATGCACAAGCTATGTTTGATTTTGGAGATTCACTAGCTAAAAAAACCCTACCTTCTTTTTATACATTTTTTATTATTCACCTCATTTGTCTTTATGGGACTTTGGACTAACATTGTCCTCAACATTATGCTTCTAATTATAGACTTGGATACCTACTAGAATATGTTGATGCGAGAGGAATACTAAGATAGTGCACATTTCTCTCACATCTAGTGTTTTGAGAATCAATCAACTCAGACTTGAACTTGGGTGACACTACAAGGAAAACACCTTATAGTAGAGGTTATAACAAAGGTTTTTAGTGTTACAAGATTGGAAAATATTGTCCAAAAAACCTCCACTACAACATCAATTTTTGGTAGCAGAGGTTTCTGTAGAGGTTATAATGGATACTCAATACAACTTAAAAATGCGGGTGGCTGTAGTTTTTAGCGGATGTTTTTTATCTAGTGCTTTATATTTCTATAATGCACACCAACACATATATTACAAATAAACCCCACCGGTACTTAAACATGATAGTGATAGCACTAGTGCGTACATTCATTTCCAATGCCTTGGTGCATCTTCTTAACTAAACTTCACCAGTGCATACAAATAACGTAAACACATTGGTGCATACATTATAAATAAAACCCATCGGTGCTTATACATGATAGTGATAGAATCAGTGCATACATTCATTTCCAATGCATCAGTCAGTATGTTTTAAATCACACACACTTGTGCATATAGTACACTGTAATAGCATTGGTGCAGTCTTTGGAATGCAATGATGCTTCATATATCTTATTAAAGCACCAACACGATTCTATATGTAAATGTACTATTGTAGATGTTGTATTATGTGCACTGTTATAACCGGTGCATATACTTTACCAATACATACCAATACATACCAGTGTATTTACTATATAAATGAGCACCAATGCATATATTATACCAATGAGCACTGGTGTGTATGACATGTAAAGGGCACCGGTATGTCTATTATGTGAAAGAGCATCGGTGTCTAAAATGTGAATAGGTATCAGTTCATGTAATTGAATACAAGGCATTGGTTAGTTAAAATAAATAGATTTCCTATGTTATCATGGTGAATTTAAATAGATTTTGTATGTTTCCATGGTGGATTTGAATAGATTTTGTATGTTGTCATGGTAAATTTTTCCATGTTGTGGATATGTAAATTTAGTTTTAATTTATTTTATAGATTGTGTATGGTGTTGTGGCAAATTTTTCCATGCTGCTAATATTTAAATATGGTTTTTTTTTTTTTCACAAATTTTCAATCAATTATTCAAGAAACAAATATTTTTATAGTAATATTATTTTTATATTTTAACTATAGTGTTCAAAAAAGCATGTTGGGTACATCTTTATTCATAGTCACAATGTAAAAACCATTCATATATTTAATCAATAATGTAACAATTTGTAACGTTAAACAATCCAATAGAAGAAGAAACTCATTTTATTATATATACGAATAAGAGTCCAAATTATTGGATAGCACAAAAGTAATCGATAATCAAAATGTCATATTGACATTGTTACAATTATTGATTACTTATCCTCATCCTATTGGGGTGATATGTCCACATTGCAAAGAATGTTTGTTTTTCACATATAAAAAATTTCAAAATATACAACTTGTAGTACAACATTCAAATGTATTTATCATCAATCATCGCTTTAAGTGTTGTAGTAGCTCGAGTTGCTTCCATGCTCCATCTCTTCAACATTTTCAAGGGATATTCTTCCTAAGTTATTTGAAATGCTCTCTTCATTGAATTTATTTCATTCCATATTTTCATGTTCTATCTACAAGTATAAAAATAAAATGTAATACGTATATATACATTTATAGATAATATAATATACACAACTACGTAAATGGAAAAATGTATCAGTTCAATGAGTGAATCATAAACTTCACACATATTTTGGAAACCATTCCTCATTCTGATCCTCAATAAATCATATGTTGTCTCGTCTCCATACTTTGTTTCCTATTAGTTTCATACACAATGATAGAGCATAGACATAATTAAAGTTTTCTTATTGTTACATCAATTATAAAATAAGGGGCATTATAAAACAATATAGCTACTTACAAATTGTTGAATTAACCCTTGATACCCAAACATATACTGACAACCCTTACTTAATCCAATGCCAATCAAATGATTGGATGGCTCTTCATTGCATGTTAGCAATTGTTAAAAAACATATATGTACAATTTTAAATTAATTATGATATTAACATCACATAAAATCTGAAATCTAAAGCAAACCATAAGTACTCACAAACTTTGTGATCAACCCTTTTTGGCCTTGTCATCCTGTATGATGCCCTATATAGGTGCCATTTCCTTTTGTTTCTGCTACAACAAAACAATTGAATATTAGTATTTCATGCAATAATTAAACTCTATACACATTAAAAATAAAACAATGATTACATACATTTGATGCACGTCACTGTTGGGATGGCTTCCCTTGTGATGAGATTCTGTTCATTTCTTTGACCATCTCATGGTACACCTTTTTGACATTCCTACTAGCATATTTTAGATATCACATCATTCTTCCTCTGGAATTTTAGCGATCTTCATGAGAAACAAAAAGCACAATGAATAATGATAAATATTTATATGAAAATAAGCATAGAAAAAATATCACCAAAGTATGTTTTGGACTAGTATGTAGATATTAAAGACTTTTTTTATACTAGTAATACATTCTAAAAGAATTTTTTGTTCTATGTGTTTTCCATTGCAAGTTTCATTGGTCTCAGTTCCCACTATCCCAGAAACATTTGAACCTGTAGTTTAATTATAACTTGATTCTTAGGGTCATTGGATTGATTTTGTATTGTAAATGAAAAGTATGTCTATACTTTCCTTCCACTATATCCCTCAAATTTTTATACAATGTTTCCCCCCTCTCATTAACTTCCAACACCACTCTAGATGAACTAATATCCAAATCATCATCATTTACATTCTTCTTAATTTTTATCTTTTTAGGGTGTCCTATTTCCTCGCTCATTATCCTTGCACAACATTCAACAAAATTAAAATCCAAACCTTGAAACTCGGATAGCAGTTAGTCTTGAGAAGCATTGTTAGTAAGAAATTAAAAGAAAAACTCATGTTAATCACATGTTGATTCACATAATTTTTTAGTTTGCAATAGTTTCTTATATTTGTTTTGCTTTTCTTCACTCAAATTACACACAATCTTATAGAGTTTACTTAAAAAATTTCTATTCATGACAATATCATTAAAACATATAGATAATTTTGAATATATTGCTTTCATATTAAAATTACAAAAAACTTGCACCATGCTATTTGTGTTGGATGTGTTTCTCTCACTCCCTTCACTGTGATTTTTATTTTGTGATATTTTATGGGCCATCTTTTGATCAATGAACACCTTGCATAGTGACACATAAGTCATAAAATATTTTTTTACACAATAAGCAAATAATTTCATGTAAAAATGCATTCAGGAAAACAATGTGCACATTACATAAATTATGCACTACGTACCAAAAATGGTTTTTATATTTTTTTAAATAAAGAAATTCAAACGATGTCTTAAAAATATAAATGCACAGGTGCATCATTTTTGTAAAATGCACACTGAAAACTACATAAGCATTTTTGAAAAAAAATCTGACAGGGACAATCCAGACATGTTGACTTTGAATTGAAATGCATTATGATCTCGATCCAAGAGCAACCCAAATCCCCATATACTAATATATATCTATAACCAAGAAGTTTACATTGCTGAAAATCAAATCCTATTGTGAAATAGAGAAAGAAATAAAAAACGAAAGGAAAGCAAGAAGTACCCTAGCATTTGTAGTGATGAAGATAAATTTGAAGGAAGAAGAACAAAAGAGTTTGCAGCATTGAAGGTAACTCTTATATTCTCTATTTTATTCAAAGAGATTATAAAATTTATGCCATTTTTTTATTCTATTAAATGAAAACTTACTTGATATGAACTTTCGTAGAGTTGTATGTGTCCACGATGATCCCTTACAAAATTTATTTCAAAGCTCTCTCTAAATGCTTCGCTTGTAAACATCTCTTGTATAAGTTGCTCTTCACAGTTTTGGCAAAAAAGGTTTAGGGATTAGGCTTTCTTTTATTTATTATATTGTTGTCTTAAAATTTAATTCCCGCTCTTTTATTCATTTGATATTTCGTCGAATTGATGATAAACATGCTTATCAATATTTTTAAATCTGGATTTTAGTGCGTAACTCAAAAAACTATTGCACCAATGCACTATGATCATACAAGTGTACTGTATAATTTGCAATAAAAGTCAAGATTTATATTTGCATATTTTTTCGAAATAGTGGTGCACTGAGTAGTTAATATCGCATTGGTGCATATATGTGACATAAGCACACTGATGACACAAAAAGATAAAAAAAATAACTTGTGTAAACTTTAGAAATGAATAGTTTGCAAAGGATTTTCATTTGTGGAGGTGCTTGCATATCTTTTTATCGGAGCACATATATAAATAGTGCACTGGTGCATGTCTATTTTTATGATATACCAATGTGCCTATAATTTTTTTAGCACAATCGTTACAATATATGAAAATTGAACGTAACTTATTTCCTATTTTATTTTTTAAAGAGTGAATACATGTATTGGATGTATTCTTCACTCAACTATAGTGGAAAAATAATCAATAAATAAAATATCTGATTCTTCAAATTCTAGCTCATTCCATATTGTTCAAAGTTCAAGTTCTCTGTTACTAGGCATCTTTAAGGTACAACAGACTGACAACACACTCACATCCCATGAAAATATTCTATGCACACTCACTGATCTAGTAATGCATTAAAATATGATGAAGCAACAGGATGGTTGACATCATTATGAATGCCATTTTGTAGTAGGGGAGAAGGTATTTCTTCACTTACAACCCTATAAGAAGACATCTCATAAGGTGAATTCTCAGCAAAATATTTCCCCCAAGTTTTATGGGCCCTATAAGATCCTCAAATGTGTGGGCTTTGTGGCTTACAAAATGGAGCTACCTAACCACTCCAAGATTGATCCCATATTTCGTGTCTCCTGCTTGAAGAAAGTGGTTGTCCATCACTATCGTATTTAAATAAGCCTTCTAGAATTGGATGAAGAAGATTGCATTTGGTTGCAAACTGGGGCTATCTTTGAAAAAAGGGAACATCATCTCCACCACCATGCCATCCAAGAGGTATTGATCCAATGAAAAGATACCCATCCCGAGGATGCTACATGGGAACCATCAAAGATATTACTTCAACAACTTTCACATCTCCGGCCTTGAGGATAATGTTTTTTTTAAAGGGGGGGGACATGTTAGGGCCCCACTCTAACATCCTTAATAGATAGGTTGTTATGTAATGAGGCCATATATATTAAATAAGGCCAATAAAGTAGATATAGTGTAAAATCAATATTTGTAAAAAGACATAGTACTAGAAGGTTCCACCTATTAGAAAACCTTAATAGTGTGAAAGCAATATTTGTAAGAAGACTTACGTGAAGGTTCCACCTACTAGAAAGTTCATTCACTAAGAAAGCTTACTACAAGGTTTTGCCTACTAGAAATTTCTTTGAGTAGAAACTCTATATATAATTAGAAGCAATGCAAGTAGATACCTTGTGAATAAGTTTATAATTGGAGCTTGGCTTCATTTGAAAGTTGCTCCCTTGAAAATAATTTCATCAATAAAAATATTATTATTGTAATATTTTATTATCTACTATTGTTTATTGTTCTTGTCATTTTTTTTTTTTTTTTGGAAATCTTACTTTATTTTATTATTTATACTCTAAAATACTTAACTAAATATAAAATACAACAATAATTTATTGTATCTAAATACTCCCTTTTTCCAAACTATGTTTGAAGAGTTTATAGTTTGATATAACATATTCTAAAATACTTAACTTATAAAATACAACAATAATTTAGTGTATCTAAATACTCCCTTTTTCCAAACTATGTTTGAAGAGTTTATATTTTGATGTAACATTCTCATTGCATAATGTGAATTTTGTGTTAACAATTTTCGTAGAAAGAACATGAAAAATGAGTTTGCAATCTATTAGAGACATCTTCATACCACATTGCTATATTTGGGAAGTCTCTTTTTTAAATGTGAGGCATCTAAATGCCACATTACTAACTCTTTTTAAAATGTGTATATTACATATATAATTGTGTTAACATCTTAATGAGGTTACGATCTTTCTATAAGAAAAAAATCATAGTTTTTTTAAAATAAAAGTTAAAATATTTTAGTAAAATATTAATACTTTCTTCCAACGAACTTGAACTTTCGTTGAACTTGACCTATAGTGCAATTTTAAGTTTTTTAAACAAAAGCTATGTGGTGGCAATGTCCTTGCCACAAGCTCTATTTGTAGAAAGCTATAGGAAGGATATATTTGCTTGGTGTTGTGAATGATTGATAGAAATTAAGATGAATAAAAATAATGTATCCATAAACTTGTTCAAATCATTAGTACTCAATTTTTTATGAAATGGAGGTTTGCCACCACCTCCACAATTCTCAACAGTACTCACCATTCCCCAAAAGAACAAAGATTGAACATGAAAGAATGGAATAGAGATTAAACATGAAAGAATGGCAGGCCATTTGAATTAAAGTACCTCCTAAATGCCATCTCTACCTCTTACTTTGCCACTGTTTTCCTTTATTGCTGAGCATTAAATCCTACGATAGCCATACCAATCTACCACTATTAGCATAGATAGAAGCCTCTATGCAAACCAGGAAGGTGACTAAGGTATTATATCATAATACAATTATTGTAATTGTCTGGGCAAAAGATTTGTTTTGAAGGAAACATCAATATTTTTTAATTACCAACAAATACTCGCAAATATGCAACTAACGTAAATGCCAGACACAAGCCCTTAAAATAATGGGAATACGTTCCTCATCCTTCTATCCTTAAAATAATGGGAATACGTTACTCATCCTTTGATCATTCATCGGTTGTTAGAATGCCTTGAAGCACACACAAGTGCTGAAGCATTTTCACATAACCTTAGGCATTGTTTTAAAAATTGTAAGATCTCATATAATTAGGGATTTGTCACCTTGCCTACTGGTATCTAGGCATTTAAATATTATTAGTTCATGCCGCCTCGGTTCAAATGTCAATTCAGGGTCTAGCTATTGGTCATTCATTCTGCACTTGGTGGATGGGCAATGTTTAGGTCGTTATTGTGGTTCTGAAATATGTATATCAAACAAAAAAAATAGAAACCAAAATTGAAGATGCTGATTATGATCCCCAAATCTAAAATAATGACATATTTAAAGCATTTCAAGACATATCTTCTAAACACTAAAATAATTGGAGAACCTGGAAAGCAGAAGAAACAAGGGAGAACCTAGGAAACAATCCTGGAGTTGGTTTGGCAATAATAGGTAGAGGCTGCAGGTACCAATCATTCTCCATATAAGGGATGATATACTTGACAACGCAGGTATGTTTCACATGTCGCAATCGCAATCAGCCATAGACAACCAGCTGCTCTTCCATATCAAGCTAAAAATTGGCTCAAAATTCATAACAACTTCACAAAAAGAGGAAGAGGACTGGCAACTCTATCGATGCTCCTGCTGCCTTGGGATGCTCTACAAGCCACTTTAAATCACCCACGTTAAGAATTATACCGTTATTCAAATGCCTTTCCACCATTTGGTCCAATTTCCTGAACTTGATGGCAATGTGATCTTTATCTTTGTTTTTGGAACAGAAAGCGGATTTCTCTGTTTCAATAGGAAGTATCTAAAACTATGCTGGGGTTTCACCTTTTTGTATTCTCTGTAAAAGTTTTTTCATTACAGCCTCGGGCTCTTTCTCCCCCATGAGAATCGGATTCTTAACCTTTAGAAGGATTTCTATGAGTCTTCTAATCTCAACCTTGTATTACACAGGCGAAACTATAATTCATAATTCATAGGTCAAAATTGAGTTATCAAGACGCTAATAACGAAATTGAAAAGTACACCATCACATTGGCTCACAGTGCATGATTGCAACGGATTAATTGAATAATAAAACATAAAATTTTATCCACCAATTAAAGGAAAACTGCATCAACATTTTTGATTTTATACTGCATGACAATGCCGTAATGCCGAATGCTACATATCTAAGTCTGCTATTTCTCTCAACAAACAAATAACGAAACCTCAAAACCAATTTCAAACCCTAAGTTGAACGAAGCTCAGTAGTGTGAAAAGATCTATTACACAAAAAAAACACCAATCTATACCCTACACCATACAATTCAATGAGGAGAAACGTCGCTCATAAAAGTAAACTAGGGTGTGGCCAAAGCTAAAGGCCTGCTATTGTTCGTTGCTGCAATTCTTTGACGCTATAAAACCTAGCTAACATATTGGAAAGTCCTTAGACTCTCCCAACTCATTCATCTCGCTTTCATAGAAGCAACTCATGCACATCTATAACACACTTATCCATAGGGGATGGGAGGGGTCCCTTCGTACACTCAATGAAGAAAAGAAGCTCAAACAACCTAGACATGCACTGGAAAGAGAGGAACGCAACAAAGTCTTTTTTACGGAGTAGAAGAGTGGCTGGAGAAGTGAATAGAATCGACTAGCCAAAGAGAGAGGCCAGTAGAGACCATTGGTGAGTATGCATACCTTATCGGTGAAAAAGAGGTAGCTTCTATTGCTCAGAAGAAGAACTTTGATTGGTGTGAGAATAGAATTGGGCTTTGTTGTGAGGAATGCCAGGAGCGGAGTCGCAGTACTTGTTCTTTGTGAACCCCACATGGGATAATCAAGTTTTTTGTTGGGTTTATGGGTGGCGTGGTGCTGTTGGAAACCCCCACCGGTTGTAGATAAAGGTGGAATCACCATCCTGAAAGTACTCACCACCACCGTCTGCTCGTCGTTCTCTTCGGCCTCATGACTCATGCTAGGCCCTTTCATCTGAAGGATTGTGAACCCGATTCTTCACAACACCAGGGATTTAATCTATGGTTTGTTATTGATGTGGAGAATAGTGTCGTGTTAAAGCCTACAATTAAAAAATTGTTGTGGTGTTGAAGAATTCCACAAGTGCTCCTCCGCAAGTGCAGTCACAGGTCCAGATTCTGATCTAGGATTACGTCCTTGGATGCCACTTTACAAGCCAACGTTTACTGGTATAGGGCTAGGTGTGGATGTAACTGCTCGATAAACACAACTGAGATCCGTAGCAGGTAGCAGGTCTTGCGTAAGCAGTGCCGCCAAGGCCCGGGCGCCAAATCTTGAGGCTTACATCATTAGAACGGAACCAATGAGCATTCAAATAATTGCTTATTTTTAAAATTCAATTAAATAAAAATTGTTTCACCTTAGAGGAAACATTATAAACTTAAAAATTTGAACGTGTACGACATTGAAATAATTGAGCTTCGCGAATCATATATGTCAAGGACATAATAAACATTTAAAATATCTTAGTAAAATATTAATACTTCTCTCAAACTAACTTGAATTACAATGAGTTTATGAATAGAACAAGTGGAATGAGCAAGCAACAAAGTTGCTTAGTATCTGTCTCTTTAAGAAAAGTTTAAAAATAAAAATAATAGTAACATTAACACAAAAGTAAATAGCCACACAATAAAAGCTCCTTACTATTAATAAAAAATGTTTAAATAATATAATTGTGAATAATTCACTATATTATATGGAAAATTAAGTCAATTTGAATTAAAAACAAGAGAAATAGCTGCAAAGTAGCTAGTCCCTACTCCTAATTTTGTTTATTTGAATATATCAAAATAAAGTGAAAAAGTCAATGAGCACAATGGTATAATGAAGATCTTATGCTTAATTGATGTACACACAATAGTATGATCAAGGGTTTTGATGAATGAAACTAGCTTCTTTCTTTAGCAGACCTATAATATGTTAGTATTCCGGCAGACGCTACCCTTTCTTTATCCCACCCATAACCGAGCATGATAGATAAAATATTAATCAATCTAGAGTTCTGGATTTTAATGAAGACTGCAAACTATATTGGGCCTTACCACCCTTTTATATTCTACTTGGTTTCCGCCTGAGATTCAAACTAGAAAACTAATAAAGTATGAGGGGAGTTACTATAAAATATAAGAGTTCTTATAATTATAGTTCTTAAGCTAAGTCTAGTTATTATATCTTCCTTATCTCGCAAGTTCCTATTGTTCCATCTATAGTTATATACGAATAGTGTGCTTTATCTGATGGACTAATATACCATATACCACTCAACATTATACCTGCCATTTGGAATATATCATTGAGGAATAGGCTAGTCAATTTCCTCCTACAAAATAAACATTAAATGAAACTGCTTCGAGTCCGAGAGGTGATCGTGGGCAGTCAATTCCATTTATATTTTTCATTTGCTCTCTCAGAGAACACAGTGTCTTCTTTTGTATCCAAAAGTAATCGACCTAGCACTTGTACAAGAGCAAATCTATGTTTCGCGCAACTGTGGAACTAATCGTGAGTGTTGTAGATTATGTAAATTATGGAGTAAATCTATGGTCTGATGGAGATCAACCAAACTAGTTTGTGTAAATTCACCAATTTAATTTTGTACTTTATCGTCAAGCCGAACTAAAGCTGAAAATGGTACAAATATTTTTATTTGAAAACAAACACACCTCATGGCCATCTAGAGGTATGAGGCCATCAAAAGTCTATGATGATAATAAAATTTAATGAGTATGATTTTCTTAATTAAGATAAAATTTTCGAAATAGAACATTTTGAAAAGTGCATATGGTTGATATACAAGATTAAAAATAAGTGGATAGAAGCAAATAAAAAATAACACGTTGCTTGGTTGGACAGCATGGTAGCTCTCTCGCAGCGGAGTCTCGCTTCATGAAGATACTTTCTATTCATCAGAGATGATTGACATCTATCCCTTACATTCTTAGACTCATACACATGTTCTTTACACCACTAGATGTCATTCTCAACTCCCGGTTCACTCTTAAATACCACCAGATGTTCTTTACACTATAGTCATTATATCTAATAATTTCAACATGCATATTCAATCAATGTGGAATTCAGAAATGATCAAAACTTAAAATGTAAATTTATTACTAAAAATGAAAACCAATTAGGAGGAATTTGTCTGCCACCAAGCCAGCTCCCACCAACTAAAATACATGAGGGAAATGACGGCATTTATTGCTTGTTGGTAAAGATTTTATTGACCGCAAAGAGACTTCAACCTTGTTAAAACCTAAGCTACTTATTCAAAGCTCAAACTTGTACCTTCGTATTATGAGAGCGAAACGAGGGCAACACAAAGTCGAGGTTGGTATTAAATAATCAAATATAATTGGGCCAATATGATTAGCCTCTGCATGCTAGGAAAGTTGGGAATGAGGTAGAGAATAATAATTTTTACATGGACAGTGAGATGGCCACTTGGCGCTACATCTATCCCAGCATTGAAAAACCTCAACCCCAAGTTCTTGCCATTGGGACCATTTGAACCTTGTTCACTTCAACCAGTGCTCATTTCTTGGAAAAGGTTATCGCAACCCAGAATTTAAGACTCATTAATCCCATCTTTGTTCACTGTAAAAATATTGGAAATCCCTTCTATGCAATTGTCCATAGGATTGATGTAGGGATGATGATAGATTTTGATCCCTTGATGACTGGGGATGCGTTCATGTTTGCGGCAGCTACTACTGCAGTGCATTCTGAGAAGCTTGATGTGAGAGGGATTTCGCGTCTACAGTCACTTCTCGGTGGTGATATCGGCTTGCTGTCACTTATGTGACACTGTTGTGCGGAATTTGATACTTCCTCACCAAACCACAGGTAAATCACAGACTCATACAAACAACTCTCGCACACAAAGACTACAAGTTAATTTTACTTGATGAATATTATGAGTATAAGTTTGTTCGAGGAGAGCAATTCATCGAATGATGAATGCGCAACTTATCAATTTTCTCTCACTAACACAGAGCTGGTTAAGTGTTCAATGCCTTCCCATTTTCAATTACTAACATAGAGTTGGTTGGATGTTCGATGCCTTCCCATTTTCTTTGGATTGGATTGAAGATGAGAGAGGAGCCATGATAAGCCAAGCATGGATGCCCTATTTATGAATGTTGGGAGATTGTTGGTTGTCGGTTTGATTCAGAGTATGCGAATGAGAATTTATAGACTTCTTTCACTTGGTGGGTACAATTAGGTGTGATTCCTTTTTTGGAGGATAATTTATAGACTTCTTTCATGGTCATGATACTTTCAGTCTCTTTATGTTTTTTCTACTTCTTGTGCAACCCAGCAAATGCCAAAACAGGAAAAATGAAGCACTTCCATCAACATTTTCTTCGTCAGCTTTCCAACGACTGTATTTTAGCTTCTTATGCCTTTTTTTTGCTTGTGGCAGGGTTGATGATTGCTGGGAGGATTGGTGATGCCTCAGAGGATAAAACTCATCAGTACCATACCAAAGCAACAATTGTAACCTTTCTACCAATATGCATTCCTCGTTGACGTGTTTTCGGTCTTCAACGAGCTTCAACACGCTCTAGTGGCTGTGTTGTCAAGTATTTCATCCTTCTATGGATAATGATTGGGACCTACAGCCTCTACCTATTGTTTCCAAACCAACTCTAGGATTGTTTCCTGGGTTCCCTCTTATTTCTTCTGCTTCCCAAGTTCTGCATTTATTTTAGTGTTTAGGAGATTTGTCTTGAAATGCATCAAATATTCCATTATTTTAGATGTGGGGGGATCATAATCAGCATCTTGAATTTTGGTTTATATTTTTTTTATTGACCTACTTATTTCATAAGCAAAATAATGACCTAAACATTGCCCATCCACCTCTTGATGCACTCAAGCTGAGGGCTGAGTTGCATTTCTGGTTTTTCTGGTTTTTTTGTTGATGTCCAATTTATGAATGTATATACTCCTTAATATTCTTCTCTCTTTTCTTAAGATTACGTAATTGTCTGGAAAAACTAAAAGAAAAAAACAAAGAGTAGAATTTGCCTTTTAATTTGGCTACCATCTGATCCCACACTGATGTATGTTCTTTGAATATTGTGCAACTAAATATAATTCTTTAGGTTTCTTCGATTTGTTTAAACTCAGAAAAAATCTCAATTTCACTAATTAAACTAATTAGTTATTTTGAATTCAAGGTTCCATAAAACTGAGTATCATTATAGCACGGTCTAGCGTCTACTTAAAGCAATAAACAAATCGATTCAGTAGTTGCTCTTCTTCGTATGAAACTAAAAACACAAAGTAAATAGACGCATTTAATTTGCGCCGACTCATTGAAGAATAAATAAACGAGGTACATATAGAGTAGCCCACGTTCTGAAAAGGTTAGCTCGCGTTGTTTTCCAAGGTTGATGGGTAGAGATCGATGCTGCTCTTCAAAAACCATGAGCGCACCTGGAAATTACACACCCACCAAAAAACTCACACCAATAATGATGAGATAAAGCTTGACAAATGCATAATGGTTAGGGCAAACCAAGAGTTGTTGAGGAGTCTCTGTATTCATCCATTTGAATCCCTTATCAATGTAACCAGGCTGTCCAATCCATCTACACGGATTTTATGGTGCAATGAAAAACACAAACTGCTGATAGAGTTCAAAAACGCTTAGAATGACAGATGCTCGAATGGACTTGTCTCAAAAGATGGTGGGTGACGTGGTATGTTCAATCAGTTACCGTCAAAATCTTCGTTACAGTTGTCTAAGTAATGAATCCTAATCCCATTCAAATGGTGCGACTTTTCCTATTCCTCATATTCCACTCAATCTCTCTTAAGGCTATATATAGTCTCAACTAACCCTCCAACCCAGTCAAAAATTAAAAAATATCCATGTAACATGGCATAAAGAAAGTTATTTTTTCCACTCATTAAAATATTAAAATGAAAACTGAGCCTTGCATGCACGCAGACTGCATGTGGGAGACATGTATACATCTGGGCGAAGAGGGAATTGTGAATAGGTCTCAAATCCTAGAAAATTTCATTCCTGCATTTTCAGTAGTCTTCGAGAGACTGTTTTTATTTGCTCGGTGTATCTGCGGGTCATCCTCAAACTCCCTGGAATCCCCTTCTATAATAATTTTATTGAGGCTCTCTTCCATTGATATCAACCGCTTGTAAAATAACACGGTAACCTCCCCTAGATCGCACAAAAGCTGGGGAAGATTGGTCAGCTCTGTTGGTAGCTCTGTTGGCCGTTCAGGGAGCATAGAGACAATTTTCTGGACAACATCTGTAGGGATTTGTTGATGGGTTGGAAATTTTTTTTACTGGCCATAAAGTCAGAAACCCTAATGGAAGTGGGTTGGTTCAGCGGTGAAATATGCTTGGTTACTCCATTCGTATGGGAGGGAGGGCACGAAACTGGTTATTCTATTAGTTACAATAACTGTGTTCTATATTATATTTCTGCTTTGCATATAGGCTTATATCTATGCTAATAGATGTGGATTGTTACGGCTATCGTAGGATTTAATGCTCAGCCAACTGATTGCTCTTTTTTAAATTGGATTTGTCTTCTTGTTTACAACTTGGTGGTATTCATTTTCAAGCTTTTGCATTAGGAATTTTAGCGATGGTTTCCAATGACTGTATTTTAGCTTCTTATGCTTTATTTTTTGCTTGTGGCAGGGCTTGATGCTTGCTTGGAGGAATGGCAATGCCTCGAAGGATAAAACTCATCAGTACCATATCAAAGCAACAATTGTAACTTTCTAACAGTATGCATTCCTCATTGACACATTTTCAGTCTTCAACGAGCTTCAACAAGCTCCAGTGCGTGGGTGAGCTGACAGATTCTGGTCTGCACAGCCCCTCAATCTTCACCTAAATTGTAGGTACTTCCATAATCCTTGTGTTTTGCATCCAAAATTTTGAGCAATGCCTATGTGTAACAAGAATTTTGGAGAGAAATGTTCAATTGTATAGTGTTTTGTATTTTTGGTACTGTTATTTCTTGCATTGTAGTAAGTCTAAATAACATCCTAGTTAAACACACAAAGAAAATTAATTCTATAGATGACAAAGACACCTTAACAGAGTTTGTCAGGTAATTTCTTTACCTTTGATTATTATTCTTAAAATCCAAGCAGAGTTACATATAGAAAGGGAATAATGTATTTGTGTTCTCGCTTCTGTATTCTAGAAAAATGTCCAGAAAGTCTTCTGTCTTGCCACAACTGTCCTCAGTTCTGCCCTCTCTTTTAGTCTGGAGGTGAGCCTCTATAGATCTATCCAGCAGCCCAAATACAATGCTTTCATCGCAGAAATGGAAAGTAATCAAACAGATTAGGCTTTTCTCCTGCTACCATCAATTTGGTGTCTATTTCCTAGAATTCTTCGGCGGCCTGAGAGTCCCTTCCGAACATGTTTTGAGAAAAAATCAAGTTTCCCAACAGATTCAAGCTGGTAAGAAACACAGTGTGTCCGATATTCACACCCTTGGCCTTGTAGAATCCTAAAAAATGGATTGAATGGTGGAAAAGACTTGATCTCTTCTCAGATACTGCAAAGTCTCCAGTCTCTTGATGTTGAAGAGCTCGGTGTTGCAGAATCTTCGAAGCATATGCCAACGAGGCCCACAGTTGCTTCATGCCAATGAAGAGTTGCTCTAGTAGAAGGACTTGGCTGCTTCTATGACGGTGCGTCCAGAAAATACTTGGTCCAGAAGGAGGAAGATTATCCAAAAGCATTCAGAATTCTCGAGATGCTTCTTTGACAGTTTGGAAGCATCCAGAATTCTCGAGCTGTTTCTTTGTCAATTCTCAAGTTGTTTCTTTTTCAATTTAGGCCCGTAATGCTCTTAATTGTAACCAAACGCGTGAACTACATATATGACAGATAAATTTATTGCATGAATTTAATGGTTGGTCATATCACGTCACAATTTTCAAAGATCAATTAATTGTAATCCACGTGGTATGCTCTCATTTTTTTTAAAATTTTTATTATTTTTATAATTTGATAATTATTTTGCAAACCCGGAAAAATTAGTCAAATCTTGATAATGCACCAATCAAAAAATAGATAATCTTTAAAGAAATATTTTTTTTAATGTAGAGAAATCATTTTAATACCAAAAATCCAAAAAAATTTAGAAAACTTTATGTAACATTAAATTAAAAAAATACAACAAGCAAGTAAATGGAGCATGGCCGATAGCTATAATCCCTATGGAGCAGGGACTAATAATTTAATGTTATATTGGTGAAAGATTCATCATATTCTATAAGAAATGAAGTGAAATTGGATGCCTACTTTACTTTTATTTTTTATACTTTTGTATTATCCTTTTCATAATATAATTAATTAAGTTTTTCTTTTCATATCATTGTTTAAGATATCTAATGCATGTCTCTATAAATGGAAAATATAAATCTATATAGATATGTATGATTTATAATATAATATTATTTTGATATAATATTTATTTTATGTTTTTTATATATCAAAATAAAATAAAATAAAATTGAAAAAATACCTTTTCTTGTTGGAATTTTTTTTTTTAATAATTGTAATATATCAAAAGAAACTTTAAAACTAATTTTAATATACTCATTTTATGTATAAATTATTTAGTTGTTTAAAACAGAAAAGTGAAAAAAAAAATATCCATATCACCGTTAAAGAAAATGACTCCCAAAAATTTGATTTACCAATTAAAAGTTAAAGTTATGTAAGTGTATGTGCGACTATTAACCATTTACAAAAGTTGATAAAACAGTAGTTTATACAGAGAGAGTATGGTATATGTAAAAAAAACACATATTTATTGATTTTTTATTATAAAACATATAGATACAAAAGTATATAGATTAACATTGCATTTAATAAATATAAATATTATTATTAAATATATTTTTTTAAGTTAACATTGCATTTAATAAATATAAATATTACTATTAAATATATCTTTTTTAAGTTAACATTGCATTTAATAAATATAAATATTACTATTAAATATATCTTTTTTAAGTTGTATTGTTATTTTGATATTTCTTATAATTTTGGAGAATTATATTAATTTCTAAAATAAAATATGGTTTAATCTTTTAAGATAAAGCTTAAATATTTAAGAAATATCAAAATATATATATAAAGTTAAATATATAGTATAGTTTAATTAACTTATTAATGATTGATGTATCATAAACATTCATTAATAAAATAATTAATTTTAAAAATAATACTATACTATATAGTTACAAAACCAATTTATCAAATATAATTTTTAATATACTCATTTTATGTATAAATTATTTAATTGTTTGAACTAGAAAAGTGAAAAAAAATGATTCATATCAGTATTAAAGAAAATTACTCCCAAAAATTTGATTGCTAATTAACAATTAAATGATGTATTATGTATGTGCGACCATTAACCATTTACAAAAGTTGATAAAACAGTATATATAGAGAGAGTATAATATAGGTAAAAAACACATATTTATTTATTTTTTATTATAAAACATATAGATATAGTGCATTCAATAAATATAAATATTATTATTAAATTATTTATATTTTTAAGTTGTATTGTTATTTTGATATTTTTTATAATTTTGAAGAATTATATTAATTTCTAAAAAAAATATGGTTTAATTTTTTAAGATAAAGATTAAATACTTAAGAAATATTTATATATATATAAAGTTAAATATATATTATAGTTTAACTCAACTTATTCATAATTGATGTTTTATAAACATTCATTAATAAAATAATTAGTTTTAAAAATAATACTGTGTTATATATTTAAGCTGTAGGCGTTTTGCACATTGAAAAGTTGTTTGGAAACACTGTAGCAAGATTCATGAAATCTCACCACGTGCCTTAATATCAAATTTGCCAAACTTTTGTCGGTAGTTGCATTTGTTCGTATTTTCCGCCAAATTCGCAAGGTTCTCTCCTCCTTCAGCAGTGGTGGACTCGCCGTTCGTTCGTCTTTTCCTCCAAAGTCTCCAAGGTTCTGACCAATCATCCTTTCCCCAAGATTTTGTGAGAGCTGCAAAATATCCTCTAGAATACCCCCAAGGTTATCCTTCTTTCCCTGGTAAGATGTCCATACCCCTTTTTCTGTGGTAAGACGTCTACATCCCTGCGCTCTTAAATGCATATCGAATTACCTACGCTTCTTCAATGTGCTTCATGCCCAAATAGATAATGTGTCATCTGCGAACTCATTGCTCTGTTCCGTTGTAGCTCCTCTAACTCAGACATAGATTCACGAATATGGTTTGCTGTTTCCTTGAAATCGCCAAGGACATCTCTTATCAACTCCTCTACATTTCATGCTCCCCGCTGGCAAGCCCTATCCATATCCTTGCTACCGGTGACCATATATTCTTTTCCTTCATATAAATGATTGATGCTTGGGGTTCGTGCATGTAGCAGTCGGGATTCACCTACACTCTGTAAATCTTTAATCATCTAGATCTCTTCATTCTAGCCGCTTCATTCAAGCACTGTTTTAGGCCAGCATTGAAGCACTCTGTTAGGGAAGCACTGGCTAATGTGATCACTTATTTCACAACACTTGCTGTAACCAGAGAAAGAAGAGCGTCACAAGTAGTTTTGCTTGCTGGGATAAAATCCATTGTTCTCTTTTCCCCTCTTCTTCTCAATTGGGTGATGTTTATTTGGGATCGTCCCTTACCCACCAAGGGTTCTTGCTGGTGGAACTAAGCAAGGAAAACCCAGGAAGGGACTGATTACGAAGCGGCATAAAATATGTTTTTCGGGAAGCCTACTAAGCTGACGGACAGGGCAAAGGAAAGCACACAAGATTTGACAAGGTGAGTAGGTTTTCATTTTTCTATCCACTACATACATCTTTTATGTCAACCTTGTAATGCTATAAAAATTCAGCACATCCCATCCCATATACAAATGAGCAAGTGAGAAATGGAGATGTCTACATGGCCCCCTTCAATGTTGAATGATGGAAATGTAAACATATTGGACATATTGAAAATTTTTGTGAGAATAGCACTTTAGATTCATGGAAGGTAGTTTGTTATAAATGTAACAACTTTGGACACAAATCCTATGATTGTAGAAGCTTAATAGAATCCAATAAAGTATGGAAGAGAAAAAAAGTAAAAGAAAATGAAGAAACAAGTCAGCTAGCTCTGATTACTCAAAGTAAAGAAGAGACTACTATTGATAAGAAAAATAATGAAAAGTACTAAAATTTTTGGAAGAAGAAGTTAGAAGAAAACAAAAGGAGGAAGTCTGTGGATTGGTTGTATGTGCAGAAAATGAAAGGACAAACCACACAATAGAAAATAATAATAGACCTCTTATCTTGAAGTTGGGTAGTGTGATGACTAATAGTAAAGATCTTGAAATCAAAATAGAGATAGCCCTGAATATTGAAATTTTGAGAGATATTTATCTCAATTCACTCTTTTGATTCTCCGATCTCCAAATTGTAAAAGGTAGGATAGGGAAGAAGCAAAAAATCCTTATTTAAGTACTGTTTAAAAGAAAAATAAGTTTCCTTAACAAGCTTGAAGTTTCTGAGCTTTTAAAATATCAAGAGTATTGGTTAAAAGCAAGAGGAAGCAAGTAAAGTAATAGAGTGGGAATATTCCTTAGGACTAACTTTGGCACAGAGATCTATTGCAGATTTAAGGGTTGTTCTAATTGTTCTAGTGAAATTTTTGAAAGTTTGGTTGAGACCCCTGTTAGTAAGCATATAATGACTTGGTACAACAATTTCGACCTAGTTCAACATTATCTTGCAGGATTGGTTTGACGTCATTTTCAGGACTGATTAAGCAATGTTCGAGAGTCGATTTGAAGGTGCTTCTGAGGATAATCTTGGCACATAATTAAAGGATGGTTATTACATATTTGAAGCACATCTATAAAATAGAATTGAAGGTAGGTTTTGGCTTGTCTAAAAGCATATTTTAGTACTCTCCTAGCACATGATTCAAGGCTGATTATAAATATTTTGTGGATTTTTTTACCTTGTTTTGAGGGTAATTTTAAGGACAATTTGGTTTGATAGTTGATACTTTTCCCTTAAAGGTAAAAGAAATTAGATTGTTTTAGAGTGAAGTGTTTGTCCAAGTAAATGAGTGAAGGATAGGGAAACAAAAAGGCACAATCATCCTAGAAAATGGAAAAGATACAATATAATATTTTCTTGTATAGAGTTCCTTCTCTGAAGGGTTTGGAAATCTTGTTTTGATGGATGAGATGCTCTACATAAGAACTCCTTGATGCTATTGACATGTAAAGTCCTTGAATGGATTCCTATACTTATGTTGCTTGTTATCATTCCAGGAGTCTTTCCCTGACTATTAAGGGAATGAGCCTGGTAACTTAAATATTCAATAATGTATGGGAAAAAGAATCAAGTCGGATGACTAAATATGCTCACATCTGCTCAGAAACAAATGAATCCATTCGAAGACGAAGGACTTCTAATATACTGTTCAGAAGGTTTAAATCAAAGGTGTGGAAACATGGAGAAGACTTATCATAATAGCATAAATCTACATACAATAGCATATGTGAATGGCTAGCTATGATAAGAAAAGTATTTGCAATCCAAGATCATCAACGCAATGATAAGATGATAGTTACCAGGCATTAGATGAAGCATGAAAGAATACATACAAGTTTAGTACATCGATAAAGAGATGAGATGACAATCATCTTTCATCAGATATACATTAACATGAAAATAAAGCAGATGAAAATTGAATAAACACAGCGAAAGAAACTTCTGTGTCAAGCTGAACCCATAGATGTCTGAAATGAAATATGGATACAAGCCTCCAAAGTTGAATCACAGTCCTCAGACTGTTTTCTCCCCCCCTTTGGTTCTTAGAATTCTTAGGCTTTTATAGCCTTTACATCAAGGTTTCAAGATCCTATTTTAATGGATCTGAAATACCTAAAATAAATATAATCAAAATGGATCTTAGCATATGTGATCTAATATTATCATCATAAGTCGAATTTGATAGCCTGGAGCATTATTTAGCAGTTTGTTGTTGAATATCACAGATTTCAAAATCTGTCTTTGATGACTAGGCGATTTCTGTCAAGAAAAGAAATGCCATTTGGCTTCATTCCCTTACCATATGCCTCCAAAACTGGAACATAGCACTAAAATAGATGCCTCTAATTATTATTTCCCATTAGAAACCCTCCTCGTGCCATTTGAAGACAAAAAACCAAGATTTGGGCGAAAAGAATATCATTCTGCCAGGTCTGTGATTTGGGTGGCTAAGGAGCCAAACTTTATGGTGAGTAAGCCACCAAAAGTCCTAGTTTCGGTGTTTAAGGACACCTTTTAAATCTGTGCAAGCCACCGAAACTTCATGGCAGCTTGACATTTCAAACTTCTTTACCTTCAAACTGGGTACTTGGTATTTACACCTCACCTCTTGCAGATTGACACCCAATGTTTTCCTCTTTGGAAACATAATAAAAAAATGTTTATGATCAACATCTTCATGATTTCCTTATTCCAAAAGATACAGGCAATGCTTTCCTCTTCTTATTAGTGATATCTGGAAAGTATGCTCGTTGTTTGAGTTTATTCAACACTTTGCTTCTGTAGAGTTTGGCAGCTGGCAAATCGACACCTAGATACTCTGCATTCTGCGTTTGAGGGTTTATATATACGAATGCTTCCTTAATATATTTGATAAGTTTTGAAAAGTAGTATCGAGCTGGGCGCTTGCATTGGATTTGGTATATTGCGTGGCATGGCTTGTAACTTGACTTGTTGACTTGGTGCGTTAGGCTCAAGGGTTAATTCATGGCTTGACTGATAAAATAGCTTTATGAACTTAAGCATATGCGCTATGATATATAGACTCGGGTTTAGAACTACAACAATCTAGTTCACTTGTATGCACACACCACATGTCTTTGATAATATGAGATTTTAAAATAATAAAACAAATGTATAAGTTTATTATTTCAAAATCTACAAAGCATAGACTAGGGGTTTATCAATTTGTTTATATTGCAGGTCAAGAGGAGAATGTCACAAGATGCTGGGAAAAAGTAATCAACGGGTGATTTATGAAGAATCTGGAGGTTAGGACACTGGCCAAAAGACTGAAAAAAGCAATAAGTGAAACAGAGAGAGATAAAAAACACTCTCAAAAGTCCATCACATTTTGGTCACTAACATTTGGCTCCAACTGGGGGATGGAATCCTCCCTGTGAGGTTCCACGAACCTAGTAGTTCCAGTCACCTTATCTGTTGGGTTATGGAGTCATTTGGCCTGTGAAACCAAACTCTCAAGTCCTGTGCAACTAATCTCTGTACACCTTCAAAAACTGCCATTCTCAAGATCTGCCTTTATTCATATAAACTGACTGATATTTCTGCTGCAAAGTGGAAGAAAAGAAATGCTTGGGCAGCGAGCTTATTTCCTACCCTACTCTACTCTAACCAGTTCTGCAATTGGTTAAGTGACTGCTGACTTCCATAACAGCCATCCAAACAACTTTAAAACTGAAGAAATCTCATCTTTATCACTGATTAACAAATGATGTTTGACATGTAACAACAGTGATAAGAAGTTTTTCAAGAAACCATACTTACTCGGAAACACTGGCAAGTTAAGGAAGTTTGAAATGTTCAAGTTGTCTGAAATGTATGATTCCATGAAGGCTGTCACCGGATCCTTGAAAGGAAGATCAGAAACATGCTGGTCTTCGGGAAATAGCTGCTCAGCCATGACTGTTCCTCTGCTAGAAGACTAGTCACTTTTTGGTTCTCTTGAGATCAACTTGTGATCATCAAAAACTACAATTTCCTCATCAAAATAGTGCTGAGAAGATGATGATAGAGCAACGTTTAAATGACAAGGACTATGATCAGCTAAGAACATGTAGTTGCCTATGCAATCATCGGTTACCTTAGATTCATTCTGGTTTGTAAACTGATCATAAACTTCAGACTCATACCTGTATCTAGAATAATCTGTGAAGAATTTAGATCTAAATCTGAAATATGCTCATCTTCAGGCTGCTGTTCCATATTTGTTTCATACTCACTGCTTTCTTGCTCTGAATCTGAAATGTATTGACACTCTGTTGGCTTAAATAGATGTAGATTTTCAAAATCAACGTGCTCTCGAATCCTCCTGCAAGCAGTAATGTTCTCCTCCACCTCTAGAGCATCTTCAAACAAAGTCTTTAAGGATGAAGACTTTCTTTCTTGCAGAAGAAGAGCAAGTTCTGAATGCAATCCCATAACACAATAAATCATGGCAGCTTTCTCTGTAGGCCAAATTTCCAAGGGCATACCATAGTAGATACTAAAAAATCTCCGATTGAAAACAAGCAAGATTTCATTTTGTCCTTTCTTCAAAGCATAAAAGTCAGCAAGGTAAGAATCTGTTGATTTGTTTTCACCCCAATACTTTATAAAAAGATTGGAGAACTTGATCCAAGAACTAATGGAATCATCTCTCAAACCTTTAAACCATGCAGCAACATCTTTAATCAAAGACTTAGAGAAAAATCTCATGATCACATCTTCATGAACAATTTGAAAACGATCAATGAAATCCAAAAAGGATTCCAAGTGCCTCTCAGCTGAAGCTTGATTTTCTCCAAAAAACCAAGGGAGATATTCATAACAGTCAACATGATAAGGATGAAGGAGATAGGGCAGCTTCAAAGGCTTAAACAACTTTGTTCTAATTTTAATTTGAAAAGAAGAGGACTGATCATGAACGTTCGTTAATGGGTTGATGACAGGGTTCAACAGTAATGCCCAAAAGTGCTGAAGTCTGGATAGGGTTCGAATTAATTTTAATCTCTACGAAATCAGAAGGGTGGTCATATTCAAGAGGAATTGGAATGCAGGACTCATCTTTAGGAAAAGGTTGTGATAAGGATATGGAATCAACATCTACAATATAGTGCCACAAGATTTCTTCTTCTAAGGTTGGATATATACAAGGAGAATGATGATTTTCTGAATATGCAAAACAAAAAATAATTCTCTTTACATGCGAAGGGAACAACATGAAAGAGTTGATAAAGAAATACAACAGTTCATGAAGCAGACTAATGAACTGATACCTGGATTTGAAATTAGTGTAACATCCCTCCAATTCAACCCCTATTGTTATTATTCTTGTAAACATAATTATGAATTGTATAGGTGACCCTGGTGAGGAGCTCAAGGCCAAGGCCCCACCAGTGGACCTAGATTTAGTGATATGATTATAAGTCTTAGTTAAGACTGAAAGATTTAGAATAGTAATGCAACTAAATGATAAGTAACAAAACCATCCAAAAGAAAAGATGGTTAGGAAGTTGTAAGATTCATGTTTTAAGTCGTAAAAACATGGAGGGTGAATAACTAGTGATGTTTTAATTTATTAAAGAATTCACCTAAGTAGAATCTAACATAAATTAAAATGATTAGATGAATATTTTATATATATATATATATATACCTTGTACACATAGTTGAGATAACTATTAAAGAGAGAGATATTATTTATATATATATAAGACTAAACTAATAGTTGGGATGATTATTAGATAAATATTAAATATGTATTTATATATGTCTTGATTCTAAAATAAATGAATAGAAAGGAATTCTTTATAATATATATATAGAGAGAGAGAGAAATTATATGTATTTGTATAATGATAGTATTTGGTATCTTGGGAAATATCAATAATTAACATGATGACTATTATATATAATTAAATATATACATATATGTCATGTCTATAAATATATTTATGTATGTGTTTTAGATATATAAGTAAATTTAATCAATAAATTGAGATAACTAATAGATATTAGGTACATTTATATGTAAATGTGTTATTTGTATATGAAAACAAAAACCATAGTAATTATGTTAATATATATCATATTAAATTTTTAAAAAATTGCCTTATATAGTTAGATATATCTATATGTTTAAAACCATCTTATTTATATATGAAAATTTGGGACAAATGTTTGCTTTGGGCAACATATATATATGAACTAGTAGTGTAAATTTAAAGAAAACATTACTTTTGCTTAAAAATAGCAAAGGGAATAATCACAAGGTTGTGGTTACTCAAGGCAAAATAAAGCCCATGCAAGCAACGTGTTAAGATAAAGTCATAGGTTAGTTAGCGCACGAAGGAATAAAGAAATATATATTTTGCCACTAAACCATTTTTGTAAAGCCATTCATAAATGCTGAGATAGGAGTTGTTACGGGTGGAGAAGTTTTTGGAATCAATCTCTCTAGTGGAGCACTCCCATTCCCTAGATTCGCCACCTACCTCCTTCATTATTCCAACGATGGACATTCTGCCACCACTTTTTCTTATTAATGTTAAATTTTCAGTTTAAAGCATTCCTTCCACCTCACGTTCATGCTTTTGCCACGATGAGGTTACATTTTCTTCATTTTTTTTCAAGCACTTTGAATTACCGCGTGGAAGGGGAGAAAACCTGTTTACATAAAAAGATATCACCTAGAGCTTTAGGCAGCACTCCACATGGTTATAGTTTTATTATAGGGATTCAATGTATTAAGAAAATACTTTATTGGGTTATTATGGTTAAGCTTGATCTTTTTTAATATATATAAGGTCTTTAATATGGTTCTTTTATATAAGAAGTTATTACAAATCTTAAAAATCCACGTTTTCTTTTGCAAACCCTTTTCATGTATTACAATAACCTTTATGATCTTGAAATAAAATTAAAAAGGTGTAACTCAAAGTTTTTTGATTCATAAGAAGCATAAAAGTGGTATTATATATTTAGGGAGAAAAGAGTCATGAGGGGTAACCTAATAGTTTTCTTTTGTCATTACTTGAGTAACATATAAAGTTATAGTTAGGTTTTTACTTGGAATAAGACCTCCGCAGTAGGATTGTTTTGGTGTCGAAGGTCTTGATAAACGCTTTCTATAAGAGTCGCTTGAGCAACAATCATGTTGCAGGATGTAACTCATCTTTTGAAAGATTAATACAACACAACCTTTTGTGGACGTAGCCCAAGATGTGGGTGAACCACGTTAAAATGTTCT
The DNA here is from genome assembly GCA_027924585.1 of Larix kaempferi. NCBI lineage: Eukaryota > Viridiplantae > Streptophyta > Pinopsida > Pinales > Pinaceae > Larix > Larix kaempferi. The sequence continues at coordinate 9,790,640 of BSBM01000510.1, forward strand.
TCTTTTATGTATGCATATCTCCTTGATGCTTGTGGTGGTGTTTGATGGTTTTCCCTTATGTGTTGTATCTGTTTAATTGTCCTAGAAATTATGATGGTTTAATGTTTTCATCGATTATGCATATTTGATTTGAATGAGAAAATAGTTAGTGAATTTTATATTGACTATGAAATGTACTTTGTATATATTAAGAACTTCATGAAGAGATTCAAAATTAAATCTCGAATTAAATATAAATGTGTTAGTTGTTATTAACTATGATGGTTTGTGGATTTAAATTATCATGCAAGTATAGGTGTTGGTGAAGATAATCTAGGTATAATTAGTATTATTTAATTATAGCTAATACAAATATGTTAAATAAGACATTGGATTTACTCATTTATTTGAAGAAATATACTTTGTATGTAAAATAAAATAGAAGTAATTATTATTTAACATTGTACCAATCCAAAGGTATTGATTGAAGACTTTGTTCGTAAGTAAGGTTATCAGAGTAGAGATAGAAGAAATGTTTATATATACTTTAATGGGCAGTTGGTTGACATTATGAGTTGGTGTATTTCATTATATTGTTCTTTTTACTTATGAATCTTTACGCTAATAGAAGGAATTGGTCAACGTGGAACATTATTAATTTATGATATGAGAATAAAATATTTTATAAGAGTTGTATATTGATAGTTAGGGTGGCTTGTGATAATATAGATGTCGTACATACATTTTATCTTCCGCATAGCATTGAATGACGATTAAACACTAAAAAAAAATAAAAAATTAATTAATTAAATTTTTTTACGAAATTTTGGGTATGTGACATATGGTATCAGAGCACTAGGTTAAAACACTCGGGGTTGATGAGCTCAACATGAAATCAATAAATATGGAATTAATTAACCAAGTTTTTTTTTGTTTCATTTTGAATGCATGGACTGGAATGGACGAGAGGTAATATTATTCATGGTGCAACTTCAAGCTTCTCCTAAAGGGTAAAGATAAGTATTTATTTTACATCGCTTCTCTTTACAAAATTAGGAGCAAGGTATGTTATCTTTGTCGTAAGTTTTCCTTGCTAGATAAAGGGTATAGGTACCCTCATGATTGAATGACATTATCATAGAATGTGATATTTTAGTTTAAATGATTTTAGTGCATATGAAAAATAAGGATTTTTTGTTAGAAGGAATAGAAGCCTCATAATCTTTTATTTATGATTCATAAATTGTCCTTTGATAAAGAACTAGTCTAGAAAGAATAAGATAAGGATATAGAAAACTTTGACGAAATTGCCTTGACAACACAAAGGATTAGGAAAAGTAACATGAAACATTGACGATTATAAGTAAATTCAAAATTGCATAGAAGTATCATTTAAAATACACATTTTTAATTGTCGAAATTTTATTACTAAGCGTATTATCTACGAGCTTTAATTGGTTAGAGTGTAGTATTACTAGTATACTCCATGGAAGTAACTTGTTGGTGAGATGAAGTCACATGAACATCTTCAATTTTAAATAGCTGTATTCTATTTAGAAATTGCATAGTTGTTACGACCGATTCATATAATGCTATATTATCTTCATAGAAATAAGGGAAGATAAGTAGAAACTTTAATTACTTAGTACATTCGTTGAAATGAAAAGTTGGTTCTCAAGTAGCAACAATAGTATGTACATATTTTTACTTAGATTTTTTTTTATATAGTATGTTTATTACAAAATTATATGTTATCTTTCTTCCAGCAGATCCAATAGCATGGAGTCGCCTAAGTAATTGTTACCTTTGAGTAGTCATAGCCAGAATAAATTTGACATACTAGGCTAGAAGTTATATAAATGAATTCATTTGATAAAGTGATGATGTGTTTTACTTCTGCTTATGAAAAATCGTCATTTTATTACTTAAAACATAAATTGTAATTCATTTAGAGCTTCTTGTCAATTGAGTTTTATTGATAAAGTGTATTATTGTATGAAATTTGCAAGCGATGTCCCTAAGGGTTAAATTTAATTTATTGTTAGAAATGCATAGGGATAGGCCCTTGGTAGAGTATGTTATATTTTCTAAAATAAAGATTAATGAATATCAAGATCTTGTTAATAATAGGAGTTTGAAGATCGGGAAAAGAAGAATTCTAATCTTGTTGTGATTGATTGAGCATGGCATCTTTTAAAGTTTATTGAGAAAAGAATATTTGGATAATAAGTTTCAATTTGAAATGAGTTTGTATGTAACTAAATGTTTAAAAATTATGATGCTAACATGTTTGTTTATAGCAGAGTGGACCTCAAACCCACATTTAAAGACATTGAATAATTTGCATCAAGATGAAATGAAGAGGATGCACAAGTTAATTGAACGAGCATATGTGTTCAATGGTTGAGCAATTGAATCAAATAATTTTTTTTTTATACTAACATTTCAGGAAGTGACCTTAACATCGACTGATGACATGATCAAGAAGGAACGTTGATTATAAAAGCACTTATATAGAAAAGTTGAGCTAAATCGCTCAAGAGTAAGTAATGATTTACTTTACATTTTATTTGCAGGATTTTATCAATCACGATTGGTGGTAAGACTCATGATTGATGATGTGTAACCATGAAAATGCAAAGAATATGATAAATGAATCTATTTCTATTTTTGTCATATTTATGTGTGTATGGCATGCAAGAAATCATAAATGATTGTTACAAAGAAATATTCCTGGACTCAAACGAGAAGGTTTGAGGGGAAAGGAATGATCTCCTGGACTCAGGCAGAGGAGACAACATCAGGAACTCAGTAACTAGCTTGTTGTTATGGGACAAGTTCCCTAGATTGTGGTCATGTTCCCCATGGAAGTGGAACAGAGCATGTGGGTAGCTCGTTGAATGTTATACTGACCCAAAAGTCCTAGAAAAACTTTATATCCATCGAATTGAGCAGAGGAAGGGCTCACAATTGTTTTTTCCTTGTGTTGTTAGAACTGAGCACACAAGAGGTTCTCTGAGTAACTTTTCCTTGTGGTTTTGTTGTATGCACACACAAAGTTCGATGAGGAGGGAAGCTATGTTATGAGTTGTATTGTAAGACTGTCATGCTTCGCAGAATTATTCCTGTAGAGTTGCAGAAGGCTCGTGTTTTGTATGCAAGTCTTTATGATTGCTGAAGTAAAAAAGAGCATTATGTATGCAAGTCTTCATGATTGTTGAAATACATAAGAGTTTGGTATGCAAGTCTCCTTGATTGCTGAAGTATAAAGAGGTTTAATGATCACAAATTTTTGTTGAAAAAAATGTTTTATGATATAAATGATTGTCTTATAATATGACTAAATGGATGTATTTATATGTGAATGTTATGAATGCTAGAGCAAGCATATATTCCCTTAGGGATGAGGATGATCGATAAACATTTACTTTTTTGAAATTTGGTATACTTATGTTATCCTAAAAATCTTGTACGAGTTGGAAAATGTGCAGGTTTTAAGTGGAGAGAGCTTGTGGAAATTGCAAAAATGAAGATGACCAAAGCAGAAAATATAAAGCAAGCAAAAGATGAGGTGAATGGACACAAAAGACAAACCGTTGAACACCGAGGACAGTGTTATCTTTAAGGGGTGGAGTGTGTAACATCCCTCCAATTCAACCCCTATTGTTATTATTCTTGTAAACATAATTATGAATTGTATAGGTGACCCTGGTGAGGAGCTCAAGGCCAAGGCCCCACTAATGGACCTCGATTTAGTGATACGATTATAAGTCTTAGTTAAGACTAAAATATTTAGAACAGTAATGTGACTAAATGATAAGTAACAAAACCATCCAAAAGAAAAGATGGTTAGGAAGTCGTAAGATTCATGTTTTAAGTCGTAAAAACATGGAGGGTGAATAACTAGTGATGTTTTAATTTATTAAAGAATTCACCTAAGTAGAATCGAACATAAATTAAAATGATTAGATGGATTATATACACACACATATATATATATATATATATATATATAAGATAACTATTAAAAAGAGAGATGTTATTTATATATATAAGACTAAACTAATAGTTGGGATGACTATTAGATAAATATTAAATATGTATTTATATATGTCTTGATTCTAAAATAAATGAATAGAAGGGAATTCTTTATAATATATATATATATATATATATACAAAATTATATGTATTTGTATAGTGGTGGGTATTTGGTATCTTGGAAAAGATCAATAATTAATATGATGACTATTATATATAATTAAATATATACATATATGTCATGTTTATAAATATACTTATACATGTGCTTTAGATATATAAGTAAGTTTAACCAATAAATTAAGATAACTAATAGATATTAGGTACATTTATATATAAATGTGTCATTTGCATATGAAAAAAAATAACCATGATAATTATGTTAATATATATCATATTAAATTTTTAAAAATATGCTTTATATAGTTAGATATATCTATATGTTTAAAACCATCTTATTTATATATCTATATGTTGGCGTAGGGCAACATATATATATGAACTAGTACTGTAAATTTAAAGAAAACATTAGGAAAATATTACTTTTGCTTAAAAATAGCAAAGGGAATAATCACAAGGTTCTGGTTACTCAAGGCAAAATAAAGCCCATGCAAGCAACGAATAGTGGTGTTTAGATAAAGTCATAGGTTAGTTAGCACACGAAGGAATAAAGAAATATATATTTTGTCACTAAACCATTTTTGTAAAGCCATTCATAAATGCTGAGCTAGGAGTAATTATGGGTGGAGAAGTTTTTGGAATCAATCTCCCTAGTGGAGTACTCCCATTGCCTAGATTCGCCACATAACTCCTTCATTATTCCAACGATGGACATTCCGCCACCACTTTTTCTTATTAATGTTAAATTTTCAGTTTAAAGCATTCCTTCCACCTCACGTTCATGCTTTTGCCACGATGAGGTTACATTTTCCTCATTTTTTTTCAAGCACTTTGAATTACCGCGTGGAAGGGGAGAAAACCTGCTTACATAAAAAGAAATCACCTGGAGCTTTAGGCAGCACTCCACGTGGTTCATAGATTTCACTCCACTACCTACCAAAGTAAGACGAGTTCTACAGCTAGTAGACTGTCCTTGAAAAGAGGCTACCAGCCTTCCCACGACGGGAAGCTTTAAGGGGAAAATATTTCCTGGGGGAGTACTATTTTTATTCGGCGTTAGGAATAGCGATTTGGGGGATGAAGATAAGACCTGTGTAAAAAGGGTAGCTTGAGGGAGAATGGCGAGTTCTCGGCAGCTGGACATAAATCGACTTTTCTCGGCAGCTGGATTAGCGATCTATGTATGCAAGTTATATTCCTTATGATGCTTGTTGTGAATACAAGGGTAATTGCTTATAAGTAAAAGGACAAAACGTATCGTTGATGGAAAGGAATATTATATGATAATAATATACAAGTAAATCGATAATTCTTTGGTTAAATTTTGTCTGCATACATAGCCGAGCGAATTTTCTTGAGAATGAATATTATATCTTTATTGACAGATCTCTTTGTGAATGGAGATCTGGGTTCATATATTTTTATTTATAACCAGCTTCGGTTTAATCGTTTGATCACTGTATGGTCAAAGGTTTGCAACCGTTTTGGGAAAACTCTCTCCGTTTTAATGGTTTAAGTAGACAGTAGTTTATTCATTTTTTTGTTTTATGCGTCGATTGGATGGGATGACTATGTAAGTCCGATCCCTAGGATAAGTTTCATCTTTTGTACCTCTATAAGTATTAAGAAATACTTTATTGGGTTATTATGGTTATGTTTGACCTTTTTTATATATATATAAGGTCTTTGATATGGTTCTTTTATATAAAGAATATATTATAAATCTTTATAGTCTTATTATAGTCTTATTATAGGGATTCAATGTATTAAGAAAATATTTTATTGGGTTATTATGGTTAAGCTTGATCTTTTTGTATATATATAAGATCTTTAATATGGTTCTTTTATATAAGAAGATATTACAAATCTTAAAAATCCACGTTTTCTTTTGAAAACCCTTCTCATGTATTACAATAACCTTTATAATCTTGAAATAAAATTAAAAAGGGTGTAACTCAAAGTTAAAAATCCACGTTTTCTTTTGAAAACCCTTCTCATGTATTACAATAACCTTTATAATCTTGAAATAAAATAAAAAAGGGTGTAACTCAAAGTTTTTTGATTTATAAGAAGCATAAAAGTCGTATTATATATTTAGGGAGAAAAGATGTAGGTGAACTACATTAAAATGTTCTTCTTTTATGTATGCATATCTCCTTGATGCTTGTGGTGGTGTTTGATGGTTTTCCCTTATGTGTTGTATCTATTTAATTGTCCTACAAATTAAGATGGTTTAATGTTTTCATCGATTATGCATATTTGATTTGCATGAGAAAATAATTAGTGAATTTTATATTGACTATAAAATGTACTTCGTATATATTAAGAACTTCATGAAGAGATTCAAAATTAAATCTTGAATTAAATATCAATGTGTTAGTTGTTATTAACTATGATGGTTTGTGGATTTAAATTATTATGCAAGTATAGGTGTTGGTGAGGATAATCTAGGTATAATTAGTATTATTTAATTATAGCTAATACAAATATGTTAAATAAGACATTGGATTTACTCATTTATTTGAAGAAATATACTTCGTATGTAAAATAAAACAGAAGTAATTATTATTTAACATTCTACCAATCCAAAGGTATTGATTGAAGACTTTGTTCGTAAGTAAGGTTATGAGAGTAGAGATAGAAGAAATGTTTATATATACTTTAATGGGCAGTTGGTCGACATTATGAGTTGGTGTATTTATATTGTTCTTTTTACTTATGAATCTTTACGCTAATAGAAGGAATTGGTCAACGTGGAACATTATTAATTTATGGTATGAGAATAAAATATTTTATAAGAGTTATATATTGATAGTTAGGGTGGCTTGTGATAATATAGATGTCGTACATACATTTTATCTTCCGCATAGCATTGAATGACAATTAAACACTAAAAAAAAAAATTAATTAATTAATTAAACGCTTTTACAAAATTTTGGGTATGTGACATTTAGCCTCTTCATCTTCTATCAACCGGATTCTCCCTAGTGGATTCTTTAATCCTGGATTCACCAGGCAGATGATACATTCAATTCTGTGTCTTCCTTTTGTCTGCATCAAAAGTTAGATCTATTTCATTCTTCTCAGGGAAACTAGCTTCACTTCCGTTCCCCGGCAACGCCGCCAATTTGTTATCACTCCAGGAGTCTTTCCCTGACTGTTAAGGGAATGAGCCTGGTAACTTAAATATTCAATAATGTATGGGAAAACGAATCAAGTCGGATGACTAAATATGCTCACATCCGCTTAGAAACACATGAATCCATTCGAAGACGAAGGCTTTCTACTATACTGTTCAGAAGGTTTAAATCAAAGATGTGGAAACATGGAGAAGACTTATCATACTAGTAGAATTCTACATACATTAGCATATGTGAATGGCCAGCTATGATAAGAAAAGTATTTGCAATCCAAGATCATCAACGCAATGATAAGATGACAGTTACCAGGCATTAGATGAAGCATGAAAGAATAGATACAGGTTTAGTACATCGATAAAGAGATGAGATGACAGTCATCTGTCATCAGATATACATAAACATGAAAAGAAAGAAGATGAAAACTGAAAAAACATAGTGAAAGAAACTTATGTGTCAATTTGAATCCATAGATGTCTGAAATGAAATATGGCTACAAGCCTCCAAAGTTGAATCACAGTCCTCAGACTGTTTTCTCCCCCCCTTTGGTTCTTAGAATTCTTAGGCTTTTATAGCCTTTACATCAAGGTTCCAAGATCCTATTTTAATGGATCTGAAATACCTAAAATAAATATAATCAAAATGGATCTTAACATATGTGATCTAATCTTATCATCATAAGTCAAATTTGATAGCCTGGAGCATTATTTAGTAGTTTGCTATTGAAGATCACAGATTTCAAAATCTGTCTTTGATGACTGGGCGATTTCTGTCAAGAAAAGAAATGCCATTTGGCTTCATTCCCTTACCATATGCCTCCAAAACTAGAACAAAGCACTAAAATAAATGCCTCTAATTATTATCTCCCATTAGAAACCCTCCTCGTGCCATTTGAAGACAAAAAACCGAGATCTGGGCGAAAAGAATATCATTCTGCCAGGTCTGTGATTTTGATGGCTAAGGAGCCAAAATTTATGGTGAGTAAGCCACCGAAATTCCTGGTTTCGGTGTTTATGGACACATTTTGAATTTGTGCAAGCCACTGAAACTTCATGGCACCTTGATGTTTCGAACTTCTTTACCTTTAAACTGGGTACTTGGTATTTACACCTCACCTCTTGCAGATTGACACCCAATGTTTTCCTCTTTGGAAACGTACTCAATTTTTTTTTATGATCAACATCTTCATGATTTCCTTATTCCAGAAGATATAGGCAATGCTTTCCTCTTCTTATTAGTGATACCTGGCAAGTATGCTCGTCGTTTGAGTTTATTCAACACTTTGTTTCTGTAGAGTCTAGAAGCTGGAAAATCGACACCTGGATACTCTGCATTCTGTGTTTGAGGGTTTATATATACGAATGCTTCCTTAATATATTTGATGAGTTGTGAAAAGTAGTATCGAGCTGGGAGCTTGCATTGGATTTGGTATATTGCGTGGCATGGCTTGTAACTTGACCTGTTGACTTGGTGTGCTAGGATCGAGGGTTAATTCATGGCTTGACTCATAAAATAGAATTATGAACTTAAGCATATGCTCTATGATATATAGACTTAGGTTTAGAACTACAACAATCTAGTTCACTTGTATGCACACACCACATGTCTTTGATAATATGAGATTTCAAAATAATAAAATAAATGTATAAGTTTATTATTTCAAAATCTACAAAGCATAGACTAGGGGTTTATCAATTTGTTTATATTGCAGGTCAAGAGGAGAATGTCACAAGATGCCAGGAAAAAGTAATCAACGGGCGATTTATGAAGAATCTGGAGGTTAAGACACTGGCCAAAAGACTGAAAAAAACAATAAGTGAAACAGAGAGAGATAAAAAACACTCTCAAAATTCCATTACATTTTGGTCACTAACATTGCGTATTAATTCTCTTCTTAAGTATATAATCACCAAATTTTCCACATCTTTGGTTTACACACATCTTGCTTATGGTGTCCTCGGGTTGACCATATCCCAGAGCTTAAGGAGCTTGATTTATACTGAAGTCTCATATGTGAACACCATGCCAAAGAGTTTTCCTTGTTGGATTATTGCTCCACCCACAAGGTGTTAGCAAATGCTTATGGATCATGTGTTTTTATTCATTGATTGTATATGGTGGGGATGCACATAAAAATATGCATGCAGATCCTATAAAATACCCACAAATCATGTAAAATATGCATGCAGATCTTATAAAATGCTCGTAGAAGGTGTCAGATTGTATGCTCGATCTCAAAGAATTTCTGTAGATTAAAAATGTGTGCATGATAAAATTCCCGCCATGAGCAAAAGAAATGCCAGCTATGAACACAAAAATGCTTGTCATGAACAAAAACATGTTTGCCATGAAGAAAGAGAAAATGCATGGAGGCCATGAGAAAATTCCCACGAGACAAGAGAAAATACTCGCCAGGCATCATAAACGGCCACTAAGAAAGAGGAAATGCTTGCCAGACATGTAGAAATGTCCACCACTCATGAAGAAAATGTATGCAATGCTTGTCATGGATGAGTGAAATGCCCTCCAGTCATTGAATATGCCCATCAATGCACATAAAATGTCCTCCAATGTCCACCAATGCTCGCTAATGCACTCTAAATGCATTCTAAGAAAAATTCCCGCCACGCTAAGTTTAATATCTCATTTGTTGTTGATTGAGTTGAAGGAAATTTGGAAGATTATATTTGACCATTTTATTGCAAATTTGAAGCATGTTCTGTTAGTTTTTCATCATTTAATTCAATATGGTCTAGGATCTTAACTGAGAGGAAAACATGTACAGCATATCAAACATAAGAGACAAGAGACACAAAGCATTTCACCAAGGAAAACCAAGAAGGTGAAAAACCCCTCAACTTTGTCAAAGATAGAATGAGCACCAATACAAAGATCACAAAGGTCAAACCCAAAAACAAGAGAAAGCCTCCTAACAGCTTCTCCTCCTCCACTTGTGAACACTCCTCCTCTCTCTCACTAATGCGAAGTGAGTGAGTGAGTGAATGAATAGAATGAGAGAGTCACACTCTCTATTTATACAATGACTTGACCTACCTTTAACCCTAACTGGGTCGACTTCCTAAGGAAGACTAATAACCCATCCACACGACTCATACAGGGCCGACCCCGCCAAGGTGGTCTAATAACCCATCAAATATAAGTTACGACACTTACAATGTAACTTGCGACACTTACAAATACAAATGACGACACTTCCAATCAGAGGAATAATACATCTCCGTTGGGGATACAATAAAGTACAAATGTAATATACAAGTGAATATCTTCCGAAGTTACAAATACATCAACACTCCCTCTTAACTAAGAAGGTATTCTCTTAACATAGGTCATCAATACATATCGGCACAAGTCTTCAATTCTGGAGATGGATCATCATCACTAGATCATGGAGCATCATTGTCATTGTTGCTGTACTCATCATCTTGATCACTGGTAGTATCTCTCAATTCTTCTCGTCATAGGAAGTTCTAGAGAGCCAACCCTTTTTCATGCTGGATGTAGGCCTAGCCTCCTATAGGTCTTCATCATCTCTGTGAGATGGCTATCCTATGGAATCCTCAAGGCTGATTACGTGCATCAACAAAACCTCGAAAGAGCATCCCCGGACTGATTACGAGCTTACTGCTCAACCTATCGGATCTCCCGGTACTTTTACATGTGACCTCCACAAAACCTTAAAAGAGTGTCTTGAGGCCTGCAAGATCTCTAAAGAGCATCCCAGGACTGATTACGAGCTTATTGCTCAACCTATCGGATCTCCAGGACTGATTACATGTGGTCCCCACAAAACCTTAAAAGAGTGTCTTACGGCCTGCAATATCTTTAAAGAGCATCCCATGACTTTTACATTCCTAGCACAACTTATCAGATCTCCAGGACTAATTACATGTGGTCTAGCAAAACCTTAAAAGAGTGTCTTGCAACCTGCAAGATCTCTAAAGAGCATCCCAGTACTTTTACATGCATAGCACAACCTATCGTATCTCCAGGACTGATTACATGCTTACCTCACAAAACCTCGAAAGAGCATCCCAGGACTGATTACAAGCTTACTGCTCAACCTATTGTATCTCCCAGGGAGCTATTATATGCTACTGCACAACCTGCCACATATCCATGGCCTCGAAGTATCAACCTGATACTCATGATCAACTTGATCATCCTCGTACGGAGCATCATCCTGATGCTCATGATCATACTGATCATCATCATATAGTGCATCATCCTGATGCACATAATCATCACATGATCATCCTGATCATCATCATATATAACATCATCTTGATGCATATCATCATCACATGATCATCTTGATCATCATCTTCTAGAGAATCGTCCTGATGCTCATCATCACATGATCATCCTGATCATCATCATCTGGAGCATCGTCCTGATGCTCATCACACAACACTTACATCCACAGCCATGGGAAGGATCCTCCTACCACCATGCTTGGAATGGCTCCTGCAAATGTGTCCCATCACTTCCTCCTCGATGTATCTTCTATCTGAAGAACACCAAGCCTCTCTCTGAAGTACTCAAACTTCACTCTGGCTAGTGGTTCAGTCAACACATCTACAATCTGCTCGTCCGTTGCAACATACAGGAGCTTCACTGCTCTTCTTTGCACCATATGCCTGATATAGTGATACTTGATCTCGATGTGCTTCGACTTGTCATGGAACACCGGGTTCTCAAACAACTTCACACAACTCTAGTTGTCACAGAAGATACAAGTAGCATCCAACTGGAGATCAAACAAATCAGATAGTAGCTTCCTTAGCCATACTTCCTCACAACTAGCCTAACAATATGTGACATACTCTGCTTCGGCTGTACTCAGTGCTACGCAGGATTGCTTCCTGCTAAACCAAGAGATCACACATGATCCCATACTAAAGTAGCACCCCGAAGTGCTCTTCCTATCTGCAACACTGCCTACCCAATCTGAATCAACATAACCCTCTAGGTTAAACTTTTGATTCACATCATACTTGAGCACATAATCAATCGTACCCTTCAGGTACCTCATAATATGCTTTACAACAATCAAGTGAACATGTCTAGGATCCGTCATGAACTGGCTCAAAGTGTTCACAGCAAAGCAAATATTTGGTCTCGTGTTCGTCAGGTACATCAAGGACCCAATCATCTGACGATACATCATGGCATCAACTGACTCTAATGAAGCATCACTTAAGTATCTTCAGCTTCAATGCCATAGGTGTGGCCATGGCCTTGCAGTCCATCATCCCGAACTGCTTCAGGATCTCTACTACATACTTCCCTTGTCCAAGGAAGATTCCATTTGCACTCTGCCACACCTCCATACCTAGAAGGTAATGCATCATACCCAAGTCCTTCATCTTGAACTCAGCAACAAGCTTCCTCTTCGTATCAGCAATCAACCCAATCTCACCTGTCACAAACAGGTCATCTACATACAGCAGGAGTATCACTGGATTGCCTTCCTCAACCTTGTAGTAAATGTTGGAATCCGCTTTACTCTTGGTAAAGCCCAAACTGGTTAGGAAGCTGTCTATCCTATCGTACCATGTCCTAGGTGCTTGTTTCAAGCCATACAAGGCTTTGTTTAACTTGCACACATATGACTCCTTGTCATGTGTCTCAAAACCGAGTGGCTGATCCACATACACTTCCTCTTCAACTACACCATTCGAGAAATTTGTCTTGACATCCATCTGGTGTATCTTCCACTTCATCACTGCAGCCAGAGCAATTGCTTTTCTGATGGAAGTGTATCTGGCTACAGGTGCAAAGGTCTCTTCATAATCCATCCCTTCTTTCTGGGAGAAGCCATGAGCCACAAAATTTTCCTTGTATTTCTCTATGCTACCATCTGCAGCATGCTTGATCTTGTAGATCCACTTGGAAGTCACAACAGACTTCCCTACTGGTCTCGGGACCACATCCCAAACATCATTCTTCATGATCGACTAGTACTCCTTGATCATGGAATCCTTCCATTACTGCATTCCGGATCCTGGGAACTTCAGATTCTTCAATATCTTCAATAGGTAGTTTTTCTTGAACTTCATTGCCGGAACAAATGTCGTTGTCCTTCTTTTGTAGGTGATTGTACATGATCTTTCCTACAATTCAAATTCAATTGCATGCTTAGAAACCTCTCATAGTTTTCAGAACAAAATCTTACACATAAGTACATATGTCATACAGTCATGCAATTATCTTAGCCAATGCTTTAATACAACATTCATCCATATCCCGTAACTTTCTAGATGCCTTCCATCTCCACCAGAACATTGTTAAGAGTGTGCGCAACTCCCAATATGTCAGCAAAGAGGTTTCATTCTAGATAAGTAGCAATGGAATGTTGTACAGTACCATAGGCCACTTACCCATTACTTGTATATTAGTAGTATCTTGTTCATTAATGAAACTTTTCTAATATGCATAATATACATCCTAAATCTAGGAACATAAGTATGTACATGACTGAACAACATTATTTAAGTAATCATATATACAACAAATGACAATTCAAATACTTATCTTTGTTTGGTTGTTGGGTGGAATCCCTCTCAATCTTTACTTCCTTGCATTAACTACTGGAGTGTGCTCCCTCTTGATCTTTGCTTCCTGGATTATCTGTCCTTGAACGTATATCTATCCTGGACCACTATACATGCTTAAGTGTGCACTAGTGTCATCATTGTGTCATCCTCAAGATCTCATACATAATCATACATTCATTAGTATAATCTCAATACTATCAAAATATTATGATTCTAAATAGTCTTAAACATGTATGGTCATGGTCATTTCATACACATTTAATTTATCACAAGTGTTAGTATTCAAGGTTTTAGGGAGGACTTCTTTTACTCATGCATATTCTTATTTGACCATAGGACTCTTCTGGTTTGTCATATCATTATTCAAAGTAAGAAGCATAATATGCATAAGCCCATGATTACTCAAACTTATAACTTCATGAATAATCATTATCAATCATAGAACAATATACTTATATGATATCCTAACACAAGGTAGGATTCTAACTTGATATAGGAAAAACATACCTGGATTATCATGTTTGCGAGTTATATCTAACATACCCAAACAATGTCTTCTTTGTTCTCTTCAATGACTTAGAGACCTTGTGCTAGTAACCTGCATATCTGATAAGTTCATCATTGTAGAACCAAGTTATACATACCTCGTAAGTAGAGTTTCTATGTGATCAATGGCTATGGATGAGTCTTTGTCTTCACGTCACCATGGTCATATGTTCTTGATCTAGAACTTTATTTGTCTTTCTTGATGTACCTTTCATGTTAGCGAACAACATCATCCTCATACAACACCACAATGCATTAGTACAATCATAAGGGTCATAACCCTAAAAAATGAATGTCTTCTATAATTCACATGCATTCATACTTTTACTAAGGTTATAAGACAAGTCTAAAATTAATCAAGATTGTACTAACCTCAATAATATGAAGACAAACTTAATCATGAACAGATTTCAAAACATACCTGTATCTCCTCAAGTCATACCTGTTGGGATTTCTTGTAGTCTTCTTATGTAAGGCCTTAATAGCCTCATATCCCTCTGGAACTGGAACTTCTTCACTTATGTAGGTTTCCAATTCATTCTCTTCTAGGATTAACCCAATCCACTTGATTTGTTGAAATTGGATGTGGAGTTGGCTAGGGTTTGACAGAGAAACCCTAAAAATCAAAACTTGGAATTTCAAACTTCTATCTGGACAGGGAGATGCATTTGACTAAGGCGAGAATGATGGTGTGCTCAGATTTTGAAAAATCCAAAAATCGACCCTCCAAAAAATGACCTACGAGTTTCAGATTTGCAGCTTCTGTCAAATTCTAGTTTTCTGGGTTTTTTGGTCAAAATCCCGAACTAGGGTTTGATAGAGCCTAGGGTTATTCCCAACCAAAAAATTCGATCTTGGGATCTAAATTTCTATTTTTCTGAGGAGCATCCAGCTGTGGTCTCATATTCCAAAAATTCCAACTTTTTTAGAAACCCTAATTTCCCGCAATAGTGACAATCCAAAAATGAAAGTGCTCAAAATCCAATTATGTTTTGACAGAAATATATGCCATATCGTTTCTGATGTATCTCTGAAATTTTGGATCCTCAAGGTATGAAAATTCGTCCTGTGGTAGAATGACCTATCATCTTTCCAACCCCATAGATTTGAGCTTCAATGGATTCTCCATGAGAGAGATATGACAAGTGTCGCAACATGACTTGTTTATGAGATGAAACAACATAGCGAACTTGTATGGAGTGCCAAGTGTCACTGTTTCAACTTCGGCATCTAAAACTTGGAGTTGTGAAACTACAGTCCGTGCCCTAACTTCCACGTTTTATAGAATTCCATTTGGAGCTTCCTAGCCCGAGATCTGACCTTTGTGCCCAGGTCACCTGTTTAGGGTTGCATTCTGGAAGAGGCCAAAACCCTAACTTGTACAGATCATATCTCACAAAGTACAACGAATATGAGGCTGATCATCGGATACAAGGTACATGAACATTTGATCTTTGTCCTATAAAAGTTTCCGATCCTGAACCTTCACCAAAACTAATTTATAGCGAAAGTTCCACAATGACTAGTTTTTACTATATCAAGCCCTAGCTTCCAATTTGTCTCAAGTGCAACAAGTGTCATAAATGCCATACAATGCCTTCCTTCAGGCTAGCTCTGATACCATGTTATTTTTTCATCATTTAATTCAATATGATCTAGGATCTTAACTGAGAGGACAACATGTACATCATATCAAACATAAGAGACAAGAGACACAAAGCATTTCACCGGGGAAAACCAAGAAGGTGAAAAACCCCGCAGCTTCCTCAAAGATAGAATGAGCACCAATACAAAGATCACAAAGATCAAACCCAGAAACAAGAGATAGTCTCCTAGCAGCTTCTCCTCCTCCACTTGTGCGCACTCCTCCTCTCTCTCACTAATGCAAAGTGAGTGAGTGAGTGAATGAATAGAATGAGAGAGTCACACTCTCTATTTATACAATGACTTGACTTGCCTTTAACCCTAACTGGGCCGACTTCCTAAGGAAGCCTAATAACCCATCCACATGACTCATATAGGGCCGACCCCACCAAGGTGGTCTAATAACCCATCAAATATAAGTTACGACACTTACAATGTAACTTGCGACGCTCGCAAATACAAATGACAACACTTCCAATCGGAGGAATAATACATCTCCATTGGGGATACAATAAAGTACAAATGTAATATACAAGTGAATATCTTCCGAAGTTACAAATACATCAACATGTTCGAAAGGATAATATTGAGGATTGTTTAAAATACAACTTGAGGAAAATATTGGCACATATTTCAAGAAAGTTAGTTACAGACTTGAGGACATATTTTAGAGACTGATTGTTTGGTCATATCCTAAGATACTTATCATAGTTTTTGAGGTCTCTTAGGACATAATTGAAAAGAGTCTTTGAAGCATCTTTCTAGACAGTCTTATGGGATATTTTGTGACCTATTAAAGGGTTGAGCTGTCATTGTTTAAGGACTATTGAATGCTATTTGGAAGATTCTTTCTGAAGGGATCCCTTTTTTACATTCTTAAGCATTGTTCAAGGGAAACTCTTTTGCACATTTGGGCACAGATCTAAAGATAAGATTTGAAGGATCGACTTGACAAATCAAGGGTAGACTTGAAGAATGTAATTTGGAAGTATATATTGATGATGATAGAGTGGCTCAATAAATCATGTTAAAGCAAAGGCAAGAGCACAGGGGGGGATACTTCATAAGGCTTCAAGAAATGGCTAAATCTAAGGGGAAGCAATACCACAAAAAGGATCAATGCAAAGAATTATGAGGCATAAATACAAGGGGATTCAACACAGTAAAAGGGCGAGTATTGTTAGAAAGAAATTATATTCACAAAAGGAATTTACAATGAAGGGGAGCAACCCTTTGTCCTTGATGTTAAAGGGGTGGAGAAACAAATTGTTGATGGTAGGGGGAGCATGCAGCAATGCAAAAGGTTGAAGTGTTGCCATCAATGACAAAGAGGGTGATTTTTGAAAAGTGTTTTGATTGATGTCAAAGCACATCGATGATGATGAGGATGTGGTGTTTAAATGAAAACAAGAAAAAAAAATTGTACCTACAAGAATTCTGATACCGGCACCTACAGGATTTCAGTACTGATGGAACAAGAATTATTGGTCAAGCAATTTTTTGAATAGCGCATAGCAAGAGCTTGAATTTCCAATAGGTGATTTCATGATTTTAGTCATGAAATCCTTCAATCGTGACCACGATATCATTCATAAATTTATTGGGGTGACTAAGTGGACACTAACCCAACATATGAACAATTTTTAAAGCCGCTACTATCATTCATATGTTGTATTTGCTTGTAGTCTACATACGCAATGTGTCAAATTGAAAAGAGAGTTGGCCCTATAATTGAAAGGAGTGAGAACACCCCTCGTTTACATGTTGGATCTCCAAATGAACAAGTAGGCCAAGGAAAGCAATCAAAATGGGTCCACATGTTTTTGAGCTTGATGGTTATAAATAGAAGATCCTTTTGATGAGAATGTGTAGATGTGAGTGGGTGAGAGTGTGGAATATCTAAGCAAAGGAACATATCAAAGATGAAGAGTGAAGGAAAAGTTAAAGGAATTTTAAAGCTTAATTGAGTATGGTTCTAGGTGCATAAGTCACAAGTTACTATTTTTGGTACAGAATTATAGAATGGTGGAATAACAAGAAATCTCCATTGTTTGAATTCTATGGGAACACGAACAAACATATGTTATACGAATAAATGAATGTTATGAAAACTAACTAGAGTGACATAAATTGAAGCACACTACATAAACTAAAAGGTGTTATAAAAACAAAAGAATGTTACACTGAAGTTGATTTTTGTGTAAACTTGAAGTAAAGAATGAGGTCTATTTTTCTGCGTACAAAGTGACAGGTGAGCTAAATGTGCAACAACTCTGTGAATTTTGTGTGACTATATTAAAGGCATAACAAGCCAAGGGTATATTTGAATAATTACTTAAGGAAGGATCTCAAAGTTTTTTTTGAGCAGATAAAAAGGGTTGTACATGAATGTAGAATGAACTATGACATCTATGGTTTGAAGTTTGTATGAAACTATTTTAGGGTGGCAAGGTGGTGTAGGGGAGAGGATTGGTGTCCTCATCCAAATAGGTTGGTGCCTGACAGGTTGGTTCTTGCAAATTGAAAGTTGGTGCTTTCCCGAGAGATTGGCATCCCTGCCATATTTGTTGATGTATTTGTAACTTCGGAAGATATTCTTCTATGTATTACACTTGTACTTTATTATATGCATGATGGAGATGTATTATTCCTCCAATCAGAAGTGTCGTCATTTGTATTTGTAAGTGTCGCAACTTATATTTGATGGGTTATTAGACCACCGGTGTGGGGTTGACCCTATTTGAGTCATGTTGATGGGTTATTAGGCTTCCTTAGGAAGTCAGACCTATTAAGTTATTGGCAGGTCAAGTCAGTGTATTAATAGAGAGTGAGTGTGTCTCATTCTATTCATTCACTCACTCATCCAACTCGCATTAGTTGAGAGAGGAGTGCGCACAAGTGGAGGAGCAGCTGCTGGAGTTATCTATCTTGGGTTGATCATTGTGATCTTATATTGTGGCTTATTCTATCTCTGAGGAAGTTGCAGGGTTTTTCACCTTCTTGGTTTTCCTCGAGGAAACTCTGTGTCTCTTGTGTTTATGATTGTTATGTTGTGCTTGTTATTCTCTTAGTAGGATCCTAGATAATGTTTGAATGCATTTATCAAAAAATTAACAATATTAGTGTTTGCAAAATATGTGAGTGGGTGGTCACGCCATTATTGGAGATTGGCGTCTCTTGCAAATCATTGTAATCTATGGTTTCATCATTTCATTAAATTGAGTTTCCATAAAATATTATGTGTATTGTGCTTTACATTGATGAATGTTTAAGGTTGATAATATTACATGATTAATGAAGTAAAATTTGGTAAAAGTGTATGGTACCGATTCAACCCCCCTCTCAGTATCATTGTGGGTTTCAATAAGGATCAAATGATCATTTTCTATGAAGGCATAAAGAAGGACATCTGCACATTTGTGGTTGAATGTGACACTTTCCAAAGACATAAAGGGGATACCATGAAACCTTTAGGTGAATTTCAACCACGTCCAATTCTAACTGCAAATGGACTAACATTTATATAGATTTCATTCTGGGGCTACCAAAATCTAACAATAAGTCTATAGGCATGGTTTTGGTTGATTTCTTTTCCAAATATGCTTATTTTTGTGCCATACAACATCATTAAAAGGACTCTATTCCCCACAACACCATTTAAAGGCCTATAGAGTAGCTCAAGTCTTCATGGATAATATCTTCAAACGCCATGGTATGTCGTAGAATATTGTCATGAACTATGACTCCACCTTCACTAGCAATTTTTGGTAAGATTTGTTACATCTCCAGGGAACTCAATTGAATATCGATAATGCCTATCACCCTCAAATGGATGGTTGAACTAAATATGTCAACAAGTGTTTGGAAAAATATTTGTGATGCTTTACTTTAGAGTTAAAATCCCAATGGGATTAGTGGTTACGTTTAGCAAAATGGTGGTATAATACAACCAATCACATTGCCAATCAAATGAATCCCTTTGAAGATATCTATAGCCAAAATATGCCTATCGATACTATCTTACTTACTAGGCATCTATAAGGTACAACAGGTTGACAACACATTCACATCTCAATCCAACATTCTTCACACACTCAAGGATAATATGGTAATGTATTGAAATAGGATGACGCAACATGATGATTGACATCATTATGAATGCCATTTTGCAGTAGGGAAGAAGGTATTTATTCACCTACAACCCATGATAAGGAGACATTTCATAATGCCAATCCCCACCAAAAGCTTGGCCCTAAGTTTTATGGGCCCTATAAGATCCTCAAATGTGTGGGCTCAGTGGCTACAAACTAGAGCTACCTAGCCACTCCAAGATTCATCCCCTATTTCATGTGTCTTGCTTGAAGAAAGTGGTTGTCTATCGCTATCGTATTCAAATTAGCCTTCTAGAATTGGATGAAGAAGGTTTCATTTGGTTGCAGAGTGAGGCTATTGTTGAAAAAGGGGAATGTAATCTCTGTCATCGTTTGATCCAAGAGGTCTTGATCCAATGGAAAGATACACATCCTAAGGATGCTACATGGGAACCAACATAGATACTTCAACAATTTTCACATCTCCAACCCTGAGGACAATGTTGTTTTTTTAGCAGGGTGATATGTTAGGGTCCTACTCTAACACCCTTAATAGATATGTTGTTATGTAATGAGGACATATATATTAAATAAGGCCAATAAAGTAGATATAGTGTAAAAACAATATTTGTAAAACGACTTACTAGAAGGTTCCACCTATTAGAAAGTCTTAATAGTGTGAAGCAATATTTGTAAGAAGACTTACTAGAAAGTTCCACCTACTAGAACGTTATTTCACTAAGAAGGCTTACTACAAAGTTCCTTAAGGAGAAACTGTGATAATCTGCAGGGATCTAGCAACTGTAACAAACTCACAATCTAACTCTCAAGATTATTTGCAAAGAAGAAGAAGCATGCATTCAATAATCACTCACAAACACAGAATAATGGACAATGTCAATATCGTACAATGAATAATGAACGTAGAGAATGTGTTACAATAATCAATGATGAGGCATCATATAGGATTCGAATTAGCCAAGTATGGCATTCGAATTCTGAGCTCAAAGTCTAGCATGAATAACTATGGAGACATCAACTAGTCAGTAGCATTAGTCATGAGTGGTAAGAGTCAGTCAAGCATGTCTAACTGAGTCTAACAGAACTAACTATCCATAAATCAAGGAATGGAGACTCTAAGTGGAGTGCATGAGGCTGTCTAAATCAAAGTCTAGCTTGGATAATAATGGAGACATCATCCAGTCTATAGTATCAGTCATAAATGGTAATAGTCAATCAAGTGTGTCTAACTGAGTCTAAAAGAACCATCTAGGCATACATCAGGGAATGGAGACTCCAAGGAGGGCGCATGAGGCTGTCAAATAGTCAAGTGGAACTCCAGAACTAGCTCACTAAGAGCTACAAGCAGTCAGTATGAGTAATCAGTGGAAGAACTACTCAATCAATGCACTAACTGAATGATAACTCCCAGTAGGTGAGATAAGGTGCCCTAACTGAGTGATAAATGAAGGTAGGTTAGTAAGAGTGCTGTAACTGATAGTGGTAGGTGAGAAAGGTGCACTTGCTAAGAAGATAAGTCAAGGAGGGGGCATTAGGTAGGTAGGAGGCCAATTGAGAGCTAAAGACAGGCTCTAGAGAGCTAGAAGCAAGCTCTAGGTGTTGGGGAGAAAACCATGAGGATGACTAGATGCATGCAGTGGCATGCAAATGCATGTAGCATGAAGATTTGCATGCAAGCATGTAAAATTAAAAAAAAATGATGGAAACTCAAAGGCTTCTAGTGCACAAGTGAAAAGATAGTTGCTCAAATAAATGCTGCAATGGCTACAATTCGAATAGTTTCTTACTGCTTTGATACCATGTGATAATCTGTAGGGATCTAGAAACTGTAACAAACTCACAATCTAACTCTCAAGATTATTTGCAAAGAAGAAGAAACATGCATTCAATAATCACTCACAAACACAGAATAATGGACAATGTCAATATCATACAATGAATAATGAATGTAGAGAATGTGTTACAATAATCAATGATGAGGCATCATATAGGATTCAAATTAGCCAAGTAGGGCATTCGAATTCTGAGCTCAAAGTCTAGCATGAATAACTACGGAGACATCAACTAGTCAGCAGTATCAGTCATGAGTGGTAAGAGTCATTCAAGTGTGTCTAACTGAGTCCAACAGAACTAACTATCCATAAATCAAGGAATGGAGAATCTAAGTGGAGTGCATGAGGCTATCTAACTCAAAGTCTAGCTTGGATAATAATGGAGACATCATCCAGTCTATAGTATCAGTCATAAATGGTAATAGTCAGTCAAGTGTGTCTAACTGAGTCTAACATAACCATCTAGGCATAAATCAAGGAATGGAGACTCCAAGGAGGGCACATGAGGTTGTCAAATAGTAAAGTGGAACTCCAAAACTAGCTAACTAGGATCTACAAGCAGTCCATATGAGAAATAAATGGAAGAACTACTCAATCAATGCACTAACTGAATTATAACTCCCGGTAGGTGAGATAAGGCACCTTAACTGAGTGATAACTGAAGGTAGGTGAGTAAGAGCACTCTAACTGATAGTGGTAGGTGATAAAGGCACACTTGTTAAGAAGATAAGTCAAGGAGGGCGCATTAGGTAGGTAGGAGGCCAATTGAAGGCTAAAGATAGGCTCTAGAGAGCCAGAAGCAAGCTCTAGGAGTTGGGGAGACAACCATGATGATGACTAGATGCATGCAGTGGCATGCAAATGCATGCAACATGAATATTTGCATGCAAGCATGCAAAATACAAAAATGCTGGTGTGAATATTCCAATACCCCCCACAAGCTATACTATGAGGAATAACTGAAATAAAAAATAGGGCCCTGGTGACTAAGACCAAGGGTCACCCCGTACAATCAATCTAAAATAAAATAAGTGAGGAAAGAGAGAAAACCCAGTGGGAAGAAATCCCTCCCTCAAAAATAGACTGAAGGATGCTAATGAAGCATATCATCTCTCACCCTTGAAGGAGGTAAGTGTCCCTCTTTTCTGAAGAAGGATCGATTGATCTGAAATGGATCAACAATGTGAGAAGGATGAAACCTTCCATTCTGAAAATATGATCTGCTTCTTCTATGATCATGTGGATCACCAACCAAATCACCAGCAGATCGGAGTGTAGTGGCTGCCCATAGAGGAAGAGGAGGAATATCAGGTGAGAGATCTTCAGGTTCTTGTGGATCTGGATCTCCCATTCGCTCATCTTCATCATCAGTTGCTAGACCTTCAGGTTCTTATGGATCCGAATCTACCATTCTATGATCATCGTCACCATCTTTTGAATCCACAATATAGTGTGAAGATGCATCATCACATCCAAACTCTAAACCTGAAATCTCGTGAGTGGGAGCAAGTAAAACTGGATCATCATATGCAAATTCTGAAATATCAAGAGGAGGAGTAAGTAAAACTGACTCACCATCACTTGAAGGAGGAACATATCCAAAGAAGTTGATGTCATGGAACTGCTCCAGAATATGCATGTAGTATTCATCTAAACCAACATAACTATAATCAATAGAAGAACAAGGACTAGATGATGATGGATCTTCATTAAGATCAAAAGAGGATGCAGTAGTAGAGGCCCACTTTGAAGTAGGAGTTGGACAAACAGGTGTTGGATCTTGCATTCGCACTTCTTCAAGAGTCTTCTTTTTCTCAATCTTGTGGTTGAGATGACATACTCAACTCTCTTCATGAGTATGAGAGTGAAGAGTAGACTTCTTTGAGAGGGGCAATAAGTGAGAAAACTCATAGAGTCTTGTCCCATGATTTGCAACTCCTTTTGCAATGATTTCCCCTGAAACCATGTCTTGTACCTCGACTTCATATGGAGTAAAGATCACCTTTTTGGGCTCTCTAGTATGAGTCATTTGATACACTAAAAGGACATTTGGTGCAAGAGAAGGAACATAAAGCACATCAGAAAAGTAGCCATAGTCAAGATTGATTCTTCCAATCCCCTGAGAGGAGACTTCTGAATCATTTCCCAATCTAATGGAAGGGCCAACTGAGCTATCGAAACTAGAGAGGAGATCTTTGGAGGAAGACATGTGTCTTGATGCTCTTGAATCTATGATGAAGGAAGAATCTGTTGATGTTCTTGCCATGAGGGAATGACATATTTCTTTGTCTTCGAATCTACAAGGTTCAATATCGGGATCTTTCTTCCTTGTACATGCAGGTACATGAAGATTGTTCTTCTCAAGTAACTGAGCCATCAAATCTATAGTCTTCTTCATGCAAGTACTCTCAGGATGGAAACCTCTAAGACAATATGTGCACTTGGATCTTTCCTTCTGAGAATGCTTGGTCTTCCTTGATTTCGAAGCCCTATCTGATTTATATGGACTATCTATAGGCCTTGTATCATTCGATCTCTTATCGGAAATATTTTGCTTGTCTTTACCATTCGCCCTTTTGGCCTCAGCAGCTGTAGGGGCCGAATCCAACTTGGGTTTGATTATTCCCATGGAGATTAACTTCTCTTCTTCTTGAGTAAGAGATTGGATGAAGTAATCAAGTGAGGGAAACTTCCATTTTGGAATGAACATCTTAGCTGACTGGAAAGTAGAGACAAAAACTGAGAAGTTTGCCCCCAACTTTGAGAGAATGGCAAGTATAAGCTGCTTGTCTTCTTTCACTATCTCATATCTTTTCAACTGTGATATCAAGCTTTTGAACTTGGTGAGGAAGGCATTGATAGAATCGAAGCTGTCAAGACTCAAAGATATGAGTTCATTCTCCAATTTCTGTCCTTTCATATCATCTTTCTGTCCAAAAAAGGATTCGATCTTGTCCCAAACCTCTTTAGGAGATGTAAGATCGATGACATGGAAGTGAAGATCTTCAGAAATTGAGAGAAGGAGGAGACCAACTGCTACATCAAGCCTATCCAAGTACTTGGACTTTTCAACTGCACTGAGAGGTTCTACCATCGTTCCGTTGAGTATTCAGGTGAAGCCCTTGATTCTCATGAAGAGAGCCATCTTGGATTTCCACTCAACATAGTTGGAAGATGTGAGCTTTAGATCCATCTGAATAGAGAAAGTCGAATAGTTGAAGAAGATTCCAAACGGGTGAATAAACTTGCAAAACAAGATTTTTTTGCTGATGGAGAATGCTACACTTCGACTGAACACTACCTTAAGGACACTTGGCACATAGACTAAGTCCTTCACACCTAGCTAGACCTCACTGGATTTCTCCAATGAATTCAAGTAATATCACCATGATTTGCTGTGGAAACTCAGAGGCTTCTGGTGTATAAGTGAAAAGATAGTTGCTCAAAAAAATGATGCAACTGCTGCAATGGCTGCAGTTCGAATAGCTGCTTACTGCTCTGATACCATGTGATAATCTGCATGGATCTAGCAACTGTAACAAACTCACAATCTAACTCTCAAGATTATTTGCAAAGAAGAAGAAACATGCATTCAATAATCACTCACAAACACAGAATAATGGACAATGTCAATATCATACAATGAATAATGAATGCAGAGAATGTGTTACAATAATCAATGATGAGGCATCATATAGGATTCGAATTATCCAAGTAGGGCATTCGAATTCTGAGCTCAAAGTCTAGCATGAATAATTATGGAGACATCAACTAGTCAGCTGTATCAGTCATGAGTGGTAAGAGTCAGTCAAGTGTGTCTAACTGAGTCTAACAGAACTAACTATCCATAAATCAAGGAATGGAGACTCTAAGTGGAGTGCATGAGGCTATCTAACTCAAAGTCTAGCTTGGATAACAATGGAGACATCATCCAGTCTATAGTATCAGTCATAAATGGTAATAGTCAGTCAAGTGTGTCTAATTGAGTCTAACAGAACCATCTAGGCATAAATCAGGGAATGGAGACTCCAAGGAGGGCGCATGAGGCTGTCAAATAGTCAAGTGGAACTCCATAACTAGCTAACTAGGAGCTACAGGTAGTCAGTATGAGCAATCAATGGAAGAACTACTCAATCAATGCACTAACTGAATGATAACTCTTGTTAGGTGAGATAAGGCGCCCTAACTAAGTGATAACTGAAGGTAGGTGATTAAGAACGCTCTAACTGACAGTGGTAGGTGAGAAAGGCGCACTTGCTAAGCAGATAAGTCAAGGAGGACGCATTAGGTAGGTAGGAGGCCAATTGAGGGCTAAAAACAGGCTCTAGAGAGCTAGAAGCAAGCTCTAGGTGTTGGGGAGACAACCATGATGATGATTGGATGCATGCAGTGGCATGTAAATGCACGCTAGCATGCAAAATACAAAAATGATGGTGTGAATATTCCAACAGAAACTATTTATATGATTAGAAGGAATGAAACAAAATGCCTTGTGAATGAGTTTATAACTAGTGTTTTCCTTTATTTGGAGGTTGCCCCCTTGAAGATGCAAGTGAACATTGCTTTCATTAATAAAGATATTATTAATGTGATATTTTGTTATCTACAATTTTTTATTGTTCCTGTCATTTTATCTTTTCATATTGAAATCTTATTTTATTTCTTTTCCAATTCTAATAGTATACTTAAGTGTAGTATTAAAAAAAAACACAAATATAGATAGGTAGGTGAATATTAAATATGAAACATACAATTTACTATTGAAAATTGTAAATTTTGGCAAATATTATGGTAAAAAAAACATATTTTATGTAAATATAGGCAATATAAGAGACTAAAAATGATCAAATAACGAATTTATTTTTTGAAAAAAATCCCAAAAAATAGCAATTGGCAAAATTTTTCCCTAAAAGTAATGAAGTGTACAGGAGAAATGTTAAATAAAAAATTAAAACCAAATAAATAAATAAATTCATGTGGCCTTATCAAACAAAATAATTAAAATTAATATATATATATATAAATCTTAAACCAGAATTAATCAAACATGAAATACAACAATAACAATAATTTAAAATATTACATACTTCCTTTTTCCCAAACATTTTGAAGAGTTTACACTTTGAGGTGGCATTCCCACTTCATAATGTGAATTTTTTTGTCCACAATTTTTGTAAAAAAAAACTTGAAAAATGAGTTTACAATCTATTGGAGGCATCTTAATGCCACTTTACTATACTTAAAGGAAGACTTTTTTCTAAATGTGTATATTACAATATGTAATTGTGTTAACATCTTAATGAAGTTACGATTTTTCTATTAAAAAAATCTAATTTTTTAAAATAAACATTAAAATATTTTATTAAAATATTAATACTTCTCTCCAACGAACTTGAATTACAATGCGTTTATGAATATAAAAAGGTAAATTTTCATTTTACCGGGGTCCGGGCCCACTCCTGGACAAAAAGGTAAATTTGCATTTTACAGAGCCCATTCCTCGACAATAATCGAGTCACACTCCAAAATTGACACTAATTAAATCACATTTCAACACTAACCATCAATACTTTATTTTGGAGAGGAATTTAATCCAATAAACATATAAAGGTGGGAGACAAGAATGAGTTGGAGAAAAAGTAGCCCCTCATATTATATCATATGGTAAGCATCGTGGCAGCGATTTGAGAAGGTAACCACAATAAAATTATGTTTCTTACATCCATTTGCTACTTTAAACCCTTGGATCTTGACCATGTCGATTGCTTGGCTTATTAATTTTATTTTAAAATGGAGCAATGGGTATTTAGTCTTCTTCGTGTACGAAGTCATGATGCAAACGTACCATATAAATCTGATCTCCCGCCACGAAAAATAGTAACTATGGTCAGAATAATAGTGTATGGTTTAAAATTAGTATTATTATGTGAAGGGGAATCAAACCCTTACGCGCTATGAAATTTAAGCACGCAATGTAATGAGAGAGATATTGAGATATGCAGTGAGAGATGATTGGAAAAACCAGACAAAATTGGATCGACCAAACCCTTACGCGGTATTAAGTATATTCACACACTGATGCGTTGAAGTTTATTTAATGATTTTAAGCCATGCAAATGCTATCCTTTGCTTCCTTCCTGGTTCTTCCTTGAACCTTCTGCTTCTACGTCCGCGTGGTTTGAGTTCCCGACTTTTATCGCTCGTGGTTTTGAGTCCCGGCCGCGTGGTTTCAGCTCTTTTTTGTTTTTTCCTCAACAAGCAACTTTTTACGCATTCCTGCATTGATATGAATTGGATCCGCTGCCGGACGGAGCGGCCCCCTTTAGCAGATCTGTCTGATGAATTTACAAAAGCCCCAAAATGAGCAGAATCCCATCTACTAGCATTTACTGAAAATCCTCATGAAGGGGGTTGAATTGGTGAACAAGTGTGAGAAAACCATCCGTTTGAATATTTTCCATTATAATCTCAGACACGCCTCAAAATTCCACCAGAGCTGGAGAAGGAGATCTTTGAATTGCTCCAGTATGGCTTTAGTATCAGATGCCTGCCAAGTGCCAGCATGTTCTTAATTTGAGGTGAAAATTCTGGTAACAGAGCTGAAGAATCTTCACCATTTTTACGATTTGCTACCAATGGATGAGAGCCAGAAGAATGAAACAATCTTCAAACACGTACGTGCTCAAGCTTACCAAAGATTCCCGTGAGATTGCCATGATGCTTCAACAAATGGGTGCAGATGATATGCTTGATGGAGCTTTTGATGTGGCTCCTCGTAATTATGATGAGATGGTAAAGTGTGGTTTTGTAGTGGGGTTAGAGAATAACATTTGGACTTTGAAAGAGCATTCTGCTCCAAAGAGAGGCGTCCGTTGTTGGGGTGCACAGTATGGGAGGTGTTGGCAAAACAACTATGGCTTTCGCTATATGCAACGATCAAGAAATTAAAGGTGACTGTGGTTTCCATTTATTCAAATGATTGTTATCTAGTCGAAGTCACCTTGTTTGTTCTTTGGTTCCGTTGCAGGTGTTAAAAAGTTCAATTTCATAATTTCATGTTAGTATTTTTCTTTATGTTTTAAAACATGGTACTTTTATAATGCTAGCAGAGACCTATTTTTGATGTGTTTTTGCAGTTTCTGTTTATGATCAATGCACTGATCATCATATAAATTCATGAGACAATACTCTATTTCAACATCGAAAATATGTGTTTGATTGGTTTCCCATCTACAGAACTTCCACTTGATGTTATTGATGTGTGAATCATAGGTGCAAGCAGAATGTAAAGATCTGCCCATTGCTCTGAAGGTGATCGGAAGCTCTTTGCATGGTGTGCGAGAGTGTGAAGAACAAAACTTCAAATGCTGTCCAATTATCACAAAGAAGGAGAGGGCTTATTAAAAGCTTGGAGACAGCATTGATGTCTTGGAAACTCAATCACATCGTTGCAAAGGGCCAATGCCATAGATGTTTTGCAGACACCTCCCATACCGTTTACCCCAACAACGGACACCTCTCTCTGGAGCAGAGTCCTCATCAAATTCCAATTGTTATTTTCCAACCCCACTCCAAAATCAGGCTTTGCTAACCCATCACAACTACAAGGGGCCTCATCAAAAATCTCCATCAAGCATATCATCTGCACCCTTTTGTTGAAGCATCATGGCATTCTCAGGGGGATCTTTGGTGAGCTTGAACACTTGT
Source organism: Larix kaempferi (assembly GCA_027924585.1). Taxonomy (NCBI): domain Eukaryota; kingdom Viridiplantae; phylum Streptophyta; class Pinopsida; order Pinales; family Pinaceae; genus Larix; species Larix kaempferi. The sequence goes on from BSBM01000510.1 coordinate 9,820,335, forward strand.
TTGAAGATTGTTTCATTCTTCTGGCTCTCATCCATTGGTGGCAAATCGTAGAAACGACGAAAACTCTTCAGATCTGTTACTTGATTTTCCACGTCAAGAAACATATTGGCAGGCATCTGATATGGGATGAAGTCAGAGATCTCCTTATGCAGCTGACGGAAATGAGAGGCATTTCTGATGCGATGAAAAATATTCAAACGGTTGGTTTTCTCACACTTTTTCACAATTCAACGCCCTTCGTAAGGATGCCCAGGCAGTGCTTATAGATGGGATTTTGCTCATTTTGGGGGCTTTAGTAAATTCAAGAAACAGATCTGTTGAAATATTTAAATAAGGTCCGTGAGCAGCACTACTAATCTACTGCATGAGTTCTTGCAAAAAAATCTATCCAGCGATTACGCAGTGTCTCAAAAACAAATTCTTGTAACTATTCCTCTTTTGTACTTTTTTTTTCAGGTTGCACGGTTTTGGTTGGGATGTCAGAGTGGCATTTTTTATATATATCTTGTTGTTCTTTACTTCAAAATCATTCTTAATTCATTATGTACTTTTTCTCAGGTTGCATGGCTTAGTTGGGATTTGAGAGTGGAATTTTTAATGTTCATTGGTGTTTTTAATTTTGGTACTAATTTTTAATGACGATTGGTATTTATATTTTGGTACTCTTATTTTGAAAATAAATCGAGAATTTTTACGTTCATCACCATCTCTCCTTTAAATCCCCACATACCATTCATCCATCTCGGCTGCAGTCGCCAATGGGCGCAAATCCTATCACCCTGAAGAACATCAACTGCTGAGCGGATTGTTTGAGGGGTCGGACTGCGAAGTGAGGTCAGCTGAGAAATAGTCACATACTCCATTCTTTGTAAGAAGAGGCATAGCATATATCCAATCCCCCTGTTGTAGAGGCTCCAGGATTCTCCATTGCATAAGATTTAAATCCGGCTCGCTTCCCTCTCTACATGAAATACCAACTCCATCGAATGCACTGCACTCCACGAAATTTATTCTTCCTTGTTGGCTCTTCATTCCATTCCGATTGATCTCATCAATAATCTCAACCCTCATGTAGATACCTATGAAAGAGATTTCTAAATATTTCTTCTATTAGTTATTCCCGCCATACCAATGGTTTCGTGTTCACATTGAGTGATCGCTAAAAAACAACGTCCAATTATGGTGACTGATAGTTAAAACATTAAACCTTTTGTGAGGCTATAAAGTGTTCGATGATTGGAGTTTCATTTAGTCTGGATTATGCTCCTTTATGTTGATTTTTGTCTTCTATTGAGTCATAGGCCACAAGCATGGAAGTTTCCTTTTCGGTTGCTATGCTTCATTGAATCATTACGTTGATTTTTGTCTTCGATGTGATGTATACAATCATTGTAAGATCGTAGATCGTAAGATAGGACTGTGTTTGGGATTTTTTAATTATTTTTTATTTTATTTTTTATTATATTATATATTTTTATATTGATAGGTGTTTATATCTTAGAATTTGGGGTGAATTATTATTTATATTTTTTTTAATTGAAAGAAGATAAAATAAGTGTATTGTTCAAATTGATTTCATGGTATTAGTTCAAAATTCCAAATAAACATGGATACATGGATAATTACACCGATTGATGTATATATCTTAGAATTTGGGTGGAATACCATCTATGTTTTTCCTAGATTGAAGGAGGATGAGACAAGTGTACTCTCTAGATTGATGTTATGGTCGTCGTTTAAAATTAGAAATAAACAATTATAAAAAAGAGTAACTGGTATTTGATGCATGGATAACTCATAGCTCATGCATGCATGGATAACATGTAGTGACAGATAACCCATTTAACTGAAGAAAGTAATGGGTAGTTGAAGCATAGACAACAAGTGATTACAATTAAATATGGAGAACAAGATAGTTGACTCATAGATAACAAGTGATTACAACTAAGCATAGAGACTTGAGGCATAGATAACAAGTGATTACAACTAAGCATGGAGAACACGTAACAAATAACTTGTCCATATCACTTAATTATGACTAAGTAGATTTTATTTTATCCTATATTTATCTTAATTTATTATGTATATATTTTTAAGTGTTTATTTGTATATATATTTTTAATATTTATATTAGTAACACATTTATATTATTGGTGGATGGATAACTCAAATTTAATGTGGATAATCACTCCTTAGATATATTACCTTTCATTGAATTCCTTTTTAATGTGGAAAGGTGATATTTATTTGTTACGTGGAAATGTTGGTCATAGTTTTTAAATTCTATACATATATATATATATCCTATTTCTTACAAATTTGAACATACATGATTTTTTTGAAAAAAGTTATGTTTTTGCGTTGAGAGGAGTCCACTATGAGGGAGATCTTGTAACAAGTGTGAGTGTTTGTCGAATAACAAAATAATACAAAGTAAACAAAAACGAATAATACAAAGTAAAAAGTAATAAATATTATGTCGGCCATAAACAAAAAAGAATAATACAAAGTAAAAAGTAAATATGAGACTTAAACTAGAGACTTTAGACCTTAGGATTAGGTGGTAAATATTATGTCGACCATAAACAAAAAAAATAATACAAAGTAAAAAGTAAATATGAAACTTAAACTAGATACTTTACTTTTTACTTTTAATACAAAGTAAAAAGTAAATATGAGACTTTAGAGTGTTTGTCCAGTTTGTCAAGTAACAAAATAATACAAAGTTTAAAAAGTGATAAATATTATGTTGGTCATAAACGAAAAAGAATAATACAAAGTAAAAAGTAAATATGAGACTTAAACTATAGACTTTAGAGCTTAGGATTAGGTGGCTCACGTATTGCACTCAAGGAGTTATTCAAAGAGAGGTTTGCACCTCGCAGATTTGATCCTAAGATTTGGATATAGGCTGGTAGTGATAGTGAATATTATGGGAGAGATCTTGTAACTTGATGTAACATTAGTAACTGATAGTGAATATTATGGGAGAGATCTTGTAACTTGATGTAACATTAGTAACTGATAGTGAATATTATGGGAGAGATCTTGTAACTTGATGTAACATTAGTAACGTTTGTAACATTAAAGTAAAAAGAAGTAAAGTAATAGTGATAGTGAATATTATGGGAGAGATTAACATTAAAGTAAAAAGAAGTAAAGTAAAGTAAAGTAAGTATGGGGGAGATGTTGTAACTTTTGTGATACTAACAAAGTAATTAAAAAAATTCATGTTAGCTCATAAAATATAAAATTATGGAAAGTATTTAAAAAAAATCCATGTTGGTTCATAAAATAAAATATTATGAAAAGTAATTAAAAGTATATGTTTGTTTATAAAATAGAACTTAAAACTTAAATCCGAATCTATCAATCAAGAGAGATCAAATTTCTTGAGTTTCAATTTAAAAAAAGAAATACACCTCAAGAAATTGGATCCCTCTCTGTGCTCGATAGATACGGGTTTAATATAGATCTATGCTGGTTTACTAAACTTTAACAAAATACTATTTAAAAAAACATAAAAATCAAAGCCTTGCTAATAAGGAGATCTTGTAACTTGTTGCATCGAGTGTAAACGAGGTGCTTACAACCCAATATTGGGGATATCCTGTAACGGATGCCACATGTCACATGTCACATGTAACGTTTTCAAAAGTAATAATATGTAAAAAGTAATAGTATGGGGGAGATCCTGTAACGGATGTCACAAGTCACATGTCATATGCCACATTTGTCACGTTTGTAGGATGGGGGAGATCCTGTAACGGATGGCACTTGTCACATTTGTCACGTTTGTCACATTACGTTACAACCCAGTATAGGGGAGATGTTGTAACGTTTGTCACATTTGTCAAGTTTGTCACGTTAAGTTACAACCCAGTATGGGGGAGATGTTGTAACGTTTGTCACATTTGTCACGTTTGTCACATTTGTCATGTTACGTTTCCATGTCGGCTCATAACTTATAAAAAATCAACAGTAATTAAAAATTTCATCTTCGCTCATAACTTATCAAAAATAAAAAATAAAAAAAATTAACAAATTAAAAGAGAGGGATCCAATTTCTTGAGGGGTAATTTTTTTCTTAATGTGTAAAAAATTTAAGATAAAACAAAAAAAGTTACACCTCAAGAAATTGGATCCCTGTGGGTGCTTGATAGATCCAGGTTTGAGATGGAAACATGTAAGATTTTCGAAAGTAATAAAATGTAAAAAGTAATTCTATGAGGGAGATCTTGCTCATTAATAAAAGTAATAGTATGAGGGAGATCTTGTAATGGATGTAACATGTAACTTTTTGGAAAGTAATAAAATGTAAAAAGTAATACAATGAGGGAGATCTTGTAACGCATGTAAATAAACTTAATATATATTATGTCAGCCATTAATAAAATAAAATGACGTGAAAAACACCTCTCCTCGAATGTTAATTATTTTCTAATAATTATTTTATTATTTAAACTACATGAAATTATATTTAAATTTAAACTAACATTTAATTTAAATTTAAATATATATTAATATTTACATATAAGTATATAAGTTCTTTACTATGTATAATAAGAACTACATGTGGTATAGTGGTAAGGGTGTTGGGATAATGGGCATGAGGCCCAAGGTTCAATCCTCTTAGATCACCTACTTTTTTTTTTAAATATAGAATTTCGTAAATATATTGAATTTCATTATCATGTAAAGTGAGTTTTATACTTGCATAGATTTCAGTGCATGGGGTCTTTTTATTGCATATTTTTCAGTGTAGATGTTATTCTGTGGACACATTGATTTCAGTGTATGGACGCATAGATTTCAGTGTATGGACGCATAGATTTCAGTATATGGGGTTTTTTATGGCATATTTTCCAGTGTAGATGTTATTCTGCGGGTGCATTGATTTCAGTGTATGGATGCATAGATTTCAGTGTATGGGGTTTTTTTATTGCATAATTTCAGTATAGATGTTATACCATGGACACATTGATTTTAGTGTAGATTTCTTGGATGCATAAATTTTAGTGTCGATTTCATCGATGCATAAATTTCAGTGTATATGTTAATGTTTGACTTTTTAGATATAGAGTCTAAACTAGAAATGAAAGATCTACATGCAGAAGATTTTATGAGACAAACTAACGAAGAACCAAAAATATAGAATGCCGAAAGTCATAAAACATGTAAAGGAAGAAAATCTTACGAAATGACAACAAAAGAACGAGAAGAAGACTTGAAACAAAAAGCATAAGAACAAAAAGAATTTTGAAAAAGGAAGTTGGACGAAATGACGACAGAAGAACGAGAAGAACGAAGAAAATGAAACGCAGATCGACAAAATGAATATCGAAAAATAAATTTAGACGAATTGACAGCAGAAGAAGGAGATGAACAAAGAAAACGAAACGTTGATCGACAAAGAGTGTATCGAGAGTGAAAGTTGAAGCAGTTGGAAGAACAAAGAAATCAAGTTGCAAAACAACAAATAAATCAAAATGTACGAAATGACAGCAGAAGAAGGAAAAGAACGAACAAAACAAAATGCAGATCAACAAAAAGAAAATCAAATTTTTTTTTTAGGCGAATTGACAGCAAAAGAACGAGATGAACAAAGAAAAAGAAACGTTGATCGACAAAAAACGTATCGAGAGAGAAAGTTGAAGCAATTGGAAGAACAAAAAAATCAGTTTGTAGAACAACAAATAAATTAAAATGTACGAAATGACGACAGAAGAAGGAGAAGAAAAAATAAAACAAAACGCAGATCAACAAAAAGAGAATAAAAAAAAAATTAGGTGTATTGTCTCTATTTTCCAGTTGAACAGTTTACTCAATCCTTAATACTTATTACTTACATTATGATAATCCTCGTAAATGTATCTGTGTTTTCAGCTTAACATGTTCCTTACAATGCTGATCAAACTCCAATTTTGTGTCACTGCCCACAACTGAAACCAGCTAAGATCCAAATCCTAGGCTCTATCAAGCGCCGAGAGGGATCAAATCTCCTGAGGTGCAAACCTCTTCTTAGGTATTGCACTCAAGGAGATTTTCTAGGAGTGGTTTGCACCTCGGTAGATTTGATCCCTCTTGGTGCTTAATAGAGCCTGGGATTTGGTTCTAGGCTGGTTTATTAACAAATCATATATTACAATGTAACAACCCTGGCTATTTACCCACGTTCTAGCATCATTGTAATTTTGTTAATGAGCCATGCATTAGCTATAAACATTGTAGTGTTATGATGTAAATGCAATGATGAAATTAATGAAAGTAGACCCAGGAGGAGCATCATTGTAATTTTGTGAATGAGCTATGCATTAGCTACAAGCATGGTAGTGTCATGATGTAAATGCAATGATGAAATGAATGAAAGTAGACCTAGGAGGATGCATGTGCAACGTAACCTGAAACAGGGGAAAAGTATCCACTAGAGGGGAGTGTTAGAAAAACAATATCGCAGAGCAATAACAATAAACAAGATGAAAATATAAATCACATAAACAAAATACAAGAGAGACACCAATATACGTGGTTCACCCAATCTGAGCTATGTCTACGGAGAAATTTCCAGTCCTTTCATTATACCATCCAACAAAATGAAGGAATACAACCCACAACACATTCGCTGCAATTTCCTCTTCACTCTCTCACAGTCTCTCTTACACAATCATAAAGATCTTTACAATAATACAATATACAACCGTATTACAATGCCTTCCTTTTAAAGAGCGATTACCATGGGATACCCAATACCATGGACTCATAAATCACCAATTATTGACCAAGTCATGACTATGAAATTACAACATTTTACAAGGAATTTTTTCTGAAATTTTCGCTACGGGAATGCTACCCCAGAACCCCCACCAAGGGGGGCTCCTAAAATGTAGTCCCCCCCCCCGGACCCCCCGACAACTATACTGGGGGGGAAGCCCTCCGACACCCCCCGTCATGGGATGTGATATAGACACGGCTGAACAATGGCCTCTGAATAAGGAAGATCATGCTTCACAACCAATTAAACTTTAACAAAATACTATTTAAAAAAACATAAAAAACAAAACCTTGCTAATTTATTAATAAACCATATATTATAATATAACAACCCTGTCTCTTTACCCACATTCTAGCATCATTGTAATTTTATGAATGCGCCATGCATTAGCTCCAAACATGGTAGTGTTATGATGTAAATGCAATGCTGAAATTAATGAAAGTAGACCTAGGAAGAGCATCAATGTAATTTTGTGAATGAGCCATGCATTAGCTACAAGCATGGTATGTTAGTGTTATGATGTAAAATGCAATGGTGAAATTAATGAAAGTAGACCCATTAGCTACAAGCATGATAGTGTTATGATGTAAAATGCAATGGTGAAATTAATGAAGGTAGACTTAGGCAGTTGCATGTGTAACATAACCTAAACAAGAAAAATAGCTGCAAAGCAGCTAGTCCCTGCTCTAAAATAATGTTTATAATTTGTTTAATTGTTTACAAATTTTTTTAAAAATTATTATAAAAATTAGTTAAGTGTTCACAATTGCTTCAAATGTAAAATAGAACATTTGAATTGTTCCATTATTTGAAATAGAACATTAGAATTTTCTCATTATTCTATTTAATGCAAAGTACTGTACTCAAATCTTTGCATTAAAATTTAAGTTGGAGTGTTGTTGGCTTGGTGTTTTAAGTTTAAGCACTACTCATTGATCCTAAAATCTGATTGCCAAAGTTTTGACATTGGATTCTAAAAATTCCCTGTCATGTAGTTATAACAGAAAAAGTTTTTGGCACTTTGTCAATCATTAAATATTCCTTGGATGACATGTATAAGTTCCATATATATTGAAATAGCATGCCATTGTGAGGAAGCATTTAGACATTTTGTTTGTAGTTTAATTTCTATATTTTCCTTATAGGTTTTTTCATTGGGATTGGCAGGACTAATAATATGCTTATGAGATCCCAAATAGAAGCTTTGAAGGTTGATATATTGCAGAATCAATTTGAACTTGGAGAATAGTACATGAAGATCCTAATAACATTGAAGGTGGGTATGTTGTTGAATCAATTTAAACTTGGAGAAAAGAATTGAAATCCTAAGAGTATTGAAGTCTAATATCTTTTACAAATAATTTGAAACAATTTGAATTTCAAGTGGAGAAAACAATTTCAAATACATGTTGCAAGTGTTTATAATGGTTTTGATATTTAGAAATTATTCACTAATATTAAATTTGTTTATAATTTTTATTTAATATTAAAATTAATAAAAACCTAATAAATTTGTTGTCAATAGGGTATTAAATATTTAGATAGAAATTTGAAAATTATTCATATGGAATTTTCAAAATATATTTATAAAAAATCTATATTTGAATTTACCAAAAGTGGTAAACAAAAAGACATATTTAAGTGTTCTATAAACATTAGTAAACGAAAAGACATATTTCACATGTTCTATAGAAATTAAAAAGATTATTTATAGGAAATTTACCAAAAAAGTAAACGAAAAAAGACCATGTCCTTTACACTATGCATCCTGAATGTTTAGACCATTACAAAATTTTAGAAATACAAAAGTCTATGTTGATTAATAAAAGCATCAAAAGTTCGAACTGTGTTGACTGGTAGAAAATTAAGTTTTGAAATGACCTTATATATTAATGTTGAAGACAAAGTTATAATTTTATTATCCCATCATAAATTAAAATGTTATTTTGTTTTGATAATTAAATGTACGAAGAAGTATTCTTGTCGGTTGTGGATATTAATTTTGGCAAGCTTTTCATGAAATCAATATCAAAGAAATCTATGTTAAAATATATTTTAAGTAAATACATGTAATTAAATGAAGTAAATATTTTGATCTGTGATAGAAGTCCATCTGTGTGGATCATAGATTGTATGAGGATGAGATAAGTGTACTATCTATTATATAGATTAAGAAAGATCTTCAAATCACTAATTAACTATAGCAAAAAAGGATTGATGTAGCAAAAAAAATGGAGAAGCTTTTTCAGCATACACCATGGTCAAAGTTGTTGATGTTGAAGATCGAATCATGTACTTTTTCACTTGTACCGTAGTATAATTTAAAATACAGTGTTATATACCTTTAATTAATAAATATATTTTTATCTTTCTATATATCCCTTATCTTTAGCTATAACGCCTAAATATATTTCAAACCAGTTATAGATTATATGTAGTATCTTCTTGATAAATCCATTTGATTTGTGAATTATCTTCTGATTTTTATCATGTTTTTCAAAATTTATAAATATATTTTTATTAAATTTTTATAAATAAAATTAAAAAATTAATTATAAATAATTTAATATTTTTATTATTATTTTAAGTTGATTCATATAAATGCAAATACTTTAAAATACAAATAAAATTTAAAAAAATATCACTTGTATAATTTATGTTTTTGTTCTTCCAATGACAATCATGCTTACGTGCAGAGCAATCCAAGTCAATTATTGATATTCTATGTTTATTTTCATATTTTTCATAGTTTCAGTCAAAATGAATAATAATTATTAATACTAAGATTTCCAATTAAAATAAAAACCTTACTTGCCTTTGTGTAGTGGAGATAACGAACATCAATGCATATCAACCTTGTATAGATGAAATCTACTCCATCTGAAAAAGGCTATTAAGCAAAATAATGATTCAACATTGTTTAAACAATGGGTACTCATTTTCTTAAATAAGTGCAAACTTGCATTTCAAACAATAGGTGCTCATATTGCATTTAGAAGAGAAACTACCCATCGATAACCCTCGAAATCTAGGTAATTCACACAATAACCCCTTGTATTAAAGGTTGATCACTAACCTTTATGTAGATGGTTCAAATTGTATGGTATGAACAAATTGACTTAATCTTAGTTGTTGGCATTGAGGTTCTCTAAACTTATAATAATAATCATTTGACTTAATATTACAATCTGAGCACTTCTCTTAGCGCAAATTGTTATGATCTATTGATCTAATGAACCTGCTTTAACCTTCATTCATATATGCCTTAATGAGGGTGCTGCCCTTCTTCCTTCCTCAATGCTCTCCTTACGACACTCCTCCTACGGTTTCGTTGCTCTTTAAGTAAAATGAAATATAACATTGTAATTTTTTTATAACATAAATTTTTGAATATTTATTGAAATGTTATTTGTTTTTAAATATTTATTAAAATTCTATTATCAAAGTACATTAATTCAAATAATGTTTTTAATATTTTTACAAAGAATGATTTTGAAGAGGAAAAAAACTAAGCCTTACTTATGATTTTAGGTTAGTGGAACAATGTACTCGGCATCCACCCTATGTTAATGTTGTCGGATGTCATGCTTTATATATCAACTACCTGTAATCTTGTCGCTCCCAAGTCCCCGTACTCATTTGAATATGAATTTCGATTGTACAAGCCTCGACGGATGTATGCCTTCATATTCATAGGTTGGAGCTCACATCCGTTTTGAAGTTATTTGCACAGCCATGGCTGTCATCAAACTGATTTGTATATCCACGCATTTTCCTTACAATGCTCGTATAGAAGAGTTTCTTACTTCCTTAGCACATTTTGGCTCTTGCAATGATAATCATGGCCATCAAAATCCCAATTTGGGAGTGAGAGGTTTGATTATAATTGTTTTTGTGAGACTTTTGCTGGGGTGACTAATTCCATTTTACAACTTTGAATGTGTTGTTGTGACTACCCAGATTTAGGAGGTTACAATAAGATTCAATTTTTCAATGTGATGGATCTCAAGAGATGATAAGAGAAAGAAGGATTATATATGAATAAAAGATGAGATTTTGTAAGAGAAAGAAGGGATTTATATAGGAATAAATATTGTTTATTTGTATGATCACCTTTCCTTGTATCTTTGAAGAATTGTGATTGATTGTTTCTGCCTTGTTCTGAAAGGATTTTAAAAAGTTTGCATAGTTTGAATTCACTAAGTCCTATAAAAATTGGAAGTTCTTCAACCTCAATATAGAGAAAATTTAGGTGAAAAAAGTCGTTTATATCCAAATTATTTGATTACTTGCACAACTTGGTCCAAGTTCTGATTACCACTCTTTTTACATTTAACTACTTAAGTAAATGAAAACTACTATACAGTTTGGGGAATGAGTTTGGGGAATGCTTAATTAATATTTGTGAATTTAAAGTGATAATTTTTTTTTTGTAAATGTACTCAAAAGTTGAATTAATTCAAATAGTTGAAGTTTTATGTTTAATTGGTTATCAAGTCTTTATCATGTCTTAAGTTTAACATTAACATATGATGTGGTTTTGCGTAGATAATATGATTCAACTTTAACATATAATGTGGTTCTTCGAGAGATGATATTGATGATTTTTATATCAAGATATTTTTGTAATTCCAAGTTCTTCACATTTGTGATAGATCCAACATATCTAAATAAAGACAAGTGAGTATATCTTAAAAATTATGCATACTTGTAGTTTTGGGGATCTATGATTTCTTTAATGGTCCCAAGCATGGAGGACGTTAATTAAAGCAACAGGGATGGGTTAGAACATATCCTCAAAGACCTTCAAACATTATATTTTCAAGTCGAGTCCAGCCTTCGAAATGCTCATAAGTTATTCTTATTCTTAAATGCTTAAGATTTTATATGGTATTTGGAAAATATTTTGTCTTTACAATTATATTATCTATTTTATTAAATAATAAGTTGCATTTTTTTAAATTTAAATAATTCAAATTTTTTATTTTTTTCTTATTTCAATATTGTATATTAATTCTGAAAATTATTTTAATTGACTAATGTTATTAAGATTTTGGATAAAACACACAATTTTTTTTTCCATATTAATTTTAAAAGATTATCTTAATTGATTAATGCCATGTTTCTGAAATCTAAAATTAACTAAATTTAGATATCCTACATTATCTACTTCTACTTCTCGGTACTAGATTTTTTCATTAATTAATTTTTCCTTATGCTTTATTCTCACCCATGTCCACTTTCTTGGAATTTTTTTTCTGAGAAACATATTTTTGACCCATTTTAACGTTGATGAGATATGAAAAATAAAATCCTACTTTTTTACCAGGTTATCAAAGAGGTGTTGAGATTAGGGAACGGACACACAAGCTCCATGCTATTGAGAAAAACTATCGAGAATGTAGAAATGGAAGGTATGAAACGTTGTTACTCTAGACTCAAAAGATTGCAGCTTTCTGTCACCACTAGTACTAACGATAGAATCCATTGTGATTATTACCATGCACTGAAGGATATATGATTCTCAAAGGATGGACGTGCATGATATTTGATGAATTCTCTAATATGGATAGAAAGTACTAACTTGGGATCTCTTTATGTTCTTTTCATTTTAATCATGAAAGTATCATGCTTATTGCCAGCGAAGAAATATCATGTTCGTTAGAGAGCACAGATTCCATATAGTGAGTTGCAAAGTTGAGATAGACTTATATACACTCTACAGGAGGTTGGATGACAAGATGTGATTGCGTGATGCTTTCTCTTGACTGAACTTCCGCCGTTGCACTTTATAATTATAATTATGCTTTGGTCCGCACTGCATTTTCTCACGATGTCCGAGGTTACACGTTATCCCACGGTGGTAGGAACCATAGAGGTTGCCTGATGGATGACTTATTACTAACGTTTAAGCTAGCGGTGCTGCTACCTCCTCTCTTATGGGTGGGTCTCCATCTTAAACCTATGCCTTTGCTACGAGATCAACAAGGTAAACTCATGAATAAGTAATTTAATAATAATGAGCAATTCAAATAGCTTACCTGCCACCCATTAATCCTGATAGGCAGATCCTAAGAAAGCTATCTGCAAAGGCAGTCAATAGTGCATCAATGGTCACGCATTAACTAAGAGATATAACACAGTTCACACTTGTATAGATGTGCGAATCAATTTGTTTGCAGTAATGGCTTCCTATTTTGTCAACGTTGGATCATCAATTAACTTGTTCTGCATCGAGGATTTATCACCCGAGTGAACAATCTTGTTGTCTCTACCCGTAGTCGGCTATTTATCCCATCCATAACCCATTCCAATGAGCCAAAACCATGGCACCTTTTCCAATCACGTCATTTTCACTGCATAATGGCCACATTCTCATCAAGTTGGCAATTTCTCTTCCAAGGTGCTTCCACATGGCGTCGGTCTCTATTTTTGAGCTTGCATTGGTCTTTATGACATATCACATTTTATTACCTGCAACGTGGTGGTGTGTGAGAGTCTAAACTCAAACGTGGTGTTTGAGGAAGATGGACATATAGCATTTTATTACCTGCAACGTGGTGGTATGTGAGAGTCTAAACTCAAACGTGGTGTGTGAGAGTCCTAACACAAAGGTAGGAAGATGGTCTCTATGACACATTGGATTCTATTACCTGCAAAGCGGTGTGTGAGAGTCCGAACTCAAAGGAAGGAAGATGTTAGCCAGGGCGAAGAAAACCAACCTGTAACCTGGTGTGTGAGAGTCAGAAATAGTAATTACGAAAATACAAAGGAAAGAATATGTTATCCGAGAAGAAGAGTAGGGACCAGCTATTATGGAAAATAAATATTATGGATGTCTATTTAAATACTACAATTTTCGTGGAACCCCAAGTAAAACCGTTAATGAGCTGCAACGGCTGTCGAGTTCTGCGTAAAGGTTGCAGCGATACTTGCATTCTTCGGCCTTGTCTGCAATGGATCGACGGAAGCCCAGGGGCACACCACTGTATTTGCCGGAAAAGTCATTGCACGGCCAGGGGAATGAGAAATTCTCAACCGAAACTTCTACTACAGAATGCCAACAGAGAGATCCCAAAGAGATTGCCAGAAGGTTAAATTTACCTATATTTTGTTAAATTCTTTTTGAAATTCATGTTCGAAGGTTTGGTACATTTCCCTTTCTGTTCTGTAAATGTAATAGATATCAGCTGCAACTATGCCAGAAAGCTAAGGAAGAGAATATCATCGTGTACATGGAAACAGGATGCGAAAAGACTCTCATAGCTATTTTGCTAATCCAAGAGTTCGCCGAGGCTATCAAAAAGCCGGGGAGGAATGTCTGCGTTTTCCAGCTGGCTCCTACCGTCCCTCTCGTTGAATAGGTATGAGCGAAGTTTAGCGAAGTTCTTCTGCCATAACTTTGGTGCTTGATCAACGGAGTGGTCAGCTGGATCAAAATAAGTGTACACGGGCTAGAGAACTCAGAAATATACTTACAAGGTTGGGTCCAACTTTTGTTAAAGTGGGACAAGGTCTATCAACCAGACCAGATCTTTGCCCTCCGGAGTACCTGGAAGAACTGTCAGAACTGCAAGTGAGTTTTTCAGTAGATTCCTATCTCTCTTATTTCTAAACCATTTAGCTCAATACACTAATCTCAAAGGAGCTGAATTTATGACGTCAATAAATGGTCAGAACCCAATACTGCTTAACACTTTGTTAAAATTTTCATTCTAAAAGGCACCTAAAACTACACCGTTGATTGTGGTTTCTTATGTGCCTTGATTTTGCTCAATAATCTATGGTGCTAGATATCGAAAAAGTAGCACATTAATTTTTTTAAGGCATTTAAGGGCGCTTTGCACAATTCTTGATAGAAAGGTACTTTAACTGCACAGTGTAATTAAAATGCTCAGAAAGTTGTTATAACAGAAATCATGACATTCTTCCGTGCAAAGCTACTTTAAATTTTTTTCTTAATTAATCTGTCTGTATGATGTTGCTGCATTCGTAGTCTGCTAGATAATTTTTAAATTGGTTTCCTTTTTGTCATAGCTTTATGCTTTGTTCTCTGTGAAACATAACAAAAATAGACTATACTAAAAATTAGGCAATCAAAATACAAATCTATATCAAAATTTGTAAAACGCATCATTACCTCAATGTCGCAGAACAAAAATACATTGTACACTATATTCCAGAAATACATTCTGCATTATATTCATCTTTCCAATTAGGCAGAGATACAATTTGTACTTCTACCATGTAATTTCCATCTTTCATACTATATTAAATTTTTATATGATTCCATTAACCATTTTATCCATCCCCAAAGGCAACATATAGGACCAAGCACATGCCTTGGCTTCTTTATAAATACCAGGCTGTAATGACCCAAGCCCGAATGCAAGCTAAATTTCTTTTAACTGTTAAATATGCTAGTTCAAGTCTTAATCAATTACTTGGTCAAGGACTGCTTACTGTTGACGATCGTGTTCCTACTCCCAATCAGATCTTTAACATAGTGTTACTGATAAGAAGATCCTCTCCTTGTTTTAATCCAAAGACATCTGTCAAACTTGAACGGATTTGAGTTGTTTCTTTCTCTATTTCCATTTGGACCAATATTTGAAACTCCCTCTGTTTTTGCCCTTCTTAGAGGCCTTGTTTTGTAAATAAACTTTCACAAGATTCAATTCTCTCATATATTCCATATTGCGATCACTCTGTCTAATCAATTCTCTGGTATAATTCATGTTGCTGTCATTTTGTATATGATCATTGAATCATGGGAACACCCTTGATGAGTATCCATGGCAAACTTAAAAAATTCATGAGTTAGCAGCAGGTGAAACTGAATGTGAAAATGGGATGGTAGTTTTCATGATAGAAAATTGCTGCCTAGTATTACTAATCCCAGGGCACTGAGTCTTAAATGAGGTCAGTTTCAGTTAAAATGCTAAGAAACAGAGCCGTCCTTGTGAGTGGGCAAAAGAAATCAGAGTTGAGGTGGGTCGGAATGACGATTTGGCCCAGAACGCGGTGATGGTGGCAATAAATATTGGAATTGCATAATAAATATGCAAGTACTTGGAATTGTCAAATCGTATCTTACAGCGATAATGCCATATCTCCGATAGTATCTAACAACAATAATAAGTATATACATGGCACATTTATGTTTTTTTATTTTTATATTTATTTTTAAATATTTTTAATTTCAAAAATTTATTTGCACACCAGGGAAAAAATGTCATATCTTTGTTTCTAGCCAATCAGAAATTAAATTAATTTAATTTAAAAAATATATAATTTCTTTTTTATATTTAAAAAACTTAGTTTAATAAAAAAGAATTCAAAAACTTTGGTTAACATTTCAAATAATTTGTAATTATTTAAAGTCAAAGTAGCTATAGCGACCGATCAATCACTATAATCCCTGCGAAGCAGGGACTAATAAAGACAAAAGTATCACTAAGGGGAGTTGAATGTTCGTAAAGTCTTGAGAATCCCAATGATTAATGATGACTAGGTGCCATTATGGAACCTTCAAGTATACTAAAAGGAGAAGAAGCCATTATTGTCTACATATTTTTCCTAAAGCCAAACCAATATGTGTTAGTATGAATTTACTTAATGACATTATTCTAATGATTAATTAATAATAGTGTTATAAATTAATAATTATTATTAATTAATTAGACTAAAGTGATATTGATTTCCTCGTTTATGTGGGAGGCCAATCTTAAGAAAGAAAAGCTAATTCTCCAATTCAAAAGTGATTTAAGTATTAAAATCATTATAACAAGATAAAAAGGAAATAAACTATTTGATTAAGAAAATATAATGTTTCTTTTTATGGATTTTTCGGCGGTTAGAGTTCGCTTATGACCAACTTATCATCGAAATGGACTTTCTCTATAAAACTAAATTGGATAGAAAATCAATTCATATATTAACAAAAAAAGAAATGGGGAATTCATTATATATATATATATATATATAATTATAATTAAAAAAGATGATGGAATGGTTAGCAAATGTATGAACGGGGATAATTGTTCAGTTAGGGTTTCCTTCTTTGAAGGAACCGAATCGTGTCATTGTGAAGAGGAGGAGTTGTTACCTCTCATATTTCCTCATATATCGATCAATGAATACATCAAGAAGGAGGACGCTTTTTCTCCAAAAGGGAGGATTGACTCAAATGTCTTTGTTAGTGTTTTTAAGATAATATAGTAGAATAACTTTAACCATTTGCAATGGAAACGAAACACGATCACTGAAAGATAACCATGCACAAAAACAAAGAGACACAAAGATTTATCCTAGGAAACCATTCAAGGGAAGAAAACCCATTAACCTTCCTTATTGTTGATGCCTGGAAAAATCCTAGCATTGATAGTAGGGATTCTTCCCAATGAATAATCCCAATTAGATCACTCACTGTTTGGTATGGGGTATCCGTCTGGTTAACAATCCGGCTACCGTAGTTATGTTGTTTAAAGATTGTACTAGTTATGGCCCAATCCACCATTTATATTTTATGTTTAAAGTATGAATATGCAGGTGCTTTTAATCTAACTAATGCATCTAACCTAAATTGATAGGCAGAACCCTCACAAGTGATGCGTAGGTTCCTACCTCCCGTCTTATCACTTCTACCTTATCAATTATTTAACCCTATTCTACACTAATCTAATCTATCCTGGCAAGGAGCGAGTTTCAATAAGAGTAATAATTTGAAAATGTTCATACAAATCCAACAAATAGATATTAAGATAAAGAATGCACATTCTCAGCAAAAAATCACCAAAGATAACTTTGATCATAATTAAGACAATTTATTACTCTGTAAACACATAGATATTTGCATAGATAAAGAAATCATTCATCATCATTGAAATAGTTCAACCAAGTTAGAAAGATCTCACAGCATGCATTATGAATACAAGAGGAAGTAGTTCCAGTTTGTTATCCAACACATTCCACGTAAAATTTCTATGCAAGCTTTTCCTAACAAATAGGGCCTTCTCATTAGCAGAAAAATAGTTCTCTTACAAAATGTGTCCAGCCTTTATTATGCTAGAAAAAGTCCATTTATAGTATCCCTCCCCCTATATTTATATTGCAATAGAATTTGTCTCCAAGTGACTCATCACTTCAGCTACCCCTGACCTTTGGACTGCCAAAATTTGTCCTTTTGTGTTTGCACAAAAATACAATTCTTACAATTTAAAATTAATTTTTTGGTGCGTCCTCCAAGCTGGAAATGTAATTATCCCATAAATTTGTTTCCTGAAATATGATATTACTTTGTACGGGCTCCAATAATTTCAAAAAACCTCATGAACGGATAACTCCTTTTGCACACTTATCACTCCTTCAATAGCAACTTTGTCGCTTTCTTCTAGGCAATAAGCATTGATGGATGTGCCCAATATACTAATGGAGGTCTTCTTCATTCAACTCATCTATTTTTCTAATATGCTCCAGATCTTCTTTTAGTCCATCCTTTAGCTCCATTAAGCATTGATCCTTAGTGGGCAGCTTGTACATATATGGAATCATGGCAATATGGCATTTCTCATGGATATGATAGATTCTCTTGTAGAATTCTTCACACTTTGCGATGGATTTTGGTATTTCTACATGCATCTTCCTGGAACCCCTCCTGCATATTTATAGTAGTTTTATATCCAGCTTGAGTTCAGTAGCTGTCTTGTTTGGTAGATGATCGCGGACCCCTGTATGCTCTCCCTTCCAGGACACCACCCTTTTCAGATTTTTATAAGTGTCTACTAACTTTTGTCTTACTGAGAGGGCGCCTGCAACAATTTCTTTCATCCTTTCCATCATCTGCTTCATTTTATAAATTTCTTCAATCAATAATTAGGGATTGAAAAATTTGTTCCTATAATTTGCATGCTTGCTCATGGAAAGGATTAATGTCATGCTTTTGATTCTGCGCCAAATTGACCTGTTCCACTAGAAATTCCTTCTCCCTAACCAGCTCATCCATCTGAGATTGCAAGGCTTCCACTTGTTGATTTGATGTCATTTCTCTTTCTTCAAATTCTTTAATGCAAGAGTATAGATCACTTCTCTCACCTTCCATAATCACAAGCTGTACATTCAAAGCATCTTTCTCGTTTTCTAGATTCTGGTACTCATACAGTAATGTGTTCTTTTCAACCACTACAACATCATGTTTCCTTTTCAAGTCTATTCATTCACCTCTTGCTTTAACCAGGTTGTCTTTCAGCTTTAACATTTTTTCTTTATTGTGCTCTAAGTCGCTCATCATCCTATCAACATTATCAACACTTGCTTGAGCAGCTGCTATATTTACTAATGTCGTAAACTTGGGGTATTTGTGGGTGCCTTCCATTATAGTGTTCTCTTGAATGGTCACCACATTAGGCTGTGTGCCCATATTCAATATTTTCTCTGACCTCCTAGTTATTGTCTTCCTTTTTGAGTCGAAGACTATCGTATCTAGCTTTTCCACTAAGTGTTGTTTTGAGGGAGTGAATGGAGTGAGCCCAAGCTCTACGAATGGGAGGTGTCCTCTTGTCAATGTGATTCCAAGAACACCAGGTGGGTCTATGTCCATATCTTGGTCGAGGTATTGGCCTCCTCCTTGGACTTCTTCTTCTTCCACAACTTTCTTGAGCCTGTCTTCTTCTTCCCTTTGTTTTTCTAATTTTGTTGCTTTCTCTACTGCTTCTTGGTCTTCTTTTTCTTTTATTGCTTCTTCTTATTTTCTTTTATCTTTTTTTTTTTTTTTGTCTTTTTGCTTCCTCTAATCGTTGCCTTTCTGCTTCCTCTGCTTGCATCCTTTCTGCTTCTTCTCTTGACTTCTACAATTTAGCTTCTTTAGCGATATCTATAGCATGACTAGGGCCTGCGCCACTCTTCTGACCAAAACATTTATTTAACTCTGTCATGTTATTCTCCCTTCGATACACTTCCTCATCTTTCAGGAAGTGGTTTGTATATTCAAAATGGATTTTACATGACACACAATGTTGGGTGGCCTCTTGTAATTTGTCATTCCTTACAAATACCTTCTCCCCAAAATGAAAACCCTCTAGGTATTTGATAAAAACCTCTGCTCCTTTAACTTTGGGAAATTTATACACCCCAATCATAAAGGGAAATGGTGGATAGGAGGCCTTCTTATGTTCATTTAAAAAATTACCTACTCCATTGATGAAGACCTATCTTACTGCCTCTTTATGTACTACATAATCTGTAGCGTATTTTGGCATTAGAGATGGAGATTTGGTTCCTCCATACATTCTGATATAGGTGCCCTCTGGGGTAAAATATAAATCCCCATATTCATTTACAACCACCATTGCATTGTCTATTAAGAAATTTGGTTCTTCATTAAAAATTTCCCAATACAAAGGGATGATGAGTTCTTCATAGATGAGCTTGTAGTAGATTGCATACTTGTGAGCCCATGTGATATGGTAAGCCACATAGAGTGGGGTCTCATTTGGGATCCAAAAACACCCCAACTTAGGGAATGGGTGTCTGAACAGGATGCAGTCAATAATATATGAAGACATGAAGAATTCTGATTTCTTTTGGGTCATTCCTCCTTGAGATGCTTCTATCGTCGATGCCATAGTTTCTGATATAATATCCTCTCAGTTGAATATGGTACTATGAGAGGCGATGCGATACATAAGGGGTACCCAACTAAGCTTGTATATATTTGCATTTTTTCTACCGAATATTATGCTCAACATTAGAGCTATGACTCTGAATGGGGTTTTCAGATTATGAGTGTCATGTTCCTCATTCGCCCTATGTCTTAGTTGCTTTCCTCGAATCAACATATTCTTGGTGTATCCAAAGTGATCTATGTTAACTCCTCTTATCCAGTCATCTATCGACATGAGTTTGGGAGAGGGTAACTTGTATGTTGCAGCAATATGACCAGGTTGGAATGAAGCAAATCCTTCCCCACCTACCCTAGCTATGATCCTTGTTCCAATGTCCACATGAAGTAGAATCCAACCAATGAATTCGGAACATGCAAAGAGCTCTGGTCGGGTGGCATCTTTATGAAGACCAGATCTTTTAATATTTTGATATACCATCATCTCCTCAATGGATGCATCTAGTACATTCAGATCCCATATGAGGTGATATAGTTCACCCCATTTGTATTCAAGGATGATCCCCGTCACAACTTTGGTGTCTTCAAATATTGTTTCCATTGGAGTTTCTAGGACAACTTCAACGTCAGAATCTGATTCCGCTATCTTGAGCTTTCGCTTGGAAGCTCTCTTTTGCATCGCTAATTCCTAGAGAAACAACGAAGTCAATGTGTAAGCATACTTTTATATTTAAGCAATAGATTTTAAGCAATATGCAAATGTGTCCCTTATCAATATCATTTACAAGAAACCAAAAGATAGGAAATTCATACCTCCATGATGTGAGCTGTATTTGGTGCTGGTTACAGTTTATCACAGTATTGACAACCTAATTGAAAACGAATTTCCATATGCGATAAAAATGTATCCATGGGTCCTTATGTGAAGCAAACCTTATTTTCTAATGCACCATTAGCCAAAGCAATAACAAATTTAAAACGAAAATATTCCTTCACTTCTATACATAATCATCGAACAAGGTATATTAGCGATATAGCATGCCATTGTTAAGATGATGCAAAACCTAGACTCTCTCGTCAAACAAAACCGTGTGTTTCAATTGTTTAAGTGACTTGGGAAAGTTCAAGGTTTTCGAAAAGCTTGAGGAATTTCCCTAGCTTCAACTGAATCCGGGCTTCCTTACTAAATGTAAGTCAAAACACAACCTTCTCATTCATTTCCTAGAGGTCCCTTCTACCTACAAGGCCTCGGTGATGAACCTAATTGGGCTTGCCTCTACGGTGGTGCGTTATCATGAGGAGGTGAGAAGCAAAAATCTGGTGATGTGGGTGTTAAATACAAGGAATTTAGTTGAACTTAGCAAGCTTTAGTCGAGAAGTTTTCAGTGGTTAAATTCAATGCCTACATTCTGAACCTGAATGCATAAGTTATGAATATAGGGACGGCCCGAGGTGCTCACCGGAAGGGAAAACCCTAATACGTTTCGGTTAAAAAATCTCCTACTTATAATGCCACCAGAAACTATCAAAACAAGCCCTTATACCCTATAAAATTCCACAATTTAAACATAAGTAGGGCACCAATGACGGGTTTGCGAGTTCCTTTTAAGCAGGGTGAAAACGTTGTTTCCAAACATAAAATAAACGGGTAAAAAAAATCTACTTGGAGGTGAAAGATTGGTCCAAATGTAATGCTCAATGACGTTGGGTGATTTTTTGGCGTCCAGTGATGGCTCCAATTGCGAACGACATTACAAATAACATGTCACAAAAGACCCTTTATATAAATTTATATATATAAAAAAAAAACGTAACCCTGGCCATAAATGAGAAAGGTTCTTGTGCTATTGGGGCCCAGAATATCTATTGAGGTTGTTTCGAGCACTTTCAAATCCTCTACCGATCATGTTTTGCAACCGTTTTTATTTTGCGCCGATTCAGTTTCGGGTCAATTCTTATTTGATGCCGATAAATGTTTTGGATCATGCTTTAAAAACTTACGTCGATTCTATTTATATGAACCTTTTAATTTCACGGTTATACCGTTTCGGAGCGTTTTTCCCTTTTATGTCGATATCCCTTTTACAACTATACCGGAGGACCTTTCATTCAACCAACAACATGTATCGGCATACTCTTCTTTTAGCAACGCTGTGTTTCGGTGTCCCTTTCTAACCTACGTCGATCTATTTACGAAATGAAAGTTTTTCGGAGCCCTTTTCACTTGACCATGAATCGTTTCAGCGTCGTTTCACATTTAAGCCGATCCGTTTCGGCGCGAAATTGATAACCCTTCGATTTGGCCCGTCTTCCTTTTCCCTCCAACTGTGTCGGCGCAGCTTCAGATTTGGCTCCGAAACACAAAATTTAACAACAAAACTTAAGTGTCCTGGCGACCTTTCGCAAAAGTTTTGATCGTTTAGGTGGAGAATGGCATGTTGCTCCGACCGTTTCGGCGAAGAATTGCAGGTTGTCCCGATTCAGAATTTTTCCTTTTCATTTGTTTTCAAGAAAAATTCTAAGTGTCAAAAAATAAGCCTATCAAAGATGAAACAAAGCTCTGAGTAAATAAAAAATTAAAGGAGGGGACCTACAATTTTATGAAGATTTTGGAGATCAGGTTGCAGCAGCAGCACTTACTTAGAGAAATAGATCAAGATACAAAATACATCAGATGTACAAGATAAAAGGTAAAACCCTAGAAATGTCTTCTACTTTTCTCGTCTTCTCTGCCCTCCACTTGCGCATAAGATTAGATGAATTTTTTCAAGAATTGGATGCCCAAATAAGTGAGAAGACACTTGTATTTATACTTGTTTAATGGTTAACCCTTACATATTTCTTGGAGCCAACTTACACATTTAATAATAAAATATTATTATTTCTTTGGTCCAACTTGAGGACGATACCTCTCGACGCTGCAAACTCCAACACTCCCTCTTAGCTAGGGAGGTATAATCATTTTGGAACACATTTGGATGTCATATGAACATTAAGGCTTGTCCTGAACATCTCGTCATCATAAGGAAGGTATTCAACACAACTCAGTCCGTCGAGAAGAATCATGTAAGAGAGTCCACTCGCTCTCTCTCCCTTTCAAGGGAGAGTCACACCATTCTCCTTGTCTCAAGGAGAATGTCTAAAGAGTCTTTTGTGACATGTTATTTGTAACGTTGTTCGCAATCAGAGCCATCACTGGACGCCAAAAAATCACCCAATGTCATTGAGCATTACATTTGGACCAATCTTTCACCTCCAGGTAGCTTTTTTTTTACCTGTTTATTTTATGTTTGGAAACGACGTTTTCACCTTGGTTAAAAGGAACTCGCAAATCCGTCATTGGCACCCTACTTATGTTTAAACTATGGAATTTGAAAGGGTATAAGGGCTTGTTTTGATAGTTTCTGGTGGCATTGTAAGTAGGAGATTTTTTAATCGAAACGTATTAGGGTTTTCCCTTCCGACGACCGCCTCGGGTCGTCCCTATCTTCAAAACTTATGCATTCAGGTTCAGAACGTAGGCATTGAATTTAACCACTGAAAACTTCTCGACTAGAGCTTGCTAAGTTCAATGGAATTCCTTGTATCTAACACTCCCTCTTATATAGGGAGGTATAATCATGTTGGAACACATTTGGATGTCATATGAACATTAAGGCTTGTCTTGAACATCTTGTCATCATAAGGAAGGTCTTCAACACAACTTAGTTCGTCGAGAAGAATCATGTAAGAGAGTCCACTCTCTCTCTCTCCCTTTCAAGGGAGAGTCACACCATTCTCCTTGTCTCAAGTAGAATGTCTCATCGATGTTGCAATCATCATCACTCCCTCTCAATGAAGGAGGAATCCTTCATCACTCCAAGCCCGTCATGAAAGTAAAAAAATTAGGCATATGAATCTCGAGTCTTATTTAACTCCTTTATGGGCCCCATCCACTAATATATCCCTGGAGGAATATTGCATGATGTCAGCACTTCAAGTCTCCTCTCAAGACTCTACCTGGAGCTTCTCCTTAGTCAACAAACCAACCAGAGAATCGACTCTATGTTGACATCCCCAATGTTAGCACTTCAAGTCTCTTCTCGAGACTCTACTTGGAGCTTCTCCTTAGTCAAAAGACCAACTAGAGAATTGGCTCTATGCTAAAATCCCCGATGTTATCACTTCAAGTCTCTTCTCGATACTCTACCTGGATCTTCTCCTTAGTCAAAATACCAACCAGAGAATCATCTCTATGCTAACATCCCTGGTGTTAGCACTTCAAGTCTATTATGGAGACTCTACCTGGAGCTTCACCTTAGTCAAAAGACCAACCAGAGAATAAGCTCTATGTTAACATCCCAGGTACCAAAGGAGTAAGATGACATTAGGGACCATTCACAATTAGCCAAGGATCCATGGGTGAATATCTTCCTGATGCTATCAATCATCATCGCCAACAATCTAATGTAGCTACTCCCTTGGTGCTGGAGCACCCTTCTCCATCTACACTTGGACACTTAGCTCCCTCTATCACATAAGCCATCCTGCCACCTTTGCATCTGGATAGTCATCACTTGTTCTTTGGAATAAGTCTCATCATCCTTCTCTTGTAGGCCATATCACATGGTCTTTCCTACAAGACAAATTCAATCAAATAGTTAGCAACATTGCATAATCATGAAATTCAATAAGATCATATTGACATTTCAATGCAATGGAACTAATGACACAGTGCACACAGTGATGAAGATTTAATATCTTAGCTGGAATGCTTCAACACAACACCCATCCATATCCCAACATACTCGGTAACTATCTGGATTCCTTCCATCTCCACCAGAACATACTATCAAGAGTGTGCACTGCTCTCAACATGTTAACAAAGAGGTTTCATCCTAGACTAGCTCCATCAAGTACTCATGGGATGTTTGTGCAACACTAAGGCTTACTCACATACACAACATTACATGCACAATAAGAGCTTACTGCTCGACAATCCCAGTCATATAAATACATAAAAGAATTGTATCATATGAACATCATAAGTCTATTGTTCAATACACAATTTCTGAATGCATAGCATAATCATGTCACAATATAATAAACATGGTAATCTTCTTTAATACAAAAGAGAAAGAGAAAAAAAGGAAGAAGAAATGAAATGTAACAATTATAGTAAGAGATAGAGAGTCCTCCCTCTTAATCTGCGAACTGAGCTTGGAATCGTACAGTCCTTGCAGTCTGCTCAATGTTTGTTGGTTTCATCTAAAGAACTTCTTCTTTAGATGAAAGCCTTGGAAGACTTGACCTCTGCGGCTACAATTAACAATACCAATCACTGTTGCACATTAATCGTTGCTATTGAGGTGATAATGTCATCTCTTCAATAGACACTCGACCTCAGGCAATCCATTGTTGCTGTTATAACACGAGGATTATGTACTTTTGAAGATTCGGTCGTTAGGTCATTTTTAGACGATCTCCTATTAAATGATCTATGTTCTCTTATATTAATGTTGTAGCAAGAAGGCAGCCTTCGATGTTTTATTTGATCTGTATTCTTTAATTTCCATTGTTATGTGCTTAGAATTGGAAAGGAACGTAAGTACTTAATATGCTCATAGAGCTAGTTTTCCTTGAATTCACATTGGGTATTGAGTGCTATTTAGTAATAGCTATTTTGTGTAAGATATGGGAATTGAATGCCATGCTCGTCTATTAACAAAAAAATCATATACCACAAAATCCTTTTATAATTAGAAAACACGTGTTCTTGTTTTAATAGTTGGGTCGTGGGTTGAATTCATAACTTGGACAAGAGCTTCAACCTATGAGGCATGTGTTATACAATGAGTGAGTTGGGTGCATATATATATATGTAAGATGCCAAGGTTGGAGATGATAAACATAAGCATCATGGCGATAAAGTGGGAGTAAGGTAAGCTTCTAGCTGGTTTTGAATTTTTTGGGATTACTTTTTTATAGCTAAAACATGACTAAAATTGTAGATATTCATTATTAATTATGGCAAAAACTCTTTTAAAAATTTAAGAATTTTTTTTTTTTAAAGTTTTTTTTAATTGTAACTTATGATTGATGAGATAGATATTCTTGATGCAAAAGTGGAATCAATGGATTTCACTTGAATACCTTATTTTACCTTACTTTTATAAAACACTAGATAATACAATATTAATATGTAATATTGTGACTTCATCAATTCAAAATTATTACTCCTAAATTTCAAACAAAAAATACTATTTAAAATAAAATAAAACTATATTAAAAAATTAAAATAAAATAAAACTATATTAAAAAATTAAAATAAAATAAAACTATATTAAAAAAATTAAAATAAAATATAAATATATGATAATATAATTAATTTGATCATAATTATAAATCATTAAATTACTAAATTATATATTTAAAAAAATATAATGTATTATAAAAAACTACTATACATCTATTTTTCACAGAAAAATATAACTTACTATTAATATACGAAATAGTAAAATATGTCCAGCTGTCAGTCCTTAACAAAGTCATAACAAAGCTATCAGAAGTAGCCCCTGGAACATTCCAGTTACATCACCATAATGTATCAATAAAACAACCAGAAAATGTCAAAAAAGGTGCCACAACACCCAAACATCTCCCAAAAGACAAATCTCTATGCGTCCAACATCATAACAGAAAACAACATCAAAAATACATAAGTGTCATATAGAGTCCAATATATAAATAACCACACATGCCAAACATCAGAGGCATCCCCAACAGATAAGTAGACGCCAAATCGGAGTGTAATACAGAGATTACAACCGATCAGTGCAAAAACGGAACAACACCTACAAGAGGATGATATAAAGGCCGCAAAAATATGATAGTATATAGCAACGTCCAACAAGTAATTGGACTCAGTAGTTTTTAAGAATGGAACAGAGCCGAGTCCGGAGCATCCAGAGTGGGTACCCGGTTGGAGAAGCTGTCCAGCGAGCCCGTTGTGTCCAACTCTATATCACTGCCATCGTCCGATGACCAGAAAGGACCCCCATCCTTGAGACGACCAGATGAAGCCGGCGCATTGCATTGGCGCCACAAATGCCCAATTTCTTTGCAGTTTGAATAGCGAAAGGGGATACCCCAATAATCAATGATCTGAGTAATCTTCCGGCCACACCAATTGATGTTAAGCAGATCAATTAGCCCCAAGGAAATATCCACCTCCACAAGGACCCGACCCATGCGCTGGTCAAAACCATTTATGTGCTCATCCTCGACATGTAGGAACCTCCCTAAACAGTTTCCAATGGCTTCAAAAGCCACACGATTCTAGAGTGCAAGAGGAAGCCCGGGCAAAAGGACCCACAAGTGCCTTAGACGCACCGCAGCAGTTTCAGGATCGAAATCGGTCTGCCATTTTTGCAGCATTAGGCTCCCAGAACCATGTAACCAAAGTCTCTCCATAATGAGAGTGCAGCATGCCTCTTCATCAAATTTGAACTCGTACCACCCACAAGCCAAAGCAAAGATTTTCGGAGTGTAATTTAGCAGGGGTCTCCACTTCGCCACAACCCACCTAACAATGTCCCGCCTATTCATAGCATGATATGAAAATTTCCCCACCAGCGCAGTCATGTTGTATTCCACAACCTCCTCCAGCCCAATGTCTCGACCCACTGTTAACCAGGATTCGCCAGGCCTGGGAAAATATTTTCCATTTAAACGACGAGCCGCTCGGGAAGATGAACCAGAGTTTGTTTTGTTACCCACATCAGGGTAGTCCCGACCACTACCGACAGAAGGGTCCGACCCCCCCATATCACCATGTGTCCGCCAACCCGCCATATGTCCCCTATATGTTTTGCCACGGGGAGCCACCTGTCGGCTCCCCGGGTTAAGAGCCCGCTTCCCTTTAAGTTGTTCATGAAAGTGTGCATCCGGTTTGAATAGACCGGCTTCCTCTATCATATAATCGGAGACATTAAGACTGTTATCCTCCGGGAGGATAGGTTCCGACAACATTTCACCCATTCCGGCAGCCATAAACCAGATTCCGTTTCCAAATCGGCCGAAAATATAACTATGCCCTTTCCCCCATCAAATGATTACCACAGCGCAGCTAAAAAACGGAGACAGCAGCGATGAATGCTGCAACAAAGGAAAAAATAATTATTACACACAAAACCCCAAACCGCCCGTGAACCTGGGAACGCGCAGGACCACACGCTGACCACACGCCGGTGTCGCCGGTGCCAGATTTGTAGTTCCAACGAGTAGGTCAGTATTCAAACCGGACCAATGCAAAGAGGAGTCTCAACCCAAAACCGTCTCAATAAACGCTGTCAGATAAGGCGACTGCAATGCGCCTACACCAGTGTTCCTTCTCACCGCCAGAAACCATCCATTCATCACCACAGGAACCCTAGCCGCCACATAGAAACCCTAGCCACGCCCGGAAACCCTAGATGTTCGCCACGCTCAGATCCCTCCCCCTTCATCCATAACTCTTCTCAAAGCCACACATACTTGATCAGACTACATATCTATTTATTAATAGAGTTTAGAAAGAAGTGTATTTCAATGGTGAAATTTAATGATTAAGTAAATGTTATTTATTGTTTTGGATGTTAAAATATAGATATTTTTAAAAAGTAAATATTCTGAATAAAATGTAATTTTTTATTTTAAATAGGTAAGTTTATTTTTTTTCATGTTATTTATTGTGTGTGAGAAATTAGAATGATTAAGGTGGATTCATTATTTTTTTGTTTTTATTAAAATTCTTATATACTTCTATCTTAGTTCTAGCTTTATGAAGACACAAATACTCTTAATTATAGCATCTAAGCATCAAGACAAAAACACTTTGAAGAACATTGACGTGTTATATAAGTTTTTGTTACTCTTTTAAGCATGCATGCTATGGTGGCGTTTGTTTGCATCTTTATTGAGGGTTAGTTTTCCCAATCATTATTCAACATTTTAAAGTTTGGTGTTAAATTTTAGTTTTCAACAACTTTGTAGGAGCTATACTTATGATCATAAGTTTTGGTATGCTAGTAAAAATATGAATTCAAATAGGAATTCGTTTTTATTAGTTATGGTCAATGAATCTTTAATTCTTATAGCAAAATTCAACATTAGAATTGAGATCTTTGAAATAATTTTTTTTCTTTCATTGTAATGCAGGTTCTCTATTAAATATTCAATTTCATTTTAGATGTCAATTAAAAAATTGAAAACAAAAAATTTCTTTGGTGCAACACTCAAATGATGGAAAGATTGTTAATAGTGCACGAGCTATGTTTAAGCTTGGAGATTCACTAGCTCAAAAAACACCCACTTTTTTTATACATTTTTGTGTTACTCACCTCCTTTGGTTTTGTGGGACTTTGGAATAACATTATGCTCAACATTATTCTTCTAATTATAGACTTGGATACCTAGTAGAATAATTTGATGCAAGAGGAATACTAAGATAGTGCAAATTTTTTTCACATAGTTCTTTAAGAATCGGTCAACTCGAACATGAACTTGGTTGACACTAAAAGGAAAACACCTCGGCTGGTGTAAGCTAATGCTGGTCACTCATGACGCGTTAGTCGCAATGGACTCCTGGAAAAACAGAAATCTAAACGTCAAAAAACAATATTAGAGCTACCTACATAACTTTTTGGAATATGACGCAAGAAGATGAAACGTAGACAATCGGATTACCTTCTGGAATATATAAATATTATTTATGGAAATTAAGTATAACTCCCAAAAAATGGGGTTTTCCTAAGGTTGGTATGTTATTTTTTTAAGAAAACATAATGAATATGTTTGTGTTAGTTCCCTGGTTCGGTATGCAAATGGTGGAATTTTGTGAAAAAAATTATATACAATCGTAGATAATAGGTCGTTCTAGTGCAACTCTATTTTTCCATATTTATTTATTTATTTATTTTTAATTAAGGAAGTCAGCCAAGCCCTATAATGACTAGGTCGAGCGTTAGTCCCCGACATCATGGTCTTAACATAATCAATGATTTTTTTTTTTTTTTAGGATGTAGGTCTTTGTGTGTACTTGTGTGGGTTCTTTTCCGTTTTCAAAATAGGTGAGCCAATCAAAAGTTATAGACGAAAAAAATAACCTACTTTTTGTGTAAGATTGATGTTAGTGCAATTGAAATCAATTAAAAAATAGAAAGAAATAATAGATTTAATAAAAAATTACATATTCGGAATCTGCACACATAGTTCTACAAGTGTGTGCAATTTCATTAGCAGTGGACTAGTGTAGCATATGCAAAATCATGCTCGAAACAGAAGAAGTTATAGAATAAGATGAATTGTGTTAAACACAGTCCCCCACTTGGTTTGGAAACTCAAACCTAAAACCATAGCGGCCAAGTCATCCACCACGTTGGTGGGAAAGGAATTACCCGCCAAAAATTAAAAATTTAAATGGCGCATGCGCGTTGTTTTAGATGCGCGTACGCATAAATAGCGCGTACGGACTAATAGTGCGTACGCACTATTTAGTAAAATCAGACCAAACCATAGCTCAAGCACATATGCATCCATACAAAAATCCTATTGAATGGATGAAGATGATGATGATGAAGATGATGATGATGATGTTGATGATGATGATGATGACCAAGATGATGATGATGAGGAGGAGGAAGAGGGTGATGACGATGACGACGACGATGATGATGATGAGGAGGAAGAGGGTGATGACGACGACGATGATGATGATGATGATGATGATGATAATGATGTTGATAATGAAGACGATGACCAAGATGATGATGATGAGGAGGAGGAGGAGGAGGAGGATGAGGAAGTGGGTGATAACGATGATGATGATGATGGAGATGATGATGATGATGAGGATGATGATGATGATGTTGATGATGACGAAGATGATGATGAGGATGAGGATGATGATGATGATCATATTCGTCATCATTAGCATCATCATTTTCATGTTCGTACTCTTCATCATCATCATCATCGTCATCATCATCATCAACATCATCATCATCATCTTCGTCATCATCATCATCTTCTTCATCATCATCATTGATAATGATGATGATGAAGAAGATGATGATGATGACGAAGATGATGATGATGATGTTGATGATGATGATGACGATGATGATGATGTTGATGATGAAGATGATGACCAAGATGATGATGATGATGATGAGGATGAGGATGAGGATGATGATGAGGAAGTGGGTGATAACGATGATGATGATGATGGATATGATGATGATGACGAGGATGATGACAATGATGAGGATGAGGATGATGATGATGAGGATGATGATGATGATGCTGATGATGATGAAGATGATTATGATGATGAGGAGGAGGAGGAGGAGGATCATATTCGTCATCATCAACATCATCATCTTCATCTTCGTACTCATCTTCATCATCATCTATCATCTTCATCATCATCATCATCATCTTCGTCATCATCATCATTATCAATGATGATGATGAAGAAGAAGATGATGATGATGATGATGATGATGTTGATGATGAGGAGGAGGATGATGATGATGTTGATGATGAAAATGATGATGAAGATGATGACAAAGATGATGATGAGGAGGAGGAGGAGGAGGAGGAGGATGAGGATGGGGATGAGGATGAGGATGATGATGAGGAAGTGGGTGATAACGATGATGATGATGATGACGACGACGACGACGACGATGATGATGATGATGATGACGATGATGATGATGATGATGATGATTATGATGATGACGAAGATGATTATGATGATGATGAGGAGGAGGAGGAGGAGGAGGAGGAGGAGGAGGATCATATTCGTCATCATCATCATCATCATCATCTTCGTCATCATCATCATTATCAATGATGATGATGAAGAAGATGATGATGATGAAGATGATGATGAAGATGATGATGAAGATGATGGATGATGACGATGTCGATGATGACGATGTTGATGATGAAGATGATGATGAAGATGATGACCAAGATGACGATGATGATGAGGAGGAGGATGAGGATGATGATGAGGAAGTGGGTGATAACGATGATGATGATAATGGAGATGATGACGATGACGAGGATGATGACGATGATGGGGATGATGATGATGATGCTGATGATGACGAATATGTTTATGTTGATGATGATGAGGAGAATGATGATGATGATGATCATCATCATATTCGTCATCATCAACATCATCATCTTCATCTTCGTACTCATCTTCATCAGCATCCGTCATCTTCATCAACATCATCATCATCATCATCATCATCATCATCATCTTCGTCCTCATCATCATTATAAATGAGATGATAAAGAAGATGATGATGATGACGACGACGATGATGATGATGATGTTGATGATGATGATGACGATGATGATGATGTTGATAATGAAGATAATGACTAAGATTATGATGATGATGATGAGGAAGTGGGTGATGACATTGATGATGATGATGGAGATGATGATGATGACGAGGATGATGACGATGATGAGGATGATGATGATGATGGAGAATGTGATCATCTTCTTCATCATCTTCATTGATAATGATGAGGATGACGAGGATGATGACGAGGATGAGGATGATGATAATGATGATGATGACAAAGATGATTATGATGATGATGGAT
The DNA here is from genome assembly GCA_027924585.1 of Larix kaempferi. Classification (NCBI taxonomy): domain Eukaryota; kingdom Viridiplantae; phylum Streptophyta; class Pinopsida; order Pinales; family Pinaceae; genus Larix; species Larix kaempferi. The sequence goes on from BSBM01000510.1 coordinate 9,853,379, forward strand.
GATGATGAAGATGAGTATGGAGATGAAGATGTTGATGCTGATGATGATCATATTCATCATCATTAGCATCAACATCTTCATCTCCGTACTCATCTTCATCATCATCCATCATCATCATCATCATCTTCGTCATCATCATCATTATCAATGAGGATGATGAAGAAGCTGATGATGATGATGATGACGAAGATGATGATGATGATGTTGATGATGATGATGATGATGACAAAGATGTTGATGATGATGACGATGATGAAGAAGATGATGATGATGATGATGATAGTGATGATGGTGACGATGATTACGATGATGATGATGACGATGATGATGATGATGACGATGACGAGGATGATGATGACGATATTAGTCATCATCATCTTGTTTAAGGCATGCAATGTAGCCTAATCATGGTATATGTATCCCTCTACATTTGCTAGAGATACCCCACAAGGGTTATATGTGGTGGTTTGAAGATGCATTCAACATCGTATCCTAAGCAGGTTCTTGAGTTTTAGGTGTTGTTCATGGTGCTTGAGCCTGAGAAGCTTCATTTAAGGCATGAGAAGCTTCTTGTTGTCCATATACGTTGGTTATACCTCAAGACCCATTTTTGGTTCACAACTAACCTAGTCATCGCACACATAACACACTTGAAGTTGACTAATACCCTATAGATTTCATATGTGGTGGTCCAGGGACTCATTCATGGTTTTTGTGCCTAAGAAGCAACAGTTAGTGTTGGAGGCTCTTGTTTCCCTCCACTAGCCATGGATAAGGAGCCAAGATAAATCCTTGACGTCCAAGACATTATAATGGCAGCAATATTCATTTCATATGCAAAAGACTGCTTGTAGAGGGATAGTGTCATGGATTCTATGTGTTATTGATGACGCTTGAGGTCTAGAATTTTCAATTAAGGCCCAAGTGGAATTCAATTGAGCTCAATATGCTTCAATAAGATCTTGAGGAACCTGTTTTCATTCTTCGATGATGTTGAATGCTTTTCAACATATCCATGGTATTGCATGGTAGTTTGAGGATGCATTCATGGCATTTGATCTTTACAAAATATGTTTTTTGTCAAAATGAAATTCAAATTTCCTCTTTGATGAGTCCTCCTCTACAAGACTTCATTTATTGCATGAATGTCATAGACTCACGAAAACTCTAAACAACACTCAATGGCATGCAACTACAAATAATGGCATGCAACTATAACTGCAAACCAAGCAGAGGTTGATTTATGCATTGATATAGAGAGGTGGCAATAGGCACACAATATGGAGAAACAATGAGTTAGAAAAAACATTTGGACCAAAGTACACAATGGTTATTAATAAAATTTAAAAAAACAATTTTTGGCTCAGGAATTGTCTTCAATTTGATGGGTGGCATGATCTTGATCATGTAACCTCCCTCCGTCCTTCCAAACATATGTGGTTTATCACCACATTTCTCTTCGACACTCGCCATCAAAATACGTATAAAAATAACATGTCTTTACATCCTCTTCCATTTAAATCCTCATCGAATAGTCATAAATAAGGATTATTATGCATGCATATCCTCACCTTACAGTATCAATTGGGTCAAGGCACATAGACAACCATAAATTATCAAATGTGTCAAGACACAAAGAGTAAGCCCTTCCAATAAAAATTAAGACCCACCCTTCAAACTTCATCACTGAGTCCAATTTATGCAAATATTTTCGAAGTGTGGGAAGGTTTGTCATTAAATGGTGTAAACATTGGGGAATAAATGGTGTAAACGATATACAAAGGTGCGTGCACATGTTTTAGCGCATGCGCATGCCTGTTACTAGTTTTAAAAAAAACAGAGTTCTCTGTTTCCCGGGAATTCTACCAAAAAACATAAGTTTCATTTCTTCCGCGGGTTTCAAGCTCTTACAGGTTTCTTATTGGTTCACACTCATTGATATTTTGGACACTCATTGATCTATTGGACACAAAATCACCCTTGGAATCTCACAAACATCTTCAGTCGTCTTGGAATCTAGTGGATACATTCAAGCTACTAGTTTCCATTGCAAGTGGAGATCATTTCTATAGGTATGGTGAATTGTAAATAATTCTTTTCATTCATAAGATTTGAGATTCTCCCATGCCTTTTTGTTTTTATCATATGATTATCGGGATTTGAATAAAGCCACCATCAAGAATCGTTATCCCATGTCTCGCATCAATGACTTGTTTGACCAACTAAAAGGTGCATTAGTATTATCCAAGATTGACCTTCGATCAGGATATCATCAATTAAGGATCAAGGAAGAAGACATTCCAAAAATAACTTTTCGTACTAGGTTTGACCACTATGAATTTGTGGTCGTAGCCTTTGGATTATCGAATGCACCAACATCGTTCATGAATTTAATGAACAGCGTATTCTGAAAATATTTGGATCGCTTTGTACAAGTGTTCCTTGATGACATTTTGATCTACTCCCACAATGAACGAGAGCACCAAGAGCACTTAAGACTCATGCTTCAATGCCTTAGAGAACATGAACTATACAGGAAATTGTCCAAATGCTCCTTCTTCCAGAAATAGATCCAGTATCTAGGGCACATAATTTGTGGCAACGGAATCTCAGTAGACCCAGGTAAGATTGACGCTATATTAAGTTGGTCGACCCCTATAAATTCCAAGGAATTTCATAGCTTTATAAGATTGTCAGGCTATTATAGGAGGTTCGTGGAAGGGTTCTCTAAAATCGTAGGACCTATCACCACCTTACAGAAAAAGGACCTGTCAAATTTGAATGGACAATTAAATGCGAAGAAGACTTTAATGAGCTAAAGAAACGTCTAACCAGTGCCCCAATCCTCAAGGTTCCGGACATGGATAAGGATGTTGTGGTCTACACAGATGCATCAGGAGAAATTTTAGGCGCAATCTTAATGCAAGAAGAGGGAGTCATTGCCTATGCTTCTCGCAGACTCAAAATCCATGAGATCAATTATGCCACTCACGATCTAGTATTAGTTGTGGTGGTGATGGATCTCAAGTTGTGGAGGCATTACTTAATGGGATGCCAGTTCGAGCTAAAAACATATCATCGAAGCCTTGAATACATATTCACCCAAAATGATCTTATTACACGCCAAAGACGTTGGAGTGAATTGTTTAGTGAGTATGACTTTAGAACCTCCTTTATAAAGGAGAAGGAGAATAAGGTAGCGGATGCGCTGAGTAGAAGACCTTGTATACATGCTTTGGTATCAGCCAGAACGAATCATAAGGATAATATTAAATTCCATCTAGTAAATGACCCTTGGTACCATCAAATTCAAGATTCCCAGTCAAAGGGGAAGTCAACCTCCCCAAGGTTTGAAGGATACTCATTGGATGGGATGGACTCCTTAGATTCAAGGAAAAGGTGTATGTACCAACCACTGGAGAAGTTCGAAGGCTAGTAATGGATGAAGCACATCGAGCACCATAATAAGCTCACCCAGGAATTAAAAAGATGTATGAAGGTCTAAAAAGGAAATTCTTCTAGCCAGGAATGAAGAAGAATATAGCACATTATGTGGCACATTGTTTATAATTCTAACAAGTTAAGGCTGAAAACCATCACCCAACAGGACTTCTTCAACCTCATGAGATACCATAAACTAAGTGGGAAGTGATATCTATGGACTTCATCACTGGTCTACCGAACACCCCACAAAGGCATAATTGCATTATGGTTGTGGTGGACAAACTGACTAAGAGTGCTCATTTTATTCTAGTAAAAAGTAACTTTGATGCAACTGATGGCACTTAGGTTTTTCTATGAGAAATAGTTCGTCTTCACAGAATCCCTCGTAAAATTATCTCTGATAGAGATTCTCGATTCACCTCTAGGTTTTGGGAAAGCCTCCAAGAGTCCCCCGGTACTCAATTGAATTTTAGCACTGCATATCATCTAGAAACTGATGGTCAAACTGAGAGAGAGTTAAGCAAGTAATGGAAGATAGGTTGAGAATGTATGTCATGGACCAATAGAGTCAATGGGAGAGGTATCTCCCACTGGTAGAGTTTTCTTACAATAACAATTACCACAGCTCCCTTGGTGCTTCCCCGTATGAAGTTTGTATGGTAGGCCTTGTCGAACACCTCTTATCTGGGATAGTCTAGAGGATTGGGTCATGCTAGGGCCTGAATTGCTTCAAGAGATGGAGGAGCAAATGGTCACCATTAAACAAAGGCTTAAGGAAGCTCGTGATTGTCAGAAAATTTACATTGATTCTAAATGTATTATAGAAGCTACGAGGAGGGGAGCATGGTGTTTGTCCAAGTGAGACCCATGAAGAGTCCCTTTAAATTTGGAAAAGGGACCAAACTTGCCCTAAGATTTGTAGGACCATTTAAGATCCCGGAACGAATCGGTCCTGTTGGTTACAAACTTGAGCTTCCACCCCACTTTCAAAGAATGCATAATGTATTTCATATTTCTGTTCTTAGACATTACCTTCTTGACCCCTCTCACATTTTCAAATTGGATGGATTGCAGCTTTCCAAGGAAGGGGTCGTCTAGGTCAAACCATATCATATAATGGACCACAGAAGTCGAAAGCTAAGCAATCGCATCCTTGACCAAGTTAAATTCCAATGGGATCAATGTATCCCAGATTCAACCACTTGGGAGGACACATACACTATGCGTCACAAGTTTCCTTACCTTTTTTAGTAGACTTGATCCCGTTACACATGGACTGGTTCTATTAATTCATGTTGATATTCATTCATTATTTTACAGTTCTAGAGTTAGAAGACATATGATACATATTTCATGTTGATACTGAGTTAGTATTTTGTAGTTTCTTATGGTTTCTGAAGTTAGAGGACACATGTTACATATTTCATGATGATACTCAACTTTTCATGCTGCTACTCAGTTTCCATGATGCATATTTCATGTTGATACTCAGTTTATTATGGTTTCTATATGTATAGGACATGAGGCACATGATACATTGATTGTTGATAATAATTGGTAATTTATAGTTTTATTTATGGCATCTTGAAATGTAAGTTATGTGGTACATGATATGGTGTTATTACATGTTGTTTCTTAGAATGATGCCTTATAGACATGTGATTCAAGGTCATGCATTATTCATGTGAAATTTGATGTTGTTATTTCTAGCCATGAAATTTATAGCCATGGGTTGTGCATGTGATACTTCCTAATGTTATTTCATGACGTTATGGTTCTTATAAGACAGATGACGTGTGGAACATAAAATGATCATGGAATTTAGAGATAAATAACATTTGGCACATAATTGGTATAAAATCATGTTGTGGTTTATTATGGTATTTTACAACTCTGTCATGTATTAGTGAGGAATAAGAGATTATATAAGACATTTGGTATATGACATGTTATCATTTCATGCTAATCCTTATTGCTCTCCATCGAATGCATATTTTGATATGATGATGGATTATGTAAGTTGTTACTCCATGCTGATATTACTAATGTTGAATTATGACAGCTTATCATGACATATTAATGAGATGTTTAGTGAAGTTATGAAAGTATCATGACCAGTTATGTTATAATGTTAGCATAGAGCACCTAAATGCATTAGATGTTAAACTTGGCATGACTTATCGTGACAATGGCTTATGATGTAATGTAATGCAATATGAATTTGTGGCTAGACATTCTTGTTAGCACATGATTCAAGGTTGATCCATGATATATTATTATATTGAGAAATGGTTACTAATGAATATTCATTATGGTAAGTGCCATTTGTTCCAGGTGATCTACTCAAATAGTCTGGTGAGGCTAATCATTCTATGATTTCATGGGAGCCCATAACCACAAATCAGAATGGCTACTAAAAATATATTATGGGTTGGGGGACAAGACCAACAATTAATTCTATGCCAGTAACTCTTGAATTCTTCCAGAAGTCCATGGTTAGAGGCACACTCATTGGGAGGGAGGTTTATGTAGAAGGAATTTTGATTCCTGGGGCTAGTGCCTTGAGGGTGCAGGTGGAGGATGTTTAGGCTAGCCTTTTGATATGCCTGTGGTATAATGATATTGATATCATGATCGAGGTACCATGAACTAGATGTTGGTTAGCACCGACAAGACCCAGACTCCGGTTAAATTCCGACAAGGTCGTACTATTACCAAAAGTTGGGAGGGTGGCAATGCCACGGTAACTTCCAGGGGAAATTTTGATGCCAACTATTGTATGATTTGCGGACATGTTATAGTAGAGGGCTCGTGCCATGGAGAGTGGGACCATCCGGAGATGGAGGGGAGGTTTATGGAGTTGGAGGATGGTATGATTCTCAAGGAGAGGATGAGTAAGGAAAGATGAAGTAAACAAATACACAACTATTAATTATTAATTAATTGTTTAATGCTTATGTGTGTATGATGCATAATTGTTTCTATGGTTGCATACTAGACTCATAGGGAATTACTTAAGAGCATGTTGTAACTTAGGGTGTTTGATTGTATTAGTGTGGTTTGGAGACTTCTATGTGGTGGGCACACATATAAATCTCTTAAATTCACAATAGTACTAGCTACCTATATATTATAGTGTTTACTTGATTGATTGATTGAATAAGTATTGTATTTATCACTTGAAGATTATAACTTCGCGATGAAGTTTCCAGAAGGGGGGGAGTATATAACAACCCTCATGTATGCATATTTGTGGAATATTTATAATGAAATGAAAAAAAGCGGTAAATAATAAAAATGAATATGAACAAAAAGAAGGAAAAAAAATTGCCTTAAAAGAAGTTAAGAAAAAGGGGGGAGAGGGGAGATAAAAGGAGGAGGAGAAGAAGAGAGGGGGGTATTTTTGGTCTTTTTGGCATTTTGGAAGGAAGCTTTGGAGGAGTAAAAGAAAGAAGAAAGAGGCTGACAGAAAGAGGAAAGCAAGCAAGCTATGGCATAGGGTTAATTGTTGGGGGCTCGGGGGCCTCAACCATTGGCTGGGGTTGGTTGGGTGGAGAGTCTTCCCTCCACCTTCAGTTGTAGGAATTGGAGATGTCAAGGTAACTACCAGGTCATCTAATCAGGTAAGGCCCTTTAAATTTCATAGAAAATTTTCTTAACTGTTGATGGACCCACTATTTGTATTCAAATCTCCTTTGTATGCTAGTTCTTTGTTGTTTACTGGTTTTTATAAGTTTAAGGTTATTAGATCCACTATTTGTATTCGGATCTCCTTTGCATGTTGGTTTTTTGTTGTTTATTGGTTTTTATGAGTTAAAGACATTACAACTAAAGCACACAACTATATATAATTTCATAAGCTAAATAATCTTGAGATCATCTTCACCAATGTACTTTACATGCATTATAGCTAGAATCCTCCAATCTTATGTTAATATGATAAACTAGCAAAAGGGAGGTGAATTTCCATACATAAAATTTCACGTGAGTGCAATATACTAAGAATCACCTTCTTGTATACACACACACATATTAACCACATATTACAAATTTACAAGTAGGTTTAAATCAAAACTACACAATTACACACATATTCTCACTAAACATCACAAATAGTTCATATTTACGCCATCCACTCTACCTCAATATATAAATAAAAAAGGAACATTTACTTTCTATATTAACAAGAGCCACGAGGTGGCAATGTCCCCGACATTGCCACCTACTGTTGCGAGAGAAAGGATGCTCTAGGAAGAATGACAATAAGCTACTAACTAATAGAGGAGCTTGTTATGGATTGGACACTTAAGAATGAAGAATGGGCCAAGTTAACAACTATGATGCTTATTTTTTTCTTTTAAACCAATGTACGAAAAGCTTGGTGTTAGAATTGTAGCAAATGTGAAAATATAATGGAATGTAGTCTTAGTCCTTATAAACTGATTTCGTGATTGTGCGAAGATGGGCCTTGAGAGATGTTTATATATAGGAGTCGAAGAAACACTAATCCTCAACTTGAAAGGAGCGCTCAGTGCGATATTAATATGCTTGTTGCTTCATTATGTTTTGAGCCATAATCAAATTGTCTTTAAGGATTGCTTCATTCTATTCTTGAGCCATAATTGATGGAGATGGGCCTTGCGAGATGTTTCTTTACACGGTTGGAGTCGAAGAAACACTGATCCCCAACTTCAAAGGAGCGCTCAGAGTGATGTTGATATGGTTGTTGCTTGATTATGTTTTGAGTCACAATCAATCTGTCTTTAAGGATGCGAAGAATGTCAGCTCTAGTGTGGAGTGTGTCGTTCACTGCCTAAACCCAAGAGGTACTTGGTAGATAGGAAATTGGTGATCAAGACTTTTGGTTGTACATTGCTTCATATGGTGTCATCTTGGTGGAACCATGATAACTGGTATTATGCCACCATTCATCCTCAGGGGGCTAGTGGGCCCATTGGTGTGGCTTGCTCAACGCAAAGCATCGCAAGTAGGTTTCCAAGCACTTATTCATTGCTTCTATCTGACCAATTGTTTGAGGGTGATATGTTGTGTTGAGAGAGTCAATTGAGTGCTATTGGTTTTGTTATCGCGCAAATTGTAGTTGCCCCTAAAAGATGATCCTATCAAGGATGGTAGATGGAAAGGAAACTAAAGAGGTGACTTAAGAGGGCCTCAATTCCCAGATAGATTGGTTGTCACTCCAATCGAGACACTCTTCACCCTGATCTATCCCGACGGGAGAGATCTAAATCCAATCACCAAATCAAACTAATTATGCAATAGAATAAGTAAGGTGATGGATGCATGGAACCTTAGATCTAAGGATGAAGTCACTTAAGAGGTTATGTTTGGGTTGGGAGGCTTAGGTAGATGAGATGTCAACCCAATGTATTTGGTTACAGTGATTTAAAGGTCTAGATAATAGATCTAAGATCAAGGTGCCAGTATAAATGATCAAATCTAACTTCCTTGGGAAATGTGACCAAGGTAGAAGAACTGGATGAGGTTAGGAATTTCTAGCACCAAACTTGATGATAGATATGATAATATTGACACACACAAGTCCAAAACTAGATCTCGAAACAACCAAAAGACAATAATCCAAGGAGGGCGAATAGCATGAAAGATCAGTGCCTAGGGGAATGGGTAGATGGCTAGAAGTTAAGTATAGTGGCAAATGTGTTACTCATCACTAGATTTAATTTATTGGAAATTTTATTTCTTCAAAGGATTGAGAGGTCAACTATAGTTCATTTGTGGAATGTTTTAGTTTGAACTTGTCACCATTGTAATTTCTAGCTTTATTGGAACTTGTCACCTGGAGTTATATAGCCAAAAGACCTTGCAATTGAAGACATATATTCCGAGGTAACTGAATGATCCAACAACTTGGCAAGGCCAAAATCTGAGACATGGGCTTCACATTGCTATGAAGGTAAGCGGCGAACAATCATGGTGAAGATAGAGCAACCCATTGGCAGTCTCCACTGCAATTTTGTATCTAGTCTCCCACTGTAGATTCCCTCCATTGTTTCCATGGAGAACCTCTCCCGCGATTCCACTAGGCATGTATTCATACACCAGAATATTAGTGTCATGACTGGAGTAGAAGGCCAACAATGTAATGATGTGTTTATGGCATATTTTCCATAGAGTCTTGATCTCTGCAGAGAAACCATTATCAGTTGAAGAGCCTATGTCAATCCTCGTAACACTTGAATTTGCTGGCCATTGGGCATGATGCCTTGATACACAACTCCCGCTCCTCCTTTTCCTATCTTATTTTATGCAATCCAATATGTCGTCGCTCCCAAAGTCCAGTTTTTGGAAGGTCGTCATTTCCCACAACCCAGTGTCTTTTTTTACCTTGACGGCTCTCTCTTTAATTATGGCTACCCCAAATGCCAACAACAACAAACGGAAGAGGAATGGTCCCAGCACTATGAGAAGGCCACGCTTGAGGTGAACTTCACCTCGTGATCCATTGATATGAGAACTAGAAGTGCGACTGCTGAAGTGTGGTATGCACAAGTCAGGATTGACTGAAAAATGCCCCCTCTTGAACAGTGCCTGAAAAGTTATCGTAAGAGAAATCCGCATAGCGAAAACTCTGCATGTTCTGTAAATTTATGGGAATGCTGTCATTCAAGACATTTTCGGATACGTTCAGATAGTAGATATGACTCGCCGTGGTGACTTCCACTCGGATAGGACCCCTGAACTTGTTCTGGCTAAGGTCAATGTATATCAAAGAACTACAGCTGCTAATCTCCACAGGAATCCTACCAGAAGAGTTGTTCCCGCTGAAATTGATCATTTCAAGCACACCTGGTCGGCCAATCTCTGACGGAACATTACCATAAAACCTATTTTTGCTGAGATCAATGGATAGCAAAGCCCTAGAATTGCTAATCTCCACAAGAATCGCACCTGTGAATTGATTTCTAGATACGTTCAGATAGTAGAGAGTGCTCATCTTGGAGATCTCCACGGGGATGGGACCGCTAAACTTGTTATGGATAAGATCAATGGATGTTGAATTAATCAAGTTGCTAATCTCTCTAGGTATTAAACCAGAAAACTTGTTTTTCTTTAAATCAATGGTTTCCCGAAGGAAGATATCCAATCAAACGGTTGTCGGAAATGTCCATCGTCCATAGCATGGAGGATACATTATTAATTTTCTCAGTATGGTCCAACTAAGATTATTTCTCCCAAGTGTGATCATAGTCAACTTGGGCAAGTATAACAAATCTGCATGAATCGAACCATTTAAATTATTTTTCCCCATGTAGACTTCAACCAGATAATTGCATGTGCCCAGATGGTCAGGAATCAGGCCGACGAATGAATTATTGTCTATATACAAATACTTGAGCCTTCCGCCCCTGCACAAATTTGGAGGGATGGAACCAGTCAGTCTGTTGGAAGAAACATTGACTTGCATTAGCTTTCCACTTGCACCCAGTTGCTGAGGCAGGAAACCTGTGAAATTGTTGTACGAAAGGCTCAAATCCTCCAAATTTGGCAAGTCCCCAATTAAAAATGGGATCATGCCGTGTAGTTTGTTCCAAGAAAGACTGAGCTCTCTCAACTCATTTAGCGCGGAGAGTGCCACGGGTATTTCACCAGTGAGTCCATTGCCTTGCAAAGACATTGTCTCTAGGTTTTTCAAACCACCAAGTTCAGAAGGAATTGCACCACTAAGATCTATTGCATTTTACATTGGGCGTGATCCTGATCTTCAGTGCTAGGTGATTGAGAATATGTGCTCACTCAAATTATCACCCTTACCTGACCTGCTCGGCACCACCGCTGGTGCAATGGACATAAATAGTTTACAGTGAGCGATTTATTCCCCAGCAGCCCTACAAAGTTGGAGACAAACTGAAACACCACCGCTGTAAACATAAATAAACAATGGCCTGAGTTTGAACATGACTGAAAGATGGGGTGCTGCTTCGAAAACAAGCTGGGTGCACAGTTCTTTGTTTTGAAATTGCAACGTAGCTACTGCTCCTCTTCAGATACACTGATCTTCTCCTCAACAATATTCATATTTGTAAACAATGTGTTTCCACCATCTGCATTTCTTATTTTTGAGTAGCCTGAACGACAAGTCCCTGTGTACTCGCTCTCAACAATGATCTACAACCAAGATTTGAGTCTTTTAACTAATAGTGGCAGATGGCCAGGTTGTTTGCATGGATCATAAAACTATAAGACCATGCACATTTTTCTTTAACATTGTTAATGTTAAATAGACATTTGTTAAATGATTAATTCATAGCTGCGCTAAATTAAGAAGCTGTAGCTTCTGCCAGTGATAGACCTCGAGTGCCGGTGACTGACCTATTGACAGAGGGCCACCAAAATTTCTCGTCAATTAAAAATTAGAAGACGTCATCCTGCCACGCCCTCTTGGGAAGAGAAAAATGAAGATGATGTCACAATCTACAACCAATAAAAATTCAGAAAATTTTATTTTTAAAAATTTTGTTTAATAAAATATATTTCCAACTATAGAATAACTATGGTAGGAAGAAAATTTGTAAGCTATATTATAGGCTATAGGAGAAACTAATAGGTTCTTAGCGATACATAGATGATCCCCTTCGGGGACATAATAATGGCAGAATATTTCAACCATGCATTGCGCATAAGTTCTTTAATCATTTTATTAATGAAAAACTAATTTTGTTTGTATTCTCCTACAAAATCTATTTTCGTGTTGTTCCTATTCCATAGTCATGAGACCCTACTAGACGTATCGCTATATATTTTTTTTGTGTAGTGAGCTACTGTGCTTTTTCAAGAAGGGAGAGAGTGCACTCGCCACTCAGTTTTAAGGACAAATCCAAAAATGTTAGGGAAAAAATAGGGGTTTCACTCAATAAAAATAGGATCTAGTAGGTGTGTTTGTGTTATATTAAAAAATACTACTAATTTCATTAAATATTAAGGAGTAATTTAAAAAAAAAATTTGTTGAATCCGAGTCTCAATACTTATTTGCAATTAAAACACCTATATTTTTAATAGATATGCTATACATCCATTTTTCCCTTGGTAATTTTAAAACCCCTTTTTATTTCTATTTCTATTATGGTGACATGACACAACCCTTATAAGACTTGGAATATTATAGTGTGAATTATGAGATCTTGGTGAGAGTAGATATTTCGATATGTGGAACAAACCCTTAAACATAACTTGGATTTAGACATAGTTGTTGAAATAGACTTCACAACACCTTCACACATACAACATACATATTCAAACACAAATATGACTTTAAACAATCAAATTCACACCACCTTCACATATAGCTCATACATATACAAATGTTAGTTCAATTGTACATTGTTGAACCCACACCTCCTTCACATGCAAAGTTACACCCATTCAAGGCTCTCAATACTTAATTCAACCCCTTGATACCTAATTCTCACTAGTACATTTTAGGTATTTTGGGGAAATTGTTTTCCATCACTAAAGAAGGAAATTAGGTGCAACTTTGGAATTAAAGTTTGTTTTAAAAACCTTCCCCAAAAGTCACTTTTGGGGGCTCGGTTTGAAACCACCTACTTTTGGGGGAGGTTTGAAACCACCTCTGATTTTTTTTTGAAGATGGCTGTGAACCCTCTCCAAAACACTCCTCATAGTGAGGTACATAGACGGCTTGAATGTCCCCTCGTAACAACTTACAGGGATGGTTTGCAACCCCCTTCAAAGAAAGGTATAGCCTGGGTAGTTTGAAACCCCACTTGTAGAATCTTATGAGGGCGGTTGTGAATCCCTCCCATAGCAACATAAAAGGGAAATTTGGAAACTTCCTGACAACAACTTACATGATGGTTTGGAACCTCTCTCATAGCAAGGTACAAGGGTGTTTTGAAACTCCTCTCATAGAAAGGTACACAGGTAGTTTGAAACCCCCATCATATCAACTTACGGTGGTAGTTTGTAACCCTCCCCCAACCATTGTAAGATACAAAGGCGGGTTGAAAACCCCCTCATAGCAAGGTATACATGTTAAAAAAATGGTACATTGTTGCCATATTTAGTAGGGTTGTGCCATTTTTTAGGTTTACTTTTTCATTGATAATGCAGGCCCAAAACTAGAGCCTGCCTTACCCCAGGATAAACTAGTGTGTTTCAGTTTTGTACACACTACAGGCTTCAAAAATTCCCTTAAAACCTTTCGAATCAAGTTACACTTCTATCTTCTTCGTATTCTAGCCAATCTTTGGTTCTTCCCCAAACTAATCGATACTCACCAAACTTAAGCCAAATTTCAAATTATGTGCTTAAGTCCCAGCACTCACTATCATACGAACCTTTCTTTCATAGATTTCAGGCCCTACTCACATACCACTATATCATTTCGATTCTCTTTAGACATTAACATGGTATAGGATTTATATGTGGGCATCCAAATATCATCACACTCACCTAAATGTGAAATAATATAATATTAAGCACTCATTCTCTCTCATTCCACCAAATCTCCCTCATGAACTAACTCCTCCCATTATTCGTTTATCCTCATTTCCATGACATCACTCTAATATTAATTCATGGAATATTATCATAGTTTGTTTACGATTCCTTAAATTACCTCTGTGCAGGATTTTCCACATCTGTTTGCCCAACTCTGCGTTCTAAACCCAAAAGACTCTACTTCTTAACAAAGGAAGCAATAGCGTTCCTACAGCTACATTATCTTTGGCTTCAACTCTGTATTCCCGTCTATTTGGAGACCACCGTTTTCTGCTCATCAACATGAATTCAACGGATACACTTGAGCAAACCTACCTATGGAAATCCCACTCTGTTGCCATTAAAATAAACCCAAAATCCCGTTTAAGTTTCCCCTCTGTCTACTAACATCGATTCTTATCACTAGGAAACCCAATATTAATAATGCTTTTCTGAGCCATTACAGAGAAATGATCTTATTATTGGTTCTTCTCAAGCCAACCAAATTATGAACTGGAAGCACACACTATGATTCTTCCCAGGCCTATTTCATCCATGGACTAGAATTTCCAAAGGAAATTCTACTTAGTCTATTTACAATCAAACTCTCGGCCTGACGGTTCTCCCACAGATGACAAATTAATAAAATAATTCATCAACAGTCTCCTCCTTCACATAGATATCGAGACTCACAGCAGGGTGCATGTAACAGTCAGTCAATCATACAAATACTATGCTCATTAAATTTCTCAATTGACTGTACATTCAAATTGTAACAGAGGCAAGAACCCAAAAATCATGAACTTGCTTTTTTTTATCGAGGAAATAAAATTGTACATGCATCCTTCCTTCCTTTTTTTTTGAAACCCTAGCTATCTCCTATCTTTTAGAATCTCTCTCGAATTCAGTTACAAAATCAGCGCTTTTTCAGCTTCCACTAACTTGCTATAATCCATCCACTTAACTCTATATTTAGAACCTACACCTGCTTCACCTGTGTCTCATTCAACTAGTAACTGAAAACAAGTAACTATCTACTCGGTTCATTACCTTTCTTTAGGTATTCATTACATAACTTTGATTCCTTCATCATTGTTCATCAATTAACTACTAATCCTAAGCATATTCACTATCCAATCTTCACTAGGAAATAAGAAATTACAATGGCTCCTCCTTGGGATAAAGTCTAGACCCTTAGGTCTGACTATACATTTACTCATAACCCTGGAAGCTAATGCTCCTACATCAAACTCCCAAAGTAGAAAGAAGACATGATCACCTGATCATGTGTCTTCGATCTTCATTCTTCCCGGGATCCCAAACATTAGGTTGCCGTTGTCCACATTGTCTTTATCAATTTCATTACTATCCAGCTGTAATCTTCCAGGCTTCCATACTTTGTATGGTAGAGCTCCACTTTCTTCACCTTCATTGTTTTGCACTTCCCAATCCTCTTTACAATGGACTGCTATCTTCATTCTACTATAGCTCTTGTTAGACATTGGCATTAGTTCCCATAGTTCATCTATGGCATTTCCAAATTCAGTCTGCTGCTGAAAACATACCTTGTTTTCATTGCTTTGCCACGGCACTTTGTTGCACTTTATCCATTCATCACCAAATTGCTGATTGTTTCCTTCAGCCTTCTTTAACCTTTCTTCTGCTTTCCTCGATTCAATTTATGTTCTTTCTCTTACATTGCTGTAGATATTGCTTCCTCCCAAACTTTCTAAATATCTTGAAAGATATCTCCCTCTGCAATATCCAATTTTTGTTCACTGTTTGCAATATTACTTTCAAAAAGTAAATTGCCTTCTAATTCTCGGATGGCAGTAATATACTCATTCACACTTCTTTGTATACTAGCAAACATAATCAAGTTTGGAAAACTAGTATCTGCTCCTGTATCCTTTGCAACTTGAGACATTTCCACACCATTGACTGCAATCTCTTTCTCTTGCTCAATTTCCTTCAGCAAGCAACTCAGCCATTCACTAATTACTGAACTCATATCAAACACATCATCAATATGCTGCATTTTAGTCCCAACATAACTCTCTTCTTCTTCCTTTACAACCCCCAGTGATTGTCCTTCAACTTCTTGATTGATCCCGATAATCAATTTAGTTTCTTCAAGCACCGTAACTTCATGCTTTTGCCAGGCAATTTTCATCCCTTTTTAGTTCTAAGACTGATTCTCCTTTAACTTGAGACATATCTGCCTCACCTTCATCTTCCTTGTAGATGCCGCCCTCATTAAATAAGGAATCTATAAATTCCTTCTGCTGCAACAACTCAACTTGGTCTTCATCAGAAAGACACTCTTCATCATACCTTGCATGAAAAATTTCAAATTTACTCAAGACAACTCCATAATATGGATTGTCTTCTGCAATATCTGCAAACACACTCAAATTGTCAATCTCAAAATCACAAGACCCAATGGTTTCATTTGAGTCATCAAATATTCCTCTTGCCATCCCAATTCTTCTGCAGGGTTCAGAAAGTCTTCAACGCTTTGCTTCTCAGCTTACTCAAGCATAGCATCTAAATGCTTAATATCCTCCTTTGCTTCTTCCTACTCTTGGCCATCATCATAAGCCAAGCCCTCTCTGCTTTCAGCTCTTGCTGTATGCTGAGAAGAAACACCTTCTCTCAACTGTGCATGTGCATTTGAATGAGACTCAGCTATCCCATATTCTTTCAAAACAGAAGTAAGATTCTGTCTATCTCCTTCATTCTTTGTGACAATGTTAGCAAATTGTCCTTCTTCATTCTTTTCGCTTGCAAACATACACAAGATATCATTTTTAAAACATTGAGACCTCTTGGTCTCACTTGAAGCTTCAGTCTTCAATTCTTATCCCAGACACTCACTTGTCTCGAGTATCTCATAATCCCATTGAGCATTTATCAGTTGCTCTCTTCTCCTTTGTAGCCTATGCCACTTCAACTTTATTTTCACAAGAAAACCACACCTCTGGTCTTCCCCATCCTTCTGTAACAACTCCATCAGCACTCCTAGACGGACTTCTATCTCAGCCTTCTCCTTCTCATATTCTTCATCACTCATCTGCCTCCATATGCCATTTTCCTTGGCATCTTCCTTCTTCATTTTGTGGCTGCCTTCTGAACCTCTTCTATGACTTTCAATAGTCATCTTCCTTAGTTTCTTCCACTCCCTATGAGCTGCACTCACAACTCATCTTCTCTTCAGAACACAACTGTCCTCGTGTACTTCAACCCTCAGTTGAAACACTAGGTCCAGGCAACACTTCTTTCTCCTAGAAACCGTCACTCGCTTCCTTTATCACTGCTCCTAGGGCTGTGATCTTCTTCTGCTGAGATGTCTTCACTCCTGCTATTACTCCTTGCATGCTATCTCTTCTTCTTTACGAACTGCTTCAAGTTTGTCTTCCTTCACAAAAGAACTTTCTTGTTTTCTTGCTCTGATACCAATTAATGTAGGCCCAAAACTAGATCCTGCCTTACCCCAGGATAAACTAGTGTGTTTCTGTTTTGTACACACTACAGGCTTCAAAAATTCCATTAAAGCCTTTTGAATCACTTTAAATTACACTTCTATCTTCTTAGTATTCTAGCCAATCTTTGGTTCTTCCCCAAATTAGTCGACACTCACCAAACTTAAGCCAAATTCCAAATTATGCACTTAAGTCCCATCACTCACTATCATACGAACTTTTCTTTCATAGATTTAAGGCCCTACTCACATACCACTGTATCATTTCGATTCTCTTTAGATATTAACATGGTATAGGATTTATGTGTGGGCATCCAAATATTATCACACTCACCCAAAATGTGAAATAATATAATATTAAGCACTCATTCTCTCTCATTCCACCAAATCTCCCTCATGAACTAACTCCTCCCATTATTTGTTTATCCTCATTTCCATGACATCACTCTAAGATTAATTCATGGCATATTATCATAGTTTGTTTACGATTCCTTAAATTACCTCTGCGCAGGATTTTCCACATCCGTTTGCCCAACTCTGCGTTCTAAACACAAAAGACTCTGCTTCTTAACAAAGGAAGCAATAGCGTTCCTACAACCACATTCTCTTTGGCTTCAACTCTGTATTCCCGTCTATTTGGATACCACCATTTTCTGCTCATCAATATGAAGTCAACAGATACACTCGAGCAAACCTACCTATGGCGATCCCACTCTGTTGCCATTACACTAAACTCATAATCCCATTTAAGTTTCCCCTCTGCCTACTAACATCGATTCTTATCACCAGGCAACCCAATATTAATAATGCTTTTCTGAGCCATTACAGAGAAATGATCTTATTATCGGTTCTACTCAAGCCAACCAAATCATGAACTGGAATCATATACTATGATTCTTCCCAGCCCTATTTCATCCATGGACTGGAATTTCCAAAGGAAATTCTACTCAATCTATTTACATCAAACTCTCGGCCTAACGGTTCTCCCACAGATGACAAATTAATAAAATAATTCATCGACAGTCTCCTCCTTCACATAGATATTGAGACTCACATCAGGGTTCATGTAAGTCAGTCAATCATACAAATACTATGCTCATGAAATAAAACTGTACATGCATCCTTCCTTCCTTTTTTTTTGAAACCCTAGCTATCTCCTATCTTTTAGACTCTCTTTCGAATTCAGTTACAAAAGCAATGCCTTTTCAACTTCCACTAATTTGCTATAATCCAACCACTTAACTCTATATTTAGAACCTACACCTACTTCACCTATGTCTCATTCAACTAGTAATTGAAAATAAGTAACTATCTACTCGGTTCATTCCCTTTCTTTAGGGATTCGTTACATAACTTTGATGCCTTCATCATTGTTCATCAATTAACTACTAACCCTAAGCATATTCACTATCCAATCTTCACTAGGAAATAAGATACTTTGTATAAAGAAATTACAATGGCCCCTCCTTGGGCTGAAGTCTAGATCCTTAGGTCTGACTATACATTTACTCATAACCCTGGAAGGTAATGCTCCTGCATCAATTGGAAAAGCATTTTTTTGACAGTATTTTATGGTAGTATCATAGAGCCATAGATCCATTTTAAACATTCATTCCATTAAAATAATGAAGAAAAACATTTCAATGCAAAGTAGAAGCATGTGAAAAAAATCATGTCATTTATAACAAGGGCGATGAGCAATAAAATCCATGCCTTAAAGTTTATCAAGTAAAGAACATATTTTGAAGTGGCATCACACAAGATTTGCCCAAATAACATAAAAGAGAGGACATTTTCTAGGAACAATTTATATTTTCAGGATAAATAAGAGAAAGAATTGTAGGTGTTGATTGCATAAATTGCAATTTCCACAATAGAATGTACCTTAAAACAAAAGTATAATAATTAAGAATGTACTATCTAGATTGATAGTTTAACCATTGGCTAAATCTAAAACTCTTAGCAAATAATTGACCATTACAAATATAAAAATACAACCTTAGGGTGAAAAAATGAAGATGGGTGTCTATTTTGGGGGGTCTCGTGAGAAAATAATTATGTTTTTTTCATGTCTTCCAACTTCGGGCGAACAAAAGTGATATTTTTATTTAAAATTTCACTTTGCCGTAAAAAGAAAACTTTTGTAGAATTATGTTAGCTTTCTACTCATAATTTTTTCAATTTTTTTTATTAAGATTTGATATGTCGATTTCACAAATGTTTGACAGTGTGTTCTTATAAAATGAAAAGACTACAAAAGAGTTATGATTTGTTGCACCACTAAAATCGTTGTTAGACTTGTGTTTTGCAAAAACTGAAAATGCTACGACAATCTACACACAATGTACTAACGTCTGACTATAAGTTTGCATCCAATGGACCTCTATACTAATTATTATATTTTTTTAAAGTCGATCCATGGGGAAACTCAGTCGATTTTCAACAACCTTTTTGTTGCACCACTTTTCTCTCAATCCGCTATAAAATCAAAAAATCTACGACCACCCTTTTGAAGTAGACACGTCAATGAATCGACCCACATTTTCTTCGATTTTTTTGGTGTTGTATTTACAAAGTTATGGATTTTTCTTTTCGCTGTTTTTTTAAAGAGCTGAATCATAACTCGACACATGTTACAAATATAAAACTTAAAAAATATCAGTTCTTATCTATATACAACAAAATTTATACCCTCGTAAAGTAGATTCAATGATGAATCTACTGGTATGAAGTCCGACATTCGTTTTGTTGTGTAAGAGGTGGTTTTCTCCTTCCGAAAATGGAGAAACCTGAAATTTTTGCAGAGATCTGAATCGGTCATGTTTCAGAAATTATTCGGCCGAACAAATTATTCGGCCGAATAATTATTCGGCCGAATAATTATTCGGCCGAATAATTATTCGGCCGAATAACTATTTTCCGTAACGGCGCCGTAACTTATGGCGAAGGTTATTCGGCCGAATAATTAAACGGAAAAAAAATTACGTCGGCCGAAAAAAAAAAAAAAAAAAAAAAAAAAAAAAAAAAAAAAAAAAAAAATAAATAAATTATACTCATATAAATAAACGTAAAGTTAATTCATTATTTTCGCATGTTTGAACTTCGCATTTTTTTGTCAAACTAATTTCGGAAGGAGGAGATAATTTTTGCAAAAGGAGGTTTTTACAAGGTATGTTTCTTCTTCTTCTTTACAAAAGGCACATTGAAGGAGTTTTTTTTTCTAAGACATATTTGCAAGGAGTTTTTCCAAACTATCTCTTTTCTTATTGCATTTTTACAAAGAAGACATTTTTTGCAAAATGAGATTTTTACAAGCTATGTTTCTTCTTCTTCTTCACAAAAGGCACATTGAAGGAGTTTTTTTTTCTAAGGCATATTTGCAAGGAGTTTTTCCAAACTATCTCTTTTCTTATTGCATTTTTACAAAGAAGACATTTTTTGCAAAAGGAGGTTTTTACAAGCTATGTCTTCTTCTTTTTTACAAAAGGCACATTGAAGGAGTTTTTCCAACATATCTTTTTTTTATTGCATTTTTACAAAGAAGACATTTTTTGCAAAAGGAGGTTTTTACAAGGTATGTTTCTTCTTTTTTCCAAAGACACATTGAAGAAATTTTTTTTCTAAGGCATATTTGCAAGAAGTTTTTTCCAAATATTTATTTTCTTGTTGTATATTTGCAAAGAAAACATTTTTTTGAAAAAGAGATTTTTACAAAGTATGTTTCTTCTTCTTTTTTCCAAAAGACACATTGAAAGTGTTTTTTTTAAGGGATATTTGTAAGGTTTTTTTTCAAAATATTTCTTTTCTTAGACATGTTTGCAAGGAGGTTCTTTGCAAGAATGTTTTTTTTTCAAAGTAGTTTTGCACTTCTTATTTATTTGAAAGGAGTTTTTTCAAATAGTTATCTTATTTTGCAAATGATTTTTTACAAAGTAATTTTGTACTTCTTATTTCTTTGAAATTGGGTTTTTTTCAAAGAGTTGTTTCTTTACAATGATTTTTTCCCAGATATATTTATAAATAAGTTTTTATTGAAAGTATTTTTTTCTAGTGGTTTTTTTCGTAGATATTTTTTCAAAAAAGTATTCTTGGAATGAATTTTACAACAAAGATTTATTTACAACGTGTTTTATTTTCTTCCTTGGCACAAGGTGTTTTTATTATTTTCCAAAGAAGATTTTTGTTCAGAGAATTTTTTCAAAGGAAAGTTAATTCCAAAAAAATCTTCTTCAAAAGACTCTTACAAAATTTTTAAAAGGTAAAGTAAATTTCAGTTCATGTTTTTATAAATTCCGTAAATGTTTTTAAATCTTAATTTATTTGTTTTTACTATAACGTAACATGATTCTTTAATTTATCGTCTATAGATTAAACAACCATGGGCAATAAGAGAAATCGTAAAAGAAAAGCTGATCGTAAACGTGATGATGATGATAATAGAGAGAAACAAAAACTCAGATATATTGCTAAAAAACAAAGGGTTGCTGAAACAGAAGAGAGAACTATTGAAGATATAAATACAGATTTACATGACAATGTTGAAGAAATGGAAATTGAAAATAGAGTACAAGAAGAACAAATTGAAGTTGAAAAGAACATTGCAGAAGATGTAAATAGTGATTTACATGCTAATGTCGATGAAATCAATATTGAAGATCAAGTTCAAAATCCAGAAATTGAACCTGGTATGTATATATCATATATTTTCCAAATTCATTTTTTTATAATGAATTTTATTTTTTGATATATGTTAAATTAAATTTAACTTGATGTATAGGTACTTTTACTATTGATGATGAAATGTTAGAAGACATTGATTGCGACAAATATGGAGAAAAACTACCAATACATGTTGCACGATATCGTGCTACAAAATTTTATGATGAAGTTCTCAAAGATTACTCAATAGCAGGACAAGCACAAATTTTGAGATGTTTATTAGTGTCCAAGAAATTAGAAGGTGCTACATCATTATTGGGTATTCACAAAGTAACAAAAGAGTCGAAATTGAAACAAAATGTGATGGAAAATATAGGCGATGCAATAAAAAAATTTGGAAAATCCAGGAAGAAAGATATCAGTGCTGCACGTAAAACAATTCATACAGCAATTCTTTCAGCTAGTACTAAACAAAAGCGTTTGACAACAGAACTAGCAAAAGCAGTTGGAACATCAAGAAAAACATTATACAAACATAGCAAATTCAGAATGCAAATAGATGAAAATAATGAACTTGCTTGTTGGGCAATTATTTGTAGACAACCTTACAAAGATAGATTAGGAGCAGGGGTTAAAGATATTGTACGAGAATATTGGTTGGAACATGCTCGAGTTTCACCAAATGCAAGAGATGTGATACGCAAAAGAATATCACGAAATGTATATGAAAGCCAACCAAAACATATAATGGACATGACACAAGTACAATTGTTCAATAAATTCAAGGAAGATCATCGTGGAATTAATATATCAATCACTACATTTGTGCAACAAAAACCATGGTATGTTCGACCTATAACTATACGTGATACATGTTGTTGCCGTTATCATGTGCAATTTCAGTTATATTATGACACGTTTCTTGAATTTGGTAAAATGTTTTGGACAAATTCACCACCTCCGCCGACGATACGTGAATTCATATCTCAAATTTTATGTGAGAGAAATCACGATGAAGTATTTTATTCAAAGAAATGTGTCAATGGAAAACATTGTCATCATTGTGGAAATTTGGTGTTATTCCACAATAAATACCCTATCGATAATGATCAATCGTTGTCAAATGTAAATGTTGATTGGAAGAGATACGAATACATCAACTATAATACAAGTTTTAGTGATTCACGTTCCAAAAGAATTGATTTGCTAGAAGACAAGATATGCGTCACAGATTTTCTCAAAAAATTTGAAAACGAAATTTATAAATACACCCAGCATTCACATAGAGCACGATGGCAAGATCTTCAATTCAAACAGTCTCGTGAAATTTTTCCACCCGGAACAATTTTGTCGGTGGTTGATTTTGCTGAAAACTATACATTTGCTGCACAAAACGAAATACAGAGTGAATACTATCACTCTGACCAAGTTTCGATATTTGTCCATGTTGTATATAGACATTCTCAACAGGATATCGATGGCATTGAAAGCACATGTGACAATCGAGATGTGATTAAAGAATATCACTTCTATATCAGCGATGATCGTACACACGACACACATTTTGTCCAACATTGTATAGAAAATATTTTCTATGACTCACTGAAAAAACGCGAAGTCAAATTCAAAGAGCATTGGATATGGTCTGATGGATGTGCGGGTCAATTTAAATCTTCACGATCATTTTTTTGGTTATGTCGACTTCATAAAGCGCTGAACATTAAACATCGCTGGAATTTCTTTGAAACTGGGCATGGAAAAGGTGAGCATGATGGTGCAGGAGCATGCGTGAAAAGAGCACTTCGAAGATGGCAAATGAACTATTCTTCAGCACGGTTTCATTCAGCTGCAGAGGTTGTCCAATGGTGTCAATTAAATCTAAGCCATGATTATAATCAACAATCAAAAGACGTGCGCAGGTATGTCCACTATTTTTTTAATTTATATTATTTCTTAAAATTAAAAAAAATGTATATACTAACATTTAAGTACACATGTACACTATTTATTGTGTAGGTTTTTTTGGCTTGTTGGGGTCCAAGATATAAATAGATCAATACCATATGACGCTAGCACCATACATGGAACTAGAGATCTTCACTCTATTCAAACAAAATCATTTCACAACGTGTTTGCATTTGACAGTAGAAAGCAATCATGCTTTTATCATATTTGCATTGAAAATGTCGAGTCTACAGAAGTTTGTGAAAACATAACAAACAACTACGTAAAAGCTTGGAGACACACAGAGATTAATCCAAAAGGAAAAATGCCACTGGCAAGTGTTGAAGAATTAGAATCAGAAGAAATAGCAATATCGTCTGATGGTGATAGAATTTCAGATCTCGTAAGAGAAGGTAATAAACTTGTTTTTGACTTTTTAATCAATTGTTCATTCTAATCCTTCGCCATAAGTGGTCAATTCAATTCATTTAAATACGCTAACACCAATCATAACTTGCACAGGAGATGTTTTCGCTGTGATTGCACCTATAGACAACAACGAAAATGTCAAATATTATTTGATGCGATGCACTGAAGGAAAAATGAAATTATTGGAGGACTACAACGACAACGGATTTACATACGAAAGAGGATCCATCATTTTAAAAGGCTACTTTTTTCAGCAGACGCATATGACTAAAAATTATGTCTACTTTCAGGATTATGAGCCTGATGTTATATGTTGTCAATATAGTCATTTAGTATGTGCATCTCGAATAAAATTGATACAAGTTCCATCAAAAAAACAGTTGAAAACCAAAAAATGGAAACTATCCATATGTGACCATGAACGGATAGTTGAAGATGGTATTCCATTGCGATGTTTTTAACTATATATCAAAAATAAATTGATCTATATTTTTGTCCATGTCAATTGTTGTGTGCAATATATTTTTTGTTCAATTATCAAAATTGTTGTGCCCAGTATATTTTTTCATTGAGATTTTATGAATATTTTCTTGAATGACAACTAAGCTTAAATGGTTGTACTTTAACATGCTTAAAAATGAATTCAAATATAATTTAAAAATTCAAAAGTACTTTATTCGGGTCCCCATATGTCTATTAGACCACTAAGGGATGAGATAACGGATGTGGCTATGCCCACTCCGCCCCGAATTTTTACTTTTGGTTTATTAATACTAACGAAAAAATACAAAAAGACCTATTAAATTTTGTAGTATTTTAATCCATCGAACATGTTTCTTTAATACATACTTCACCATAAATATGATCTTAAATATAATTATTCGGCCGAACAATCGTTCGGCCGAATAAACTATTGCCCGAATTTTTTTTCCGTCCGGCAACCGTTTGCACAAATTTCAAGAGTCTCCGTTAAACGGGACGGAGAACTGTTTGTGGATATTCGGCCGAATAACCTCAAAATTATTCGGCCGAATAATTTCAATGATTCGGCCGAACAATGATTTTTATTCGGCCGAATAATATTTTTATTCGGCCGAATAACTTCCGCTAAGACGATTTTGCACTGATTTCTCACGAAAGTGTTACCCACCTTCACGTTTTCACCCCTTATCCCCTTAACTAAAGTTGCAAAACTCAAAAAGAATAATGGCAGGCAATTTTATTGTCAAGGCATAAGAAAAAACATGCCTTCTAATAACAATGGCATTAAACATATATGAGAGAGTCATCCTTAAGAATTCCTACAAGGCAACTAGATAGATGCAATTCCTAAAACATGGTAATAAAAAATAATTTCAATAATTTAATGTCTTCCACCCTCATAGTAAGCATGACTCTTTACTCAGTTTTGGAAATCCACATCCGAATGCATAAATAACAAAGATATAGTTAATATGCAATCAATGAAATAATATATGTACTCATAAAATTGCAAGCCATATTAGATACCACTAAACCACACAAGAACCTCAAGTCCCAAAATGTCAAAAATTTGAAATAATCTGTTGAAATGTGCTAAGAGATAATCCAAACTCTATACTTCCTCTTAGGGTTACAATGACCTTGATTTTCATGTTACTGTGAACAATAAAGATTTGAAAAATTATCACTATACTCCTTGCATAACCTGTCTCAAAATATACTTGTTTGTAACAAATAACGAAAATAGGACCGTAGAAAACACCTCTCTCAAAATATACTTGTTTGTAACAAATAACCAAAATAGGACAATAGAAAACACCTATAGCTTCCGTGGTATATTTGTAGAGTGAATAGAGGACACCTATAGCTTCCCTTTTTCCAACTGCTAATGCTTCGGACTAGTTTACCTCTTATTGATAATTTCCATATGCATAAGGAGCGTAACCGTATCTATTTGGATCGTGATGTTATGGCGACTAACCATAACATGCATCATATCCTTTCCCATAACCATGATATGTCCCATTCCACGATTTGAATATGGTTTTGTAGTTGAAACCACCATGCACGATATAGCTACAACACAATATATACTTAAGTTGGATTGACATCGAGATTAAGACTCCCTTTACCATGGTTGCACCATTAAATGGACTTATTTGTTTTCAAGACTTTGTCCCCCAAAAAGATGAATTTCTATATGAACAAATTGTACCATGTAGCATTTGCAATGCTTCATTTGCAGAAACCCTGTAGATAAAATTATTGAATTTCTATACGAACAAACTGTATCATGTAGCATTTGCAATGCTTCATTTGCAGAAACGTGTAGATAAAATTATTGGCAAAAACATCACATAAAATATATAATTAAAATAGAAGAAATTTTCAATTCTTTTTAGTGTAATTTTTAATAATAAAATTAAATTTTGTTTTAAGAAATAAATTAATTCTTAATGTATGGTATTTATTGGTGCATTTTACAGCCTAGTAAGGAGAGATGTGTAATTTCTTCCATGCTCATTCTATAGCTCTCACATATCCTTTATTAAAAATAATAAAATATAATAAAAATAACATGTTGGCTCAAATTTGATTTAAAATATTTTGAATGACATATATATAAAAGTACACAAATTAGATAAATTAAAACCATAAAAATTGCATTACACATTTCCTCAACAATTTTAGTCTAAAAAGGAGGTTGTACCTCAGAGAGATTTGATCCCTCTCGAAGCTTATTAGATCCCCTTTAAGATAGATCTATGCTGGTGTGCTACTCATTTTTATTTTCAACATGTTTTTAGATAACAAGAGCTTCAACAAATGAGGTAGTCCATAGTAACATAGGGGAACATAATCTTTTAATCATAACATAAGGGAGTTCATAAACTTTTAATCATAGATTAATAATAATATTGTGTATTGTGGATGTATTGTTTGCTATTTTAAAAATGAGAATGAAATTATTTTTAAAAAAGAGAATGGAATTATTGGTATTTTCTAATTTATAAATAAATCCATTTAATATCATATATGAAAAATAAATATATTATAAATAGACATTTCTCATTTTAAGCATTTGAAGTATATTGAATTGATATTATTTTTTTCTAATTAAAATTTAATTATAATTTGTTTAGTTATATTTTGTATAATTTTATAATTTTAAATAAAATAATATATTTTTCTAATTAAATAATTAGAACTTTAAATAATTATTATATTTTGTTTAAAATGGGATTAAGGTGAATATAATTTAAATGTGGTGACTTTACTTCTATGGTATACCTGGATCAAAGTTGAATTGAAGAACTTAACAAACATTAGTTTCTTCCATATATAGAGAGAGCAGAATCAACTAGCAGACAGTTTATCTAAGCTTGCTTTGGATGGTGTTGAAGGGACCTTATGTTGGGAAGAATTTATGGAAGATGCTCAAACCAATCTTGGTTCTTATCATATTTTTTTATTTCTAGTTCTTACTCTTTTGTTTTTGGTTATGTATTAGACTATATCGGTGGTAGAATTATATCTTTTATGGATGTTTTGAGAAAGATTGTGGTAGCACATTTTTGGAAATGACAGTCAGTATGTAATTGTTTCTGCTTTTAATACTTTGGCCTAGACAGAAATATTGTATAAGAAAGTTATGTACATTTTAATTCATATTGAATAGCAAAAATATGTTTTTTTCCTCTGAAAAAAACATATTTTGTATAATTTCATAATTTTAAATAAAATACTATTATATACTCAAGATTTATTAGCATCAATTTTATTAACATTAAATTTATAATTATTAATTATTGAAAATATAATGATAAAAAAATATCGATATTAAATATAAATGTTAAATCTATTACATTGATATTTTGTTAGAAAATTAAATATAAATGTTAAAGCTATTACATTGATATTTTGTTTTATGATATATGGTGCATTGTACAAGTAAAAAATAATTAAAGAAAACATATAACTTGTCATATAAATTTCAATATTTTATAATAGTTATTTAAAAAAACAATAGGAAACAAATTAATATTTATTGAACAACTAACAAGATTGACCGAGAAAGATTACAATCCCAACATTCTAACCACTATCCAATATTAACCCTTAATTAGCTACTAAGCTCCAACAGTTCATAAATTGAAACATCTAGAACATTACATGGAAATATAATTTGGTGCCACACTAGTATACTTGCACTTGCATCATATCCCAGTATGATGTCAACCATCCAACCAATCTAAGTTGAATTGTTCTTCTACCACCTCAACTCTAAGATCTATGAGTGTAAAACTCTTGGCATGCATCCATTGTTGCCCAATCTTCTCATCACATATTACATGCTTTAGAGATATTAATCCACCAATTGACTTAGGTAGCTTCCTTAACTGAGAACACTCTCTCATGTCAAGTTCCTTGAGTTTCCTTAGATTTCCTATTTCCTCAGGAAGTTCTTTTAAGCACTGGCACAGTGAAATGTCAAGATATTCTAGTTTTCCAAGTTGTCCAATAGACACTGGAATGTCTTTCAAAGCTAGACATGAAGATAATACTAACACTCTTAAAGAGATAAGCTTCCCTAAGTCATCAGGTAACTTTTGAAGAAGATGGCAATTAGTGATAGACCACTTTTGAATAGAATTCATGCCACATATTTTGGGGGGAAGCTCCTCCAAATCACAACAATGGTCCAAGTTAAAATCCAACATTTTGGGAAGCTTTAGGCTTGTCCAAGTGTTATTGAACCTTGACATATTTCCAAGACCTACACATAAGCTCAAAGATATCCTATCTAAGTTTTGCAAGATACTACTATTTTTTTGAAGTGGGTGCACATTCAACTTCTCCAAGTGAATACTCTTAAGATGAGTGAGTGAAGATAAGGCTTGTAGACCATTTAGTGTGGATCTCTTGGACCCATAATTAAATACGATGAGGACTTTTAATTTTCTCATAGAACTCAAAAATGATGGAAGAAAGTATTCACTTGCAGAAAAGAGTAAAACCAAAGCCTCCACCTCATGAAAATTCATCTCACACCATTGATTCTCTTCCATGACACCTATACATGTAAACCACAAAAGAAAAATTCAATTAGAACATTATACGTTATTGGACCCACAATGAAATCATTACATGCCATTTCCAAGATCATTGATATCAACCAGCAACACCTAAAAATGGTATATGTTGAATTAACATAGATTACATAGTGATGACTTATTGGACTTAGACTAAGATTCACATGTTACATGCACAAAAAAAAATCTTGAGAACAAGCTTAATGTTGTAAGTGAATGAATATGGTAAATGATCAACAAATTAAATAACTGTCGTTGAAGTTGACTACTTATGAGAAAAAATAGAGCACATTTTATTTAAAAGAAAATTAGATAAGAAAAGTATCATGCGTATATTTTTAACTAATTTATATGTGATTTTGGGAAGATTACAAATTTGGATATTAAAGGTAAATAACTAGCAATTTTTTAAAGAGAATTTTGTGATTGGATGATGCAAACCTAGAGAAAATGCTTTCAATATAACCATATCATGATCAAGAGCCCTATAAGTTTCTCTTGTAAAGGTTATTTTCCTTCTAGTCTCAATCTATGACCTATACCCTATTGATTAAACGTCTTGGTTAACATGAGAAACAAGTATTTAAGAAGAGAAAAATTTATTCCCAATAAAATTAATACTTATGAATCCAATGTTTTGAATAAAATATGCATGTACACTTCAAGTAAGATAGTAAAAGTGCTCACCTGTGTGAATGGAAACTATTTGAGCATCACATTTTTTATCTTTGAGCATCTCCCATTTTTTTGGCAAATTGTGATCCTTTCTAGGCATAAGCAACCTCTTCCTATGAACCATATTGTCTCGAGACGCCAAATATATGGCTAGGTCTCGCATTATGTCATGTTGAGAAAAGAACAACTCATAGGAACTTCCATAATTGATTGCATGAGTCCTATTAGGCCTAATTACCAAAACACCACAACATATAAGATAGAGCAAGGCAACATAAAAAAATATTGAGTGCAAAAATTAGAAGAGGTCACACTTACCTCAGATTACTTGATAAATTCAACAAATTTCTACTTGCAAGTTCTAACAAGATCACAAAAGCATCTTTCCACTCTATCTTTCGCACATAAACCCATATGTCGAGCAACGCATCCACAGATATTTTTTTATCTTTTGGAAATGAACCTAGGTCTAGAAAGCAGTCTCGTGCTTCCTCATCTAGCACATCAATACTAGTCTCCAAGCATCTAAGAAGCCCTTCTTTGTGATATTTTGATACTAATTCTCCATTTAAAAGCTTGTTCTTGGCATTCTCCCACATGAAGTAAGGTTCACCATGCAAAGAACTCCCAATTACCTTGAGAGCAAGTGGTAGGCCTTTACATTCCATTTGGACCTGTGATTCATACATCAATAGCAATAAGTCGAAGTTATATAAGTGGAAAACCAATAAAACATATACTTTTGTAGTTAAAATCACAAATATCTTACGCAATAATTTTGAAGTTTATCACATGTTTCATTTTATGGTTTAAGAAAATGAACATGTGCTTTTTTTTTTATATTCGATTGAATTACTATTTACTATATATGTGTAGCATAGAATTTCCAAAGGAACATTGATTTC
Organism: Larix kaempferi; assembly: GCA_027924585.1. Classification (NCBI taxonomy): domain Eukaryota; kingdom Viridiplantae; phylum Streptophyta; class Pinopsida; order Pinales; family Pinaceae; genus Larix; species Larix kaempferi. The sequence goes on from BSBM01000510.1 coordinate 9,884,471, forward strand.
ATTGTTAACAATAAATAATGTATTAATGTAGAAAAAAATTTCATTAAAGGGATAGGATATACCATGATAGTAATAGCTTGTAATGAGAGACATTTAACATGATGGTTTATATTGAAATTACTAAAACTAATTAAAATTAATAAAAAATGATATATATATTTTAACTTTGTAAGAGGAATACCTTTTTTACTAGTTGTTTATCTGCTGTACTTGGAATTGATCTCTGCCCAAAAGACCAAAAGCAAAAAAGAGACAAAGCATTATTATCATCTAGCAATGGCAATTCATAAACCTGAGTATATGTTGTCTGAGGGATGATAGAAGAATCTCGAGTTGTTACAAGGGTCTTATATCCTTCCCCTTTAAATAACAAGTTTTCCAAATTTGATTTAGACCAAACATCATCCAACACCACTAGAATTGGCTTGGATTTCCTTAATATTTGTTGCTGTAGCTGTCTATGTGCATCCTCCACATTCTGAAATTTGAGGCTCTTTCCATGAACAATCTTCTCCCACATAGTCCTTAAAATCCCATTAAGGTTTGGTGATTGTGAGACAGTCACGAAAATTATATTGTCTTGGAAAATACCTAAATAGAACATAAATAAACAAGTGTTTAGTTATCCCATAATAAATTCTTACATAGGTAACTAAAATAAGCTCAATAACTTGGCATTGAAACACTCGAATATAATTGTTGCATGTCTCGAAATCCATACTAACTACAAGATATAAAGATAGCGACTAAAACCAAGTTAGCTACCATTAAAATCCATTTTTCTTACTCTTAAACCTCTTTTCATACAAAATAATGCATTATTAATCCACATAAATCATTGTATGTGCAGCCATATCAAACAAAGTGCTTTCATTAATGTAATTCACTTAATACAAATGCTTTGATTTAACGTAAAAGCGTTCTGCAATCACCTTTAATTTCTGGATCGTTTGAGAGAGCCAACGCCATAGTTGTTTTGCCAACACCTCCCATACCGTGCATCCCAACAACAGACACCTCTCTCTGGAGCAGAATCCTCTTCAAATTCCATATATTATTCTCTAACCCCAACACAAAATCAGACTTTACTAGATTCTCATCATAATTACCAGGAGCTTCATCATTAAACATATCATCTGCACTCCTTTGTTGAAGCATCACGGCATTCTCACGGGGATCGTTGGTGAGCTTCGAGATCGTTTCATTCATCTTTCTGTCATCGTAAAGATGGCGAAAAGTCTTCAGCTCTGTTACCAGATTCTTCACGTCAAGGAACATGTTGGCAGGCATCTGATACTGCAGAAAGTCACGGATCTCCTTCTCCAACTGCTGGATTTGAGAGGCATATCTGAACTTCTGAAAGATTTTAAAAGGGCTGCTTTTCTCACACTTTTTCACCAATTCAACGCCCTTCATAAGAATGCTCAGGAACTGCTCGTATATGGGATTTTGCTCATGTTTGGGCTTCACTAACTCCAACAAACAGATCTGCTGAAGTGTTGGGATAATACCTGTGAGCAGAGCATCTAATCTACTGCATGAGTTTTTGCAATTAACTCGATCCATCCTATGCTCTCGTTCAGTGAAACTAATTCTACGCAGTGTCTCCAAAACAAATATTCACAGTATTTCACTCCTCGGCTGTTCTTCAAATATCAACTTTGAAAAGTAATCACGAGTTGCACTGCTTTGCTTTAGGGAACATCTTATATTTTATGGAGTGTTAAACTAAATTTATAGTAAAGCTCAACGCGTACGTGACCTTTTCTTTTCCTGACTTTTCTTCCTATCCTCGATTCTTCTCTTTATCCATAGCTTTCCTTTCTTCGTATTTACTCTTTCATTTCTTTTCTCTTTCTGTGAGCTTTATTTCTTTGTACTCACCAATGTAATTTAATTTTCTTTCTCTTTATTATTTTCCATTTTTTTCTCTCTTTAATCATATTTTATTATATTATTTACTTTTAAAAGTATTTTTGTTCTTCCTTTTTCTTTTTTTTCATTTTATCTTTTTTCTAAAGAAAAGCTTGAATAGACAATTCCATTCAAAAGACATTCTTGTTTACTAAGAAACCTAAAACGTGACTTCGCAATTACATTGCCTTTTCTTGGTTGCTTCTCCCAGCCCAGGTGTAATTATACAGCACCTTCAAAGTAATGGCCGTGCAAGGTATGTGGAACGAAAAATGAGCAATCCTGTATCTATGGAATTGCAGTCAAGATTTTTCTAATAAATTGGTCCGTCCATCCAAAAAGAAGTGGTCAAAATTATACGGCGAAAGAAGTGGTCAAAATTATAAAATCATGTCTGAAAACAATTTCAGCAATCATTATTTTGAGCTATTCCAGCAAATTGAAGGCTTTTTGGTTGTCACTGCAATGACATCAGCATATGACATCGTACAGTCACCGCGGAACTTGGAAGCCATTAGCATGTTCCAAATAATTAGGAGAGAAGATTGATCTTGTTCACGGTGACCAATTTTGAACATTAACACTAACAATAGCAAAGGAGAGGACGCCTTTGTGAGAACCCAAAGAGTTCGGGCATCAATGTGGCGATGGAAGCAACAAAATATTTCTAGTTCCTTATATAAGCTATAGATAACTTGAGAGACCTCGACGAGTTTTTCATTAAACTCTTGTGAGTATTATATCCATGGCTTGAAATAAAGTTTAGCTTTGGCATACACACCAAATGTTTCGTTATTATCCTCAAACACCTTAAGAGATGGTTTGTCATCACGTTCTTAGGCTTGCTTTCTCTTCAATTTAATCACATCATTCACATCACAATATAAGAAAACTAAAATTAACAAATATTTTATCTAAACCACTTCTTCATTTTATGTTTTTGGTAGAAGTATCTAGTGCAGTAGGCAAGTGGAGGTTTTAGTAGATATTTTTTTTGTTAGTGCACCTTATCCATTACGATGCACCCATTCATGTTAACAGCACATGTACCCTGGCCTAGAATTTGATGCTTTGTAGAACGTTTTTCCTTTCCTAGAAGGTATTTGACAGCTACTGATAAAATGGACATGTTGGTGATGATGAGCATGGAAAGTTTCAAACCATAGATTTGACGTCTACGAGTTTACATCTCTTGTCATAACTTTTAATACTTGTTTGAAGGTTTAGCTATTAATGGCTGAAGATCCAATGTGTAATGTTAATGGGTAGTAATATATGCAAATCCTTGGCAATTACTAATTACATCACATTCAGAATGCCGCTAGGTTTAAGATTGACATATATGTTTGATGCACCCATACAATTGTTAAGATTATATGCTACTAAAGACTAAATTCAAACTTCATGAGCATTTAATACATTTTCACAATAGCAGCATAACAACGATCTCTGAAAGATACACAATCACAAGGTGCACACCAATATATCCTGGGAAACCCTCAAGGGGAAGAAAACCCAGCAAGAACTTCCTCAATATAGATTACCAAAGTACAATGCCCAAAAATAAGTCTCACAAATAAGAGAGACAAAACCCAAACTCTAGAGCCAAGCCAATCCTCCTCCTCCTTTGCAAACTTCCTCTCTCCTCTAATGCGCAATGCTTGAGTGAGTGAATGGTACAAATGAGGGAAAGTCTCCCTCTATTTATACTTTACTTTTACTTTGACATTTAGCCTAACTAGGTCAGCCTCACTTAACTTTACTGGGCTGACCTCTCTAGAAAGACTCAAATAATATTTATATTACATTCTTTTGGGTACTAACGACCCGACTTACATGGGATGTTTTACCTCATGACTTTTACATGACCAAATATAATAATGACATCCCTAAACGGAGGTAAAACATCTCCGACCGAGTTACAATAATAAAGTACAAGTAGAATATTCTTTGAAGTTACATTAATTCAACACTCCCCCTTAACAAGAAGGGTATTCTACTGAAAACAACAACAACAGGTGTGGCTCTACACAACATCATCAGAAGGAGGGAGGAGGAGGCATCATTAACAACATCATCTGGAACATTGGTTGGTATATCTATAAATCATTGGAATTTCTTCAACAACATCAATATCAACAACTGGAACAAATTGCTATAACATCATCATCATCTGCAACACAGAGCTGGAACATCATCATCTGCAGCACAAAGCTGCAACATCATCATCCACAGCACAAAGCTGGATCATCATCCGCAGCACTGGAACGTCATCATCTGCAGTATTGGATCATCATCATCTACAATATTTGAACATCATCATCTACAGCGTTGGAACATCATATTCTGCATCATCATCTTCAGTATAGAGCTGAAGTATCATCATCATCATCTTCAGTATAGATCTAAAGTATCATCATCATCATCTTCAATACAGATCTGAAGTATCATCATCATCATCTTCCTTACAAGGCTGAAGTATCATCATCTTCAACAAGAATTTGTTAGAACATCAACATCATCAATTGGAATATCACCATCAACATCATCATCATTTTCAGCAAGAATTTGTTGGTACAACATCATCATCAGTATATGAATACTGGAACAACATCAATCATAAGTAAGTAAACATTGAGACAACAAAATCAATCATCAGTAATACTGAAACAACAACATCAATCATTAGTAAGTAAATACTAAAACAACAACATCAATCATCAGTAAGTAAATATTGAAACAACAACAACCAATATGATCCTTCCTTTCGGAATTTCGGGATCTAGTTCAACATAGGTGATCCTTCCTTTCAAAATTACAAGATCATGGACAATCCTTCCTTTCGGAATTACGGGATTCTGGTCCAACAACACTGGTGATCCTTCCTTTCGAAATTAAGGGATCATGGACAATCCTTCCTTTCAAAATGACGGGATTCTAGTCCATCAACATTGGTCATCCTTCCTTTCAGAATTACGGGATCATGGACAATCCTTCCTTTCAAAATTACGATATTCTAGTCCATCAACACTGGTGAACCTTCCTTTTAGAATTACGGGATCATGGACAATCCTTCTTTTCGGAATTATGGTATTCTAGTCCATCAACATTGGTGCTCCTTCCTTTCGGAATTACGGGATCATGGGCAGTCCTTCCTTTTAGAATTACGGGACTCTAGTCCATCAACTCTGGTGATCCTTCTTTTCGAAATTACGAGATCATGGATAGTCCATCCTTTTGGAATTACGGGACTCTAGTCCATCAACACTGGTGATCCTTCCTTTCGGAATTACAGGACTCTAGTCCATCAACTATGGTGTTCCTTCCTTTCAGAATTACGGGATTATGGATAGTCCTTCCTTTCGGAATTACGGGATCATGGAAAGTCCTTCCTTTCGGAATTACAGGACTCTAGGCCACTACTCACATCTTAGGCAATCCCTCCTTTCGGAATTACGGGATTCTAGTCTAAGGATCAACATTTAAGACTATCCTTCCTTTCAGAATTACGGGATCATCGTATAAGGATGATCAATCCCAACTGTGCCACCATAGTATCATCAGCACTACTCCCCCTTTCGAGGGAGGTCCTTATGGACTACACCAAGCTTGTCATGGAAGTGCTCAAATTTCACATGAGACAGAGCCTTAGTCAACACATCTGCAAGTTGCTCATCTATGTTCACATATTGGAGATTTACAGCTCCCTTCTGCACCATATCTCCAATGGTTCTATGTCATCTTCACGCAACTTTGGTTATCACATAGAATCACTGTGGTACCCAACTCCAGATCAAATAGACCTAATAACAACTTCCGAAGTCATATGGCTTCACAACTGGCGGAACAAGCTGCAATATATTCTGCTTCTGTGGTGCTGAGAGAAACACTAGACTGCTTCGTGCTTAGCCATGAGATCATGGCTGAATCTAGACTGAAACATCCACCCGAAGTTCTCTTTCTGTCTAAGACACTTCTTGCCCAATCTGAATCTTTATAACCATCTAGTCTGAAGTCATGATCTCTATTATAACTGAGACCATAGTCTATCGTTCCTTTTAGGTACCTCATCACATGCTTTGTAGCTATAAGGTGAACACATCTAGGCTCAACCATATACTGACTCAAGGTGTTCAGAACAAAGCATATATATGGCCTAGTATTTGTCAGATACATCAATGACCCAATAATCTTCCTGTATAGTTTCATAGCCACTAATTCTGATGAAGCATCAGGCAACAACTTCAAATTTCTATCCATGGGTGTGGCCATGGCTTTAAATTCCAACATATCAAACCTTTTCAGGATTTCTATTGCACACTGGGGCAAACAACCTTTGTCACAAATAAGTGAAAGTGTCTCTCCATCTGTACTATAGTCACTTCCTCTGAAGCGGAGCTTTCCTACTCCTTCTATAACTGAGCACTATCCTCCCTCTGCATCTTATACTTTTTGTATCAGGACATTTTGCACTGGAGTGACTGGTAGCCTTCTCTTCTGATGATCTTCTGTGTATCCATCTATTTAATCTTTCTAAGTCACTAGATACCAAGATCTTGAAATCTGTTGCAAGTTCTCTCTTGCACCCATCTATGAGCTTCTCATCTTCAACCTTGTAGCAAAGGTTGATGTCTCATCACTCTAGGTGATCCTTGATCTCATCATTCTATCCATGGGTGACTTCTGAGCCTGTACAAAGTCTTCTTCAATCTACACACATGTGGTTCTCCAAATCCTGGAGGTTGCTCGATATCTTCTTCTACTTCAATTACACCATGAGTCTGGCTACTAGTGAAACATCTCATCATATTCGACTTCGTCTACTTGATTTCATACGTCTTGTTTATAGCTGAACCATCATCACTTGTTCTACGGAACAAGTCTCATCATTCTTCATTTGTAGGTGATCATGTACGATACTTCCTACAAGTCAAATTCAGTAGCATGGTTAGGAACATTTCATAGTTTCCAAAACATATGCATAAAAACGTAGGTCACACTGCCATAATGCTATCTTAGCCAATGCTTCAACACAACATTCATCCATATCCTGTATTCATATGGTAACTTCCTAGATGCCTTCCATCTCTACCAGAACATTATTAAGAGTGTGCACTACTCCCAATATGTCAGCAAAGAGGTTTCACTCTAGATAAGTAGCAATGGAATATTGTATAGTACGATAGGCTACTTACCCATCACATGCATATTAGTAGTAAACTGCTCTTTAATGCAATTATGCAACTATTCTAACATGCATACTACACTTCCTAAATCTAGGAATATAAATATGTACACCACTAAACAATATTATTTAAACAATTTGATAAAATGACAATTCAAATACTTATCTTTGTTTGTTTGGTAGGATCTCTTTTGATCCTAGTATCCTTACAGGGATCACTGGAATGTCTGATGGTGAGCTCTACTCCATCATCTGATTCTGAGGTCCTGTTCCTTTATTGCTTATGATCTATAACACTGATCAAGTCTTCTACCATAGATCAAGGTTGTTTCTAAGTGATCTTATGTGAGACACCTTCTTTTGACCCAATAACAACTGCATCTTCTATAAAATCAATTCTAAACTCTTTCTAAAGATGATATATAGTACATCCTTCTTCATCATCAGAGTTCCTGAATCAAGCTTGTATGTTGCTTCTCATATTCTCCTAGTGAAACTTTCTGAGGGGAGTCATTTTCTTCAAAATTGGAGAGAGTGCTTTGAAGCACCACCATTATAGGACATATTCTTCAATTTCTTCCTTTGCTAACTTCCTGGGAGGTCCTTCTTCTTCTTCTTCTTCGAATAAATGAGAATGATGTCTTTTGTTACTCTTCTTCTCGTATTCTTCTTTTCTCACTGGACAATCTTTGGCAATATGTCCTATCTTATCACAATAATAACATTGATAAGAAGAGAAGTCTTTCTTCTTGTAGTTTCCTTTCATGTAATTCTGAAACGTATTAGGAGGATGAAACTCCTTATGAGTTTCCTTCTTGAAATGGGATTTTCCATTTCCTCTTTTAGTATGAGTATCTATGGCTTGATCATCATCTTGGAGTAGTGCTTCTCGATTTTCCACTCTAGCTTCCTCTTGAACACATTCTTCCCATACAACTTCAAATTGTAGACTTTCCTTTCTTGCACACATTGTATGGATAAAAGAATCTCGAGGTCTATTAATACCATTGAGAACGGTCATCACTAATTCATCTTCATCAAGGTTGTCTCCAATTGCTTCTAGTTGTTCTTTGAATTGAGAAACCCTTGTAAAATATTCTTGGATAGATTCATCTTGATTCATCTTTGTACTTTTGAGTTGGGTTCTCAAATTCATCTTTTGATTGATGTTCTTTACTTCATACATCCTTGATAGGGCATCAAAAATTTCCTTAGGTGTTTTCTTGGAAGACACTTGCGGAATCAAGTGATCCTTCTTGTGCTTTTCATTTGCTTCAGATTCTGCGGGTTCTAGCACAGCTTCCTTAAAAAAATTTGCAAGATCATTATCTTCTAGAATGAGTCCAATTATGTATTTCCAAGCACATAAGTTCTCTATGCCTTCCAACTTGTAATCAAGCTTAGTGCTTAGGGACATCTTATCTCGGAGAGCAGAGAATAACCAAAAATTAAAATTTATCAAAAGTAAAAAATGAAATCACCAAAATATGCGCTTGATTGAGGCGAGTATGCTTGTACACTTTGTTTCTGAGATTCCAAAATTTCACCCTTGAAATTTGACTTGCGAAATTCTAGTCTGCAGTTTCTGGCTTTTTCTGGTTTTCTGGTTTTTCTGGTCCAAAGTCAAACTAGGGTTTGAATTTCTAGAATATTTAGCCACTAAATTTTTTTTATCTTGGTGCCAATAGATGTGGATAGGAGGGTCCCATTTCCCTATGCCACTTGCACTCAAAAAATTCCACTTTAGTAAGAAACCCTAATTTTCATGCTCGGGGAAAGAGAGAGATATTTACCCTATGAAAGTTGTTATTTTCAGTCTAGATATGATACCATGCTAATATTATATGCTACTAAATACTAAATTCAAACTTCATGAGCATTTAATACATTTTCACAATAGCAGCATAACACGGATCTCTGAAAGATACACAATCACAAAGTACACAACAATATATCTTGGGAAACCCTCAAGGGGAAGAAAACCCAGCAAGAAATTCCTCAATATAGATTACCAAAGTACAATGCCCAAAAATAAGTCTCACAAATAAGAGAGACAAAACCCAAACTCTAGAGCCAAGCCAATCCTCCTCCTCCTTTGCAAACTTCCTCTCTCCACTAATGCGCAATGCTTGAGTGAGTGAATGGTACAAATGAGGGAAAGACTCCCTCTATTTATACTTTAGTTTTACTTTGACATTTAACCTAACTAGGTCATCCTCACTTAACTTGACTGGGATGACCTCTCCAGAAAGACTCAAATAATATTTATATTACATTCTTTTGGGTACTAACGACCCGACTTACAATGGAGGTTTTACGTCATGACTTTTACATGACCAAATATAATAATGACATCCCCGAACGGAGGTAAAACATCTCTGATGGAGTTACAATAATAAAGTACAAGTAGAATATTCTTCGAAGTTACATTAATTCAACAACAACATGTTTGCAATGTGCTACAAAGGTGAACAAGACTCGTGGGCAGCGGAGGACTCTTGAGCGGTAGGGGATTCCATCAATTTATATTGCTTATTCATGGACTTGGTGGATGGTGAAAGGTGAAACTGTTCAGGATAATCTATTATCATGGAATCTGAGCGATAAACATTGAGCTCATTTCATTTTTTCAAATTTCAACTTTGCTCATAGGGCAAAGAAAAGGAAGATTCTATTGTTTCTCGATACTGACACTGCCAACCGATGACCTTTCAAATTTTGGGATCTTCCTTCCTGAATTTTTTCTCAATTTTGTTGAATTCTGAATGAAATTATTTTGGAGATGAGCTCATGAGATATTGACTCTCGTAGATTAGGTAAGATTATTTTCTTTTCATTTTAAAAATTATATCAAGGTAGAGTTTTTTTATAGTAGGTTTAGTTAACTTTGTTTGTTTTATGACCATTAGCTTGTAAGTTAGTTAAAATATTTAAAGTATTAGTAATGGAAATGTTCAAGAATATGAAAGGAATACAGACTTTCTCATAGTCAAATAATGCATATGTATGCTTTTAACAGTAAATTTGATCATTTCCTCTAAAAATACCTTGCATTTCAAGATCTTTTGCAGATTCTTTTAGTTTTGTTCAAAAATTCACAGCATTGTTAAATGGAACTCTTAATTTCTTTTCAATCTATAAATCCCTTTCTCATGTAAAATATTCTTTAAAAATTAGGTTTGATTGCTACCTATTCATTTATTGAAATTTAGTGATATAGTCTTAGAGAATTTAAAATTAACAATTCAATGGTCGATCAATATCGTTAGGTAAATTGAGATTTATTGGAGATCAAATCCAATAAGCTGATGGAAAAATTAGGCTAGGGTTTGAAGGGAAGCTAGGGTTCGATTTTGTAACTTTTTGAATCCATCGCATGGTAGCTCTACCACCTCTGGATCCCCCTCATGGTGGTATTGAATGGGGGAAATCCACCCCTCACATCTCCAACAACGAAAAAGTTGGGAGGCATACTGCTTCAGAAACCATGGACATCCCAAAGAAATGGTGAATTGGTTCCATAGATGGGTCATCAATGGCAGGGAACACCACCGAAGATAAATCCAGAGGAAAAGAGAAGATGCATGAAGCTTATTCTTCACACTCAAAGCAAAATAGAAATTGGGAACCTGGAAAATGCATACCAAAGGAAACTACAATGCCAAAATATGTAGTGAACATGGAGTGATATGAGGCCTACACTGAGTTTATGAAGAAACATGCTCTTATCGGAAAGTTCCTGGGACTATGGCCATTTGAAAGAGATCTAATAAGATGGATTAAATCCTGGTGGAATTTGAAGGGACAATATAAGTTAAGATTGGGATCAAAAGGTTTTTTTTTCACTGCTACCTTTCACAATCTAGAAGATTGGGACCGAATATTTGATGGAGGGCCTTATTTTTTCCACTATGTGTGTCTCTTCCTTCGAGATTGGACGAAAAATTTCATACTGGATAAAGAAGGTTTCTCCCATGCACCTGTTTGGATATGTATTTATTCCCTTCCCTTGGGGTTTTGGCTACTAGAAACTCTTGAGGGCATCGACAATACTCTTGTTAATTTTTGCAAAGTTTTTGAAGCCACTAAAATTGGAAGATATACTTCATATGCTAGAATTTGTGTGTATCTGAAAATATCTCAAGCCGTCCTAGGTTAAATATGTCTAACCTCACAAATGGGGAATGGTTTCAAATAATCAACTAAGAACATATCTCGTTTAGATGTAGAATATGTCATGTTCATGGGAACCTTTTCAGAGATTTCCCTCTGAACACTTTGCACAAATTAGCCTCGCAAGAGATGGGGGGAAGCAAGGAAAAATTTGTACCATTCCAAGGGAAGAGAAGAGTAGGAAACATAAGAAAAGGGGGACATCAAGGAAAACAATTTGTTTATATAAAAAAAATTGATGGCCTCTCAGAGGAGCCAGAGGCGATAATCGAAGAAGAAGAAGGGAAATCATATGAGAAAAACACATCTCAAGTTGTCTCAAAATAAAACACAAATACACTGCTCTAATCAGAGGTCATTGAGGTAGAAAAAGTAATAGAAATCAACAAAGACTCAAGCCCTCAGATTCAGGAAGACACGTCAAACAAGTTATACAACTTGACGAGAACCCGCCATTGTTCTTGTTTTTTGGGGGTCAATTTTAGTAGCTATTTTTACCTCCGTTTCAAAAAGTGTGTATACTGGTAGCACCATTTTTCATTTTGAGCCATTTTTTTGTGATTTTGAAACTTCTTGGTCATAAGAAAACTATAATTTTTATTTACAAGGGCATTTTCCAAACTTTACAAAAACATCTATAATTAATAGCTAGTTATAGTAAAAAAATACACATTTTTGAATTTTTGTAAGATTTAGAAAGTTAGAACAAAAATATATGCATTTTAAAGGTTTTTTCATTAAAATTTTATTTTAAAGAAGTCATTTTTTGGGCGAATTTTTAAACAAAATGAGAAAAAAAGACATTTCAAACCATTTTTCAACGTATTTTCTATTATTTGATGTATAAAAATGATACTCTTTAACATTAGTTTCCATAAAGTAATGATTCACATAAACTCAACAAAACATATACCATATATTTGCAAATAGCATAATAAAAACATAACAGTTATTCTCAAAATAAGATCTTCAATTCAAAACATTACAAAAATATCTTATAAAAAATTTGTCGAATTTGACATTTTCCTCAATGATATGAAACTAATCAACAATATCATGCAACCCGAAATCTTCATTGAAATTGAAATTTTCTTATGGTTGGCTCTCTTCCTGGACCTCAATGTGTTGAATCCATTGGGTCCTCTACTTCTGCAAAATACCCAAAGTGAGCTTTTCCGAACATCCCTTTTAAAGGAGGTTGAGGCTCTTTTGACATCTTTGCCACAAGTGACTCACTAAATTCTCCTTCCTGCATTTCATCTAGAAGAAATTTCATAGCATTAATTATTTGCTTGATATAATTGCACTGTAGTAGATCATTCTCAGTGGATATGCATTTTCTTCCTTTTTGTAACGAACATGCTATTATTGTACCTAATCACCACATACAAAACAAAAAAAGTTAAATAACATAATGAAACATAAACTTGAAAAATACATATCACTAAATTTAGATTATGGCACTAGTTTCATATGTAATATCAGAAATATTACCTGATCCCAAGAACAAATCTAAAACCCAATCTCCTTCTTTTGAAAAAGTATATATGAGATAATTAATTGATTGTGGCTTTTGGTAGATGTTTGCAGTATCTCCTTTCAAATATCTTTCTTCATATGTCAACTTGTTAACCATATCATTATAAGAAAATATTTGACTATATTTGCCTTCACTCTTTACATTGATTAAAATAGATTCACAGGTATCATATTTTGTCCAACATGTAAGATGTATGTTTTCAGTATAACCAAGATTTGAGTCTTTTAACTAATAGTGGCAGATGGCCAGGTTGTTTGCATGGATCATAAAACTATAAGACCATGCACATTTTTATTTAACATTGTTAATGTTAAATAGACATTTGTTAAATGATTAATTCATAGCTGCACTAAATTAAGAAGCTGTAGCTTCTGCCAATGATAGACCTCGAGTGCCGGTGACTGACCTATTGACAGAGGGCCACCAAAATTTCTCGTCAATTAAAAATTAGAAGACGTCATCCTGCCGCCCCCTCTTGGGAAGAGAAAAATGAAGATGATGTCACAATCTACAACCAATAAAAATTCAGAAAATTTTATTTTTAAAAATTTTGTTTAATAAAATATATTTCCAACTATAGAATAACTATGGTAGGAAGAAAATTTGTAAGCTATATTATAGGCTATAGGAGAAACTAATAGGTTCTTAGCGATACATAGATGATCCCCTTCGGGGACATAATAATGGCAGAATATTTCAACCATGCATTGCGCATAAGTTCTTTAATCATTTTATTAATGAAAAACTAATTTTGTTTGTATTCTCCTACAAAATCTATTTTCGTGTTGTTCCTATTCCATAGTCATGAGACCCTACTAGACGTATCGCTATATATTTTTTTGTGTAGTGAGCTACTGTGCTTTTTCAAGAAGGGAGAGAGTGCACTCGCCACTCAGTTTTAAGGACAAATCCAAAAATGTTAGGGAAAAAATAGGGGTTTCACTCAATAAAAATAGGATCTAGTAGGTGTGTTTGTGTTATATTAAAAAATACTACTAATTTCATTAAATATTAAGGAGTAATTTATAAAAAAAAATTGTTGAATCCGAGTCTCAATACTTATTTGCAATTAAAACACCTATATTTTTAATAGATATGCTATACATCCATTTTTCCCTTGGTAATTTTAAAACCCCTTTTTATTTCTATTTCTATTATGGTGACATGACACAACCCTTATAAGACTTGGAATATTATAGTGTGAATTATGAGATCTTGGTGAGAGTAGATATTTCGATATGTGGAACAAACCCTTAAACATAACTTGGATTTAGACATAGTTGTTGAAATAGACTTCACAACACCTTCACACATACAACATACATATTCAAACACAAATATGACTTTAAACAATCAAATTCACACCACCTTCACATATAGCTCATACATATACAAATGTTAGTTCAATTGTACATTGTTGAACCCACACCTCCTTCACATGCAAAGTTACACCCATTCAAGGCTCTCAATACTTAATTCAACCCCTTGATACCTAATTCTCACTAGTACATTTTAGGTATTTTGGGGAAATTGTTTTCCATCACTAAAGAAGGAAATTAGGTGCAACTTTGGAATTAAAGTTTGTTTTAAAAACCTTCCCCAAAAGTCACTTTTGGGGGCTCGGTTTGAAACCACCTACTTTTGGGGGAGGTTTGAAACCACCTCTGATTTTTTTTGAAGATGGCTGTGAACCCTCTTCAAAACACTCCTCATAGTGAGGTACATAGACGGCTTGAATGTCCCCTCGTAACAACTTACAGGGATGGTTTGCAACCCCCTTCAAAGAAAGGTATAGCCTGGGTAGTTTGAAACCCCACTTGTAGAATCTTATGAGGGCGGTTGTGAATCCCTCCCATAGCAACATAAAAGGGAAATTTGGAAACTTCCTGACAACAACTTACATGATGGTTTGGAACCTCTCTCATAGCAAGGTACAAGGGTGTTTTGAAACTCCTCTCATAGAAAGGTACACAGGTAGTTTGAAACCCCCATCATATCAACTTACGGTGGTAGTTTGTAACCCTCCCCCAACCATTGTAAGATACAAAGGCGGGTTGAAAACCCCCTCATAGCAAAGTATACATGTTAAAAAAATGGTACATTGTTGCCATATTTAGTAGGGTTGTGCCATTTTTTAGGTTTACTTTTTCATTGATAATGCAGGCCCAAAACTAGAGCCTGCCTTACCCCAGGATAAACTAGTGTGTTTCAGTTTTGTACACACTACAGGCTTCAAAAATTCCCTTAAAGCCTTTCGAATCAAGTTACACTTCTATCTTCTTCGTATTCTAGCCAATCTTTGGTTCTTCCCCAAACTAATCAATACTCACCAAACTTAAGCCAAATTCCAAATTATGTGCTTAAGTCCCAGCACTCACTATCATACGAACCTTTCTTTCATAGATTTCAGGCCCTACTCACATACCACTATATCATTTCGATTCTCTTTAGACATTAACATGGTATAGGATTTATATGTGGGCATCCAAATATCATCACACTCACCTAAATGTGAAATAATATAATATTAAGCACTCATTCTCTCTCATTCCACCAAATCTCCCTCATGAACTAACTCCTCCCATTATTCGTTTATCCTCATTTCCATGACATCACTCTAATATTAATTCATGGAATATTATCATAGTTTGTTTACGATTCCTTAAATTACCTCTGTGCAGGATTTTCCACATCTGTTTTCCCAACTCTGCGTTCTAAACCCAAAAGACTCTACTTCTTAACAAAGGAAGCAATATCGTTCCTACAGCTACATTATCTTTGGCTTCAACTTTGTATTCCCGTCTATTTGGAGACCACCGTTTTCTGCTCATCAACATGAATTCAACGGATACACTTGAGCAAACCTACCTATGGAAATCCCACTCTGTTGCCATTAAAATAAACCCAAAATCCCGTTTAAGTTTCCCCTCTGTCTACTAACATCGATTCTTATCACTAGGAAACCCAATATTAATAATGCTTTTCTGAGCCATTACAGAGAAATGATCTTATTATTGGTTCTTCTCAAGCCAACCAAATTATGAACTGGAAGCACACACTATGATTCTTCCCAGGCCTATTTCATCCATGTTTGGAAATTCTACTTAGTCTATTTACAATCAAACTCTCGGCCTGACGGTTCTCCCACAGATGACAAATTAATAAAATAATTCATCAATAGTCTCCTCCTTCACATAGATATCGAGACTCACAGCAGGGTTCATGTAACAGTCAGTCAATCATACAAATACTATGCTCATTAAATTTCTCAATTGACAGTACATTCAAATTGTAACAGAGGCAAGAACCCAAAAATCATGAACTTGCTTTTTTTTTATCGAGGAAATAAAATTGTACATGCATCCTTCCTTCCTTTTTTTTTGAAACCCTAGCTATCTCCTATCTTTTAGAATCTCTCTCGAATTCAGTTACAAAATCAGCGCTTTTTCAGCTTCCACTAACTTGCTATAATCCATCCACTTAACTCTATATTTAGAACCTACACCTGCTTCACCTGTGTCTCATTCAACTAGTAACTGAAAACAAGTAACTATCTACTCGGTTCATTACCTTTCTTTAGGTATTCGTTACATAACTTTGATGCCTTCATCATTGTTCATCAATTAACTACTAATCCTAAGCATATTCACTATCCAATCTTCACTAGGAAGTAAGAAATTACATAAAGAAATTACAATGGCTCCTCCTTGGGATAAAGTCTAGACCCTTAGGTCTGACTATACATTTACTCATAACCCTGGAAGCTAATGCTCCTACATCAAACTCCCAAAGTAGAAAGAAGACGTGATCACCTGATCATGTGTCTTCGATCTTCATTCTTCCCGGGATCCCAAACATTAGGTTTCCGCTGTCCACATTGTCTTTATCAATTTCATCACTATCCAGCTGTAATCTTCCAGGCTTCCATACTTTGTATGGTAGAGCTCCAATTTCTTCACCTTCATTGTTTTGCACTTCCCAATCCTCTTTACAATGGACTGCTATCTTCATTCTACTACAGCTCTTGTTAGACATTGGCATTAGTTCCCATAGTTCATCTATGGCATTTCCAAATTCAGTCTGCTGCTGAAAACATACCTTGTTTTCATTGCTTTGCCACGGCACTTTGTTGCACTTTATCCATTCATCACCAAATTGCTGATTGTTTCCTTCAGCCTTCTTTAACTTTTCTTCTGCTTTCCTCGATTCAATTTATGTTCTTTCTCTTACATTGCTGTAGATATTGATGCCATTACATGAAAACCCAATATTAATAATGCTTTTCTGAGCCATTACAGAGAAACGATCTTATTATCGGTTCTACTCAAGCCAACCAAATCATGAACTGGAATCATATACTATGATTCTTCCCAGCCCTATTTCATCCATGGACTGGAATTTCCAAAGGAAATTCTACTCAATCTATTTACATCAAACTCTCGGCCTAACGGTTCTCCCACAGATGACAAATTAATAAAATAATTCATCGACAGTCTCCTCCTTCACATAGATATTGAGACTCACATCAGGGTTCATGTAAGCCAGTCAATCATACAAATACTATGCTCATGAAATAAAACTGTACATGCATCCTTCCTTCCTTTTTTTTTTAAACCCTAGCTGTCTCCTATCTTTTAGACTCTCTTTCGAATTCAGTTACAAAAGCAATGCCTTTTCAACTTCCACTAATTTGCTATAATCCAACCACTTAACTCTATATTTAGAACCTACACCTACTTCACCTATGTCTCATTCAACTAGTAATTGAAAATAAGTAACTATCTACTCGGTTCATTCCCTTTCTTTAGGGATTCGTTACATAACTTTGATGCCTTCATCATTGTTCATCAATTAACTACTAACCCTAAGCATATTCACTATCCAATCTTCACTAGGAAATAAGATACTTTGTATAAAGAAATTACAATGGCCCCTCCTTGGGCTGAAGTTTAGATCCTTAGGTCTGACTATACATTTACTCATAACCCTGGAAGGTAATGCTCCTGCATCAATTGGAAAAGCATTTTTTTGACAGTATTTTATGGTAGTATCATAGAGCCATAGATCCATTTTAAACATTCATTCCATTAAAATAATGAAGAAAAACATTTCAATGCAAAGTAGAAGCATGTGAAAAAAATCATGTCATTTATAACAAGGGCGATGAGCAATAAAATCCATGCCTTAAAGTTTATCAAGTAAAGAACATATTTTGAAGTGGCATCACACAAGATTTGCCCAAATAACATAAAAGAGAGGACATTTTCTAGGAACAATTTATATTTTCAGGATAAATAAGAGAAAGAATTGTAGGTGTTGATTGCATAAATTGCAATTTCCACAATAGAACGTACCTTAAAACAAAAGTATAATAATTAAGAATGTACCATCTAGATTGATAGTTTAACCATTGGCTAAATCTAAAACTCTTAGCAAATAATTGACCATTACAAATATAAAAATACAACCTTATCCCCTTAACTAAAGTTGCAAAACTCAAAAAGAATAATGGCAGGCAATTTTATTGTCAAGGCATAAGAAAAAACATGCCTTCTAATAACAATGGCATTAAACATATATGAGAGAGTCATCCTTAAGAATTCCTACAAGGCAACTAGATAGATGCAATTCCTAAAACATGGTAATAAAAAATAATTTCAATAATTTAATGTCTTCCACCCTCATAATAAGCATGACTCTTTACTCAGTTTTGGAAATCCACATCTGAATGCATAAATAACAAAGATATAGTTAATATGCAATCAATGAAATAATATATGTACTCATAAAATTGCAAGCCATATTAGATACCACTAAACCAGACAAGAACCTCAAGTCCCAAAATGTCAAAAATTTGAAATAATCTGTTGAAATGTGCTAAGAGATAATCCAAACTCTATACTTCCTCTTAGGGTTACAATGACCTTGATTTTCATGTTACTGTGAACCATAAAGATTTGAAAAATTATCACTATACTCCTTGCATAACCTGTCTCAAAATATACTTGTTTGTAACAAATAACGAAAATAGGACCGTAGAAAACACCTCTCTCAAAATATACTTGTTTGTAACAAATAACCAAAATAGGACAATAGAAAACACCTATAGCTTCCGTGGTATATTTGTAGAGTGAATAGAGGACACCTATAGCTTCCCTTTTTCCAACTGTAGAGTGAATAGAGGACACCTATAGCTTCCCTTTTTCCAACTGCTAATGCTTCGGACTAGTTTACCTCTTATTGATAATTTCCATATGCATAAGGAGCGTAACCGTATCTATTTGGATCGTGATGTTATGGCGACTAACCATAACATGCATCATATCCTTTCCCATAACCATGATATGTCCCATTCCACGATTTGAATATGGTTTTGTAGTTGAAACCACCATGCACGATATAGCTACAACACAATATATACTTAAGTTGGATTGACATCGAGATTAAGACTCCCTTTACCATGGTTGCACCATTAAATGGACTTATTTGTTTTCAAGACTTTGTCCCCCAAAAAGATGAATTTCTATATGAACAAATTGTACCATGTAGCATTTGCAATGCTTCATTTGCAGAAACCCTGTAGATAAAATTATTGAATTTCTATACGAACAAACTGTATCATGTAGCATTTGCAATGCTTCATTTGCAGAAACGTGTAGATAAAATTATTGGCAAAAACATCACATAAAATATATAATTAAAATAGAAGAAATTTTCAATTCTTTTTAGTGTAATTTTTAATAATAAAATTAAATTTTGTTTTAAGAAATAAATTAATTCTTAATGTATGGTATTTATTGGTGCATTTTACAGCCTAGTAAGGAGAGATGTGTAATTTCTTCCATGCTCATTCTATAGCTCTCACATATCCTTTATTAAAAATAATAAAATATAATAAAAATAACATGTTGGCTCAAATTTGATTTAAAATATTTTGAATGACATATATATAAAAGTACACAAATTAGATAAATTAAAACCATAAAAATTGCATTACACATTTCCTCAACAATTTTAGTCTAAAAAGGAGGTTGTACCTCAGAGAGATTTGATCCCTCTCGAAGCTTATTAGATCCCCTTTAAGATAGATCTATGCTGGTGTGCTACTCATTTTTATTTTCAACATGTTTTTAGATAACAAGAGCTTCAACAAATGAGGTAGTCCATAGTAACATAGGGGAACATAATCTTTTAATCATAACATAAGGGAGTTCATAAACTTTTAATCATAGATTAATAATAATATTGTGTATTGTGGATGTATTGTTTGCTATTTTAAAAATGAGAATGAAATTATTTTTAAAAAAGAGAATGGAATTATTGGTATTTTCTAATTTATAAATAAATCCATTTAATATCATATATGAAAAATAAATATATTATAAATAGACATTTCTCATTTTAAGCATTTGAAGTATATTGAATTGATATTATTTTTTTCTAATTAAAATTTAATTATAATTTGTTTAGTTATATTTTGTATAATTTTATAATTTTAAATAAAATAATATATTTTTCTAATTAAATAATTAGAACTTTAAATAATTATTATATTTTGTTTAAAATGGGATTAAGGTGAATATAATTTAAATGTGGTGACTTTACTTCTATGGTATACCTGGATCAAAGTTGAATTGAAGAACTTAACAAACATTAGTTTCTTCCATATATAGAGAGAGCAGAATCAACTAGCAGACAGTTTATCTAAGCTTGCTTTGGATGGTGTTGAAGGGACCTTATGTTGGGAAGAATTTATGGAAGATGCTCAAACCAATCTTGGTTCTTATCATATTTTTTTATTTCTAGTTCTTACTCTTTTGTTTTTGGTTATGTATTAGACTATATCGGTGGTAGAATTATATCTTTTATGGATGTTTTGAGAAAGATTGTGGTAGCACATTTTTGGAAATGACAGTCAGTATGTAATTGTTTCTGCTTTTAATACTTTGGCCTAGACAGAAATATTGTATAAGAAAGTTATGTACATTTTAATTCATATTGAATAGCAAAAATATGTTTTTTTCCTCTGAAAAAAACATATTTTGTATAATTTCATAATTTTAAATAAAATAATATTATATACTCAAGATTTATTAGCATCAATTTTATTAACATTAAATTTATAATTATTAATTATTGAAAATATAATGATAAAAAAATATCGATATTAAATATAAATGTTAAATCTATTACATTGATATTTTGTTAGAAAATTAAATATAAATGTTAAAGCTATTACATTGATATTTTGTTTTATGATATATGGTGCATTGTACAAGTAAAAAATAATTAAAGAAAACATATAACTTGTCATATAAATTTCAATATTTTATAATAGTTATTTAAAAAAACAATAGGAAACAAATTAATATTTATTGAACAACTAACAAGATTGACGGAGAAAGATTACAATCCCAACATTCTAACCACTATCCAATATTAACCCTTAATTAGCTACTAAGCTCCAACAGTTCATAAATTGAAACATCTAGAACATTACATGGAAATATAATTTGGTGCCACACTAGTATACTTGCACTTGCATCATATCCCAGTATGATGTCAACCATCCAACCAATCTAAGTTGAATTGTTCTTCTACCACCTCAACTCTAAGATCTATGAGTGTAAAACTCTTGGCATGCATCCATTGTTGCCCAATCTTCTCATCACATATTACATGCTTTAGAGATATTAATCCACCAATTGACTTAGGAAGCTTCCTTAACTGAGAACACTCTCTCATGTCAAGTTCCTTGAGTTTCCTTAGATTTCCTATTTCCTCAGGAAGTTCTTTTAAGCACTGGCACAGTGAAATGTCAAGATATTCTAGTTTTCCAAGTTGTCCAATAGACACTGGAATGTCTTTCAAAGCTAGACATGAAGATAATACTAACACTCTTAAAGAGATAAGCTTCCCTAAGTCATCAGGTAACTTTTGAAGAAGATGGCAATTAGTGATAGACCACTTTTGAATAGAATTCATGCCACATATTTTGGGGGGAAGCTCCTCCAAATCACAACAATGGTCCAAGTTAAAATCCAACATTTTGGGAAGCTTTAGGCTTGTCCAAGTGTTATTGAACCTTGACATATTTCCAAGACCTACACATAAGCTCAAAGATATCCTATCTAAGTTTTGCAAGATACTACTATTTTTTTGAAGTGGGTGCACATTCAACTTCTCCAAGTGAATACTCTTAAGATGAGTGAGTGAAGATAAGGCTTGTAGACCATTTAGTGTGGATCTCTTGGACCCATAATTAAATACGATGAGGACTTTTAATTTTCTCATAGAACTCAAAAATGATGGAAGAAAGTATTCACTTGCAGAAAAGAGTAAAACCAAAGCCTCCACCTCATGAAAATTCATCTCACACCATTGATTCTCTTCCATGACACCTATACATGTAAACCACAAAAGAAAAATTCAATTAGAACATTATACGTTATTGGACCCACAATGAAATCATTACATGCCATTTCCAAGATCATTGATATCAACCAGCAACACCTAAAAATGGTATATGTTGAATTAACATAGATTACATAGTGATGACTTATTGGACTTAGACTAAGATTCACATGTTACATGCACAAAAAAAATTCTTGAGAACAAGCTTAATGTTGTAAGTGAATGAATATGGTAAATGATCAACAAATTAAATAACTGTCGTTGAAGTTGACTACTTATGAGAAAAAATAGAGCACATTTTATTTAAAAGAAAATTAGATAAGAAAAGTATCATGCGTATATTTTTAACTAATTTATATGTGATTTTGGGAAGATTACAAATTTGGATATTAAAGGTAAATAACTAGCAATTTTTTAAAGAGAATTTTGTGATTGGATGATGCAAACCTAGAGAAAATGCTTTCAGTATAACCATATCATGATCAAGAGCCCTATAAGTTTCT
Source organism: Larix kaempferi (assembly GCA_027924585.1). Classification (NCBI taxonomy): domain Eukaryota; kingdom Viridiplantae; phylum Streptophyta; class Pinopsida; order Pinales; family Pinaceae; genus Larix; species Larix kaempferi. Next base: position 9,907,200 of record BSBM01000510.1, read on the forward strand.
CTTGTAAAGGTTATTTTCCTTCTAGTCTCAATCTATGACCTATACCCTATTGATTAAACGTCTTGGTTAACATGAGAAACAAGTATTTAAGAAGAGAAAAATTTATTCCCAATAAAATTAATACTTATGAATCCAATGTTTTGAATAAAATATGCATGTACACTTCAAGTAAGATAGTAAAAGTGCTCACCTGTGTGAATGGAAACTATTTGAGCATCACATTTTTTTATCTTTGAGCATCTCCCATTTTTTTGGCAAATTGTGATCCTTTCTAGGCATAAGCAACCTCTTCCTATGAACCATATTGTCTCGAGACGCCAAATATATGGCTAGGTCTCGCATTATGTCATGTTGAGAAAAGAACAACTCATAGGAACTTCCATAATTGATTGCATGAGTCCTATTAGGCCTAATTACCAAAACACCACAACATATAAGATAGAGCAAGGCAACATAAAAAAATATTGAGTGCAAAAATTAGAAGAGGTCACACTTACCTCAGATTACTTGATAAATTCAACAAATTTCTACTTGCAAGTTCTAACAAGATCACAAAAGCATCTTTCCACTCTATCTTTCGCACATAAACCCATATGTCGAGCAACGCATCCACAGATATTTTTTTATCTTTTGGAAATGAACCTAGGTCTAGAAAGCAGTCTCGTGCTTCCTCATCTAGCACATCAATACTAGTCTCCAAGCATCTAAGAAGCCCTTCTTTGTGATATTTTGATACTAATTCTCCATTTAAAAGCTTGTTCTTGGCATTCTCCCACATGAAGTAAGGTTCACCATGCAAAGAACTCCCAATTACCTTGAGAGCAAGTGGTAGGCCTTTACATTCCATTTGGACCTGTGATTCATACATCAATAGCAATAAGTCGAAGTTATATAAGTGGAAAACCAATAAAACATATACTTTTGTAGTTAAAATCACAAATATCTTACGCAATAATTTTGAAGTTTATCACATGTTTCATTTTATGGTTTAAGAAAATGAACATGTGCTTTTTTTTTTATATTCGATTGAATTACTATTTACTATATATGTGTAGCATAGAATTTCCAAAGGAACATTGATTTCATTGTTAACAATAAATAATGTATTAATGTAGAAAAAAATTCCATTAAAGGGATAGGATATACCATGATAGTAATAGCTTGTAATGAGAGACATTTAACATGATGGTTTATATTGAAATTACTAAAACTAATTAAAATTAATAAAAAATGATATATATATTTTAACTTTGTAAGAGGAATACCTTTTTTACTAGTTGTTTATCTGCTGTACTTGGAATTGATCTCTGCCCAAAAGACCAAAAGCAAAAAAGAGACAAAGCATTATTATCATCTAGCAATGGCAATTCATAAACCTGAGTATATGTTGTTTGAGGGATGATAGAAGAATCTCGAGTTGTTACAAGGGTCTTATATCCTTCCCCTTTAAATAACAAGTTTTCCAAATTTGATTTAGACCAAACATCATCCAACACCACTAGAATTGGCTTGGATTTCCTTAATATTTGTTGCTGTAGCTGTCTATGTGCATCCTCCACATTCTGAAATTTGAGGCTCTTTCCATGAACAATCTTCTCCCACATAGTCCTTAAAATCCCATTAAGGTTTGGTGATTGTGAGACAGTCACGAAAATTATATTGTCTTGGAAAATACCTAAATAGAACATAAATAAACAAGTGTTTAGTTATCCCATAATAAATTCTTACATAGGTAACTAAAATAAGCTCAATAACTTGGCATTGAAACACTCGAATATAATTGTTGCATGTCTCGAAATCCATACTAACTACAAGATATAAAGATAGCGACTAAAACCAAGTTAGCTACCATTAAAATCCATTTTTCTTACTCTTAAACCTCTTTTCATACAAAATAATGCATTATTAATCCACATAAATCATTGTATGTGCAGCCATATCAAACAAAGTGCTTTCATTAATGTAATTCACTTAATACAAATGCTTTGATTTAACGTAAAAGCGTTCTGCAATCACCTTTAATTTCTGGATCGTTTGAGAGAGCCAACGCCATAGTTGTTTTGCCAACACCTCCCATACCGTGCATCCCAACAACAGACACCTCTCTCTGGAGCAGAATCCTCTTCAAATTCCATATATTATTCTCTAACCCCAACACAAAATCAGACTTTACTAGATTCTCATCATAATTACCAGGAGCTTCATCATTAAACATATCATCTGCACTCCTTTGTTGAAGCATCACGGCATTCTCACGGGGATCGTTGGTGAGCTTCGAGATCGTTTCATTCATCTTTCTGTCATCGTAAAGATGGCGAAAAGTCTTCAGCTCTGTTACCAGATTCTTCACGTCAAGGAACATGTTGGCAGGCATCTGATACTGCAGAAAGTCACGGATCTCCTTCTCCAACTGCTGGATTTGAGAGGCATATCTGAACTTCTGAAAGATTTTAAAAGGGCTGCTTTTCTCACACTTTTTCACCAATTCAACGCCCTTCATAAGAATGCTCAGGAACTGCTCGTATATGGGATTTTGCTCATGTTTGGGCTTCACTAACTCCAACAAACAGATCTGCTGAAGTGTTGGGATAATACCTGTGAGCAGAGCATCTAATCTACTGCATGAGTTTTTGCAATTAACTCGATCCATCCTATGCTCTCGTTCAGTGAAACTAATTCTACGCAGTGTCTCCAAAACAAATATTCACAGTATTTCACTCCTCGGCTGTTCTTCAAATATCAACTTTGAAAAGTAATCACGAGTTGCACTGCTTTGCTTTAGGGAACATCTTATATTTTATGGAGTGTTAAACTAAATTTATAGTAAAGCTCAACGCGTACGTGACCTTTTCTTTTCCTGACTTTTCTTCCTATCCTCGATTCTTCTCTTTATCCATAGCTTTCCTTTCTTCGTATTTACTCTTTCATTTCTTTTCTCTTTCTGTGAGCTTTATTTCTTTGTACTCACCAATGTAATTTAATTTTCTTTCTCTTTATTATTTTCCATTTTTTTCTCTCTTTAATCATATTTTATTATATTATTTACTTTTAAAAGTATTTTTGTTCTTCCTTTTTCTTTTTTTTCATTTTATCTTTTTTCTAAAGAAAAGCTTGAATAGACAATTCCATTCAAAAGACATTCTTGTTTACTAAGAAACCTAAAACGTGACTTCGCAATTACATTGCCTTTTCTTGGTTGCTTCTCCCAGCCCAGGTGTAATTATACAGCACCTTCAAAGTAATGGCCGTGCAAGGTATGTGGAACGAAAAATGAGCAATCCTGTATCTATGGAATTGCAGTCAAGATTTTTCTAATAAATTGGTCCGTCCATCCAAAAAGAAGTGGTCAAAATTATACGGCGAAAGAAGTGGTCAAAATTATAAAATCATGTCTGAAAACAATTTCAGCAATCATTATTTTGAGCTATTCCAGCAAATTGAAGGCTTTTTGGTTGTCACTGCAATGACATCAGCATATGACATCGTACAGTCACCGCGGAACTTGGAAGCCATTAGCATGTTCCAAATAATTAGGAGAGAAGATTGATCTTGTTCACGGTGACCAATTTTGAACATTAACACTAACAATAGCAAAGGAGAGGACGCCTTTGTGAGAACCCAAAGAGTTCGGGCATCAATGTGGCGATGGAAGCAACAAAATATTTCTAGTTCCTTATAAAAGCTATAGATAACTTGAGAGACCTCGACGAGTTTTTCATTAAACTCTTGTGAGTATTATATCCATGGCTTGAAATAAAGTTTAGCTTTGGCATACACACCAAATGTTTCGTTATTATCCTCAAACACCTTAAGAGATGGTTTGTCATCACGTTCTTAGGCTTGCTTTCTCTTCAATTTAATCACATCATTCACATCACAATATAAGAAAACTAAAATTAACAAATATTTTATCTAAACCACTTCTTCATTTTATGTTTTTGGTAGAAGTATCTAGTGCAGTAGGCAAGTGGAGGTTTTAGTAGATATTTTTTTTGTTAGTGCACCTTATCCATTACGATGCACCCATTCATGTTAACAGCACATGTACCCTGGCCTAGAATTTGATGCTTTGTAGAACGTTTTTCCTTTCCTAGAAGGTATTTGACAGCTACTGATAAAATGGACATGTTGGTGATGATGAGCATGGAAAGTTTCAAACCATAGATTTGACGTCTACGAGTTTACATCTCTTGTCATAACTTTTAATACTTGTTTGAAGGTTTAGCTATTAATGGCTGAAGATCCAATGTGTAATGTTAATGGGTAGTAATATATGCAAATCCTTGGCAATTACTAATTACATCACATTCAGAATGCCGCTAGGTTTAAGATTGACATATATGTTTGATGCACCCATACAATTGTTAAGATTATATGCTACTAAAGACTAAATTCAAACTTCATGAGCATTTAATACATTTTCACAATAGCAGCATAACAACGATCTCTGAAAGATACACAATCACAAGGTGCACACCAATATATCCTGGGAAACCCTCAAGGGGAAGAAAACCCAGCAAGAACTTCCTCAATATAGATTACCAAAGTACAATGCCCAAAAATAAGTCTCACAAATAAGAGAGACAAAACCCAAACTCTAGAGCCAAGCCAATCCTCCTCCTCCTTTGCAAACTTCCTCTCTCCTCTAATGCGCAATGCTTGAGTGAGTGAATGGTACAAATGAGGGAAAGTCTCCCTCTATTTATACTTTACTTTTACTTTGACATTTAGCCTAACTAGGTCAGCCTCACTTAACTTGACTGGGCTGACCTCTCTCGAAAGACTCAAATAATATTTATATTACATTCTTTTGGGTACTAACGACCCGACTTACACGGGATGTTTTACCTCATGACTTTTACATGACCAAATATAATAATGACATCCCTAAACGGAGGTAAAACATCTCCGACCGAGTTACAATAATAAAGTACAAGTAGAATATTCTTTGAAGTTACATTAATTCAACACTCCCCCTTAACAAGAAGGGTATTCTACTGAAAAAAACAACAACAGGTGTGGCTCTACACAACATCATCAGAAGGAGGGAGGAGGAGGCATCATTAACAACATCATCTTCAATACAGATCTGAAGTATCATCATCATCATCTTCATTACAAGGCTGAAGTATCATCATCTTCAACAAGAATTTGTTAGAACATCAACATCATCAATTGGAATATCACCATCAACATCATCATCATTTTCAGCAAGAATTTGTTGGTACAACATCATCATCAGTATATGAATACTGGAACAACATCAATCATAAGTAAGTAAACATTGAGACAACAAAATCAATCATCAGTAATACTGAAACAACAACATCAATCATTAGTAAGTAAATACTAAAACAACAACATCAATCATCAGTAAGTAAATACTGAAACAACAACAACCAATATGATCCTTCCTTTCGGAATTTCGGGATCTAGTTCAACATAGGTGATCCTTCCTTTCAAAATTACAAGATCATGGACAATCCTTCCTTTCGGAATTATGGGATTCTGGTCCAACAACACTGGTGATCCTTCCTTTCGAAATTAAGGGATCATGGACAATCCTTCCTTTCAAAATTACGGGATTCTAGTCCATCAACATTGGTCATCCTTCCTTTCAGAATTATGGGATCATGGACAATCCTTCCTTTCAAAATTACGATATTCTAGTCCATCAACACTGGTGAACCTTCCTTTCAGAATTACGGGATCATGGACAATCCTTCCTTTCGGAATTATGGTATTCTAGTCCATCAACATTGGTGCTCCTTCCTTTTAGAATTACGGGACTCTAGTCCATCAACTCTGGTGATCCTTCTTTTCGAAATTACGAGATCATGGATAGTCCATCCTTTTGGAATTACGGGACTCTAGTCCATCAACACTGGTGATCCTTCCTTTCGGAATTACGGGACTCTAGTCCATCAACTATGGTGTTCCTTCCTTTCGAAATTACGGGATCATGGATAGTCCTTCCTTTTGAAATTACGGGATCATGGACAGTCCTTCCTTTCGGAATTATAGGACTCTAGGACACTACTCACCAAAACACAATCACAAGATAGACACACAATATACCCTGGGAAACCCTCATGGGGTAGAAAACCCAGCAAAGCTTTCCTCAATAAGATGATCAACCAAAATACAAGATGTGCTCCTTCCTTCTTTGTCTCCTTAGCAGATCTCCCAGACAAGTGCGCACTCTTCCACAAGTGAGTGAATGAATTAATGAGGAGTTCACCTCTCTTATTTATACTGACTCCTAACTGACTAAAAGACCTAATGGGGCCGACCTCTCCTGGAGAAGTCTAATAACCCAAAAAATATAACCACAGGGCCGACCCCCACATGGTGGGTCTAATAACCCTAGTTAATACAAACTCTCGGAGGAATAAACATCTCCGGATACATAATAGGGTTACCTCGGAGGGATGAAACATCTCCGGAATAATAAAGTACAAATATAATATTCTTTGAAGTTACAATATTCAACACTACTCACATCTTAGGCAATCCTTCCTTTCAGAATTACGGGATTCTAGTCTAAGGATCAACATTTAAGACTATCCTTCCTTTCAGAATTATGGGATCATCGTCTAAGGATGATCAATCCCAACTGCGCCACCATAGTATCATTAGCACTACTCCCCCTTTCGAGGGAGGTCCTTATGGACTACACCAAGCTTGTCATGGAAGTGCTCAAATTTCACATGAGATAGAGCCTTAGTCAACACATCTGCAACTTGCTCATCTATGTTCACATATTGGAGCTTTACAGCTCCCTTTTGCACCATATCTCCAATGGTTCTATGTCATCTTCACGCAACTTTGGTTATCACATAGAATCACTGTGGTACCCAACTCCAGATCGAACAGACCTGATAACAAATTCCGAAGTCATATGGCTTCACAACTGGCGGAACAAGCTGCAATATATTTTGCTTCTGTGGTGCTGAGAGAAACACTAGACTGCTTCCTGCTTAACCATGAGATCATGGCTGACTCTAGACTGAAACATCCACCTGACGTTCTCTTTTTGTCTGAGACACTTCCTGCCCAATCTGAATCTTTATAACCATATAGTCTAAAGTCATGATCTCTATTATAACTGAGACCATAGTCTATCATTCCTTTTAGGTACCTCATCACATGCTTTGCAGCTATAAGGTGAACACGTCTGGGCTCAACCATATACTGACTCAAGGTGCTCAGAACAAAGCATATATATGGCCTAGTATTTGTTAGATACATCAATGACCCAATAATATTCCTGTATAGTTTCATAGCCACTAATTCTGACGAAGCATCAGGAAACAACTTCAAATTTCTATCCATGGGTGTGGCCATGGCTTTAAATTCCAACATATCAAACCTTTTTAGGATTTCTATTGCACACTGGGGCAAACAACCTTTGTCGCAAATAAGTGAAAGTGTCTCTCCATCTGTATTGTAGTCACTTCCTCTGAAGCGGAGCTTTCCTGCTCCTTCTATAACTGAGCACTATCCTCCCTCTGCATCTTATACTTTTTGTATCAGGACATTTTGCACTGGAGTGACTGGTAGCGTTCTCTTCTGATGATATTCTATGTATCCATCTATTTAATCTTTCTAAGTCACTAGATACCAAGATTTCGAAATCTATTGCAAGTTCTCTCTTGCACCCATCTATGAGCTTCTCATCTTCAACCTTGTAGCAAAGGTTGATGTCTCATCACTCTAGGTGATCCTTGATCTCATCATTCTATCCATGGGTGACTTTTGAGCCTGTACAAAGTCTTCTTCAGTCTACACACATGTGGTTCTCTGAATCCTGGAGGTTGCTCGATATCTTCTTCTACTTCGATTACACCATGAGTTTGGCTACTAGAGAAACATCTCGTCATATTCGACTTCGTCTACTTCATTTTATAAGTCTTGTTTATAGTTGAACCATCATCACTTGTTCTACGGAACAAGTCTCATCATTCTTCATTTGTAGGTGATCATGTACGATACTTCCTACAAGTCAAATTCAGTAGCATGGTTAGAAACATTTCATAGTTTCTAAAACATATGCATAAAAAAGTAGGTCACACTTCCATAATGATATCTTAGCCAATGCTTCAACACAACATTCGTCCATATCCTGTATTCATACGATAACTTCCTAGATGCCTTCCATCTCTACCAGAACATTATTAAGAGCGTGCACTACTCCCAATATGTCAGCAAAGAGGTTTCACTCTAGATAAGTAGCAATGGAATATTGTATAGTACCATAGGCTACTTACCCGTCACATGCATATTAGTAGTAAACTGCTCATTAATGCAATTATGCAATTGTTCTATCATGCATACTACACTTCCTAAATCTAGGAATATAAAGATGTACACAACTAAACAATATTATTTAAACATTTTGATAAAATGACAATTCAAATACTTATCTTTGTTTGTTTGGTAGGATCTCTTTTGATCCTTGTCTCCTTACAGGGATCACTGGAATGTCTGATGGTGAGCTCTACTCCATCATCTGATTTTGAGGTCCTGTTCCTTTATTGCTTATGATCTGTAACGTTGATCAAGTCTTCTACCATAGATCAAGGTTGTTTCTAAGTGATCTTATGTGAGACACCTTCTTTTGACCCAATAACAACTGCATCTTCTATAAAAGCAATTCTAAACTCTTTCTAAAGATGATATATAGTACATCCTTCTTCATCATCAGAGTTCTTGAATCAAGCTTGTATGTTGCTTCTCATATTCTCCTAGTGAAACTTTCTGAGGGGAGTCATTTTCTTCAAAATTGGAGAGAGTGCTTTGAAGCACCACCATTATAGGACATATTCTTCAATTTCTTCCTTTGCTAACTTCCTGGGAGGTCCTTCTTCTTCTTTTTCTTCTTCTTCGAATAAATGAGAATGATGTCTTTTGTTACTATTCTTCTCGTATTCTTCTTTTCTCACTGGACAATCTTTGGCAATATGTCCTATCTTATCACAATAATAAGATTGATAAGAAGAGAAGTCTTTCTTCTTGTAGTTTCCTTTCTTGTAATTCTGAAACTTATTAGGAGGATGAAACTCCTTATGAGTTTCCTTCTTGAAATGGGATTTTCCATTTCCTATTTTAGTATGAGTATCTATGGCTTGATCATCATCTTTGAGTAGTGCTTCTCGATTTTCCACTCTAGCTTCCTCTTGAACACATTCTTCCCATACAACTTCAAATTGTAGAATTTCCTTTCTTGCACACATTGTCTGGATAAAAGAATCTCGAGGTCTGTTAAGACCATTGAGAATGGTCATCACTAATTCATCTTCATCAAGGTTGTCTCCAATTGCTTCTAGTTGTTCTTTGAATTGAGAAACCCTTGTAAAATATTCTTGGATAGATTCATCTTGATTCATCTTTGTACTTTTGAGTTGGGTTCTCAAATTCATCTTTTGATTGATGTTCTTTCCTTCATACATCCTTGATAGGGCATCAAAAATTTCCTTAGGTGTTTTCTTGGAAGACACTTGCGGAATCAAGTGATCCTTCTTGTGCTTTTCATTTGCTTCAGCTTCTGCGGGTTCTGGCACAGCTTCCTTAAAAAACTTCACAAGATCATTATCTTCTAGAATGAGTCCAATTATGTATTTCCAAGCACATAAGTTCTCTATGCCTTCCAACTTGTAATCAAGCTTAGTGCTTGGGGACATCTTATCTCGGAGAGCAAAGAATAACCAAAAATTAAAATTTATCAAAAGTAAAAAATGAAATCACCAAAATATGCGCTTGACTGAGGCGAGTATGCTCGTACACTTTGTTTCTGAGATTCCAAAATTTCACCCTTGAAATTTGACTTGCGAAATTCTAGTCTGCAGTTTCTGGTTTTTCTGGTCCAAAGTCAAACTAGGGTTTGAATTTCTAGAATATTTAGCCACTAAATTTTTTTATCTTGGTGCCAATAGATGTGGATAGGAGGGTCCCATTTTCCTATGCCACTTGCACTCAAAAAATTCCACTTTAGTAAGAAACCATAATTTTCATGCTCGGGGAAAGAGAGAGATATTTACCCTATGAAAGTTGTTATTTTCAGTCTAGATATGATACCATGTTAATATTATATGCTACTAAAGACTAAATTCAAACTTCATGAGCATTTAATACATTTTCACAATAGCAGCATAACACGGATCTCTAAAAGATACACAATCACAATGTACACAACAATATATCTTGGGAAACCCTCAAGGGGAAGAAAACCCAACAAGAACTTCCTCAATATAGATTACAAAAGTACAATGCCCAAAAATATATCTCACAAATAAGAGAGACAAAACCCAAACTCTAGAGCCAATCCAATCCTCCTCCTCCTCCTTCGCAAACTTCCTCTCTCCACTAATGCGCAATGCTTGAGTGAGTGAATGGTACAAATGAGGGAAAGACTCCCTCTATTTATACTTTAGTTTTACTTTGACATTTAACCTAACTAGGTCATCCTCACTTAACTTGACTGGGATGACCTCTCTAGAAAGGCTCAAATAATATTTATATTACATTCTTTTGGGTACTAATGACCCGACTTACAATGGAGGTTTTACGTCATGACTTTTACATGACCAAATATAATAATGACATCCCCAAACGGAGGTAAAACATCTCTAACAGAGTTACAATAATAAAGTACAAGTAGAATATTCTTCAAAGTTACATTAATTCAACAACAACATGTTTGCAATGTGCTACAAAGGTGAACAAGACTCTTGGGAAGCGGAGGACTCTTGAGCGGCAGGGGATTCCATCAATTTATATTGCTTATTCATGGACTTGGTGGACGGTGAAAGGTGAAACTGTTCAGGATAACCTATTATCATGGAATCTAAGCGATAAAAATTGAGCTCATTTCATTTTTTCAAATTTCAACTTTGCTCATAGGGCAAAGAAAAGGAAGATTCTATTGTTTCTCCATAGTGACACTGCCAACCGATGACCTTTCAAATTTTGGGATCTTCCTTCTTGAATTTTTTCTCAATTTTGTTGAATTCTGAATGAAATTATTTTGGAGATGAGCTCATGAGATATTGACTCTCGTAGATTAGGTAAGATTATTTTCTTTTCATTTTAAAAATTATATCAAGGTAGAGTTTTTTTATAGTAGGTTTAGTTAACTTTGTTTGTTTTATGACAATTAGCTTGTAAGTTAGTTAAAATATTTAAAGTATTAGTAATGGAAATGTTCAAGAATATGAAAGGAATACAAACTTTCTCATAGTCAAATAATGCATATGTATGCTTTTAACAGTAAATTTGATCATTTCCTCTAAAAATACCTTGCATTTCAAGATCTTTTGCATATTCTTTTAGTTTTGTTCAAAAATTCACAGCATTGTTAAATGGAACTCATAATTTCTTTTCAATCTATAAAGCCCTTTCTCATGTAAAATATTCTTTAAAAATTAGGTTTGACTGCTACCTATTCATTTATTGAAATTTAGTGATATAGTCGTAGAGAATTTAAAATTAACAATTCAATGGTCGATCAATATCATTAGGTAAACTGACATTTATTGGAGATCAATATTTCCAATAAGCTGATGGAAAAATTAGGCTAGGGTTTGAAGGGAAGCTAGGGTTCGATTCTGTAACTTTTTGAATCCATCACATGGTAGCTTTGCCATCTCTGGATCCCTCTCATGGTGGTCTTGAATGGGGGAAATCCACCCCCCACATCTCCAACAAAGAAAAATTTGGGAGGCATACTGCTTCAGAAACCATGGACATCCCAAAGAAATGGTGAATTGGTTCCATAGATGGGTCATCAATGGCAGGGAACACCACCGAAGATAAATCCAAAGGAAAAGAGAAGATGCATGAAGCTTATTCTTCACACTCAAAGCAAAATAGAAATTGGGAACCTGGAAAATGCATACCAAAGGAAACTACAATGCCAAAATATGTAGTGAACATGGAGCGATATGAGGCCTACACTGAGTTTATGAAGAAACATGCTCTTATCAGAAAGTTCTTGGGACTATGGCCATTTGAAAGAGATCTAATAAGATGGATTAAATCCTGGTGGAATTTGAAGGGACAATATAAGTTAAGACTGGGATCAAAAGGTTTTTTTTTTCACTGCTACCTTTCACAATCTAGAAGATTGGGACCGAATATTTGATGGAGGGCCTTATTTTTTCCACTCTATGGGTCTCTTCCTTCAAGACTGGACGAGAAATTTCATCCCGGATAAAGAAGGTTTCTCCCATGCACCTGTTTGGATATTGATTTATTCCCTTCCCCTAGGGTTTTGGCTACTAGAAACTCTTGAGGGCATCGATAATACTCTTGTTAATTTTTTCAAAGTTTTTGAAGCCATTAAAATTGGAAGATATACTTCATATGCTAGAATTTGTGTGTATCTAAAAATATCTCAAGCCGTCCTAGGTTAAATATGTCTAACCTCACAAATGGGGAATGGTTTCAAACAATCAGCTAAGAACATATCTCATTTAGATGTAGAATATGTCATGTTCATGGGCACCTTTTCAGAGATTTCCCTTTGAACACTTTGCACAAATTAGCCTCGCAAGAGATGGGGGAAAGCAAGGAAAACTTTGTACCATTCCAAGGGAAGAGAAGAGTAGGAAACAAAAGAAAAGGGGGACATCAAGGAAAACAATTTGTTTATAAAAAAAAATTGATGGCCTCTCAGAGGAGCCAGAGGCGATAATCGAAGAAGAAGAAGGGAAATCATATGAGAAAAACACACCTCAAGTTGTCTCAAAATAAAACACAAATATGCTAAATTTTCAGAATTTACTTCAATCTGATCTAGGATCTTAACTGAGAAAACAACATGTACAACAAATCTACAACATATCAATTATGGACACAATAATGCAAGCACACAAGAGACACAGATTTTACTAGGGGAAAACCATAAAGGTGAAAAACCCCAATAAATTCCTTAGAGATAGTTAGAGCAATGATACAACCAGAATACAAGAGATAGTCTTCTCCTAGTAGCAGAGCCTCCTCCTCCACAAGTGAGCCACTCTCCAAAGTGTGAGTGTGAGAATAGAATGTGTAAAATGAGAGAGACACACTCTCTATTTATACACTAACTTGACTTGACCTTTACTCAACTAGGTCGGCCTCAACTTAACCACTTAACATAATGCTGACTAGGCCAACCCCCACTAGGGTGGTCTAATAACCCTTTGACCCACATGGCCGACCCCCAATAGGGTGGTCTAATAACCCTTTGACCCACATGACTTATACAGGGCCGACCTCAACAAGGTGGTCTAATAACCCATCAAGTACAAGTTACGATACTTACAATATAAATGACGACACTTCCGTATAGAGGAATAATAACATCTCTATAGGAATACAACCACTTCTGTATAGAGGAATAATAACATCTCTATAGGAATACAATATACATATATGTGAAATACATTCCGAAGTTACATATACATCAACACTCCCTCTTAACTAGGAAGGTATTTCTCGACATAGGTCTTCTAGCACAAGTCTTCTTCTTTGGATCACCATCAGCGAATCATCATCCTCGAATCATCATCATCATCACTACTGTTGCTATCTCAATCAATCTCTGAATCTACTCATCATAGGAAGTTCTACAGGGCCAGTCCTTTTTCATACTAGATGTAGGCCCACCACCTGTAGGTCTTCATCATATGTGAGAACGGTCTGATAGAGGTGGCCTCTCAGGACTAATTTTATGTGTGGATGCAATACCGAAAAGGGTATCCCAGGAACATTTATGTGCCTAAGCACGATCGACAAGATCTCCCAGTACTGATTACATGCATCTCCTCCACAATACCTTTAAAGAGCATCATAGGAACATTTATGTGCCGCAACACGACCGGAAAGATCTCTAAAGAGCATCCTTGGACGTATTATGAGCACACAGCTCAGCCTCTCGGATCTCCAGGACTGATTACATGTGGATAGACAAAACCTTTAAAGAGCATCCCAGGAAAATTTATGTGCCGCAGCACAACCAGCAAGATCTCTAAAGAGCATCCCAGGACTAATTACGAGGACACAGCTCAACCTCTTGGATCTCCAGGACTGATTACATGTCTCCGTAGTAATACCTCATCCCAAGACTGATTATGAGCACACAGCTCAACCTATCGGATATCTGAGGACTGATTACATACTACATAGCAATACCGGAAATAGTACCCCGGGAACATTTATGTGCCGCAGCACGACCGGCAAGATCTCCCAGGACTGATTACATGCTATTTGCACAACCTGCCACATATCATCTCTGACCTCCAAGTATCAACCTGATACTCATGATCCAACGGATCATCATCGCATGAGGCATCATCCTGATGCCCATGATCATACTGATCATCATCACTTGTACCATACTAGTACATATCATCTGGAGCAACATCCTAAAGCTCATCATCATGATCAACCTGATCATATAATGCATCCACGATCTACCTGATACATATCATCATAATGATCTACCTGATACATATCATCATACATGATCCACTTGATCATACAATGTATCCACCTGATACATATAAATACATGATCCACCTGATCATACCTGATACATATCAACATACATGATCTACCTGATCATACAATGTATCCACCTGATACATATACAGATACATGGTCCAAGCATCCAACGTGATGCATATACAAAATACATATAAATGATCCAATTGATCATATCCAGCATCCAACATGATGCGTTCATACATAAATGATCCCACTGATCATAACAAGCATCCAACATGATGCATATACATATACAGAGTAGTAATTGGAGCATCGTCCTGATGCTCATCATCCATGATCCTCCTGATCATCATAGCATCGTCCTCTTCAGATCATCTCATCGTCCACGAAGCACAGCCCAGATGCACATCATCCAGCACTTACACAACCGACATGGGAGAACACATCTACCACCATTCGGGGAAGGCTCTAGCCCTTAATTTTTCACCATGGGAGAACACATCTACCACCATGTGAAAAATGGCTCAGCAATTACATCACGACCAAGGGAGAACACATCAACCATGTCAGAAAAGCTCATGTGCATCTGCATCTTCTAGACTCATCACTTCCCTTTGGAAGGAACCTCGATCTGAAGTGCACCAAGCCTCTCTCAGAAGTACTCAAACTCCACTCTGGCCAATGGCTTGGTCAATACATCTGCAACCTTCTCATCCGTCGCAACATGCTCTGCTTCAGCTGTACTCAGTGCTACGCAGGATTGCTTCCTGCTAAACCAAGAGATCACACCTGATCCCATACTGAGGTAGCACCCAGATGTACTCTTCCTATCTGCAGCACTTCCAGCCCAATCTGAATCAACATAACCCTGTAGGTTAAACTTTTGATTCGCTTCATACTTGAGCCCATAATCCACTGTACCCTTCAGGTACCTCAGGACACGCTTTACAGCAACCAGGTGAACATCTCTCGGATCCGTTAGGAACTGGCTCAATGTGTTCACTGCAAAGTAAATATCTGGTCTCATGTTCGTCAGGTACATAGCGGACCCAATCATCTGACAATACATTGTGACATCGACCGGATCAGATGAAGCATCACACAGAAGCTTTAGGTTCGATGCCATAGATGTGGCCATAGCCTTGCAGTCCATCATCCCGGACCTCTTCAGGATCTCTACTGCATACTTCCCTTGTCTAAGGAAGATTCCATTTGCACTCTGCCACACCTCCATGCCAAAAAAAAATAGTGCATCATCCCCAAGTCCTTCATCTTGAACTCAGCTGCAAGCTTCTGCTGCGTGTCGGCAATCAATCTATCCTCACCTGTTACAAATAGGTCATCCACATACAATAGTAGTATCACTGGATTGCCTTCCTCAACCTTGTAGAAAAGTTTGGAATCTGCTTTACTGTTGGTAAAGCCCAAACTGGATAGAAAGCTTTCTATCCTACCATACCAAGTTCTGCACATATATGACTCCCTGTCATGTGTCTCAGAACCAAGTGGCTTCTCCACATACACTTCTTCTATAAATACACCATTCAAGAAGGATGTCTTGAAATCCATCTGGTGTATCTTCCACTTCATCACTTTTATATTTCTCTATGCTGCCATCTGTAACATGATTGATCTTGATAGATCCATATGGAAGTCATAACAAAATTCCCTTCAGGTCCTGGGACCACATCCAAAGCATCATTCTTCATGATCGACGGATCATGGCATTCTTCCCATATCCTGGGAACTTCAATATCTTCAATAGATAATTTTGTTGCTGAACAAATGTTGTAGTTCTTCTTTTGTAGGTGATGGTATACTATCTTTCCTACACAACAAGTTAAATTGCATGATTAGAAAAAATTTCATAGCTTTCAGAACAAATTCTTAGACATAAAGAAATATGTCATACAGTCATGCAATTATCTTAGCCAATACAACATTTATCCATATTCCGTAACTTTCTAGATGCCTTCCAATCTCTACCAGAACATTGTTAAGAGTGTGCACAACTCCTAACATGTCAGCAAAGAGGTTTCATTCTAGATAAGTAGCAATGGAATGTTGTACAGTTCCATAGGCCACTTACCCATGTATATTAGTAGTATACTGTTCATCAATGCAACTATTCTAATATGCATAATACACAACCTAATTCTTAGGAACATAAGCATATACATCATTGAATAACACTATTTAAGAAATGACAATTCAAATACTTATCTTTGTTTGGTTGCTGGGTGGACTCCCTCTGAATCTTTGCAACTCCATTCTGATGTGGATTGTGAGAAGTGGTCAACTCCCTCTGAATATCTGCATCCTTGTAGAAACTACTGAAGTGTGATCCTTTGCTTTCTTGCAGGAACAACTGGAGTGTGCTCCCTCTTGAACTTTGCTTCCTGGATTACCTGTCCTTGAACTTACATCCATCATTAATCACCATGCATGCTTATTAGTATCATCATTGTGTTATCCTTGAGGTCTCATACATAACCACACATTTATTAGTATAATCTTAATACTATCAAAACACAATAATCTCAAGCATGTATAGTTAGGATCATTTCAAACACAGATAATAAACATTAGTATTCAAGGTTTCAGAGAAGTCTTCTTTTACTTATACATATTCTTATTTGATCATAGGACTCTTCTGGTTAGTTGAATCATCAATCAAGATAAGAGATATAATATGCATAAAACCTGTGATTATTCAAACCTATACCTTCATGATTCTTCTGGTTAGTCATATCATCAATTATGGTAAGAAACATAATATGCATACAACCATGACTATTCAAACCTATGACTTCATGAATAATCATTATCAACAACACAACAATATAAGATCCTAACACAAGGTAGGATTCTAGCTTGATATAGGAAAAACATACCTGGATTAGCATGCTAGCTAGTTATGTCTAACATACCCGCATAATGTCTTCTGGTTCTCTTCAGTGACTTGTGCTAGTAACCTGCATGTCTCATAAGTTAACCATTGTAGAACCAAGTTATACATACCTCGTAAGTAGATCTTCTATGTGATCCATGACAATGGATGAATCTTTGTCTTCATGTCACCATGGTCATATGTTCTTGAAGTAGAACATGATTTGTCTTTCTTGGTGTACCTTTTATGTTAGTAGACAACATAAACCTCATACAACACCATAATGCATTCGTACAATCATAAGTGTCAACACCCTAACCAATGAATATCTTCTATCATGCATTCATAATTTTGTTAAGGTGATACGACAAATCTAAAATCAAGATTGTACTAACCGTAATAACATAAAGACAAACATACCATAAACTTAATCATGAACAAATCTCGAAACATACCTCGATGAGTCATACCTGTTGAGATCGCTTGTAATCTTCTTATGTAAAGCCTTAGCCTCATCTTCCTTTGAAACAGGAACTTCTTCACTTATGTAGGCGACCAATCCATCTTCTTCTAGGATTAACCCAATCCACTTGATTTGAAAGAACTGGACCTGGAGCTAGATTAGGGTTTGTCAGAGAAACCCAAAAAATTCAAACTTTGAATTTCAAACTTCCGAAAGGATAGAAATATGCGCCTTGATGAGCTAATCAAGCTGGTATATTCAGAATTTGAAAACTGCAAAGTTTCACCCCTCGAAATTGCCTTTTAGATTTTCAGATTCACTGGAGAGGACCCTGAATTAGGGTTTGAGTTTTCCAGAGCTTAACCCAACCAAAAGATTTGATTCAAAACTCTAAGCTTCGAATTTTCTGAGGAGCTTCCAGTCGTGGTCATAGATTTCCAAAATTTCAATTTTTGCAGAAGCCCTAATTTTCCATCTTTCCAATCAAAGTCCTGAACTAGGGTTTGATCAAGCCCGGCCTTCTGCCCAACTAAAAATTCTGATATTGGTCTCTAAATTTCGATTTTGATGAGTATCATTCAGCTGTGGTCTCCGATTACAAAAATTCCAACTTTCTCCGAAGCCCTAAATTCCGGAAGCCATGAATGAAGGTGGTAAAAAATAATTCTGTTTTGACATAAATATGTACCTGATTGTTTCTGGTGTAACTCCAAACTTTTCGATCCAAAGGGTTTGCAAAATTGTCCTGAGATAGCCTGACCTGTTGTCTTTCCATCCCAATAGGTCTGAACTCAATTGGATTCTCTGAGAGAGATTTATGCCAAGTGTCGCAACGTGACCTGTTTATGGGATAATACAGGAGAGCAAACTTTTACGGAGTTCCAAGTGTCACTGGTTCAACTTCGGCCTCTACAAAAATTTTCCTGAGATAGTACAGTCTATGTACTACCTGTCACTTTTTACGAAATTGCATTTGGAGCTTCCTAGCCCAAGTTATGACCTTTTTCCCAAGGTCACCTGATTTTTACACAAATCTGGAAGAGGCAGAAACCCTATATTATACAGATCATAAATCACAAAGTACAACGAATTAGAGGTTGTCCTTTGGACACAAGGTGCATGGGGATCTGATATTCTCCCTGTAAAAGTTTTAGATCCAAAAACGTCGCCAAAACGAATTTATAGCAAAAGTTCTACGATGACTGGTTTTTGCTATATCAAGCCCTAGCATCATAAGTGCAACAAGTGTCATACATGCCATATAATGCCTTCTTCCAGGCTAGCTCTGATACCATGTTAAATTTTCAGAATTTACTTCAATCTAATCTAGGATCTTAACTGAGAGAACAACATGTACAACAAATCTACAGCATATCAATCATGGACACAATAATGCAAGCACACAAGAGACACAAAGTTTACTTGGGGAAAACCATAAAGGTGAAAAACCCCAATAACTTCCTCAGAGATAGATAGAGCAATGATACAACCAGAATACAAGAGATAATCTTCTCCTAGCAGCAGAGCCTCCTCCTCCACAAGTGTGCCACTCTCCAAAGTGTGAGTGTGAGAATAGAATGTGTAAAATGAGAGAGACACACTCTCTATTTATACACTAACTTGACTTGACCTTTACTCAACTAGGTCAGCCTCAACTTAACCACTTAACATAATGCTGACTAGGCCGACCCCCACTAGGGTGGTCTAATAACCCTTTAACCCACATGACTTATATAGGACCGACCCCAACAAGATGGTCTAATAACCCATCAAGTACAAGTTACAATACTTACAATATAAATGACGACACTTCCGTATAGAGGAATAATAACATCTCTATAGGAATACAACCACTTCCATATAGAGAAATAATAACATTTCTATAGGAATACAATATACATATATGTGAAATACATTCCGAAGTTACATATACATCAACAAAATACACTGCTCTAATCAGAGGTCATTGAGGTAGAAAAAGTAACAGAAATCAACAAAGACTCAAGCCCTCAGATTCAGGAAGACACGTCAAACAAGTTATACAACTTGATGAGAACCCGCCATTGTTCTTGTTTTTTGGGGGGTCAATTTTAGTAGCTATTTTTACCTCCGTTTCAAAAAGTGTGTATATTGGTAGCACCATTTTTCATTTCGAGCCATTTTTTTGTGATTTTGAAACTTCTTGGTCATAAGAAAACTATAATTTTTAATTACAAGGGCATTTTCCAAACTTTACAAAAAAATCTACAATTAATAGCTAGTTATAGTAGAAAAATACACATTTTTGAATTTTTGTAAGATTTAGAAAGTTAGAACGAAAATATATGCATTTTAAAGGTTTTTTCATTAAAATTTTATTTTAAAGAAGTCATTTTTTCGGCAAATTTTTAAACAAAATGAGAAAAAAAGACATTTCAAACCATTTTTCAACGTATTTTCTACTATTTGATGTATAAAATGATACTCTTTAACATTAGTTTCCATAAAGTAATGATTCACATAAACTCAACAAAACGTATACCATATATTTGTAAATAGCATAATAAAAACATAACAGTGATTCTCAAAATAAGATCTTTAATTCAAAACATTACAAAAATATCTTATAAAAAATTTGTCAAATTTGACATTTTCCTCAATGATATGAAACTAATCAACAATATCATGCAACCCGAAATCTTCATTGAAATTGAAATTTTCTTATGGCTGGCTCTCTTCCTAGACCTCAATGTGTTGAATCCATTGGGTCCTCTACTTTTGCAAAATACCCAAAGTGAGCTTTTCCGAACATCCCTTTTAAAGGAGGTTGAGGCTCTTTTGACATCTTTGCCACAAGTGACTCACTAAATTCTCCTTCCTTAAAACCAACTTCCTGCATTTCATCTGGAAGAAATTTCATAGCATTAATTATTTGCTTGATATAATTGCACTGTAGTAGATCATTCTCAATGGATATGCAATTTCTTCCTTTTTGTAACGAACATGCTATTATTGTACCTAATCACCACATACAAAATAAAAAAAATTAAATAACATAATGAAACATAAACTTAAAAAATACATATTACTAAATTTAGATTATGGCACTAGTTTCATATGTAATATCAGAAATATTACCT
This sequence comes from Larix kaempferi, assembly GCA_027924585.1. Lineage (NCBI taxonomy): Eukaryota > Viridiplantae > Streptophyta > Pinopsida > Pinales > Pinaceae > Larix > Larix kaempferi. The sequence continues at coordinate 9,928,162 of BSBM01000510.1, forward strand.
GATCCCAAGAACAAATCTAAAACCCAATCTCCTTCTTTTGAAAAAGTATATATGAGATAATTAATTGATTGTGGCTTCTAGTATATGTTTGCAGTATCTCCTTTCAAATCTCTTTCTTCATATGTCAACTTGTTAACCATATCATTATAAGAAAATATTTGACTATATTTGCCTTCACTCTTTACATTGATTAAAATAGATTCACAGGTCTCATATTTTGTCCAACATGTAAGATGTATGTTTTCAGTATAACTCATAAATGGATAAGTGTTGGAGCTACGAATGTTAGGATTATGCCTATAACAGAAATATATAAGAATCTAATTAACTTATAGAAAAATGATTTTGGTTTCTAAATTCAAATGTTTAATAATATACAACAAATATCTTACCAATACAGTTGTTTCCTTGAGTTTTCTTTATCCTTGAAGGTTGTTAGCACTACTCCTCCTTGTACATCTAAATGGAAAACAAGAAATCTCCATAGGGGTGATGTTGTGACATCCAGAAATCCCGAAACCACTATATTGAATGATTGGTATGTATAAGTCTCACAATCATACGTAATGTTTTCGATATTGTATCCATGCGGGATATCTGCAATAACTAGGGAGTACTCCTTTTTGGGAACAAGATTTGTAATGTTTGCACAATCAACCAAAATCACTTTATATTGCACAGTGTTGAGCCCATTCCAAACGTGTTGATCAATGGTGTCATCAAGTTCAACGTTTGCAAGATGTTGTCTTCTTTGTCGTTCTATTTTGGCTCTTTGAATATGAATTTTGAAAGACTTTGATACTGCACTCTTCTTTGACATATTTGAAAACAAAATTATATCTACAAGTAAAAAAATAGAAATGAATTCACTTAGAAATAAATAAATAGAAAATATCATAAATCATCATTATTGATGTATATGTAACTTCAGAATGTATTTCATATATGTATATTGTATCCCTATAGAGAGGTTATTATTCCTCTGTACGGAAGTGTCGTCATTTGTATTTACAAGTGTCGTAAGTGTTGTAACTTATACAAGATGGTTTATTAGACCACCAAGTGTGGGGTCGGCCTTGAGATGAGTTACCATGGGTTATTAGACTCTCCTAGAGAAGTCGGCCCTGTTAGGTTATTAGGCAAGTCGAGTTGTGTATAAATAGAGTGAGGGTGTCACTCTATTTGATCATTCACTTACTCATCTATTCTCCCACTTGAGTGATGCGCACTAGTGGAAGAGGAGAAGCTGCTAAGGAGACTATCTCTTGTACTTGGGTTTTGTATCATTTCTCTTTCTATCTCTGAGGAAGTTACGGGGTTTTCCCCAAGGAAACTCTGTGTCTATTGTTTCTTGTGCTTGTCTCTTATGATTGATATGCTGTACATGTTATTCTCTCAGATAAGATCCTAGATCATTTTGAATTAATGCTCAAAATCTAACATGGTATCAGAGCTAACCTGAGAAGAAGACACTATGCAGCTGCGGAAGCTAGGGCTTCTTGATTTTTGGGTTTTTCTCCAATATCTTCAAAGGAGGGAGGCTAGATTGATTCTCCTAGCAAGGGTGCATCTTTCTGTTGAGACAGATTTCAATTCCGAGCATTTTCAGTTTTTGACCTAAAAATTAGGGTTTCTGCAAAAATTGGAATTTCTAAAATTTGAGACCACGGATGGAAGCTCCTCTGCAAAATAGAAGTTTAGAGATTTGGATCGAATTTTTTGGTTGGGTGAAGCTCCGAGAAAATCAAACCCTAATTCAGGGTCCTGTCTAGTGAATCCGAAAGTTTCAAGAGCAATTTTGAGGGGTGAAAATTTGTAGATTTCAAAATCTGAGTATACCAGCTTGACCAGCTCAACAAGGCACATCTTTCTATCCTTTCATAAAGTTTAAATTCAAATTTTGAATTTTTAGGGTTTCTCTAACAAACCCTAATCCAGCTCCAGATCCAGTTTTCAGCAAATCAAGTGGTAAGACCTAATAACTTTTCTATTTCCATTTGAAGTACTCTTTAAGATGTCTCACCACAACAAGCTTGAGGAAAAGCTTGAAGGGGCTGAAAACTTCCGAGCATGGAAGTATAGGATTGGGTTAATCTTGGAAGAAAATGAATTGGACACCTACATAAGTGAAGAGGTTCTAGTTCCAGAGAGAGATGAGGCTAAGGACTTACACAAAAGGAACTTAGTCAAGGCTAAGAGAATCATTGTTGATTCTATCAAAGACCATCTCATACCACATGTGTCATCTCTAAAGACACCTAAGGAGATGTTTGATTCCTTGACCAAGCTATTTGAAGGGAAGAACATAAATCAGACGATGACCTTGAGGAATCAACTAAAGAATGCCAAGATCCAGAATGTGGAGACTGTTGGTGTCGAATTCACTGGTGTAAATTAGACCTTAAGTTTATGTCAATCCGGAGTTTGTAATACTTAGAGGCATATCCAAAATATAGAGACTTAGAGCTGGACTTAGCTGGAAATTCAGTTTGCTTGTAAAATAAATCTATCGAATGCTAGAATGCTGTAACTTTGAAAATGCAAAACCTCCCTTACAGAAGCAACTTCATTCGATCTCTTAGTTTAACCAGTAATTCATATATGAAATATTCTGAGATTAAAATGTTGAACCTAAATCTTAAAAATGAATCACAATACAATGCCTAATATCTCACTGTTGAAAATAGAATACCATTGATTTCCTTTACAAGAAGACAATTCACAATGTGTAACTATCTTTAGCAGTGCAACATCAAATAAGCAATGCAATTGATATGATTTCTACAGCGTTTAATCATTCAAATGAAAGAGATCATAATCCTATCCCTATAATCTAACACGTTCTGCAATATATGATCTACTCGTTCTGCAATGTATGAGAAAATCAATTAAAACAAATTGAATCTACAGGTTTCAACTTAAAACATACCACATGAAATGACGCAGAGATAGGTGTGCAAGCTTGACAAAGGGGGCCCTCCAATGCTTTGCTTACACACACAAAGAAAATCACAGAACTCTAAAGCTCAATCTCATTCACCATATAAAAATAGGCATACACAACAATTTATCGAATACTCTAGTCTTTATTTCAAAATCATGTGTATAATATCCAAGAAGTTTTTCTTTTACAAAACAAATAGTTATATAGCCCTCGTTCTTGAACTAAAACGCTATATATATGGAAAATTAATAATGACATTGGCAATAACAATCTCCCTAAATTCGAAATTGCCCATCATCTCCAAGAAAATAGGCTAGATCACTAGAAAATCAAACTGCCCTGTTTTTATGCTAGATGACTGCACAGGTGGTCATCGTTGACCAGCATTGACTCACCACCTATGAGAAACATGCCACAAGTTTGTTAGAAGTTTAACCATCCTTGGACACCGAGGGTCTTCCTTCACTCTTCAGTTTGTGCCCAGCTGGCCTACAAGTATCCAACCTGGGAGAGATTACAGGAAGTTAGCACATTCTATAATTTTGAAAAATCTTAATTTAAATGCCTTAAAAATCTCATAATTCACTTATTAAGAAGCAATGACATTTATACCTTTGAACAAGGTTTTGTGGATAAAATTAAGGTTTTATGGATCGAGTATGAAGGTTCATGGAGGAAACTGGAAGGTATTTGGATGGCAAAATAGGTGAAAAATGGTGCCCAGCATCTCCCCCAAGAGGAAGTTGTTGCATGTCCTCATGCACAAAAAGTATTTCCAAAATTTTTGACCCTGCTTATATTCTGAACAAAATTTTGTTGTTGAAACTCTGCTTCTAATCCTCTGATGTACCTCCTGTCTGAGATGATGCATCTGTAGAAGTTCGAGCTGCATAAAGAACTTTCAGTTTTTCATACTTGGTCTGGTAAATCTTCTTTTGTTTATGCAATTTATATGCATACTTGGAGATTCGTGCCCTTTGAACTTTATGTTTCCTGTTCTTTTCTGTTAACTTTTCATTCTTCAGTTCTAATTCTCTTACTTCCATTTTCAACTTCTTAATCTTTTTACTGGTTTTGGAAGTTTTCTTCTTTCCCATCTTCACTGAAGGCTGCTCAGAATTAGTATCCATATCTTCATTCTCTTGCACTGAATCTCCCTTCTTCTTTTTTTCTAGAGTTTGTTGCTCCAAGAAAGGAGAAGCTTGATCATCTGAAATTTCCTGTCCTGGATGCTTTTTCTCTTCTTTTTCTTGTTGATCAAAGAAAAGATTTATCTTTTTAGTCTGCTTTATCACTTCATCTGAAATATTTTCAGTCCCTTGGGTACTTTTACTTTCATGGACTTGCCCTATCTCACCTGTTGGATCTTCTTCTTGGCTTTCCAAGGATTGTATATATTCATACTATTTTTGCTGGCTTTCATCATCCTCTTCTAATGCTGACTTATTTTGAGCTTGCTGATGTTTCCTTGGCTTCTTCTCATGAGTGGTGAAGATTTGATCTTGCTTTTGAAGCTTTCTTTCTTCTTTCATCATACTCCTGGTTCGTATTCTTCTCTGAGGCTGTTTTGGGCTTGCTGCCTCAGAGTTATCTTCATCATCTGTGATTATTAACACATTTTGTTTCTTTCTCCCTTTAAGCAGTTTTGAGCTTGTTGCTTCAGGGTTCTGTTCTTCATCCTTGGGGTATGTTATCATCAATAGTTTGTCTTCTTCCAAGTTTTCTTCAGGCAGCTCTTCTAGCTCTTCAAACTGATTATGAATGATAAATTCTTGCCATGTCAACTTTTGTTTCTGTAACTCATATGTGATGATTATTTTAATGAGCCCACAATGAAAAAGGCTTGTTATCTTGTCTTTTTCACGTTTTTGAACAGCCTTAGCCATCTTGGAAAGGCTTTGTAATAAAAAATGGGGCATATTAATCTACAATCACCCCTCAGGTGCTGCAACATCTTGATGTGATAAAGATATACAATGCTAAATATCCCTTCACAGGTGATGAATCTTTGGATGATATATACTATTTCATCCCAGGGATGAACCAACCAACTCCTTGGTATACCCTTCTTCCATTCCACTGAACCTGCCCTTGACCTGCATAGAAAGGGTGTCCATGCCTTCTCCTTGAATTGTTTTGTTTTAAAGAATCTTTCCCCCTATTGTGGTAAGCCAATGATTTGTGCCAAAATATATTCAGACAGTCTGAAACTCAAATTTCCTACTGTAGCCCTCTCTCCATTGAATGAGACAGCAAAAGCTAGGCTAACATTATCATTGTGCCCATCAAATTTTTCAAAGAAAGACACCCATTGTTTCTTCTCGAAAATTTCCATGCATCCTTCATGAATGGCAGTGGGATCGAATTTCTCTGGTTCTAATCTAGACACCATTTTACAACTTTAACAGGAAAAATATCTTTTTATATGCAATGGAAGATTTCAAATAAGACTTAACCCTGGCTTATAACTCCAGTTTCAAATTTTAAACTCTGTAAAATTTCTCCTTTCTTCAATTGTTCTTCTAAAAGTCTAAATTGATAGCAAAATCCAGGGTGTCAAGCTTACCTAGCCTGCACGATTCCTCGATTTGGACATTCTGAATGAAATCCGCATCCTCATATCTGTATTTCTTCTTCTGTAATGCTAATGGTGTTTCTTTTCATCACTCCAAAATTCGTTCCAAGGATTTTTAAAGAAAGGAATATGCTTCGAGTTTCTGATTTGAGAGACTGCGCTTTCCTCCACTGTAATGCAACCAGTGTTTCCTCCTTAGATTAATAGAAGTCTGTCAACTCTCAGCATGGATGTGAGGTTTGGGGAAGAGCAAGTCAGCTGGACAACGACAGATATATGAAATATCATTTCAAATTTTTGAATTTTGTAAATTGTGCTTCCCTATACATGGGCGAGATTCGTGGGAGGTAATATCAATGATTCCCTCATTTTATGCAATGATGTTTTGAATAGGCCACTTAATTCCCTGTTGATTCGCCACTTCATGATATGTTCCATGAGCCCTTTCATATACTAACTTTCTTTTTAACTTAATGCGTATCATGCAATAATGTCTTCATCTTAGAGTATATGAAAGAAAACATGAAAATATTCAAATTTCCTCAGTAAACAAAACATGTATATATATATTTTTTTCTTCTCTACTTTCTGTTGAAAAGACCTGCCTGTAGAATGCAATCTAGGTTTTGATCAGTCAAAAATTTCTTCTGAGATTGATCCTAGCCACCATTTTAACACCTAAGGTAAGATAATGAGAAGTGAATGGGATGATGGAAAGGATTATGAAGGTGATAGAGTAGACAATCAAGTTTATGAGGATAGGTAGGTATTTTTTCGTCATTATTTCAAAATAAAGAATCATGCAAACTTTTAAAGCATAAAAATTAAAATTCTTACAGACTTTGCTTTGATATTCCCTTATGCTTTTCTTGCTGCTTGATGTAGCTGATCTGCTTGTCTGTTGAAAAGAGAATTTGCATGTTCCTTTCAGGTCCCTTCTGCTGACTTCTGATGTTGTCAGGTCCCTCTGCTAGGCTCCTTCTGCAAGACTTTGAGGTCTGTGAAATAAAAGTTGAAATTTTGGCATTTGAAAAACTGTCTACTAGTTCCTGTGCAAAAAGTCCCAATAAAATGTACCTTTCAGGTCCCTTCTGCTGACTTTTGATGTTGTCAGGTCCCTCTGCTAGGCTCCTTCTGCAAGACTTTGAGGTCTGTGAAATAAAAGTTGAAATTCTGGCATTTGAAAAGGGCTTAGAGATAGAAAGCATGAAATGCTTATCTCCCCAGGCCTATGTATGAACTTGTCCTCAAGTCAATCAAATGTTTTATTGTATTGATAGTCATGAAAGAAATGATGCTGAAAAAGTAAAAAATGTTTTTGTGAATTTTCAATGGCCAAGTAAACTTGGTTTTCCAAGGAAAATTCGAGTTTATGTTGTGCTAGTGGCCTGGTTTTCACAACTAAACGCCCTTTTTTTTTCTTTTTTTTATATATATATTTTTTTTAAATCAGAAAATTGCTAAGAAGGAAGTGAAGGAGAAACAACAATGTGTTTATCCAGCACTTCCATCTCCCTTTGCTATGAAATTTGTTGTATGAAATCTTCTTTGCTGATAGGCTTTGTGTAGAGTTTTAGCTGATGGCCATTGACTACAAATGTATGTGCTTCATCATCGATTGTTTGGAGTTTGACTAAGCCATTGTCATATACCTCTGCAATTGCATATGGACCAAGCCAATGAGTTGTAAACTTGGCTTTGAAGTCTTTGAACTTTGAATCAAACAATAGGGCCCAGTCACTGATGTGAAATTGTTTCTTTTTGATAAACTTGTGATGCCATTGGGCTCTCTATTGCTGTACCAAAATATTGTGTTCTAGTGCTGCCTGTCGCATCTCATCTAATTGATTCAATTGTAGTATCCTTTCTTACTGTGCTTCAGAAATATTCATCCCTAAATCTGCTGCTAACTTAAAGGTATGAATTTGAAATTCTATTGGCAATAGGACCTGCTTACCATAAACTAACTGATAGGGTGAAAAACCAGTACTGTTTTTCCAAGTGATTCGATAGGCCCATAAAGATTCTATAAGCTTAGTTGACCAATCCTTTCTATGCATCTGAACAGTTTTGGTGATGATTCCTTCCAAAGTTTTGTTTGTAGACTCCACTTGGCCATTGGCTTGTGGATGGTAAGGTGTAGACTTTCTGTGTGTGATTTTGTATTTGGCTGCTATCTCTTGCACCGGTTTAGAAGTAAATTGTGCACCCTGATCGGTGACAATCTCTCTAGGAACCCCAAATCGGACAAAGATCTCTTCAAAAAGAAAATTTACCACTGTTTGTTCTGTGGCTCTTGGTAATGGTTTGGCTTCTACCCATTTTGTGACATAGTCAGTACATACCCAAATGTACTTCTTTCCTTGTGATGGTGGATTGATTGGACCAATAAAGTCAAGAGACCATTTTTCAAATGGTTCAATGAGGATTTGTGGCTGGAGTGGCATTTCATCAGATCGTACTGGTCGTCCCATCCGCTGACAAGTATCACAGCTCCTAACATACTTCTTAGCATCCTTGAAAATAGAAGGTCAGTAATACCCCAAATGTTGATGTATATGTAACTTTGGAATGTATTTCATCAGTATATTATATGTATATTTATTGTACCCTTATAAGAGATGTGTTATTCCTCTATAAGGAAGTGTTGTCATGTGGATTGACAAGTGTCGCAAGTGTGTGTACTTGCCGATGGGTTATTAGACCACCTTATGGGGTCGGCCCTAATTAATATATAATATAATGTGGATGTACTCAAGTAGACAAGTCGGCCCCAGTAGGTCACTGGGCAAAAAGGTGAGTATAAATAGAGATAGGAGATCTCTATTTTACTCACTCGAAAAAGTATCTATCTCTCTCTCTGGAAAGTGGCGCACTAGTGAGGAGGAGGAGGATCATCTGCTAGGAGACTATCTCTGTATTATTTGGTTGTATTTTGGTTGAGCCATTGCTCTCTCTATCTCTGAGGAAGTTTGTGGGGTTTTTCACCTTAGGGTTTTCCCCACGGAAACTCTGTGTCTCTTGTCTCTATGCTTTTGATTCTTGTGATGCCTATGATGCTTGTCATATTATGATTGTCATGCATTGATATACTGTAGATGTTATTCTCTCAGCAAAGATCCTATAGTATTGTGATTTAATACTGAAAATTTAACATGGTATCAGAGCTTAACTGAGAAGAAGACATTTTGCAGTGACGGAAGCTTGTATTGCTTGTTTATTGGGTTTCTCTCCACAGATTTTTGAAATTCAGTATAGTAGATTGGATCTACTCATCAAGGCGCATCTTTCTGTCCAATCAGATTTCAGTTCCGAGCATTTTTAGTTTTGGCCCTAAAAATTAGGGTTTCCACAAAAATAGGAATTTCTGGAAACTGAAGGTACAGCTGGAAGCTCCTTGCAAAAATCGAAGGTTTGAGCTTTGGATCGATATTTTTGGCTGGGTAGATCTTCGGGAATCTCAAACCCTAATTCAGGGCTCTCCCCAGTGAACCCGGGAGGACAAAAGGGCATTTTTGAAGGGCAAGACTTTGCTGATCTCAAATTCTGAATGTACTAGGCTGATCAGCTCTCCAAGGCGCATCTTTCTATCCTTTCGGAATTTTGAAATTCACATTTTGAATTTTTAGGGTTTCTCTGACAAACCCTAATCCGGGACCAGATCCAGTTTTCAGCACTTCAAGTGGTAAGTTCTAAATCTTTTCTATTTCCATTTGAAGTACTCTTAAAGATGTCTCTTCACACCAAGCTTGAGGATAAGCTTGAAGGGGCTGATAACTTCCGAGCCTGGAAGTATAGGATTGGGCTAATCCTGGAAGAGAATGAGTTGGACTCATATGTGAAAGAAGACATCCCTATCCCAGAGGATGAAGAGGCCAAGGTATTGCACAAGAAGAACTTGGTCAAGGCAAAGAGAATCATTGCTGATTCTATCAAAGACCATCTCATACCCCATGTGTCTTCTCTCAAGACACCCAAAGAGATGTTTGAATCTTTGACCAAGCTATTTGAAGGAAAGAACATAAATCGGAAGATGACCCTGCGGAACCAATTGAAAGCAGTGAAGTTTCAGAATGGAGAAACCATTCAATCTTACTTTTCAAGGGTCTCTCAGATCAAGGAACAATTAGAAGCAGTGGATGAAATGGTGGAGAATGGTGAGGTGGTGATGACTACTCTAAATGGCCTTCCCAGGTCATGGGATTCCTTTATTCAAGGAATTTGTGCAAGGAAGAAGTTGATCTCCTTCAGTAGACTTCGGGAAGAATGTTCTCAAGAAGAAGCTAGACTTATAGCTCGTGAGGAAAAGATGGGAGGAGAAGATCAAGCCCTTGCAGCTCACACCAAAAGAAGCAAAACCAAGAAGGATCACTCTCACCACAAAAGAACTCATAAGAAGGACCTAAGATGCTTTACATGCAATGAGAAGGGTCACTATGCTTCAGATTGTCCCAAGAACAAAAGGGATAATAACAAAAACTTCAGTAAGAAGAAGAAGGGCAACAAAAGAAGATTTCATGCTCATGCTGCCGAAGATGATGAACCCCCAAAGAAGAAGGCAAGGGCAGAAAGTGATAGTGATGATGTCTCATCAAGTGAAGAAGAATATGTTCTGATCTCTGCTCTTACAGGTACCATCTCTCATGGATGTAATGATTGGTTGATTGATAGTGGGGCTTCCAAACACATGACTGGGTTTAAAGAATCCTTTGTGAACCTATCTGAACATGAGTCACCCCATAAGGTGAAACTTGGGGATGATTATCAATACCCAATCAAAGGAAGTGGTGAAGCCTCTTACAACCTAGATTCTGGTAAATCTCTGAAGATGAAGGAAGTCCTCTATGTACCTGGGCTCAAGAAGAACTTACTCTCCATCTCTGCTCTAGATGCAAAAGGTATGAGGGTTGCATTTGTTGATGGCCAAGTACTAATGTGGCCAAAGGGAAAGACCATAGATGATGCAGTAGTGATTGGAGAGCAAGAGGGAGGACTGTATAAATTGAAGGGACAACCTGAACATGCCATGGTACATGAATCCATGGAGCCAAGTGAACTTTGGCACAGAAGACTTGCTCACATGCACTATAGGGCACTTCCAATTGCAAGCAAGGCAGTAGAAGGTCTTCCTGAAATCAAGACCAAACATGAAGGTGTTTGCAAAGGATGTGCAAAAGGAAAGAACACTAAGAAGGCTTTCCCAAGCAGTGAAAGCAAGGCAAAAGACATTCTGGAAATCATCCACTCAGATGTATGTGGTCCTATGTCATCTAGCTCCCTGAGTGGGTATGTTTACTATGTATCATTTATTGATGACTTCTCTAGGAAGACTTGGGTATACTTCTTGAAGGGCAAAGATGAGGTGTTTGATAAATTCAAGGAATTCAAAAACTTGATGGAGAATCAAATTGACAAGAAAATCAAAACATTCAGATCTGACAATGGTGGAGAATTCACCTCAAATGACTTCAAGAAGCTTTGCAGTGATTCAGGGATTAAGAGGGAGTTGACTGCTCCATATAATCCTCAACAGAATGGAGTTGCAGAAAGGAAGAACAGAACTATCATGGAAGCAGCAAGGGCAATGTTGCATGACCAGGATCTTCCTATGCATCTTTGGGCAGAAGCAGCTAGAACAGCTGTATATGTGCAGAATAGAACACCCCACAAGATATTGGACAACAAGACACCAGAAGAAGTCTTTTCTGGTAAGAAACCTGAAGTCAGCCATCTCAGAATATTTGGTTGTCCAGTATACACTCATGTCCCAAAGGAGAAGAGGACTAAACTAGATCCTTCAGGAAAGAAGGGCATCTTCGTGGGTTATAGTGAAAGCTCGAAGGCTTACAGAATATATTTTCCAGGGTTCAAGAAGATTGATGTCAGCAGGGATGTAACATTTGATGAGAATTCAGCATTCATCAAATCAAGAAAGGCACCTATCGAAGTGTATGAAGAACCTAAGGAAACAAGATTTCAGGACACTACGATGACTGATGCAGTTCCAGAAACTGCCCGTGAGTTTGAAGATCCACAAGAACCTGTAGATCCACCCCGTGAGGATAACTCTCACAAAAGGAAACCTGTATGGGCTAGAGAGCTCATTCATGATGCAGAAAGATTTGGCATTCCAGAAGAAGAACACAGAGCAAAGAAAAGAACCAGATCACACACCAGTTATGTTGCTTTACTCTGTGACATCATGAACAAAGAGCCTTCCAGTTATGAAGAGGCAGCAGAAAAGAAAGAATGGAAGGATGCTATGGTTGAGGAATACCAATCAATTATGAAGAATGATGTTTGGGATGTTGTCCCAAGACCTAAAGGGAAGTCTGTTGTGACTTCCAAGTGGATCTACAAAATCAAGCATGCTGCAGATGGCAGTGTGGAAAAATATAAAGCAAGATTCGTAGCTCGTGGTTTCTCTCAGAAGGAAGGAATAGACTATGAAGAAACCTTTGCACCTGTAGCCAGATATACTTCCATCAGAACAGTACTTGCCCTGGCTGCAGCAATGAAATGGAAGATACACCAGATGGATGTCAAGACTGCTTTCCTGAACGGTGTAGTAGAAGAGGAAGTATATGTGGAACAGCTACTCGGCTTTGAAATACATGACAGGGAATCTTATGTATGCAGATTAAAGAAAGCCTTGTATGGCTTGAAGCAAGCTCCCAGAACCTGGTATGGTAGGATGGACAGTTTCCTATCTAGTTTGGGCTTTACCAAGAGTAAAGCAGATTCCAACCTTTACTACAAGGTTGAGGAAGGGAATCCTGTGATTCTACTTCTATATGTGGATGACCTATTTGTGACAGGAGATGACAGAATGATTGCAGATACCAAGAGGAAGCTTGCAGCTGAATTCGATATGAAAGATTTGGGAATGATGCACTATTTCCTAGGTATGGAGGTGTGGCAGAATGCAGGCGGGATCTTCCTTGGTCAAGGGAAGTACACAGTAGATATTCTGAAGAGATTTGGGATGATGGATTGCAAGGCCATGGCCACACCTATGGCATCGAATCTGAAGCTTCTTTGTGATGCTTCATCTGAGCCAGTTGATGTTTCTATGTATCGTCAGATGATTGGGTCCTTGATGTACCTGACGAACACGAGACCAGACATTTGCTTTGCCGTGAACACATTGATCCAGTTCCTGACGGATCCGAGGAGTGTTCACCTTGTTGCTGTAAAGCATGTTCTGAGGTACCTGAAGGGTACAGTGGATTATGGGCTCAGATATGAGGCGAATCAAAAGTTTAACCTGCAGGGTTATGTTGATTCAGATTGGGCTGGCAGTGCTGCAGATAGGAAGAGCACATCTGGGTGTTGCTTCAGTATGGGATCAGGTGTGATCTCTTGGTTTAGCAGGAAGCAGTCCTACGTAGCACTGAGTACAGCTGAGCCAGAGTATGTTGCAGCCTGTTCAGCTAGTTGTGAGGCAGTATGGCTACGGAAGCTACTGTCTGAGTTATTTGATCTCCCGTTGGAGGCTACTGGTATCTTCTGTGATAACCAGAGTTGTGTGAAGCTGTCCGAGAACCCAGTGTTTCATGACAGGTCGAAACACATAGAGATCAAATATCACTATATCAGGGATATGGTGCAGAGAGGAGCTGTGAAGCTCCTGTATGTTGCGACGGACGAGCAGATTGCAGATGTGCTGACGAAGCCACTAGCCAGGGTGAAGTTCGAGTACTTCAGAGAGAGGCTTGGCGTTCTTCAGATCGAGGACACTTCGAGGAAGAAGTGATGGACACATTTGCTGAAGCCATTCCAAGCATGTTGGGAGGAGGATCCTTCACATGGCTGTGGATGTAAGTGCTGGATGATGAGCATCAGGATGATGTTCTAGTTTCTGCTGGATATGATCAGTTGGATCATTTTATGTATGTATGTACGCATCATGTTGGATGCAGGATATGATCAGTTGGATCATTTTATGTATGTATGTATGCATCATGTTGGATGCTGGATATGATCAGTTGGATCATTTTATGTATGTATGTACGCATCATGTTGGATGCTGGATATGATCAGTTGGATCATGTGTATGTATTGTTTATGCATCATGTTGGATGCTTGGACCATGTATCTGTATATGTATCAGGTGGATACATTGTATGATTAGGTGGATCATGTATGGTGATATATATCATGTATTTGTATTTGTATCAGGTGGATACATTGATGATCAGAAGGATCATGTATGATGATATGTATCAGGTAGATACTTGGTATGCATCAGGTAGATGCATTGATGATCAGGAGGATCATGTATGATGATATGTATCATGTATTTGTATCAGGTGGATACACTGATGATCAGGAGGATCATGTATGATACTTGGCATGCAGCAGGATGTTGCAGTGATGATCAGGATGATCATAGATGACGAGCTTCAGGATGTTGCTCCAGATGACATGCAGCAGGACGTTGCAGTGATGATGATCAGGATGATCATGGATACATCAGGATGATGTATGGTGAGTATCAGGTTGATACTCTATGGCCGTGGATCAGGTTGTGCAGATGAGCATGTAATAGCACCCTGGGAGATTTGCAGATGGTCTTTCGAGGTTTTGCCTATGGCATGTAATATCGGTGCCCTGGGACATCTGGCAAATGCTCTTTCGAGGTTTTGCTCTGGGAGGACATATAATAGCGCCCTGGGAGATCTGCAGATAGTCTTACGAGGTTTTGCCTATGGCATGTAATAGCGCCCTGGGATATCTGGCAGATTCTCTTACGAGGTTTTGTCCTATGGCATATAATAGCGCCCTGGGAGATCCGATAGGTTGGGCTGTGTGCCCGTAATCAGTCCTGGGATGCTCTTGCGAGGTTTTTCCATGACCACATGTAATAACGCCCTGGGAGATCTGCAGATAGTCTTACGAGGTTTTGCCTATGGCATGTAATAGCGCCCTGGGATATCTGGCAGATGCTCTTACGAGGTTTTGTGGTGAACCACATATAATAGCGCCCTGGGAGATTTCAGGTCGGAGTTGTGTACCCGTAACATCCTGAGATGCTCTTGCGAGGTTTTGTGGTGGGGTCACATGTAATAGCGCCCTGGGAGATCCTATAGGTAGAGCTGTGTGCTCGTAACAGCCTGGGATGCTCTTTCGAGGTTTTGTGACGCACGTAAAAGTCCTGAGGATTCCACAGTATGGCCAGTGATGACGAAGACCTGCAGGTGGTGGGCCTACATCCAGTATGAAAAAGGACTGGCTCTGTAGAACTTCCTATGACGAGTAGAGACAGAGATTGGATGAGATAGCAGCAGCAGTGACGATGATGATGACGATGCATCGATGACGATGATCCAGAGAAGAAGACTTGTCTAGCAGTTCTGTGTCGAGAAATACCTTCCTTGTTAAGAGGGAGTGTTGATGTATATGTAACTTTGGAATGTATTTCATCAGTATATTATATGTATATTTATTGTACCCTTATAAGAGATGTGTTATTCCTCTATAAGGAAGTGTCGTCATGTGGATTGACAAGTGTCGCAAGTGTGTGTACTTGCCGATGGGTTATTAGACCACCTTATGGGGTCGGCCCTAATTAATATATAATATAATGTGGATGTACTCAAGTAGACAAGTCGGCCCCAGTAGGTCACTGGGCAAAAAGGTGAGTATAAATAGAGATAGGAGATCTCTATTTTACTCACTCGAAAAAGTATCTATCTCTCTCTCTGGAAAGTGGCGCACTAGTGAGGAGGAGGAGGATCATCTGCTAGGAGACTATCTCTGTATTATTTGGTTGTATTTTGGTTGAGCCATTGCTCTCTCTATCTCTGAGGAAGTTTGTGGGGTTTTTCACCTTAGGGTTTTCCCCACGGAAACTCTGTGTCTCTTGTCTCTATGCTTTTGATTCTTATGATGCCTGTGATGCTTGTCATATTATGATTGTCATGCATTGATATACTGTAGATGTTATTCTCTCAGCAAAGATCCTATAGTATTGTGATTTAATACTGAAAATTTAACACCAAATTGAGTATCTTGTATGCTGTTCTTTTCTTTGCAAAATGGCCACCACACGGTTCATCATGACATGCTTTCAAAATATCTAAAATTTCATCTTGTCATACACATCTCCTAATAATTAGATCATATCCTGTGTAAAAGAGATCGCCATTGACCCATAGGTGTCTAGCACTTTGTTTAATAATCTTTTTCTTTTCTTTGGATGACATAGATGGAGGTAGCTGTCCTGATGATAAATAATTGGCGATATTAGCATACCAAGGAGTGATAACAGAAATTGCAAACAAGTGTTCATCAGGGAAACTATCTAAAACAGGAACAACCTCACCAGAATTGTGTAAGCGAGACAGGAAATTTGCTACTTGATTTTCTTGTCCAGGTCGATCTAAAACAGTGATATGGAACTCCTGCATTAATAGTAACCATCTGGTTATCCTTCCATTAGTAATAGATTTATTCATTAAATATCATAAAGCGAAATGATCTGTGTGGACAAAAATTTCGTAGCCAGTAATGTAGTGATGGAATTTGTTCACAGCATGGACTACTGCCAACATCTCCTTTTCAGTCACTATATAATTCAATTCTACAGGTGTTAGATTTTTGCTGATAAAATAAATAGCATAAGTCATGGTCTGCTCTTTTTGTCCCAAAGAGGCCCCTATTGCAGTATCAGATGCATCAGTAGAAATATGGAAGGGAAGTGTCCAATTTGGTCCCCTTAGAATGGGAGCAGTTGAGAGCTTCTCTTTAAGTGTCTGAAATGCAGATTGATAGTTAGTATCCCATTTGAAATGGACATCCTTTGAAAGTAATTTAAACAATGGCAGAGCTATCTTATTGAAATTTTCAATAAATCTACGATAATAGCCTGCATACCCTAGAAAGCTTCTCACATCTGTTTGAGTGGTTGGTGTAGATAGATGTACAATAATGTGAATTTTGGCAGGATCTACTTTTATTCCAGATGAAGAAATGTGATGTCCTAAAACTATCCCTTCAGTCATCATCATAAAACACTTTTCATTGCTTAGGGAAAGATTTGATTCAACACACCTTTTTAAAATTTTCTCCAAGTTTGATAAGGAATCTTCAAAGGTATTTCCATGCACAGAAAAATCGTCCATATAGACCTCAACACATTCATGAATTAGATCTGTAAAAATGGCCAAGACTGCTCTCTGAAAGGTAGCCGGGGCGTTACATAAACCAAAAGGTAAAACTTTGTAGGCATATGTACCCCAGGGACATGTAAAAGTAGTTTTGTCCTGGTCTTCTTTTGCAATGCTAATTTGATTATACCCGCTGAAACCATCTAGAAATGAAAAATAGTTCTTCCCAGCTAGGGCATCGAGCACTTGATCAATAAATGGCAATGGGAAATAATCTTTTAGTGTTGCCTTGTTTAACTCTCTGTAATCTACACATATCCGCCATTTGCCATTTTTCTTAGGAACAACAACTAAGGGAGAAACCCATTGGCTGCTAGAGATAGGGTAGATAAATCTTACCTTTAATAACTTCTGCAATTCTTCCTTAACTATTTCTTTTAGTATGGGGTTCATTCTACATTGAGGTTGTCTGAGAGGTCTGATTTTATTATCTGTATAAATGTGGTGAGTGCATGTTTCCTGATGAATGCCTGGCATGTCAGTGTATTCCCAAGCAAATGCATGAGAATATTTATTTAGTAAGGTAATCAACTGGTCTTCCTGTGATGTGGTAAGATGGGCACTGATATGCAAGTGTTTTCCTAGACTGATTTCAACTGTTTTGCTTTGGACATCAGTGATCGAATGAACATTAAAAATATCATGAAATGCTAATGCTAAAGAATGTATTGTGAAATTTTCCTGAAAATTCTGTCCCAAAACTTGATCTGTGATAGCATACTGCATGTCTCTTAATTCCTCATAGATATCAGGTTCAGCAATGAAGTAATCTAGCAAATCTTTGTTGTTGTCTTCTTGAAAATCAAAGAACCGATTGATACTTAGGACAGGATGAATGATTTCATTTTCTTGTTCTTTGGTTTCATTGATCCATGATAACTGATCTGATATAGAAGGTCGCTGGGCAGAAGGATAAAGTGTGATTTGTTTCCTATCTGTCCCATGTGAAATGAGCATGCTTCTTGACCTACACCCTATAAAAGCATCAGCTATTGCCAACCAGGGTTAGCCAAGAATCAATGGATGCCCTCCTAAATTAGACTTTGGTTGCATCACTATGAAATCTACAGGATACTCCCAGGAATCTAAAGAAACAATGATATCTTCTAAGATCCCTTCAGGTGTGATTTTAGACCTGTCAGCTAGTTCTAGAACTGTAGTGGTTGGTCTGAGATTTGTCAAGTGTAGATATTCCATTGTTTCTAGTGTCATGACATTGATAGCAGCACCTAAGTCAATCAGTGTTTTTGGAATTGAAAAATTGTTGACAGTTATTGTGACCATTGGGATTCCTGGATCAACATATTTTTCAATAAAAACAGTGTTAGACATTAGTCCTACTAATTTTCCTACCACATGAATTGTTGGTGGATCTTTCCTTCTCTTATTGAGACATAATTCCCTAACTACTTTCGTATAGATTGGAATATCCTTTATATCCTGTAGGAGGGGAATTTTGACACATATGTTGGTTAACTCATTCAAAACATCAAAATCAGGTAGGGGAATTGAAATTTTTTCTTTGACCAACCTCTCTGGAAAGGGAGTTATGTGAGGTACTAATGTTTTCCCTTTGTGACTGTAATTTTCTGACTGTGGTGTTTCCATATTTGATTTTTTTGAAGTTTTCTCATTTTCTGTTTGTTCTTCTAAGATAACAGGAGATTCTTTTTGTAAAGTTTTTCCAGATCTTAAATTGATATTTTGAAGTGGGAGGATTGAGTAGGGGAGTGTTGTTCCTTCATCAACATTGTACATGGGTTTATCCATTTTATTATTTGGATTTGATATTGGCTGGGCTAGCAATTGTGTTGGTCGAGGTGGAGGCTGGTTGGATGGAAATTGGAGTTGTTGAGGTTGTTGGCCTAGTTGAGGAGCAAAGTTGGATTGTTGGAAAAATGGGGTTTGATTCTGCTGGTATTGGGGGTATGCAAAAGGTTGTTGATAAGGCTGTGGGTAGGCCTATTGGTATGTCTGATTACCATGAGTGTACCCTCGCCAGTTTGAAACAGGTTGGGATTGTGGTTGATGTTGAGGAGACCAAATTTGCCAGGGCATGGGTGCACTCCATGAATTTTGAACATGAGTTTGATAAGTTGAATGAAACTGCCTCATAGGATCTTGAGACATACCTGAAAATCGTGGCTGCCAAGGTCTTCGTTGTCCCATAAAATAGAGAGGCTCCATGCTTTGATTCTCCTCCATTCGAGCTTCCTGCAATTCTTTCAATCTAGGGCAATCATCAGTTTTATGATTTTCAGTACATAAACCACAAATTTGAACAGTATTCAGAGGGAATTCTCTTAATGGATGTTTCTTTCTACATTTAGGGCAGAAAATAGACAGGGTTTGATCTTGTTGATTTTGTTGTTCTTGTCTCTTCTTGGTTTTTGATGTTTCGACGTGTTCTCCCAAGGTACTCAATAAATCAGTCTTAAAATCTTCTAACAAGTTCCCAAGTTCAGCTCTGGATATGCCACTAGTTGCAGATTTTGTTGCTTTGGAAGTTGCATCTCTCTTTCCATTTCTGGCTTTCCCTCTAGAATATTTTTGACATAAGTCTGTAATCTCTTCGAATGGTAGATAGGACATGTCACCTTTTCCCATAACATTCAAAATATCTAGATATTCTTCTTTTATTCCTTTCAAAAAGATTGTACGAGTGATCTCAGAGGTCAAAGAATTGTATTTAGATTTTTGCAAGTTATATGAGAATCTTTCAAGATACTCTTCCAAGCTTTCATCTTCCTGTTGAAACATTCTAAAAATATCATCTTTTGAATCTTTTGATCTACAGTAAGCTTGGTATTTCCTAAGAAATTTTTTTCTCATATCATCCCAACTAGTTATTGAATGCTCTCCTAGCCCCATGAACCATTTCAATGCAGCTGCCTTAAGAGTAGCAGGGAAGAGACAAAGTTTGTGGGTGTCATCAGTATACCCATAAGTACGACACAAGATATCAAATTCAAATAAGAAAGAGTCTGGGTCTTCAGAATTCATGCCATAGAAATTTGGTAGAACAGATGGTGGAATGTTTTTCATCCTTACTTCTTCTCCTAGGATGATGCTAGCGTCCAGGATGGGAAATTTAAAAGTGGCTTCTTGATCTTCTTCTGCTCTTTCATCCATTTCATACCTTCTCTCTTCTTCCCTTCTCTCTTGTCTTTGTTTATGTTCAATTTCTAACCTTCTCTCATACTCCCTTCATTGTTCTGTAGTTGGCCCTTTTAATGTTTCTCCTTCAGCCATTTCTCTTTCGTTTATTTTCAATCTCCATCCTACGTTCGTATTCCCTACGTTGCTAGAAGGTGAGTCCTCCTTTCTTAGATGTTTCCTCTTCAGTCATTTCAAAAGTATCAACAGTTGTAATGAATCCTTTGTGATCAGTTAAAGAAGTTCCTATTACTTCTAGTTTTGGGGGGTTTTTGATAAACCTTCCTTTTTCGTCTCGTTGTCTTGACATAAAACTAAAACCTACTCTGTGTTTTTGAATTTCTTCTTCTTCTTTTGAATAAGAGAACTAAGTTTCTTAAGTCTGCTTCTAAAATGCCTCCCCGGCAACGGCGCCAAAATGTTGGTGTCGAATTCACTAGTGTAAATTAGACCTTAAGTTTATGTCAATCCGGAGTTTGTAAGACTTAGAGGCATATCCCAAATATAGAGACTTGGAGCTAGACTTAACTGGAAATTCAGTTTGCTTGTAAAATAAATCTATTGAATGCTAGAATGCTATAACTTTGAAAATGAAAAACCTCCCTTACAGAAGCAACTTCATTCGATCTCTTAGTTTAACCAGCAATTCATATATGAAATATTATGAGATTAAAATGTTGAACCTAAATCTTAAAAATGAATCACAATACAATGCCTAATATCTCACTGTTGAAAACAGAATACCATTGATTTCCTTTACAAGAAGACAATTCGCAAGGTGTAACTATCTTTAGCAGTGCAACATCAAATAAGTAATGCAATTGATATGATTTCTACAACGTTTAATCATTCAAATGAAAGAGCTCATAATCCTATCCCTATAATCTAACGCGTTCTGCAATATATGATCTACTCGTTCTGCAATGTATGAGAAAATCAATTAAAACAAATTGAATCTACAGGTTTCAACTTAAAACATACCACACGAAATGACACAGAGATAGGTGTGCAGGCTTGGCAAAGGGGGCCCTCCAATGCTTTGCTTACACACACAAAGAAAATCACAGAAATCTAAAGCTCAATCGCATTCACCATATGGAAATAGGCATACACAACAATTTATCGAATACTCCAGTCTTTATTTCAAAATCATGCGTATAATATCCAAGAAGTTTTTCTTTTACAAAACAAATAGTTATATATCCCTCATTCCTGAACTGAAACGCTATATCTATGGAAAATTAATAATGACATTGGCAATAACAATCTCCCTAAATTCGAAATTGCCCATCATCTCCAAGAAAATAGGCTAGATCACTAGAAAATCGAATTGCCCTGTTTTTATGCTAGATGACTGCACAGGTGGTCATCGTTGACCAGCATTGACTCGCCACCTGTGAGAAACATGCCACAATTTTGTTATAAGTTTAACCATCCTTGGACACCGAGGGTCTTCCTTCACTCATCAGTTTGTGCACAGCTGGCCTACAAGTATCCAACCTGGGAGAGATTACAGGAAGTTAGCACATTCTGTAATTTTGAAAAATCTTAATTTAAATGCCTTAAAAATCTCATAATTCACTTATTAAGAAGCAACGACATTTATACCTTTGACCAAGGTTTTGTGGATAAAATTAAGGTTTTATGGATCGAGTATGAAGGTTCATGGAGGAAACTGGAAGGTATTTGGATGGAAAAATAGGTGAAAAATGGTGCCCAACAGAGACCATGCAGTCTTACTTTTCAAGGGTCTCCCAGATAAAAGAACAACTTGAAGCTATGGGAGAAGATATAGAGAATGGAGAAGTGGTGATGACCACTCTTAATGGCCTTCCTAGGTCATGGGATTCCTTCATCCAAGGAATTTTTTCTAGGAGGAAACTTATCACATTCAGTAGGCTATGGGAAGAATGCTCACAAGAAGAAGCTCGAATTATAGATCGAGAAGAGAAGAAGGGGAATGAAGACCAAGCCCTCATAGCACACTCCAAGAAATATGATGATAAGAAAGAGCATCACCACCGTAAGAAAGAAAGGCACCACCATCAAAATCAGAGGGGTAAATTCAGATCTCAAAGAAACATATCAAATGCCCAATGCTTTACATGTGATGAGAAGGGACACTACTCTAGGGATTGTCCCAGAAATAATAAATATGGTTCTCACAAGAAGAAGAAGAACATCAAAAGAAAACATCATGCTCATACTGCATAGGATGATGAACCTCCCAGAAAGAGGGCTAGGGAAGAAAGTGAAGATTATTCAAGTGATGAAGAGTATGTTTTGATTTCTGCCCTCATTGGTACTATTGCTCATGGAAGCAATGATTGACTTATAGATAGTGGGGCTTCTAAACATATGATAGGATTCAAGGGATCCTTTACGAATCTATCTGAACATGAATCATCCCACAAGGTGAAACTTGGGGATGACTACTAGTATCCCATAAAAGGAAGTGGTGAAGCCTCCTATAAGCTATAATCTGGAAAGTCTATGAAGATGAAAGATGTACTATATGTTCCAGGTCTCAAGAAGAATCTTCTCTCCATATTTGCTTTGGATGCAAAAGGAATAAGGGTTGCATTTATACATGTCCAAGTTCTTATGTGGCCAAGAGGTAAGACCATTGATGATGCAGTAGTGATTGGAGAGCAAGAGGGAGGACTATACAAATTGAAGGGCCAACCAGAACAAGCCTTGGTTCATGACTTAGTAGAACCAAGTGAACTTTGACATAGAAGGCTTGCACATGTGCACTATAGGGAACTACCTATTGCAAGCAAAGCAATTGAAGGTCTTTCTGAAATCCAATCAAAGCATGAAGGCATTTGCAAAGGTTGTGCAAAAGTAAAGAATACAAAGAAGACATTTCCAAGTAGTGAAAGCAAGGAAAAAGGAATATTGGAGATTATCCACTCTGATGTATGCGGTCTGATGTCTTCCAGCTCTCTGAGTGGGTATGTATACTATGTTTCCTTCATTGATGATTTCTCTAGGAAGACTTGGGTTTATTTATTGAAGAATAAAGATGAAGTGTTTGATAAGTTCAAGGAATTCAAAACCTTGATAGAAAATCAAACTGATAAGAAGATCAAGATCTTTAGATTCGACAATGGTGGAGAATTTACTTCAGGAGACTTCAAGAAGCTTTGCAGTGATTCAGGGATTAAGAGGGAGTTGACTACTCCTTACAATCCACAACAAAATGGGGTTGAAGAAAGAAAGAATAGAACCATCATGGAAGAAGCTAAGGCAATGCTTCATGATCAAGATCTACCTATGCACCTTTGGGCAGAAGCAGCAAGTTCAACTGTATATGTGCAGAACATAACACCTCATAAGATACTTGACAACAAAACACTAGAAGAAGTGTTCATTGGAAATAATCCAGAAGTTAACCATCTCAGAATATTTGGCTATCCAGTGTACACACACATTCCAAAGGAAAAGGGGACAAAGCTAGATCCTTCAGGAAAGAAGGGCATCTTTGTGGGTTACAGTGAAAGCTCGAAGGCATACAGAATTTGCTTTCCAGGATTCAAGAAGATTGACATTAGCAAGGATGTAACTTTTGATGAAGACTCATCATACATAAAATCAAGGAAGACACCTGCTGAAGATAATGAAGAACCAAGAATACCCAGAACACAAGACACCACTATGAATGAAGTTGTTCCAAAAGAAGATCATGAGATAGAAGATCCACAAGAACCTGTAGATCCACCCCATGAGAAGAACACACAAGAGGAAACCAACATGGGTTAGAGAGCTCATACAAGATGCAGAAAGGTATGGTATTCTAGAGGAAGAACACAGAAAGTACTAGGTCACATACCATCTATGTTGCCTTACTCTATGACATTATGAACAAAGAACCTTCCAATTATGAAGAAGCAACAGAAAAGAAAGAATGGAAGGATTCCATGGTCGAGGAATACCAGTCAATCATGAAGAATTATGTTTGGGATGTGGTCACAAGACCTGAAGGAAAGTATGTAGTGACTTCCAAGTGGATCTATAAGATCAAGCATGCTGCAGATGGTAGCATAGTGAAATACAAGGCAAGGTTTGTAGCTCGTGGCTTCTCCCAAAAAGAGGGGATGGATTATGAAGAGACTTTTGCTCCTATGGCCAGATACACTTCCATCAGAACAGTACTTGCTCTGGCTACAGTAATGAAATGGAAGATACACCAAATGGATGTCAAGACAACTTTCTTGAATGGTGTAGTCGAAGAGGAAGTGTATGTGGAGCAGCCACTTGGTTTTGAGACACATGACAGGAAGTCATATGTGTGTAGGCTAAAGAAGGCCTTATATGGCTTGAAGCAAGCTCCTAGGACTTGGTATGGTAGGATAGATAGCTTCCTATCCACCTTGGGCTTTACTAAGAGTAAAGCGGATTCCAACCTTTACTACAAGGTTGAGGAAGGAAATACAGTGATACTACTATTGTATGTGGATGACCTATTTGTTACAGGTGAGGATAGATTGATTGCCGACACAAAGAGGAAGCTTGCTGCCCAGTTCGAGATGAAGGAATTGGGGATGATGCACTACTTTCTAGGCATGGAGGTGTGGAAGAGTGCAGACGGAATCTTCCTTGGACAAGGGAAGTATGCAGTAGAGATCCTGAATAGGTTCAGGATGATGGACTGCAAGGCCATGGACACACATATGGCATTGAACCTGAAGCTTCTGTGTGATGCTTCATCTGAGCCGATTGATGTCACAGTATATCGTCAGATGATTGGGTCCTTGATGTACCTAACGAACACGAGACCATATATTTGCTTTGCGGTGAACACATTGAGCCAGTTCCTGATGGATCCGAGAAGTATTCACCTGGCTGCTATAAAACATATTTTGAGGTACCTGAAGGGTATGGTTAATGAAGGGCTCAAGTATGATGCGAATAAAAATTTTAACCTGGAGGCTTATGTTGATTCAGATTGGGCAGGCAGTGCTGCTGATAGGAAGAGCACTTCTGGGTGAAGCTTCAGTATGGGATCAGGTGTGATCTCTTGGTTTAGCAGGAAGCAGTCCTATGTGGCACTGAGTACAGCCGAAGCAGAGTATGTTGCAGCTTGTTTGGCTAGTTGTGAGGCAGTATGGATTAGGAAGCCACTGTCTGAGTTATTTGATCTCCTGTTGGGTGTTATTGGTATATTTTGTGACAACTAGAGTTGTGTAAAGCTGTCTGAGAACCCGGTGTTCCATGACAGGTCGAAGCACATCGAGATCAAATATCACTATATTAGGGATATGGTGCAGAGAGGAGCAGTGAAGCTCATGTATGTTGCGACGTATGGGTAGATAGCCGATGTGTTGACCAAGACACTGGCCAAAGTGAAGTTTGAGTACTTCAGAGAGAGACTTGGTGTACTTCAGATCAAGATTCCTTCCAAGGGGGTGACAGATGTGTTCTCCTATGATGAAATATAAGGGCTGGGCCATTCTCACATGGTGATAGATGTGTTCTCCCATGGTGAGATGTAAGGGCTGGATATGCCTTTCAGACATGGTGATAGATGTGTTCTCCCATGTTTGTGATGTAAGTGCTAGTGCCTTCCCCGAATGGTGATAGATGTGTTCTCCAATGTTGGTGATGTAAGTGTTGTGTGATGTGCATCTGGGTTGTGCTTCGTGGACTATGAGGTGATCTGAAGACGATGATGTGACAGTAGAGTACATAGGTTTTGCAGAGGCATATAATCAGTCCTAAGATGCTCTTGTAGGTTTTGCATAGGCAATGTAATCAGTCCTGGGAGATATTGCAGGTTTTGTAGAGGCAGTATAATCAGTCCTAAGGTGTACCTACTTGATGGCTTGCTCACAGAGATGATGAAGACCTACATGGAGGCTAGGCCTACAACTAGCATGAAAAAGGGTTGGCTCTGTATAACTTCCTATGACGAGTAGATTGGAGATTGATTGACATAACAACAGTGACAATGACGATGATACGATGATGATGATGCGATGATGATGATCTAATGATCCAGAGAAGAAGACTTGTGCTAGAAGACCTATGTCGAGAAATACCTTCCTAGTTAAGAGGGAGTGTTGATTTATATGTAACTTCAGAATGTATTTCATATATTTATATTGTATCCCTACAGAGAGGTTATTATTCCTCTGTACCGAAGTGTCATCATTTGTATTTACAAGTGTCGTAACTTATACAAGATGGGTTATTAGACCACCAAGTGTGGGGTCGGCCCTGAGATGAGTTACCATGGGTGATTACACTCTCCTAGAGAATTCGGCCCTGTTAGGTTATTAGGCAAGTCGAGTTGTGTATAAATAGAGTGAGGGTGTCACTCTATTTGATCATTCACTTACTCATGTATTCTCCCACTTGATTGATGCGCACTAGTGGAGGAGGAGAAGTTGCTAATGAGACTATCTCTTGTACTTGGGTTTTGTATCATTGCTCTTTCTATCTCTGAGGAAGTTGCAGGGTTTTTCACCTTCTTGGTTTTCAGGAAACTCTGTGTCTATTGTCTCTTGTGCTTGTCTCTTATGATTGATATGCTGTACATGTTATTCTCTCATATAAGATCCTAGATAATTTTGAATTAATGCTCAAAATCTAACAATCATACCTTTTTGTATGCAACAAATTTTTTTTTAAGTTTCCATGGAGCTTGAATCTGGATAGTTGCATCTGACATCATCCCAATTATTCTCACTCAACATTATAACCATATCCTCTTGTATTTTCATGTAAACCTTATGACTACATGATGTAAAAATAAATGGCATTTACAATGATATCTAATAATAACACAATGCTTATTTCATAAAAAATCTTAAACCCAAAAAATAAAAACAACATATAAACTTACTTTTCCAATTCATTGCACATTTCCTCCATGGATAATTCACCTGAATTTACACGTGACACTATTTTAGATATACGTGTTTCATCCTTCACACCTTGCAATGATCTCCAAGGTGTTATAGTCATATCTTCTTGCAAATTCTTGACATCAGGGCCTCCTTGACTATTGCTCCATGCAACTACTTTATTTTTTTCACCTTTTGATTTTTTACGCCAATATTCTACCACATGCTAAATATGTCATTAATCAAATCCCATATGGGGCCCGTTCTAAATGCCAACTAAAAATATTTATCTACATCTCTAAATGCATCACTTCCTTTCAAACCCTTTTGTTTCACATTGTCCTTTTTAATAGGGATACTTATTTCCATACAACATTGTTTCCGGAAATCTGCATCAACTTTCGATCTATCCCGACCAGATATTTGTTCAAATTCAATGTGGATAAATATAACCCTTTGAATTAATGTCATGGACATCCTATAGTCACTATCTTTTTTGTGATCCCATGCCAATAGTGTTTCTTCCACATCTGTTAAACCAACGTAAATGATGCATTTCACTATTTGAAAAATAGGGTTTTGGGGAAACTCTTGCATCAATTCTATTCTAGCCTCTGCATAATGATTTCCCTCCAAAACATAGTAGTTGTAATCAAAACATCTTGATTCTTGAAATGCATCTCTAACAGGAACATATTTTGGGTCAACAAGAACTAGGTAGTCAACCACATGTGCATAGGAATTTTGCCTCATCAATGCTTTCAAGTTATGAAGATGCAAGCGATGTGGTTTCCTAATTTGATACTTCTCTTGGCCTTCTGTGTGTCTATAAAGTTGCTTCACATTTAAATCAAATGTATGCCGATTTTGAACAAAATTATCCCTCCGCAATCGATCTCGAATAGCATTTTGTGTTGTCTTAACAACACCATCATCTAGATCACCACCTAGAGTGATGATTTCCAAATTGTCCCTAGCATTTTCACTATGATTTTCAACATTGGATTGAACATATTCTCTCTTCCTTTTATGTCTTGAAGCAGTTGTATCTAAAAGCACAACTTGTTGATCAGGAATGGAAACATCCTCATCCATAGGTTTTTTAGAAGAGTGTCTCTTACCCTTACCAGTAGAAGTAACATCCTCATCACCAACAATTCATCGATCATGTTTAGTTGGGAGAGACATCCTTTTGAATGTAACCTTCCTACGTACTTCATTTGATTTTTGGATGCCTTTTCCTTTCTGTGCTTGTACTTCTTTAGGAAAATTTTGCACTCGTTTATGCTTTGGTGTTTCTCCCTTCTTTGGTGCTTCTCCCTTATGAAGAAGGGCATTAATGACATCCATCATATTTTCTTCTGTAGAATGAATTCCATTCAGAATATGTGAAAGTGGTATAGCAAAATCCTGCGAAATAAAAATATTATTGTATTAAATATATTACATGGTCATATAATTCAAACTATAAGAAATTCAGAAAGATATAAAAATATAGAAACTTACACTCTTGCGGCCAATATCGTGCACGACTCCTGCACAAAATTCTATGAAAATTTCGTCGATCTTATAGTTTGAAACCTTCGAAGAATATCGGATTTTGACAAAGGTTTTAGCTTGTTTCACTAGTGCATAAACAATGTCTTTACCCGACACCAAACAAATATCTCACAACAATTGCAATGAGTGATAATCATTTTTAAGATATGAAAATGCAACATAGTATAAGTGAATACTGTCTCAGTTGCCTTCATATTTCTCTTTCAGAAACCAAGAATAGTCCATTTTATTTTCATTTGGTACGTGTTTCCATTCTCTAGCATTCTTGGATTTTAAATCATCACTAGATACAACTTCATCACGTGAAACATTCTCAGATGGCTCAACTATTTTTTTCAATGACTTCATCGACGATATAGCTCTAGAGATGTTTATAGATAGCTTTCTTGATGCCATTTTCCCTATATTTAGAAACAAAACAAAAAACGTTTAGTATATGTTTAAAAAAAAATAGTTGCACTTAAAAAAATGTTAACATATAGTTATAAAAAACATAATTTTTTTTTAAATGTAGAGGGGGATTGCGATTTTTTTTTTCTAAATGCATAGGCCTTGGGTGTTAGGAACCTATGTCAACCCTTCTCTTTACTATGTTAGTATATTGTTGTTGGACGCATATGCTTTGTAAGTCGTCCCGTAGCATTTGTTGATCCGTAGTTTATACTAGCCCATAGTATTGACTCATAGTATTGGACGCATATGCTTTGTAATTCGTCCTGTAGTATTATATGTCCCATGGTTTTGACTCATAGTATTGGGCATAGACTTAGTATATAAGTGTGTGTTGAGGTCATTGAAGGCACCGTGAAGTTAATTGTATTGAGCTTGCTCAAAGGAGGTTGCCCCCTCGAAGTGGCCCGTGATCAATATAAAAGTGATTCTGTTATATTATTTCTGATATCTCATGTATTTGCATTAACTAATTATTGTAGGTTCATCTCATTTAGTATAAGAGCACTTTCCTTGGCACAAGTGGAAATTTTTTTTCTTTTTTTGGGTGGCGACTTTCAGATCAATTTTTGAAACTTTTTGCACAAAATCAAAAGAAACTGATTGCATATCTGAATTCCTCTTTCAAAAATACGCAGTTTCAAAAAAAAAATCATCTCATTTGGAGTTCTAAAAGTGGAGATATCACGGATTTAAAATCAGCATTTTTTTCAGAATTTTGGTGACGGCCGCGGAAATTGCGGTGCGAAAATCTTTTGACCGAGTGCTCAGATTTCTATTCCGCTTTCAAAGGTAGAAGCAGAGTGGTTGTTCCAGTTCCGGAAACATGCTATAATAGTGATTTTGAGCAATATCGATCCGGTTTTTGAACATTGGGTGGAATTTCTGCCCAAATTTTTTCTGTTGCAGGTTCGGATTTGGGAATAATCCCTATCCGCTTAACTATGGGAAGTACTAGGGCATAAGCCCTAAAACTCATTGTGAGGAGTACCACAGGAACCCCGAAGTAGCTGGCCCATTGAGAGGACCTGCTAGCAAAAAGGGCAATGACCCCTACCTGATTGACTAGTTCCCACCCGTGAGGTAAACCAAGAGCTGTCATTTGTGGCAAAGCGGTTATCAGTTTTACCTGAGCCGTGGAGTGAGGGGTACTGCCCCAATACGCAAGCCGTCAGACAGCATTGGTGGCCGAGTGAAAACCCTGAACTGTTAGGAAGCCGCACATACCTGGGGTCCATATCTACTTTCAGCTGAACTATTGTCGATCACTGTTGCGTCGTTTCAGATCCATTTTGCAAGCCGTTCCAGATCCAGCCGTTCGCCGTTGTTCCAGATTCCTTCTGAGCCGTAGCCGCTCCAGTCTGTAAAAAAAAAAAAAAAATCCAGTTTTTCCACCATATCTCCCTTGTTTTACCTTTGTTTCCCTTGAAATTTTCAAGGAACCCCTGTCATTCCATTCTGCATATTTCATTCCTGAGGACCCTATCCTCAATTCCCCTTCCTACAGCCCGAAATCTCACATTTGCCTATTTTTAGGGTTTGCCATAACTTCCTCAGATTTCACCCAATCAACTTCAAATTTTACTACAGAGTTCCTTTCTGAATTCTGCTTCTTTGTTCCCCTCTGCCAAATTTTCACATTCATTCACCCCGCTTCTGAAATCCTCATTTTTGCTTCCCTATCTATCCAACAGTGTCCAAAACCTAGTCAAACCCCAACTATCCTTCTGATTTTTTCCCAAATCCAACTTTTCCCTTACTGAAGTAGTTCCTGTTTTTGTTTTCCTACCCAGTCAACCAAAAAAAAACCTGGTTATGGTTGTCACCTGTGCAGGAGCACACACCATGGAGGAAGCACTGGCAGCCATACAAACCAAACTCCAAGATCTGGATGAAAAATTTCTCAGCCTCCATCTGCAGCATTCAGCCATGAATAATACCAGACAGCCAGAATCTTTTGCAGCCACCAGGTTCTCTGCTTCTAGCAATTTTCGTGGGCCGAAGCTTGATTTTCCTCGCTTCAATGGTACTGATCCGACTGGATGGATATACCGAGCAGAACAATATTTCAGTCTGCATAATACTTTTGATGTTCAGAAAGTTCCACTTGCATCCTTTCATTTGGAACAGGAAGCCCTTCAATGGTACCGTTAGTACATCAAAGCTCATCCCGAGCCAAACTCGACAGATTTTTGCCAACTCATTTTGCCACAATTTGGTCCTAGTGCTTTTGACGACTTCACAAGAGCACTCACTAAACTTCACCAAACTGGCACAGTGAGAGAGTATCAGATGGAATTTGAGAAACTAGCCAATCACACAGAAGGATTGTCTGATGAATTCTACAGGAGTTGTTTTATCAGTGGTCTCAAGGATGAAATCCGCTCAGAGGTCAAAATGTTTTGTCCCAACACAATGATGGAAGTCCTAGGGTTGGCTAAGTTGGCCGAGGACAAGATCGCAGCTCAACAACGCTCCAAACCCACCTTTGTTCCCTTCAGAAATATGGGTTCCCAACGACCTCCCATCACGCCTGCTCCTCAACCAACTCCTATCAAGCATTTGTCTGAAATAGAAATGCAGGCACGCCGAGAAAAAAGGCTTTGCTATAATTGTGATGAGAAATTCACTCGGGGACATAGATGTGTTCAACAAAAGCTCTATCTCTTGGATGTGGATTCTTCGCCTGCCTTAGAACTTGGTGAAGAAGCTACAGATACAGTAGATGATCCGGTCGACATGCAACACCCGCCTGTTGACACCCCATCTCAGGACGCCCCACCCGAGATCTCTCTCCATGCTGTAACCGGCGTCACCACCCCACAAACAATGCGGGTCAGGGGATACTTCAAGAAGCTCCCTCTTACCATACTCATTGATTCTGGTAGCACTCATAACTTCATTGACCCTCGAATTGCCAAACAGGCTGATTGTTTTGTCCATCCTTGCTCCAACTTTGAAGTCATGGTTTCCAATGGGGGCACCTTACCTTGCAAGGGGAAGTGTCACAATGTGTGTATCTCTATGGAAGATTATAACCTACGCTCCGACATGTTTTCCTTGTCCTTAGGCAGATGTGATGTGGTTTTGGGCGTTCAATGGTTACACACACTTGGCCCCATCTTATGGGATTTTGCTGAACTTTGGATGCAGTTTAAAGTCAATGGGGCACAACACAAATTTAGGGGCTTACAACCAAGGTCTCTCTGCATCATTAGTTCATATCGCCTGGAAAAAATCCTTAAGAAGAATTCACATGGTGTCATCGCTCAGCTCAATTTCATTCAGGTGCACCCATCAACAGTCTCCACTACTTCCTTGGATAGATATGCAGGTATCTTTGCTGAACCAATGAGCTTGCTGCCTTCAAGAGACCTTTCCGGTAAGAATGTAGCCACATCTACCTCTCAGCAAGAAATGATGGCTATTTTGCATGCAGTACAGAAGTGGCAGCCATACCTATTAGGCAATTATGTCTGCATCAAGACTGATCTCCCGATTCTGAAAAATTTTCTGGAACAATGGGTCTCCTCCCGAACACACCTACAATGGGTTATCCAACTCATGGGTTATCCCTATGTGATCACTTACAAGAAGGGTAAGGACAATATGGTGGAAGATGCTCCTTCTCGCACAATTGATGATCTAGTTTCTCTTACAGCTCTTTCTCTGCTTGTTCCAAATTGGTTGCAATATGTTCAACAGGGCTATCTCTTCTATGAACTCCATTCTTCTTCATCAACAGGGCACTCTGGGTTCTGCAAAATGTATGACCAGGAATAATGTAACTTCTTTTGGCCGGGACTAAAAATGACAATTCAACAGATGGTGGCTAATGATGCTTCTTTCCAGGTTAACAAGGGGGAACCGACACTCCTTTCGGGATTGAGCAAACCCTTGCCCATCCCTACACAGCTTTGTCCAACTATTTCTATGGATTTCCTAGCAGCACTCTGGTGGTACAATACCAAATCTCAAAGGACACCATATGAAGCAGTCTATGGACAAACACCGTCAGTTCTTCTTCCATACACCCTTAGTAGCTCCCCAGTTCAGGAAATTGACTCGGTTCTTCGAAACCGCGATCAGACTCTTCTCATTCTGCAGGACAATCTTCACATGTCCAGAATTCGCCTGAAACAACAAGCCGATCAGCACCGTTCTGAGCACATTTTCCACGCAGCTGACAGGGTTCTTCTTTATCTACAGCCTTCCAAGCAATCCTCCTTGACACTCCAAAGGCGTCAGTGGCCCGAAATGCAACCGAGGATGCTACCGGGGAACCACTCCTTCAGATTCTGCAGCAATTTCTCCAACCAAAGCTTTGAGGACAAAGCTTTTTCTAAGGGAGAGGGGATGTTAGGAACCTATGTCAACCCTTCTCTTTACTATGTTAGTATATGGTTGTTGGACGCATATGCTTTGTAAGTCATCCCGTAGTATTTGTTGATCCGTAGTTTATATTAGCCCATAGTATTGACCCATAGTATTGGACGCATATGCTTTGTAAGTCGTCCTGTAGTATTATATGTCCCATGGTTTTGACTCATAGTATTGGGCATAGACTTAGTATGTAAGTGTGTGTTGAAGTCATTGAAGGCACCGTGAAGTTAATTGTATTGAGCTTGCTCAAAGGAGGTTGCACCCTCGAAGTGGCCCATGATCAATATAAAAGTGATTCTGTTCTATTATTTCTGATATCTCGTGTATTTGCATTAACTAATTATTGCAGGTTCATCTCATTGGCCTATGCTACGAGCGCCCATAGCATAGCCCTATGCTACGGGTGCATGTAGCATAGCTCAAGGGCTATGCATTTGCAGACTTAGCACAGCCCAAGGCATATGCATTGGCACCCATGCCCAATGCATAGCCTTTGGGAAATACTACAAGATCCCACATAGCATAGCCTAAGGGTTATGCATTTGTGGGCTACGGCCAATGCACATCCCTTGGGCTATGCTACGAGAGCGCCCATAGCATAGCTCAAGGGCTATGCATTGGTTCCCTACACCCAATGCATAGCCTTTGGGATATGATATGGGCGCCCCGTAGCATAGACCAAGGGATATGCATTGGGCATGCCCCTGCGCCTAGCAAAGCCCTTGGTTTATGCTACAAGCGCCCAACATAGCCCTTGGGTGTCCACAACGCAAGGATCCACCCCCAGGCCCCCTTTGGGTGCCCACAACGCCCTCCCATCAGGTGGTGCGATTCTCAGAATCACGTCGCTTGACGAGTGGGAGTTGTGGGAACCCAAAGGGGGATGCGGGAGAGTGGAGCTTGTCCCTTGGGGCCCCTTTGGGAGCCCACAGCACCCGCCCAAGCAGGAGACATTATTGATTATCGTTGCCTACTTGGGAAAGCACTGTGGGTGCCCAATGGGGGCCCGGGGAGAGCAAAGGCATTGTGGGAGCCCAAAGGGGGCCCGGGGGTGGAGCTCAACTCCCCCCTGCCCCCTTTGGGTTCTCACAACACTCACCCATTGGTCGTTGTGCGTGCCCGGGGGAGGAGAGGATCTCCTCCCTGCTACCAAAGGGGTGGGCCGAGCCTGCCCCTTTAGCAGCGAGGATGAGATTCGCTCCTCCCCTTGGGCACCCAATGCATAGCCTGTGGGATATGCATAGTTGACGGGCTACGCAATAGCCATGGGAACCCAATGCATAGCATGCAGGCTATGCATAGCTCGTGGGCTATGCATTGGGCGCCCTATGGGAGACCCATTTTCATAGCCCTCGGTTTATGCATTGAGCACCTAAAGCGGTATCCCTATGCATAGCTCATGGGATATGCATAGGGCTGACCCTTTGGGCCCCTAATGCATAACACGAGGGCTATGCATATCCCATGGGATATGCATTGGGATGCTCCTTTGGGAGCCTAATTCCCATTCAAAGGAGCTTGAGGGTAGGAGCTTAGTTCCTCCCTCATCTGTCCAAAGGGGCATGCCCCAGGGCTATCCTTGGGGTGCATGAGCCCTCGGGACCAAAGAAAAAAAAAATTACCCAGGTTTTAACAGAGGGCATGCCGAAGCCCAAAGGAAAAAAATTACATTAAAACATTAGAAATTTAAAGTATTTAAAAAAAACATTTACATTCCAAAAATAATTTAACCAACTTTGACAATGTTTGAAGCTCTTCGATGGTATTCAAGTCCTTGTGGATCGTTGTTTGCAAAGGGTGACTGTAGAAAACCAAATTGCGTTAATATAGCATAAAATTAGTTTTATTTTACCACTTTATGAAAGTGGGATTAAAAAAAATGACAAAAGAACAGAGAAAACATTGCCAAAGGAAATATAAAATAAAAATATTTATTTAAAAAAAATAGAACTAACCTTCAAAGAACTATTAAATTACTCAAAATCTCAAACGTGAAGAATAGAAAACCAATATAGTTTATATGGCTAATATTAAGTTTAATATTATTTGTTTTACGAATGCGAGATTAAAAAATGTGTAATTAGCTAATGCATTATTTCTAAATTTAGAGAAGAAGGCATTAATTGATATTTGACTAGTGTTATGACTCTTGGTTTAAAAAATTAATGTAAATAACTAATTTTGTATAAAAAGTTTGGATAACATTTTTACATGTCATTTTATTAGTATTATTACAATTTGTATACAATAAATTAAATTATTTTTAATAGTGTTATGATTTTGTTAGAAATGTGTGATTTATTTTGCAGGGAAATTTTGGAGGGAATGGTTGGGAGGAAAAATTTTGGAGGGAAATTTTGGGAGGGAAAATTTCATTCTTTTAGCTATAAGATTGTTGGGGGTTGACAGTTGCACCATTGTAATTTTTGGTGAGCAGTGTGAGAAAATTTCATTCTCTTATACTTTTTAGTGAAAAGTCATGGACTTGTCTGAATCAATCTCAATATCTGTAGATGTACATGAAGATGGTGGGAATTTTCATTTAAGTGGGGATTTGAAAGGCACTGATGATGATTTTCCTCCAAGTGAGGATTTTAAAGGCATCAATGATGATAATGAAAACCTTCCTCCATGTGGATATTTTAAAGACACCAAGGAAGATGATGACAATTTTCCTCCAAGTGACGATTTTCAAGGCACCAATGATGATTTTTCTCACAGAAATGATTATCAAGGCACCAACAATAATTTTCCTCCAAGCGATGATTCTCAAGGCACTCACAATTATTTTCCTTCAATCCAAGATTTTCATTCAAGCGAGTATTTTCAAGGCACAAACAATGATTCCCTCCAAGCCAATATTTTCCTCCAAGCAAGGATTTACAAGACAACAAACTTGATTTTCCTCCAAGCGAGTATTTTGATGGGATAGATAATAATTTTGGTGAGGATGAAGGCACCAATGATGGTGTAGATGATTTTCCTCCAAGTGACGATTTTAATGGCACCGATAATGATTTTTCTCCAAGCGAGGATTTTAATGAGATTGATAATGTTCCTCCCCAAGCAAGTATTTTGATGGCACCGACGGTGATTTTCCTCCAAGCGGGGATTTTAATGGGACTGATAATGTTTCTCCTTCAAGCAAGGATTTTGATGGCACTGATGATGATTTTCCTCCAACTGAGGATTTTAATGGGACTAATAATGTTTCTCCTCCAAGAAAGGATTTTGATAGCATAGATGATGATTTTCCTCCAAGCAAGGATTTTAATGGGACAGATGATGATTTTGGTGAGGATAAGGGAAACAACAATGTTGAAGATGGGTTTCCTCCAAGCTAGGATTTTGATGGCTCTAATGATGATTTTCCTCCAAGTGAGGATTTTAATGGGACAAATGATGATTTTGGTGAGGATGAAGGTACCAATAATGGTGAAGATGATTTTCCTCCAAGCGAGGATTATGATGGTAGCAATGACGATTTTCCTCCAAGAGAGGATTTTAATGGAAACAATGATGGTATTCCTCCAAGAGAGGATTTTAATGGGATATATGACGATTTTGGTGAGGATTAGGGCACCAATACTGGTGAAGATGAATTTCCTCCAAGCGAGGATTTTGATAGCACCAATGATGATTTTCCACCAAGCGATGATTTTGATGGCACTGATGATGAATTTCCTCCAAGCAAGGATTTTAAAGGCACATATGATGATTCTGGTGATGATGAAGGCACCAATAATGGTGAAGGTTATTTTCCTCCAAGCAAGGATTTTGATGGCATTGATGATGATTTTCCTCCAAGCGAGGATTTTAATGGGACAGATGATGATTTTGGTGATGATGAACCCTCAAATGATTTTTATTTAACCTCGAGTGATAAACTTGATACTGCTGAGGATAATCATTCTCCTACTAATTTTGGTGATGATAATCTCAATGAGAGGGATGATATTCCTCATAGTGATGAGGATATTCATTCTAATTAGGATGATTTAATGGTTCATGTAACACAAAGGAAAATTGTAGCAATGAGCAAGATTAAGCGTAGGACTAGGCCATTTTATATCAATCCAAAGCATTCTAGTTATAGAAGGTATAGGAAAGATTTGCTCACTAGTCCCAGTTCTATTACTGATTTGATTTCAAGTGAGTGTTTCCAAAAAAATTGTCTGAAACAAATACGTGTACTAGAATTATGCCTTGGAGAAAAGGTGAGCATATCTGTCAATGAACAAAAATATGAAAAATTCATATTTGGTAGGGTATATGATTTCTACAAAGGCAGGTTATGACTATCGCATTGAAAGTATTTTTCTTTGCAGAAGGGCATTCAAAAGAATCCACTCAATTGGTAATCTTATACTATCAAGAATCGAGACAATGCTAGAAAAGGATCCTACATTTTATTCTAAAGAATATCATGCATGAGCTAGTGGGACAATAACAAACATTGCAATCTCATGGATGCGTGACTTATTTTCTAAGCATGGAGAGAGTATGCCTGATAGAGAAACCATACACATTCTAGATAATTTCTGAAGGCGGGAAAT
The DNA here is from genome assembly GCA_027924585.1 of Larix kaempferi. NCBI lineage: Eukaryota > Viridiplantae > Streptophyta > Pinopsida > Pinales > Pinaceae > Larix > Larix kaempferi. The sequence goes on from BSBM01000510.1 coordinate 9,965,808, forward strand.
CTACAACTTGTACAAGGAATTTGTTCAAGATGTTGATGGAAATAACAATTTCATTAGATATGCATTATTTACAAGACTATGGAAAACAAATTTGAACAATGTCTGTATTCCTAAGAGGTCAAGGATGGGGGTTGTAGTATATGTGCTTCTCTTAAACAAAAAAGGGATAAATTGAAAGGGATAGAGAGAGGTATGTCTCTAACAACTTTTTTTTGGAAATAAATATCTATTACGAAAGCTCATCAATGTTTTGTTTTTATTTTATTTGTAGATTATGTTGTTAAATAACTTCAAGCACATCGCAATCAACAATCAGTTGAATGAAAAAATCTATACAAACATTGCAAGAAGTGTTATGATGAACCAAATAAGTATATGGGTTTGATAATTGATGGAATAGATAAGAAAACAAACACTTTTGCCACATTTTGTTCGTGTACCAAAGAATTTAAAGGATGAACATTTTACTCAGTTTCACTTGGTTGGTTGTATGGTTTTTAATGGTCAAATGTCTCCAAGGGTTTACTTTACATCTCCCAATAATCATAATGATGCAAATATGACCATTACCATAATTCACCATGTGCTGACTCATTGGTATGGTAATCTTCCTCAAGTTCTATATCTATAATTGGACAACACCAGCCGAGAAAACAAAAATTAGATCGTGTTTGGTTATCTGAACATGCTTGTTGAATTGGGAATTTTTCAGAAGGTTAAAGTTGGTTTCCTTCTTGTTGGGAATACACATGACCATATTGATCAATTTTTTATCCGTTTTGCAGTGACATTGGGGAGGAAGAATGTTGGGAGCCTTCCATCATTAACTGAAATTAATACAAAAACATATAGTCTAGATCATGTTGTACTAGCATTGTAGGAAACTATTTACATGCGAATTATTTTGGGATTGCATGGTGAAGAAAGGTGCATTGAGAAACTTAATGACATTAGCTTTCAACATCAATTTCGTATAAAAAATATTGATGGGAAAACAATACTATGGGGTAAGAAGTACTCAACAATTGCAGAATGGGGGCCTACATCAGGTTTAGCATTTCTGAAATTCATCCCAAGTCGTCAAATGTATGCTTCAAAGTTACTGTTGTTGCAATAAGCTGTTGAGATTCAAAATGCACGCCGACACAATAGAGATGTTGATTCTTCTCAATGCTTGGAAGAAATCAAAAATTCTATCAAAGATATGTATATGACTATTTTGATGTTGTTGATTATGTTTGGTGGGAGTCATTTTTCATGGAGAAAAATGACATAATTTCAAACTCTATAAATGGAGATATTTTTTTGAAGACTCCATTTAGTTGGCCACAATGTATGCCAAATGAAAATGATGAGAGAAATGTTGAGCGTGAAGGTGTTGATTCTTCTGATCAACCAGAAGAAAAGGAAATGTACATTGGGTTTAGAAGATTATCTGCATGACGTGAGGCGATGGAAGACCTTTATAGAGGCTCGGTACAAGATATTAAGGAGGGTTGCATGATTGTAGTTTTGGACACAAAATATACACATGGTTATCCATTATGGATTGCAAAAGTTATGAAGTTCAATAAAGAAAACGAAGAAGTTATATCTATTGAATTACATTGGTATGCAACAGAAACACACCCATTTGATGGTGTGTACAAGGTGGAGATGGTGATTGAGAAAAATGTTTGCAAAAAGAGAAAAAGAAAGGGTGAAAATGTAAGTCATACTCGCATAGACATTTTGAAATTAGAGGATGTTGACATACTATTTTATGACTTCCAGTTGAAAAGGAAAGGCACTCTTCTCTCCAAGACTATAGAGATTATCAAAATATTGTTGGCACCAAAAATAGTTGCAACATGGGAGTCTACTAAACCAAGGCATAGATCTAGAAGGAATATGGCATATGAAATGTTGGGCATACATGAAGATTCATATGGTGCACTCATTGATATTAGAGAAGAATATGAATCATCTACATCTTCATCTAGTCATTCATCTGAAGAAAATGTAGCTTCTAATGGTGTGTCAGAATCCATGTGTTGATTTGAATATTTGCACATGAAACATTTTGTCTTTTTTTATTAATATGTCATTGTTTGTGTTGCAACTATAAAGGAGTGCTTGAATTTTGATATGAATTACTTCTATGTCGTATGGTTTAATATATAATTTTATGATGAATATCATAAAATTTTTTATTTTATATGAAAATAGTGGTCAAATTATTTCTTGAATAATTTTTGTTTAACTTAGTGTAAGTTTTATATAGTGTTACTAAGAGATTAAATAAGCACAATTTTAAATTATGATAAAATCATATAAAAATGCCATTTTTTGAAAAAGTGTGCTACTGGTAGCATTAGTTTTTAATTTAGAGCTTGATTTTAAGGTTTTTGCAAACAACAATAACAAATTATTTGGTTCATTTCTATACTTTTTGACCCCAAATAAAAAAGTGGTGCTACCGGTAGCACCACTTTTTGATTTGGGGTTGTTTTTTGGTGTTGTTTATGCAAAAGTATGGGTTTTTATGTTTAGAGTTTTCGTTTTGAGTATAAATTTCTCTTCAAGTTGTATAACTTGTTTTCAATGTGAGATAATGAAGATCTAGGATCAGATTTTGATGATATGAATTAGCAAACCTAAATTTGGAGAAGCATCCAGAGTTATAACAAGTCGGGGAGTGGCCATTGGACCAATCAAACCCCTAAAAAAGTATCCAAAGGGATATAAGAAATGGGGAAGAAGACCCAACAAAAATATCCTAGAGGAATTCATGCATATAACGGTTAATTCAATCCAGATGGATGTGCTCTCCAGCTCATTCTCCCCCATCAACCCCAAATCCCAGCAATGAAGATACATTCTTGGAACATAAGAAGCATCAATGGAAAGAGTCAGAAAAGACTCTTGTGAAAAAAAATATCGGAGGAACAACCAAATCTACTCATGTTGCAAGAGACAAAATGTCTGAGTAAGGAAGCTCAACGCATCCTCTCAAAATGTTGGATTAGATGTCAAATGGTTATAGTGGATTCCATAGGTGTAGCAGGGGGGATTGTGATCTTATGGAATCCAGACACAATTGAAGTCTTCAATTCCTTCTCTATGAGAAGCACTCTCTCCATCTGATTTAAGGTTTGTAGCTCTAATGTTGAAGGCCTCATGACCAATGTTTATGGTCTACAATCTACTTCAGAAAAAATCCTATTTCTATAGTCTATTACTCTTATAAGTGAAATGGCCTGCAATCACCATTGGATTATTGGGGGTGATTTCAACATCATCACTTCCTTAAGAGAAAATCGCAGTGGGATTAGGCGTCTAAAATTAGATAGTAATGAATTTCTTTCTTTCATTAAGGAGAATAAGCTAATAGATATGGAACCCTCTAATGGAATCTATACTTGGAGCAACAAAAGATTGGGAAATCAGGAGGTGGCATGGAAATTGGATAGATTTCTCATTAGTGGGTCTCTTCTTTTGGATGGTATCTCTATTGAATCCAAGATTCTCTCCTTTCACGGCTCAGATCATTGGCCAATATGTCTCTCGCTTGTTCTGAATTGCCATGCCCTGGTCAAGAAATTTGGGTTAGAAAAATTTGGCTCACAAATAAATACTTTCAATATAATGTCAAATATTAGTGGGATGAATCAACTATCCATTGAGGCTCATTGATGTATAGTTTTCAACATAAGTTGAAGTGCTTTAAGCAAAATCTCAAATAATGGAACCAAAACAACTTTGGCAATATATTCCAAGCTCAAAGGGACTTGGATTCCCAAATGAGACAAACTCAGCAAGACATTATTCTATCTAGATGAATCGATGCCCTTATATAAAGAGAATCACTCCTAGAGTAGTAGATTGTTGAAAGGAATGCCCAGGAGGAATTTTTTTGGCACTAGAATTCAAGGGTGCAATGGTTAAAAGAAGGAGAATGTAATACCAATTTTTTCCACAAGTCAATTATTCAAAGATGGCATACCAATCGAATTAGGAAGATTAAAAAACAAGAGGGAGAAATGCGTATAGATAGGAAAGATATAGAGCAAGAATTGGTAAGCTACTTCAAGGAATTAATGATAGAGCCAAATGGTAACCGAGAGGAAGCCATTAAAAAAACCACCCAGCATATACCATGCATTATCATTGAAGAACATAATGCAGCTATGATGAGACCTAAAAATCAGGACAAGATCGATAATTCTATGAAGTAAATGGCCACAGGAAAATAATGGGTTTGGATGGATTCACAATTGATATTTTCCATCACTATTGGTCAATAGTCAAAGAGGATATTTTGAATTTGGTTGAAGAGTCTAGACAATTGATTGGTGTCTTATCATTCCTCATTGCAATATTTATTTCTCTTATTCCGAAGGAGGATAATGCAGTGGACACCAGGAATTTCAGGCCAATTGCGCTTTGTAATTTTATTTACAAAGTCATTTCCCTGCGCCTTAAGCCACTACTTCTGAATCTCATTTCTATAGAGAAAACTGGATATGTGGAAGGTAGACAAATCATGGATAGTTTTATTCTAGATCATGAGGTAATCCATTCTCTATGCTCTATAAGAACCCAAGGTATGCTCATAAAATTTGACCTTTTGAAGGCCTTTGACAAGTTAAGTTGAAATTATATGAAATAAATTCTCATTTATTTTGGTTTTGATGCTATCTAGATGCATCAGGCCATGAATTTAACCTCCACGACCTTTTTCTCTATCTTGCTAAATGGATCTCCCACTTAAATGTTTTCTCCCTCTTGAGGCATTAGGCAAGGTGACCTGCTCTCACCTTTTCTTTTCATCATTATGGAAGAAGGCCTCCATCGTCACATAAAATATGCCATCTCTAATCGAAGTATTACAGGTCTAAATATTCATGGGATTAATCCCCCAATATCCCATAGCCAATTTCTAGACGAAACTCTTCTTATAGGTGTCCCTATGGTCAAGGAAGCTGCCACTCTTAAATCCATTCTTCTTGAATTCGGTGATGCCCCGAGTACCTCTACTAATAATCTAAAATCCCATATTTTTTTCTTCAATAAACCCCTTGCAATCCAATGCCACATTTCTCATCTTTTGTCATTCTCTAGGAGCACCCTTCTATCCAAATACTTAGGAATTCCCCTAATTGATAATTCCCTAAGGAATAGTTCATGAGAAGATCTTCTCACCTCTTTGAACAAAAGGCTCTCTTCTTGGTTTTTTCTAGCGTTAAATCTTCCCAATAGACTCATATTTCTTAATTTAGTTTTGCAAGTCATTCCTCTTTACATTTTTTCTTCCCTGTCTTCACCTAAGGCTATTCTTAAGATCATCATAAACTTGCAAAGAAATTTTTTATGGAGCGTTAATGCTGAAAAGAACAAGTGGGATCTGCTGCATTGGAAAATGATGTGCCATCCAAAAGAAAGTGTAGGTTTGGGTCTACGAGATCTAGGAATTATGAATCATGTTTTAGGTGCAAAATTTTGCTGGCAATGGCTCAAAGGATACAACCAATGGGACAAATTATGAAGAGAAAAATATGCTTCAATCATAGAGGAAAATAATATTGTCAGATGGGAGGAACCATAATAGGGATCTTTGATTTGGGAAGTGGTTTGGTAGCAAAGAAGCCTTATTCGTGACAACTGCTTTTGGGAAATCAACGATGGAAAATTGACAAAGATATGGACAGAACCCTGGAAGCAACTTCCTACTCTTCAATCCAATAATGAACTGCTTGGATTTCTTTAGCACTTAAATAATCCTCTTAATCATTAAGTCTCAGAGTATTGGAAGAATTCTGTAGTGGGAGAAGAGTGGAGGAATTGGAAAGTTTCAAATGAAGATTTCAATCTCTCCACACATTTGAATATGCATCATTGGGTGGATGAAGTTGAGAAGAGGTGAATCGGGATCAAACATGGCCCATACATTCTGAGATGGGGCCATTTACCTATAAGAAATTTCTTTGTAAAGGAAGCTTATTCAAAGAAAACAAATGCTCACCTCCTCAACAAAGAAGACATTTGGAAGAGAATATGGAAATCAGGATACTGGCCCAAAATCACCACCTTCCTCTGAATGACTGCTCATAGAAGGATTCTTACATGGGATAATTTGCAAAAAAAGAGGATTGTTGGGACCTTATGTTTGTCACCTTTGTGAGCAAAGCTATGAAACTATTGATCATATCCTAGATAGTTGTTCTTATAGCTCGCAGATATGGGACAATGTGGCTACAATCATGACAATTATTGATAGACAACATGGGGACATGGAAAATGCTCAGTTAGCATGGCTTAAAATTGCCTTAAAAAATCTCATGCTAAACAAAATTTGGCATTTCATTCCAGGATTCAAAATGTGGAAGGTCTGGAAAGGATTGAACAAATGCATTTTTTAGAACATAAAGAAGCCATGAATTCTATTTGGTCAAAAATATCCAAAAGCATCATTGAGTCTGTTTCTCTCTGCAATCGACCAGAGAAAGATTTTGAATGTGATCCTTAGGAAAAAACTATTTTAGACTCCTAGTTTTCCAGTCCCGCCAAGCCTAACCAAGTCCCTCTCCCTTTGAATATCTTAGTGATCAGTCCCTCCAAATGTTATGTTCCATACCATGAATTTATGAAACTTAACTTGATGGTGCCTCAAAAGGGAATCTGAGTCCTACCAGTTATGGGGGTGTTTTTCGTGATCATCAAGGTGCTATTGTCTACACTTATGTAGGAAAATGGGTAGAGACTCTAATAAAAATACAAAACTTTGGGTGTTAATTATGGTTTAAGGATCAACAACCAATGAGGATACTTCATTCTTATTGTTTAAGGTGATTAAAAGCTAGTTATTGACATGATTATCACACTTCAAAATGGCTCTCCCCTAGAAAAACGTTCTTCCAGTTGGTAATTTGAGAATCTCCTCACCTTTGTTGCTCACCTACTCAAGCCACCTCTTATGGTTGTAGCTTCCCATGTTAAGTGCTCAAACAACAGAGTAGTTGACAAGATCACCAATGTACGTGTTGATCGACAAAATGATAACTTGAGACAAGTCTAGCCTATGGAGATACATACACCTCTTACTCTCTCTTGCCAACAACTAGTGATGGAGGAACTAGCTTCCCCAGATGGGGTGTTAATGCAAGAGGACTTGTTTTAATGGTGTTGAGATTAGTGCAGCGATGGTACATTAGCCCGAGGAGAGGGGCATTTACACCTGGTCATCTCTATTAGCTCGAATGTGTGTTTCACATGCTCTCTAACCTAGTTGCAATAATGACGATGGGATGTAAGAATGTCGGTGAAGGTTGGTTTTATAGGATTGCTAACCAGTGCGACAAATTCACCATTACCATTCCGTCGTATTGTTCCTCCTCCCACTTAGTGATGAAGAAATTTATGGAGTTATTTTTATAGTGTTGCAAAGAAGGCATTATTTCATTTTTTAGCCACACTATGTATAGTGTAACGATGGTAATAAATATGCTTTGAGCTTCAAGTTTCCATGGATGAAATAAGCATGCTCGTATAGTAATGGAGGAAGGGGTGATGGAGGAGTGTGTGACCAACCTAGTGGATGCATTTCTCAACATTAAAATGATGCAAAAAATCTTGGTGAGGAGATGAAAGATAAAACCCACACTCTCTCTCTTTAGATAAAGGGTGTTCTGGACTGGGTGATGGAAATTGTAGAGGCACTTCATATTCTGATCCCGCAGTTCCTGGATGCTCCTCCGACTTGTGAGAAAAATATTCTTGTGAATGAAAGGGTAGATCCTAGGAAGCAGGATGTGAAAGAGGAGGGGGGAACTCTTGGAATTGAATATATTGATCATTCAGTGGAAAGAAAGGATGAGTATTTGGAGCCTCCTCCATGTCGTTGGTGCCGAAACACACTTCTCCTAGAAGGAATCCCACACGGTTAGCATGCCAGGTGTCTTTGTTATGGATTGGTCTATTTCTTAGTTATCTATTCAAGTGATCCTATTTGTCTTAATGGTTTTTCAGTCAATTTTGTATCGGTTCAGTATCGATTATATGTATTTATGTTGGTTTTGTAGTCTGATACACAGTTACTGTCATATTCTTTTGAATATTATAGTCTCAACTTCAATGTCCTATAATCCTCTAATTTGTAATTAAGAATATGCTCTGTGTATGCAAGTAGTTCTTTTGAGTCTAGGAAAAGTGACTCGGAATATGAATGTAGAAACAACCAGTCCACTCATAGCTTTTTTAGGTCTATTTGTAGGCAGTTTTAGATTTTATCTTTGGAGTAGAAATTTTAGTCAAGCTTGGAAAAGTTGTATTTGGATTGTAAATGGTTCTTGTTTACATAGTGTACTAGGTTCTTTTTCCCAGGGCCATGCAAAATATGTACATGTACTTTTTTCTATACTGCAATATAATGATATAACCTACAAAAAATATATATATCTTTAGGTAAATTCAAATGAAACTCTCCAATATCTATTTTATTAATGAATGGAAGAAAATAAGATCGATGATGTAAATCATCCCAAGGCTTGTCACTCCTTGTCATAGATTCCAGAATAGCCTCTCCCGAAGGCATGATAGTAAAGAGACAATCAAGAGAATTGGAATAATCAACAACCCAAACTAGCTCACTAATTATATTTGAATCTTCAACAACTGAAGGATCAATGTCTATAGTAGTATACTGAATTACTTGATAAGCCACTTCAGTTACAAACAAAGGTAAATTCATACCAGAATGATGAAATTATTCCATTGAATCCAATGGAGAAGGATTAATGACCCAAGGCTCATCAATATATGATGTCCAAAAAGAAGATACTTGAGTAATAGAAACTTCCTCATCATCATAAACTAGAGTAGAATTGATATAGAAAGCAGGAGCTAGGAAATTAAAATTTCCCATCAATGAAGGATACATTACAACTCCTATATTCTCGGTTGTTGGATGAGATTTATGAATCCATGGAACATTTGATCCTGGAGGTGTGTTAGTATTTGTACAGATAAATGATAACTGATCGATAGTAAAAAAAAATTCCTTCATGAGGAAAACATACAACTCGAAATACTAAAGATACAATGGTGGTAATTTCATATGTCCAACTTCTTCCTAAAAAGAGATTGTAATCAATTGGGGAATAAACCACTTCTACCTATACAGAATCAGTCTTTCCTCTTAATTCAACATAAAAGGAAGGAATTATTCCATGTGGTTTGAAAGACTGTCCATCGGAATATGTAAGCAAAGTAGGTGATGGAACAAGTTCGGGAGAGCTAGTATATTTCCAACAAAATAGATCCATAACACAAGCCTAGATGCCCCTTCATCCACAACTATCATTCCAATAGTATTTTTAGAATGAGCCACATTGATTTGGAAGGTAACATGGTGGGGAAGGCGATATTTGACATCAAACACATCAAACTTGTTGGAATATTCTCCCCATCATTTTTCAGTTTTGCATGAATCTGATCATCTGCATGCATCTGGTCATCATCATGGTGGTCCTCCCAGCACCTAGAGCTTGTTTCTAGCTCTCCATAGCCTGTCTACAACCCCCAGGGGGCCTCCCACCTACCTAATGCGCCTTCATTCAATATTCTGCATGGAAAGTGCGCCTTTCCCACCTACCACATCCATTTGGGAGCCTTTTCTCACCTACCAGTCAATTATCTCCCAGTTAGAGCACCTTAGCTCACCTACCAGTAGTTATCATTCAGTTAGAGTATTGATTGATCAGTTCTTCCACTGATTACTCATCCTACCTACCTATAACTCCTAGTTAGCTAGTTCCAGACTTCCACTAACCCTTTTGACAGCCTCATGTTCCTCCCTTGGAGTCTCCCTTCCCTGATTTATGCCTAGATGGTTATGTTAGACTCAGTTAGACACACTTGACTGACCTTTACCATTTATGACTGATACTACTGACTGGATGATGAATCCACTATTATCCAAGCCAGACTTTGAGTTAGGAATTGAAATGCCCTACTTTGCCTATTCAAATCCTATATTATGCACCTTGCGGCTCTATTGTATTCATTCACTTACATTCTTATTCATTGTATGATACTGAGATATTGTCTATTATTCTGTGTTTATGAGTGATCATTGAGTGTCTCCTTCTCTTCTTCTTTGCAACATACTTGATAGTTTGATTGTGATTTGCTACAGTTGCTAGATCTCTTGTAGATTCTTACATGGTATCAGAGTAGGAAGAAGCTATTCGAATTGCAACAGTTGCAACATTTCTTTGAGTAGCTATCTTTCACTTGTGCACCAGAAGCCTCTGAGTTTCCACAACAAATCCTGGTGCTATTACTTGAATTCATTGGAGAAATATAGTGAGGTCTAGCCAGGTGTGAAGGACATAGTCTATGTGCCAAGTATTCTTAAGGTAGTGTTTAGTTGAAGTGTAGCATTCTCCATCAGCACAACTTTTCTTGTTTTGCAGGTTTATTCACCCGTTCGGAATCTTCTTCAACTATTCGAATTTCTCTATTTAGATGGATCTAAAGTTTACATCTTCCAACTATGTTGAGTGGAAAGCCAAAATGACTTTCTTCATGAGATCAAAGAGCTTCACCCGAATACTCAACGGAACAATGGTAGAACCTCTCAGTGCAGTTGAAAAGTCCAAGTACTTGGATCAGCTTGATGAAGCAATTGGTCTCCTCCTTCTCTCAATTTCTAATATATATACACTTTCATGTCATCGATCTTACATATCCTAAAGAGGTTTGGGACAAGCTCGAATCTCTTTTTGGACCGAAAGATGATATGCAAGGGCACAAATTGGAGAATGAGCTCATATGTTTGAGTCCTAACATCTTCGAATCTATTAATGCCTTTCTCACCAAGTTGAAAAGCTTGATATCCCAATTGAAAATATATGAGATAGTGGAAGAAGAAAAGCAGCTTATACTTGCCATTCTCTCAAAGTTGGGGGAAAACTTCTTAGTTTTTGTCTCTACTTTCCAGTCAGCTAGGTTGTCCATTCCAAAATGGAAGTTTCCCTCATTTGATGATTTCACACAATCTCTTACTCAAGAATAAGAGAAGTTGATTTCAACCCTTAAAGTTGTAGAGAGAGTGAATGTTAAAGGAAAGAAAAATATTTCTGACAAGAGATCGAATGATACAAGGCCTACAGATAATTCCCACTAGTCAGATGAGGTTTCGAACTTTAGGAAGACCAAGCATTCTCAAAAGAGAAAATCAGAGTGTAATTACTTCCATAGAGGTTTCTATTCTGAGAGTGTTTGCATGCAGAAGATATAGATCCGATAGCTAAATTACTTGATAAGAACAATCTTCCTATACCAGCATGTGCGAGGAAGAAAGATCCTGAATCTTCCGGATCCAAAGACAAAGAAAGATGTCATGCCTACATGGAAAGTGCATCAACAGATTCTTCTTTCATCATAGATTCAGGAGCCTCAAGACACATGTCTTCTTCCAAGGATCTCTTCTCTAACTTCGAGAGCTCATTTGGCCCACCCATCATGTTGGGAAATGATTCAGAAGTCTCCTCTCAAGGGATTGGAAGAATCAATCTTGACCATGGTTACTTTTCTAATGTGCTTTATGTCTCGTCTCTTAAAGCAAAATTACTTTCAATGTATCAAATTACTCATATTGGAGACCCCAAAAGAGTGATCTTTTCTCCAAATGAGGTCGAGATACAAGACATGGTCTCAGGTGAGATCATTGCAAAGGGAGTTGCAAATCACAACAACAAACTATATGAGTTCTCACACTTTCTGCCTCTCTCAAAGAAATCATCCCTCCATACTCATGCCAATGAAGAAAGCAGATTTTGGCATCTCAACTACAAATACTTACATGACATGCATGCAAAGGATATGGTTGATGGGCTGCCCAAAATCAAGTTTTCCAAAGGAAACTATCATGGTTGTTTTGGGGAAGCATCCTGAGAAGAAATTTGAAAAGGGAAAGGCTAGGAGATCCTTTCAACCCCTTGATCTCGACCACAATGATGTGGTTGGTCCTTTTCTAGATCTGTCTCTAAACAAGGCAAGGTATGTGCTCACTTTTGTTGATGATTATTCTAGATTCACTTGGGTATATTTCCTTAGATTGAAATCATAAGTATTTGGTTTCTTCAAAATTTTCAAGTCTTCTGTAGAGAAACTTTCAGAAAGGAAGATAAAAGCCATTCACACTGACAACGGTGGTGAGTACATTAAGGGTGAGTTTCAAGATTTTTGTACTGAAGAGGGTATTAAAATGCAACACACTGTTCCCTATACACCACATCAAAATGGTGTAGCTAAAAGGAAGAACAAAACATTGAAAGAGATGGCCACTTGCATGCTAAAATCCAAAGGATTGCATCCTAGTATTTGGGCAGAAGCCATTAATTGTGCCACTTATCTTCAGAATAGAGTTCCTCACAAGGGACTCAGTGACACTAATCCTTTTGAAGCATGGATAGGATACAAACCTGATGTATCTCATCTTAAGGTATTTGGATCTAGAGCTTGGGAAAGGATTCCAGCTGACAAAAGGAGAGCTCTTGATTCTTAAATAAGAGAATGCATTATGGTGGGCTATGCATTGGATGAAAAGGCTTACAAGTTACTTGATCCTTCTTCCATGACCACATTCTTGGAGAGAAGTGTTCAGTTTGAGGAATGGCCTCTTCATGATACTCCTTCTATTCAGAAAGGTATCTCACCTACCACTCCTGATGAGAGTGATACATCTTCACATGATACTTCAGATTCAGAATCTGAAGATGGAGATGATGATAGAATGCTAGATCCAGATCCACAAGAACCTGAAGATATAGCAACTGATAATGAAGATGAGAGGATGAGAGATCTAGATCCACAAGAACTTGATGCTCCTCCTCTCCCTCGATGGGATACCATTACACTCCACTCTGCAAGTGATTTGGTTGGTGATCCACATGATCATAGAAGAACCAAATCATAATTTCAGCATGGAAGGGCTCATCCTCCTCACAATGATGATCCATTTCAGATTGATCGAACCTTCCTTGGAAAAGAAGGTCACTTGCCTCCTTCAAGGGTAAGTCATGATATGCTACTTTAGCACCCTTCAGTCTATTTTGAGGGAGGGATTTCTTCCCATTGGGTTTTCCTCTTTCCTCACTTAGTTATTTAGATTGATTGTATGGGGTAACCTTTGGTCTCAGTCACCAGGGCCCTATCTTGCTGTTTTACAGGGTGACCTTTGGTCTTAGTCACCAGGGCCCTATTTTTCAGTTATTTTCTCATAATATATCTTGAGGGGGGGTGTTGGAATATTCGCCCCATCATTTTTTTAGTTGTGCATGCATGCATGCATCCGGTCATCATCATGGTGGTCCTCCCAACACCTAGAGCTTGTTTCTAGCTCTCCATAGCCTGTCTATAGCCCCCAAGGGGCCTCCCACCTACCTAATGTGCCTTCCTTCAATCTTATGCATGGAAAGTGCGCCTTTCCCACCTACCATAGCCAGTTGGGTGCCTTTGCTTACCTTTCAGTCAGTTATCTCCCAGTTAGAGTGCCTTAGCTCACCTACTAGCAGTTATCATTCAATTAGAGTCTTGATTGATTAGTTCTTCCATTGATTACTCATCCTACCTACCTACAACTCCTAGTTAGCCAGTTCTGGAGTTCCACTGACCCTTTTGAAATCCTATTGCGCCTCCCTTGGAGTCTCCCTTCCTCGATTTATGCCTAGATGGTTCTGTTAGACTCAGTTAGACACACTTGACTGGCCTTTACCATTTATGACTAATACTAATGACTAGATGATGAATCCACTATTATCCAAGCTAGACTTTGAGTTAGGAATTCAAATTCCCTACTTGGCCTATTCAATCCTATATTATGCATCTTGCAACTCTATTGTATTCATTCACTTACATTCTGATTCATTGTATGATACTGAGATATTGTCTATTATGTTGTGTTTATGAGTGATCATTGAGTGTATCCTTCCCTTCTTCATTGCAACATACTTGATAGTTTGATTGTGACTTGCTACAGTTGCTAGATCTCTTGCAGATTCTTACAAAAATTGATAACCTAAGAATTTGAGGTATCTAGATTTTTGATAGCAAACAATAAAGCACTCCACTGCGAAGGAAAAATTTGAAGTAGTTTGAGAGTAGACATAGCACGAGAAGTTTGAGCTAACTTAGTCTTAAAAAATGGATTCGTTGGGTGCAACTCTAACATTTGGATTGTACGATACTCTCTTATAAACACTTTTTGGTATTATAAACATTGTCTCTCCCACATGATTCTCAATATGAAGAGGATTTTTTGGTTCAGTATTCTCTTTGTCCTTCAAAGAGGAATTAGGGTTACCATAACATTTGGCTTGATTTGATAACAAAACATTTGAACCAACCATATGTTTGAATGATTGATCAGATGAGGGTGCACTTTTATTTCCCCTTTGCGTGTTTCCAATAGGATTGGAAGAACCAAAAGCCATCTGTTGTCCTTTGTGGAAAAGGAATATTAGCCTTTATATTAGCAAGTCATCCACATACAAAAATATCAACAATAGGAAACCTCCCTTCTACTGCATGTAGACATTGCAGTCAAATTTTCACCTTTCGAACTTTTGTGACAGTAAAAAGGAATCCATTTTGGAATACCATGCCTCGGGGCTTGCTTGAGCCCATACAATGATATCCTTAGCATGAATACAAAGGATGGATCATCGATGTATCCCTTAGGATTTTTCATATAGATATATTCTTCTAAGTCACCATGCAAAAAGGCACTCTTCACCTCCATGTGATGTACCTCCCATTGTTTCGAAGCTGCAATTGCAAAAACAAGTATGACAGAGTCCATTCTTGCTACAAGAGTGAATGTCTCATTGTAGTCCAAGCCATGAACCTAATAATACCCCTTGGAAACCAACAAAGCTTTGTACTTGGTTGTAGATCCATCAAAAGAAAAATTTGTTTTGTAGATCCACTTGCACTGGACTAGATTTCTCCCTAGCAGAAGAGACACAAGATCCCAATCCCATGTCTCATTATTCTGTAGTGACTCATGTTCATCCATTGAAGCTTGCCATCTTGGATCATGGAAATCCTCTTTGAAGGACTGTGGATTAGACCCTACCATCATGTAGCACCTCTATGGGATACATGGATGTATATGACATAATGCACGGTTTGCATCTCGATGCTGAGATTTGGTTCTTCTATGATCAAATGGATCTCCAACTACGTTCCCAGTAGCTTCAATGACTTTTTGAGACCATTTTGGCCTTGGATTGGGGGCAGGTGTTGGATCTGGATCTAGATCTTCATACTCAATATCAAGATTTGATTCAAGTTGGTCCTCATCTTCAAAATCTGAATGTGGATCATCAGAAGAGACATCATTCTGATCTTCATCAGGTGCAAATGGAGTAGGAAGAGAATATGGAAAAAAGTGAGAGAATTCACATTCCTTTGAGGCATGGTTTGCAACACCTTTCACTATTATCTTCCCAGATGAGATCTCTACAATATCAACTGTGCTAGGTCCAAAAAACAATTTCTTCGGTCAACTTGTGTCTGTCATTTGATAAATAGATAACATGTTTGTTTCCAAGGAAGGAACATACAGAACATTTTGAACTTGCCATGCTCTAGTTGTATTGTTCCCTTCCCTTCAGCTTAGATTTGTGAATTATCTCCCATGTGAATTCTAGTACCATCAGTAAGATCTAGAGAAGAAAATGGTTCTTTGGAGGCAACCATGTGGTTGGAGGCTCCAAAATCAATGAGGAAGGCTTGTGATTGTGAGAATCCAACCTTCAGTGTATGGCATCTCTCATGATCATATGTTTCACTTCTAGAATCAATCTTGCTTTCTCCTTCTGGGATGGCAATGTTGTGCTATTCAAGAATTTTGGTCATTTGATCTATCTTCTTCTTCATGCATGAACTCTCTAGATGGTTTCCTTTATTGCAATAGGTACACTTGGTATTCTCAAAACTATTTTTCTTATCCTTCTTGGAGATGGAGGCTCCTTCTAATGGATTAGGATTCTCCTTTGTCTTGGATTCAGAATTCACACTTTTGGACTCCCAAACCATAAGAGCCTGATTCTTAGAGGCTTGCATGGCTCCCATTTGAATCAGTTTGTCTTTTTCTTGGACCAAGGATTCTATGAATGCATATAAAGAAGGAATTTTCCAATTGAGGATTGACAATCTCCAAGAGTGGAAAGTAGACACAAATACTGAAATTCGGGTCCAACCGTTCTTGTCAATTCCACATTGTTTGCACTGCATAACCAAGTACTTGAACTTTGAAAAGAATTGTTGTATGGTTTCGAAACTACTGGGTTGAAGAGCAATTAATTCATTCTCCAAAACATAGCCTCTCAACTCATATTTCTTTCCAAAGATATTTTCAAGCTTCTTCCAAACCTCCCTTGGGGTCTTCAATCCATTAAGATGGAAGAGTAAGTCTCTGGAGATGTGAATACACATAAAACCAAAAGCCTCATCTAACTTGTTTAGGTACTTTGCTTTCTCAACAGATGCCTGAGATTTGACCTCCTTGCCCATTGTGTCCCTGTGTAGAATCTTGTTGCGCAACACAATCTTCATATCTTCCCTCCTATCCAGATAATTGAAGGGTTCCAGCAATTTGGTGTCAAAGGATCATTTGAATTCTCCATATTTAACTGCTAGATCGAATGCAAACTGCTAATGTTGCTTTTCAAAATCCAATAGAAAACTATCAAAATGAAGATAAACTAGCTATGTTGAGCTCTGATACCATGTGAAATTCAGTAACACAACAAATCATTGAGCCTAAGAAAATATCACAATGAAAGAATTATCAAGGAAGATGAATTATAGTGAAAACTAGCAAGAAATGAGCAGTAAAATCAAACATGCAAAAAGAAAATCATATGTGCATAATATCTAGTGTCATATTCCATTAATTTGTATATTTAAATAATATAGTACAGCTGAGAGAATTCGATTATCCAGGAGGAATTCGAATCCATGTCAGTCTAGAATAGGAAATATCACCACTACAGTGCTCTAGAGGTTCCAAACTCAACAGATTTTCAGTCAACTAAAGCTATTGTCAGTTAACTGGGCATCAAGGGCGCATCAGTAAGTTTGGCATGCAAATCATGCTAGATAGGGCACATTTTATCACATTCAATTGTAATCGGAGCTCAAACCCCCCACTAGAGTCATGAACTCGGGTGTATTGAACCAGATCATTGAGTTAGCTCCTAAAATGTAGGTAACTGACTTTTCATGGCCTAAATTCATGCATGGAGGGTGCATCAAGTGGATAATGTGTCCTAAATGACATCTGCACACCACTAGGAGGTCAACAACATCATCCTACACTAGGAAAAGGGCAATAATACTAAGGTGGACAAATATTGGAGTATTAATTATCCTAACACTTAGAAGATGTTTAAAATAAGTTAAAACCTAATCCCAACTAAAACAAAAAGAGCACACAACTAGTAAAACGTTTTAGGGATGTCAATGAAGAAAACAACAAGACTTTTGAATTTAAGTACATGTTGATTAGTTCCTGCAACCAAACAACAAAAGTACATGAAATAGTTACCAAAGCCTCTGCTAATAGCCATTCTTGGTAAAAGTATCGTGAAGAGTCTCAGAAACCCTCCCATGGGTACTATTAGTTTGGATGAACATTTGTTTCATGTACCACAGGAATCCCCATGCAGTCACCTAGGTGATCCTAAGAAAAGAAACTAAAATTATCAACTCGCAGTCAATGTTTGGGGGGATAGTCTATTATTTTTTCATCATTTAATTCAATAGATCTAGGATATTAACTGAAATAACATGTATATCATATCAAGCATAAGAAACAAGAGACAAGAGACACAAAACATTTCACCGGGGAAAACCAAGAAGGTGAAAAACCTCGCAACTTCCTCAGAGATAGAATAAGCATCAATACAAGGATCACAATGATCAAACCCAAGAGATAGATATCTTCAGCAGCATGCTCCTCCTCCACTTGTGCACACTCCTCCTCTCTCTCACTAATGCGAAGTGAGTGAATAATAGAATGTGTAAAATGAGAGAGACACACTCTCTATTTTTACACTTCTTCACTTGTCTTTTAACTTTAGCTAGGCCGACCCCAACTTAACCACTTAACATAATGTTGACTGGTCTAACCCCCTCTAGGGTGGTCTAATAACCCTTTAACCCACATGAATCATACAAGGTCGACCCCATCAAGGTGGTCTAATAACCCATCAATTCTAAGTTACGACAATTACAATATAACTTGCGACACATGCAAGTACAACTGACGACACTTCCAATGGGAGGAATAATACATCTCCGTTGGGGATACAATAAAATACAAATAGAATATACAAGTGAATATCTTTCGAAGTTACAAATATCATCATCATCACTGGATCATGGAGCATCATCATCATCACTACTGCTATACTCGACATCTCGATCACTGGGCTATCTCTGAATTCTTCTCGTCATATGAAGTTCTACAGAGCCAACCGTTTTTCATGCTGGATGTAGGCCTAGCCTCCATGTAGGTCTTCATCATCTCTGGGAGCAAGCCATCAAGTAGGTACACCTCAGGACTGATTACACTCCCTCTGCAAAACCTGCAAGATCTCCTAGGATTGATTACACTGCCTCTACAAAACCTGCAAGAGCATCTCAGGACTGTTTACATGCCTCTGAAAAACCTGTGTACCCTACTGTCATATCATCGTCTTTAGATCACCTCATAGTCCACGGAGCACAACCCAGATGCACATCACACAACACTTACACCACCGACATGGGAGACCACATCTATCACCATTCGGGGAAGGCACCAACACTTACATCACGACCATGGGAGGTCAAACCTGCCACCATGTCAGAAAGGCATATCCAGCCCTTACATCTCACCATGGGAGAACACATCTATCACCATGTGAGAATGGCCTAGCCCTTACATTTCACCATAGGAGAACACATCTATCACTATGTGAAAATAGCTCAGCCCTTACATTTCACCATAGGAGAACACATCTGTCACTATGTGAAAATGGCTCCAACCCTTACATCTCACCATAAGAGAACACATCTATCACTATGTGAGAATGGCTGCAGCCCTTACATCTCACCATGGGAGAACACATCTATCACCATGTGAGAAAGGCTCATGCACATCTATGTCTCTGGACTCATCACTTCCCCTTGGAAAGAATCTCGATCTGAAGTACACCGAGTCTCTCTCTGAAGTACTCAAACTTCACTCTAGCTAGCAGCTTGGTCAACACATCAGCTATTTGCTCATCCGTCGCAACATACAGGAGCTTCACTACTCCTCTTTGCACCATATCCCTAATATGGTGATATTTGATCTTAATGTGCTTCAACCTGTCATGGAATAGTAGGTTCTCAGACAACTTCACAAAACTCTGGTTTCCACAGTAGATACAGGTAGCATCCAACTGGAGATCAAATAAATCATACAATAGCTTCCTTAGCCATACTGCCTCACAAGTAGCTGAACAAGCTGCGACATACTCTGCTTCAGATGTACTCAGTGCTACACAGGATTGCTTCCTGCTAAACCAACAGATCACACCTGATCCCATACTGAAGCAACACTCTGAAGTGTTCTTCCTATTTGCAGCACTGCATTCCCAATATGAATCAACATAACCCTCCAGGTTAACATTTTGATTCGCATCATACTTGAGCCCATAATCAACTGTACCCTTCAGGTACCTTAGAATATGCTTCAGAGCAATAAGGTGAACATGTCTAGGATCCGTCAGGAATTGTCTGAATGTGTTCACCGCAAAGAAAATATCTGGTCTCGTGTTCGTCAAGTACATCAAGGAACCAATCATTTGACGATAAATCGTGACATCAACTGGCTCAGATGAAGCATCACACATAAGCTTCAGATTCGATGCCATAGGTATGGCCATGGCCTTGCAGTCCATCATCCCGAACTGCTTCAGGATCTCTACTGCATACTTCCCTTATCCAAGGAAGTTCCATCTGCACTCTGCCACACCTCCATACCTAGAAAGTAATGCATCATGCCCAAGTCCTTCATCTCGAAATCGGCAGCAAGCTTCCTCTTTGTGTCAGCAATCAATCTATCCTCACCTGTAACAAACAGGTCATCCACATACAATAGTAGTATCACTGGATTGCCTTCCTCAACCTTGTAGTAAAGGTTGGAATCCGCTTTACTCTTGGTAAATCCCAAACTGGATAGGAAGCTGTCTATCCTGCCGTACCATGTCCTAGGTGCTTGCTTCAAGCCATACAAGGCTTTCTTCAATATGCACACATATGACTCCCTGTCATGTGTCTCAAAACCGAGTGGTTTCTCCACATACACTTCCTCTTTGACTACACCATATCCATATGGTGTATTTTCCACTTCATTACTGCATCCAGAGCAAGTACTGTTTTGATGGAAGTGTATCTGGCTACAGGTGCAAAATTTTCTTCATAATCCATCCCCTCTTTCTGGGAGAAGCCACGAGCCACAAACCTTGCCTTGTATTTCTCTATGCTGCCATCTGCAGCATGCTTGATCCTATAGATCCACTTGCAAGTCACAACAGACTTCCCTCTGGTCTCGGGACCACATCCTAGACATTATTCTTTATGATCGACTTGTATTCCTCGATTATGGCATTCTTCCATTACTGCATCCCAGATCCTGGGAACTTTATATTCTTCAATATCTTCAATAGATAGTTTTCTTTGAACTTTGTTGCTGGACCAAATGTTGTAGTCCTTCTTTTGTAGGTGATGATACACAGTCTTCCCTACAAGACAAGTTCAATTGCATGATTAGAAAAATCTTATATATTTCAGAACAAATTCTTACTCATAAAGACATATGTCATATATTCATGCAATTATCTTAGCCAATGCTTCAATACAACATTTATCCATATCCCGTAACTTTCTAGATGCCTTCCATCTCTACCAGAACATTGTTAAGAGTGTGCACAACTCCCAACATGTTAGCAAAGAGGTTTCATTCTAGATAAGTAGCAATGGAATGTTGTACAGTACCATAGGCCACTTACCCATTACTTTAGTAGTATCTTGTTCATTAATGCATCTTTTCTGAAATGCATAATATACATCCTAAATCTAGGAACATGTACATGACTAAACAACATCATTTAAGTAATAAGAAATGACAATTCAAATACTTATCTTTGTTTGCTTGTTGGGTGGCCTCCCTCTCAATCTTTGCTTCCTTGCAGGAACTACTCGAGTGAGCTCCCTCTTGATCTTTTCTTCTTGGATTATCTGTCTTTGAACTTATATCCATCTTGGACCACTATGCATGCTTAAGTGTGCACTGGATTGTCATTGTGTCATCCTCAAGATGTCATACATAATCATACATTCATTAGTATAATATCAATACTATCAAAACATTATGATTCTAAATAATCTTAAATATGTATGGTCATGATCATTTCATACATAGGTAATAAGCGTTAGTATTCAAGGTTTCAGGGAAGAGTTCTTTTACTCATGCATATTCTTATTTGACCATAGGAATCTTCTGGTTAGTCATATCATCAATCAAAGTAAGAAACATAATATGCATAAACCCATGATTTTCCAAACTTATAACTTCATGAATAATCATTATCAATCATGCCAAATATACTTATATAAGATCTTAACACAAGCTAGGTTTCTAACTTGATATAGGAAAAACATACCTAGATTGTCATGCTTTCTAGTTATGTCTAACATACCCACATAATGTCTTATTGTTCTTTTCAATGACTTGTGCTTAGTAACCTGCATATCTCATAAGTTAACCATTGTAGAACCAAATCATACATACCTCGTAATTAGAGATTCTATGTGATCCATGAATATGGATGAGTCTTTGTCTTCATGTCACCATGGTCATATGTTCTTGATCTAGAACTTGATTTGTACCTTTCATGTTAGTAGACAACATCATCCTCATACAACACCACAGTACATTAGTACAATCATAAGTGTCATAACCCTAATCAATGAATGTATTCTATCATTCACCTACATTCATACTTTTACTAAGGTGATAAGACAATTCTAAAATTAATCAAGATTGTTACTAACCTCAATAATATGAAGACAAACATATCATAAAATTAATCATGAACAGATTTCAAAACATACATGTATCTCCTCAAGTCATACCTGTCGAGATTTCTTGTAGTCTTCTTATGTAAGGCCTTAACCTCATCTCCCTCTGGAACTGGAACTTCTTCACTTATGTAGGTGTCCAATTCATTTTCTTCTAGGATTAATTCAATCCACTTTGATTTGTTGAGACTCGATCTAGAGTTGGATTAGGGTTTGTAAGAGAAACCCTAAAAATTCAAACTTTGAATTTCAAACTTCTGAATGGATGGAAAGATGTGCCTTGCTGATCTGATCAAGCTGGTATACTTCAATTTTGAAATCTCTAGAATTTGACCCCTCAAAAATGCCTTTGAAACTTCTGGATCTTCTTGACAGGATCCTGAACTAGGGTTTGATAAAGCCCAGTCTTCTGCCCATCGAAAAGGTTCGATCTTGTGTTCTAAGCTTCGATTTTTTTGAGGAGCTTCCAGCCGTGGTCACAGATTTCAAAAATTCCAACTTTTTCAAAAGCCCTAATTTTCCACCTTTCCGATCAAAATCCTGAACTAGGGTTTGATCAAGCCCGACCTTTTTCCCAACCAAAAAATTTGATCTTGGTCTCTAAATTTCGATATTGATGAGGAGCATTCAACCATGGTTTTCGATTCCAAAAATTCCAATTTATCCAAAGCCCTAAATTACCGCAACAGTGACAAGCCAAGAAAGAAGGTGCTCAGAATCCAATTTTGTTTTGACAAAAAGGTGCTCAGAATCCAATCCCACAAATATGACCTCAAATGGATTCTCTGAGAGAGAGTTATGCCAAGTGTCGCAACGTGACCTGTTTATGGGATAAAACAGGATAGAGAACTTGTACGAATTTCCACGTGTCACTATTTCAACTTCGGCCTCTGCAAATCGGACCTGTGAAAGCACAGTTTGTGCGCTACCTATCACGTTTACAAAATTTCATTTGGAGCTTCCTAACCCAAGTTGTGACCTTTTTTCCTAGGTCACCTATTTATGACTGAGATCTGGAAGAGGCAAAAACCCTAGATTGTACTGATCATAAAATAGAAAGTACAGTGAATTAGTTGTTTTTCTTCGGACACACGGTACATGGGGATGTTATATACGACCTGTGAAAGTTTCAGATCCTAAACCTTCACCAAAATGGATTTATAGCGAAAGTGACACAATGACTAGTTTTTGCTATATCAAGCCCTCGCTTCCAATTTGTCGCAAGTGCAACAAGTGTCATAAATGCCATACCATGCCTTCCTTTAGGATAGCTCTGATACCATGTTATTTTTTCATCATTTAATTCAATAGATCTAGGATCTTAACTGAAATAACATGTACAACATATCAAGCATAAGAAACAAGAGACAAGAGGCACAAAACATTTCACTGGGGAAAGCCAAGAAGGTGAAAAACCCTGCAACTTCCTCAGAGATAGAATAAGCATCAATACAAGGATCACAATGATCAAACCCAAGAGATATATATCTTCAGTAGCATGCTCCTCCTACACTTGTGTGCACTCCTCCTCTCTCTCACTAATGCAAAGTGAGTGAATAATAGAATGTGTAAAATGAGAGAGACACACTCTCTATTTATACACTTCTTCACTTGTCTTTTAACTTTAGCTAGGCCAGCTCCAACTTAACAACTTAACATAATTTTGACTGGGTTGACCCCCACTAGGGTGGTCTAATAACCCTTTAACCCACAGGACTCATACAGGGCCGACCCCATCAAGGTGGTCTAATAACCCATCAAGTATAAGTTATGACACTTACAGTATAACTTGCGACACATGCAAGTACAACTGATGACACTTCCAATTAGAGGAATAATACATCTCCGTTGGGGATACAATAAAGTACAAATACAATATACAAGTGAATATCTTCTGAAGTTACAAATACATCAACAAGTAGAACGTTGGGATCATATGTATGGGCATGGTAACTAAGCCTAAAATTTCAAAATTACCGGCACCACGGGGAGCTGAAATTGGTACTAGTGAAATGCTTATACATGTAAAATCCCACAAGTGCTTATTTAAGTATCATAGGGGTAATCCCTTCAACTTAACCTCACACGACCTTGTGCTTAAATCCTATTTGAGAGGAGATTCTCAACCACACTCTTATGATATTGGATTTTACTATCCGTAGGAAAAATACCTAAGTTCCATAGTTTAATAGCCCAATAGTGTTTTCTTGCACCCTAGTTTGACACTTTATCCCTAATATAGTTGATGAACCCTATAAAATAAATGTCTAATAATTTTTAAATTTATGCTCTTAATTTTTATGGGATGTTACTTAGTTAAAGGGAAACAAGAGTGAAACTAATTATG
This sequence comes from Larix kaempferi, assembly GCA_027924585.1. Taxonomy (NCBI): domain Eukaryota; kingdom Viridiplantae; phylum Streptophyta; class Pinopsida; order Pinales; family Pinaceae; genus Larix; species Larix kaempferi. Next base: position 9,990,319 of record BSBM01000510.1, read on the forward strand.
TGTTATGAATCTTACAATAAATTAGCACTGTAAATATATGGCTGTGTATAAAACAAAGAAAGATCTTTTATTGTTTTTTAGTGATAAGCAACACTTCTTCAAAGAAACACACACACACACACAATGTTTAATACTTTGCAAGAAATGAAAGAAGTCTACGGTTGTTACACAAGTTTTTGTCATCTAATGCAAGAAATAGAATCAAATTAAGAAAACAAAAAAAACAAAACTCCCTTTTCACTTTCTTTTTTTACAATGCCTTGCAAAAAACAACCAAAAGAAAAACATACAAAGAAAAATAAACTTTTATTGTTTTTATTTTATTATATGAACAAAAATTGAAAAGGAAACAAAAAACAGAAATATTTACAAAATTTGGATTGCTAAGCAATTGTACAAGCAACCCAACCAAATAAAAACAAATCTTTAGCGACAATCCTAAACTGAAAACTTTTCTTATGATTTAGCAAATGGTTACTATCTAGAAAAACAAAGCAATTACAATAGTTCACAATCAACTTAAGATCAACCAAACCCACATTTCCTATTTCCAATTGGAAGCAAACTAAAAAAAAGGATGAAAAATAGGTCATACATGCCTTATCTTAAGACATCATACATATATGCACTCTAGGAGTGTCTAAGGCGCATATAAGGAGAAAAAAAAGGAAAAAAGAAAAATTTGTACTCTACAAGACATATACGAGTCTCTCTAGTCCGTAGCATGTGTATATGTGTGGGAAAAAATCAAAATTCAATCCCATACCTCCAAAAACCATATTGTTGTTAAATTTTGAGCATTAATTCAATATACTCTAGGATCTTTACTGAGAGAACAACATGTACAGTATATCAATGCATATCAATCATAACAAGCATGTCAATCATCACAATAATCAAAAGCATGAGAGACAATAGACACATAGAGTTTTCATGGGGAAAACCCTGAGGTGAAAAACCCCACAACTTCCTCAGAGAGAGATAGAGTAATAGCACAACCAAAGTACAACCAAAGTACAAGAGATAGACTACTCTTAGTAGTTGATCCTCCTCCTCACATGTGCGCCACTTTCCGAGTGAAGGAAGTGTGAGTTCTGAGTGATCCAAATAGAGATCTCTCGATCTCTATTTATACTTGTCCTGTTTTCCTAATAACCTTATGGGGCCGACTTGTCTAGCTAGGTATAATAACTTCATATTACATTATATCAGGCTGACCCCTTACAAGGTGGTCTAATAACCCATCGTCAAGTTAATACACTTGCGACACTTGTCAATACAAATGACGACACTTCCGTATAGAGGAATAATATATTTCTATAGGAGTACAATAAATATATAAATGGAATACATTCCGAAGTTACATATACATCAACACTCCCTCTTAACTAGGAAGGTATTTCTCGACACAGATCTGCTATCACAAGTCTTCTTCTCTGGATCATCGTCATCGATGCATCGAACTTGAAACATCATCATCGTCACTGCTGCTATCTCAACCAATCTCTAAATCTACTCGTCATAGGAATTTCTACAAAGCCAGTCCTTTTTCATACTGGATGTAGGCCCACCACCTGCAGGTCTTCATCATCATTGGCCATACTGTGGAAATCTCAGGACTTATTACGTGCGTCACACAACCATAAAAGAGTCTCTTGACTAGCAAGAACCATAAAGAGCATCTGAGGCCTTTTTCATCCTGTCCAGATCTCCAGGACTTATTACATGTGACCCCACCACAAAACCTCGAAAGAGAATCCTAGGACTGATTACGCGCACATGGCTCAACCTATCGGATCTCCCAGGGCACAAATTACATGTGGTCACAACAAAACCTCGAAAGAGCATCCCAGGACTGATTACAAGCACACGGCTCAACCTATCGGATCTCCCATGGCACAAATTACATGTGGTCATGGAAAAAACTTGAAAGAGCATCCCGGGACTGATTACGAGCACACATCTCAACCTATTGGATCTCCCAGGGCACAAATTACATGCCATAGGACAAAACCTCGAAAGAGCATTTGTCAGATATCCCAGGGCACAAATTACATGTCATAGGAAAAAACTCGAAATAGTATCTGCAAATCTCCCTGGGCAAAAATTATATGTCCTCCCAAGCAAAACCTCGAAAGAGCATTTGCCAGATATCCCAAGGTACAAATTACATGTTATAGGCAAAACCTCGAAAGAGTATACGCAAATCTCCCAGGGCACAAATTATATGCTTATCTGCACAACCTGTTCCACGGCCACAGAGTATCAACTTGATATTCACCATACATCATCCTGATGTACACATGATCATCCTGATCATCATCGCTGCATTGTCTTGATGCATGTCATCTAGAGAAACATCCTGAAGCTCGTCAGCCATGATCATCCTGATCATACAATGCATCCACCTGATGCATACACAGTATCTTCCTGATACATATCATCATACATGATCTACCTGATCATACAATGTATCCACCTGATACATATAAAAATACATGATCCACCTGATCATACCTGATACATATCAACATACATGATCTACTTAATCATACAACGTATCCACCTGATACATATACAGATACATGGTCCAAGCATCCAACATGATGCATATACAAAAATACATACAAATGATCCAACTGATCATATCCAACATCCAACATGATGCGTACATACATAAATGATCCAACTGATCATCAACATCCAACATGATGCATACATACATAGATGATCCAACTGATCATATCCAACATCCAACATGATGCATACATACATAAATGATCCAACTGATCATATCCAGCATCCAACATGATGCATACATACATAAATGATCCAACTGATCCTATAGAGCAGAAACTTGTGTTGTACCTCCATGTTCCACAGTGTCGCATCTTTACCATAAAAGAGTTGATGACACTTCCCCTACTGCTTTAAACCACCCAGAAGAGACAAATGATGAGTGAACCTTGAAGGTAAACTTACCCTAACAAGTTTTCACCTAGCTGAGACTGCTTTTACCCTAAGTATCGCGTTTTTCTCTGTCCTAGAAGAGTGGTAGTCCACACTACCGCGCTATGCTTTGTCCCTGCCACGTGGTACTACCGCGTTATGCTCAGATTCCTAGGCGCGATACTCTTTTTATAGCCCTTTTGCCATGGCTTGTGGGATTTTGGATTTTCGAGAGATATTGGAGGATTGGGATCCCTGATTCGATCTCAACTCATTTTCTGTGATTAGAAACCCTGATCCACTAAGTTCTCCCAAGATCCACCCATCTCTCTTGTTGGTTAACCCTACCTTACACTATAAAAGAGAGGCATTCCATGGGAAAAGGGGAGGACTCTTAGAAGTATCAAACTTATCATCTTGCAACCTTGTGGAGATAGCTAGAGGAGGAAGCACTTGGAGCTAGAGGATTGGCTTGGACATTAAGCAACCTTTGTAAGCATTCTTCAAGTTTGTAATAAAGATAACTTGTCTTGTTTTTCCCATTTCATGTGTATTGTACAAGTCTTTATCATGGAATGTATCTAATCTAGGTTTGAATCTAATCTTTACTTCAAGGTATTTGGAAGCTTGTATGCTTGTTCTTTGTTTGATCTCAACAGGTTCTACATTGGAGCTTTTGGATCAAGAGCTAGAAGCGGGACAAACGTCAAATTGAAAGGTGAGTCATATCTTTCATTGTTTCTGAATGCATATAATCTTGTTGTGAAAGTTAGTTCAGGAATTTCAAGGTAGCATTTGTTTCGTTTTGTTCTTACCTTAGAGTCAGTTAGGAATCTGCTTTAAGTTAAGAGAATTTTGACTTATCCGTAGGGAAAAATTCTACCAAACAAGAATGGGGACTCCACTGGCTTGATTTCTGTTTGATTGATTCAGTTCACGGTCATCCATCTTTTGATTGTGATTTTGTTTATTGCACTTCAAACCAGTTTTGAATCTTGGTCTTTTTTGACCTTTATTCACCCCTCCTCTCTGTATTTTTTCTCCCTGTGTGATCACTGAGTCCCCTGGGTTCGCAGCAACCCTGAAAATTTCATCTTCCTTTTCAAAAGTTGTGCCTTTTCACAATTTGCCACAGTACCGCGCCCTCTGCACTGATTACAGCGCGGTAGTACCCGCGTCCCCTGAGTTAGTACCAGAGTGGTAGTTTAGCAGTACCGCGCTATAGCCTCATTCTACCACGCGGTAGTGTCTGCATACTGTAAAAATTTTTGTCCTTGCTTGGTTTCCTGAGTCATTTTTTGATCTTTCTTTGCCTTAGGTAGTGTTTGCTGTTGCCTATTATCATCCTAGTCATTTTACAGTCTGAGTGGTGTGTTTATTGCTTGTTTGTGAGCTTGATTGTTGTGTGAATTAGTGGCATTTTTGACACATAGGGTCACCCCTTTATTTTGAGTGCATTGGTTTGATCTTCCCATCACAGCCAGACCATTACCACTGTTCTCTGTTACTGAATTGTGTGGTTTTCATAGTCACAGTGTTTGCAGTATTATTATTAAAATTTATCTTGAAAGATATCATTGGAAAATGATTGTGTTATTTTGATTAAAATGGTCTTGTAGCATCGTTGTGCATTAGGAAGTGAAAAATTGAAATTTGCCACAGAAATTCTCATATTTGAAGCATTTTAGATTGTAGGATCGGTGAATTAAAAAGAGTGTTTATTTCAGTTTGGCTCTGTTTACAAAAAGAAAAGAAAAAATCTTTTGCTTTGATTTTTTATTGCTTGTGAAAAATTTCATGCATTTTTTATCGAAGAACTCTCTCTCTTCCATAGCTAGATTTCATCAAAGACAAAGGCTTATTTTTTATTCATTCTCATTTGCATGGTTTGAGTCGTCATAACACCATCAAGTTTCATGTCCATTTACCTGACTGAGTAAGACAACCACTAAAATTAATCTCCCTAATTAAACCAACATTAACCTCACTTGAGGAAATCAAAAGAATTTGGTAGTTAGGTAGGACACCGGGGATAGGCATCAAAATAATTCCCCCTTGTCATTTTAATCTGAGACATAGTTGTTGTCTTCTAGGGAACTAAAATCCTCTTGTATTTATTGACACGGTCACAGCCAGTTTGTGGAGGGGCCTCCTGACTGTTTTTAACTTTCAGGGGTTAAACGACCGCGAGATTGAGAACCGGACGGACTCTGTGGAATGCCGTACTCCACTTAGCCCTAAGGAAACATCGATCATTGTCTTCCTCGGAAGGCTGAAGTGCCCAAAACCTTTTCCAACGTGTCATGAATGAGGTAGCTTAGTGACTATTCTACTAGGGCTCTTTTACCCAGGATCCCTTTCGGTAGAGGGATATCCTTCTCATATCGGTCTCTCATGTTGTATTGTTCGACTTGGATTTCATCACCTTGCGAAGGATACAGCTTGTTGAGGTGTCCAGCTCTTAGTTAGGAGTTTGCTTGTTATCTCATCTTTGTAGAGGGTCATTTTTCTTTTTAGGGACTGCTTGTTGGCATTCTAGCCATTCTTTTTATCAGCTCGCTTATTGAGACACCGGTCTCAGTATAGATTTTAGAGCTTGATTTTTTGGCCTGTGAGCCTTGCTTTTTCTAGCTCCTCTTCTACACACTCGGCTGCATTAGAGTTTTTGAGTTCTTTGTTACGAAACTGCCCCCGATTTTCATTTTCCTGTCATCATGTTAGAACCACCACGAAGATCACGACGAGTACAGGGCAAAATCCCTCCACCACTGCCACCACCACGGACCTCTGGTCCACCTGCATCACGCATTCCCGCTCCTCCTGGCCGTGGTGCTGGTCGAGGGAACATTCCACCGCCGATACATACTACATCATCAATTCCGCCTGTAACTGTCACTCACAGCACAGTCTCAGAATCTATTGCAGTTTCTGCAACCACTAGCATATCTGAGATTTCCACTGTCACTTCACCCACTGTTATCCCAGATTTATCTGCCACAATGGACACCATTACAGTGGCTGAATCTAGTACAGCCCAAAATACTAGACCAGAGGTTATCCTCCTACCTGATGTCAACACCTCCCGTCCATCAGACACTTTTCACGATGACACATACGGATCTGTTGGCACCACCGAAGGGTCCGACCAGGATATACCTGGCTTGATTTCAGTCCCAGGTGGGTACGTCGAAATCGTTGAAGATACTCGACTTCCTGACACACCTTTTGAACCTGATTATGGATTCATCACTTCCCAGGCGGAACTTCCACCTATTATCACTACGTCACCCAGCGTTCATCCGCAGGAAACAAGTTCTTCTAGCAACGTACCTCATACTATATCTCTACCCAACCTCCCTCCGGGACATGAAATCATGGCTTCCATCCAGTCTAGTATGGTTAGTCTAGCAAATTCCCCATTAGCATCGGCATGGTTTAAACACGACACAGAGCAAATGCTCTCGACAACATCTAGATATCCCCCCATTACTCGTCCTTCTGACTATTAGGATCCCAACATCCTGTCTAGCACAAAGTTTCATCACTCCTATGCAGACGGATCCGGACCTTCAGACGTTACTATACCTAGGTTCCCGTCGGATCCCCAAAACCCTTTTCAGGACATGAACTCAGACCCAGTTTTCGATGGTCCTCCTATCATTGAACACGCTATGGACGACGCCGATACCCCTGGGTTAAATTCCCCAAATTTGCTGCCATCACCCATTTTTGGCGCACATTCTATGAGGGATAACCCTGTTTTTTCTCCGTCCTCACCTGTCAAATATAGAAGACCCCCTCCGCAAATCGGTACTTTTGGCGCCGTTGGCCAATCCACGCTATCATATTTGGCTAGCGGCGGAAGAACACCTAGTCATACTTCTGGATCTTCCGTTTTGACCGGAGGATCATCTTTGGCCACTATTTACACTATCTCAGGAGGTGGACAACCGACTGCAGTGGTCCCCAACTCCAACAACCAAACTCCCCTGGTGGGCCATCAACCCAACCAGTTGGAGGACAACCCTTTGTTGGGAACCCCATTGTTAGTCAACAACCTCCTCCTATAGGGCCATCAACCCAACTAGTTGGAGGACAACCTTTTGTTGGGAACACCGTTCCTAGTCAACAGCCTCCTCCTATAGGGCCATCCAACCCATCTCCTGGCAGACAACCCATTGGTTCCATCCAACAACTCTCCCAACTAGCAGCATCTGCTTAGTATGGTATGTACAACACACCTGGCAGCGGGCAACCTTATACCGGTATTCCAATTGGGCCTCACTCTCAACCTCCCCCGTCAGGTATGCTTCCTTCTTGGGAATCTCAAATCCCACAGAGTGGGGGGTACTCACTTTTTGGAAACTGAAACTAAGCTGGGGGGCAATCTCAGATTCCCCCCAACTTGAATTCTGGATTCCCTTACCCTTCAGCTGCCACAACTCCATGGAACCCATCCCTTCAATTTCCACTCACTCCTCAAGGAGGAACGAGCCTTCCATGGACACCACAGTCGCAGCCATCCCCCAACCCTACTATGGGAAACCCTCCACTTACTCAATACGGTGGTACCATTCCTGGAACACAAAAATTCCAAGGAACTTTTTCCCAACCAGGAGCAGCAACCATTCCTGGGTTTCAATAACCCCAGGGCATCATACCCACTCAGCAGAACATCCACCAACCGGTTACCTACACTCAACCGGGTAACCAGATGGATTTTTACCCACAGAACTTCCAGCAGTACCCCCCGAGAAACACATATGGGTATAACACGTAGCAGTATGCTATGCAGGGCCCTCCAGGTTTCTCTGCACCACACGGTTATTACCCATACCCGCAGACTAACCGTCAACTTCCCTTTTTGGCCACACTTGATTTACCTGATTTGTTGAGGCTTATTAACGATCCTATATGGCATGAACCTCACTGGCCACCCATTCCAGCCAAACTACCATCGAACATTCCTAAGTTCGATGCTAAGCCCGGGGAAGACCCCAAGAACCACGTGATGACCTTCCATCTTTGGTGTTCATCCAACTCCTTGATGGATGATTCCATTCGACTTCAGCTCTTCCAACGTATGCTTACCGGCACGGCAGCGAAATGGTACATCGAGCTGCCACAACACTCTTTTCGTGATTTCAACACCTTGGCTATGCAGTTTCTGACTCATTTCCAACTCCCCATCCGGTATGAGACTGGAACAGAACTGTTAACCTCACTGCATCAAACCACTTCTACACACATTTCGGATCACATCCATGAGTGGCGACGATGCCGCAGGCCAATTAAGGAACCTATTCCGAATCATCTACTCGTTGATTGGTTCATGAAATCCTTTTTGCCTCCCATAGCCAGGGATATCGCTATGCGCGGGCCAGTTATAGAAGAACACGCCATCTCAGCAGCCCAGTACATGGATTTGGTATATACTCAATCCGGTACTTTACATGAACTTCTTCCACATGCCACCCACGTTAATACTGATCCAACTAAACCTACCACTGAACCTCCCATTGATGGTATTGTCGGTTCAGTCAAGACCCAGCCTACTACCAACTCGACGGGACAACAAGCTTCTGCTTCCCCCGCTCTACCTCAGGCTGCTTCAAAAGCTTCTACTTCTCCTGCCATTTCCTCCGAAGTGAACGCAGTTCAATCTACGTCACAACCATCCGGGGGAAAGAAGAAAAACAATCATGGTAAAACCAAGAAAAACCAGCAGGAGAACCCCAAGCCACAACCCACCCACAATGACCAGAAACCACGTCGAAAGGCTAAGTTTCCCTGCCTAATTTGTCAAGACGATCACTACACACGTGACTATCCCTACAAGGATGAAGTCAACAAATTTGTTAAAGGATCCTCTCGCACGGTAGTGTTAACTGACCCTTTCCCTCAACAACAATAGCAGATGGTTGCCCAAGAGACCCCACAAGGGGGCAACCCGTCCAATCTAACCCGCGGAGAGACGTCCACAAACCGCGAAATCCTGATGACGAGTAATGAAGAGATTCATATAACCACTCGTTCAAAGACATACGACAACCCTCCAAGTTCAAACAAACAACCCGAGATATCCAAAGGCAAATCTCTTGTTGAAGATACGATTCCTATTCCCCCCCCTACCGGCCATCTCCATATCGAGAGACCACTTACGGACACAGTGCTGCGCCCACCTAAGGGCACCATACGAAAGGTGACATTTAATCCCAATGCGCGAGCTGCCCAAAATTACAACATTGTTGAGGATTTGGCTCAAGCACCTTGCGCCATGTCGACTCTCGAGGTTCTTCAACACTGCCCCACGTAGCGTAGAACCTTACTTTCAGCACTAGGGGCAATGGACCCAGATACTTCAAACTCTATCATGTTTAACTTGGAACATGCCAAACCTCGGCTTTCTCACTAGTTAGCCTTCCAGGTTCACACAAAAGTCCGTGGAAATATCATCCACCGCACTGTGTTAGATGAAGGTGCTTCCACGTCGATTATGTCTTTGAATTGCTGGAGAGATTTAGGCTCACCCAAAGTCACGACTTCTCCCACTACTCTCAGGGCGTTTGATGGACACGGTTTTCAACCTTATGGACTCATTCCCTCAATTGGTGTTGAACTGGGGGGCAAAACAATATCCGTACACATTGAAGTCGTAGATGCACCATTGGATTACAATCTCCTACTTGGACGGAACTGGTTTTATGCCATGACCGCCATAGCATCTACAGTCTTCCGGATTGTGCAATTTCCTCATGAAGGAAAAATTGTCACTATTGATCAACTCGATTACTGCATCCCAGACTCCCATCCGAACTCTGCCAACACTGTTCCGTTATTGGATCAACCTCGGTACCGGTTCCAAGACATAGGTGTTGGTCTCATGAAGGATTCTTCCCTCATCGGAGTTTTTCCAGAGCTGGGAACCCATGTTCAACCAGTCAACATGATTTCATCAAATGTCACCCCTTCCAATGATTCATGGGTGATTCCGAGTCCTGCTCAGATTGAAGACTACAGCAACTCTATGCCTCTGAACAGAAACCTTGTAGCATATGAAGCGATCCAATCAGCCACTGATTGGGTCGACTGTCCTACCCATCATTCCGTGGCACAGCTCTCGGCTGAGACTCGTCCATACCCACCACTTTTCGATCCTCTCAATTTGATTTTTCCCACTGACGAATCAATTATGGAGGTTATGTGCAGTGATGAGCCACCATGGGGAGATTTTCACCATCGATCTTCATTCCCCACCATTCAACCACTTGAGCCTAATACAAAACCCAGTACTTCACTTGGGATGCCAAGTTCCCCACTTCCCTCAACGAGGTATTTTCCAAAGGAAACTTGGCTAACCTTATGGCAACCACTCCCATTGATATTTCAGTGAAGCCTGGTATCGTGGAAAACATACACATAGGCAAAACATGTACTCCCCTCGAAATGGAGTTCTATAGTGCCTACTTCAAAAATTTCCGCGATGTTTTTGCTTGGAGTTATGAAGAAATGCCAGGAATAGACCCCTCGATCATGGTCCACGAAATTCCAACATTCCCTAGCACCCGACCTGTTCGGCAGAAACTTCGGCCCGTCCATCCTCGTAAGGTAGCCGCTATTAAAGCAGAAGTTGAAAAGCTTTTGCGTGCTGGTTTTATCTATCCTATCCCATTGACATAATGGGTATCCAACATCGTTCCCGTAGCCAAGAAACAGGGAACGATTAGAGTCTGTGTCGATTACCGCGACTTGAACAAGGCTTGTCCAAAGGACAACTACCCAACTCCGTTCATCGACCAGATCATTGATAACTGTGCCGGGAGTGTCATCTTTTCATTTATGGATGGCTTTTCTGGCTATAATCAGATCGATATCCTCCCAGCCAACCAGCACAAAACGACCTTTATCTGCCCTTGGGGGATTTTTGCATATCGAAAGTTACCTTTTGGCCTTAAAAATGCTGGGGCAACTTTCCAACGGGTGATGTCCTACGCATTTCACGACATCAAACACATTGTAGAACCATATCTTGATGATCTTCCCGCTCACTCTCGGACCAGGGAAGACCACCCTGACCACTTAAGTGCCATTTTCGAAGGTACCGTCGCTACAATATACGTTTGAACCCGCATAAGTGCGTCTTTTGCGTAGAATCCAGAAAATTGTTGGGATTTATAATCTCTAAAAGCGGGATACGTTTAAATCCTGCGAAGGTAGAAGCTATCTTAGCCCTACCTTCCCCCACCAATATTCCAGAACTTCAAAGTTTGCAAGGGCATGCAAACTTTCTATGCCATTTCATCTGTAATCTTTCCGAGATAACAAAAGGCTACATGCAGCTTCTCAAGAACAACGTTCCCTTTATCTGGGATGACGAATCCCAACGCTCCTTTGACAATCTAAAGGCAGCCTTAACCAAAGATCCTGTGATCCAACCCCCCGATTACACACGGGATTATATTCTTTATCTTGTAGCTTCGAATTCCACCATCGGTATGGTGCTAGTCCAGGAAGAACACAACGGCATAGAACATGTGGTATACTATCTTAGTAAGAGTCTTCTTGACTCCGAAACTCGCTATTCACATGTTGAAAAACTGGCTCTGGCAATAGTATTTGCTGTCCAGATATTCCGTCATTACATCTTACTCCGTCGGACCACTGTTATAGCCGACTTCAATCCAATGTATTATATCCTCATGCGTCAAGTGCTTGGGGGAAAATATTCTCGTTGGATCGTCATCCTTCAAGAGTTTGACTTGGAATTTGTCAAAGCCAAGTCCAAGAAGTCTTTGGTCTTTGCGGAATTGATTTGTAACTTGCCCCGTGCTACCGAGCAATCCGAGCCCATCGATTCTCTTCCTGATGAATCGTTGTTCCTCATTAGCACATCTGATCCATGGTACGGGGATATTCTATTATATCTCCAAACCCAACGCTTCCGCCCCAACCTCACTCGCGATGAACGGCGACGCATCTGACATCACCCAAAATACTACCTCATAGTCAACGATACTCTTTATCGACGTGGTGTCGACACCGTTCTTCGACGCTGTTTGACCTTAGATGAGGCGGAACGCGTTCTTAATGACTGCCACGCTGGAGCATGTGGTGGTCATCTCTCTGGGATGGCTACGACCCAGAAAATACTGCGAGTAGGATACTTCTGGCCCTCAATTTTCAAAGACTGCATTGAAACAGTCAAGAAGTGTCCGCCATGTCAATTCTTTCATAGTAAAGCATGCTCGCACCCTGCTCCACTCCATCCTGTTATTGCCGTCGGCCCTTTTTCCAAATGGGGCATATATTTCATGCACTGTAAGCCCACTTCAGCCGGGGGGGCATAGCTATGTCATAGTAGCTGTCGACTATTTCACAAAATGGGCTAAAGCGATGCCTATGTATGCTGAGGACGGCAAAACAACAGCGCAATTCATATTCAATCATATTATAGCTAGATTTGGTGTCCCACAATCTATTGTGACCGATCATGGCTCCCATTTCAGGAACCATATGATCGAAGAACTAAGTGCCAAGCTGGGTTTTCGCCATGAAAACTCAACCCCGTATTACCCACAAGCTAATGGCCAAGTTGAAGCCATTAACAAAGTCTTGAAACGAATGATTCAGCGTATTGTGGGTACCCAGAAATCCAACTGGCACTCAGCTATATTCTCAGCACTATGGGCATACCGAACCTCAGTGAAAAGTGCTACTGGGTTTACACCATTCCAACTGGTGTATGGCCTAGAAGCCATTTTGCCGATTGAATGTGAAATTCCATCACTTAAGATAGCCATAGAGCTACTTCGCCACACCACTTCCGAAGAGGAACGGTTTCTATACCTAGCCAAGCTAGATGAAACCCGCTGCGACGCCGCTTTAGCTAATGAAGCCCATAAAAAACGCATCAAAGCTCAATATGACAAATCCGTTCAACCTCGGATCTTCAATGAAGGTGACCTCGTACTTACATATGATCAAATGCACGATAAGCTTGGAAAAGGAAAATTAGAATCTATGTGGTACGGCCCCTTTGTTGTAAAACGTGTCTTAGAAAAAGGAGCCTATGAACTAATCGATTGTGATGGTACGCCATTGGCACGGCCCCGCAATGGGCTATACCTCAAACGCTTTTATGCGTAAGGTTGCCCTATGCAGGTTACTTGTTGTACATAATGTACTTAGTTTGCTTTTACTCTTTTTTTGGTGTGCGCGTGGACCTCATGTATCCACTCTTACTTTGACTCGTGATTTTATGCGCAGATGTCTGCCTACTTCGGATTTGTCGACGGTGCAAGCCAACATACCCGGAATCTCGCTTCTGCAGCATGGGTAATCTATTCTCCCACTGGCGAGTTGATTTCTTCAGGAGCCAATTGTATAGGTCCTGCAACCAACAATATCGCGGAATACCATGTAGTCATTGGTCTCTTGACGGAGGTTGCTTCACTCGGAATTGACTCCTTATCAGTCTTTTTAGACTCTCAACTCGTGGTTTCTCATCTGAACCGTGTTTACACAGTTTGTGATCCTATCCTACTTCGTTTATTTCGGAGGGTACGCCTCTTGGAACGATCTTTTAATTTCATTTCATATCAACACGTACCGAGAGAATTCAATTGTATAGCTCATTCATTAGCTAATTACATTTTGGATTAGCATCTTGCCCATACATAAACACATCACAAAAAGTAAAATACACAAGTCATTGTAAATAGATAGATCATGAAAATAGGTCCATATCACTGTATATAAAATGTTTTTCCGAATACATAAAGTTTGTGTCAAAGAAAAAATTTGGGACCAAGTCCCATACAAAAATTTGGCTCTCAAAGCCTACATATCGCATACATGCCGCAAAAGACAAAAAGACCATCTATGGAGATCTGGGAGATCTATCATGTCCCTCGTCAGATTCCTCACACTGTTGGTGATAACACACTACAGCTCGAGCCACCCTACGAAGAAGTCGGCCAATACGACTAGGCACACCTACAGTATGCTGCTGGAGATGCAAAGGGACGTCATCCATCCTCATAGCAGGGATACCATGAGTCAAGCCCTGTAAGTTCCTCTCTATATCTCGGACTCCTCCTGCTTCATCTTCGTCCTCCTCCTCATCTGGAACGGCTTGGCGATCAACACCACCGTGACGTAATGGCGAGTACCCAGCTGGTCTCTGTGGTCCATGATCTGCGACATGCATACGAACATACATTAGAAGTATTTTACACATTCTAAAAAAGTAGTAAAAATTATATATTCAAAAAAAAAAATATATATCCATGAAGGTCATACCTGAGTTGTCCCAATATTCATCCTCTGGCAGTGCCAATTCGATGTCCTCGCGGAAGTCCACCCCTGCATAGGGGTAGTCATCGATCATCACTATCTGTTCCTCGATCTAGGAGAAGAAATCCTCACCAAAGGCCAAGCGCTGAGGTCCCCCGAGACGTCCTGCATAATCACTCCATCGAGCCATCCATGGCTCGGTCGGTGGATGGGGGGGCATGTGTATCTGTGGGCGCAATAATGGCACCCTCGCCAAAAAGAAGGTGACTAGGATGCTCCCATAGCCAAATTGGGAATTCGTTCCAACCCTACACTTGTGCACTTGTTCTTTGAGGTTGGCCAACACCGCCTCACACCAGTTGAATACTGTTCCCACCATGCACTCCGCTGTGAGATTCATTTGTGTACGGGACGCCTGATGGGGACCTGTACTTCTTGCTGCATGTGTGATGGTGAACAAGACAGTTTTTACAGAAAGTTCTATAACATCTTTGATGACCACCTTCCCGCTTTTCTTACTCGAACCTTGACGGCAATACCGAGCAATCAAAGCATCTGTGCTCACTTCCGAGGCTGTGTATCCGATAAAATTCACCCGGGCTCCTCTTTGCCTGTGAGAAAGTAAATGTCCTCGAGTTGAATTTCGAGGATGTGCTCTCCCACTCGGAAAGCTTGAATGTCAGGGTCCCACAATTGAATAAGATGGGTAAGAAGTTTGGGTTGCTGACGAATGCCTTTGGTCTTGAAGAATTTCAAGAAACCGCACTCCCGCAATGCAGTCACGGTCGGTAGGTCATTTTCGGCCGCCAAATCATCTACTTCGTGCTCTCTTTCTTTCCAACTGACCATTTTGATCCAAACGAATTGCAAACTCCTACAAAAGGTCATGGGAAACATTTAGTAACTATTTAACAACTTGGTTTCAGCAAAAAAATTGAGAAAAATCGATTTTTTCATCCTAGGTTTCGTCTTCATCACGCCTGGGGCAAATCTTACCGTGCAGTACTGCACAGTACCGCATTTCTATTTAAAGCCATAGCGTGGTACTGTTAAACAGTACCGCGTTTCCCGATATAGCCCCCCCGTGGTACTGTGAAGGGCGATTTTTGCCCAATAGGGGTCGCCCAAAAAATTAATTTTTCTTACTGAAAGCAAATTGTTCATACATCAAATGAAAGAGAAGCTTGAGAGCTCTTACCTGGCGAAGACGGTTGTTGAAATGGTGCCCGAATCTCCAGATATGGATCCTTGAAGTTTTGCTCCTCAAGTGGGTAAAAATCTCCTCTTTTGGTAAAAACACTAGTGAAATGGTAACTTTCTCCTTTTACCTATTCTTTATATAGCTTTTTCACTCATTTTTTACCCATTATTTTATCTAGTTAAAATAAAACCCATTTCACATTACTAATATCTGGTTTTATGAGCACTTTATTGACAGGATCTCCTTTAAAAAAGCGATATATTCACACTGGCGTCTATCCATTATTGACCTTCATTTTGAGCCTACTTTATCTTTTTCGTGCTCTGGATTAGAACTTGAAAAAGATTCCAAGCGCTTTTACACCCGTGTCGTGCTTGTAAAACTCAAGTAAATGGTGTCAAGTACGGTCAGCTTTACTCATACTCGTTAAACAACGAGGAAAGTATTATCCTGGTTGTATTTTATTCTCTTTTCGGGCCAGAATGATTAAAAATTACAAAAAAGACCATTGGAGTCCATAGTTAAGCTCTTTTCAGACTCCCTAAAATTGAAAAGATTGCCAAGTGATCTTGACTCTTTCACACTTGTAAAAGTATTTGAAAGGTCGTCTATTCAGTGATGGGTTACCCCTTTTTCGGCCCATCTAGACTATTTACGAGAAAGGTATACCTCAGTCAATTTCAGCTAGGAGAGTTCTCTCAGGAATTGTTTTACACTTTTTCAGGATCGAGGGACTAAATTTAAGAAAAAGTACATTGCGAAGCTTCCTTTAAGTTTTTCAGGCTCTCTAAATATGAAAAACTACCGAGTTTTCCTTCCTTGGACTCGTTAAAATTTAACATCGAAGGATCCACTTTGGGACGAACCCCTCCTTTCTCAGGTTCGTAAAACATGTGAGATTGGACTCATCCATGAGATGAGCTACACCGAGCATCTGTTATCCTCTTCAAGCTCGAAAAACAACAAAGAGGTACTCGTCTATCATGTCGGGGGAATATGGGGAACAAGTCGAGTTTGTTTATGGCAGCTTGTTAGTCGTTACCTTTGAACATGGCATGTGTCTGTCTCTTGTCTATATTGGGTATCCATTTTTCACTGAGTTATGGTCATCATCCTGAGTCATCTCCCTGGCCACGAGCCTACTCATTCGGTGTATATCCTCTGTTTTCAATAATCCCCGCTGCCAAGTCCTGTTACATGCCGTTATATGTTCAAAGGGTTGCATTGTTTAGAGTCGTTCATTGTGTCAGGCCTCCGCTGTGTCAGTACATACTCCATTGTTTCATCATCTTATCGTTCGATTTCGTGTCGATGATGTGGGAATCATTATGGCCCACCTTCGACAAGTCTATTCCCGTCGACGCCAAATCACTATCTGGGAATTAGACTTAGAGATCAACCATTAGTACCTTGGTACCTACATACCTCAATGGAAGGTTTCCTCGTGTTCGACAGTAGGTTCACATCACTGACCTCTGATCGAATGATCTCTCGAATGCTCGACATCAACTCATATATTCGCATTTTGTTGAGATGTACTTTAGATACCTTGGGGATCATCATCATCATTGGTGATTTCCCTCGCATTTGTTAATGGTTCACATCATTGACCGGTAATCAAATGGTTTCTACCATGTTCGACTTCAACACTTTGTAATCACATGGTTAGATTCGTATCATTTACGATCGAGTAGAAGACCCTGGGCGCATCTTTGTATCTTGATTGCGTCCAGGTTGCGATGGAGATGTCCTTTGTATTGTCACACAGATCCACTTTTTGTATTGGTCGTTGCTGTGTTATTACTGTCTCCTGGATCTACGCTTGTTCATAGTAGCCATGATCTGTCCACAGTCTATATCATCTCAGTACTCATGGATCTGCAATGTATTGGTTGGCAGCCATGCTTTGAGTCATTTGTTTTCGAGCATGGGGATGCCTGCCTCGGTGGTATATCTAACACTTTGTTTCTGTTTCAGCTCCTTGTCGCTCTCCTCGATGCTATCTTTGCACACAATATTTGTAAAGTCTTTCGGCCATCAGTCCCTTCTGACCTCACACTTTAGGGGGCATCTGTTGTACCTCCATGTTCCACAGTGTCGCATCTTTACCATAAAAGAGTTGACGACACTTCCCCTACTGCTTTAAACCACCCAGAAGAGACAAATGATGAGTGAACCTTGAAGGTAAACTTACCCTGACAAGTTTTCACCTAGATGAGACTTCTTTTACCCTAAGTACCACGTTTTGCTCTGTCCTAGAAGCGTGGTAGTCCACACTACCGCGCTATGCTTTGTCCCTGCCACGCGGTACTACCGCGTTATGCTCAGATTCCTGGGCGCGGTACTCTTTTTATAGCCATTTTTCCATGGCTTGTGGGATTTTGTATTTTCGAGAGATATTGGAGGATTGGGATCCCTGATTCGATCTCAACTCATTTTCTGTGATTAGAAACCCTGATCCACTAAGTTCTCCCAAGATCCACCCATCTCTCTTGTTGGTTAACCCTACCTTACACTATAAAAGAGAGGCATTCCATGGGAAAAGGGGAGGACTCTTAGAAGTATCAAACTTATGATCTTGCAGCCTTGTGGAGATAGCTAGAGGAGGAAGCACTTGGAGTGTTAGGAACCTATGTCAACCCTTCTCTTTACTATGTTAGTATATTGTTGTTGGACGCATATGCTTTGTAAGTTGTCCCGTAGTATTTGTTGATCCATAGTTTATATTAGCCCATAGTATTGACCCATAGTATTGGACGCATATGCTTTGTAAGTCATCCCGTAGTATTATATGTCCCATGGTTTTGACTCATAGTATTGGGCATATACTTAGTATATAAGTGTGTGTTGAGGTCATTGAAGGCACCGTGAAGTTAATTCTATTGAGCTTGCTCAAAGGAGGTTGCCCCCTTGAAGTGGCCCGTGATCAATATAAAAGCGATTCTGTTCTATTATTTCTGATATCTCGTGTATTTGCATTAATTAATTATTGCAGGTACATCACATTTGGTATCAGAGCACTTTCCTTGGCACAAGTGGAATTTTTTTTTTCTTTTTTTGGGTGGCGACTTTCAGATCAATTTTTGAAACTTTCTGCACAAAATCAAAAGAAACCGATTGCATATCTGAATTCCTCTTTCAAAAATACGCATTTTCAAAAAAAAAATCATCTCATTTGGAGTTCTAAAAGTGGAGATATCGCGGATTTAAAACCAGCAATTTTTCAGAATTTCGGTGACGGCCGCGAAAATTGCGGCGAGAAAATCTTTTGACCGAGTCCCCAGATTTATATTCCGCTCTCGTGGGAAGAAGCAGAGTGGTTGTTCCAGTTCCGAAAACATGCTATAATAGCGATTCTGAGCAATATAGATCCAGTTTTTGAACATTGGGTGGAATTTCTGCCCAAATTTTTTCTGTTGCAGGTTCGGATTTGGAAATAATCCCTATCCGCTTAACTGTGGGAAGTACTTGGGCATAAGCCCTAAAACTCATTGTGAGGAGTACCACAGGAACCCCGAAGTAGCTGGCCCATTGAGAGGACCTGCCAGCGAAAAGGGCAACGACCCCTACCTGATTGACTAGTTCCCACCCGTGAGGTAAACCAAGAGCTGTAGTTTGTGGCAAAGCGGTTATCAGTTTTACCTGAGCCGTGGAGTGAGGGGTACTACCCCAATATGCAAGCCGTCAGACAGCATTGGTGGCCGAGTGAAACCCATGAACTGTTAGGAAGCCGCACATACCTGGGGTCCATATCTACTTTCAGCTGAACTATTGTCGATCACTGCTGCGCCGTTTCAGATCCATTTTGCAAGCCGTTCCAGATCCAGCCGTTCAGCGTTGTTCCAGATTTCTTCCGACCCGTAGCTGCTCGAGTCTGTAAAAAAAAAAAAAAATCCGAGCTATAGCCGCTCCAATCTGAAAAAAAATAAAAAATAAAAATCCTGGTTATGGTTGTCACCCGTGCATGAGCAACAACCATGGAGGAAGCACTTGCAACCATCCAAGCCAAACTCCAGGATCTGGATGAAAAATTTCTCAGCCTCCATCTTCAGCATTCATCCATGAACAATACCAGATAGCCAGAATCTTTTGCAGCCACTGGGTTCTCTTCTTCTAGCAATTTTCGTGGGTCGAAGCTTGATTTTCCTCACTTCAATGGTACTGATCCGACTGGATGGATATACCGGGCAGAACAATATTTCAGTCTGCATAATACTTTTGATGTTCAGAAAGTTCCACTTGCATCCTTTCATTTGGAACAGGAAGCCCTTCAATGGTACCGTTGGTACATCAAAGCTCATCCCGAGCCAAACTGGACAGATTTTTGCCACCTCATTTTGTCGCGATTTGGTCCTAGTGCTTTTGACGACTTCACAGGAGCACTCACTAAACTTCACCAAACTGGCACAGTGAGAGAGTATCAGACGGAATTTGAGAAACTAGCCAATCACACAGAAGGATTGTCTGATGAATTCTACAGGAGTTGTTTTATCAGTGGTCTCAAGGATGAAATCCGCTCAGAGGTCAAAATGTTTTGTCCCAACACAATGATGGAAGTCCTAGGGTTGGCTAAGCTGGCCGAGGACAAGATTGCAGCTCAACAACGCTCCAAACCCACCTTTGTTCCCTTCAGAAATATGGGTTCCCAAAGACCTTCCATCACGCCTGCTCCTCAACCAACTCCTATCAAGCATTTGTCTGAAAATAGAAATGCAGGCACGCCGAGAAAAAGGGCTTTGCTATAATTGTGATGAGAAATTCACTCGGGGACATAGATGTGTTCAAAAAAAGCTCTATCTCTTAGATGTGGATTCTCTGCCTGCCTTAGAACTTGGTGAAGAAGCTACAGATACAGTAGATGATCAGGTCGACATTCAACACCTCCCTGTTGACACCCCATCTCAGGACGACCCACCCGAGATCTCTCTCCATGCTGTAACCGAAGTCACCACCCCACAGACAATGCGAGTCAGGGGATACTTCAAGAAGCTCCCTCTTACCATCCTCATTGATTCTGGTAGCACTCATAACTTCATTGACCCTCGGATTGCCAAACAGGCTTATTGTTTTGTCCATCCTTGCTCCAACTTTGAAGCCATGGTTGCCAATGGGGGTACCTTACCTTTCAAGGGGAAGTGTCACAATGTGCATATCTCTATGGAAGATTATAACCTACGCTCTGACATGTTTGCCTTGTCCTTAGGCGGATGTGATGTGGTTTTGGGCGTTCAATGGTTACGCACACTTGGCCCCATCTTATGGGATTTTGCGGAACTTTGGATGCAGTTCAAAGTCAATGGGGCACAACACAAATTTATGGGCTTACAACCAGGGTCTCTCTGCATCATCAATTCACATCGCCTAGAAAAAATTCTTAAGAAGAATTCACATGGTGTCATCGCTCAGCTCAATTCCATTTAGATGCACCCATCAACAGTCTCCACTAATTTCTTCGATAGATATGCAGGTATCTTTGCTGAACCAATGCGCTTGCTGCCTTCAAGAGACCTTTCCGGTAAAAATGTAGCCACATCTACCTCTCAGCAGGAAATGATGGCTATTTTGCATGCAGTACATAAGTGGAAGCCACACCTATTAGGGAATTATTTCTGCATCAAGACTGATCTCCCGAGTCTGGAAATTTTTTTGGAACAATGGGTCTCCTCCCCAACACACCTGCAATGGGTTATCCAACTCATGGGTTGTCCCTATGTGATCACTTATAAGAAGGGTAAGGACAATATGGTGGAAGATGCTCCTTCTCGCACAATTGATGACCCAGTTTCTCTTACAGCTCTTTCTCTGCTTGTTCCAAATTGGTTGCAATATGTTCAACAGGGCTATCTCTTCTATGAACTCCATGCTTCTTCATCAACAGGGCACTCTGGGTTCTGCAAAATGTATGACCGGGGAACAATGTAACTTCTTTTGATCGGGACTAAAAATGACAATTCAACAGATGGTGGCTGACGATGATACTTTCCAAGTCAACAAGGGGGAAACAATACTCCTTTCGGGATTGCTCAAACCCGTGGCCATCCCTACACAGCTTTGGCCAACTATTTCTATGGATTTCCTAGCAGCGCTCTGGTGGTACAATACCACATCTCAAAGGACACCATATGAAGCAGGCTATAGAAAAACACCGCCTGTTCTTCTTCCATACACCCTTAGCAGCTCTCCAGTTCAGGAAATTGACTCGGTTCTTCGACACCGCAATCAGATTCTTCTCATTCTGCAGGACAATCTTCACATGGCCATAATTCGCCTGAAACAACAAGCCGATCAGCACCATTCTGAGCACATTTTCCACACAGCTGACAGGGTTCTTCTTCATCTACAGCGTTCCAAGCAATCCTCCTTGACACTCCAAAGGCGTCAGTGGCCCGAAATGCAAATCGAGGATGCTACCGAGGAACCACTCCTTCAGATTCTGCAGTAACTTCTCCAACCAAAGCTTTGAGGACAAAGCTTTTTCTAAGGGAGAGGGGATGTTAGGAACCTATGTCAACCCTTCTCTTTACTATGTTAGTATATTGTTGTTGGATGCATATGCTTTGTAAGTCGTCCCGTAGTATTTGTTGATCCATAGTTTATATTAGCCCATAGTATTGACCCATAGTATTGGACGCATATGCTTTGTAAGTCGTCCCGTAGTATTATATGTCCCATGGTTTTGACTCATAGTATTGGGCATAGACTTAGTATATAAGTGTGTGTTGAGGTCATTGAAGGCACCGTGAAGTTAATTCTATTGAGCTTGCTCAAAGGAGGTTGCCCCCTCGAAGTGGCCCGTGATCAATATAAAAGCGATTCTGTTCTATTATTTCTGATATCTCGTGTATTTGCATTAATTAATTATTGCAGGTACATCACATGGAGCTAGAGGATTGGCTTGGACATCAAGCAACCTTTGTAAGCATTCTTCAAGTTTGTAATAAAGATAACTTGTCTTGTTTTTCCCATTTCATGTGTATTGTACAAGTCTTTAGCATGGAATGTATCTAATCTAGGTTTGAATCTAATCTTTACTTCAAGGTATTTGGAAGCTTGTATGCTTGTTCTTTGTTTGATCTCAACAGGTTCTACATTGGAGCTTTTGGATCAAGAGCTAGAAGCGGGACAAATGTCAAATTGAAAGGTGAGTCATATTTTTCATTGTTTCTGAATGCATATAATCTTGTTGTGAAAGTTAGTTCAGGAATTTCAAGGTAGCATTTGTTTCGTTTTGTTCTTACCTTAGAGTCAGTTAGGAATCTGCTTTAAGTTAAGAGAATTTTGACTTATCCGTAGGGAAAAATTCTGCCAAACAACTTAAACATCGTACTAATGCTCATCATCCAGTGCTTACATCCACAGCCATGGAAGGATCCTCCTGTCATCATGCTTGGAATGGCTCCTACAAATGTATCCATCACTTCTTCCTCGAAGTGCCATCAATCTGAAGAACACCAAGCCTCTCTCTGAAGTACTTGAACTTCACTCTGGCTAGTGGTTTTGTCAGCACATCTGCAATCTGCTCGTCCGTCGCAACATACAGGAGCTTCACTGCTCCTCTCTGCACCATATCCCTGATATAGTGATATTTGATCTCTATGTGTTTTGACCTGTCGTGGATCACATGGTTCTTAGACAGCTTCACACAGCTCTGGTTGTCACAAAAGATACCAGTAGTCTCCAGCGAGAGATCAAATAGCTCATACAATAGCTTCCGAAGCCATACTGCCTCACAACTAGCCGAACAGGCTGCAACATACTCTACCTCAGCTGTACTCAGTGCTACGGTGGACTGCTTCCTGCTAAACCAAGAGATCACACATGATCCCATACTGAAGCAGCACCCAAATGTGTTCTTCCTATTTGCTGCACTACCTGCCCAGTCCGAATCAACATAACCCTGCAGGTTAAACTTTTGATTCGCATCATATTTGAGCCCATAATCAACTGTACCCTTCAGGTACCTCAGAATATGATTTACAGCAACCAGGTGAACACACCTCGGATCCATCAGGAACTGGCTCAATGTGTTCAATGTAAAGAAAATATCTGGTCTCGTATTCGTCAGGTACATCAAGGACCCAATCATCTGACGATACATAGAGACATCAAGCGGCTCAGATGAAGCATCACACAGAAGTTTTAGGTTTGATGCCATAGGTGTAGCCATGGCCTTGCAATCCATCATCCTGAACCTCTTCAGGATATCTACTGTATACTTCCCTTGTCCAAGGAAGATCCCATCTGCACTCTGCCACACCTCCATACCTAGGAAATAGTGCATCATCCCCAAGTCCTTCATATTGAACTCGGCAGCAAGCTTCCTCTTTGTATCGGTAATCAGTCTATCATCTCCTGTTACAAATAGGTCATCCACATATAGGAGAAGTATCATAGGATTTCCTTCCTCAACCTTGAAGTAAAGGTTGGATTCCGCTTTACTCTTGGTAAATCCCAAACTAGATAGGAAACTGTCCATCCTACCATACCAAGTACTAGGAGCTTGCTTCAAGCCATACAAGGATTTCTTCAATCTGCACACATATGACTCCCTGTCATGTGTTTCAAAATTGAGTGGCTGCTCCACATACACTTCCTCTTCAACTACACCATTCAAGAAGGCAGTCTTAACATCCATATGGTGTATCTTCCATTTCATTATTGCAGCCAGAGCAAGTATTGTTCTGATGGAAGGGTACCTGGCTATAGGAGCAAAAGTTTCTTCATAATCTATTTCCTCTTTCTGAGAGAAGCCACAAGCTACGAACCTTGCCTTGTATTTCTCTATTCTGCCATCTACAGCATGCTTGATTTTGTAGATCCATTTGGAAGTCACAACAGACTTCCCTTCGGGTCTTGGGACAACATCCCAAACATCATTCTTCATTATTGATTGGTATTCCTCGACCATGGCATCCTTCCATTCTTTCTTTTCTGTGGCTTCTTCATAACTTGAAGGTTCTTTCTTCATGATATCACAGAGTAAAGCAACATAGCTGGTATGTGATCTAGTTCTCTACTTTGCTCTGTGTTCTTCTTCTGGAATGCCATATCTTTCTGCATATTGAATGAGCTCTCTAGCCCATGTAGGTTTCCTCTTGTGAGAGATATTCTCATGGGGTGGATCTACAGGTTCTTGCGGATCTTCAATTTCACGATCTGCTTCTGGAATTGCTTCAGTCATAGTAGTGTCTTGAAATCTAGTTTCCTTAGGTTCTTCATAATCTTCAATAGGTGTCTTTCTTGATTTGATGAATGTTGAGTTTTCATCAAATGTCACATCCCTGCTGACATCAATATTCTTGAACCCTGGAAAGTATATTCTGTAAGCCTTCGAGCTTTCACTGTAACCCACAAAGATACCCTTCTTTCCTGAAGGATCTAGCTTGGTCCTCTTTTCCTTTGGGACATGGGTGTATACTAGACAACTAAATATTCTGAGATGGTTGACTTCAGGTTTCTTACCAGAGAAGACCTCTTATGGTGTCTTGTTGTCCAATATCTTGTGGGGTGTTCTGTTCTGCACATATACAGCTATCCTAGTTGCTTCTGCCCATAGATGCATAGGTAGATCCTGGTCATGTAGCATTGCCCTTGCTGCTTCCATGATTGTTCTGTTCTTTCTTTCTACAACTCCATTCTGTTGTGGATTGTAAGGAGTAGTCAACTCCCTCTTAATCCCTGAATCACTGCATAGCTTCTTGAAGTCACCTGAGGTGAATTCTCCACCATTGTCAGATCTGAATGTTTTGATCTTCTTTTCAGTTTGGTTCTCCATCAAGGTTTTGAATTCCTTGAACTTATCAAATACTTCATCTTTGTTCTTCAAGAAGTAGACCCAAGTCTTCCTAGAGAAGTCATCAATGAAAGAGACATAGTACACATACCCACTCAGAGAACTGGATGACATCGGACCGCATACATCGGAGTGGATAATTTCCAAGATACCTTTTTCCTTGCTTTCACTGCTTGGGAATACCTTCTTTATGTTCTTTCCTTTTGCACATCCTTTGCAAACACCTTCATTCTTGGTCTTGATTTCAGGAAGACCTTCTACAGCCTTACTTGCAATTGGTAATGCTCTGTAGTGCATATGTGCAAGTCTTCTGTGCCAAAGTTCACTTGGCTCCATGGAATCATGTACCATGGCATGCTCAGGTTGTCCCTTCAATTTATACAATCCTCCCTCTTGCTCTCCAATCACCACTGCATCATCAATAGTTTTACCCTTTGGCAACATTAGGACTTTTCCATCTACAAATTCAACCCTCATGCCTTTTGCATCCAATGCAGATATGGAGAGTAGATTCTTTTTGAGCCCAGGTACATAAAGAACTTCTTTCATCTTCAAAGACTTTCTAGAGTCTAGGTTGTAGGAGGCTTCATCACTTCCTTTGATAGGGTATTGATAATCATCCCCAAGTTTCACCTTATGGGGTGATTCATGTTCAGATAAGTTTACAAAAGATTCTTTAAACCCAGTCATGTGTTTGGAAGCCCCACTGTCAATTAACCAATCATTACAACCATGAGAGATAGTACTTGTGAGAGCAGAGATTAGAACATACTCTTCTTCGCTTGATGAGTCCTCATCATCACTTTTTTCTCTGGCCTTCTTCTTTGGAGGTTCATCATCCTCAGCAGCATGAGCATGATATCTTCTTTTGTTCTTGTTGTTGTTGTTGTTGAAGTTGTTGTTGTTGTCTTTCTTCTTCTTGGGACAATTTGAAGCAAAGTGTCCCTTCTCATTGCAATTGAAACATCTGAGATCTTTCTTATCTTTATGAAAATGGTGGTGTGAGAATTTCTTGTTATGAGATGATTCCTTCTTGGACTTGCCTTTCCTGGCATGTGCTGTGAGTGCTTGATCTTCATTTCCCATCTTTTCTTTTTGGGCCACAAGCCTAGATTCTTCTTGAGAGCATTCCTCCCACAACCTACTGAAAGAGATCAATTTCTTTCTTGCACAGATTCCTTGAATAAAGGAGTCCCATGACCTAGGTAGGCCATTCAAAGTGGTCATAACAACTTCACCATTGTCCACTACTTCATCCACAGCTTCAAGTTGTTCCTTGATTTGAGAGACCTTGGAGAAGTAAGATTGAATGGTCTCTCCATTAAACATCTTGACCCCTTTCAATTGATTCCGTAGAGTCATCTTCCGATTTATGTTCTTCCCTTCAAATAACTTGGTCAGGGAGTCAAACATCTCCTTGGGTGTCTTTAGAGATGACACATGTGGTATGAGATGGTCTTTGATAGAATCAGCAATGATTCTCTTTTCCTTGACCATGTTCTTCTTATGCAAAACCTTAGCCTCTTCATCCTCTGGGATAGGGACCTCAGAGTTGATGTAGGAGTCCAATTCATTTTCTTCCAGGATTAACCCAATCCTATACTTCCATTTTTCCATGGAGCTTCCAGCTATGTCTTCAGATTTCATAAATTCCTATTTTTGTGGAAACCCTAATTTTTAGGGCCAAAACTGAAAAAGCTCAAAATTGAATTCTGATTGGACAGATAGATTCTCCTTAATTAGTAAAGTCAATCTACTATACTATTTTTCCAAAATATGTGGAGAGAAACCCAATAAACAAGAAACCCTAGTTTCTGTCACTGCACAATGTCTCCTTCTCAGGTTAGCTCTGATACCATGTTAAATTTTGAGCATTAATTCAATATACTCTAGGATCTTTACTGAGAGAACAACATGTACAGTATATCAATGCATATCAATCATAAAGATCATGTCAATCATCACAAGAATCAAAAGCATGAGAGACAATAGACACACAGAGTTTCCGTGGGGAAAACCCTAAGGTGAAAAACCCCATAACTTCCTCAGAGATAGATAGAGAAATAGCACAACCAAAGTAACACCAAAGTACAAGAGATAGACTCCTCTTAGCAGTTGATCCTCCTCCTCACATGTGCGCCACTTTCCGAGTGAAGGAAGTGTGAGTTCTGAGTGATCCAAATAGAGATCTCCCGATCTCTATTTATACTTGTCCTGTTTGCCCAATAACCTTATGGGGCCGACTTGTCTAGATAGGTACAATAACTTCATATTACATTATATCGGGCCGACCCCTAACAAGGTGGTCTAATAACCCATCGGCAAGTTAACACACTTACGACACTTGTCAATACAAATGATGACACTTTTGTATAGAGGAATAATATATATCTATACGAGTACAATAAATATATAAATGAAGTACATTCTGAAGTTACATATACATCAACAATTTTTTCTCCCTATAAGGGTTCTAAGATGAAAAGATACTAATCTATAACAAAAATTCCAGAAAATTGCACAAAAATACACAAGAAATCAAACAGAAAGAACAAACCTTAAACTACCCAAAAAATGGAGAAACTCCCCAGTAAAGTCGCCAATTATATATAAGTATAATTTAATACCCCAATGATCTTTGGGTTGGATCACCACAGATTGATTCTTATAAACAATCCAAGCATTCTTTCCTAAAAATGCAATTTAGATAGATTTACAGTGTAAACAAAAATTAAAAAAAAAGGGATAAATTTCCTACTTCTTGTCCAATGTTTGTAGAAGATCCCTCATTCGAATTATTATTCAAATGTTTCTTCAATGACCCGTAATTATGAATACAAACAAAGATACAAGTAGAAAAATTAAAATATAATAATTTATTTGCAAATAAATGTGATGGATTTACAAGATAACAAGGAACATGAAATTAACACATTTTTGGAGAGGAAAGAGAATTCTTTGTATAAAATAACACCATAATACGAGATGGATTTCACTTTTTATTGGCTATATAGCTATTATGAACTGGATGCTAAGTTCATTTTCCCAATCCACACACATACACACCTCCTCCGTGCTCCAAAGCATGCCCAAAGAAAACAATATGATAGTTTCTTAGCAAGAAAGGGCTGGAGACTACTGGAAATGCAGATTCCCAGATATAGGGGGAAATAATTGCAGTCCTGGGAATATGGTTTATTGATTCACTATACATAATATCAACATAAGGATGTTATGTTTCTCTCTCCTCCTTCTCATGCTTTCCTTTTCCTCTTTTATACTTTTGGGGAGGCAGCTAGGGAAGTTTTAGGTAGTTATCTATGGGAAAGAGAGTTAAGAAACTATTTTCACATTTCTGGAGAATTTATTATTTTTTCCTTCTAAACAATTCATATGTGGACTATACAAAGGTAGTGAACATATACGCATGCAAACCATAGCCAGGGTGTGTATGAGCAGGAAATTATGATTTTTTAAAGGATTTAACTGATAAGGGATAATGTAATTGAACCATAGAGGGACAAGGAAGTCTACAAAGATGGATATCAAACAAAATAAGCATTTTGTAATGATGTGTAAAAATATACTATAACAAGGTTTCTAAGAGATTCCGTTTTGTATTGGACAACTTAGAAAGATAGACTATCTTGACATTTCACTATGTGAGTGCTTAAAAGAACTTCCCGAGGAAATAGGAAATCTAAGGAAACTCAAGGAACTTGACATGAGAGAGTGTTCTGAATTAAGGAAGTTCCTAAATTGGAGGACTAATATCTCTAAAGCATATAATATGCGATGAGAATATTGGGAAACAATGGATGCATGTCAAGAGATTTGCAATCATATATCTTAGAGTTGATGTGGTACAGGAACAATTCAACTTGGACTGGTTGGATGGTTGACATCATACCTTGATAGGATGCAAGTGCAATTATACTATTGTGGCACCAAATTATATTTCTATATAATGTTATAGATGTTTCAATTTATAGGCCACTAAGGCTAGTTGGATTAGGGGTTAAGGATGGATAGTGATTAGAATGATGGGATTGCAATATTTCACAATCAACCTAAGTAAGTGTTCAATAAATATTGAATTCTTCCTATGATTTTTTAATAATAAATATTATTAAAATATTGAAATTTATGTGACAAATTATATGCTTTTATGTAATGATATTTTTTCCAAACAATTCAATAATTTGTAACTAATATTTTTATGACAACCAAAATAATATAACACATAATGTATCATAAAATATTAATGAAATATATTTGACTTTTATATATTATCAACTTTTAAATGTCATTATTTGTTTTTTATTTGGGTTATTGTTGGAGCAAAATACCTTCTCCATAGCATAATTCTCCTACCTAGTGACCTAGAACTTTACTTCATGACTCTAGTGTCCCAAACCTCACTCATATTGACCATTTGAGTCACCTTCGAGACTAATTCTAATCTTTAAGTGTCCCAAACCACCTTATCTTCCACTAAAAGAAAACCCGAATGACAAATTTTGGATGACCTAGGCGCATTCCTAGATTTGGGGACACCTCCCTTACTTTGGGGAGCTTTTTCTTGATTTTAGGAATGCTGGAGTTCAATATCAGTTAGTGACTAAGAGGAAGAATGGGACTGTATAGAAGATGGCCAGAACAATGATGAATGACTCCAAACTATCTGCTATTTTTTGGACCCAAGCAATTCATACTATTGTCCATATTTTAGAAGAGGGGCAAATCAGAGTTTATAACATCAAAACGACCTATATGAAATGGAAAGGAAAAAAAACAACACTTAAACACTTTAGGGTGTTTGGGAGAAAATGCTACATCAAAAGAAATGATGAAAATTTGGGAAAGTTTGACTCTAGGACTAATGAAGGCATATTCTTTGGTTATTCCTCTAGAAACAAGGCGTATAAATGCTACAATTTGAGCTAAAAAAGATGGTGGAAATACAAGATGTGAAAGTAGATGAAACAATGACTCAAAAATAACAAAAAATATCAATGGCCATAGTTAAAATGATCAGCCAGCAGTAGAACAACAACAAGAAGAACTACAATAGGAAGAGCAACAAAAATAACAACAAGAAGTGCATGACCAAGAAGAAACTGAAAGACCAGATACAAAGGCTCCTTATAGGTATGTTCAAAAGGACCACTCTAAGGATTTAATGATTGGTGATAAAAGTGCAGGTATACAAACAAGAAAGAGGAAATTGGAAAGCAATTTTGAAGAGGTGCACTTCCCTCTATTGTCTAAAATAGAGCCAAATTGTTTTAAGGAAGCTACGATAGATGAATAGTGGGTTAAATCTATGGAATAAGAACTAAATCATATTGAGAAAAGACAAACTTGGGAACTTGTTACAAGACCTAAATATAAAAATGTTATTGCTTCTAAGTGGGTTTTAAAAAAAAATTGAATGAATATGGGAAGGTAATTAGAAACAAAGTAAAACTAGTATGTAAAGGTTATGCTCAAATTGAAGGGATAAGGCTTCGAAGAAACTTTTGCTTCTGTGGCCATATTAGAAGAAATAAAATAAAAAATTGGCCTATGCATGTTCAAAAAAATTTGAAGTATACCAAATAGATGTTAAATCATATTCTCTTAATGAATATTTGAAATAATAAATATATATCGAAAAGGCAAAAGGATTTCTTTTGTCCAAAAATAGAGATTATGTTTTCAAATTGAAGAAATCACTGTATGGATTAAAGAAAGCCCCTAGATCCTGGTACTCAAAGGTAGAAAAATACTTGGAACAACAAAGATTTAGAAGTGGAGATGTTAACAACAATTTATACATAAAAATTGACCATGAAAATATGGTTATCATTGAAGTCTATGTGGATGATATGATATTTGGAAGTGATGATGACAAGTTGAGCCAAAAATTCACAATAGAAATGAAGAAAGAGTTTGAAATGTATATGCTTGGTGGAGTTGGCCTTATTTCAAGGACTGCAGATTTCCCAACTTAGTAAGGGTAGTTTTATTTCTCAAACCAAATATGTAAAATAAATGTGGAATAAGTTTAGCATGGAAGACTGTAAACTAGTGTGTACTCCCATGATCAATGGTTGCAAGTTAAGCAAAGAAGATGAAGCAAAGGAAGTGGACCAAAAACATTACAGATCAATGATTGGTAGCTTGTTATATGTGATATCCTCAAGGATATATGTTAAGAAAGTTGTAGGTCTCATTGCAAGGTTTCAATCAACACCCAAGGAAACTAGTGTTCAGGTTGCAGAAAGAATCTTCAGATATTTGAAAGGAACTATGGAATTTGGCTTATGGCACCCACGAGGAATTGACTTGACTATGATAGCTTACACTGATGCTGACTAGGTAGGAAGTATGGATGAATGGAAGAGAACAAGTGGATCAACATTCTTCTTGGGAAATTTTTTGGTATCCTGGTTAAGTAAAAAAGAAATCCGCAATATGCTTGTCTACAACAGAGGAGGAATACATTGTAACAACAACATGTTGTGCTCAAGTTCTCTAGATGAAACGAACCTTGAAGGATATCCAGGTAGAGTATAGTCAACCTATTCCAATTTTGTGTGATAACACGAGTGCAATTAGCATTTCCAAGAATTCTGTAATGCATTGCAAGACAAAGCATATCCCTATCAAATATCATTTTTTGAGAGAACAAGTCACTGAGAACAATGTCAGGTTGGAATATCTTGTCACCAAGGAGTAGATTGCAGACATTTTCACAAATCCTCCTCCCAAGGATACCTTTGGGTATCTCAAACATAAATTAGGAATAATTCCCACTCCTCAATATTTTGCTCAAGCTTCATCAAAGTTGAAAGTTGTGGGAATACAACAAAGCTCAGGAGTAGTCAAAGGATTTGGAAAAGGTAGATAAGCATTCCGATAGGGGGATAAACAGAAGAAGAAAGAGAAGCATGAGTCTAGGGGGAGAATCCCTTTTCCATTGATGTCAAAGAAGGAGAAATTGAGCAAGGGGAGAAATTGGAGATGCTACATAGAAACATTATTGCGCAGAAACCTAATTGGACGGAAAAACAACATAGGGGGATAAATTGCAGATACTGCGTAGAAACATAATTGCACAGAAACAAAATTGTATAAAAGGGGAGTATCTATAGGTTTGTTGTAGAATTGTCTAAAGGTTGTCATCAATGACAAAGTGGGAGATTGTTGGAAATATTACCTTCATTGATCTCAAAGTAAAGGAGACTATAGATAGAGATTACAAGATGAAGATTATTGGAAATATTGTTGTTGGATTCCTAGCTAGGATACCCTATCTTTGATGGAATTTTACTATAGATACCTGACTCAAATTGAAGTATAGGTAACATGGTTGGAAATATTGTTCCTATATCTTTCCAATAATATATGGAATTCCCTCTAAATCCATAGGAATAAGGAGATATGAAAGAATTTGTAAAGTCAACCTAGCCATAATGTTAGGTCAGCCTTGCCAAGATATTGTACAATGTTATGTCAGACCAGAAAGTGA
This sequence comes from Larix kaempferi, assembly GCA_027924585.1. Classification (NCBI taxonomy): domain Eukaryota; kingdom Viridiplantae; phylum Streptophyta; class Pinopsida; order Pinales; family Pinaceae; genus Larix; species Larix kaempferi. The sequence goes on from BSBM01000510.1 coordinate 10,023,073, forward strand.
TTTAGGAACCTTATAAATAAGTGGATCGCTCCCTTATTTGTTTATATATACAAGCAATCATGGAGATTTGAAAAAGGTTTGCACTTGTGGAAGAGGAAGGTCTTCTTGGGCTTGAAAATGGATCTAAATATGTTTTCTAGGTTTTGAAGATATTCTTGATGAAATTTTATTGAAGGCTTTTGTTGGGTGGTGAAAGGAAGAAGGTGCACCTTGAAAAGAGGAAGAGATGTTTTCTTGCAGTGGTTGAAGCTATGAAAAAGTCACAAATGTTTTCTTGCAGAAGATGAAGCAGTGTAGAAGCTAGAGACTGCACATAAGTTGAAGTTACACAAAGGTTTAAGCAATGCAAAATGAAGGCTGGGTAGTAGTGAATCTTGTCTTGTGCAGTGCATAGCGTGACAATGTGACAATAGTATAGTTTTTCCTACACAACGCAAAGTGTGATAGTGTAAAACTAGTGAAGCTTGTCTTGCACAGAGAAGAGTATGACAGAGCAAAGTGTGATAGTAGTAAAGTTTATATTGCATAGTGCAGAGTGTGATAGTGTGATAGTACTGAAGCTTCTCTTGCACAAAGGAGAGTGCAACAAAGTAGATTTCAACAAATCAAAGGGCGACGGTAGTGAATATTGTTTTGTTGTGAGAAGAGTCTGATAGAGCATAGTGTGATAGTAGTACATATTTTCTTTTGCATAGTAGAGTGTGGCAATAGTAAAAGAGTGCGACAAGTGAGTTGTCACATAGTACATCAATATAGAATTCAAGGAATTGGTGCTTCCTTCTAGTATGTGCTAGAGAATTTAGGGAGTTGGTGATTCATTCTAGTTGGTGCTAGAGAATATAGGGAGTTGGTGCTTCCTTCTAGTTGGTGCTAGAGAATATAGGGGATTGGTGCCTCGTACAATGTAACACCTCGATTTTGACCATGTTGCATTAAACATGTAAATGATGTAATATCGATATAAAATCACGGTGAGGAGCTCAAGGCCAAGGCCCCACCATCGATTTATCATTTATGTATCGGAAATTAAAATTTGATGCATGTGGATGTATGTGAATACAGTGATGTAAATGTATTTCAATAACCCACAACTAGCTATGCAAGGAAACAAGAGTATAGGGGTATGGTTTTTACCAGGAAAGGGGAGGGAAATATTCAAACCCTTGAAGCCAATAATGTTAATCCAAGTGTCAATGAGCCGAACCCATGAACCATTAACTACCCATGTTGATTCTTGCACCCAATCATTTATTTCTTCCAACAGGTGGTTGAAGTACTTATTGTTTTGGGAAATGGAAGGCATGGTTGTCCAAATTTTATGTATGGGAAAGCCATCATTTTGTAAAAACATGTTTGAAAGAAAAGACCCATGAATTTACTTCCCAATCCATCATTCATGAAGGAGTTTTTCTCTCTCACGTCCCTCTTGCTTACTGTGTGTTTCCCTCCCCGAATTTACTGTGTTTTCCTTCATTTATAGCTAGAAGAAGGGAGTTTTTGGGTTGCAAAATGACTGGGAGGAAAGGGAATTTCGATTTGGGGGTTCAAAGAGGTCATTTTCTCCATATGACTGTTTGTATGCTTGTTGGAAAACCCTTTTTTTCCCTAGTGGTTGATTTCCCCTATCAAATTTCGTTTTCCTATGCCCAACAATTGTGCTTTGCTGTGTGTGTGGGAGATTTATATCGATTGGGTTATATGTATCCATTGTTTGGATTGAATGTGCGTGTAAGAAACTGAGAGTAGAAAAGGATTTGGAATTTGCTTGATAAACCTAGTGAAGGGTGTAACCTCACCAAGGATGATAGGGCTTTGGATACTTTTCTATGCACACCCTGGAGAGAAATAGAAGGAAAGGTATGTCCTGAGGGACTACGGAGCAATGGAGGGAATACTTCCTTGTGTTGGGTGTGTAGGTATTGTGGGTGCCAAGCTATATGAATGTTGTAGAGGTACCGATAGCTCTGTGGTTGAGCTCACTAGCTTAGCAATTACTTCCTTTCTAGTTCCATGACAGCCTGATAAACCCAGCTGTGGACTGGCTTGATAAGATGTGGTATATACTTGGCTATGTGTGATTTTGTTGTTCCCTTTTCCTTGTGGAAATAATTCCCAACTCAGGGGTGGTATTTGTGTTGAGAGATTGATGAGCACAACTGGCCTATGGTTGGGTGGAATGTTGCACTTGCATAGCTAGTTGGTCATGAAAACGTCATTTCAAGATAAGTATTCTCTTGTATTTAGTTATGCAATGCTTATAAATGATGCATGTTATAATTAAGCTGGAAATTGCATGCTAGATGTGTGTAGTAGAGTTTATTTTTGTTATGTTTATTTGAATTATGCATCTACACACATATATTTTTACTTGTATGAATTCGATCAAATAATGACGGGGCTAAATTTGTAAGCCCGAGTTTAGTTCATGTTCCCTTCCTTAAGTTGGATTGATGGAAGGGGACGTGACATACAAGTTGTTGCTTGTAAAGTTGGAGATTGGTGTCTCCATCAGAGGGGTGTCTGCAAATCATTGTAATCATTGTTTATTGCAAGAACATCTTTACATGGTTTTATCCCTTATTGGGTTTCCATGTTAAATATTTGTGTCTATTATGTATTAATGTAATGATATATTTTGTTGAAAGATGATATGGATGATAAACAATATTTGAAAGTTAAAAACCTATCATATATTGATTCAACCCCCCCTCTTAGTATAGATAATTATCCCAATAGGATCATCCCCTTCTATACTAATATATTGATGGCATGATTGTTTGTGAACATCCTCTGTAGAAGAAGGGAAAGCAAAGGTGTTATGGATTTCTTAATAGTAAAAATTAGTTATCGTGAAGTTAAAATTCAAGAATTTGTGGGAATACCATGTTCTTCATGTTGCACCTCTTCCTGAACACAAGAAAATGTCTCTTTGTCATTTCATTCATTGCCAATACTGTAGAGTCATTCAATGGAAACAAAGGGGTATTATTACTTGCTCTTGTTTGGATTTTCCTCTTCTTGGTCACTATATCCAAGAACGTTAGTAGACATATGTATAACATCGTCATACAATAAAAATAAACATTATATTTTATAAGGAAATAAATTGTTGTGTTTCTAAATATTTATGTGTAGAGGTGCATGTTCATGTCTTCCCCACATTATCATTTTCACCTACTTAGCAACATCGAGAGACTATTTAATTTCAATATATTTCACCTACATTTTTTACAAAAACCAAGGAAGTTTCTAGAGAATGAGAGATACTAAAAATTTTATGCACCTTGTTAGACATTACAAAATATTTATAAATATTTTTGCTAACCCTCAGTTTATATTGAAGAACAAATTCAGTTTCAATACTGAATTGGATTTTATGCTTGGATTCAAGTGACTATACAAGAACTAGGGATGCACCAAGACACCACTAGATACTTGTTTGTTCTACAAAGCTTGGAAACTATATGTAGAAGTAATGCAAGCCACAGAGGTGTAAGAGGTTCTTTAACCATCTCTGTGTGAGCCTTGAATAGGGATTGAACTAGTATGAAAAATCTTCCAAAATAGTCAACGGGAAAAGTCAAGGTGTGACAGGAAGGTGGATGAAAATAAAAATCTCCCCTAACTGTGAAATTGTGAATTATTATGCTTCATTGGAATCAAAAGGTCGAGGTTTTACAAATATTCCAAAGTCAAGGTTTTTCAAATATTCCAAAGCAAAGGTTATATGAGAACGAAGCATGGTATTTACAATTTAAATATTAATCCAAGGATGAAAATTAAAAATAATAATAATTTAAAATTGAATATAGTAGACAATCATGGTAGGAGGTTTTTGAAACGTTGTTTCATGGTTCATATTTGTCATATTTTTCATATTTCTCTTTCTTACTTCTTTCTAGTTTATCTTCTAAATGTAGTTGATGGGGACTACGGTGATGGAGATAGGGTTTACATAGGTAGGAAAGGGTGTTCCTCTGAGGTAATATATTTTCTATATGATGGAGAACATGGGAGTTATGTTTATGGACTATTCATAGGATTCGCTCTCGAAGGGAAAGATATTTGTACTCTATCATCCTTCATTGATTAGGGATTTGATTGGAAGCTTGTACCATGGATTTGATGTGGCTCAACATGTTATGAATTATGCTCATAAATATTTTAAGGATGTTCACTTTTCCACGTGTGACAGCTCCATACTTTATATATCTCCTTGCAAGTTTCAAGTGGCAGAAGGTGAGACAAGAATAATTTTTAATATCAATTAGGATGGGAATTCCAAGTGGAGTGATGATGCAAGTATGGAGAAGGTTGGGATATATTCTTCATGTGACACTATTGATGTGTCCTTTAAACCTTTCTATGGTTTTTGTATGGATACAAATGTTTGGGATAAGGGAGGGACGCCAATAGTGGTGCACCCTCCCCTTTTCCATATGTGGAGGGCACGTTGGCACTCCAAATACCACCACTTGGTAGTACCACATGTTCCCTACCATGCAACACTTTATTGCACTTTAAATGACAGCATATACCACCTTTTTCACCCTTTCTCTTGCTGTCGGTCTAAACCCCTGTTCATTCTTTTCTAGGGTCGGTGTGTGACCATTTTTCCACCCCCATGGTGGTGCACCTGGTCCCTACAACTCCCCCGAACAGGATCCTGTAGCTGTTATGTGTGGTGTGAATGCGGATGCATGTTGGTTGTTGAAGTTGCTCCATGTTGTTTCAATGGTAGTTCTATGTTGGTTGTCTGCGACGTAGTGTGGGTGATTTGCATGGAAGTGTGGGTGCCTTTACTGGTTTAGGGTTGCGCAAATCTAGTTTGGTGTGATGTTGTGTCTGGTTGAGGTACTCGGTACTAAGTCTGTCGTGGGCCACCAGTTGCTGAACAAGTGCAGTGAGGTAACCTTCGGCTCTTATGTGTTATTGCTAGTTTTTTCCACAATGACTTGGTTGTTTACTCCCCCTCCATCCGTGTAGATCACGTTGGAGGTGCATGGAGGTGTGTGGAGCTACATGGATGGAGATCGAGGTGGTTGCAGCGTTGTCCATGTTTGATCTTGGTAGGACCTCGACTCCTACCAGATTCTCCTCTGTTTTTTTCAACGAATTAACTCTCATGGTGGATTTTTTGGATTGCCTTGGTTGCGCTATGTATGGTGGAGTTGGTTGAGGGTTAGGTTTTTGCTCTGTTTGTAAAATTTTAATGTATGAAGGGGTTTTGCTCTATTTTTAAGGTTTTGGGTTGTGGGTTCTCCTCCGTTTTTTATAATGGATTTGTATCAACATTTATTAATGTAAAAATGGTGTTTTATCACCTTCTTAATGGTATTAATGGCGTTGTATCTAGATATCTGGTTTGTTTCTCATGCAATGAATTGTTATTGTGGTTATGTCGATTAAGTTATATTTTGTTGCTCTCCTCAGACACCGTATAATGGTTAAATGGAAAAATATTGAACTTGTGTGTTTGATTTGGCCTTCCTCCGAGACTATGCATTTGACTTGGACTTCCGTGGATATTGTTCAATGGTTAAATTTGTAATTTTGTGTAATTTGCAATTTTGTGTAATGCTTAAATGGGTAAGTTTGTTGAATTTGCATGCATTTGTATTGCTTATGGTTCTCTATGGTTCTCTCTGGGGTTGTAATACCATGTGAACCTTGACATGAGAACTTGCAACACTTTTAGAACCCATGCATGCAGACTAGTTGAGCATTTTCGTATTCCATGGCAATGTTGGTTCGGTTCTCATGTAGTGAATTGTGTATGTGGTAAATTCGATGAATTTTTGTTTTGTTATGTTGGTTAATGTTGGTTAATGATTTAGAAAAAATGGTGTTGTATCTGGTTGTGAATGGTGTGTTAATGTTGTGAATTTGCTCTTTGGTTTGGTTCTCATGTAAAAGAATCCATGGTGGTTTTTCAGTGAATTCTTGATTTTTTGCTCTCCCTAGTCATTATATAATGGTTAAATGTAAAAAAATTATTCAATTATCTATGCATGTGAGTTTTTTTTGGCCTTACTCCGAGACTGTTCGATGGTTAAATGGAAAATATATGGTGTGTTTTTTTATTGGGAATTTGCATGCATTCCTATTATGGTTGGTTCTCTCCAGGGTTTTGATACCCTGATAACCCTTACTTGCGAACCTGTAACACTGTGAGAACCCCTATAGTTTGACTTGTTGAGCATTGTCCTATTACATGGCAATGTTGTTTAATGTTGGTTAATGGTTTGGTAAAAATGGTGTTTTTTCTGGCTGTGAATGGTGTGTTAAGGGTGTGAATTTGCTCTCTAGTTCGGTTCTCATGCAGCGAATTGTTTTTGTCGTTAACTTGATAATTTTTTTATCTGTTTCTCTCCTCAGTCACTGTATAATGGTTAAATCGAAAATTTATTCGATTATCTGTGCATGTGTGTTTGATTTGGCCTTCCTCCAAGACTGTTAGATGGTTAAATGGAGAATAAATTGTGTTTTTTGTTTGAAATTTGCATGCATTCCTATTATGGTTGGTTCTCTCTAGGGTTCATGGTTAAATGGAGAAGAAATTGTGTTTTTTTTTTTTTTGGAATTTGCATCCTATTGTGGTTGTTTCTCTCTAGGGTTGTGATACCCTGAGAACACTTACATGCCAACCTATAATAATGTGAGAACCAATCCATTGCAGACTAGTTGAGTATTGTCCATTCCATGGCAATGTTGATAAGCTGGTTTAGAGTATTTTTCAACATTTAGAAACCCTTGCACTACTACAATGAATTGTGTACGAAATTATGTTCTTTGGGACTTGTAAAGTGTGTGAATTTAATTCTTGAATATGGTTTTTTGAGAATGTAGGCATTAGTAGCATGGTAATGGATTCATCATACTCCCAATTTGGATGAGTTCCATTGTGGGCATTCCTGAAATGTTGAATTTTTTGCACTATAGGGATGAACAAACCAAAGGTAGAAGCTCTAGATGACATGGTTATCCCAAACCTTGTGAATGGGACTAATTCCGTATTAATACTGAGAAATTGTTTTGGGTATGGTTTAGGAACCTATATTTGGGATATAGGTTGATAGTGCATAGGTTTAATCAAATAGTGCTCTTCTTCCATAGCTGAAAGTTGCAACAAACTTGTGACAAAGGGTAGAATACTTGATACCATTTTTGGAGAAGGAAACTTTATCCACCAATCTTACCATCGATATTAGTTTTTAGATTGGTTTTTGAAAACATGGAAAATGAACTTGCATTGTAAACGTCTTTGACAATTTTGACTGCAACAACGAGTCACAATGGGGAAATCCATATAGCATATATGCCAATTGTATTTGGTTTAAGGAAGGGTTGTGGAAGATCTGTGAAAACCATAGTGGGTTGAAGGAACGCATGATAGTGTTGATTACAAGATGTGCAAAGTGATGCTAGACTTTCCTTCTAGATCTATACCATTAGATATGATTTGGTTGACTTAGGATATCATATCCTTATGTTATTTATTAGATAAGAACATAGCAGGATATCCATCCAGCATAGACAATAATGAACGATGGTTTCGGCAGACGGTGGGAGAAAGGGTGAAAAAGGTGGTAGATGAGGTCATTAAAAGTGCAATAAAGTGTTGCATGGTAGGGCATGCATGGAACTGCCATGTGGTAGTCTTTGGAGTGCCAACATGCCCTCAACATGGCTCGTATAGGTGGAAAAGTGAACAATATAAAACAAAATTGAGATACCTATAACCAATGTGAGAGGGTTTTCCATAAGAATGCCAAGTTGCAACTGTTTTTTGCAAAGACAAGCAAGTTATCAAACAGACCACTTGTTGCAACAATTTGTTGTATTGTTTGTTGGCTTTGCCAAAGCAAATGTTCCTTGTACATTCCACAAGGTCTTCATCAACCATTCGTAGGTAACCATTTTTGCATTTACGTTACAAGTACATAGATACATTGTCTTCATTCATAGATAAAATTGATTAAGCAAAATTTGACCTCTCTATAACTTATGTGAGAGCTTTCTTACATAAGACTGTCAAGTTGCAACAGATTTTTATCAAAGACACACATTTTCCCAAACATGCCACTTGTTGCAACACGTTGTTGTAGTATTTGTTTGCTTGCCAAAGTAATATTTCCTTGCACATTCCAAAAAGCATTGGGTGCCCATTATGAGATAACCATTGATACATTTACATTAGCACTACATAGATACCTTGTCTTTAATGATAGAGAAAACTGGTTAAAAAAAAATCAAACTCTCTAGGACTTAGGTGAGAGAATTCTTACATAAGAATTGCAAGAGATTTTTGCAAAGACATGACGAGAGAAAAGTGATTAAATATAGGATTAGAGAAACATCCACAAAATTCCTTTGTAACAAAATCCAAATTCCATGTGGTGGGATAAGTATATGATATCCCTATTGCCGACGAGATGAAGTGTCTACATTGCCTAAACCTGCTAAGCTTGTTGCATTTCCCTCATCCAAGTATGCATTGCCTAAACCTGTTGAGATACCAAATATGGCTTGAATAGATTGGTTTGAGTTTCCCATACTAGGATGAGGCCAATTTCCACATTGCAGCCATTGGGCCATTAAAAAACCACAGTTTTGACTTGTGCTAAACACCCCTATATTGACTGGAGGTGTTGCACTAGAATTTGGCACATAAGGCCTTGCACTTGTAGGAGTTAGTGGAGGAGGTACACCAGGTAGATAATATTGAGGGAGATGGATGTTTATGAGGTATTGGAAGAGCCATGGATTTTCTGCAAGTGGATCTAATGCATTGGCCATGATCTTCCCTCCTTCACTTTGAAGACTCTGTTGTGCCTTTAGTTGTTCCCTTTCATGCCTTGCAATCTGTTTTTGGTGCTCTTTTTCTCGCTTCTTTGTCACTCTTTGAATCCTTTATTGTCTTTGTTGTTCTGCTGCAACAATCCTTACTTCTTTATTCTCCTTTTCCTGGTCTCCTTTCTTCTGTTTTATAGCCTCCATATCCCTCTTATTTTTCTCTACCTCTACTAGTAGGTTCATGTAGTCATATGCAATGAGTAGCTGTGAAATCCTTCCTAGTCGAAGATAATCTGGTGTTCCTGTCGATCGACGTCCTTGGATTCTCTCCAATGGTAGCTTTAGGAATTGGCCCAGTACTGGTGTGTTAGTTGGAGGATCAGCTGGGGTTGGTGTTTCATTTCCATTGTCTTCTCCCTCTTGTCCTTTGGTATCCACAGGGTGTTCCTCTTCACCTCCATAATCCACATAGTAAAGGACATGTTCGTTGTTTATGAATGTTGGTTGTGAAGGCATGTTAAGGATTTGATCATTGGTGTTGGATATAATGTATCTGTTCATTATCATCATGTCATCTTCCAACCACTTAGGTCACTCAACTTGGCTTGGAATTTTAAATTGTTCCTTGGTTCTTCTCAATTATTCACCACATACAACCGCATTCTCCTCGGCATGGTCATTATTTATATTCTCTATAGATGTTGCGTGAGCTTTGCTTGACCCAACAAATCCCATGTTCTCTGCATCTAGTTGATGATCATATTGATGGGTGTTGACCTACTCATTGTCATCATCCAATGGAACACTATCTCTTTGGGATAGGGATAACATGTTGTTTGCAGTGTCTGTAGCTTCTTGTTCATTTAAATCAAATGCTTCGCTACACCCAGTATCATGGATAAGAGAAGCTTGATTTAGTGGCCAGATTCCATTCCTCCTGAAACCTTCCTTGATATTCAATGGGTGAGAGCTCTCTTGAATGATTTTCTTCCAAGTTCGGATAATTCAAACCTTTTCACCTCTATCCCGGGGTTCTTTTCCATCCATGTTGCTCTCTCATATTTGAAGTAATTCTTGAAAGGACCAAACACACTAACATCAAGAGGTTGTATCCTGTGAATAGTATGTGCAGGCAAAGTTAACAAGTCAATGCCCAATCTATTTTGCGTCCTCAATGGTTTGTATGGCTATAGGGTTTCCATGACCATCAAAAATCAATAAGTGTCTGTTTTTCAAGTGATACACCACCAGAAATAGATGCTACAAAGTGATCAAGCCAGTTCATAAACAAATCTTTGGTCATCCATGCATGGGGATGTGCACTGCCATGCATGCCCCTAGTTCACAATTCCAGATATATTTTTTCAACTGACTCTTACCCTTGAACAAATAGAACCCTGGAATTGATGCACTGATTGCATTTACACAACACATAATGGTTATCCACTCCTTTCTCTTATGAATTATTTTTGGAACATTTCTACTCCCTCTCTTGGAAATTACCTGCATGCCATAGTTCCTCCCTACTTTTAAACCAGTTTTGTCACAGTTCCATACATGGTATGGCATGTAGGCATATTTCTCATATTCTGTTGATAATGTGTCATAGAAACCAGACACAATCGCGGGACATAGATTTATATACTTGTCCCTATCGAGGCCTTCTGTCGTTTGCAACATAAGCTCTATATGCATCTTTTTAAAACCTTCACACCATTATTTTCCCAGAAATCCATCTCTGAATGGATTTGGCCTACCTTGGAATATTTGAGCAACAGTGGATTTGAGTTGTATCAATTCTATCTTGTGTCTTAACTGAGCCATCTCCTTGCACCAAACAACAACCTCCTCCTCCTCTTCTGCAGTCATCACCGCAAGGGTCCCTTTGCACATTGTATTAGTCAGACCATTTATCCAGTAGTGTAGTGAAGTGGTGGCAATACCATGTTTTTTGGTGGTTGCTCAAACAAAATATCCATGGAATTCTACATCATCAATTGCAGTGAGCATATCCTATTCTTCCCACCCTCTTATGGCATTGATCTTCTTGTTTGCACTTGCAACTTACAATATGGTTGGTTGAGGAGCAGCATGAATAGCCTCGGTCTCAATGGGATGTCTAGGCACATGAGAAGTTTATTGTTATCATCTACTTGGGCTAAGTCATTATGCTATCCATTATCACTGCTAGTAATTTTGTTACCATCCTCTTGTTTTGATTCTCCATCCGATGAACTGCATTGTAACACTGCACCTCTGGTAACACACCTCTTTGAAGACCTTGTACGGGAAGATGCACGCTCTCTCGTCTTGACGACGATAAACCTACACACTACAATAAAAATTACAGAGTGCATTTTCTAAGATGTTCTGGATTGAATGATTTGTTTTTTTTTAACAACAACATAGTGGATTTTATATTTTGGCCTTGGTCTTATTAATCTTATAGTGGATGTTATATTTTCTAAGATACAAACTTGTTCTTGTTTCCATGGTTTGTTATAGGCATTGGAACCATTGGCATTGCAGCCACTTCTAAATTGGGTGGAGTAATTTCATCTTCTGATTATATGCACAGTTTGATGTTTTTGGCCTAAGGATACATACAAGCAGAACATGACCAGGAAATGTAGTTTGATAACATGGAGGTTAAACATATACTCAAACATGAAGTCTGAAGAAAATGCAGCGGATAACATAGACGAGTAAAATTTGGATTTAGCATCCATATCTTACTTTATGTCATAGATTTAGATGTAACCTGAAATGCACACCAATCATCTTAGAAAATTAAACAATACGGGAAGCAGGCATAAAACAACATACCCTGGGTAGTTGATATATATATTATATGGTTGGAACACTGATGGCAGTGCTATTGAGCAACTTGAATTCTTTGATAGACAACAAGTAAGATGCAATATGTTTCTTGCTCCTTTATAGATAGTTCTGGTTGATTTGATTGGGTTATGGCATTGGCATGGATTGCAAATTTAAATTTATGAGTGAGTGCACTAGATTGTTTTGGGTGTGATCCAGTGGCTTTGAAGATGTCTTGGTTGATCCTTATGCTTTGAAATTGTTTAATGGATGATTATATGTGTTTAATGAGAATGCATTTGTTGATATTTGTGCTTTCAAATAGATTAATGCATACGTTTGTTATGTTTAATGGTTTCTTCCATGATTTTAATGGGAGATTTGATGTCTTTAGGTGTTTGGTCACCATTAATTGCACAGGGAGGGCTTGGTGGTTAAAAATCACTACAAGAGAAGCTGGCATTCAAATTTCCCTTTATTGTGTAGGTGAGACTATGAATATGGTTCAGTTGTGTATGTTTGATGGGATATGTGGGGACATCTTGTAACATCCCCAAATTTCATAAAAATTTAAAATTTTCTATATAGTATAAAAGCTACAATTATTGTGCAGAATATATATTGTGAGCGTTTAGCTCTCATTAATATTAATGTGAAGGTGTCGTCTATAAATACATAGGACGGTACTCATCTATAAATGGACATACTTATGTTAATTAAAGTTGCAATACTTACATATGTTTCATGTATCGCCAAGACAGGTTAATGTGTATTAATTATTTGTATGTCTATATTTTTGTATTGTCGACACTTATTGTTTACATATGTCGTAATTCATTTAATGTGTCTTAACCATCTTTAAATGATTATGAAAATACTTAATTCAATAGATAACCTATTGATGTATTAATTACATCAATGTTGATATTATAATTATTGTTCCTATTCCATTATGCGATGACTTGGTGTCTTGTTCTAATTATTTTCTTATGTCAGCAAGTGGTTCCTGAAGCAGTCCTGGGGATTACTTAGCTATGAATCTAATGCACAATGACTTACTTGCTAAGGTTACAGGTTGGTTTCTCCAACAAGATTTGGTTATTCTCATTATGGCTTTCATTAGATAATTTTTGAACTAACTATATAATGTGCACAAGGGACATATTTAGACCCTAACTTAACTCATGAGGGATACATTTTAGCCCTAAGGGTTTTTATACTAGGTATTGGCATTAAAGTGTTTTGTAAAATAATTCAATGATCAAGGGGTTTGGGTTCTTATGCAAAGTCGAACTTCAAACTATATGGAAGTGGATACAATGTCAAAACAATGGAACCTTGAAACATGGTGTACGTAAAACTTATGAACTCGTTGATAAAGAGAGAGGGTACCCGAACTATAGGCAGAGGTGTAAAATTAAAATGTTAGTGGTTGAAAGACAGCATATTAAATGCTATCATGTGAAGTTGTTGGGGGAAACACGTAGGGAACAAAACCCTAAGTCTTCGCTGAGTTTTGCATTATTATCATTTGTTTGCTTGAGCATTGGAGAGCTGAGCTCTCTCTCTCGGCCGCCATGGATACCATGGAAAACCTGCAAGTCTCTGCGTTAAAATTTGAACCATGGTTGAGTTCTCGGTTATATATTGTTGCTCTCAGGTTGTGCTCTTAAACTTTGGCTATGTCATAGGGTTTCTACGTTCTCTGCCTCGCCTTGGTATCATTTACAGAGGTAAGGGTTTATCAATGATGTTTTCCTTTAAGTTCATTGTTATAAATTATTTTATATCAATGTATGACCAGTTTGGATTTTAATGGCAGGAAGGGCTTTCCAGCTATTCTCGGTTCTTGCTTGGTACTCATGGCTACGATAACATGGATAGAAAAGCAACTCCGGTGGTTGAAATAGCCACGGTAAGCCTTGGATCTTGCTCGTTGTTTCCTCTGTCAACATATATTTAGTTAAATAGACAGTGTTTGAACTCGTTTTTATTTATATTAATGCCTCAGGCATTTGAATAGATGTTTACAAAATTGTAACATTTTACTGTGGGGTTTCGACCTCTGTTCAATAATATAAAAGATACAGTGTTTCAGTGTTTTGATCATGTTTGGTTTTCTTTTTCGTGACTGTTACAAATGGACTCTGTGTTAATGTAACTCTTTTCTCATTTATGATGGCAACTGTGTGCTTGTATAATTTATGTTGGCATAAACCCTATGATGGAATTCTGTAGTTTGGTCGATACAAGTTTAAATAAATTTTTAATGATGTAATAAGTACAAGGTTCTCCTTTTTCGTTTGGGAAAAACCCTGAAATCGTATTATGCATTAATTCTTAGCTTGGTGATGGTAGTAGATTTAAATACAATAGGGATTTAACCTTGCACCAAACACTAACTGGGTTGGATTTGAGTTTCGTAATTTGTTATATAAATGTTATTTTTTTGTGCATACATGTGTTATCATTTGTTGAATTGATAATTAAAGTTTTGGGAGGATACAGGGTTTAACCCTAAAACCTGCCCATTTGTATATTTTAAATAAATAGAACAAGGGTGAGATCTCATGAGACTCGAACCTTGGACTTGGTATTAATCTTTTAAAACTTATCTGTTTCATTTTTATGCACGCTTTGGTGGCTTCGGGCTTCATTCCATAGAGTCCGTCGACTGTATATTATTTTGATTACGTGGATAAATAAATCAATTACATTCTTATGTAAATTCCAGATTGTTCCTAATGTAATATGTTGTCTTATATTAAGGTTTTTATAATTGTTTACATCTAGATAGAATGTTTTGCTTACCAAAATGATCAATTGGGCATAGCCCTGAACTCGTAGTATTTTCCGAAATGATTTAAGTGAGAGGCTAAAGTATTTTTAAGGGATAACCTTAAATTGTGAAGGATGTTCTTTATGTTGGTTTTCTTCTTGGTTACGCCATTACTGTATATTTATTGTGTTATCTCTTTCATTAAATTGGGCGTTAGGATGAAAACCTAGTTTGCAACTTATATTTAAAATTGATCCACTTTTATGTTTTTAAGTATCTTTTAAAAGAGTTTTAGTATTTCGACTATTGGGCGAGATGCCTTCCTTTAAGATACTGATAACTAGTTGATTTGTTTACGATATTTTTAAATAATAGAGTGAGCTCTAAGAGGCTCGAACTCTAGACCAAATTGTGATTACATGTACATAATGTTGACTTTATAATATATGTAATTTTTATAAGATGTCTATTAATAACATAAACTATTTTATCAATAAGTATGAAAGCTTACTACTTAAACTAAGTACTATTCTGAAATCATATGAACTGTAAAAGAGATAAACTATATTCTTAATTTTTCTGAGTGTTATTTCATTATATAATTATGTCTATATTCTTTTGTAAAAAAAAGTAGAAGATCCACATTCAAATCTAGATAGTAAAAGTATCAATCAATCTATCAATATATGATCATTCGAATCTACTTACTTAAACACATCTTTCTGTACTAGAGTACGTCTCTTCGAAGAGTGGAAAAATACAAAAAGAAATTTATTCATTCCGCTAAATTCTCAGATTCAATCATTCAAACATTTATAAAGAAGTAAACTACTAGTTCGGTATTTCTAATCTAACAGTTAAGTAACATGTAAGTTTCAGAGATAGGTAGCAGTCTATAATTAAATAACTAAAACAATGAAGAACTGGATAACTGTAGAGGGGGACAAACACCCAAAGGAACCTGTTCCACCCAACCTTTTCCTGAAAGCATCCAATTTTACTTTCCTTAGGACCCCCGATCCTATTCACTTAACCACTAGGACGAAGATAGTGTGTGGAGGCAAGAGCTTATCGTTCTACAACTCAGCAATAATAGTTTTATGTGCTCAATAGTGTAACTTCTGCATTCAACAATATGAACTATGCACTCAATAGTACTAGTTCAATATGCAGTCTTAGTCTATCATTCACTTCCTAGCCTACCCCTCATCTAATCTCTTATGCATTCTCACTTTCTGTTCTCGGAATTGTCACAAGGAAAAACATAGTGAGCCACCTGTTCAATTTGATGGGATTAAAAGAGTGCCTAGGTCTTTTGGTCAGTTTTCATAATTATTGAGCCACCTGCTATGTTCCAGTTTCTTGGGGAAGATGACCATAAATATAGGGAAGTTGCCACCTGCAACAACTATAAGTAAATGAAGATGTTGCCATTTGTCAATTTTCTCTCCACCCCATTTCATTCCTTCTATTGGGTCAGTGAACACTGTTTAACAATCTCCTTTGGATATTTGTATCCTCTTTTATTGATTGATAATAAAAATATTAGAGTATTTAATTACAATCATCCTTGACCCCACTTGGTCAATAATCATAAAAACTTTACAATAACTTATAACATAATGTTTTTCTCACAACATAAAATATTCAAATTTGGGTATGTGACATACACCCCCTCTTAAGTTCAACATCGTCTTCAATGTTGCTTATTCATCATCCTCTGAGCCTTCCTGGAACAGAATTGGATATGCTACCCGCATATTACTCTCCAATTCCCACGTTTCTTCATCTGGAGTAAGGTGTTTCCATTGCACCTTTACCTGTCCAATGGTGCGATTCTGAAGTAAAATTTCCCTCTTGTTGAGGATACAATCCGGTTCCACTAGAAAATCTCCTTCGGGTTCCACCTGTACATCATTCCAATTGATCACATGAGTAGCATCATGCACGTATTTTTTCAAAATATAAATATGAAAGACATTATGTACTCTAAGATTCGATGGCAAGGCCAACTGGTATGCCACTAGTCCAACCCTTGACATTATTTCAAAGGGTCCACAATACTTGGGTGCTAATTTAGCATATCTCCCTAACTTTAAGGAACTCTTTTTGGGTTTTACCTTGATGAAAACATGCTCACCAACCTGAAACTCTTTCTATGTTTTTTTGAGATCTGCATGACTCTTCTGTCTATCTTGTGCAATTTTCAGATTGCCTTGTACCTGTTTCACTGTTAGTTCCATTTATTTCAATAACTCAGGTCCTAACATCAACCTGTCAACTGTATTACTCCATGAAATTGGAGTATTGCACTTTCTACCATATAGAATTTAAAATGGACTAATTTTTGTTGAAGCTTGATAATGATTATTATAAGCGAATTCAACTAGGTGCAGATAATCCTCTCATTTGCTTGGTTGATATCTAACATACATTCTTAACATATCCTCAAGAATTTGATTTACTCTTTCTGTCTGTTGGTCTGTTTGTTGATGAAAAGATGTACTGAAATTCAATGTAGTATCCAAAACTTTAAACAAAGACTTCCATAAGTTTCCCGTAAATTTAGAGTCTCTATAAAAAATTATGACTTTAGGAATTCCATGCAAATGAAAAACTTGATTCATAAAAATTTCAACAATGTTAGCAGCCTTATAAGTGGTTTTAACTTGTATAAAATGGGCTGCTTTGCTAATCTTATCCACAACTGCCATTATAGAATCATTCTGCTTTTGATTTTTAGGTAAGCCAATTATAAAATCAATGCTAATTATTTCCCACTTCCAATCTGGAATTGATAATGGTTGTAATAAACCAGCTGGGGGTTGATGCTCAGCTTTACTTTGCTAACATTCAAAGCACCTAGCTATGTATTCAGCCACCTCATTCTTCATATTTTGCAAGAAATAATCCTTTCTTAACATTGTTATCATCTTTTGGTAACCCGGATGTCCTGAATAAGGACTTTTATGTACTTTGTTTAAAATCAACAGCTTAACTTCAAGTACATTTGGTACATACAATCTGTTTGTATACATCATTAGACCTTTTTCATTCAGACTATAATCTATTATTAAATTTTCAGACATATTTTCAGCAACCTTTCCTTGTAATTTTTTATAATTTTCATCCAGTTTTATCCCTTCATCAATCTAATTTTCTAAATTTGTTTTCTAAGTGCTGACTGTTGCCATAAAATTTAATTTTACATTTCTGCTTAAGGCATCAGCCACCTTATTTTATTTTCCATTTATGTGTTTGATCTCGAAATCATATTCGCTAAGGAAAGGTAACCACCTAGCTTTCCTTGCGTTCATATTTGGTTGATCCAATAAATATTTTAAACCTTTAATATCAGTCATTAATAAAAAAATTCTACCAATTATATGATGACACCACATCTTTAAAGCATGTATCACAACAATCAAGTCTAAATCATAGGTAGCGTAATTCTTTTCATGAATTTTCAGCTTTCTTGACTCATATGCTATTACGTGACCTTCTTGTGTTATGACTCCAACAAGGCCATCATTGCATGCATTGGTGCATACAAAAAAGTCCTTGTTTGGATCTGCAATTTTTAAAATAGGTGCAGTAGTTAACAGTTCTTTCAATTTCTTAAAACTTTCTTCACACTTTTGATCCCAAACAAATTTCTTTCCCTTTTTTTGCAAAGAGGTTATAGGGTTTGCGATTCTTGAGAATCTTTCTATAAATTTTCTGTAGTAACCTATGATTCTCATAAATGATCGTACACCGGTTACATCATTAAGGATAGGCCATTCATTAATTGCTCTTATTTTATCAGGGTCAACTGCAATTCCATCCTTGGATATCACATGACCTAAATATTGTGTTTTATCTTTCAAAAAATCACACTCACTAAATTTTGCGTACAGTTGATGTTTTCCTAAGACTTGTAAAATTATTCATAAGGGTTTGTCATGTTCTTCCCTAGTCTTTGAGTAAATTAAAATGTCTTCAATGAAAAAAATTACAAAATTATCCAAATACTTATGTAAAACATTATTCATTAGACACATGAAAACTGCTAGAGTGTTAGTTATCCCAAAAGGCATAACTACAAATTTGCAATGCTCGTAATGGGTTTTGAAAGCAGTTTTAAAGATATCATCATCTTTAATTCTGACTTGATGATACCCTAATCTCAAGTCGATTTTAGAAAATATCGTCGCTCTGCGTACTTGATCAAACAGATCATCTATGCGTGGAAAAGGATATATGTTTTTAATCGTCATTTTATTTAACTGACGGTAGTCTATGCATAAACGCAAGGTACCGTCCTTCTTTTTAACAAAAATAACAGGTGTTCCCCAAGGAGACACACTTGGTCTTATGTAGTTTTTATCTATTAATTCTTTTAACTGTGATTTTAATTCATTAAGCTCTAGGATGTTCATCTGGTAAGGAGCTTTTGAGTTTGGTACCGCACCCAGTACTAGCTCAATGGTGAAGTCCAATTCTTTTTTCGGAGGTAATCCTAGAATTTCTTCCGGGAATACATTTGAAAAGTCTCTTAGGATTGGTATGTCTTCAAGTTTTAACTTATCTTCTTTAGTTGTGTGTTCATCATTAATTACATTTACAACAAACATTTTACACCCTTTTCTTACAGCCTTTTTCACTTGCAAAGCAGAAATCTTTCTAAATGAAGTTTTTCTAGGGATTCCTTTTACTGTTTCTATTTCTCCTTTATCATTCAAGCATGTAAATGTCTTTTCAAAACAATTCAGAAATACCCTATGCTTTTCCATCCAATCCATTCTGATTAAGATATCATAGGATCCTAACGGTAATACATTCAGTTTTACTTTTGTTCTAAACTAATTCATAAGTAAATCACAATCTTTAACAAAATCAACTACCTTTCTTTTAGTCCCTGTAGATAGCTAAACCAACCAAGACTTTTCGAACTTTTCTACTTGCAATTTACATTTTTCCACTATACTTGGAGATACATAACTTAGGCTATCTCCTGGATCAATTAAAATAAAGATGGGTTTATCTTTCAACATACCTTCTACTTCAACCATTGAAGTTTGATGATCAACTTGTCTATTTTCCAAGGCTGCATTGATCTTAGGCATTTCCCTCGCTAAGTCACCAACTGTTGCCTCTTCCTGCACTGTATGGATGTTGCTGATGGTTCTTTTCATGTTAGGACAGCTTGATGCCTAGTGAGGTCCCTGACAGTCCCATCATTTTATAGGTTCCTTTTGTTCATTATTTTTAGCATAATTATTAGGCAGGTCTCTATTTCTTGCAGCTGTAAAATTTTGTTGTGCATTGCCTCTTGGATTATTTCCTTGATATTTTCTGTTAGGAAGGTAATGAGAGTTATTGTTTCCAAAATTTCGATTAAATGTAAAATTTTCTTTCTTTGTTCAAAATTATTAGGCATTTTAGCCTTCCAGCTAGGTATGCTTTCCCTTTTTGTGTGTTGTTCATAATAGAAATTTTCCTTTCTTGTGGCCTCCTCAAGGGTCTTAGGGTCGTCATACTCAATTCTGTCTTTTATATGAAAAGGTAGGCAGCTCAGAAATATCTGCACCTTGGGTTTCTCATCAGTAATGTAAGGCACGTATCTCAATAAACTTAGAAATTTGTTGCTTAATTCCTTCATGTTCATGGAACCTAACCTTAAATTGTAAAACTCTTTAGCTCGTTCTTCATAATACTGTTCCGACAGAAATTTCTTTTTAAAATACTTTTTAAAAGTACTCCAATTTATGTGTTTCTCTTTTATGCATTTTACTCATTTTATATCTTGCGACCAAATGTCGGCTTTTCCAGTCAAATTATAGATTGTCATTTTAGCTTTTAACTGGCTTGAATAGTTGTATATTTGAAAATATTTATTCATACTGGATAGCCATGCTTCAGATTTCTCTCCCTTTTATGTTTCTCCATTAAAAGTTGGAGGTTTTATCTTCTTAAACTCTCCAGAAATCTCTTCGTATGGTTTGTACTTCCTCTTTTTAGAATGGTAATCACTATCACTACTGTCGCTGGAATACTTATGCTTCTTCCTGTGTGATTTAACATTAATTTCAGAAGAAGAGCTAGTTTCATTATTAGATAATTTTAGCTTCTTACCTTTATGTTGATAGGACATGGTTCCAGATTCATAATTAAATTATGTTCTTTTATCTTTTTTCGTCATTATGATATTTATCCATTAAAATTTGATTCAATTCTTCTTGTGCTCTTAGAATTCTTTCATTCTCTTCCTTAACAGTTTTCATTTAATATTTTAAATCTTTAACTGTTCGAAGCAATTCAGATGAATTATCATTTAATTCTATGAATATATTTCCTTCGTTAATATTTCATGTTCATTATTATTTTTTTAATGATGAGATCTGTCCTCAGCAGATTCCTCTGGTCCTTCCATAACATGCAATTTAAATATAGAACGTGTTGTACAAAAACAAATTTGAAACAAAAATAAGTAATTGTGTTTTTCTCCCCACGGCGGGTGGACACAGAGATGGTTGGGAGAGAGGAGGGAGGCACATGGCGGGATGTTCCCCCCCCCCCATGCTCCCACCTCATTGTCCCCCATAAATTAGTCTACATCAGGATCATTCTCCCTCGTGGAGAGTAATTGATCTTTGCAAGCTCGTACGAGCTCACATCAGCTGAAGGTGTTGGGAACTTATGCGACGGAGGCTTCAATCTGAGGCCAGCTTGATGTTCATAATGATGAAGTGTGATGTATTTATGATTTGGTCAGGGGAGTTATGGAGGAGACATGGGCGGTCATCCACCACACAGGTTACTTACTTGTTTTTAAAGGAATTGAGAGATTATTCCAGCAAGAAGAGAAGCTCCTATGGGAACCCTGCCCTCATTTTGCTCGTCTCTTTGGATTTCGATATCAGTTTGAGTTGGGCTTGTCTGTGGGATCCTTGGATTGTTGTTACCTGTGCCTTCGACTCCACAAACCAGACTATCAACCAGGGTAAGTGGAATTATAGACCTAGCTCTATTCTGTATTGTGTTTGTTTGGGTGACATTCTGAGTGACCTGGAGTTTGTTCACCACCTTCACTGTATCTTTGATTTTCACCACCTTTCTATTGCTTTTAATAGAACTAGTTGTTATAATTCCGCAGACGATAGTCTGTCTTCCCTAGAAGACGCTATCTGACTCCTTCGTCACTCCCTTCGTCTGCATCTATTTCGTTCGTTGGTTTTAGGTGTTATTCCTGCCGACAGTATGCCTCCTCGCAAGAACCCCTGTCGTGGCTCCACTCTGCCTGAATTTTGCTTTTGTGAAACCATGTGTCCTCCTATTCAATTTCAAAAGATGTTAGTTGATAAATGCAAGCATTTTAAGAAGGAGATTCCTGATTCTATCGAGGAAAAGATTCAATTGGCCAAGGAGGAAACAGATGTTGACAGAACCTGCCTAGATTCTGAGGAAATCAAGAAAGAATTCATGGAGCTGGTCTTTGACTCGGGCTCCTCTCGTGGCAGGCTTACTATAATACCCCATTTTGACCCTTAGGATATATTAGCTTTTAATGTAAATATTGTATACATGTGATGTATGTTTTCCTAGCGTGGAGCTCAAGGCTAAGGCTCCGCTAGTGGAAGCTCGAATTTTATTTAAATGCAAGTATTAGACATTATGTTGCCCATGTGCTATTTAGCCACAGAACATTGTAAAAATGATGTAAATAAACATCATGCAATAAAATACCAAAACTGACTCTGGAGGCAACGAATGAGAAAGGGCCATGTGTATCCACTAGGGAGTGGTGAGGGGGTTGTGGGATTGAACCACATGCTTCCAAATGTCATCTTGAGAGCCTATTTGACTTCCTTTGCTGACATTTAATTCTGTGTAAGAAAGTTGTCGAGAAAATTTAGTCCATGGCTTCAATGGAGCATGGGCAGCCCAGAAATTCATATGGCAGGGTATGGGCTCTGTTTTGCTTGACCCACAAGTCACTCTACCTCTTGGGAATCCTTCCAATCTCATTCTCATTCCATTGTTGATCACCCAGCATCAATTTTTAATCACCCACAAATTGCCAGCAGTGAAAAAAACCAGAAATCGCAACTTTGAAAGATCCTACGTTTTGAAGTGCGAAAAATGCCCAGATTTGGTATTGAACAGTAAAATCCAATGGGGGATCCATAGATATGAACCTTGGGGCGAAATTGAGAGTATTAGCTACCCCGAAATCCATTGGGAAACCCAGTTTTTATAGCCCAGAAGACCAGTGACGGGATTGAGTTATTTGTTGCCAGAATGGTGAGAAATCCAAGCGTGGATGTTTGAACAGAGGATGGTATTGCTTGAATTTAGCTTGAGAGGTCTGCAGCTCTGTGGTTGAGCTCACCGGTTTAGCATCCTCCTCCATTTCCTTTTGGTATGCTTGATAAACCCAACTGTGTGTTGGCTTAGCATGACCGTTTGAGTGAATCCATGGCTGTCAGTGAGCCTATCTAGTTCCTCCTTAGTGGATATACAGCCTAGCTCGGGGGTGATCTCTCAGCTGAAAGAATATAGGCTAGATAGAGATCTATGGTTGGGTGGAAAGTTGCTTTCACGTAGCCAGTTGTTTGGACATTTGCATTTCAAGATAAGTATTCTCTGTGTTATGAATTATATGCATTTTGTGTTCTGCAGTATGTTAATTGTCCATGTTTAATGAAATGAAATGATTATCTTAATATGGGATCTATGCATGGCTTTGGAACAAGATTGAGTCTCTACATGTTGAATCATCCTCTACTGCGATTTATATGTTATGCATTACTAATTGTGTGTGTGCAAATATGAATTAATTCCACTGTGCTTAGTTAATTTGAACCTGCACACATTAAGCTTTTAATTACTATGCATTTTTGAGTAACGTATGGGGCTGAGATGGTAGAATGAAGCCCGTATGTTTGGTCAGTGTTCTCTCCCCTGCAATGGAATGACAGGAGGGGACGCTACACTTACCTTATACCATAAATCCCTGGATATGTATTGGTCGCAAAAAATGGTCCTTGGAAGGACTCTGGTGGAGAAGGACAAGCAGCATGGTGAAATCCTTCTTCTCCAAGACGAAATGTTGCTGCTCCTGCAATGCATCCTCAACAATCTGGTTGAAATAGCCAAGCATCGGGGAATGCAGCTTGAGCTAGGTTCCACCAGCGGGGATCAAGAGTAATTTATTGTTCTCTCTTTGCTTGTTTATGCTACCCCCTAAAGTAGTTTTTCTCTAGTTTTGCTGAATATTTCGGTTTTAGCTACTGTTTATAACTATGATTTTTTAGTTTTCTGGTATTTTTCATGGAAAATAGTTGTTTAAAACTGGTTCTGAATTCCCAAACTCTTGGTTTCGGTCTTGTTTCCTTTCGGGGGAGACTGCTATTCTGACTTATAAGAATGTTTTCTCTTTGTTGAGAGGGCTATATGACTTCTGTAAATCTTTGTTTTTAAGGAAATAGAAGGTTCTTCTAATTTACAAAAAAAAAAAAAAGTAATTGTGTTTTTCTGTTTTCAATTTAAATTACATGGGTTGAGCCATTTTCAGGCCTAGTGTTTGAACTTGCGCTCTGATACCACATGTAACATCCCCAAATTTCATAAAAAAATTACAATTTTCTATATAGTATCAAAGCTGCAATTACTTTGCGGAGTATATATTGTGAGCGTTTAGCTCTCATTAATATTAATGTGAAGGTGTCGTCTATAAATACATAGGACGATACTCATCTATAAATGGACATACTTATGTCAATTAAATTTGCAATACTTATGTATGTTTCATATATCGCCAAGACAGGTTAATGTGCATTAATTATCTGTATGTCTATATTTTTGTATTGTCAACACTTATTGTTTACATATGTTGAAATTCATTTAATGTGTCTTAACCATCTTTAAATGATTATGAAAATACTTAATTCAATAGATAACCTATTGGTGTATTAATTACATCGATGTTGATATTTATAATTATTATTCCTATTCCATTATGCGATGACTTGGTGTCTTGTTCTGATTATTTTCTTATGTTGGAAAGTGGTTCCTGAAGTAGTCTTGGGGCTTACTTATCTATGAAGCTAATGCACAATGACTTACTTGCTCAGGTTACAGGTTGGTGTCTCCGATAAGCTTTGGTTATTATCATTATGGATTTCATTAGCTAAATTTTGAACTAACTATATAATGTGCACACGGAACATATTTAGACCCTAACTCAGCTCATGAGGGATACATTTTAGCCCTAAGGGTTTTTATACTAGGTATTGGCATTAAAGTGTTTTGTAAAATAATTCAATGATCAAGGGGTTTGGGCACTTATGAAAAGTCGAACTTCAAACTATATGGAAGTGGATACAATGTCAAAACAAAGGAACCTTGAAACATGGTGCACGTAAAACTTATGAACTCGTTGATAAAGAGAGAGGGTACCCGAACTATAGGCATAGGTGTAAAATTGAAATGTTAGTGGTTGACATACAACATATTAAATGCTATCAAGTGAAGTTGGTGGGGGAAACATGTAGGGAACAAAACCCTAAGTCTTCCCTAAGTTTTTCATTATTATCGTTTGTTTGCTTGAGCGTTGGAGAGCTGAGCTCTCTCTCTTGGCCTCCATGGATACCATGGAAAACTTGCAAGTCTCTGCTTTAAACTTTGAACCACGGTTGAGTTCTCGGTTATAGATTGTTGCTCTCGGGATGTGCTCTTAATATTTGGCTACGTCGTAGGGTTTCTACGTTCTCTTCCTGGTTGTGGTATCATTTACAGAGGTAAGGGCTTATCAATTATGTTTTCCTTTAAGTTCACTATTTATAATTTATTTTATATCAATGCATGACCAGTTTGCATTTTAATGGAAGGAAGGGCTTTCTAGTTGTTATCAGTTCTTGTTTGGTACTCATGTGTTTGAAATAGCCACGGTAAGCCTTGGGTCCTACTCGTCGGTTCCTCTATCAACATATATTTAGTTAAATAGACACTGTTTGAACTCGTTTGTATTTATAGTAATGCCTCAGGAATTTGAATAGATGTTTACAAACTTGTAATGTTTTACTGTGGGGTTTCAACCTCTATTCAATAATATAAAAGATACAGCGTTTCAGTGTTTTGATAATGTTTGGTTTTCTTTGTCGTGACTGTTACAAATGGACTCTGTGTTAATGTAACTCTTTTCTCATTTATGATGGCAACTGCGTGCTTGTATAAGTTATGTTGGCATAAACCCTATGATGGAATTTTGTAGTTTGGTTGATACAAGTTTAAATCAATTTTTAATGATGTAATAAGTACAAGGTTGGCCTTTGTCGTTTGGGAAAAACCCTGAAATTGTATTATGCAATTCTTAGCTCGATGATGGTAGTAGATTTAAATACAACAGCGATTTAACCCTGCACCAAACCCTAACTGGGTTGGATTTGAGTTTCGTAACTTGTTATATAAATGGTTTTTTTTGTGCATACCTGTGTTATCGTTTGTTGAAATGATAATTAAATTTTTGGGATGACACATGGTTTAACCCTAAACCCTGCCCGTTCGTATATTTTAAATAAATAGAAGAAGGGTGAGCTCTCATGAGACTCGAACCTTGGACTTGGTATTAATCTTTTAAAACTTATATGTTTCATTTTTATGCACGCTTTGGTGGCATCGGGCTCCATTCCATAGAGTTCGTCGACTGTATATTATTTTGATTATGTGGATAAAGAAATCGATTACATTCTTATGTAAATTCCAGAGTGTTCGTTATGTAATATTTTGGTTTATATTAAGGTTTTTATAATTGTTTACAACTAGATAGAATGTTTTGCTTACCAAATTGATCAACTGGGAATAGCCTTGAACTCATAGTATTTTCAAAAATGATTTAAGCGAGAGGCTAAATTATTTTTAAGGGATACGCTTAAATTGTGAAGGATGTTCTTTATGCTGTTTTTCTTATTGGTTACACCATTACTGTATATTTACTGTGTTAGCTCTTTCGTTAAATTGGGCATTAGGATGAAAACTTAGTTTGTAACTTATATTTAAAGTTGATATGCTTTTATGTTTTTAGGTATCTTTTAAAAGAGTTTCAATCTTTCGACTGTTGGGCAAGATGCCTTCCTTTAAGATACTGATAAGTAGTTGATTTGTTTACGATATTTTTCAATAAGAGAGTGAGCTCTAAGAGGATCGAATTCTGGACCAAATTGTGATTACATGTACATAATGTTGACTTTATAATAGATGTAATGTTTATACGATGTCTATTAATAACATAAACTATTTTATCAGTAAGTATGAAATCTTACTACTTA
This sequence comes from Larix kaempferi, assembly GCA_027924585.1. Lineage (NCBI taxonomy): Eukaryota > Viridiplantae > Streptophyta > Pinopsida > Pinales > Pinaceae > Larix > Larix kaempferi. The sequence continues at coordinate 10,049,779 of BSBM01000510.1, forward strand.
GACTAAGTACTATTCTAAAATCATACGAACTGTAAAAAAGATAAACTATATTCTTAAATTTTCTGAGTGTTATTTCATTATATAATTATGTCTATATTCTTTTGTAAAAAAGGTAGAAGATCCACATTCAAATCTAGATATTAAAAGCATCAATCAATCTATCAATATATGATCATTCGAATCTACTTACTTAAACAAATCTTTCTGTACTAGAGTACGTCTCTTCGGAGAGTGGAAAAATACAGAAAGAAATTTATTCATTCGGTTAAATTCTCAGATTCAATCATTCAAACATTTATACAGAAGTAAACTATCAATTCAGTGTTTCTAATCTAATAGTTAAGTAACATGCAACTTTCAGAGATAGGTAGCAATCCAAAATTAAATAACTAAAACAATGAAGAACCTGATAACTTTAGAGGGGGACAAACACCCAAAGGAGCCCGTTCCACCCAACATTTTCCTAAAAGCAACCAATGTTACTTGCCATAGGACCCCCAAGCCTGTTCACTGAACCACCAGAACGAAGATACTATGTGGAGGCAAGAGCTTATCCTTTTGCAACTCAGCAGTAATAGTTTTTTGTGCTCAATAGTGTAACTTCTGCATTCAACAGTATGAACTTTGCACTCAGCAGTAAGTCTAGTTCAATATGCAGTCTTAGTCTATCATTCACATCCTAGCCTTCCCCTCATCGAATCTCTTGTGCATTCTCACTTTTTGTTCTTAGAATTGTCACAAGGAAAAACATAGTGAGCCACCTACTCAATTCGATGGGATTAAAAGAGTACCTAGGTCTTTTGGTCAGTTTTCATAATTATTGAGCCACCTACTCCATTCCACTTTCTTGGGGAACATGACCATAAATATAGGGAATTTTCCACCTGCAACAACTATAAGTGAATGAAGATGATGCCATTTGTCAATCTGCTCTCCACCCCGGTTCATTCCTCGTAATGGGTCAGTGAACACTCTTTAACAGTCTCCTTTGGATATTTGTCTCCTCTTTTATTTATTGATAATAAAAATATTATAGTATTTAATTACAGTCATCCTTGACCCCACTTGGTTAATAATCGTAAAAACATTACAATAACTTATAACATAATGTTTTTCTCACAACATAAAATATTCAGATTTGGGTATGTGACACAACTAGTGGAATTCCCTTGGCTGCATATGCCATTCGTTGTGCTTAAGTTGATGGAGTGCATGTACATGTGCTCAGTTCAATGCAGGTTGATTTGAGGATATTGATCTACTATAATGTCAGAACAGCGTGGGATTTAGCAGGGACATGATTGCTTGTCAATTTATTTTTTCAGTTATGAGTATAATTATGTAATTATGCTATTAATGGACTATTGTGGGCCCAGAAGTCATACGGGTCACTTTTGTATATATTTTGGTTAATATAAGAATATTTATATAACTTTATCTACCTTACTTTTGGATGTTTGATGTGACAATTTCTTTGTCCACTTGTGGTCCCTGTTCACCAAAGCCAATCCCTCCCCTAGTGGTATTCTTGGTGAAATTATCAGTTAGAGGTGAAGCATGCTCTTGGGAGGTCGTGTGTATTGGTTTGAGGTGTTTTTTGGCCTTGGATGCATGAAATCTTCCTTTAGAGCCTATGAACTATGTTCATTTTTTACCATGTTGAGGGCCTGTTGGCACCCCAACAATTTCCCTAATTTTTGTCAAAATAAAGGGGCCCCCATTTAGATTTCTGTAAATAGTGCTTTTGATTGATGTTGATTTGTTTTTTCTACTTTGTTTGATGGCATCTTTTGAGTATGTGTCTTTGATCCTCGATTTGTATCAATCCTGCAATTGTGCTTTTATTAGATGATGGTTTGGTGGTTTTGACGATCTCTTTTTATTGAATCTTTTGGTTCCTTCATTGATTGCATTTGGGCTTATCTTTGTTGGTTTCATGTCATGGATTGCAAATATTGAGTTTAATCATTGTCCTGGTTGTTTCATCAAGTATTTAGTTTTAGGGTATTAATTTTTATATAACTCTAATTGAGAATTGACCATTTATCCTCAAAGCCAATGTTTTCCATTTTCATTTCCTATAAATGTAACAAAAACCTGTAAATAATATTTATAATGTAAATAAAATAAATGACAAGAAAAAAATTAAAAAAAAAATAATAAAATGTTTTAAAATTTGTTTTTATTCACTTTTTCCAAATAATGTTTTTTTACATATTATTCTTTTGGTAATAAACTTTGTGTTTATATATAATAGGATTTCTTTTTACTTTATTTTTTAAATAATATTGTATGTAATAATTAATGTCAATTATACTACAAAAAAAAAAAATTGTAAATAATATTTAATAATATATAGTTATGTAATTACAACAATAAATAAATATTTGGTTTTTGTGGTAGAGAATTCTTTCTACGGATAGTTAAACTCTCTCATGGATATAATTGAGACCCTAGATACTTAATCCATCACAGAAACAAAACAAATGGTGATCAATTCTCCTAGATCTAGCACAATACATAAGCTATTGAACATGGAAGAAGAAATGAAGAAGTAAAACTTACCTTTAACCTATAGGTTGTCCTAGCTCCAACTCCAAGCTTGATCTTCAAGGCTTGAACCTATTAAACAACACAAAAGACCAAAAATTCCAAGCAAGTAGATGTATTAATATAGATCTAATCTACAACATATCATGCATCAATATAACAAGAGACAAGACATGGGAGAATAGGCCAAGTTATCATTAAGAAAGCCAAAGAAGTTGATTACAATGTTATACCTTGATTTCCAAGATGATAGCATCTCCTTCCAAGCTCTCCTCCATCACCCTTGCAAGACTCTTAAGATCAAGATGACCTCCTCATGAGTTTTCTCCAATAATTAATTGACCATAGGTTTGGTGTTTCCAAGATCACTACCCCCCCTAGCTCATGGATGGTCTCCCTTAAGTAGGATTTGGGAAGGCCAACCACTAGGAGAAAATGATGGATCTAAGTGAGTAAGATGTGGATCAAGGATCTAAACCATACCAAAGAGGGAATGTGAGATGGGATTCGAAGAGGTAACTCATCCCAAGAAAATATCCATGAGATCCAAGATCCAAAATCAAAGGGATAAGCGTAAACCAAAATTTCCACTACCCTATAACAAAGCAAAGCATGAAAATATTGAAATTTTTGCTCCCCCATAGGCATGCAGGGCGGGCAAATTCCAGTAAGGTATTTTTTGGAGGTGGTTAAGCTGGGTTTCGACCCCTTGCTTGTTGAATTTGCTTCCAAATGTGACTAATGAAGGGACCAATATTAGAATGAAGGGTCCTAACACCCTTAGGAGACATACCATCCTATTTTCCATAGTGATGAAACATACAAATCCTCTTACACATGGTATGGCAATTTAAAGTATAACAATTTTTATATATCAATTTTTTTTTTTTTTAATTTTCTTCTTTCTACGTTTTGAAGATACTATTTATGTTTGAATAAAAACATTAATGCATATGTATATTCCACATGCTAACTAAGTTTACCCCAAAAAAAAGTTTTATAATTCTTTCAATTCTTTGCTTTTGGGTTTTAATATACTTTTCAAAGGAAATATTACGTAAATTTAATGCATATCCTTTATTTCTTCACATGTAAATAATACATATGCAATATTTGTATATAATATATATTCATAATAGGTTATGTAAATAGCTTGTTTATTTTACTTGTGCATTCACGTTATTATAGTTTATTGACTTTTATCTTTTGTCTTTTTCATGGAAGAATAACTTTAATGAAGTTTGAGAAATAAAATTTATGTGAAGAAGTAAATTGTAAAATTAAGAAGAGATCTCATATCTTTTAATGAAGTGTAAATTTTAATTTTACCTGTCATTTTGAAGTGCATTTTTATTTTTAAACTCATTAATATCTATATTTCAAGTCTATATATCTATTCTCTTTATATTTCTATTTCTAATATGGAAATTTTGATTTTTGTCATGGTCTTGTTGTCTTCTCTTCTTAGGTAAACTTGAATATGTCATGGTTTTTTGGACACATGGTATTTGGTGGCTCATGGTAATGGTCCATTGTATTTCTTGTGAAGAAGTTTATTTAAAGGTTTAGGATAGACCTTCTTTATCATTATGTGTGTGCTTGATTTAATCATTATGTTTATTATATTTTGTAAACTTTTTAGTTGTGTATTATACCATCATAGATCCATCTTAAACCGGTATTTATCAAGCACCGAGAGGGATCCAATTTCTTGAGGTGTATTTATTTTTTTAAATTTAAATTCAAGAAATTTGATCACTCTTAATTGATAGATCCGGGTTTAAGTTTTTATTTTATAAACCAACATCTATTTTTTAATTACTTTTCATAATATTTTATTTTATGAATCAAATTACTTTTCATAATATTTTATTTTATGAATCAACATGGATTTTTTTAAATACTTTCCATAATTTTTTTATTTTATGAGCCGACATGAATTGTTTTAATTATTTTGTTAATAACAAACGTTACATCACAAACTTGACAACATCTCCCCCATACTGGGTTGTAGAGCACCCCGTTTCTCTCTGTGCAATGAGGCAAGATATGAGAATTCAATGTTTCATATAGTTATTATAAATGTTATTTAAAAAAAAAAAATCAACTATTATTATGATAGATAAAATTAAGATTTAAACATCAAATGAAAAGCAATATTAAAATTAAAACGTCATATAAAATTTCCTCCTATATAAGATTTGAAAACAACACCTTAAAAAAATTCATATCAATAAAAGAAATAATTGCCCTTTGATTTTCCAAAAATGTTTAATTTGGAAAGGTCAACTTGGTATCTACTCTTTAGTGTGCAAACTTTAATGAGAATCAGCTCCATCTAAACTTACTACTCTAATCGCTAACCTTGTTTTATATGCTTGTTGGTATTGGTTGTTTATTGAATATTAAAATCTCTGGCCGACAGAGTGTTGACTTGCAAAATAGAAGATAGCATGTCATTTTTTTGTTATGTCTTCAATATATAGTTTTTGGTCGGGGACATTAATCAAAGGCCATTTCCAAATAGAGAGTGTGCGGCAATGCATGGTTTTGTAGACGTGGTGGTGGATACACTAATGCGAATGAGCAATGTTTTCTTCTATAAAGTCGCAAGGGGCATGCGGCTTTCGCTTACTATAGCCAGAGTAGGCACATGATGAGAGCATTCATAGGCACCGTTTATGTTCCCACTACCGATGCCACAATGTTTTGTATATCAGCGATAATATATAACTTCCCATTAGTATACACTCTCCAATGTTTGGAGCCTCACCCACAGGCCAATCCCAGCAACTTCGCTGACAATGCTAAGGGAATTGTTTTGTCGCTCTAGGGATCTCTACTTGAATAAATCAAGGAACGTTCCCTTGTTGAAGATGAGATAAAACAATACAGTCAGGATCTTTGTAAACAAAACAGGTATGAGAAATAAAACATGTTTCAATTTGTTCTTGTTGTAGCATGTAACAAAGTTTTTTGAAGTTCCATTATCATTTGCATGGTGGCATTTTCCTTTTATTTTGAAGGTGTTAAATTGAATTATGCAAAAGGAACTCAAAAACCTCGAAACAGAGAAATAAAAAACCTGGAACATTCCTTCAAAGGAGTTGTACCAGTACTCAAGGAATAGGTTCTTTCAAAATTCCCTCATCGAGGTTCCTTTTATCAAAATTTTCTATTGTTTTCTTCACATAGAAATTTGGTAAAATTTTAAAAAACCAATTCATTTCCTTCTTTGATTCAAGGTATGACGGTATATAATTAATTTACATCCATGCCTATAATCCCCAGTAACATGAAAGGAAAAATATTAATCTTTTGAAATATTTTGAGTTTTATATTGTTGCGATTTTCAAAATGTTTGATTATTATTATAAAACATGCCAATTCTACTACATATAAGAATTCATTGTAAATTTCCATCTGGAATTCCCTTAAGGCTATAGATCCTATAAGAGTGAAAAACATGAAGAACCTTACATTGAAGGATAATGATCTTAAATGATTTCTATAAAAGTTGTTAGTGCCAAACAAAGTAACATGTATCGAGCTAGAAGATGGAAGTGTACTAAGAGATCACAGAGGAAATGTGATTATGAGTCTTAGCCATGGGCTTGGACAAGATTCCAATGATAAGGAAGAAAGCATGGCTCTGATCACAAGGCTTAAGTTTGTTTAACATTCAAAAGATTAAAGTTATAAAAACATCCACAAAATTGTTGTTTTTTTAGTAAATCCCAAAAGCCAATGATTGCTCGTAAAAACCATTATTATTTTTTATATCAAAGCAACATGAATAAAGATCCTTGTTATGGATAGCTATTTCTACTAAAAAATAATAGAGAGAATATATCCTTTTAAGAAAAAAACAATGCAATCAGGATCTTTGTAAATGAAGCTTGAGCATATAAAAAATGCTTTCACCCTTCCCTTTTGGGAACTCAGGTCTTGACTAAATGAGCTTGTCCCCTAAAGAATAAATATCTAAACAAGCTTGATATTTCTTTGCAGGAAAAATCTAACCACATTGCATCAAAATGCAGGTAAATCCTTCCTTCTTTGAATGAAGGCTAGAATTTAACCACTGTGCAATAAAATGTAGGTGAAATCCTTCGTTCTTGGAGAGGATAGTATAATTTAGCCACGAGGCAGATAAATGTAAGGTGAAATTCTTCCTTCTTGGACATGACAGTAGAATTTAACCATAATGCAAATCACAGATGCAATTCATATTGCATTTTTTTTCTTGGGCAAGATAGTATAATTTAACGACAATACAATTTAAAGAGTACAAAAAATGCTAATTTTCAGCTTATAGGTCGTCCTCCTCCTCGGGATCCATAAGAGTTATATTTCCATGCCACATGTAGCAAGCTAGGCAATCTCCAACATGCACAATACATGATCTAGCTCAATATAATGTGCTATCAATGTTATTATATTAAATTATTGTTGTGATTAATCACAATGATATTATTCTACGTGGTGATGCTTTGTTGTCTTGGATTTGCTGAATGCCAAACGAACTAACATATGTCATTATTATGGTGGGTGAGGAAGGTGTTCTGAGTAGGCATTTCCAAGTTTAGATATGGTGATTTGCAAATAAATAAAAACACCGTATGCATTTGAAAAAATTGAAGTGGATCAAATATTTTGATAAAATACTATAACGTACTTTAAAAGATCAAATGGTTTTTATCATTTAGTTTATTTGATTACAAAATAAATATGAAAGTATTAATTATATTTATATCTAAAAACATAATCAAAGAGACACCCCTCTTTAAAATCAAAACTTAACATATAAACATCTAATTAAAAAATAATATTTACAATTATTAAATAAAATTTTTAAAATATATAATTTTATTTTATTATAATAATAGTAAAGATAAAAATTAAATTTCATAAATATTGTTTTTTACTAAAATTTTACTATATGATTAAATTCAATACAATATATATAATAAGATAATAATGGTATATATAAAGCTTGATTGATGATCTTTTTATCATTCACTTAAAACATAAACATGTTACAAGTTACACATGGTGTTAAGAAAGGTCTCATTATAAGCTTTTGTAACCATGGCCATCAAAATTTGGTCTCCTACCAACCAATTCATAATTAATTTCAATATCCATGTACGTAATCTAAATCTATGATCTCTATAGACTGATTTTAGTGGATAAATAATCTAAATAAGCAGTTTTTGCAGACTAATTTTAGTGGACAAATTGCACAACCTTTCGTAGAACCACAACTAGCGGTAGAGCTGAGGAGATTGATCCCTCCTTACGTTGATCTAGGATCAGCATGGTGATATACATGATACATTGATGAGAATCTCGTTCTAGTTAATGATTTTCTTGGAATTGATGATTTGTTTGTACTATACAATATGATTATTTTTAAACTCTACAAGCTATTTAAAGCTTTAATTTTTATTTATTTTCATTCAAAATGTTAATTATATGTATCACATCTAATTTATATCTCGGTTTGATTTTGTACTTTAGTAATAGTTTTCAAGTTTGAAAACAACCAATTAGCAATGGGCCATAGGACTAAAGTTTCAAAACACTATATTGTTGACGTCAAAGAGATAGTCACCTAGTGCCTCTTGTTGGAATTAGTATTCACATGCACTATCTTATTCATTTGTTTTCTGAGCAATTCTCTTATTCAATTCATTCTCGAAGTCGCCAAAATCAATGAGGTTCAATCCCTAGGACTCATCCAAAATAAATAGGGCATGGGGTGGGAAAGATTTAAATAAAGAAGGTTGAGAATACTAGCATGAACGTTTTGTAATGTTTTCTGATTTCTAAAAACAATATTCTCATTTTAAATCTATTTTGTGTACATTATATAGAAATAATTTTCCGGTTATTTGTATCCAATATTATAAATATCAAATTTTATATAGAAGTAAATAAATAGAAAAATATTATAAATCAAGTGACATAGATTTAAACAATTATGCATATGAAATTTTTTACATGTGTATTTGTCTACATTCCCTTTTCTACAGCTTCTCTCTTATAGCAACCACTAATAGCAATGTCTAGAACATTACTACTTCGTGACTCTTGTTTGAGATATGCTCACACTTATTGTTCAAATTATTGGTAGATTTGTTTAAGTTTCAGGCATAATATCTATTCGGATTGAATGACAAAGCATTGAATACACAGTGAATGGAGATTACACACGAGCAACTAATTAAGAAATAAATAAACCGCGTGTTTTGAAGGATAATCTTGCTATGATACTATATCGTAGGGGACGAAAACAAAGAAAGAGTTTGTCTTTGCTACCTCATCACTAGATCATTTGATCACAAATATTGTTGAGATTAGTACATCATTAGTCATCAATCCGTTTATAATTGCTATGTATCAGCTATTACATCAGAGATAATGCCGCTAGCACTGTTAATATCACTACGTTATCAAACATCATAAATGAGAATCTATTGCCTCCGAAAGAACCCTAGCAATTCTCATCGATATTTCACTTGTTTAGTTCCGATTTTATTACTTTCTTTTGACCCTAATTTGATTTAGTGTTGATTTTATTTTAAATCTTTTATTATTTATTTTAATGATTTGTTTATTTGTTGGCAGACTCTGAACTTGATTTTTAGAAAAAGCAAGCAAAATAGTTACAAAGCAGCTAGTCCCAGCTTTAGAATTCTGAATTTTAAAGTTTCCTAGCAACTAATTTTTTTAATTATTAATGTATTTTTATAATGAATTATTATTACAAGATTGAAAAAGAAAATTTTGTGTCATTACTCATGGTTATATTTATAAGAGTGGAGTTGTAATTAGAATAACAATTATTAGTTTTTGAGTAATTTTCAATACTATTTATAGAAATTGTTTGTAGTATTCACATTTTGGAGAGTTAGTGCAAGTAATAGATAATAAGCTGAAATATAACTTTTTTCGTTATATTTGTAAAGAGTGAATATAGAATTAGAATAATAATATTAAAAATATTATTCATTATATTTGTTTGAACAAACTAACCATATATTTTTAAAACTAATTTTTATTTAAAAATGAAAAGTCAATCTTCATTTTTAGTATATTGAATATGAAAAATAAGCTTTGCTAATTGAAAACCAAATCAAATATTTAGAAATTTTAATTTATAAGTTTTATCTAATATCTCAATTTAGAATTTTAATTTAGAAGTTATATTAAAACCAATCTAAACTAATTCCATGAAAAATTATTATATGCTCGCTCAACTAATTACCTAATCTAAAGATAGATTGATTTGGATTCTCATTAAAGTCCGCAAAGTTCGCAGAGTGATTTTCCAAGATTGCATAGACAGGTTAATTTAGTATCTCTATCATGTCATGGTTGATAGCGTTAGTGTTTAATGGATGGATCGATAAAGTTGGTGTCACTTCATTGGGAAATGTAATCAATTTAGATTTCTTTATATTTTTTAATTTAAAAAATATAAATAATATAGCTTAGACTTAATTTATAGAAATAGATAATTTGAATAAAAGTATATTTTTTAATTAAAAAAAATATAAAAATATTGTTGAATCAATTAAAAAACCGTGTTTATAAAAATAAAAAATACAAACCATTGTTTATCCTGTGAAAATAATAACTTTAAAATATATAGAATATATCAACAAAAGATAAATATAATCAAACAAGTCGTATCACAAGGACAAAAATTTAAATGGTATCACATGGACTAAAATTCCAAATGTTAGTACGACACATGAAGAAAGATATCATTAATATCAATTTTTGATGTCTAATATAGTATTAAACCTGTAAGCTTCGGAATCCCTGTCAATTATTAATGTTTTTCATTTTACACGAATGATGTTGGCCTTAAAAGAATAAAAGTCGTGCAAGATTCCTGCATACAAAACTTGCAAGCGTTATAAACCCCAAATATGGAGAAATGAGAACAACGAAGGAAGCATTATTCATACTCTGAGAGCGGGGTAGCAGGATTGTCCAGAGTTTGAGGTCCACTGCGCGTGCATGCCTAGTTTAACCCTAACAATTTTTGTTGTAGCAGTGTTACGTATGTCAGGGTATGGATTGTCTGCAACATCGTAACTGGTGTCAAAAAATAATGATCACATTGCCTCGTAACTTGCAATATATAATTTTTTAATTTTTTTTTTTTTTTTAATTTAACATAAATCACATCTAAGTAAGGCAAAATTGTCAAATCATATTTTAAAACTAATAAAAAAATAGAAAATATGTAATAAGCCAATTAAAAAATATAAATTATGTAATCTTAAAAATATAAATTATAATTAAAATTCATAGAACATTGGGTAACTATATAAAAATTTAAATTAATAATTTGTAAACTAATTAAAAATTAAATGCAAACTGATTGCTATAATCCCTGCCTTGGCAGGGACTAATAAAGGTTTGAATCTGACTAATTCAGAAAAGAGTTTAATGGAGGTGAACGCTATGAAAACTTAGCAGGAAACAGTCACCAGTTTGATCCATGTCTATATTTTTCAGAGATACTTAAAGCTTGGATGAGATCATTCAAATCATTGAGAATCAACAATGAAGAATTTTATTGCCAAATGACTGAATTCACACTGCCACGACCACCTGCATACAATCATATCGAGCATATTCAAAGATTTCAGGGCAAGGTTTTTGGATCAAATATGTTCATTCAATGATCAGTGTTAGCACTCAGAATTTCTCCCTTGGCTGTGGAAGGATAATTCTAAGGTAACTATTTCAAACCAGTCTTTAGGAGGAAAACTAGCATTTTTCCTACCAGAGAGGGCTCTCTCAATAAATGAATACAATTGCTAGAGATATTTCAAAATGATTGTGTTTTAAAAATTGTAAGAGGTGTTGGGTCCTAGAATTGTCCCTTTTTTACCACACCTATTACCTCATTTTGCTCTATTTTTCCTTATTCCCACAAACCAGATATATGTCTTTCCTCAAGATTAAGCATGAATCCTGACAGGTATGATTTATTATTGCCTACTTCATTAATGCCTAAGATTGTTATGGTTATGAGTTCTATCATTTGATTTACACTAACATGTGTTGATTTTATTAAGACAAGCTCAAAGCATTGATAGACACAGGTGTAGCAATCCGCTAAGCACATGAAGGAAGGTACGATTGGTGCCAGTTGTTACTCCATGATTCCAATTCCATGCATTAATAGAAACAACGTGATCATCTCTCCAAGTGGTTGCTGCAACAAATAGAGCACTTCCCGGCCAGTTAGTTTGTTGATCCATTTGCAGCCAGAGTAACGACGCCCTTCACATCCAATGGCTTCATTTAAGTTTATTCACAGCTGTAATAGTTCTGTTGTGACTCAGCAGCCTGAAGATCAAAGATCTTCATGGCTGCACGAATTTAGTGGATCATGATTGTATTTTGCATGTATAAATATGGGAAGGTTGTCAGAGCTCGAGGTTGGTTGATTATCAATTGTACAAGTTGTAACATAGTACTATGAATTACCTTTTTTAATATAAGGAACAGAGTTCTTCATATCCTTGTGTTTTAATTAGCAATAGTTCACGGCATCTCTATTAGAAGGCCAGAGCCCACCTTCTCACAGATATTGCCTACTTAAGTAGATAGATTGGTTTATTTTCTGTTGTGTGGTGTGGATTTACAGTTGATGTGTTTTATTGAGAAGTTGCAATAGTGGTAATTGATAATTGCATTTTACGTTGGTATTTAATGATTGCATTCCAAATAGATGTAACTGCGTGGTGTGACAATCGACTGTGTAGGTTAGTTCCTTTTATGCAAGTGTGCTAGTTAGCTATTACAGTCAAGCTCAACTCTTATTCTTTTCAGTCGTTTATCTTTCTTAGGATTTCCAACTTAGTCAAATTATGGTTCAAGTTTAATTCTAGTTCTTTGCTGTTGTTTATCTTTCTTAGAGATCATTAGATTAGACATCTAATGATTGAGTTACAGTAGTTGATAATTGAATTAGACAGGTTGTGATTGGATACTATAGTTTGATATCTTTAAGATTTAAATTCTTGCAAAAGTACGTCTAGTTTATTTATTCTTAGATCACTAACTACTGGATTGGTATTTGTAGGAAGCTAAATGTACTTTGAATTCTTAGATGGATAAACTAGATTAGTGTTAGCCATGAGATGAGTTTGAATGAACAGATAAGTAGGATAGTTTATCTCAATTTCTTCAATCAGCTACTTGAATGTTTATGCATAGATTGTGCTCATTAATTTTGAAATAAAATACCTATCTGGGTTGACAATTTATATTGAGCATCATGTGTGTTAGTTGTAATTGATTAGCATATAGGGTGACCAACATTTTGGCACCGTTGTCGGGGATGGTAATTGATAGACATAGATAGTAGTTGATTTATTGATTTTATTTTAGTTTTGATTATTTGAAGCATGCATGAATACAAGAAGAACAAATCGGGAACCCCCTCAAAATACTAGCATTGCAGGTGGAAGAGGTCGTAGCCATAATCAAGGTTTGGGAAGACAGACATATATTGATGAAACAATTGCTAGAGCTGATTCTTCTACCAGACTGCCACGAGCATCTTCAAGAAGAGGAAACTCTGTTCTCCCTAATTTGGCACTTCTACATCAATTGTGGAGAACGCAACGAGACCTTTAACTCCCGTTCTAGAGAAGAAACCTCCTGAAGACAAGGGAAGTGCTGTGAGTGCACCAGATAGAGAGGAGATCTATCATATTAATGGGAGAAGATTCACTAGAGAAGAGTGGTTGGAACATTTTCGAGAAGCAGAAGAAGAAAGAAGGCAAGAAGAAGAAAGGAGGAGAGCAGAAGAATCAATGGCAAGGGAAGAAAGAGAGAAAGAAGTATTAAAATTTTGGGCCGACATGGAAAACGGAGAACGTGAAGGAAATAATGAGCACCACAATAACAATGAGGAAGAGGTGGAAGATAATCAACATGGTGACACTGTTGTCACCCTTGAATTCCATATCTTCCAAACACCAGGGGCAACTCCTATGAAAAATATTTCACCCTCGGTTCTCTCGAACTTACATGGTAAGTCCTCTGGAGACCCAGATGAATTTCTTTTTGAGTTCAACATCCTCTATCGTAGTTATGACTATACTTCTAGCGCGCAAAAACTGAAATTATTTCCAACCACTGTGCAAGGAAATGCTCTGCGCTAGTTCATGAGTTTGGTTCATGAGACCATTACTACCTGGGATCAAATGAAACAAACCTTCCTTTCCAAATATCAAGAATACTGTAGAGCCAGAGATAGGAAGGAGGAGTTGTTTAAAATGGTTCAGAAGGAAGAGAAAAGCCTGGAAGATTTTATTGAAAGATTGTTGTATAATATACAAAGGTCCAGTCATACCGAAATAGGAAAAGATGTACTCAAGATTATCTTACTGCAGGGAAATAGAGAAGATTGCCTAGATATGTTGAATTTGTTGGAAAAGGGGGATATCTCAAAGGAACCCTTTAAGAAGATTGTTGAATTATGTCAAAGGTATCCAAAGGGATCCTCTAGAACCAACAATAAGGACAAGGAACGAGATCGAGATGTCTTCCCTAGGACACAGAAGTCAGCTAGTGGAGGAGCCACTCAAGTAGAAATAGGAAACCTTTTGGAGAATTTTAAAATAGATATGATGAGCTCCATTTCCTTGGAATTGGATGTCTTGAGAGAAAAATAGAGGAAAGCAATAGAAGATTTGGAACTTGGTGTATTTTGTGCCAAATGCAGAAAGAAGCACCCACTGAAGGAATGTCCATTTAACAAGGTGGAGGTATGTCAAAAATGTGAATTGGATCGTGATACCAAGGAAGGTACCTCATTGCCTAAAGTCAAAGCAGTCCTACAGGAATCTACTTTAGATGTGGAGCAAGCTTATTTTATTGCTCAGAAGATGCCTTGGCAGCCTCAGAATCAAGGTTTGAACTTAGATCCATCACCTTTTTGGAATAATATGAATGGTATGAATAATATGAATAATAGGAATACACAATTCCCTTCACATTATTCTAACAACCAATGGAATCCATCTCAAACTTCAATGCAAAATCCTAACCCCTGGACTCCATGGGCACACCAATCAAACCAACAAGCGCCCTGGGCTCCCAACTGGAGAAATTCATACCCAGGAAATAATTTTCCTTATCACCAGACTCTGTATCAACAGTATCCTCCTCAACAGTACCCTCACCAACAGTATCAGCAGCTACAGCTGTAACTCCAAAACAATGTCACACATATGAATGTACCACTATGACTGCAATTGCCTGCACAACTTAACCCCAACCCGAATAATAAAGCAGTTCATCAATTCGAGACTGCCAACATGCCTTCTTATTCCATTTCCCAAATTCCATGCAATGGCATGCACTTACGATGAGGGAGGGTAGTGGAACCCATCGTCATTGAGGATGTTCCATCCTTAGTGACTGAAGCTAGAGTAAATCAACAATTTGAGAGTACAATCAACTCAGCAATCCCCATCATCGAGGATGCTAAAATTCCTATTGAAACACCAGCTGAGACACGCGACGAAACACAACATACACAACTGATTAGAGAACCACCATATCCTGAACAATTGGCCCTACAAAAGACAGTGGAACAACCTCGATTCAATCTCTTAGGAGAATTGAATAATTTATATGTCAAAATTCCACTGTTACAAGCCCTCCACGAGGTGCCCATCTATGCCAAGACCGTTAGAGATTTATGTCTAAAAAAACCAGGATGAAATCCTAGGGATCCTCCCACTGTCCATGTATTGGGAAAACTCTCTGAATTAATAATGGATAAGAATCCTTTGGCTAAATACGATGATGTTTGGAATCCTACTGTTACAGTACACATAGGACACACTCATATACTGAATGTCTTGGTAGATTTGGGCGCAACTATCTATGTTATCACCATCAAAACAATGAAAAAACTGGGACTCACTATTCTTCGACGAACCCCTACCATTTTAGAACTTGCTGATAGATCAACAATCAAGCCTGAGGTAATCCTGGACAACCTCGTTGTCTCTGTCGATTCGTGGGAATACCATGCGGACTTCTTAGTTTTACAAATGAAGTCACAGCTGGGAGGACACCTGCTGATCCTGGAAAGACCTTGGTTAGCCACAACAGACGCTTGCATCAGTTGTCGATCGGGGTTCATGACTATCTCAGACGGGACTGACATTAAAATCCTAACTTTACACCCTCCAGCCCAACCATGCTTAGAATTTGAAACTCCACTTTGGGTGGATATGGAGGAAGAAGAAGGCATTCGGCCATTATTAACAATAGGGAGAGCCTTAAAATTTAAGGATGAAACAGAGGACGACACTATTAATAGTTTCATCAGTGAGCCCACATCTGTCACTAAACATGCCTACCAAATTATGAACAGTACCTTAGATTAAACAGAACAAGAAAATCTAATGGAAGAGACTCTAGTCAGTGATGCCAATATACTTCCAGTACTTAAAAATTCGAAAAGTATTCCAGTGGAAATTGAGCTAGGAAAAACATTGAACATTAACCCGAATCTTGCGCCCAATGAGCTAGAACGCCTGATCACTCTGCTAAAGAAACATATGGGAGATTTCGCATGGGAATACACAAATATGAAGGGTATCCCCTCTAATCTGTGTATCCACCACATTTACATCAAAAGCGACTACAGGCCGGTGTGCCAACCACAATGAAGGATGAACCCGAATTTAAGGGACATATTGAAGGAAGAAATAAAAAAAAAAATTGGAAGTAGGATGTATATACCCAATTTCAGACAGTGAGTGGGTTTCTCCACTCGCAATCGTACCAAAAAATAATGGGAAATGGAGAGTATGCGTAGATTACAGAGAATTGAATAAAGCAACGCAGAAAGACCACTTTCCTCTACCTTTTAGTGATCAAGTTCTTGATACTTTGTATGGGAAGAAGTATTTTTCCTTTTTGGATGGATTCAGTGGTTATAACCAGATCCAGATTGCTCCAGAATACCAAGACAAAACCACCTTCACTTGTCCCTGGGGCACCTTTGCATACATGGTACTTCCTTTTGGGTTGTGTAACGTACCTGCCACAATTCAGAGAGCTGTGATTGGGATCTTTTCTGAGATGGTAAACAACTACATGGAAATTTTTATGGATGACTTCACTCCATACGATAGTAATTTGAAAGAAGAATTGAAAATTTTAGAAAAGGTTTTGGAACGCTGTGAACAAAGCCATCTATCTTTAAGCACTGAAAAGTGCCATATGATGATGAGCAAGGGCATAGTTCTAGGGAACTTTATCTCTGCTGATGGTATCTAGGTATACCCATCCAAAATTAAGGTAATTGAAAATATACCCACTCTTGGAACACAAGAAGATGTACGTAGCTTCCTAGGGCATGCTGGTTATTACAAAAGATTTATAGAATTTTTTTCCAAATTAGCTTCTCCTTTATTCGCTCTGTTGATGAAGGATGTACAGTTTGATTGGAATGATGCATGCCAAACAACGTTTACTGAACTTAAGAAAAGGTTGTCTACAAAACCTATCCTATGAGGGCCCAATTGGGCCCTACCTTTTCATATCTCCTCAGATGCTTCAGATACTTCCATTGGAGCAGTATTAGGACAGCAGGAAGGTCATGCTCCATATGCGATTTATTACATTAGTAAGAACCTGACCCCTACTGAATTGAACTCCAGTATTACAGAGAAAGAGTTCCTCGCCATTGTTTATGCCATCAATAAATTTAGACACTACATTACTGGATATTACACTTTTGTGCACACTGATCATTCAACCATTAAGTACTTAATGAATAAACCGATCACTAATGCTAGAGTAACTAGACGGTTGTTACTGTTACAAGAATTTGACATTACAATTATTGACAGACCAAGGAAGGAAAACATTGTTGGTGACTTTTTATCTCGACTTAGTAACAGTGATGACAGTTTACTAGTCGAAGATTCCTTCATTGATGAGCATTTGTTTGTAGTTTCAGTTCATTCCCCATGGTACACAAATGTTGCTAACTATTTGGCTGCAGGAAAGCTCCCATCACACCTATCTAAGAGAGAAAAAATAAAGATTATACAACATAGTGCTCGATACTGCTGGATAGATGGGCATCTTTTCTACACAGGTCCCGATTTGGAAATCAAAAGATGTGTAAGGGAGGATGAAATTTACAGTATCTTGAAAGATTGCCATGATGAGCCTTGTGGGGGACATTTTCCTGACAAAAGGACAGGTCATAAGGTATTAAGGATGGGTTATTTTTTGCTGACATTGTTTAAGGATGCAAAAAAATATGTTTAGGCTTGTGATAGCTACCAGAGGATGGGCCAGCCGAATAGATTAGTTGAAATGCCCCTTCAGCCACAGCTTGCGGTTGAACCTTTTGATAGATGGGCCCTGGATTTTGTAGGGCCTATCAATCCTCCCTCAAAGCAAAAAGTTTATATCCTGGTTTGCACAAATTACATGACCAAATGGGTGGAGGCTATAGCTTTGGTCAAGGCTAATGATCAAGCTGTAATGGATTTCTTATATGAAGAGATCTTCACCTGTTTTGGAGTACTCAAGGAGATCGTTACAGATGGAGGACCACAATTTGTGTCTCATAAATTGGAATCCCTGTTGCAGAAATATCACATTTAGCATAAGATAACCTCACCATATCATCCACATGCCAATGGTCAAGTGGAAAGCACTAACAAGGTAGTTGAGGCTATTATGACAAAAACGGTGAAGAGGATTGGGCTAAAATACTTCCAGAAGCATTATGGGCATACTGTACCACATGGTGCAACATTACAGGTTTCTCCCCATATGAATTGGTGTATGGTAAGAATGTTGTATTTCCCATTGAATTTGAAATTAAAACTCTAAAGACAACCATAGAAGCAAACCTGGATTTGACAGAAGCACAGAGAAATCGATTGAATCAATTAAATGAACTTGACGAGAAGCGCATCACTGTTGTGCATCAAACATCATTAATTCAACATCAGCATTCTAAGTGGCATGACAGGTTCATAAAGAAGAAATTCTTCTGTGAGGAGACTGGGCTTTACTGTATGATTCACAGTTTAAGAGGGATTTCAAAGGAAAACTGCATACAAGATGGTTAGGACCCTACCAAATCGACAAGGTGTTTGACAATGGAACAGTACGTTTGACCACAATTGATGAGAACCAGACACCATTATTCGCTAATGGTCATCGGCTGCGACTGTAGCATAAGCCGATTTCGAAGAATGCATTCATTTCGCATGTTGCAGCTGATCCAAATTATCAGTTAACGCAAGGGAAAGAATCTCTTTTGTCCCTTGTGAATTTTTAAACTACAATTTCCACACATATATTTGTACATAAATAAATTGTTTTATTTATTTATTTTCTTTTATGCTTTGATTGTTTTTTTTTTTTTTTAAGAACTATGTACATGAATCAATTTGAGGAATAGCGGTCGTGACTGGGCCAGACAATTGCAGGCACCCTAGCTTATTTTCCTATTATGAATAAGCTCCTTGAAGAAAATGAAAAATTCGGCAACATTAATCAGTCAACCGAGTATTTTCCTATCTTTCCATTTTTCGCCGCTGTGACTCTACCATATTTTTTCCATTTTTTCATTTTTTCGTAGTTGCAACTTCCCCATATTTTGCCCATTTTCTCATTTTTCATAGCTGCGACTCCACCAAATTTTTCCTATTTCCGCTATTTTTGCAGCTGCGACTCCGCCAAATTTTTCCTATTTCCTCTATTTTCTTAGTTGTTACTCCGTTATATTTGTCCTATACCCAGCTGCGGCTCTGCTAGACTTGACCTATTTTTCCTATTTTCGCAGTTGTTACTCCGCTATATTTGTCCTATACCCAGCTGTGACTCTGCTAGACTTGACCTATTTTTCCTATTTTTCATGGCTATTACTCCTCTATATTTGTCCTATACCCAGCTGCGTCTCTGCTAGACTTGACCTATTTTTCCTATTTTTCACAGCTGTTACTCCTCTATATTTGTCCTATACCTAGCTGCGACTCCGCTAGACCTGGCTTATTTTTTCTGATTTCCCAACCATAATTCTGTCATATTCCTCTTATTTATCAGCTGCAACTCCACAATATTGTGCATTTCTTGAACAAATATCGCAACTAACGACTCAAATAGGCTCCAATTTAGTACTTATTTCACAACTCTAATCCCAGTCCGCCAAGAAAGAAAAATTATTGGACTGCCATGGGTGTCTGTCAGCATGGATGTACTTTCTAGCTTGGTTGGTGGTGGCCAACTTATCACAGCACATGTGCAATTATGTTTTTATTAATGGATGTGATGACGAAGTTGGATTGTTGTGGAAAGTTACGGCTTGGCTCATATTGCAAAGGTACGAATTTTGACCATATACATGATTAGGCATAAAAATTAATGTGGCAATGATGATTATGCTTTGTCTTTAGTCCTCGTCAGCAACCTGTACCCACTTAACCATCAAGGGACCTGTCAAAATTAACACTCATATACATTACACGACTGTCACCTTTACCCAATCCATACCAAACTTGCCAATTATTCCATTTTCCATAATTGTATCACCTTTCTATGGGTTGATAACTCTGCCATCTTTCCTGAAATACCCAATTCTAACTTCGAATGTTCAATGAATGTCCATATGCTACAACTTCCACGTCCGAATTGGTAATCTCTGTATTTTCAATCAGAATTACGAAGGTAAGGTGACATGGGTAATTCAGTAAGGCATGAACCTGAGAACATAGAGGCCCTGCGTGCAAACGTGAAGGTTTTTGCCATCCTTGAAACAGCTGGGTGGACTACATATTTTCAATGTTTAAATGGTTTTCACACAGAGATAGAATTACAGATCGCTCTTAACCTAACTGATACTCATTATGAGGTTAGGGGATTGCGCATAGATGTCATAGAATCAATTGTGGTGGAAGTTACTGGTTTTCCTCAAGGTTGGAGGAGAAGTTTTGGATGAAAGGCGCAGAATGCGACTGTAGTGAGGGATTTTCTTGCAGTTGGTGAGAATGTTTGTCTAAGAGACTGTGGAATAGCGCTGGAATAATTACCTCGACCCTGGGATCAAGTTACAATTTTCCTAAAGAAATCAATCTTCTGCAAAGGAAAGTACAAAATTGTATATCTCTCTGAATTTCCCTTATTATCCCATTTACGCCATGGAAATCTAGTGAACATGCCATTTTATATTTTAAAATACATACATCATATGGTTGGTTATGTGCAAATAGCCCGACATCCATTTTCCTCTATCACCAATCATGGCTTAATTAAACTATTAATCTCAAGGTCCCTCGCATAGCAAAACTAGACTTGGGCACACTTTCTTGTTGGGGCTGGGATAATTCGGGAACCTGCACTAGAGGTAGGAGGTGTCGAAGTAGGGGAAGAGGACCGGAGTTCCTCATATTCAACTAGGGTATAGGTAGAGTATCAGAAGACCAATTGGAGGATGAAGAGGAGGTAGATATGGGGGAAGCTGCGACAACAACAAACCCTGTTGCAGAAGAGGAAACGATGGAAGCTGTGGAAAATGAGGTTCTGGTATTAGAAGTTGCGACAGCAGCAGAACCTATAGAAGAAGAAATAGACCCAATAGAAATAACAGTTAGGGTGGAATTTGAATCAATACAGATGGTATCATTAGCAGTTGCAACAGAGGAAGCTAAAACTGGAGCAGCTGTAGAAGCTGCAATAGTGGAAGCTGTAGCTGTGGAAATTGCAATGGAAGAGGAAGAACATCAAATAGAGGCAGTGGAAGGAGGAAACATGGAGGTTCTGGATGTTGAATCCTCCCCCAAGATAAGGGGAACCATAGTTCAAGAGGAGGAATTCATCCCTATTGCTGAAAATATAGAGACCCCTATGTCACAGAAAGGAAGGAAAAGGTCAGAGAATAAGGGCCAGACATCCACTTCGGAAAAAAAGAGAAGAACCAGAGCCGTTACTGCAGTAGAAGCAGTACGTAGTGAAGGGAAGCCATCTGGGGTTGTAAAGAAAAGAAGAACTAGATATGTAACAGCAGCAGAAGCAGCATGTGCAATTGGCGCAGACATTGAAATTCCCATTTTAAACCCCAAATCACCTGTTGTTACATAAGAACCTGCTGCAGAAGAACCCCAAATTGAAAATATTCTTCTTGAGAATGAGCTGCTAAGAGAGGAGGTGCAAATGCTTCGAGGTGAATTAGAGAAATGGAAATAAGCATGTAAAAAGCAGGAAGAAAAGAGTTTGAACACACTAGTGGAGGCTGCAGACCAGCTAGAGAATTCATCTCCTGTTTTGGGGAATGAAGGACATGAGGAATTGGTATGCCCAGAATGTGGAGATATATTTAAATTGGCAGGGCATAAGGTCATAGTGCTGGACTTAATAGCACAAAAATATGCAAAAGCAAGGCAAGAAATGGAGGAAGTCCCTACAGTGGACCTAATGGAAGGAAATGATCCAGAAATAGACATAATCCCTGACCTGGAGCTAGGAGAAGATGAAGAGATGCAATCCCAACCATCGGGGGATACTAAATTATTCCAGGGCCAGTCTCATTTTTTAGAAGACATTGAAGTCACCCAAGAGCAACCTCAGCAACCTAAAAGCACTAAAGTCATATCAGAACAAGAGGTTGTTACACAAGAACCAGCACTCCAAGAGCTTGCTACTGAAGCAACAACTCAAACAATAGGCACCACGAGCAATTTTCAGAATTTGGATGTTGCTACACAAGAACCAACATCTTCAAAATTATTTGTCGAGGCTGCAACTCAAACAGAGGAGAATGAGATTGGAACATGGGAGGAAGGTGCTGTTACACAAGAACCAGTACCTCTCGACTTGGTTATGAATGATGCAGCCACATAAGTGGAATCTACTATGACTAATGAAGAAGATGTTGCCAATATGTTGGCTCAAGACAAGCTTGCTGAGACACAGGATTAGATGGTCCCAAGTCAAGTTTTGACAATGGTGCCTAAAATAGAAGAGGTGGAAGCTCAAGAGATCATTGAAATTGACTCTGATAATGAGACAGATGCAGCGAATATAAGGATTTAGCATTTGGAGAAAAAACTTTCTTTGTTACAACATGAGTTAGATAAATGGAAGAAACATATTGATCAGTGCAAAGAAGGGATGGTCCCTTTCTATGAATACATAAATACTATCATGGAATTGAGAGAGAAATGGGCCAAGGAATTGGTTTTCCAAAGATCCCAGTGGGACAGTGTTCAAAAAGAATTGGAAGAATTGAAGACATTCAAGTCCATGCAACAAGAAAAAGATTAGATGTATATTCTTTCTCAGGAATTGTTGAGTTGCAAGGCTCCATATCCTTCTTACCCTGTATTTCTTTATGAACAGAAAAATTTATTTAAGTTGAAAGAATTTAAAGAAGGAAGACCATATAAGCTGATCACTTCCCCCCAGTTCTTAGAGACTTTCATGGAAAGTGACTTTGGGGATCAAAATTTTTTTGTGTGAATTATACTTGCACAATAGAGCAGGATATACTGACTTTCATTCTAATCTTGTGCCCTATTTGGGGGATGTTCAGCTGAGAGCATTCACTTCTTTTGTCACCAATCATGTGCAATGGTGGGGTGCCTCTCATACTATCAATAAGAATGAGGATAAGTCTACTATGTGGATCAGAAATGAACCTCGACTTCCAAGAGTTCTCATTGCAAAGCATGCAAGGTCTCTCAAATCTCCTGAAAAGATTCATCACTGTTAACAATCAAATTAACACCCTTAACTAGGTGAGGGTGGAAGCATACTTTTATCATTCGCTCGCAACATGAAGACAAAAACAAGTACTAGAGAGAACAATCCTCTCTGATCTAATCACTAAGTCCATAACTGGAAAGATTGAGTAAAGAATGAAGGAGCTTAATAGATACAAAGTTCAGTGATTGAAATGCTCACCAAAAGCTCAAATCAAAGCTCTAACAATCAGATAGTGAGAAGAAATGCACAAAAATGCATTAAAAAGGTACTTAAATATGCTAGGTTGTGAAAAAAGCCTAATAAACTATGGAAAGTGGGTTTTTTAAGAGAAAATAATAAAAAATGATTATCCCACATGGAAAAGAGTAACTTGAAAATCTCATTTCCCAATGCTATAAAAGAAATGCATTTGGAGCATAATAAGGGGAGGCAAAGAGGAGCAAAGGCATGCTAGAGAGATTCTGAAGAAAGGAGAGATCATATTTATCAAAGGCAAGGGTGGAGAAAGGATAGTTCATGGCAATGGAGGAAGGATGCAAACCAAGATCCATGGTAAATATGTATCTTCTTCCTTGTTTTAATATGAAATGATTCAAGTTTTTTCCATTCAAGGGTTTGAATTTTGCTTATTATGCTTGAGTTGAATCCTCAAATGGCTTTAGATCTTAATGAATGTTTAATGGATTAATATAGATCTTAAGAAATTTGTATTAATCATTTCATTTCTGACATAGAAACTCACCACTTCTTAGTAAGATAGCAGATTTAGAGTAGACATGTCCCTGCTCTATTTTCTATTATCAGATTGGAGGCCATGCTGCTTGTTGAAATATCTTGAATTTTCTTGACATTTCTTCATATTTTGGCGTTCTTTCTTTAGACCTATTCCTATATGTTCTTCTTGTTTATTCAAAAATTTTGTTTCCAATTTGCATTCCATTAAAATTAGTTTTCAGATCTTTGCTTTTGGCAATTTTTTCATACTTGTTTTAAGATCTAAGATTTATCTGTCTTGGTTGGATTTTGTACCTGAGGTAACCAAATATATATATATATATATATATATCAACATGTATACGCAGCCCTGAGTCTGCCTACGGATTATAGATCTAATGGGATCTGTGGTTAAAATGTTGTTAACATTTTCGCAGTCCAGATCTCATGTCGCTGACTAATACTTTTGGTATATCTGAGCTCCAATATCTGCTATAGTGTTTAATCTATATTGCCCTTTTTTCGTTTGATTTTGATGCTGTTTATTCCTGTCCTTATTGCGTAGAGCCTTGAAAAGGTTGGGAAAGTCAACCCTTATACATCCGGTTGGTTGTATACAAGTATACCTTGTGTTAATCACTGCTCTGTCTATGCATGACCTAAAGGAGAGGACAGAGAGAGTAACCCGATATTTGTTGATGTGTTATTACCTAGAATACGATTTACATGAGAGCAATGATTTATCTTTTGAATAACTAATACTATGTTCTCTACCTTGATAGTCGGCGTCTTGTATTCTAAATTCCGTTTGGAAATATTTTCCAGATCCTTAGTCACAAGTGAAAGGAGCCACCCAATCCATAAATTTGCTAATAGTTTGATCTATAAGATCTTTGCATTTCCATCTTAGAAACTATTGAACTTATTCAGGGATCTATGATGTAATTTGCAATGTACCCATTTCCTTTGGCGTGTGAATGGTATTTACCATTAAAAAGGTCTCTGTGTGTCTTATAAATTGGCGTTTCCAGATCTTGAATGCGATTTGCATTTACCATTAAACAGTCTCTGCAAATCCTTTGAATCTCATGTTTTTAAAAACTCGGCACCAGACTGGAAGTCTACCAGTTTACTTTTGTTCTGGGTGAAACTCGGCCTGGAACACGCAATTCACACCACGAATCACGTGATCTAACTAATCGTGTGCCAAAACTTGGCGATTGATCTCTATAAAGGTTAATGCGTGCTCCAATAGTGCAAACTGACCGATCTTGGAATCCACCCAACGAGATTTTTGATCATCATGGGTCACCATATTTAATGCTACTGCTCTTCACAACTTGCATGATCTTAACGAAAGCTCGAACTCTATGACATGTTGAAGTATCTCTGTCAAGAAGATGAATTACCTGTCAAAGAAGTCAACCACCCTTTGTAGTACTTTCACTCTACGTTGTCCAACATTCATATCTTGTTCTTTTTCCTTATATTGTTTTTTCTGTTTGTTGACAGAGAGCTAAGGATGTAGATCCCTGTGTCATTTGAAATTGCTTTAGACTTATGTTGAACAATCGAATAATGCAAAACCGATAGACTCATGGAATGGAAGTTGAGTAATTAAGTATTTTTGTGATTAATCCATAGATCATAATTCGGGTGAATATTGTTTGAGATTAGCTTCACTAATATTTTATTTTATTAATTGAATGAATTATTGGTGTTTATATATTTTAAAAGGTCTTGATACAATGCACAAAAGAACATTGTGTTATATGTAGAGTTTAGGGTTACAGTTATGTAGATCCTATGCACATGCACATATTTGCATTGAAGAACAAATTTTGAACATCACATTTTGAGGTAATTTGAGAATATTTCCTTTCCAAAAACAGAAATGAGATTTTACTAGTTACATTTTGTTTGGATTTAGAATGTTTTCATGATTTTCATGCACAATTAGAGAGAATTGCACCTTTAGAGATCAATTTTTCTTGTGATAAGTCGTGTATGAGCCACCGTATCCTCTTCACTAGCACCTTATGGCGATCTTGTGAGTGAGAAAGTGGAACTCACTTGTAATATTTAACATTTGATTTTTAAAGCATCTTCTTTGATTTTCATTGATCATTGAAATCTTTTCATTTTTGAAGAATTATGCATTAAAATACGAAATCTACCAGAAACGTTGCATGTTTGAAAGACACATGAACCTCTAACTTTTCATTAGACTAGAACATTCATCGAATTGAAAGGTAGATTAGTGAGCATTTTGCATTATTTGGTT
Organism: Larix kaempferi; assembly: GCA_027924585.1. Classification (NCBI taxonomy): domain Eukaryota; kingdom Viridiplantae; phylum Streptophyta; class Pinopsida; order Pinales; family Pinaceae; genus Larix; species Larix kaempferi. The sequence continues at coordinate 10,076,120 of BSBM01000510.1, forward strand.
CATATTTCTCGAGCCAACACACCACCAGTGTCACGTCCATTCATGAAACTAAGCAAGCTACCATTAAAATTGACGTTTAATCTAAAATTGACCAACTTTTGATTTTCATATCACCAAAAAGATTAGGTTAGTGCCCTGGATTAGATTTGGAGAGTTAACACTCCTGGGATGCAAAACTTTTGAAACTAGCATTGATTAAAGAGAGTTAAATCCATTAGTAGCAAAAAATGCTTGTCATGAAAGCTCTTCTTAAACATGCATTAAGCACGAGGTCAATATGGATAAGTAAGAGTGGTTCCCCCCTCTTGCTTATTTAGTGGGACATGAGCGCATAAGGGGATTCTATGTTAAGTGACAAGTTCTCGGGGTGACATCACTATTTCTAGAGTTCCTAATTATGAGAGTTGTCCTTGACTTACAACTGTTCCACCTGACCATCGATTGTGAAGTGGTAACTTTAGTGGCTATTCCTAAGATATCACATAGGCTATTGTGAGTGGGGGACACTTGCAATACCTGAGACAGACTTTGGAACTTTTACTCCTTGGGAGGGTGATTGGTCAGGAACCAACGCTTGCACCCTTGGCGATTAAAGTTTATTGTAACTGTTTCTCATACCTTCGCTGCTAGCAATTGTTTGAGGCTTGAGATCCCTAAGCAGCTACTAGTTTTGAAAGGCCCTCTAATCCATCTTTTCACTGAACTTCGGTTCTTTTGAAAAGTAGTTTACTTGCTTGGATCTATAGGACTTTTTACTGAGTGGACACTTTTTATATTTTGTTGAGTCTAGACAGCTTTAGGATTGTTTGATTCTATTTTTGATCAAAATCTTTTTAAACACATCCTTTTATCAAGTTCTTCAAATTGGCTACTCTCCCGATCCGCTAATCACGACGGTAGCAAGGTGAGTCACCAAAACCTGAAGGCCCCGCCACATCATGGAGACAAATACAAAACCCACAACATTGTGACTTGGAAACTAAACAACTTCTAGATTCAATCAACAACAATAGAGAATAACAACATCAAACAAATACCAAAACATCACCTACCAAGGAAAATACAGATATTGTTGATAATCTTTTTCCATTTGAAATTGAAAAACTAGAGGACAACATAGCAACTCACATAAACCCACCTTTGACAAATCTTCCAATACCGGTATTACTTCACAATAGTGAGCCACTTGATTACATCAACCCTATTTTCAACTATTGGACTAATATGCAAAATTCCACAATTGACCATATGGCTTCATCAAGAGCACAAGGGACTACGTCAACACAACCACAAATAGTTGCAGGAGGTAGCAATACTTCCAACTTGACCTCTACATCAATCCCACCAGTTAGTGTGCTTGATATTAGCACAAGTTCAACTAGCACTTTAGTGCCATTTGGTACAATTTCGGGTTCCAATCCTGGACGTATATCCACTTTGTCTGCAAGAATCCCTACCAAAGGGTGTGCCTTACCAAACATGGGTTTCCCATATGGTTTGGCTAATCAAGGTCAAAATAATCAAGGAGTGAACCAAAATTCTCTTGGTATACCAAATTTTTTTCCTAGTTCCACTTCTTGGGGGAATCCTTTACTAGGGAATCTCAATATCCCTGGCGGAATTAATCAACCATGGAACAATAATGCCAATTGGGTTCCTACTCCACAAGTAAGTGGAATTGCCTCAGGAATTCATCATCCAAAATTTCCTAACATGAATAATGGGGGCAATTCCATACCCCCCACAGGTAGCACACCGGAAGGTAACCCACCTAACAACCCCATTCCTCCATGGAGTGAGCAAGTTCCAGGAAGTAACCAATCTTCTTGGGTACCACCTCTGCAAGGGGACAAGCAACCTTGGAACGCTTATCCAAACCAAGGAAGCAATCAATGGAGTGGTCATATTCTGACAAGTAACCAATCTTATTGGGGCCCACCTCCACAAGGGGGCAATCCACCCATTAATCCTATGTCGCAATGGAATGGTAATGTTCCACCAAGTAACCAATCGTATTGGAACATACATCTGCAAGGGGGAAATCCATACATGCAACCTGTTCCACAATGGAGTGGACAACATTTAGGGAGTAACCAATCTTTTTGGATACAACCTTCGCAAGGGGGTAATCCTTCTTGGAATGCTTTTCAAGCCCAAGGACAACAACAATGGAACCATCAAGCTTCACCCACGTATCAATCATTTGCTACGGCACTAGTCAATTCACCATTTTTTTCCACATTGAACTACCTGATTTATCCCGGCTGACTAATGATCCTGTTCTACATTTGAATGGATGGCCAACAATACTAACCAAACTACCCTCAGACATACCCAAGTTTAACGAAAAACTTGGGGAAGATCCATCAAATCATGTGATGACATTTCATTTGTGGTGTTCATCCAATTCCCTAGTTGATGACATTATTAGGTTGAGATTGTTTCAGCGGACCCTAATGGGAACTGCTGCCAAATGGTACATTGAATTGCAATGCAATACATTTACAGAATTTTCATCTTTGGCTATGGCTTTTCTAACACATTTTGAGCTACCTATCTGCTATGAGACGGGAACAGAACTTTTGACTTCCCTTAGGCAATCCATCGCTACTCACATCTCGGATCATATCCACGAGTGGAGGAGGCGTCGAATGCTTATCAAAGTTGAAATCCCTGATCATTTCCTAGCAGAATTATTCATAAAATCACTGTTACCTACTCTTGCAAAAGATGTATCTATGTCGGGAGCCATGACTGAAGAACAACTCATTCAGAGTGCCCACCAAATGGATTTGATATATTCCCAATTGGGAACACTTTATGACTTAATACCTCATGCTGTAAGACCTACGTATGATCCATCTAGGCCACAAAAAGGACCTCATACCAATGGTGTGACCTCATACCAATGGTGTGATTGGATCCGTTAACCAACTTGAACAAGTCACCCAACAATTGGGACAAATGTCAGTTTAGAATTCGCAACCCACAACTGGCCAGGAAACACAGCAACCCGCAAATCCCACCCAAACTTCTGAAGTAATTACAGATCAAACTAAATATCCCAAAGGAAAAAATAAGAAATAGAAGAAGAAACCCAATGCCAATGCTGGGACAGGAGATTCACCTAAGGTGAATAATCCTACTAGAAAAAATCATGAAAACCAGAAAAACAAATACCCTTGCAAAATTTTCCAAGGGGATCATCCGACTCATCTTTGTCCTCATATGGATGATATTCATTGAATGTTGGCACAATGAGGAGGTAAACAACAACCTATCGTCTTAACTCAACCCTTCCCTCAACAACAACAGATGGTTGCTGCGGTGCCAGTACCTCCAACCGGAGGAAATCAGGCAAACCCCCCACAAGGGGGAAATCCACCAAATGCTAATATCTTCACAATTGGTGAACATGAAATAAACATTCATACAAGGGCTTGTTCTTATGACATACCTTCAAAAGAGACAATAGCAACTGGATTTCAGCCTAGTTTTTCTCTCACCACTGAGAAACCAACCATAGACATAGTACCTAGACCTCCAAAAGGGGTTATCCATAGAACAACACACAATCCTAATGCAAGAGCTTCTCAAAACTACAATGTGGTTGAGGACTTAGCTCAATCTCCTTGTGCAATGTCCTCCTTGGAAGTATTACAAAGTTGTCCTGCTTAATGAAAGGCACTATTGTCTGCTATCGGTGCTATTGATCCATCAGACACCAATTTGATCACTTTTGACTTAGAATAGTCCACATGTAGGCTCCCATCACAAATTGCATTCCAAATTAAAGTGACTTCACATGGTAAAAACATCTTTCGAACCGTCATGGATGAAGGAGCCTCAACTTGTGTCATGTCACTAACTCGTTGGAAAGATTTGGGATCACCCACCTTAGTACCATCCCATACAAATCTCAAAGCATTTGATGGTCATTTGTTCCCACCTCATGGACTTATCATGGCTTTCCCAGTGGAACTGGGAGGCAAAACAGTTCAAGTATATGTTGAGGTAATGGATGCACCCATAGATTACAATTTTCTATTTGGACTTAGTTGGATACATAAGATGACGATTGTAGTGTCTTCAATATTCTGAGTTATTTGGTTCCCCCACTAAGGGAATATTATCACAATCGATCAACTAGATTACTGCACACCCGAAATTGGTCTCCACTCAAATGTACCTTTTGTAGGGGATTCGAAAAGTGTGATTCATGATGTTGGGGTAGGAATGTTCAAGGATTCATCCGTCATGGGAACTTTCGCAATTACACCACCAATATCAACCCCTAACACTGCTCCAATTTTCACGATTACATCAGAAGTATACTTTCCATTAAGAAAAAAATATAATTCCATATCAGAAGTTGGCTCCACCTCATCAGAGGTAGCCTCCCAAAAGGACATATTAGTTGAAAAGAATAATGGAAATGTACCGACTTCTATGAAAAATAATGAAACCAAGTTTAGTGTTCCCCTTTCTACCGTAGAGCTTTCTTATCAAGCTATTCAAATGGCTTCGACAGACTCAGATCAAAACCCTTCCAAGATGGAGGAATATGATCCTTATACTTCACCTATCTGGACCATGAACTCTCATAGTACTCAAGACATCTTGGATCAGACCTTTTCTTCGGATGAAGCCATCCTTGAAGTCATGAACATCTCTTAACGACCCTGGGAGGATATGCATCACAGATCCTCATTTAATCCAAAGATTGATTCATTAGAAGTTAAACCTGAAAAATCCTTACTTTGATGATATCATGAGCAAATATCAAATCCCTGTCCAAACACACAATGTGAGTTCGAAAGGAAATTTGGCAAACATTTCGAAAACCATCACAATTGATATATCCATTAAACATGGCATAGTTGAAAACATCAAAATAGGTCCGGATTGTTTTCCCGAGGAAATAAAACTTTATACCACCCTTTTTAAAGAGTTTTGAGATGTGTTCACATGGCCTTACGAAGAAATGTCAGGCATTGATTCCAGCATTGTCGAACATGAGATAAAAACCTATAGCAATGTCAAACCTGTTCGACAGAAACTACGTCCGGTTAACCCTAAGAAATCAGCTGCCATCAAAGTAGAGGTCAAAAAACTTTTGAAAGATGGATTCATCTATCCTATTCCTTTAACTAACTGGGTTTCCAATCCCATTCCAGTTAATAAAAAACAAGGAACTATCCGGGTCTGCACTGACTTTAGGGATTTAAATTTGGGTTGTCCCAAAGATAACTATCCCACACCCTTCATCGATCAAATTATAGATGAATGTGACGGGAACGAAATCTTTTCATTTATGGATGGATTTTCCGGTTACAACCAAATCCAGATAAAAAAGGAAGACTAGCATAAAACGGATTTCATATGCCCATGGGGGACTTTTGCATATCGTAAAATTCCTTTCGGCCTTAAAAACGCCAGAGCCACTTTTCAAAGGGCCATGTCATATGCATTTCATGACATTAAGAAAATCATTGAGGTTTATCTTGATGATTTGGTAGCCAAATCTAAAAGGAGAGCTGAACATAGTGCACATTTACGCGCTGTCTTCGTTAGATGTTGCAAGTACAACATTAGGTTGAACCCACACAAATGCATGTTTTGTGTGGACTCTGGAAGATTACTTGGTTTCATAGTGTCCAAAAAAGGGATTATGGTGGATCCCATCAAGGTTGAGGCGATACTTCAGTTGCCTTCCCTAAAAACAATCACACAACTTCAAAGCCTTCAAGGGAAAGCTAATTACTTAAAAAGATTTGTCGAATATTTCGTTGAAAAATCTAAAGGTTTCATGCATCTCCTAAAAAAAGATGCACTATTCATATGGGATGACCAAGCTCAATGCTCGTTTGATGCCTTAAAGAAATCTTTGGTCTTTGCCCCGGTACTTAGTCCACTGAAATAAAAGAGAGACTTTTTTCTATATTTAGCAACGTCTAGTTCCACCATAGGAATGGTATTGGCACAAGAAGATGAACCTTCACAAGAGCACTCTATTTACTATCTTAGCAAGGGCCTTGCAGGTCCCGAGTTGAGGTATTCCCAGGTTAAAAATTTGTCCTTGGCGTCAGTTCATGTCGTCCAATGACTTAGACACTACATACTTCTAAGAAAAACAACCATCGTGGCTGAAATGAACCCCATGAAACACATTTTGTCCCGCCATATCGTTGGTGGGAAGTATTCAAAATGGATAGTAATTTTTCAAGAATTCGACCTCGAATTCAAAAATGCTAAAGCCAAAAAATCATTGGCGTTTGCTAAACTAATGTCTAAGTTACCGTCAGATAAGGAGGATACTACATCTGTTGAAACTTGGGCAGATGAACATGTGTTTCTCATTGCAACTTCTGATCCTTGGTATGGAACATTCATCATATATCTTCAAACCCAAAGGATTGACCCTCAGTTTTCTAGCATTGAACGACATCACATTCGACACCAATCACGAAGATACCTCATCATAGGAGATACTTTATACCGTCGAGGGATAGACATGATCTTAAGACGTTGTTTAGTACACAAGGAAGCTGAACAAGTTCTGAATGATTTCCACGCTGAGGCATGTGGTGGTCACCTTTCTGGGTTGGAAACTACCCAGAAAATCTTGTGTGCAGGATACTTTTGGCCTACAATATTCAAAGATTGCATTAATTCGGTTAAAAAGTGTCACCCTTTCCAAATATACACAAGGAAAATGCGCGCACATCCTGCTCCCTTACACCCTATAGTAACCGTGGGTCCTTTTTCCAAATGGGCTATTTATTTTATGACAATCAACCCACCTTGAGCTGATGGCCACCACTACATCATCGTACCAGTGGACTACTTCACCAAGTGGGCTGGGGTGATGACTACATTCAATTACACGGGTAAAATTGCAGCGTATTTTCTTTTCAATCACATGATAGCAAGGTTTGGTGTACCCAAAGACATCATTACTGATAACATAAATCATTTTTGGAATTCCTTCATGGATGAACTTACCGACTGGTTAGGATTGTGGCAGTATTTTCCTCGCCATATTACCCTCAAGCAAATGGACAAGTCGAAGCCATCAACAAGGTTTTGAAAACTATGTTGCAGAGGACAATTGACAAGAACAAAAGTAATTGGCACTTAATGTTGTTCACCGCTCTTTGGGATACTGTACTAGTGCTAAAACTGCAACTGGATTCACTCCTTTTCAACTGGTTTATGGAGAGGAAGCTGTGTTGCCGATTGAATGCGAAATCCTATCACTAAAAATAGCCGTCGAACTCCTACCTAACACTTCTGCAGAAGAATAAAGGCTTCTCCATCTTCATTCTCTTGATGAAGCTAGAACGGAAGCCTCTCTAAATGTAGAAAAACACAAGAAAAGGGTTAAAATGCAGTATTACAAGTCTACCCGTCCCCGAGTCTTTTATGAAGGAGATCTGGTTTTAGTTTATGACCAAAACCGGGACAAAATTGGAGAAGGGAAGTTTGTACCAAAATGGTTTGGCCCACTTGTAGTGAAAACTATATTACCAAGAGGAGCTTATGAATTAATCAATTATGATGGGGAACCTATATCAGAGATCAGAAATGGTCTCTATCTGAAGAAATACTTCACGTAGGCATTGATGCCTCGCAACCTTTGTTGTATTATGTTGTATTTTTGTAGAAAATTTTGTACATTAGTTATTTTGGGCACACACTTATCTTGCTTGACATTGTCACTTTGGAAGATGGCACAAGAAACCTTCACATATTTGGGATATGTGGATGGTGCCAACCGTAGTTCTTCGAACATTGCTTCTGCCGCGTGGGTAATTTTCACACCTAATGACAAGGTTTTGAGTTTAGGAGGTATTTTTCTTGGATCTGCAACCAACAATGTTGCAGAATATAGAGCAGTCATTGAGCTTCTTGTCGAGGCTATTACCCTTGGAATCCAACAAATAATAGTAAAACTGGACTCAAAATTAGTTGTATCTCAGTTAAATGTTCAGTACCAAATTCGAAATCCTACACTGTTTGGAAAGTTTCTAGGAGTACGTCTTTTAGAATGCCAATTTGAGTACATTGAATATACCCACGTTCTTAGAAGTTTGAATAGTCCGGTTGATTCCTTATCCAACTACGTACTTGACTGGAATCTAAGTCATTAACATCACAAACAAACAAGCAAGCATGTATATTATTCATGGCATTTTAATTGATATATTATTTAAAGACATAAGTAAAAGCCAAAATAATCTAGCTTACACCATAACCCAAAAAGTGTGTAACTTTGCGCACACCAAACAGAATAGTGTTAATACTTTTCTCTTTTTGTTTCTTTCTCTTCAAGATAAAACCCAAAAAATTTCACAAAAACAATGAAAATATTTGGAAAATTCAAAAACATGTGAAACTGTTTCAAAATTTCCTAGTTCGGCATTAGAACTCACCCATAACTAGAAGATCACTAAGTAAAGGTTCACAACTTCTAGAAATTCATGCTGAACGGAGATGCTTCCTCTCATCCATCGGTTGCACCTACAACGAATATGGTAAAAAATGAGTAGTTTTACTTATCTTTTATCCATACAGGTATGACCACATCCTTTTGAATGATAGAAAGATGCATTGTTCCTCATTTTTAGTTATCTTTTTAGATATTAAATGCACATTTGAACTGGTTTCTGACTAAATAGTTGGGTAGTGAAATGGTTTTTGATTACAGGACTTGGAGACTTTGACAGTTCGACCTATTTGATTCAGGTAGTTGGATATAGACCGTGATTCATGGTGATTTATGACTATGGAATTTTTCACAAGACTCAATATGAAGTACACCATATAACCCCATTTCCTACTTGGCCATTCTACCAAATTGGATACCCTCAGTCACATGGTATTACTTCACCGTCTGTTGACACATAATCCTGCTTTAGATAGCCTACCCATGGAGAGAACATCTGTAAGAGTATGCACAACTAGCTCAGCCCTTGTCTGCAATATGATTCTTTTCCTTGGCCTGACTCGTGCCCTTGAAGAATAGGTGTACACCCATGCAACACTCGTTCCCTCCCATGTATTATAGCATTCTTTATTCTTTTTCAACATGATAAAATGAAAAAGCATAAAAATAAAAATAAACAAAATTCCAAAAAGGGAAAGACTTGAATCATTTCATAGTATAATATTGAAGAAAACAACAACAGTCAGTCCTTGTCGCCCTTGAACACGGCACATAATTTGGTCTCCGTTGTCAGTACACCATCTAAATTTTCCTTACGAAACTATACTGGTATTTTGAGCAATCCTCCACCGATGGGTTATCCTTCCCGTCACCTATGGAGCTTCCGTTAATGCATCTGGCATTGGCATATTTCATTAAAGTCAGTTACTCAAAGTCTTATGTTTCCAAGTGTCCATTTTGCGTCGTGTTATGTGTTCAAGGGAAGTTCAAACAGAGTTGGCCATTCCTCAAATATTCCTGACCAATCATGTTGGCCTTCCTTGTGTCAGTATACAATGTCGGATCTCACAGTTCTACCAAATTATATCAGACTATTGATCTTTGTTTCGTATCGGTTGATGTGGGATGCATTAATGCCCTCCTTCCGATGGATCTATTCCTATCGACACCAAATCATCATCTAGGAAATGGATCTAGAAACCCAGGAGTACCTTGGATCTTGCAGTCATTAGTGGCATGTTTCCTCGCAAATGACAGTGGGTATACATCAATGACCCCTAATTGTTTGATTCTACAAGTGTTCGACTTCAGAACATCTATTCACACTTTCTAGTTTGTACTCAGTTCCTTAGAGTCCATCATCATTATCGGTGGGTATCTTTGCATCTGTTAATGGTATACATCAATGACTGGTAATCAAATGGTGTTTTATTATGCTCGACATTAGCTCATTTATTCGCATGATATAAATTCATACTATCGTCGATTTGTATTGAAGACCTTGGGAAAAATAGTTGTATCACTCATCGATGCACTGCCCGAGTTGCCACAAGATTAAACTACCATGTCAAAAGTCCGATGAACACCTTGTTCTCGCACTCACCAAAGTGCATGTTTGCACTTCTGAAAAATTTACTTTTGACATGGATCCACTGTGTATTGTTCGTGGCCATGCTTGTTTACTCCTGAGCATGGGTATGCCCACCTCAGGAAGATATTATATATATTTGAGAAATTGCTATGTTTGACTTGCAGGTGTGATCCTAAATCCTACGTTAGTGAACTATCCATTCCTCATCCTTGCTTTGATCAATAAAGAGTATCAATAAAAAGAATATCAGTATAAAGAGTATTAGTATGAAGAGTATCAATATAAAAATAATGTAATGTATTTCGGCCCTTAGCTCTGCTTCGAACCTCACACATTCAGGGGCATCTGTTAACAATCAAATTAACACCCTTAACCAAGTGAGGGTGGAAGCATACTTTTACTATTCCCCTGCAACATGAAGACAAAAATAAGTTCTAGAGAGAACAATCCTATCTGATATGATCACTACGTCCATAACTGGAAAGATTGAGTAAATAATGAAGGAACTTAATAGAGACAAAGTTCAGTGATTGAATTGCTCACCAAAAGCTCAAATCAAAGCTCTAATAGACAGATAGTGAGAAGAAATGCACAAAAATGCATTAAAAGGTACTTAAATATGCTAAGTTGTGAAAAAAGCCTAATAAACTATGGAAAGTGGGTTTTTAAGAGAAAATAATAAAAAATTATTATCCCACATGGAAAAGAGTAACTTGAAAATCTTATTTCCCAATGCTATAAAAGAAAGGCATTTGGGGCATGGTAAGGGGGGGCAAAGAGGATCAAAGGCATGTTGAAGAGATTCTAAAGAAATGAGAGCTCATCTTCATCAAAGGAAAGGGTGGAGAAAGGATAGTTCATGGCAGTGGAGGAAGGATACACACCAAGATCCATTGTAAATATGTATCTTCTTCCTTGTTTTAATATGAAATGATTCAAGTTTTTTCCCTTCAAGGGTTTGAATTATGCTTATTATACTTGAGTTGAATCCTCAAATGGCTTTAGGTCTTAATGAATGTTTAATGGATGAATATAGATCTTAATAAATTTGTATCAATCATTTCATTTCTGACATAGAAACTCACCACTTCTTAGTAAGATAGCAAATTTAGAGTAGACACGTCCCTGCTCTATTTGCTATTATCAAGCACTTGATGGATCTGCAGAGGATAGTCATCACTACCTGTGTCCAGACAATTTCCAAATAGCAGCAGTATGCCCTAGAAGGTAGCAAGCACAGGTGGCAGGCTTCTTCCCCATATTTAAAGGAAAATGATCCATATTGTTTTGAGAATTTCAAACAGACTCTTCTTAGAGTGCCTGAGTACATTAAATGCATGAAATCATGTGGACCATTGTGGATGGACTGAGATTTAGATTTCCTCTCATATGGCTACCTATGAGCCCATACAGGAGCAGTTATATTTTGACTGAGAAAGAGTCCGAGGGACAGTGTTGGAAAAAGTGGACTGCTTGTAATGGATTTGTAAATTTGGGAGAAGCACCTGAACTTGGCTTCAACATCACCAATCTCTACAGACAAAGTATGGATCCAGATTCAGATTCGGATTAGTGGAAGTTGTTGCATGAGGACATGCAATTGAACAATTGGGGGGATATGTTGGGTCCTGGAATTTGTGAAAATCCTCATAGTAGATCTAAGAGATGATGTATACCTCACAAGAAAGTAATTGATTAAGCAACAAAATAGAAGAAGAGTGGCCAATGCAGTGTAATGAGCAATAGAATAATAATATAGTAGAACTCGGATAGAAGAAAAAAATACTTCACACACACTAATTAATTAATCACAATATAGACAAATAAATAGTACAATGCATGAGGATTCGAATGCCTAAGGTGGTAATTCGAATTAGCCTTCATGGAGTGATCAAAGGATCACTGGAGTGTCATCGGAGCACAACTAGAAGTCTTCATCATCATCAGTGGAGTCATCAATGCTCAAGTAACTGTCAACCATCAGTCAAACTGAGTCTGGTAGGTGTAACTGAGTGTAAACTGAAGACAGCTGGACTGGTAGGTGAAGAAGGGTGAGTTGCTTCCTAAAATCAAGGAAGAAGGGCACATTAAGCAACTGGAGGGCTAAAACTGGTCAGTGAGAAGCTCTCGGGGGCTGGCTAACTAAGGGCTAGGTGTTGGACTGATGACTAGGATGCATGCAAACCCTAGAATGCATGCAAACACTAAAAGTGCATGTATGACTAAAAATGTAAATGATCAAAATACTGGTGGGACTAGGATGGAGTATAGAAATATCCTAACACCCCCCTTTAATCCATCCTGGGCCTTGGTAACTAAGACCAAAGGTCACCCAGTATAATGAATAATAACAATCAATAACCCAAGGAAGTGGGGAAAATTTCATGGGAAAAATACCCCCCCCTGAAAATAGACTGTAAGGCACACATAAAAAAATAAATGCTCCAAACTCAAGCAGGTGTGATGCTTGGTCATATGTCTAGAGGTATCTTCTTCTTGGGAAGATGTGGATCATGGTCAAAAGCATGTGCTTGTACTTTCTCTCCAGATCGAATGTGATGAGAACAAATCCAAGAGTATGAGGATGATCCTTGAACCTGTGATTCGAATAAGTTGAGGTAGGATCAAAAACATGAATATGCAGATAGTCTTTTGTCTTCTCCTTTGAACCATCATGGGTGATATTATGCCAAAAGGAACCATCAAATAATAGCTTGAAATCCAAATCAGATTTAAGACTTGAAGAATAGTTTCTTGAGATCTCCTTTGAACCAACAGGGGTGAGATCAAAACCATCATATGCATGAGAAATTATCTCAACTAGTGTTTGCTTAGGATCCAAATTAGATCCAAGACTTGAATCATGGTTTCTTGAGATCTCCTTTGAACCATAAGAGGTGAGATCAAAACCAGTAAATGCATGAAAAATTATTCCAAGCGAATGGTCAAGGTTTCTTGAGATCTCCTTTAAACCAGCAGGGGTGAGATCAAAACCATGATGTGCATGAGAAATTATCCCAAGCGAATGGAAATGGACATATTCTTCAATAACCTTCTGAAAGCATGGAATAATGATCATATAGTAGTAAATAAGAGGTGATTGCTTGAGGAGAGCGAATGCATTACCTCCAATAGCTGATTTTTCCTCCTAAATAATCATGTGATAATGATGCAAACCAATAGACTCTGGTGCAAGAGAGGATTTAGGACCTTCTGCAATATCTATAGTGTGAGTTGGCATAGAAAGAGAAGAAAGTTGGAGCATGAGTGTAGAATCTGCAAGTTCTTTATGGACAGCTTCAATATGAGTTGATACTGGTTCATGATCTGAGAGACCATCAAGGGGAGCGAATGCATCACTAGGCTTGCTCTCGAAGGGGTTTGGACCAATCCCTTCATTCTGTCTGCCAAATATTTCATCCAGGTAGGCCCATAGCTCTTTTGGAGATTCAACATCATCAATGAATTGATGTACCAAGAATCGAGACATAACAAGCATCATGGTTCTTATGGCTCTGTCACCATTATTTAACCAGTCAATCTTTTCTTCAGAGGATTCGAACTCTCTCTCAAAACAATAATCAAAGAGACCATTTCTCTTCAAATGTGATATCATCTTTGGTTTCCATTCATCGTAGTTGAATGGAGGAGGATAGATTTCTTTTGAATAAATGGAAGCTGTAGTAGACCTGCAAAAACAATAGAGAATATTTGCAACTGCTACTGCTACAAAGATGCAGAAACTGCTGCAACTGCTGCACTCGAAATCTTGGTAATAACCTGCAAAAAACTCTCAAGAATGGAGATAAACAATACTCTCAACATGCTCTGATACCATGTGAAAATCCTCACAGCATATCTAAGCGATGATGTATACCTCACAAGAAAGTAATTGATTAGGCAAGAAAATAGAAGAAGAGTGGTCAATGCAGTATAATGAGCAACTGAATAATAATACAATAGAACTCGGATAGAAGCAAAAATACTTCACACACACTAATTAATTAATCACAATATGGACAAATAAATAGTACAATGCATGAGGATTCGAATGCTTAAGGTGGTAATTCGAATTAGCCTTCATGGAGTGATCAAAGGATCACTGGAGTGTCATCGGAGCACAACTAGTGTCATCAGAGCACAAATGGAATTCTTTATCATCATCAGTGGAATCATCAGTGCTCAAGTAACTGTCAACCATCAATCAAACTTAATCTGGTAGGTGTAACTGAGTGTAACTCAGTGTAAACTGAAAACAACTGGACTAGTAGGTGAAGAAGGGCACGTTGATTCCTAAAATCAAGGAAGAAGGGTGCATTAAGCAACTGGAGGGCTAAAACTAATTAGTGAGAAGCTCCCGGGGGATGGCTAACTGAGGGCTAGGTGCTGGACTGATGACTGGGATGCATGCAAAATGCATGCAAACCCTAGAATGCATGCAAACCCTAAAAGTGCATGCATGAATGAAAATGTCAATGATCAAAATACTGGTGGGACTACGATGGAGTATAGGAATATCCTAACAGAATTGTCCTTTTTTAACCACACCTATTACCTCATTTTGCTCTGTTTTGCCTTATTCCCACAAACCAGATATATGTCTTTCCTCAATATTGAGCATGAATCCTGACAGGTATGATTTATTATTTCCTACTTTATTAATGCCTAAGATTGTTATGGTTATGAGTTGTATCCTTTGATTTATGCTAACTTGTGTTGATGTTATTAAGACAAGCTCAAAGCATTGAGAGACACAGGTGTAGCATCCCGCTAAGCACATGAAGGAAGGTACAATTGGTGCCAATTGTTACTCCATGATTCTGATTCCACACATTAATAGAAACAGCGTGATCATCTCTCCACGCGGTCGCTACAACAAACAGATCACTTCCCAGCCAATTAGTCTGTTGATCCATTTATAGCCAGAGTAATGACGTCCTTCACATCCAATGGCTTCATTCAAGTTTATTCACGGTTGTAACAGTTCTTTTGTGACTCAGTAGTGTGAAGATCAGAGATCTTCATGGTTGCACGAATTTAGTGGATCAGGATTGTATTTTGCATGTATAAATATGGGAAGGTTTTCAGAGCTTGGGGTTGGTTGATTATCAATTGTACAAGCTATAACAGAGTACTCTGAATTACCATTTTTAATATAAGGAGCAGAGTTCTTCGTATCATTGTGTTTTAATTAGTAGTAGTTCACGGCATCTCTGTTAGAAGGCCAGGGCCCACCTTCTCACAGAGATTGCCGAGTTAAGTAGATAGATTAGTTTATTTTCTGTTGTGTGGTGTGGATTTACAGTAGATGCATTTTATTGAGAAGCTGCAATAGTGGTAATTGATAATTGCATTTTCCTTTGGTAGTTAATGATTGCATTCTGAATAGCTGTAACTTTGTGGTGTGACAATCAACTGTGTAGGTTAGTTCCTTTTATGCAAGTGTGCTAGTTAGCTGTTACAGTCAATCTCAACTCTAAATATTTTTAGTCGTTTATCTTTCTTAGGATTTCCAACTTAGTCAAATTATGGTTCAAATTTAATTCTAGTTCTTTGATGTTGTTTATCTTTCTTAGAGATCATTAGATTATACATGTTATGATTGAGTTATAATAGTTGATAATTGAATTAGATAGGTTGTAATTGGATATTGTAGTTTGATATCTTTAGGATTTAACTTCTTGCAAAAGTAAGTCTAGTTTATTTATTCCTAGATCAATAACTGCTATATTGGTATTTGTAGGAAGCTAAATGTACTTTGAATTCTTAGATGGATAAATTAGATTAGTTTTATCCATGAGATGAGTTTGACTAAACAGATAGGTACGATAGTTTATCTCCATTCTTCAATCAACTACTTGAATGTTTATGCATATATTGTGCTAATTACTTTTTAAATAAAAGACCTACCTGGGTTGATAATTTATATTGAGCATCCTGTGTGTTAATTGTAATTGATTAGCATATAGGGTGACCAACAAGACGCTGAAACACTTGGATACCATTGGGCATGGAGTAAAAAACTAAAACATTTAATAATCAACAGAGTTTAAACAATGAGGATTTTTGCAAAGGCAAGGTAGTTATCTTTTCATAGTCAAGTTCTTGTTTGGAAGGGGATAATTGAAGAAAAAGAGATAGTCCATCAATATTAGGCACCGATTATAAATGAATCTAACATTGAATTTAGTGGAAAATATGTGATTATTTTGATCTAATTAAATTAGAGCATAGTTACATGAATTCTGATTTAAGCAAAATCTCATCAAAGCATGAAGGAAAACATAATGGAAAATTTTTATTGGAATAACAAAACACATAAGAAAGGGAAAATACAGACTATAAATCAACAGCACAAGAATCTTTACTCTTGAAAATTGTTGACCAACGCGACCTCGGTCGACAGGGGTTCATCTCACTATTGACGCATACTGGAGTCTCCCTAGGCACCAACCTGGGCAGGTTTGAGCCCACCCAGCAACACTCACAGAGCAGATGAGGTCTCACCCGAGGCATCCAGGAAGAGCAGACGGAACCATGTTTCTACCGAGGGAGGAGGATAGTTGTGGCTACGCAAACTATGTCTATTGCAGTATTTAACCAGAAACTTTAAACATTCGGCAAGGAGTTATGACATAATCGCAGCATTTGTCATCACGTTCAACATAAAACACATTACTTAATCACAACATTTATCATCTCGGCAACAGTAAACAATCCTTGCATCAAAAAAATATAACAACATTCATATATCACAACATCACACAAAGATTGTACCAAAACATCACCATTATACTACTGCGGCAGTCATAAACTAGAAAACAAAACATAGATCTTCGTATACATGCATCACCTTATCTCTTGCTTACTCTTCTTCTCCCACTTTCACTACGTTTTTTTAACACCTACAACTCTCATCTATTTATAAGCTTATGCCATTAGAATAGTTGTCCACTTACAAACGACTTCCTAACCGACACTATAGGCAATTGACCCAATATCTAACTAAATCAGTCCAATTGACCCCCAAAACCCAAATACCATGGTACAACTGACTCACTATTACATAATATATGGTCCAAGTGACCCAAAACCCGCTAACTCCAGTATTCTTTAGCACAAAATACTCCTTTTGCGCCCTCATCCGATGTGTCGCAGCGTCGGTGCTACCGTGACCTTTCCCCATCAAACCTCCTGCCAATAGGCCCCCAACACAATCTTGTGGATCGCCCTCGAGCCACATAAACTGCTGGACAGAGTGTTCCGGTAACTGTTCTTGCTGTCTGGATCACACGGTGTTGTCCTACTTCTTCGGCTATACTGATCATCGACTTATTTCCATGTACTTTTTGTTAATGTATATGTAACTTCGGAATGTATTTCACATATATGTATATTGTATTCCTATAGAGATGTTATTATTCCTCTATACGGAAGTGTCGTCATTTATATTGTAAGTGTCGTAACTTGTACTTGATGGGTTATTAGACCACCTTGTTGGGGTCGACCCTGTATAAGTCATGTGGGTCAAAGGGTTATTAGACCACCCTAGTGGGGGTCGGCCCAGTCAGCATTATGTTAAGTGGTTAAGTTGAGGCCGACCTAGTTGAGTAAAGGTCAAGTCAAGTTAGTGTATAAATAGAGAGTGTGTCTCTCTCATTTTACACATTCTATTCTCTCACCCACACTTGGGAGAGTGGCGCACTTGTGGAGGAGGAGGCTCTGTTGCTAGGAGAAGACTATCTCTTGTATTCTGGTTGTATCATTGCTCTATCTATCTCTGAGGAAGTTATTGGGGTTTTTCACCTTTATGGTTTTCCCCAAGTAAACTCTGTGTCTCTTGTGTGCTTGCATTATTGTGTCCATGATTGATATGCTGTAGATTTGCTATACATGTTGTTCTCTCAATTAAGATCCTAGATCAAATTGAAGTAAATTCTGAAAATTTAACACTTTTAACCCAAAATGGTTAGCGCTCGACTTGCTGTCATGTACTTCTCAAACTCATCCTCTAGTCTCTTGGAATGGTATTGATAGGAAGAAAAAGAGGACGAATAGTACCAAGGTGCGAAATTAGCAGATGACTCTAGCACATCTGTTTCGCACTGGCTGCCTGGTCCTACTATGGTCGGGGAGCGACCACCCCAACCATCTCATTGGGTAAGAAGAGCACAAAACTTTGAACAACTACTACGTACTTAAACATGCTGGACCGGCCTCAGGGTCGGTCATACCACAATGAGAAGGCACCCGCCGTATCAAGGCGCTCAGGGACACTCGTCGTTCAGGCTCGCAGGGCCCCTAGGGTGCTGCCACAAGAAATAACGTTAAGCATTTCCACATCCTCCTTGGAATTCCTCACAATTCAACTCGCAAATTGATCAACCAGCATAACCACTCTATTTCAGAACAACTTCATTGTAGCGAACTAGCAGCTACGTCGACTACTTATAGCCAGACCGTTCCTGGGTCACAATGATGGGAATGATTCCCCACTCCCTCTCGTCTACGTGTGTGAACCCATCAGCTGACGCAGCAGGTGGTGACCATGCTGCCAACAAAGATCCCACGTGCCATCATGTGAACAATCTCCTCACATCGTTCGAAATGTACCGGCTCAACGTGCCATATGTAAAACATATCGTCATTAGGATGAATTTGTCAGGCGCAATCATGTATAAGGATGATAGCACAGGGTCGCAAGACGTTAGTGGAACAGTAGTCACAATACTGCCCCGTACCCTTCCAAATTCTCCACAATCATCACAAAATATTTTATCAACTCAACAGAATCCACCATCATTCTTGGTCACAAAACTGCCATGAGTCTCCAAACTTGCAACACAAGCCTTCCCGCTTTCACATTCCTCCTTCTGTTGGTGTGCCATCTGCCACCAAGCAACCTGCAACACACACATTCTCTCGCTCTTTTTTTTTTTTCAATGAGACTCAGACATCGCACTCCTCCAATCCCGAGTGATAGGGCTTCAGTCTGTGACCATTTACCAGCTTGGGGAGCATCGCCCCATCCAACCGCTGCAACTGAACTGCTCCACCTAAAGTAATACTATTGATGCGATATGGACCCAGCCAATGCATCTACAACTTTTCAGGATGTTTCATAAACTTGCTGTCATACAGCAGCACCAAGTCGCCCTGCTAAAATTGCTTATTTTTTATGTGGCGATCATGCCATGCCTTCTGTCGATCCTTCTCCACCCCTTGGTGAAATCCAACGATAAATTGATCCACTTCCAGCTATACTAATTGCGCTAGACGTTCATCTAACGCTGCAACATCATCCATGCCCATAACAGCTGCAATTTGTAGACTCGGAACAAGGTATTCCATTAGCATAATCGCTTATGTCCCATATACCAGCTTAAAAGGTGTCTGACCAGTCAAACTTTTACAGGTGGTGCGACAGGCCCACAATACTACTGGGATTTTCAGATCCCAATCGTCGCGGTTCGCACAACATACCTTTGTCAACGCATGCTCCAAAACCTTGTTAAACGCCTCCACTATCCCATTCGCCTGTGGGTGATAAGGGGTACTTTTCTTATGTTGTATCTGCAACTCCTCCGTAAATGCGTTGATAGTGCGATTAAGAAAGTGGTCGCCTTGATCACTCATCAATATCTTGGGTCAACCGAAATGAGTGATAATGTGATCAAACAAACATCAAGCAGTCGTTGCAGCGAAGCAATCAACTACAGGTGCTGCCTCGGCCCATCGATCAAGCACTCTATCACCGTGACAATATACCATGCACCTGTGCATTTTCCTATTGGATGAATCGGTCCGACAAAATCCACAGCCCATTTCTCGAACGGTTGCAGTGTTACTTGAGGTAGCAGTGGCATCTTGCCTCGTCTGGACGCCTTTCCAATTCATTAACAGACATCGCAAGACTGCGCATAGTCCATTGCATCATTATGTAATGTGGGCCACCAAAGCCCTGCATGCAGTACCTTCTGGGCAGTCGCCTGACCTCCATAATGTCCTCCCGCTGCTCCTCCATGTGCCTCAGCCAATATTTGGGCTTGCTCATGCGGCAAGACACATCTGCGCAATATCTCATCAGCACCTAATTTATACAATTCTCCCGCGATTAGCTGAAAGTCAGTGGCCTTGACAACCAACTGCTTCTTCTAAGTAGTGGTAAAGTCAGCGGGTGCAGTGTTGGTCACCAGAAACTGAAGGATGTCATCAAAATATTGATTAGCGGTGGAAACTTGGAATAGTCGGGCATCCAGCAACCCGTCTTCGATATTAGTCGGTTCCTCCCCTGTGTCAATTCATGACAAATGATCTGGTCCAACATTCAACCGCCCCGGTTTCACGATGACTTCGAAATCAAATTCCTGAAATAAAAGTAGCTAACGGCAGATCTTCCCCCCCAACACAGGCTTATTGACCAAGTACTTCAATGCAGAATGGTCAGTGAACAATTTAAAGTGTCCACCCAACAAATAATGCCTGAACTTTTGCAGTGCGTAAACCATGGCCAGACCTTCTCGTTCTGTGGTAGTGTAATTGCGTTCTGCAGAGGACAGCTTATGACTGGAAAAAGCAATGGGATGATCAAGGTCGCCTTCTCCAGGTTGAGCCAACACAACACCTAATGCAGTCAATGAAGCATCAACATGGACATGGAATTCTTGACTCCAGTCCGAAAAGACCAAGATCAGTGCTGATGCCATCTTCGCCTTGAGCATTTCGAAACTATCCTGACATTCTGGGCTCCACTGGAATGCCGTGTCCTTCTTCAACAATTTTTCCATAGGGGCGGTAATCGCAGCATACCCCCTAATGAACTTGCGATAATATCCCGTATGACCCAAGGTCGTGCACAACTGCTTAATGGTGGTTGGCAGTTACAACCCCAAAATGAGCGCAATTTTGGCTGGATCAACCAACAATCCCTGCTTACACACAATATGACCCAGCAATATCCCGAAAGGTGCACAGAAAATACATTTCTTCAATTTTAGCGATATCTGGTGCTGTCGGCATCGCTCAAGCGTTAACCGCAGATTGGCCAGATGGTCACGAATCAATCCATAAATAGTCCAATCATCCATATATACCTACATAAACTTCTGAATAAAATCTTTAAATGCTGCAACAACGACCTGGGAGAATATCGCAAGTGCATTCTTCAAACTAAACGGCATTACCGTGTACTGAAAGCAACCCCATTCAGTAACAAAAGTTGTCATATGGCGATCTTCCTTGGCAATGCAAATCTGATGGTAGCTAGAGAAGCCATCAGTGAAGGAGTACATCTCCTGGCCACCCACTCCTTCAAGTACTTCATCAGTAAACGGGGTTGGGAAAGGGTCATGCAAGCAGGCATCGTTCAACTTCCGTAAGTCGATGCAAATGCGCACTTCACCGGTTTTCTTGTCCTGCACCACCATAGGACCGATCCATTCAGACTCTTCCACAGGTTCAATAATACTAGCCTCCAACATGCGATCAAGTTTCGCCTTGACCTTTTCTTTATGTCGCGGATTCAGCCAATAAGGTCGCTTTCGGACTGGCTTAGCATTAGGTTTTAATGGAATCTTCATCTGTCCTAAATCACCAAGGATTCCCTTCATTTCAAAAAACTTTGTGGGAAACACATCTCGAAACTCATGAAGTAACTCAGTAACCTTACTTATCATCTCATCGTCCCAATAATCCCCAATATTAGCAAACTTGGGAGTAGGCTCGGTGCCGATATTCCTCTTGCGAATATGCAATGGTTGACTGAATGTATTACTTGGCACAACAGGTGGGACCACATCATGACTTCCTTCAGATTCAGGAATGTTAATATTCTGGAGATCATCATTGTCCTCTGGACCACCACTGATGTTGAAGCATTCCATGAGAGACTACGTCTAGCAATGTGTGTACGGGTCGACAGGGTAGGCCGCCGGAACAACCTGAAATACCACATCTCGGATGAGCTGCAGGGCATTATGGACATCAGGTTTGGCATCCGCAAAAGTGAACGTATGAGTGAAACAGATTGTCAACTCCCCCCATGTTGTAATGTCTCGACATAACTCGGTGGCAGTGTACCACGAGTGTGGTATCTCATCCATAGTGTGAACAAAAGTGTGGACCCACTCATCTCTAGGTTGCGCTACCCATAAGCGTTGGCACTCCATCACATGATCACTGGGATTAGTCCGGCCATCATACCTGCCAGTGTGATAAACCTCAATATCTCCGAACCGAACCAACATCAACCTTCAACACTGTGACCAACCTTTAATGAATTTCTTATGTGTTTCCCACCAGCGAGCTGGAGCAGCCTTCAGTGCTTCATCCAATGCCAGCAATCGCTGTGGTTCTGGGACATGGTCTTTAAATTCTGCTAAAAAGGTGGTTAGGCCAGGCAACCCCTCATAGATAGGCAATGTGATCGTTTCTATCGCAACACGACATAAGGATTGAGTAACTAAACCACATTTCTGAAATGGTACTTCATGCATTCGATTCTGCCAATGTTCCAATGCATCATCAAAGTCGGAAGACGCAAAGCTCTCGTTGCGCCACTCCAACTCACCATGGACAGTAGGATGAATATAATCTTCAAAAATATTGAATGCATGGTACCATCTAGCGGGGTCATCATCTCTTACAAGTTCAACGTATCGGCGTCCTTTAGCCGGATCCAACGGGGCTATGACCCTAAAATCATGATTCTCAAAGGTCATCATGCACTTTTTGAAGTTGATGACAGCTCCACTATCATTAGCTCATCCGATCCCCAAGAGCGCCGGATAAGAGCTTCCTCCCTCAACTAATTCAATAACATCAAAGTCAGCATAAGTCTTCATGCCCTCAATATCAATCGTGAGCCTAGAACACGTCCAATGGGTGTTACCTTCACATGGTTAAGATGTTAACATCTAACCCAAGGTCAAGAATCACAGATTCAACATCATATTCACCAATCCAAATATTCATTCGCATCTCCTTGCCAATCTTCTATCGTTTTAGGGAGTTTACTGCCGACTCCTATCGTCCTTTTGGAAATCGCTGCAACCATCCCTTAATCTCAACCAGGGAAGCCGGGTCTCGGGCCAATGACAAACAACTTTCAAGGAACTTTTGTAATGTCCCTGGTGATGGTAGCCGATCAGCATCTAGTGTAGTATCAAAAACAGGTGGCATATCACAAACAACAGCCTTACCGCGGTCTTTCCCCAAGGTGCGACATGCTTCCAAGAATGTTTCCCGCTCTGTATCAATGTCGAAAGGTACCGTCTTCTGACCGGCCAACTGAATCAGTGGTCACGAACCATCCTCCCCAGTCATCTTGCCTCCACGAGTGACAACAGTCACCAAAGCATCTTGTGGTCGCGGTTCTACATAAATGGTTGCAATATTTGCACCCTACGTCTGGTTCTACTGCAGATTCCCCGGTTGATTGACATTTTGGTTGGTGTTCAATCGTGGTCGGAGGGGCTGGTTCTGTACTAGTTGCTGTACCGAGTTCTATGCTGGTTGCTATGGCTGGGCCTAATTCTGTAGCTGTCGAGTGTTCCCAACCTGCCATCGTGGAATCAACTGTGGACAATTCTCAACCATATGATCATTACCAAAACAAAACGTACATTGATTCTGTAGCAATGGGAATTTGCGTTGATAATGCCCCCATACCACACAATGGTAACATTGAACAGGTCCACGACCAACTCGGCCTCCTCCTCCATGACCAAATCCACCATTGCGTCTGCCCCTGTATCCTCCATGGGAGTCTCCCTGCTATTGGTACTGAGGTTGGTTACACTATTGCTACATTGGTTTTGGTGGAATCCCTTGCCCTTGTGGTGCATACTGCGGTTGCTGGACATACTGTGGCTGTGGGGAAGTCATATGCATCGGAGTGTATTGCGGCATGAACTGCTGCGGTTGTTGCTGCTATGGTGCAAACTGCATCTGCGGTTGCAGTAGCGGTTATGCTACCTGTGGTTGCAGTTGTGGTTGTTGCACCATGCACTAATCGTCCTTGACATAGAATGCATCACACATCCTTTCTTGTAGAAACCCATATGCATGACAATCTTTTTCATCATGACCCACCGACTTGCAGAATGTGCAGTAAAAATTTCGTGGGGTTGTGACCATTTTTCTGCATATATGGGAAATTATCGTGACTATGCCCAAACACATGACAAACATGACACCACGGCATACTACCACCATTCAATGGGTTTGGTGCACCTAACACCAAATAATTACGGAAATCCAGGCAATTATCCTTCTTATGCCCTTCTCCTCGGCATCGCGTACACCATACTTCATCGCGCTGTTCCTTGTTCTTCTTCAAATCTTGCAACTGTATAGTCACGATAGCGAGCTGTGTCTATATCTGCGACATCCCAGCCGCATTATCTCCAATCGGTGATGCCTCCAATCGCATTGCAATCTCTAGAGCTTCACTAGGCGTCGATATGTTTTCCTGCATCAGCGGCAGCTGAATGTCGGGTAACAGTGTGGCAATGAACCATTCTTTATGTTGGACGGCACTCATATCGAAACTAACCTTTTCCATCAGCGTCTTGAATCGTTGGTCAAAATCCCATACCGTCTCATTGGGATACTGCTTAATTTCCTTCAATTCGATAATGTATTGAGCCTCCGACTTAGGCCGTCTAAATTCAGCAATCAGCCCATCCCAAATCTCATCCAGTGACTTTTCTGGGGCCCCCGTAGGAACTAGAATAAACTTCATGAACCAATCTAATGCACGACCCCACAAAGTCATGGCTAACTGTCCTTTCTTAACATCAGCATTAGTGATCTGTTTCATGGTCCAGACCGCTTCACATAAAAACCAATATTGTTTCGGGTTGTCTGTCGCACTTCCGTGGAACAACGATAACTTAGCATCATCGCCCGCCATTCTGGTATTCCTTCCTCCTGTCGCTGTGCTACTACCAATTAACTTCTGCGGTATTGAAAAACTTGGTGGTGTCGAAGTAGTATTTCTTGCTGGTTGTGAGTGAGTGAGCGAAGGTGTGGGTACATTGGTGCTGGGATTTGGTCCTGCCTCTATCCTAGGCATATCTTGGTCATCCCTATTAGGACTGTGAGGTTGCTTCGTCTCGTGTGGTCTTCCTTCACAGTTTTGCGGTTCTATCACAGTAGGACCTTCTCCTGTCCTCTGCCTCTTCTCCTGTCAAAAATTCACTCCTCCTCTTGTAAGACCACTCTCTTCCTCGGCTTCGCTCACAGTATCCTCATGGTCTGCACCCATCTACCCCTTACCATTCCATATACTGTTCCCCAACAATCGTGGTACCCATAGCCTCTGCCCACCAGGTTGTCTACTGATCAAGGTGCATCTTTAATATGCCCTTTTCACAGATTAGCATCTTAATTGACAGTTGGAGCGACAACAGAAACCTTCCCCTTGGTCCTCGGAAGAAGTATCTTTCAGCTTCACTATAGGATTTCTTCATGTTGATCGCAAATTCAATGATATATCCTTCCAAGATGCTATCAAGCCAAACTCCAATAGCCCACGATGCCTTATTATCGACTTCCTGCAGCTTCTAAATCAACTCCGAGGTCCAAGCCGTCGGCTCACCACCCTGGAAGTTCCTCTTCTGGAAGGTCAGCTTTGACAATCATTCATACAAAATGACCGAGAATTCAAAGAAAAACCTTTCATGCGGACCGTCGTGAATATATCTCCCTAGTCAATGATCTACTGTTAGTTTCATGTTCCTGCTTTCTTCTTCAGCAAACTCCCGCAATTTCTGATCTAACCAACTTTATATCTCCGGCTTCGTCGGGTGCCACAACATGACATCCTTTCACTCTGCACACGGTCCGGACAACGGAACCATTTGTTGACCAATGCAACCTTGGTCGACAGGGGTTCGCCTCACTGTCGACGCATACTGTAGTCTCCCTGGGCACCGACCCGGGCAAGTTTGAGCCCACCCAGCAACACCCGCAGAGCGGATTAAGTCTCACTCGAGGCGTCCAAGAAGAGCAGACGGAACCATGTTTTCGCTGAGGGAGGAGGATAGTTGTGGCTATGCAGACTATCTCTATTGCAGTATTTAACCAGAAACTTTCAACATTCGGCAAGGAGTTATGACATAATGGTAGCATTTATCATCACGTTCAACATAAAACACATTACTTAATCACAACATTTATCATCCTGGCAACAATAAACAGTCATTGCATCAAACAAATGTAACAACATTCATATATTGCAACATTGCACAAATATTGTACCAAAACATCATCATTATATTACTGCCGCAGTCATAAACCAGAAAACAAAACATAGATCTCCGTATACATGCATCACCTTATCCCTTGCTTACTCTTCTTCTCCCACTTTCACTACGTTTTTTTAACACCTACAACTCTCATCTATTTATAGGCTTCTACCATTACAATAGTTGTCCACTTACAAATGACTTCCTAACCGACACTATAGACAATTGACCCAATATCTAACTGACTTAGTCCAATTGACCCCCAAAACCCGCATACTGTGGTACAACTGACTCACTATTACATAATATATGGTCGAAGTGACCCAAAACCTGCCAACTGCAGTATTCTTTACCACAAAATACTCCTTTCGCACCCTCATCCGATGTGTCGCAGCATCAGCGGTACCACGACCTTTCCCCATAAAACCGCCTGCCAACAAAAATATGCTCAACTCTGCTCGGCTATCTTTATTAAACTGGAAAAAGCTCGATACAAAATGTGTATTCTTCTCATGGGTTCCAACCCTTGTAACATTGCCAAAAAAATTATTTTATACATTGAAAAGCCTCTCGAGGAAAAACCTAACTACTTCACTACTAAAAATAGTAAACTTAAAATAATTATTACATTCCATTTCTGTCAAAATTTGCATAACTTTAAAAAAATTCCCAAAAATAACATTCAATATCTTCTTTTGGCTATAGTTGTTGATGAAACTTTCTTTCTTTGGACAGGAATCTTCAAGTGTGTAAGTTGTACTTCATTTTCCCATACTTCTCCACTGTCTCCCATTGTTCTATAGAAGGTATCTCGTAACTAGTCATTTCCTTGACCAGAACTTTCATTTCTACATGTTTTGCAATGGATATCACAGGTATCTTTGTGCCTATCATGGTCAACTAGTTTAGAATTTTGAAATCATCTGAAAGTTTTTCCAGGACAATCTTCCCTGCTAAGACATGAGTCATGTCTTCAAATTTGTCATGGTTCATTCTAATGTCAAATAAAAAATATGTATACTCATTATGGGAAATTAATTTATCATTTTCACCCCAAAGAGAGGGAAATCCTTTATGAATTAGTTTTTCGAATGCTTTTTTGAAAGCTTCCACATGTTTCTTCATTTGTTCTGCCTTAGCCTGCACATTCTCAATGTGAGAATGTTTCCCAAGAACTCTTCTAGCCTAGGTTATAACTGTTACTCTGTTTTTAAAGGCCATTGCCTTCAAATCATCCCATGTTAAATTATTTAAAAAGGTAACAATATTTTGTGTTGTCTCTTTTGGCTTTTTATCCAGAACTTCTCTCATTGCTGTATAGATTTGTATACTATCATCTGCTATTGCTTACTTTGTCTTCATAAAACTCAAATAAGGCCTGAACTTTGTAGCTTCATTTATGATAGAATCCCAAATCAAATGTTTGGCACCCTGGAAGGGAAGTTGCCCAGCCACTTGAGACATTAATTTCTGATTTTTCTCCATCAACTCCTTATTTCTATTTTCCAATTCTTTTCTTTCATCTTCCTTTTTTTGGTTTTCTTCTTCTAACCTATGTTTTTCTTCTTTCAACTCTTTGATTTCCACTTATTTCAAGCTAACTTGGGACATAGCTTGGATTAGATCTTTTGTACTTGCTTCTTTGTTGCTCTGACTGATTCCTTGCTTCTCTTGCACCATACCTGCTAATTTTATTTTCAAATCCTCAATTTGAGTCGTGAGACTCAATCTGTCTTTCTCCCAATTCGCTTATTTTTCTTCAAGCTTAATCAATTTAGCTTTAGAATCACCTAATTCTTGTGACAATGATTCCTTTTCTTGTTCCAAAACAGTCAACTCAGATGCTTGAATTACTGAGTTGCTGGGATTTTAATATTTTTCTTAAGCAACTGAATTGTGTTTTCTTTTTCAATCAAGAGCTTCTTGCTTGCCTCTCCTTTACTTGGCTCATCATTATTCTCCACTAAATCAATTTCCAACTTTTTGATCTGTTGCTAATGAGATTTATTCTCCATTTTCTCCTCTCTTAACTGGATTTCTAACCTGTTCATTGTATTTTGAAGCTTTGCAACTTTCAAGGTGGCTTTCATTAAAAATGCGTAAATGACTTCTCCAGCCTGCCTATGCAAGTGAATCTTATCTGGGACTGGTATCTTTTGTAAATTTAGCTTCATCTATGTGACTTTCTCATCAAATGATACATCTAGATTCAAATTATTCATTGCAGTATCACTATTATTCATTAGAGTAATCTCTGAATCGATGAGATTCCTGACTCTTAGAAACAATTTATGGATTTTTTCTGATGCTGCCTGTTTTTCTTGACCATACTTAACATACAACTCAGCTCTTGACTGAAACTTATCAGCATCACCTACAGCTTTTGATTCATCAAATTTATATTCATACATTTGAACCTATGGGGATTGATATTTTTCTTTCTTTTTTCCTTTTTCAATGTCTAATACAATTATTTCACCCTGCTGACTTGATTTTAGTCTTTTAGCTTCTCTTTCTTCCTCCAGCTACATATAAGTACTTTCATGGAAACTCCTTTTGCTGGTTGTTTCAATCTTACCTGAAGTAGGTATCAACTCAGCTGAAAACTTAGCCAGGGTAGAAGGATTTGACTGTGAACTCTCTGAAGCTTCTGTATCAGATTCATATTGTAATAGATTGGTCCTCCTTCCTAATCCTTCAATCTCCTGATGATCAAATTCTTTACTTTTGTTTTGTTGTCTCCTCTAGGAAATTATATGACAGCGGTCATAATTTATAGTAAAGGCCTTTTTAAAATTTAATACTTCCAATTGTTTTTCCACAAAGGAAAGAGAATTCATGTTTTTGATGATGAAAGGACCAATTTTTAAAGGAAACTTTATATCTATAGCTTTCTTGAAAGCTAGAAAATGGTCATTTTCAACTTTTAACTTTTGTCTGATAAACTCTATAGCAAAAATTCAAGTCAAAAAGGCTAGTAGAATGTATGGCTCTTTAACAAACCCATAAATCCTGATTACTGTATGTTGTTTCAGCAAAAACCAATCTCCAACTACTTTCTCTAGGATCAACTACATCAGGGTCTTCATTTCTAGCAGCACTCTTGGCAAATTTTCTTCAAAAATCAATCTGTACACTTCTAATAAAATTAGGTTCATAAAATTGAACATAGTGTTCTCCACTATGTTTGAAAATACTACCTGTGGGAAATGTAAATCCTTTTCACTTGAAAATAAAAGCATTTTCATAAAGTATGTCTAGAATCTGAAATGTCTAGTGTTGTGGAAATTCATCAGCTGAGAGTGAATACTTTCAGCCAAGAATTCATCAAATTTAAGGCAAGGGACTTGAATGTAATCTATCTCTGACATACCAAAACTCGATCTGAAAAGTATACTTAGCTGGACTTCTGTGACCATTGAATCATTACCAAACCCTAGGAACTGAAAAATTAGTGACAAAACTAACCGTGAATTTTCATCAAAGAAGTTGATGTCTAGTGGATAAGGGGTGTTGTCAATTGCTAGGTCGGGTTTTAGCCAACTGGTCAAGAAGGATTTCTTGTTTTCAGTGGATGTCTGTTTGTATTGATTGACTAAGGTTTATTCGGCAAAGTCTTCTTGGTCGCGGGAGAAGGACAGGGGCACTTCTAAGGATTTCCTAATAATGATGAGATGACTGGGAAACATATTTTTGTTCTAGATGAATTTATAATCACCCTTTCATTATGAGAATAATTCATTATGCACCATGAAACAAAATCTGGAAACCATAAAGTCTATTCTGGACAAAAATAAATTAAATTGGACATAAAAACACTGTGCACATCTAAATTTTGTTTGTGTAGACCCTCCAATTTGCTTTTGCTTTCTGAAACTGGAACCTTAACCATTAAAGGGGAGTAAATGTCATTGTCGTTGTCCTCTACGGTTTCTTTTATTTTCACATTTTCAACAGTCTGAGGAACTATTTCACCGTAGTATTCCATTATATATACACTTCTAACTACCTACACGAGTTTTGAAGGGCCTACTTGGCACTGGAAAGTCGAAAGCTATGGTTTGTTGCTTTCCTGCTGCAAGCACACATTCCAATCATCTGACGTTGAAAAGACAAATGTCAACGTTTTCACGTGCTTTTGTCTTTTATACACCCCAAAGGAGGTTTCACAACACGGGAGAGTTTTTTTCCTTACCGCCTTCTCGGATTGCGAAATGATACGTTGCTGACACGTGGAAGGCGGCATGGTATTTCGCAACCGCTGTAGCTAGGGTTTTCACCCTAGCTTGTGCAAATGAGCACCTACTAAGGAGAAGGGCCTCCTTAGTAGCAATTCAATAAAACAGTAAAACTTGACAGTAAAAGAAAGTAAAATCTAAGCTAACATGTGCACCAACAGAAAATAAAAAGACAATTACAATATAATAGAAATTTTTATTTTGTATTATGGTATGACCAAAGTTACATTTACCTCAGATATGGAGGTTGGTGGAGCTCTTGCAGTAGTCCAGGAGGGCTGCTTCCATACTCCAATGGGTTCCTTCTCCTTCTCCAAGGTGTTTGGATAATGGGCCAAAAGGGGCACTCAAATGGGAAACTAGCTCAAATGGTAAGCTAGGGTTTCAAGAGTGATTTTGGCAGAGTGAGGATAGGATAGATTGTGGATGTGAAATGGGGAGCCTCCATCACCTATTTATAGGTTTTTAGTGGTGGAGTGTTGACCCATGGTTTTTGGCACCATATGGTTTAGGTCAATGGTTTTAGGGTTTTTGCTTCATTTTTCCATTTTTTTCCTCTTTTTTATATTTTTTATTCCCTTTTATTTGATTTTTGGGAATTTAGGACCTTTTTAGAGGATTTTTGCTCTTTTTTGAGGAAATTTAACTATTTGGAGAGGAAAAAAGGGGCTTTTGGGCCTTTTGGTGGCCTTTTAATGGTTTTTTGAGGTTTTGGAGGCAAAGATGGTAGGAAATATAGACAAATGAGTCATGTAATGAGGGAGATGAGATGGTAAGCACTTTTTGGGTGTTAACAAATTGCCCCCTGATGTGTGAGGGAAGGAGCTCATTGTATGGCCGACAGACATCATAGGTATTTTATGGGTTTCCTGGGGTGTGGAGAAGAGAAGAAACGAACTAGAGCCCATAACAACAGTCCCGAACAAACTACAAAAACTAAAAATATGTGACCTCAATAATGAATGAGGAATAATCTCAATATATGGACGAGGCGGGCATGCCCATGCTCATATCAAGATATATAGAATAACAATGACACCCAAAAAGGGGACCTGAAAGATACATGGAGAACTTCTATGTACATCATAAGGGTCCAGAGGGGACACAAATCTGGGACATACTTCTGGGTTGATCATGTATGAGCTGAAGAACTGATACACTAGAATAACAATAGTGTTGTTGAGTGTGGTACCAGAGGAACTGATGAGCTATTGGATCATAATGACGGGGAGTCATACCCTCAATGGTACACTGGACTGTAGCTATACTGGGTACTCAAGGAAGCATCTAAGTGAGTGGCCTCCGAATACAATCGCCAACGCAACCCAGATATCCATGGGAACATATAACTGGGTGTTCTAAAGTGACTCACCAATGTGCTAGATTCGGGGGAAGTCCGGGGTCTTCGACCAATAACTGAAGGGATGTATACCCTGCAAGAATCTCAATGATGCAATCAAGGTGTTGAAGTCGAGCATGTGAGAAACAACCATTCAGAGAGGCACTGATGACTCCGCTCAAAATGGTCCGTAGGCACTCACCATAGATGGTGATGAGTCCAAGGCGCAGGGACCTTTGGGCCTATCCTCTGGAATAGATGGGCTATTGTCGACAGAGGGAGACCTGCAACTAGTAAGGCAATGATGTTTCCTTGATAGGAGCACGAGGTGGATAGCCGAAGTGTGAGAGTACTGATGGTAGGACTAACATACTGTGTAGGTGGGGAATGACTGGACAAATAGAGTGGGTGGACTCAAACTTCCTTTGTTCAGAGTATGATGGTGGGGATGATCAGGAAGCATATGAAACTGACTGGTGGGAAAGGGATCATAGCTTTTAAGGGACCAGGGATGGTGAATGGAATGAGGGATACTCAATTTGTTGTAGGATGGCAAGAGACTCTGAGGGTTGTATATCACAGAATACTCTAAACAAAGGCGACCTTATTGGGGGTGCTGCCGAGATTATTTGTTAAGATTTAATGTGCTAAGATAGAAAATAGCAGCATTACATTCCATTTCACAATAATAGCATATACAGGATCACTAAAGAAACAACAAGCACAGCAAAAACACAAGAGACACAGATTTATCCTGGGAAACCCTCATGGGGTAGAAAACCCAACAAAGCTTCCTCAATATAGATGACCAGCAATATACAAATATGCAAACCAAAGACATGATATCCTCCTCCACCATAGCAGACCTATCCTCCACAAGTGCGCTACTCTCAAGTGAGTGAGTGTGTGTTAAATGAGGAATACACCTCCTCTATTTATACACTACTCTGACTTGTCTTTTACATAAGACATGTAGGCTCATATTTAACCAATGGGTTAAATACCCCACTACGACTGACTGGGCCAACCCCTCTAGGGTGGTCTAATAACCCTTTGACCCACATAACACATATAGGGCCGACCCCCACTAGGGAAGTCTAATAACCCAAGTTACCACATTCCGACGGAGGAATAAACATCTCCAGATATACAATAAGATCTTCAAGGAGGAATGGAACATCTCCGGAATAATAAAGTACAATTATAATATTCTTCGAAGTTACAATATCTCAACACTCCCCCTTAATGAGAAGGATATTATAATAGCATCTGCGCGAGCAAGGAGTCATCAACATCATACATGATACATCTATAAATCATTGGAAGCTTTCTCAATCATCATCAGTAACTCGAGCAGTTACTAGAACATCTTCAATACTGGAACATCAACATCTTCAGTACTGAGTCTTTATCTTCTGTAGCACTTCGAACAGCTACAACAACATCAACATCTGGATCCTCACGATCAACAGCATCATCATCATACGATCATCAGCATCGGGATCATCTCGATCTACAGCATCTGGATCATCTCGATCTACAGCATCTGGATCATCACGATCTATAGCATCTAGATCATCTCGATCTACAGCATCTGGATCATCTCGATCTACAGCATCTGGATCTTCACGATCTACAGCATCAACATCTGGATCATCTCAATCTACAGCATCTGAATCATCTCGATCTACAGCATCTGAATCATCTCGATCTACAACATCTGGATCATCTCGATCTACAACATCTGGATCATCTCAATCTACAGCATCTCGATCATCACGATCTACAGCATCTCGATCATCACGATCTATAGTATCAGCATCTGGATCATCTTGATCTACAGCATTTGGATCATCTCGATCTACAACATTTGGATCATCAGCATTAGTATCCACACTGATACATCTATCATCAAAACATGTATTCTCACTAATACATCTATCATCAAAAGCATGTATTCTCACTAATACATCTATCATCAAAACATAGCAGCATAACCTGCAATGCACACGATCATATTACAGGATGATCAATCCCGCTGTCTTTAGGACATAGGTCCATGGATGATACAATCTAGATCAAGTTCCAGGATGATCAGTCCTTATCACTTTAAGACAAGTCTCATGTCTAGGGACGATGCAATCCCATCACGTACATTTTGAACCTAGTTCATGGACGATGCAGTCCTCACGTACATTTTGAACCCAGTTCATGGACGATGCAGTCCTCACGTACATTTTGAACCCAGTTCATGGACGATGCAGTCCTCACGTACATTTTGAACCCAGTTCATGGACGATGCAGTCCTCACGTACATTTTGAACCCAGTTCATGGACGATGCAGTCCTCATGTACATTTTGAACCCAGTTCATGGACGATGCAGTCCTCACGTCCATTTTGAACCCAGTTCATGGATGATGTAGTCCTCACGTGCATTTTGAACCCAGTTCATGGACGATGCAATCCTCACGTGCATTTTGAACCCAGTTCATGGACGATGCAGTCCTCACGTACATTTTGAACCCAGTTCATGGACGATGCAGTCCTCACGTACATTTTGAACCTAGTTCATGGATGATGCAGTCCTATCTTAAATTTTTCGAAGACATCAGTCTATGGCTCAATTCTGGGACCGAGGTCCGGGGAAGATGCAATCCCCTACCTGTTCATTTAGGAATTCATTCTCGGAGACATCATGTCTATGGCTCTCTTTAGGACTGAAGTCCAGGGATGATCCAATCCTCTCATGTCCACCAAGGACTTCATTTTCGAAGACATACATCTACGACTCTCTTTAGAACAAGTGTTCAAGGATGATACAATCCCTCTTATTTCTAGGAGACACTTGTCTACGGCTCACTTTAGAACTTGTGTTCAAGGATGATGCAATCCTCATATGTCCACCAAGGACTTCATTCTCGAAGACATACGTCTACGGCTCTCTTGAGGATGATGCAATCCTATCATGTCCACCAAGGACTTCATTCTCAAAGACATACGTCTACGGCTCTCTTGAGGATGATGCAATCCTATCATGTCCACCAAGGACTTCATTCTCGAAGACATACATCTACGGCTCTCTTGAGGATGATGCAATCCTATCATATCCACCAAGGACTTCATTCTCGAAGACATACGTCTACGGCTCTCTTGAGGATGATGCAATCCTATCATGTCCACTAAGGACTTCATTCTCGAAGACATATGTCTACGGCTCTCTTGAGGATGATGCAATCCTATCATGTCGACCAAGGACTTCATTCTCGAAGACATCTGTCTACGGCTCTCTTGAGGATGATGCAATCCTATCATGTCCACCAAGGACTTCATTCTCGAATACATATGTCTACGGCTCTCTTTAGAACATATGTTCAAGGATGATGCAATCCCCTTGTCACCTTAGACCCTGTCTAAGGACCATCCACCAACCTCTCTTTCGGCATCACTAATATAGGTATCCTCATCATCGACCTCACTGTCGATGCAGGCAATCTCATCATGATTTATCACATCACTCCCCCTTTCAAGGAGGGTCCTTTTGAACTATATTAAGTTTGTCTCGAAAAACTTTACTTGAGGTAGAGGTTTGGTTAGTACATCGGATCGGTAGAAGTTTGGTTAGTACATTGGTAACTTGTTACAAATTCGAACTTTTGGTTCCTTTCTACACCATATCTTGGAACACTAGATTCTCTTCCATCTTGATACAACTCTGTTTGTCACATAGGATCATAGTTGGGTCTATCTCTAAGTCAAACAATCCTGAAGCCATACTGCTTCATAACTTAGCATAGCAAGCAGACATATATTCTGCTTGTGCTAAGAGCCACACTAGATTGTTTCCTGCTCAACCACGAGATCATGGCTGATCCCAGACAATAACATCCTCTCGATGTGCTCTTCCTGTCTGATACACTTCCTGCCCAATCAACATCTGTGTAGCCATCTGAAGTCATGATCTCCAAGATAACATAGATCAAAGTCTATTGTATCCTTTAGGTACCGTATCACATGATTTGCAGCTTATCAGGTGAACACATCTAGTTTCCACTAGATACTGACTCAAGGTGTTCACAGCAAAGCATATATCTGACCTAGTATTCGTTAGACACATCAATGACTCAGTATTTTGTCTGTACAGAGTTCTATCCACTAACTCTGATGAGTCATCTGCTAACAACTTCAAGAGTGGCCATACCAACACATCAAGTCCTTTTAATATTTTTCAGCATACTTTCCTTGGTTGAGAAAGATTCCTTCTGAGCCTTGCCATACTTCCAGACCTAGGAAGTAATGAAACAATCTGAGATCTTTCATTTTCATTTCTGCAACCATCTTCTTCTTTCTTTTCATGATCTGTTTCTCATTCTTTGTTAGAAAGAGATCATCATCATACAATAATGGTATGATAGGTTCATCATCCACAACCTTAAGGTAAAGGTTAGGAACAACTTTACTTTTGGTAAAGCCCAAGCTTATCAAGAAACTGTCAATTCTCCCTTTGTGACTGAACATCATTCACACTCTGCATTGAATGATCTTCTGCATATCTATCTGTGCCATCTCTCGTTAGATGGGTCTACTGATATGAGCCTCAATATCATTTGAACTCTGTGGTGAGTTCCTTCTTGCAACCATGTCATCTGTGTATAGAAACAATATTCAACCTTGTAGCAAAGGTTGAGATCCTCATCACCCATGGTGATCATTAAGCTCATCAATTGATTATCGATCCTGGGAACCCATACAGAATCTGATTCACACTTCTTCTTTAATTACACCATTAAGAGAATGGTCTTATCTAGCCACTTGGAGCAAACATCTCATCATGATTCTCTTCCTCTTTCTAAGAGAATCTTCTAGCCACAAGCCTTCTATAGTGTGTTTGATTTGTAAATATTTTGTTGAACATCCATCGCTTGTTCAGTGTTCATCATTCATCATGATCTTTCCTACAAATCAAAATTAAGTACATGATTAGTAATACTTCATAATCATCAAATCATATTGACATGATAACCTATTATGCATACAGATACATAGTTATGCAACTATATTGACCAATACTTTAGCACAACACTTTTCCATATCATGTATACATATAGTGGCTATCTAGATGCCTTCCATCTCTACCAGAACATACTATCGAGAGTGTGCACAGCTCTCAACATGTCAGTAAAGAGGTTTCATTCTAGACAAGCAACAATGGAATGTTTGTCCAACTTACCAATCATATGCATATTAGTAGTATACTGTTCAATGCTCTATGAATGTTTACACTCAGCATGATATATTATAGGAATACAAATATGCATACAGCCTATTACAGACAATATCATTTACTATTTCAAATAACAACTCAAATACTTATCTTTTATGTTTGTGTGGTTGCCTCCCGCTTGATCTTCTATATGTCTTTTGAACTTCTATTCATTCTGTACCACTGTGCATGCTCAAGTGTGCACTAGTGTCATCCTCATGATCTCATACACAAACATACATTCATTAGTATATTCTCAATATTATCAAAACATTCTAATTCTAAATAATCTTGAATATGTATGGTCATGATCATTAGTATTCAGGGTTTCAAGGAAGTCTTCTTTTACTTATGCATATTCTTGTTTGATTATAGTACTCTTCTGTTTAATTAAATCATCAAGATAAGAGACATAATATGCATAAACCCTTGATTACTAGCATGACCAATCATACCAAGTATACTTATATCAGGGATCCTAACACAAGGTAAGATTCGAACTTGACATAGGAAAACATACCTGGATTAGTATACCTGCTTAGTTATGTCTAACATACCTAAACAATATCTTCTTTGTTCTCTTCAATGATGTAGAGATCCTGTGCTAGAACCTGCATATTTCATAGGTTAAGCATAATATAACAAAGTAATACATACCTTGTAAGTAGAACAAAGATTATGGATGAGTCTTTGTCTTCATGTTGTCATGGTTATGGAACTTGATTTGTTTTTTGTGATGTACCTGTATCTTGTTAGCAGACAACATCAACCTCATACAACACCATAATGCATTAGGACAATCATATTTCCTTAATCAATGGATGTCTTCGATCATTCACATGCATTCATATTGTTACTAGGGTGATAAGACAATTCTAACATTAATCAAGATTGTACTAATAAATAGCATGAAGACAAACACATTATGAACTTAATCAAGAATCACATTTCAAGACATACCTGAACCTCCTTAAGTCATACCTGTCGAGACTTCTTGTAGTCTTCTTATGTAAGGCCTTAGCCTCAAATCCCCCTGAAACTTGATCTGGAGCTTGATTAGGGTTTGCTAGAGAAACCCTAAAAATTCAATCTTTAACTTTCACACTTCTGAATGGATGGAAGGATGTTTCTTGCTGAGCTGATCAAACTAGCATACTTCAATTTTGAAATCTCCAAAATTTGACCCCTCAAAATTGCCTTCGAAACTTCTGGATCTTCTGGACAGGAACCCGAACTAGGGTTTGATGAAGCCCACCCTTTTGTCCAATCAAAAGGTTCGATCCAAGTCTCTAAACTCTTATTTTTCTAAGGAGCTTCCAGCCGTGGTTACAGACTTCAAAAATTCCAACTTTTGTTGAAGCCCTAATTTTCCATCTTTCCGATCAAAATCCCGAACTGGGGTTTGCTCAAGCCCGGTCTTCTACCCAACCAAAAAATTCGATCTTGGTCTCTAAATTTGAATTTTCCTGAGTAGCATTCAGCCGTGGATTCCGATTCCAAAAACTCTAACTTTCTCCGAAACCCTAAATTCTGGAAGCCATGAATGAAGGTGCTCCAAAAATAATTCTGTTTTGACATAAATATGTACCTGATTGTTTCTTCTGTAACTCTGAACTTTTCACTCCACAGGGTCTAAAAATTTTTTTTGTGGTATCCTGACCTGTCATCTTTCCATCCCGACAGGTCTGACCTCAATTGGATTTTTTGAGAGAGAGTTATGCCAAGTGTCGCAACGTGACCTGTTTATGGGATAAAAGAGGAGAGTGAACTTGTACGGTGTACCGCGTGTCACTGGTTCAACTTTGGCCTCTAAAAACGTTTTATGAGATAGTACAGTCTGTGTACTGCCTGTCACTTTATACGAAATTTCATTTGGAGCTTCCTATCCCAAGTTATGCCAAGTGTCGCAACGTGACCTGTTTATGGGATAAGACAGGAGAGCGAACTTGTACGACATGCCACGTGTCACTGGTTTAACATCGGCCTCTAAAAAAGTTACCTGAGATAGTACAGTCTGTGCACTACCTGTCGCTTTTTACAAAATTTCATTTGGAGCTTCCTAGACCAAGTTATGACCTTTTTTCCTAGGTCACCTGATTTTGACTGAGATCTGGAAGAGGCAGAAACCCTAACTTGTACTGATCATAACTTACAAAGTACAATGAATCTGAGGGTGCCCTTTGGACACAAGATACCTGGAGATGTTATCTACGACCTGTAAAGGTTTCAGATCCTGAACCTTCTCCAAAATGGATTTATGATGAAATTTCCATGATGACTGGTTTTTGCTATATAAAACCCTAACCTTCAAATTGTCGTAAGTAAAGCAAGTGTCGTAAGTGCCATACCTTTCCTTCCTTCAGGTTAGCTCTGATACCATGTTAATATTTAATGTGCTAAGACAGAAAATAGCAACATTACATTCCATTTCAC
Organism: Larix kaempferi; assembly: GCA_027924585.1. Classification (NCBI taxonomy): domain Eukaryota; kingdom Viridiplantae; phylum Streptophyta; class Pinopsida; order Pinales; family Pinaceae; genus Larix; species Larix kaempferi. The sequence continues at coordinate 10,115,681 of BSBM01000510.1, forward strand.
AATAATAGCATATACAGGATCACTGAAGAAACAACAAGCACAACAAAAACACAAGAGACACAGATTTATCCTGGGAAACCCTCATGGGGTAGAAAACCCAGCAAAGCTTCCTCAATATAGATGACCAGCAATATACAAAGATGAAAACCAAATACATGATCTCCTCCTCCACCATAGCAGACCTCTCCTCCACAAGTGCGCTACTCTCAAGTGAGTGAGTGTATGTTAAATGAGGAATACACCTCCTCTATTTATACACTACTCCGACTTGTCTTTTACACAAGACATGTAGGCTCATATTTAACGAATGGGTTAAATACCCCACTACAACTGACTGGGACGACCCCTCTAGGGTGGTCTAATAACCCTTTGACCCACATAACACATATAGGGCCGACCCCCACTAGGGAAGTCTAATAACCCAAGTTACCACATTCCGCCGGAGGAATAAACATCTCCGGATATACAATAAGATCTTCAAGGAGGAATGAAACATCTCCGAGATAATAAAGTACAATTATAATATTCTTTGAAGTTACAATATATCAACATGATTGATCATAGTTTCGAGAGGCACTGATGGGGACTTCTTCATGGTTTAAGGAGCTGAAAGAAGTGTGCTCAAAATGGTACTATCATGTGGATTTATATGAGCCCAGGACAAATCATGCTCGTGATTGCTTTCAATTTTAAGGAGTCTGAAAGCAATAAGAAGACTCTAAAATAATGGAATGGTACCATCGTGTGGATTTGTACGAGCCCAGGACGGTGCATGCTCATGGTTGCTTTCAATTTTAGAGAGTCTGAAAGAAATAAGAAGACTCCAGGGGGGCTCTTTTTCGTGTGTTAGTATCCAAGGCCCGAAAAAGCATAAAAGGATGCAATGAAGAACTCTTCTGGATGGTGTGACTAGAGTATTCATTTTTCGTAATTAGTCTACCAGGTCTGGAAAAGGGTTAAACTTATACCAAATAGACGCCCTTTCAGGTACTTTAACGAGAATGAAAGGAAGCAAGATTTCTTGGCAATCTTTTCATTCTTTTAGTAGTCAGAAAAGAGATTAACAGAAACTCCCTAAGTACCTTTTTCGTAAAGGACTTGTCCAACCCGAAAAAGGGATAAAATTATATCAAACAAAATGAATAGCCAAGCAAGGAGAGAGTGTTCAATCAAGGGACATCAATGAGAACCAAGAGTGAGAGTTGGGGGGGAACACTGGTGGGCCACCTTGTAGGATGATGAATGGTGGAAAAATAACGAAATAATTGTAGTATGAATGGAGTGAATGGCTCATGTATAAATGTGTAACAATTCGATGGCATCCAATCTGGTGCACAAATCAAGGCAGCAAGGTGTCGGGACACAATGTTGAAAACTATTTCTGGTGAGAGCGAGAAATGATCTCAAACATCATCACGAGCTCGGAAAACAAAATCCGGTGATATAAAAAGCATAAAAAATGGATAACAGCCGAGGTGGCGCCCAAACCGAAATGACTAGGGGCTAGTGAAAAATGCCTGGAAAAGCTGGGGGTGAGAGCGAGAAATGATCTCAAGCATCATCACGGGCTCAAAAAACTGAATCCGATGGTATAAGGAATGCTAAAAACTGACAATAGCCAATGTGGCACATAAATCGAGATGGCAAGGTGCATCGAAAAAATTCAAAAAAAAGGGGTTCTGAGAAACTGATTCGACCATTCTGAAGGTCTCGTCATTCTGATTCTAGTGGTGGAAATGGTTTGGAAAATGGACTCTGCATGGATCCAAAATGGCTGAATCAAGAAAAATTCAACTGTCTATAAATAGTAAGTGGACCCATAATGCCAAGTGTCATTTGTGTGGTTGACTTTGACAAGAGAGTGTGGTGGGCTAGAGCGGATTTGGCATTTCTGGGTGGTTGGACCGGTCGATTTCATTTCCGCGAGTTGTAGGTATTTCACTGAACTCATACCTTTAATTTTTTCTCGATTCGGGTGGGTAGTGGGTCCTTAGGGAGGGTGGTACGGTCCATGCAAGGTGTGGATCATAGGTTTCGAGGTGATGGCCGCGATCATGGATCGCGGTTGTGGCCTCCACAGTCACGATCCGAGATTGCGACTATGGCCTGGACAGTCGCGATCTGCGACTGCAACTCTAGCCTATACAGCCGCGATCTGTGATCATGAATGTGGCCTGGACAGTCGTGATCCATGACCGCAGCTGTGGCTTGTACAGCCACAATATACGATCATGATTGTGGCTTGGACAGCCACGATCTACGATCGCGACTGTGGCCCCCACAGGGGCGATCTGCGATCGCAGCTGTAGTCCCGATAGATGTGATTTGGGATCACGAAATTGGGCCCCACAGCCGCGATCTGGATCGGGATTGTGGAGTCATACCGGGGGGGATGATTGTTTATTTGATGATGTGTTGATGATTTTTCATTGTGGGATTGACAGGATGCCGAGAGTACTATGGTGAGAGCGCGAGATACCGGATGATCTCATGGAGTACATATGGGATGATCGACATGTCCGGGGGACCTTAGGGCTGTGCGAGCTGTTGAAGTTCGTGCAGGTACCAATGATGCGTTCAGCAGCACTACTGTTGAACAGGTTGGTCGGCTTCTAGGAGCCTGATAGATAGTGTTGCATGGTGCATGGGGAGAGACTGGAGCTCACCTTGGCGCATGTGTATTTTTTGACGGGACTACCATGTTTGGGTAGGGTGGTGGATACTTAGCCACGAAGGTCCGCAGATGTGGACATGGAGGAGATGCTAGATCGGTACTGCCTCCCTATGGCAAAAGTGCATAAGAATGCACTTTTAATTTGTGACTTAGAGGAGCCATCAGTTCGGGCGATCACAGCATGTGTGGTCCGAGTGTTGGGGTCATAGAGGCCCAACCAGGTGTCTGGGGGATAGATGCAGTTGGTAGAGCGGGTACTATAGGGTACCTTCTTTGCGTGGGGCCAGATATTCCTCACCTATGTTCAATGGCAGCTGATCTCGGTGAAGGTATCTAGAAAGGGGTTCTACTATGGGTCATTTTTGTGCTCTTTCTTCATGGAGCGGGTTCCGACGCTGCGGCCACGAGTGCTGATCCGGGCTGGGGGTTTGAGGGAGCCGCGGATCGTGTGGTGGGGTGATATGATGCACCAGTGGAGTGGGGGAGAGGTGGGGTGGTATTTTACATAGGATCTCTATTTGCAGTGGTTGCAAATGCCGTTGGCATTTGATGACTACCCGTATCGCGAGATGGACTACCGGGGAGATCGAGAGGCGCCACAACGTCCAAGGCAGGCTTGGGGCCCAAATGGTATGTATCCAGTTTCATGATTGTTGGTTTTATGTTAGATTGGTTGCTAGAGATATATATGATGATCCTGACAATTGGTGATGTGGTTTGATGTAGATATGGGACCGAGGCCACCACAGGGATATAGAGACCGTAGGGATCACATAACAGTGCCAGCCCTGCCAGATCGAGGGGAGGTGCAACGACGGGATGCGGACGAGACTTTGGAGTCCTTGTGAGTTACCTTCGACCGGCTCCTGGTTGGGGTCTCCGACGAGGGCTGGTGGGAGCTTGATCGGGAGGTGGTCGAGGCTTGTCACGAGGCTCCACCGGATTGGCGGTCGATTCTGATTCTGGTGGCAGTATTGGCCGAGGAGAGGAGGGCTTAGGATCGACAGGGGGATGAGGAGGATTCAGAGGAGGAGTGAGGAGAGGATGAGTCTGCAGCAGAGGAAGTTGCGACGAAGGGTGAGGATGGTTCTAATGGCGGATATGACTCTCATTAGGGAGTGCTAGGGACTCCCCCTGATGCTTATGGGCATTCAGGATTTTTGTATATACGACATGTATGTTATGACAGGAATGCTGTTGAGGCTCCTCGATGTATATTTTTTGTATGTCTGAGTGCTGGGACACTCATGACATGTATGTGACGATGATATATTTATATAGATATGCACATGGATGCATTTTTGCGTTGATTATTTTTGTACACACGTGGATGCGCTTGTATGGTTTTGTGTTATTTTATTGCATGTGGATGCAAATGATTTGTTAGGATAGGCACGTGGATGCCCTTTGTTGTAAATGTCAGTTTTTTGGGGGATTTTTATGTTTTTGATGTGTTGATATGTGATGATTATGCATGATGGATGATTTACATGGTGTGATTGATATGCCAGTCGCGGATGTTGTTAGCCATTTGATCTGTGACACTATTTTGAGCTCTTGGGACATGAGTGAATGTTATGGATTCAAACTGTCGGCTTAGCTGTTTTGTGCATAGGAACTTTCTAAAGAGGCAAGGATCACGCACCTAGTAGCAGTTGTTGAGCTGGGAGACAAGCAGTTGGGAGTCAAGGAACACATGAAGGTGACGAATACCCATCTGAAGGGAAGCAGTCAGGAGACCGGTCACAGCATCGTACTCAGCCTGGTTATTGGTAGCAGTGCCTATGCACATTCCGTCAAGGTGAATCAACTCATGTGAAGGGGAATATAAGACCCAAGCTGCAGAGGCCAGGTTTGGAGACCAGTGGCTTGCTCCATCGGCGAAGCCAATGTAATAAGGTGGAAGGTGGTCCATCTGTGATCATGCAAAAATGACGAATGTGAGGTTGCAGTAAAAAAGTGAAAAATGAAAAGAGAGCAAACTGTACAATACAGACCAACGGGTCTGCGGGATTGTTTAACGATAAAAGCGTTTAAGATACAAATCATTACGGGGGTTGCGCAAGGGGTGGCCTTCTGAGTCAGTTAGAATATATTCCCCATGTCCAAGGCAGGTATGTACTATGTAAGGGCCTTGCCACATGGATTCAAACTTCCCTTTACCTGTCTTGTCGTGGGCTTGGTCATAAACAAGGACTAGATCTCCTTCACGGAAAGCTTGTGGGTGGACATGTTTTTCATAACCAGCTTTGGAGCGGTTCTTGGCGGCCTCAATTGTTTGGAAGAAACCATGAACTGTGGTGGCCTAATTAGGAACGAAGCAGTGGAGGAAATTAGATTTCCCCTGTAAGCTCTATAGTTGTCGGAGCATGCGTGGTGCGGGAAGGTCTAATATAGCTTGAATTTTGAGGGGGTCAACAATGATTCCTTTGTTTGAAACAATGAAACCTAACAACTGGCCTACTAGAATGCAAAAGACACACTTGAGTGGGTTCAAGCGGATCTGATACTTGCGACAATGCAGAAAAACTTGCTAGAGGTCATTAAGGTGGTCAGATCATTTCTTGGAACGTGCTGTGAGATCGTCAAGATAGACTAATAGGATATGGATCAAGTTGTGAAAACAATAGGTCATGGCTCGTTGGAAGGTGGCCCCAGCATTTTTAAGGCCGAAAGGCATGACCCGATAGGAAAAGGTGCCCCATGGGGTGGTGAAGGCAGTCTTGTATTGATCTTCTTTGCGGATCTGAATCAGGTTATACCCAGAGAAACCGTCCATGAAGGATAGGACTTCATGCCCCGCACACGCATCGATGAGTTGGTCAATAAATGGCGTCAAGAAGTTGTCTTTGGGACATGCTTAGTTTAAATCACGGAAGTCAGTACATACCTTGATGGTGCCTTGTTTTTTGTTAACAGGGACGGGGTTAGAAACCCAAGTGGTGTATGCAATAGGATAGATGAAAACCGCTACACGAAGTTTCTCAATCTCTACTTTAACGACGAGGAGCTTTGATGGGTGAATGGGGTGCTGTTTTTGGAAAACAGGGGGCACATTTGGCCATGTGTCAATGTGGTGCTCTATGATAGTGGGGTCAAGACCAGGCATTTCAGTGTAGGACTAGGCAAAGACATCGTGGAACTCCTGTAAAAGTTTTTTGTACTCTCTGATCTCATACTCGGTGCAAAAGGCTACCAAAGTAATGATTTCAGGGGCACTGCCTGGGGTAGAGATATCAATGTTGATTGTGGGTGAGATATTGGCCATGTTACCTTCCTTGAAGGCATCAAGAGCGGGAATGGGCTCTTTAAATTAGTTGACCTTTGTGGAGACGGAAGCTTTGGACTCAACCGAAAATTGGGTGGCTATGGTGGGGGAGGACTCCTCCGGGAGGAAATAGGAATGATGGTGCATATCCTCCCAGGGGTAATCAGGTGTGGTAAGAGCCTCAAGAATTTCCTCATCATTGCGGAAATGTTTTTCATTCAAATCGGTTGATGAGGGGATGCTAGCATTAGAGTTCATATAAATGGTATTGATCTCTCATGTTGGCGGAGATGCTGGGGGGTGGATCTCTTCAATGGTGGGAGGAGACGTCTCGAGTTCCAAATCATTCATCTCGTAGAGAGCGGCTCTGTAATTTGGGAGATCATGATAGTGATGTGAGTAATGGTCGTAAATACTGCATATTGCACAAGGGTGGTTGGTACGCAGTGATTTATCGCGAGGCTTAGGGGTAGGGTCGAGTTGGACAACCGGGATGTTGGGGTCGTTGTCAAGCATTTGCATGTGCTCTTGTAATGTGGGTAATTGCGGACATTGATAGGTAGCATCGCCCAACTCATCACACAAAGAGAATTTGGGGGGAGCTCGAAATGCAGGGGGGCTTTTAACTGGTGCGGGCATAGTGGTATAAGGTAGTGGGCCTTTGCCCCCAGTGTGTTTGGCAAGAGGGGGTGGGTTGGTAGAGGAGGAAGGAGTGGTGACACCGGCAGGTGGCCGACTAGTAGTGGTGATAGGTTGCACTGGCTATAAGATGACATTGGGAATTGGAGGGGAAACAAGAGGTGTGATGTACCATACAAGATGTCTTAAAGTTAACCCTAGGAGGTTTAGTGTGGCCATCACCGGAGCGCTTACGACTCCCGAAGGGGGATATAGGAAGGGGATAGTATGAATGGGTGTAGCACCAACATGACTAGGTACCGTCGGTGGCTGGGGTATCAAGGGCGTTTGATGGTTGGGTGTTTATGTATTGTGGGAGAGGGTACATAAGTCAGATATTTGGTCATTGGTGACAGGGGTGGAATGGATTGGAATGTGGAAGTCATCGGTGTATCTGAGTAGACTCCAGGTCCAACTGAGGAAACCAACAAGGTAGATGCACCACGAATAGGTTGTTCAACCATGGGAAGGACATTTTCGGGTGCAGCGGGGGCATTGGGATCGTAATAGGTGAGTTGATCAATCTTGACCACTCGTCCTTCATGGGGGAACATCATGGTACAAAAAATGGAGGAGGAAACCGCCTACATGGAATACATGTAACTGCGGCCAAGTAAGATTTTATAGTCAAGTTGGGATTTGATGACCTCTATGTCAGTAAGCATTGTTTTACCAGCCAACTGGATGGGGACATTAGCTAAGAGACCTTGGGGTTGAGCCGAATGGTCGTCGTAGGCTCATAATGCAGTGGTGGATGGCTGGAGATTAGGGGATCCCAACTTCTGCCAAACGAATGTGGACATAACACATGTAGAGGCACCCTCATTAATGATGCACCGATGGATGACAAGATTCTGAATGGATATAGAAACTTGGAATGCTAATGTGGAAGGCAAGCGTAGTTCAGATTAGTCCAAATCAAAGGCCATCATTCGTAAATTAGTCGGGTCGATAGCACCAATGGCTGATAACAGAGTCTTGCACTGTGTAGGACAATTTTTTAAGACCTCTAATGCAAACATGGCTACGGGGGACTGAGCTAAGTCGTCCATAATGTTGTAATTAGACACAGCGCGAGCATTGGGGTTATTGTTGATGCGGTGAAGTGGGAAGCAAGGGGATTTTGGGGCTCCATCTAATGGGGCTGGAGGTATGTGTAATGGTTGATCGGTGGGAAGAGCATTGGTGGTTTTGTCAGTTGGAGGGGCTTCAGGGGTGGAGCCATATTGGTTTCGGTGGGTTTGAAGGTTGACATCGGTGGATGACATCATTAACAAGTGATGGGTGCCTGAGTCTAAAGTGGGGTGGGCAGGCGCAACATATGTGACTTGCTGTTGTGGTGGCATGTTTCCTTGAGGGGGAGTTAACGGTTGAGTGTTCACCACTCCTTGGATTGGAAAAGGGTTCTGTAACACCAAGGGCTGAGTCTGAGGTGGTGGGGGGTTAGGTGGCGCCTGAGGTGCCGCATACCCTTGGCGGTGGGCATCATCGGTCCAGAGTTTTCATGCCTACTCCAAATGTGGGCGAGTGTGTGTGTAATGGCCATAGACCCCATCAATAAAACAAGGGTGGTTCATTAGTAAGTTAGGGTTTTTAGCTTGTTTTAGCGGCCTATTGGGGTTTTGGTTGGTAGGTGCCACATTATTATTGTTTGAGGGATTAGGTGGCTAGCCACCTTGGTTTGGAGAGGCATTTTTCCCACGGTTACGTCCTTTTCCTTGGTTTTCCTAGTCTCGTTGGTGTTGGTTATTTTGGTTAGTTTGCGGATTTTGTTGTGTGTACACTTTCCCTTGGGTAGCAAGTGGGTTCTAGGGTTGTGCAGGTGTAGGAGTAGGCTGCAGCGGATAATAAGTGGGTGGGGTTGGAGGTGAGGCAGGTGCTGGACCTTGTGGGGGTTGTTGATACATCTGTGTGACGGGTGGTTGATTTGTCGCAGGTGCTACCTCTGGCGGATAATAAGCGAGGGGGGCTTGAGAAGATACAGGAGTGTGTGCGACCTATGGGTGGTAATATGGTTGAGGTGCAACCAGGGAAACGTAAGTGGGGGATGCATGGCCAAAGCACTGAGGTGGACATGAGGGTCTGTGGGAATGGCAGTTATGCACCATGGGAGCATATGAATTGGTTGCTCTAGAGTGGGATGTAGCCCACGAAAGGTCGGGGCCATTACTAGTATGTGTCATGGAAAAGGGCTGGTTATGTGATGTGACATGTCCAATGGTGCCATCGGCGGCATGGGATGCCCCTGGCACATCGTTTCGGGGGGAATCACCGTGGGGGGCATCGGGTATAATGGTATATATGTAACTAGACTGGGCATAAATAAGGTCAAACTACTGGGATTTTAAGATGGCCTCTTCTTCGGACTGGGGTCGCTCAGATGTCACATCCTTAGCAATGACGGGAAGGAGAGATTTAAGAAACCAATCTAGGAAGATACGACCATCTAACTTGATTTTGCACAGGCTTCGGCATCGACGCCACTCATGAATGTGGTCAGTGATGTGGGTGGCCATATTCTGTCTACAAGACAATAGGATCTCAACTCCCGCATCATAGCGGACAGGTAACTGAAAGAACTACAGGAAGGTCGAGGCGAGGGAAGTAAAGGTGGCATGGGTCCCATGGGGCTGCTCGATGTACCACTTGGCTGCAAAGACATTGAGAGTTCATTGTAACAGACAGAGTCATCCACTATGGAGTTGGAGGAACACCATAGATGGAAGGACATAATGTGGTTCTAGGGGTCTTCACCTGCCTTGCTCTCAAACATAGGGATGTCTAATGGGAGCTTGGTGGGCATATGAGGCCACGTAGGATTGTGTCTGATGGGATCGTTGGTTAGTTTGGCCAGGTCAGGAAGGTTGAGACTAGCCATGAATGGCAAACTAGTAGAAGGATGTGACATGTCGGTGGTGGCGGCCACATTGGAGTCGATGCCCCCAAGTGGAGGGGCTGGGTTTGTGATAGTGATGTGTCCCCCAAACGGGGGGGGAGGTGGTATGGGAGGGTCCTGCGCCAATAAGCGTAGTGTGAGTCACCAGTGGGGTTGGGTTGGGTATGCTAGCCACTGGAATTAGCACAGTAACCAGAATGGTGGGTGTGGGCCCCATCGAGGGCATACCCAAAGTAGGTGTGGTGGATAGGGTGGTTGTGGACACTCCACCAATGGTCCCTACAAAGAAAGGGTTGGACTTCATGCCAGCCATGGGGTTGGTTGGTGCAGTGTAAGTGGGGTTTTTGGACTCTAGCTCAGAATCATATGTGAAATAAGGGGCGTCAAAGCTGGGGGACGGAGCTCTATGTCATCGACGAGTAGAGTCAAGTGACGAAGCTCGAGGTTTATGACGAGTGGTATCAAGTGATGAAGCTCTATGTCTGTGAAGGGTGATGTCAAGTGAACCGGGCTGCGGGGGCTCGCCCTGGAGGCGCCAAGAGTGTCTCGGGGACTCAATGGTGACAGATGGTGTCAGGTATCTAGGGGTTGTGTTGAGTGAAAAACAACTCAAAAACCCTAATGCAGCTGAGTGTGGAGAAGGAGAGCACAAAAAATACGGCACTCAGGCCAACAACCAGCTCAAAATGCTTACTGTAACAGATGTGCTACAATAAGCGGAGCATCAACAACAATGGTTAGAATACCAACAAACAACAGGTTTTCTAAAAAATAAAAATAGTGAACTCGCTAGACCAAAGGGAGGTAAGAGAGCATGCAAACACCTAGCTAAATAGTATTCTGACTCAACCAGACATATCCTCTGCAAGGTGATGAAATCTAAGTCAGACAATATGGATAGTAGAGCCATGTGGCTAAAGATATCCCCCTACCGGGAGGGACACTGGGTAAGACAATCCTAGAAGAAAGGCAATTAAGATACCCCGTTCATGACACGTCCAGAAAAGGTGAATCTACAGCTCCGATCCTATCACCGTGTGGGCCTAAAAGGAATCACCACACGTAGACCAACAAGTAGGTAGCCTTCGGTTACTGAATGGATTGCGGTATTCCACTCAGGCCTCCAGAACCAGTCTGGCTACTTCAACCCTCCTAAGGGAGAGGCCCTCTAATAAACTGGTTGTGACCATGTCAAAAAATACTATGGGATTTTGGTACCCTAAAGGACAACAACTATGTCTCAAGTGTAAGTGACCGAGGGGTGTTATTTGGATGCCTATCCCCCCTGTCCTACCTAACTACAATATTCTTATGTGTTCCCCAAGTGGGGTTAGAATGTTGGTTGTGTTAAGTAGTGTTTTAAGGCTCACTTGAATTAGGTGGCAGAGTGTGTGCGTGTGAGGTAATGAACCCAATCAAAAGTGCCACGTGTGGCCAACTTTTGTAACCAATAATAATGCAGAAATTTAACTTGCAATGCAAAATTTTCTTTTTTCAATGTAAATGCGTAAACTTAAAAATTCTGTGAATGGAACAAAAAGCAAACTGCAGAAAAAGGATGTAGGTAACTGTGGCTGTAGACAGGACAGGTGGCTGTGCAGGTGCAGAAAATATTGCAGCAAAATTCTAGGTTAAAAAAAAGAAGGTAAAAATGCAGAAAACAGATCGCGGGTCTGTGATTGAAATGCGCAGCCTGGAGCGCAGCGGTAGGGGTAAACCCTGCGGACGGATCGCAGGTCTGTGGCTGAAATGAGTGGTCTGGAGCGCGGTTGCAGGGGTGAAACCTGCGGTCAGATCGCAGGTCTGTGGCCAAAAGGCCTGGTCTGGGGCGCAATAAAAGGGTAGAAAGCTCTGGTTGAGGCCATGGGAAAGAGGCAAAAAGTTGTGGTCGGGTCGCTGGTATGTGGCTGAAATGCGTGGTCTAGAGCGTGGCTGCAGGGGTGAAACCTGCGGTCGGATCGCGGGTCTGTGGCCAAATTGAATGGTCTAGGGCATGAACAAAGGGCAAAAAGCTACGATCTGGGCTGTGAGAGAGAGGCAGAAGGCTGCAGTCTAGGCGTAGAAAAAATGGCAGGAAGTCGCAGTATGGGCCGCGGGATTGAGGGAGAAGGCTGCGGTCTGGGCGTGGAAAAAACAATAGGAAGTCACGGTCTGGGCCACGAGAAAAGGGGAAAAAGTTGCGATTTAGATCGCGAAAAAATGGTCGAAAGCTGCGATCTGGGTCGCGGCTACGACGAACAGAACCACGATCTACGGCAGAAAACCCAACTGACCGAAGCCACAGTCGAACAGGGAAAATAGAAAAATACTTGCAGAAAATAAAAACTTTTAAATTTTTAACCAGAAATTCAAAGGCCAATAGTGGAGTCGCCAAAACTATAGCTAGGGTTTTCACCCTAGCTTGTGCAAATGAGCACCTACTAAGGAGAAGGGCCTCCTTAGTAGCAGTTCAATAAAACAGTAAAACTTGACAGTAAAACAAAGTAAAATCTAAGCTAACATGTGCACCAACAGAAAATAAAAAGACAATGACAATATAATAGAAAATTTTCTTTTGTATTATGGTATGACCAAAGTTACATTTACCTCAGATATGGAGGTTGGTGGAGCTCTTGCAGTAGTCTAGGAGGGCTACTTCCATGCTCCAATGGGTTCCTTCTCCTTCTCCAAGGTGTTTGGATAATGGGCCAAAAGGCACACTCAAATGGGAAACTAGCTCAAATGGTAAGCTAGGGTTTCAAGAGTGACTTTGGTAGAGTGAGGATAGGATAGATTGTGGATGTGAAATGGGGAGCCTCCATCACCTATTTATAGGTTTTTAGCGGTGGAGTGTTGACCCATGGTTTTTGGCACCATATGGTTTAGGTCAATGGTTTTAGGGTTTTTGCTTCATTTTCCCCTCTTTTTCCTCTTTTTTATATTTTTTATTCCCTTTTATTTGATTTTTGGGAATTTAGGGCCTTTTTAGAGGATTTTTGCTCTGTTTTGAGGAAATTTAACTATTTGGAGAGGAAAAAAGGGGTTTTTTCGGCCTTTTGGTGGCCAGTTAATGGTTTTTTGAGGTTTTGGAGGCAAAGATGGTAGGAAATATAGACAAATGAGTCATGTAATGAGGGAGATGAGATGGTCAGCACTTTTTGGGTGTTAACAACCGCCGTGAGCTTCATTTCATCGTGCACGTTGGGGTTGCGAAATGGATGCTGGTCGTTGATCTATTTATCGCTTGATCAAACGACCTTCGATCTTTTCCTTCCTTTAACGTCACCTTATTTGACTTTTCAGCGTACTTTGCCTCCATTATTCACCTCGCTTCTTCTCCAATGAAACTTCCTTCCGGTGTCAATCTTTTCCTACTGCAATCATGATCGTTGATCTTATTACATGATTTCCCAAGGCCGCTTCACCAATATTTTAGCTCCCTTTAACTTTAGCCATGGTCTTCTAGGACATTTGCTTTAGGGATAGGTGCTTTCCCTACATACAAAGCTTGGGTTATGCCAAAAAAAAATTCCATTATCCATTTCTCATTTAAATTTGAAAAATATTGTTCCAACAATCAACAAACATAAATTCTCTCTTTCTGTTTTCCAAAATGGCTTATAAAAAGAATAGTGTGAAATCTCATAGGGGGGCGATCTCTATGACTGGAATCTTTATGCAAACTCCATTTTCTCTTTGTAACTTTGCTTCTAAGGGAAGGGGTTGGAGGGTGCTGCCACTTATTCATTGATTTTGTTGAGAATGGTGAAACTCTTATGCATGCAATGACTTCTTATATTTCTAGATCGTTGTAAGTTTGTATACATGTTTGGAGATCAGATTCTTATTTTTGTATAGATTCCTCTCTGGATTATACTTCTGATAGTGACTTGATTCTATTTGGCCATTAGTGGTTATCATATTAGAGGAAATTTGAGGTCTAAAATGGGCCTCCTAAGGAAAATAATAAAATAATAGTTAAAATAATATTTATTAATTTTGGAGGAAGAAAGAAAACAAAAACTAGTTTTTTTGTTCGTATTTTCAACATATCTCCCTGCATTTTTACTCAAATTTTCAGTGGGAGCAGTCATTGGATGTGATGCGGAATTTAATTCCACATCCAACGAGTGCTCCTGCTCGAAATTTGAGTAAACACACAGGGAGATATGTTGAAAATACGAACAAAAAAAGTAGTTTTTTTTATGACAAATATCTCAAGTCAACCATTATGGTTGACTCATTTGATTAAAATTCTATTGGTTCTTGAATTCCAACTCATCAAGAAATTATGGTTGGCTCGTTTTCTTATATCATGACTCGTTTTCTTATAAGGCCCAGTTTAGACCCCAAATTTCCTCAAATAAGTTTATTGTTATTCACCATCCCATAATTGTTGATATGACTATGTGTCTGCAATTTAATTGATTTGTTGATTGAATTGATTCGGTTTTGTTTTGATTTCTTTCAACATAATCATCTCTTTAATGTTTATAAAATATTTTATTAATTGGAAATTGGTTTCACTCCGATTAAGGAAGAGTGATCATATATTTATCAATAACATGCAGCTATATCGGCTTTTATAATTGGTTAATTTTGATATTAAATAAATTGTGGGTTATTTACTTCACTGAGTTCAGTGATTATTCATTGTTTTCTATATAAAATCTCATTATTATTTTAATGCATCAAATTATTTTGTGCACAGAATAATAATAGATTTTCATCTTGCATATTGAAATTAATCAATTATAGGAATTTATTTATTCTTGGCCAAGATAGGAAGGAGTAGATAGGTTTCATTAGCTAACATCTATTTTTAGTTTTCATTTTTGTCGTTCTCATAACTCACTTATTGCAGGTACATAACTATTTTTTCTAGCTACGGAATCATTAACCATTTTAGGTTGCATTTTAGTTAAAATAATTTGCATCCACATTTAGTTCATAGTTTGCAAAACTTATTTCAAAGTATCCTTCTTAGGATAAAACCCACATAACGACTAATGGAGTCGTAAAATCCCTCAAAGTTATCCATCCCAAATGAATAGGGGTTTCTAAACACCCTCGAATAGGGCTAATCTATTCTTGTTGGTGAGCGGGTCATAAATGCCCTTCAATAGTGCCTCATGACCCATACCTTGTGTTTGAAATCTTTATATCCCCACTTGGTGGATAAATATACGCTCGGGTGGTCATGTGTTTTATTGGTTCAAGGATTCATTCTTGGGATTAGATTCATTTAATATTCATTTATGGCATAAGGCTTAGGTTTTAATGCCAACCATCTCCATGGCCCATACACCCATACCTACTGATCAAACCTTGTAATAATGTGAATATCCCCACTCACAAGATATGGGTGTGATTTGGAGGTCATGTGTGGTGGATCAAGGTGTCAATATTAAACCTAAATTATTAAAATATTCCTTTAGGGAATAAGGCCTAGGTTTCCTCCCTCAACAATGTCTACATCTAAATACCCTTACTTAGTATCAAAAAAATCCTAATGGAATCCATATCCCCACTTAGAGGCAATAATAATTTGATCAAGAGGTCATGTATGGTATTTTGAGGTGTTGTGGATCATTTCCATGGATGCACAATAGGTTCCTTTAGTGTACAAACCCTAGGTTTCTTCACTCGACCATGTCTAAGGCCACCTAGTGCTCAAAATATCCTAGTAGCAACCATATCCCCACTCAAAAGACAAGGATACCCACAAGATATCCTATGTGGTAGTTTGATTCATTATTCGTAGCCCTAGATGCCTAGAAGGAACTTCCTTTAGGGACCAAGTCCCATGGTTCCTCCCACAACTATGACTAGGGATTTGAGACACATACTTAGTGTTGAAAACCTCCTAATGTCACTGATATCCCCACACATATTCCAGTGACATCCTAGGGAATTCATGTGTGGTAGTTCAAATATTTCATATTTAGATCCTAGGGCTTAAGTTTCCTTCCAAAACATTATCCAAAACCCCTAATACCCATACATACTATTAAAATTGTTTGGATGTTATTAAGGTGCCCACATAGAGGTAAGATACCCCTATTAGATAACATGTAGTGGTTTTAGGTGTGGTTCTTTACCATGGATGGAAAAAATATTCCATTAGGGCCTAAGGATGCGTTTCTTCCCTCAAACATGCAGTGAAGTCTATGACTGAGCACAATGTAGGAACATTGTTGGTGGTAAAGCCAATAGAGGAGAAACGATCAATTGTATAGATTATCACATAAAGAGGTTATCTAAGAAATATAATTGTATAGGGTAGATATTCGAAAACAACTAAATTTGGGGATGTCTAAAATTATCAATACCAATGACTCAAATATGAGTCTAGATCAAATTCCAAAGTCCTCTCCTATCTCCATCAAGAAATCATTTATGTCAATGCAGTTAGGGATGATATAAAATTATTGAAAGAGGAGATTTACAAAAATTCAAGAGGATGAATCCAAGAACAAATGGTGGTGAAGGTCCTAAGTCAGTTAATGGAATTATGAATATTTTTAAAAGAACGGCATAGGCTTGAAGGATTGAGAAATGTGAGTATTGAAGCCAAAAATGTCATAGCAATTGAGTTGAATGTTTGTTGATAAAATAAAGGACTATAAATGATAGATATAGCTTTGATATTGGAGATAGGATAAATAATTAATCTCTTTGGGATGGGCTTGATGGTTTAGTCAACAAGCTACATATATTTTCATTCTATGGTTGAAAATGTGTAAGATTGATAGTATATAATTTATGTAGACAATCCTGGAAGCTTAAGAAGATTTATCAATCATAATATGCTCACCAAATCTTTATACTCTATGGCTATGATAATACTAAAGTGAAACCCTCATAGTTCTAGAATTATATCAAAAGTTTTAATATGAAGGTTTTAACAAGGATGTATGAAAGAAAAGGTTTGAATTAGAATAAGTCTTGGCTAGAATTATATATTGATACAGGACAACTAGCAGTATAGATGACATCAAAGGATTATTGGAGAATAAATGTATAAATAATGATGCTGATAGTGATAATGACAATTGTGGTGGTGGTGGTGATGATGATGATGATAGTGATAAGTGACAATTGTGGTGGTGGTGATGATGATGATGATGACAAGGATGATAAAATTAACAATGATATCATTATATAATGATGACGATGACACTGATGATCACAATAATGATGATGATGATGAGAAGGATGATGAGAAGGATGATGAGGATGAGGATGAGGATGAGGATGAGGATGAGGATGGAAATTATGATAATGATGATGATGAGGAGGAGGAGGAGGAGAAGGTGAATGGAAATGATGAAAAATGACAATGACAAATACAATGATAATGATGATGACAGTGAAATTGATGATGTGGTTATATAATGATGATGACAATGATTATGATGATAATAAATATGATGATGATGATTTAAATGATGAAAAATTATGATATGATAATGAGGATGACATGAGTGACGATGTTGGAAATGAAAATGAGGATGAGGATGAAGACAATGATAATGGCAATGATTAGATACAACCTCCAATAATACAATGCACTCAATCATAATTATAGGTTATCCATAATTTAAATGCTAACCATATCCCACTTGTATGTAGTTTTTTACCTATATGGGGCATGTATGATGCAATGGGATCCCTATAATTATCATTTTCATCATCATCATCATTGTCATTGTATTTGTCTTCACCATCATTATCAACAACATCATCATTATCATCATTATAGTTTTCATTTTCATCATCATTGTCCACTAACCACCTAAAAAATTACACCTCTAACATTAACCCACTATGACCTAACCCCTAAACCAAAAATGCACATCACCCCTAACCAAGACACCAAATTTTTTGTTATTAATAATAAGATGCAGGCTACATATGATTTGTTGCTAAAAAATATCCTCTTTTGTGGGGCATGTTATGTGGGTGCATGTGTAAAATTACAATAGTTATGTATGTCATATTTGTTAAATTTAATTATAAACCTCCAATATATCTATATAGACCCCCCTATAACCCCAAGCACATGATGTAATCATTGCTATATAAACTAACATATATAAATCATTTCTAAAATAAGACTTTTGGAGATGGTTTTTTAAGACACTGCTAGTTCCAAAAGTTCAATTCTCATAACTTTTAGTGGGGATTTCAAAAGAGTGCCTTGAAAATAGTGTTAGGGGATGCCTTTTTAATACCCTAACCCCCAAAAAAAGTCATGATAATTTAACTTATAGTGGTTATTTTTAACAAACCACCTCTAAAAATTAAATTCTCATGACTTTTAAGGGGACCTGTAAAAAAACTGCATTCAAAAAATATATTTAGGTGCAGTCATTTTAAACCCCTCCCCCCAAAAAGTCATGAGAATCAAAATTTTAGAGACAGTTGTTACGAAAGTGCCTTTAAAAGTTAATCTCTCATGACTTTTAAGGGGGGTTTTCAAAAATCGCCTTGAAAAATATTTTTAGGGGTTGTCTTTTTAAACCCCCTCCCCCCACAAAAAAAGTCATGAGAATTGAAATTTTGGAGGCGGTTGTCAAAAAATTACCACCAAAAGTTCAATTCTCATGAATTTGGGGGGGGTGGGATTCTCAAAAAACCTCCTTGAAAAATATATTTACGGATGATCTTTTTAAACCCCCCCAAATAATAATAATAATAATAATCATGAGAATTGAACTTTTGAAGGTGGTTGTTAAAAATTTTCCTCCAAAAGTTCAATTCGCATGACTTTTTTTTGTGTTGGGGAGATTTAAAAACTGCATTGAAATCCCTAAAAAAATTAGAGACTGTTTTGGTAAGACCACCACAAGCCTAAACCACTACTAAAAGGGTAAATTGTTGTAGTGCTCCTCGATCCTGGCCATAGGGGCTCCCACAGTCATTCCCTCGAAGTTCCTAGACACATTGCATTAGGTCCCAACAATGTCCTCAACCTTCGACTCTAACTCCAATGGATTCTCCTCTCTTGCATGACACCTGCTAGGGGGAACCCCTATATGTCACACTAAACCAATATGTATTCCATCAAAATATGATATGGGTAGTGGCATTGCATATTACAAAAATGTTTTTTTTTTTTAATTTTTAAAAACATCCCTAAAAAGTAAATAATTCTTTGCAAAAAAAACAAAAAACACTTTGATAAATATAAGTAATTAAATTATTCTTACGAATGGGGCCCCATTGCGATACTAGAGGAATTACTAAATCCTAATCCTTTCCGAAGTTTGTACTATATATGGATAATCGTCTATCATGGTGATTTTCTCCCCCACCAATCAAAGAAATCTAGATCAAAGGTACTTATTGGAATGCCACCACCTAGACAAGCCATAAAATCACTCCATCGATGCATCTTAGGATTTCATGGCCCAAGCCATGGAGTGGATATCCTAGGGAACATATATGTCACCCTTTTTATGAAAAATACACAAAGAATCAAAGTATACCCACATGGTTCTATTTCCTTGTCTTGGAAAGAGTTAACTAGTCTCACATGTTAACCATGATGGTCAAGCACCAAGAAAAGTAGAATGCAAGCACTCGAAGGCATAATACATATGTCCTCGATAATTTATATGCTTGATAGTCGATCATGAAAGTTGAATGATCATAAAAATAATATTATTTAGTATCATATCTTCGATCTTTCATATCAAAACCTATTTTCTTCTTTTTTGTGTTCCCTCGCTACATTGTTCCAAGATGTACTTTGAAATAGTCATCATACTAGGACCTCTACCTCCTCCTTTGAGGATGACTATATCCACCCTCTAAGATAAACTAGTGAGTAAATAGATTCCCTCAATTTCTATATGAACAATATCGGGTCCCATGCAGAAGAACTGCTCATTGAGGTCCCAATAACCCACCAATCTCTACAACAAATACCCCCACTTGCACATTTTTTGCAACAAAAAACTTTAGAATCACATAGCCTTATGGGGAATCCAAATTTGGTATATGTCACATGGTATAAACATCTACATCCTCATGCTCTTTTTCTTTCCACTCTATTATGGTGAATGATTTCCTATAAAACCAAGCATGATAAAATTGGGTCATATTTTAAGAAAAAAACATTTTATTTTTCCTTTTTATAGTGAGGTCATGGATAATACCATACAAAACCATGGTCAACCATGATTTTCATATAGAACAAACACAAATAGGTTCATTTTCTCATAGTTTTTCTATGACAAAACCATGGCCACACAATCACATGCAAAATATGGTTTGACACTTAGTAAAAAAACATGAATTTTTAAAAATTGAATGGACATAAATGAAGAGGAGGATGGGATGGCCTACCTGGAGGGATTGACTTGCAAATACAATTGTTGAATATCCTGTAATAAGTGTAATACGTAGTTGAGTCACAGGGCACCAAATTTTTATTCAATTTCACCAAATTACTATGGTAGCAATGATCTAAAAAATCAATTTTTAACCTATTTTAAGTCATTTGGACCAATTTTTTATACCTCGGAGCAGGTTTTTTTTAAAGATTATAAAAATATACTTAAGTATATTATTCTAGGCAATTATTTTAGATTGAAAAAATATACATATATAGATTGGTAGGTGAATATTAAATATGAAATATACAATTTACTACTAAAACTTGTAAATTTTGGCGAATATTATGATAAAAAAACATATTTTATGTAAATATAGGCGATATTAGAGTCTAAAAATGACCAAATAGCGAATTTATTTTTTGAAAAAAAACCCCAAAAATAGCCAATTGGCTAAATTTCACCCCTAAAAATTTCCCTGCCTTAGAGAACTATATAATAGTCATTATTGTTTTGCAGAAAATGACCATAGTAACATAATTTTTATGGACTAGAGATGGTTTATTATTAAAAAATCTATTATTCTAACCTTTGTTGATTATATGAAGGATGGTGCAGAAACATTTCTTTGACTTGTTTTCAACTTGCAATCAGGTAATTTGATCATTTCAAATGTATTAAATATAGGTTGTTGGCTTGTGAAAATGCATCCACAAGCTGAATTTGTGTTGAAACTTTGCATGATATTAGCATGTCACATTATCTTATGGTTTTTAAATTTTTCATTTGTTCATATTGACTCATTGTTGTTCTCTCTTCAATGCTTATGCCTTTTGTTGTCACTTTTGTCACTTGTGATCTAGCCAAAATACCTCATGTATCTTGACACGTTTATCCTAGATGGGACCTATTTATGACTGTTTATAACTAGCCCAGTATATTTTTTACATTTTTTTTACATAGGAATTCCGTGTGCACTTGGAATGTTGTTGCACACCCTTGCATCATTCATTCCCTCCACTTTACGATACCATATGTTTTCTTTTTCTCTTTGAGAAAAACATGAAAAAGACAGAAACATTAAAAGACCTCAAATAAAGTGGGGGAGTGGGGCAGAATAACAACCTTTATAATTTTTTATATTAACATGGAATCCATTAGTGATTGTTTCCATTGAATATGACACTTTTTTTCATCAAAAATCTCCCATCTAGGTTTAGTATTACTTTATGAAGGTGCACCATGATGATCATTTTACTCCATTGATTGGTCATACTTCCAATCATCATGGATCCCCCATTCAATGCTTCTAGAATTGATGGTTTTCATAGGTTTATATTTGAGTATAATGTTTTTCATAATTCATATCAATGTCATGCTCATGTTCGAGGGAATTTGATATACCTATGTTATACATTCCTCATATTTTTAACCATCCATGTCACCCATCTTGATATCAAGAACATCTAGTCATTTTGTTACCTTTAGTTCCATCAATAAATTTAGTTAAATGTTTCATGTCAATTGATGAGAGAAGCCTTAATCTTGTCCTTATAATGAACCTCTTCCTAGCTACTTTAGATCATTATTTGAGAAGTAGGTTTAGAGACCCTTTACAATACCTACGGGATTGTATACATCAATGGCAATTTCTCTCATAGTCAGTAGTATATATACATCATTGACTCCTATTCGACTGATTCAATTAGGTGTTTGACATCAAAACATGTATTCACACCTAATGATTGTAATTAATACCTTGGAACCGATCATCCTTATTAGTGGGAATCCCACATCTATTAACAATATACACCAATGGACAATAATAAGATGATTTTTTTGTATGTTTGACAATAGATCATTTATTCACATAGAATAACTCATACAATCAATAGTTGGGATTGAAGAACTTGGGATATGATGCCATCATCAATTGATGTCATCACCCAAGTTGCACAAAAATGTACCACTACATAATGGTTATGGTAGAAAATCAATCTATATATGTTTATAGGACCTTGAAAATTTTGTTTTGATATATACTGAGACATGGATCCACATTGTATTTACTAATGGCTATGATCTTGTTTGGCATGGATCCATGGTGTATTTTTCATGGCCATGCTCTTTTACATTTTCATATTCTATACATGTGCAGTGCATTTTTTGTAGCTATGATCATCATAACTGAGCATGGGTATGCATTCCTCATGGAAAAGTTTTAAACATGATATTTTGGTTTATGCTTGCAGGGACCTTTGAATCAAACTCTGTGAAACTCTTCCTTAGCCTAGATACCAACATTCTTTATTCATAATGCATTTTTGTGATCAACATCTCTTCTAATCTCATACAATAGGGGGCATATATTATATGGATATTTTACACTTTGGGTATGTGGAACATGAATATGTGATACTACTAGTCAAAATCAAATGCAAAAATGAAGACTACAAGTTTTTATCTAAAGTTTGCATGTTTGTGGACACATGGTCAAGATTTTTTCTAAACAAGTGCGAGCCCCATGGTTCCTCTAAAGGAGAACCATAGTTGGTCATGGTTTCTGTAAATAAAAAGTATGACCACATATCAAAAGCCATAAGTCAGGAATGAAATATTATTGGAAATAAAAGAGACATGAGTGTAGATCACACATGGGAAATGCTTGTGCTATATGCATGCACTCTTTACTTTGACCTTGTCACCCTCCTAGCTTATAAATGGAAAATCCATGCAAAGAGAAAATAATAGTAAAAGTGATATAAACTATCTAAGCTCTAGAATAATTCAGATTGAGAAATAAAAAGCATCTTGAATATCACATTTTCATTATTGAGGGTGAAGTTAATAGTTATCTTCTGTAGCTGTGCATGTATATTGAGTGGAGATCAAACGGTTGTTGGCTTGGTTCCTCTAACATAGAGATATTTAAGATTGCCATCAATAAGGTATTAGTGTGTGTGGCTAAGGATAAGAGAATTTGAACTATGGTGAAGGATGAGACAGTCAAAAATCACATATTCATATTGTTTTATTGTTTCCTCTACAAATTAATAGTTCAATCTCCCCCCCCCCCAAGTTACTAGATATTTGTTATTAATCAATTCATTTGATTATGTTATCTAGGACCTAGTTTTCTTTACTTGAAGTAACTTAGATTTCTATATATATTTTTTAATGTGATGAAATTTAGTATTTGAGAAAGGTGTTAGTTTGATTTGTGTACAGGTACAAGAACATTATCGTAACAATAAATAGTAAGGATCGACATGCTTTGGAGTATCAAGCAATCGGAGGAAACATAACATTTCCTCTCCTTCTTTCTCTTTTCCATTTTTTATTTAACTTGCATGTAGGTTGAAGGGAAAAACTATTATAATATACACTAGTGATTGTCAAAGAGCCTAACCTACACTATAGGAGGATCAACTTAGGTACACTAGGGAGAATCCACGATCACACTTTGG
This sequence comes from Larix kaempferi, assembly GCA_027924585.1. Classification (NCBI taxonomy): domain Eukaryota; kingdom Viridiplantae; phylum Streptophyta; class Pinopsida; order Pinales; family Pinaceae; genus Larix; species Larix kaempferi. Next base: position 10,138,986 of record BSBM01000510.1, read on the forward strand.
TTCTTTAATTCATGATCTAAAGATAATTTGAGGAAAATTTTAGTATTTTTTGGAGAAATGTCTCTTTTTACCTCAAATTCTACATTTCTCTACACAAACTTTGTTGATAATCAACATGCAATAATTTATCCTTGATCTTTCCCACCATTTTATTCCAGGTTTTAGTCTTCTCCTAGTGATTGTCTACTCTATCTTTCTACACAAAATTCCACCAAAGTACAACATGCCCTTTTAGATTTTTTGTTGCAAAACAAAATCTATTGGGATCTATAACATTTTCATAATCATAGTATCTCTCAGTCTTTTTTGTCCAATCAATGGGAGTCTCTACTTCAAACTACTATCATAGCAAGAAAATTCCACTGTAGCATTAGCTCTCTGATTCATAAAAGAAATCAAGCATACACTTGGGTCTCTTTCATCATCATATTTTTCCTCTCTTTTGTCTTCTGATTTTGAACCTATTATGACTTCAATATCTTTTTTTCTTCTATTCTCTAACTCTTTGATTTATCTCTAATCCACAATTCCTCATGCCTCCTTGGGATACTCCTTTTTGCACCAACATCCTTGGGAGTTGTCTCATAGTCCACAACTAGACTACCATTTACAATCCTCTCTCAACACTTCCTCCCACCACATTTTTTCTTTCAATCACCAGCTAAAACAACCCTCTCAGGTCACTTTGATGGCATAGTTGCACACGAGATAAACTCACATGATGCAATTTTCGTGAGAAAATTAGTTACGGTAATTATGAAATTTATCAACTAGAGTTGGATATAGCTATGCTACCACATGATGCATGACCAATGTCCATATATTACCAATAGAACTGCATCACTAGATCAACATTTTTTTTTAACACAAACGGATAAGATTTTTTATATATTAAAAAAATCAGAAGTAGAGATATACAGTGTAATATCGGGCTTGCTCCAAAAAATGAAGCTACCAAGATTTTACCATCATCTTTGACCAACTAGCAAAATTATATACGGACATAATCCCTAGCTAAGTACCGAAGTGCCTTCCCTGAGAATTTCTTATAGCGTTTGAAATTGCCTACTGATAAGCAAGGAAAAACTGACAGAGAAACTAAAAGACTTTAAGCATTTCATATTGCTTCCTATGGACAGAAAGAAAATACAGTATGACCAAAAAACGAAGAGACCAAAAGAGGACCCAAACCAGCCTTTGAGCTTCAGCACTCCACTTCCTTGCCTCCACTTTTTCCACTGAGAATCAAAATTTCCTACCTTAGTTCCCTAATCTCCATGCGCATACAGTCTATCTTGGCTTCAATTCTCTTAGCGATGTCACGAATTGCCCTGATTTGGGCATCCAGATTACAGGGGTAACCATTGTCCAAATCTGCAGCCAGACTGTCTACCTTATCTCCCAATTTTCTAATGCTTTCACAAGCCTCCTGACGATCTGACTATTCTGAAGCTGACAGGTGCTGCAAAGTCCTTTTTGTCTCAAAGTTCTCATTTCTCAGCAGTCAAACTTGAGCATCTAAAATCGCCAAGTGATCGTCAACCACACTTAGGGAGGCATAAATGCCATGAATTTCTTTCGAGCCACTACTGGCTAAGTCCTGAGCCAGCTCACATGGCTGCAGACATGCCGAACCTTCCTGAACCTATGGCACCAAGGGATGGCGCTTTCTGGGATTGATTCCACCAAGACAAACAAACTCTGTATCCTAAACCTACTCACTTCGCTGCAAATGAACCGAGCCATCCTGACCACCTGGCCATGAGGGGTAGCACTTCCTGAAGTCCGGAAAAACATTTCCAAGGCGAGGGATGGTTTTCTTATGATAGTTAAGGGGATCTGCCATCTTCTCGGACTGGAGAGAGCTGGAATGACACCAACCTTCTCTGCGACCATCATTAAATAACCATGAGCCTTGAAGACCACCCGAATTCATTGCTTGCATGCTTCCCATGTGAAATCCATGTGGTTTAAATGTGTGATCGTCCATCACATCGAGAATCCATAGTGGGTTATGGACTATGTAAAAAAAATTATAAACTAATTTTTGAAGAATTATGGCACGCCCAAGTTTCCATCCAGAGATAAAACAAAATCTAAGAGCTGATAACATGAGGAAAACCGGGAAGAGTTACGAATTATCGAAATCAAGGAATCCAAACATTATTTTTCACCTTATGGTTACTAACAAGAACACCAACATCTAATCTTGCTTCATTGTTTGCCATGGCATCTGCCTTGAGATTATTTGTTCTCAAGATATGAAGGAAAGTGATAGTTTTAAATTTTCTTACCAGGCACTTTAGCAGGATGTGAACCTTAGAGGTCGAGCTCTTTCTATTCATGGTCAATTCCCTATCCTCTCTACTGACCAACATTGAGTCCCCATAAGCTACTATATCAGTGATACCTTCATTCCTTGCGATCTCAAGTCCTTTAGTAAGGGCTATCCATTCAGCAGTGTTGTTTGTGCTTCTTCCTAAACCCCATGAGTAGTCTGCCTTCTTGATTTCGTCAGAGTTGAATAGAACTCCACCCGCACCTGCCAGTGTAGGATTTCCTTTCAAGGCTCCGTCGAAGAAGAGGGTGTTGCACCTAATATTTTTTTCCAATTTTGAATCTCCTCTGCGCTCAGTCTGATGTGCCAGTTATGAGTGTTGGGTCTCTTTGGAGGAGGAGCCAGATAGAGGGAAGGATTTGGAAATAAGTAGTCTGAGGCCCAGAATTTTTCTTCAACTTCCAAAGGCTCCTTGTTAATATTTTTCATACCTTGAATAGATAAGGCTTCAAACCACAACACTTTGGCTGAGACTAGAACACGAGCTGGAGTGGAGTTGATCCCTTCAAAAATTTCCTTATTCCTGGTTGTCCACAACTTCCAGCAGATGAACTTTGGCAGGGCTTCCCAGGCTCTCTTGAAGTCAAACTTGTTGTGAAACGATCCCATGTAGTAATCCTTCTAGTAAGCAAACATTTCATTCCAGTTAGTAGGTAGCGTCATCTCAAAATTTAGATCAATGAAGGCCTTATGCCAGACTTCCTAGGAAAACTTACACTCCAAAAACAAATGCTCTATTGTTTCCTCTGAGTCTTTACATAGAATGCATCTCGTCAGCCCCTCAATTCCTCTTTTTTTAAGGTTCTCAGCAGCAAGAATTTTTCGATGAGCTAGCATCCAGGTGAAAGCATTTATTTTCAGGAGGCTATCCTTGTTCCATACATTTTCCCATTTTTTGTCCTTGAAGTTGCTATTGCTATCCATCATCTTGTAGCTAGCTTTGACTGAATAAGCTCCCGATTGAATCCAACCCCTTCTTTCATTCAATTGATGATGTACAATACCTGCTCCATGTAGAATATCTAGAAGAGCAGTGAAATCTAATGCCAGCCCACCCATCTTCCCTCATCAAACCATTTCGATAGTTTATATAATGTAGTGATATTGGCTCTATCCAACCATGCCTTAAGCTCGATGAAATTATGAAGGAATTCGATAGGGGATCTCAGATTCGGTCTTATCCTATCGTCCCATAGCTTGATCTTTTTACCATTTCCAGGAATCCAGAAAAGATGTTTTTGCAGAGTGGGCATTTCCTTCTTACAAAGAATCCAAATAGGGGTGTCGATTTTGGACTGATCAATCTTTTCAACACATCGCTTTCTGCTTCTATTAATATATTTTTTGTATATGATCTCCTTCCACCAGGATTTCCTTCCTATAATGATTATCCAAAGGATTTTAGCACCTAAGGCGAGGTTCATAAGCGATGGATCTCTAATTCCAGCACCTCCAGTAGCTTTTGGGCTACAGACTTTATCCCAACTCATCAAATGGAACTTCTTTGATCCGTTGGTCTTCCCACCTTGCCATAGAAATATTCTAATCTCTTTCATTATCTTCTAAATGATGCTTTTGGGGGATAACGAGATTGAACTGATGTAGATGGGGTAGGTAGAGAGGACTAAATTGATCAAAACCAGTTTTTCGGCCAAGTAGAGCCATCTGAACCCCCACAATGATATTTTTGTTTTGATCTTGTCAATCAGGTCCTGCCAATCTGCAGCCTTCTTGTTTCCTTTAAACATCGGGATTCCTAAATAGCTGAAAGAATTCCAAGAGGAATGACCCTCGAAGCCAAGAATTCGAGCTATTCTAATCATCGTTTCTTTGGAACAATTCCATCCATCTACTTTAGACTTTATAGAGTTAACTTTCCCATCAGAGGCTTTGAGAAAGGTTGTTAATGCACCTTTGAATCTTTCAGCTATTATTGTTGAAGCTCCTCCAAGAAAAATAGTGTTGTCTACAAACTGAGCATGGTTTACTGCTTTGACTCCTCGCGCGATCCTCAACCCTTTTAGATCCCTCAGCTCTTGCAGATGATGTAGCTTCCTGTTCAAAGATTCGGCCACCAAAAAATAGAGGAAGGGAGACATATAAGATCCCTGTCTTAAACCTCTAATGGCTTGGAAGAAGGATGTAGGCCTGCCATTTACAAGCAAGGCGATCCAGGGCTTTCCTATACAAGCTTTTACCCACCTAACGAATCTATTAGAAAAGCATAATCTATTCATTATTTCAAACAGAAAAAAATGGTTCACTCTATCAAATGCATTAGCCATATCCAACTTGATTTCCATACCCTGTTGTTTTCTTTCCATGCTTGAGTGTATGGCCTCCTGTACAATAATGATGTTATCAAGAATTTGATGACCAGCTATAAATCCACCTTGGGATTCAGAGATGAGCTTTCCCATAATTTTTTTCATATGAGTAGCTATAATTTTCGAAAGAATCCTATAAGAGGTGTTAAAAAGAGAGATAGGCCTCAATCTATCAATCGAGCTAACATTGTTGTCTTTAGGCATGAATGACAGGAAGGAGGAATTGGTGGCTCCTCCAATTTTATCTTTCTTCCTGGTCTAGTTTAGCATTTTTTTTAAGTCCTCTTTGATGATGTCCCAGGCTGATCTGAAAAAAGTTAATGGTGAAACCGTCTAGCCCAGGAGCTTTATCTAAATGGGGAGACCAGCTAGCATCTCTGATTTCATTTTCATAAATAGGTTTATCAAGCTCACAATTATCAAGATCAAAAATGAGAGAATGGATATGTGAAAGCAGGTCTGGATGAGCTTCAAGATTGGTCTCATTGTTGTCAGTATAGAGCATCTGAAAATGCTGCAAGGTTGGGTTTTAATCTCCTCTTGTCTTGCAATCCGATTTCCATTGTAATATTTCATCTCGTTAATCAAATTTTAGCTAAGACAATCTTTAGTTTGCTTATGGAAATACTCAGTATTGTTGTCCCCCCCTTTGATCCAAGACTACCTAGATTTTATTCTCCAAACTTCCTCCTCGTGCCTGGCAGCGATGAGGATCCTAATATTAAGATCTTTTTCCTAGAGAAGAATGGGACTTGTGATGTCACTATCTTCCATGCTGTGTTGAAGGGAAGCAAGTTTTGATTGTAGCTTTCTTTTGGTGGAGTCAGGATTTTGAAACTTAGATTTAACCCAATTTTTTAAAACATCGCGCACAGCCTGGAGCTTACATTCCCAAATGTAACTAGGAGACCCATGAAAAGAAGAATTCTAGGTGTTATAAATAATGTTTAAAAGATCCCCATCGTGCATCCATAAGGGATTAAATCAGAAAGGAATGGGCCCTAAATTTTCAGGAACTAAAATCGTCATACAAATAGGCTTGTGATCAAAAGTTGCTGAAGGAAGAGTGTACGATACAAGAAGAAAGTTTCTAAGACGGAAGGTGGAGTTGATCAGGAACCTATCTAATCTAGCAACAATGTGACCAATATCGGTTCTTCTATTGCTCTAGGTGAAATTTCCATTTTTCATTTCGACATCCAACAAATCTAATTCAGAAATTAAGTCCTCCATCTTTTCCCCATAGGGGTCCCTGACCCTTGAGCCACCATGTTTATCCTGTTGATTTCTTGTGGTGTTAAAGTCTCTTGCTATAATCACATCCTTACCCCGAACATCATCATTCAATTTTGACAGATCCTCCCAAAACAAATCTTTATCCCTATAGTGAGTAGGCACGTAAACATTGCAAATATAAATGGAATGTTTGAGTTTTTCTTGAATTCCAAAAGAAGCTAATGCTGACTTTCTTTGGAGGATTTTATATGGAAATTATTAGAGAGAAAATTAGCTATGCCCCCAGAGGGCTCCATTAGAGCTATGAGATTTTCCATGGCTATCCTTCCAAAAGTTACGTGAGAGCGCTAATACCTCCACGTCTTGCATTTTTTGTCTCCTGAAGAAGTAAAAGATCTGGTTTTTCGGTTTTTAATCAAGATTTCCAATGCTTCTATTTTTTTAAAGCCTCCCAGACCCCTGCAATTCCAAGAGACAAGTTTCATCAATTCTTCATAGCTTGTAACCCTGCCTGAGGTTTACCATCCAGTTTTGTCACTCCCTGGTTTTTATTTATTTGAAGAAACTTTATTTCTTCTAAGCTCTTTTGCCTCCCCTATTCCAATTCTCTTTCTGCCTCCTGCTCCCGGAGAAATATCTGCAATCTTCTCCCCCTCATATTAGGAATTAGAAGGATTATTTTTGGATCCAGAGTCTCCTGAAACAACAATGTTTCCTGGGAGAATGCTTGTGTCGCGGCTTTATTCTCTTTTACTCTGTCCGCCCAAGAACCCCCAGGTGTCGGCGATCCTTCCATAATCATTTCTGGTGTGGCCTTAGGGGGATATGTAGTAGAAACATTGGGGATGAGTGCTACAACTGCCTCGTGTTCTATCTCTGCCACTGCCTCTTGCTCAATCTTTGCATTAACCTGGGAAGGTATTTCCCCTTCCTCCATGGCCAGAGATTGAAATTGATTGATATTTGCTGCATCATTCTCTATCTACCCCTTGTCTTTATTTTTCTCTTGATTCGATCTTGGTGTTGCAGTGATTGGTTGTACTATTCTCCTCCCCCTCTTAGTTTTCTTCCAACCTTCTTCATGATTATGTTCCTGAGTTTCGAGGACGACTTTATGGCAATTTTTTACGAAATGACCATACTCATGACATTTTTTACATTTAAAGGGTATTTGCTCATAGTCTACTTTATGCACGTGTTCCCAACCCTCCATTTGCATATTAACTACCTCAGGAAAACCTTTCTCTAGATCTACCTCCACAAAAATTCGGGTGCAGGAGAACAACGGCCCTTTGGGCTCAGCTTTGTCAATGAATATGCCGAGGGAATTTCCAATTGCCTGCAAAGTTTCATCATTCCAGCAGTGGAGTGGAAGATGAGGGAGGACAGACCTAAACTGGGACATCTGAGGGGACATATTTTTTTGGATCAAAGGATATATTCTAGCGATTAATATAAAGGCCACAAGTGCCTAGGAAATAAGGACCACTTCTAAAAATAAGATCTCTATCTATCTTGTGCTCAAAAGGAAAGGTGAAGAATCCCTTACCACAAAAACAATGCTGTAGGCCCCTGGAAATCAAGGGCATCCAATTTTTGTTTATCCAAGCATCCATAGTTTTGGGGTGAAGTCCAGATCCCAGTGAAATGCCCTATTAAGCCTCTCTCACTTAGGCCTAGGGCTTTCAGATGTGAAGTTGCAGACGTGATCTAGATCCGGGGAGCAGTCGTTCGTTTAACAAATGCATCAATATAGGAGGGGGGCATTGGCTGCAAAGGGGTAGCAGCTACCAAAGCTCTAAAGGCATCATCAAGTTAGCGTCGTTTCTCTTCAGGGGACGGCTCCACAGGGGGTTCCATTGGGGGTGAGGAACCCGAGCTCCAATAACTAGCGCGCAGATCAGCACAGGAGAACCCCAGTGGCGGCCAGAGCTCGATATCCTAGGTCGCAAAAAAAAAATCTTTGTTTGACTTTTAAATTTTGAGCACCCAATATTTTGTCTTTTAGGGAGGCTTTTTTTCAGCTTATTTTTTAGTTATTTCATAACTAGATCAACATTACGAAAGTGTAAAATCTACAAAAATCATGCACCTAAACATATATGCAAATGCAGATGTTCTAGAACTAAGTATGGACATAAATAAAAAGTAAACAATTAGACAAAATTAAAAGAACATAACATAACTCTTTATTGAATAGTATGGTAATGTCATCCTATGGATTATAATCTAGAGGTTTGTCACTCTCAAATAATTATACAACTGAATGGAAATATCAACCCGCAAATCTCAGTCTTAGACTACAAACCCTAAACCAGAACTTGCACTCCTCTTCTATCGCATCATGCTAGATTCCAAGGTCTTTTAAAGCATATACTTTCTATTTATAATTTTTCGGTGACTACTCATCCCACATGGGATTCCAACAACCCTTACAATGATTTGTACACCCAGTGGTGCCTCTACAACTTCTCATCCTTAGTGTGCATTTAGTTTCTCTTAAACGACTTGCAGTATTTATTTATTTATCTCAAGCATTTATATTTACTCCCATAATAATGTGTGGATATTTAGCCAATTTAATTATAAGAGATTTAACTTCCATGCAACATGCACTCCTTCCGTAGCCAAATGGTATTGAATCTTCATGTTTTCTCTCTCTTGTAGTAATGTGAACCTCCTTAATTCATCCTACTAAGAAGAGTAAACAAAGAATGAAAATTAAAAATAAATATGTGGTGTTGATTATGTCAGCCCAAGGATGTGCCTACACCATTGTGTAGATTTCCACTATATTAGGACCTCTTGGACGATGCAGTTGTGAATATGAAATTCTTGTTTGTCAAGGATGGATTTGGGACTCAACCAAATCGAACCTTCTTCATCTAATTTTGGAAGGCCACTAAGCTTGACACATTTGAGGAATGATAGGTCCCATAAAACATGAGAGAAATATTATGGTGGCATTTTTCCTTATGTGAGGATAGGTATAAGGTTGTAGAAAGAGGAATACCTCATCCCTAATAAATTAAATTTGGTCGCTAAAATGAGCCTACTAAGGAAAATATTAAAATAATAAAGGCATATGTCACACCACACTAATAATATTCCATGTCACACTAAGTTAGAGGGTGTTATCTAATAAGATTTGTTGGAATCTATTTAATACTAAGAGGGGGGGGTGAATCAATATTAGCGTAGTTATGAACAATTTTTAACTTCTTAACTGGTTAATATGAACTTTAATTATGCATCCACCATAAATAAACATTCATCCACACCTGTGCAAAAAAACAGAACACACTTAATTTTTATGTGGAAACCCAAACGAGAGAAAAACACAGAATGCTCTCTTATAATATACAGATTACATTCAAGGAAGCACAAACTTCCTAAGTTCTCCAGCACCAACTGGAAGGAGGCACCGACCCCCTGGTTTTATAGGCACCGGCCTGAAGGAAGCACCAACTCCCTGATTTACCAACTCCAACTAGAAGGAGGCATCGACCCCCCACTCCTTTCCCCATCCCGGTGCCCTGATATATAAAATAAGATATTTCTCTACTATACTTCTAATATGCACACACATCAAATCCTTTGTTGTTCGTTATGCTATGCGCACCTTCTGTATGTTGTAATATTGTTTTCACAATGCTTCGTACACCACTTGACTTCAGACTCAACTCATCACTTCAACTAATGTCTGACTTCATATATTGTGTGCTACTTCATCAAATTTTGCAATCTACACCAAGGTTCAATATTCCATTATGCTACTGTGCATCTACAATCTCAACTAATATTGCACATAAACTGATAATATGTTGTTCTCACTTCGCACACTAATATTAGATAGGAATGCACACCTTCAAAGATATGTCCATTTTGTCTTGGTGCAATAGCCTTTAGATTATCTGTGGCAAACTGTGCATCAATTGTGATATGTCCTTTAGCACACTTGTCTCAAATCATCCTCATCATGACACGCATCCTGGACTATGCTACAAATCTGTATTTGCACATCTAATGGACTTCCTTACTTCGCACACATCAAATCATTCTAAGTGCATTAGAAAAACTTCTTCACTTCATGCATCACAAAATATACTTCAAATCTATCTCTGTGCTTTTGTCTTAGAACATCTGTGACTGTCTACGTGCTATCTGTGATACTGTCATTTGGTTCTCAGGAACTTGCACATATTTTGTAGTTCTATTTTTCTCTCTTTGTGAACTGTCATAGATTCACTGCATCATTCTATGCACCTTCATTTGTACCATTCCTTTACTTGTATGCACTCATCTCTTCAGCTAGATCAATTGTTCTAGTCACAAAATCCCTTGATGCCTCGAAAACTATAAATCTATATCTTCCAAATTTCCTCTTCCAATCTTCCATACTTGAAGCTCACTTCACTCTCCATCATGGCTTCTTATTTATACTTTTTATGCATGGATGGTGATGTCCACAATTTAGTTGTGGCATCCTTTCTTCCTTGCTTCATGGTTCTACTCACTTCATACTTCCGCCACTTGTCGTCTTATGCGCCACTAAGGTGTCATCTCTTGTGGGTCTTGCACATACTTGGTCCTTTGGCTAGTGGGACTTGCGTCCTTGTCTTTTGGTCTTGCACCCTTGATGTACCATCACTTGTGGGTCTTGCACACTTGGCATCTTCAACCGCTTCTCCCTTTTTGGTACTTGTGTGCGCTTCAATAATAGAGAGATTCTTCTGATTGGTGAGTCGTGCACACTTTAGGGACTTGCTGTTGATGTATATGTAACTTCAGAATGTATTTCATCTATGTATTTCATATATATTTATTGTACCCTTATTAGAGATGTGTTATTCCTCTATAAGGAAGTGTCGTCATGTGGATTAACAAGTGTTGCAAGTGTGTGTACTTGCCGATGGGTTATTAGACCACCATGTGTGGGGTCGGCCCTAAAATGTATATTATATTGTGGCTGGATCTAGATAGACAAGTCGGCCCCATAGTGTAACTAGGCAAATAGGTTAAGTATAAATAGAGATCGGGAGATCTCTATTTGGATCATTCGGAAAGACACACTTCTCTCACTCAGAAAGTAGCACACTAGTGAGGAGGAGGATCATCTGCTCTAGGAGACTATCTCAAGTGTATTTTGGTTTTACTTTGGTTGAGCCATTGCTCTCTCTATCTCTGAGGAAGTTGTGGGGTTTTTCACCTTAGGGTTTTCCCCACGGAAACTCTATGTCTCTTGTCTCTCATGCTTTTGATTCTTATGATGCTTGTCATGCTTATTGTGATTGTTATGCATTGATATATTGTATATGTTATTCTCTTAGTAGAGATCTAAGAGTATTGTGAATTAATGCTCAAAATTTAACATGGTATCAGAGCTAACCTGAGAAGAAGACATTTTGTAGTGACGGAAACTTGAGTTTCTTGTTTATTGGGTTTCTCTCCACAGTTTTTGGAAAAGAAGTATAGTAGATTGACTCTACTCATCAAGGAGAATCTATCTGTCCAATCAGAGTTCAATTCTGAGCTTTTTCAGATTTAGCCCTAAAAATTAGGGTTTCCACAAAAATAGAAATTTCTGAAATCTAAAGACATAGCTGGAAGCTCCTTGCAAAAATCGAAGTTTAGAGATTTGGATCGAGATTTTTGGCTGGGTAGATTGCCAGGAAACGTAAACCCTAATTCAGGGTTCTCCCTAGTGAACCCGGGATGACAAAAAGGCAAATCTGAAGGGTAAAGCTTTGCTGATCTCAAATTCTGAATACACCAGGCTGATTATCTCATCAAGGTGCATCTTTCTATCCTTTCAGAAAGTTGAAATTCACATTTTGAATTTTTAGGGTTTTTTTCGACAAACCCTAATCCGAGACCAGATCTAGTTTTCAGCATTTCAAGTGGTAAGACCTAAATCTTTTCTATTTCCATTTGAAGTACTCTTTAAGATGTCTCACCAAACCAAGCTTGAGGATAAGCTTGAAGGAGCTGATAACTTCCGAGCTTGGAAGTATAGGATTGGGTTAATCCTGGAGGAGAATGAGTTGGACTCATATGTAAAAGAAGACATCCCTATCCCAGAGGATGAAGAGGCTAAGGTATTGCATAAGAAGAACTTGGTCAAGGCAAAGAGAATCATTGTTGATTCTATCAAAGACCATCTCATACCCCATGTGTCTTCTCTAAAGACACCCAAGGAGATGTTTGACTCTTTGACCAAGCTATTTAAAGGGAAGAACATAAATCGGAAGATGACCCTACGGAACCAATTGAAAGGAGTAATGTTTCAGAACGGAGAAACCATTCAATCTTATTTTTCAAGGATCTCCCAGATCAAGGAACAACTAGAAGCAGTGGATGAAATGGTGGAGGATGGTGAAGTGGTGATGACCACTCTAAATGGCCTACCCAGGTCATGGGATTCCTTTATTCAAGAAATTTGTGCAAGGAAGAAGTTGATCTCCTTCAACAGATTGCGAGAAGAATGCTCTCAAGAATAAGCTAGGCTTGTGGCCCGAGAAGAAAATATGGGAAATGAAGATCAAGCTCTCACAGCACATGCCAGGAAAGGCAAGTCCAAGAAGGAATCATCTCATAACAGGAAATTCTCACACCACCATTATCATAAAGATAAGAAAGATCTCAGATGCTTCAATTGCAATGAGAAGGGACACTTTGCTTCAGATTGTCCCAAGAAGAAGAAATACAACAACAACTTCAACAACTAGAAGAAGAAGAACAAAATAATATATCATGCTCATGCTGTTGAAGATGATGAACCCCCAAAGAAGAAGGCTAGGGCAGAAAGTGATAGTGATGATGACTCATCAAGTGAAGAAGAGTATGTTCTAATTTCCGCTCTCACAGGTACTATCTCCCATGGTTGTAATGATTGGTTGATTGACAGTGGGACTTCCAAACACATGACTAGGTTTAAAGAATCTTTTGTAAATCTGTCTGAACATGAATCACCCCATAAAGTGAAACTTGGGGATGATTATCAATACCCAATCAAAGGAATTGGTGAAGCCTCCTACAACCTAGATTCTGGAAAATATTTGAAGATCAAAGAAGTCCTTTATGTACCTGGGCTCAAGAAGAACTTACTCTCCATCTCTGCATTGGATGCAAAAGGTATGAGGGTTGCATTTGTGGATGGCCAAGTCCTAATGTGGCCAAAGGGAAAGATCATAGATGATGCAGTAGTGATTGGAGAGCAAGAGGGAGGTTTGTATAAATTGAAGGGACAACCTGAACATGCCATGGTGCATGAATCCATGGAGCCAAGTGAACTTTGGCATAGAAGACTTGCTCATATACACTATAGGGCACTTCCAATTGTAAGCAAGGCTATAGAGGGTCTTCCTAAAATCAAGACCAAACATGAAGGTGTTTGCAAAGGATGTGCAAAAGGTAAGAACATTAAGAAGGCTTTTCCAAGTAGTGAAAGCAAGGAAAAAGATATCTTGGAAATCATCCACTCATATGTATGTGGTCCTATGTCATCCAGTTCTCTGAGTGGGTATGTTTACTATGTCTCGTTTATTGATGACTTCTCCAGGAATACTTGGGTATACTTTTTGAAGAACAAAGATGAGGTGTTTGATAAGTTCAAGGAATTCAAAATCTTGATGGAGAATCAAACTGACAAGAAGATCAAAACATTCAGATCCGACAATGGTGGAGAATTCACCTTAGGTGACTTCAAGAAGCTTTGTAGTGATTCAGGGATTAAGAGGGAGTTGACTACTCCTTATAATCCTCAACAGAATGGAGTTGCAAAAAGGAAGAACAAAACAATCATGGAAGCAACAAGAGCAATGCTGCATGACCAGGATCTACCTATGCATCTATGGGCAGAAGCAACTAGAACAACTGTATATGTGCAAAACAGAACACCCCACAAGATATTGGACAACAAAACTCCAAAAGAGGTCTTTTCTGGTAAGAAACCTGAAGTCATCCATCTCAGAATATTTGGTTGTCCAGTATACACTCATGTCCCAAAGGAAAAGAGGACCAAACTAGATCCTTCAGGAAAGAAGGGTATCTTTGTGGGTTACAGTGAAAGATCGAAGGATTTCAAAATATACTTTCCAGGGTTCAAGAATATTGATGTCAGCAGGGATGTAACATTTGATGAAAACTCAGCATTCATCAAATCAAGGAAGGCACCTATCGAAGTTTATGAAGAACCTAAGGAAACTAGATTTCAAGACATTACCATGACTGAAGCAATTCCAGAAGTTGTTCATGAGATTGAAGATCCACAAGAACCTGTAGATCCACCCCGTGAGGATAACTCTCACAAGAGGATACCTGCATGGGCTAGAGAGCTCATTCAAGATGCAGAAAGATTTGACATTCCAGAAGAAGAACACAGAGAAAAGAAGAGAACTAGGTCACATACTAGCTATGTTGATTTACTCTGTGACATTATGAACAAAGAACCTTCCAGTTATGAAGAAGCAGTGGAAAAGAAAGAATGGAAGGATGCCATGGTTGAGGAATACCAATCAATAATGAAGAATGATGTTTGGGATGTTGTCCCAAGACCTAAACAAAAGTCTGTTGTGACTTCCAAATGGATCTACAAAATCAAGCATGCTGCAGATGGCAGTGTAGAGAAATACAAAGCAAGATTCTTATCTCGTGGCTTCTCTCAGAAAGAGGGAATAGATTATGAAGAAACTTTTGCACCTGTAGCCAGGTATACTTCCATCAGAACAGTACTTGCCCTGGCTACAACAATGAAATGGAAAATACACCAGATGGATGTCAAGACTGCTTTCTTGAATGGTGTAGTTGAAGAGGAAGTATATGTGGAGCAGCCACTCGGTTTCGAAATACATGACAGGGAGTCATATGTGTGCAGATTGAAGAAAGCCTTGTATGGCTTGAAGCAAGCTCCTAGAACTTGGTATGGTAGGATGGACAGTTTCCTATCTAGTTTGGGATTTACCAAGAGTAAAGCAGATTCCAACATTTACTACAAGGTTGAGGAAGGGAATCCTGTGATTCTACTCCTGTATGTGGATGACTTATTTGTAACAGGAGACGACAGATTGATTGTAGATACTAAGAAGAAGCTTGCTGCCGAGTTCGATATGAAAGATTTGGGAATGATGCATTATTTACTAGGTATGGAGGTGTGGCAGAGTGCAGGTGGGATCTTCCTTGGTCAAGGGAAGTACACAATAGATATCTTGAAGAGATTCGGGATGATGGATTGCAAGGCCATGACCACACCTATGGCATCGAATCTGAAGCTTCTATGTGATGCTTTATCTAAGCCGATTGATGTCTCCATGTATCGTCAGATGATTGGGTCCTTGATGTACCTAACGAACATGAGACCATATATTTGCTTTGTGGTGAACACATTGAGCTAGTTCCTGACAGATCCGAGGAGTGTTCACCTAGTTGTTGTAAAGCATGCTCTGAGGTACCTGAAGGGTACAGTGGATTATGGGCTCAAGTATGAAGTGAATCAAAAGTTTAACATGCAGGGTTATGTTGATTCAGATTGGGCTAGCAGTGCTGCAGATAGGAAGAGCACATCTGGATGTTGCTTTAGTATGGGATCAGGTGTGATCTCTTGGTTTAGTAGGAAGCAGTCCTGCATAGCACTGAGTACAACTGAGGCAGAGTATGTTGCAGCCTGTTCAGCTAGTTGTGAGGTAGTATGGCTACGGAAGCTACTATCTGAGTTATTTGATCTCCCATTGGATGCTACTAGTATCTTTTGTGATAACCAGAGTTGTGTGAAGTTGTCCAAGAACCCAGTGTTTCATGATAGGTCGAAACACATAGAGATCAAATATCACTATATCAGGGACATGGTGCAGAGAGGAGTTGTGAAGCCCCTGTATGTTGCGACGGATAAGCAGATTGCAGATGTGCTGACGAAGCCACTAGCTAGGGTGAAGTTTGAGTACTTCAAGGAGAGGATTGGAGTTCTTCAGATTGATGACACTTCGAGGAAGAAGTGATGGTCACATTTGCTGAAGCCATTCCAAGCATGTTGGAAGGAGGATCCTTCACATGGTTGTGGATGTAAGCGCTGGATGATGAGCATCAGGATGATGTTCTGGTTTCTACTTTGTATGATCAGTTGATCATTTATGTATGTATGTATGCATCATGTTGGATGCTGGATATGATCAGTTGGATCATTTATATGTATATATATGTATGCATCATGTTGGATGCTGGATATGATCAGTTGGATCATTTATATTTATGTACGCATCATGTTGATGCTGGATATGATCGGTTGGATCATGTGTATGTATTTTGTATATGCATCATGTTGGATGCTTGGACCATGTATCTGTATATGTATCAGGTGGATACATTGTATGATCAGGTAGATCATGTATGTTGATATGTATCATGTATTTATATTTGTATCAGGTGGATACACTGTATGATGAGATGGATTATGTATGATGATATGTATCAGGTAGATACTTGGTATGCATCAGGTAGATGCATTGTATGATCAGGATGATCATGTGTACATCATGATGATGTATGGTGAGTATCAGGTTGATACTCTATGGCCGTGGAACAGGTTGTGCAGATAAGCATGTAATTTGTGCCCTGGGAGATTTGTAGATAGTCTTTTGAGGTTTTTCCTATGGCATGTAATTTGTACCCTGGGATATCTGGCAAATGCTCTTTCGAGGTTTTGCTTGGGAGGACATATAATTTGTGCCCTGGGAGATCTGCAGATAGTCTTTTGAGGTTTTTCCTATGGCATGTAATTTGTGCCTTGGGATATTTGGCAGATGCTCTTTTGAGGTTTTGTCCTATGGCATGTAATTTGTGCCTTGGGAGATCCGATAGGTTGAGCCGGGTGCTCGTAATCAGTCCTGGAATGCTCTTTCGAGGTTTTTCCATGACCACATGTAATTTGTGCCCTGGGAGATCCGATAGGTTGAGTCTTGTGCTCGTAATCAGTCCTGGGATGCTCTTTCGAGATTTTGTGGTGACCACATGTAATTTGTGCCCTAGGAGATCCGATAGGTTGAGCCTTGTGCTCGTAATCAATCCTGGGATTCTCTTTCGAGGTTTTGTGGTGGGGTCACATGTAATAAGTCCTGGAGATCTGGACAGGATGAAAAAGGCCTCAGATTCTCTTTAAGGTTCTTGATAGTCAAGAGACTCTTTTAAGGTTTTGTGACGCACGTAATAAGTCTTGAGATTTCCATAGTATGGCCAGTGATGACGAAGACGTGTAGTTGGTGGGCCTACATCCAGTATGAAAAAGGATTGGCTCTATAGAACTTCCTATGACAAGTAGAGTCAGAGATTGGTTGAGATAGTAGCAGCAGTGACGATGATGATGATCTCGAGAAGAAGACTTGTCTAGCAGATCTATGTCGAGAAATACCTTCCTAGTTAAGAGGGAGTGTTAATGTATATGTAACTTCGGAATGTATTTCATCTATATATTTCATATATATTTATTGTACCCTTATTAGAGATGTGTTATTCCTCTATAAGGAAGTGTCGTCATGTGGATTGACAAGTGTCGCAAGTGTGTGTACTTGCTGATGGGTTATTAGACCACCATGTGTGGGGTCGGCCCTGAAATATATATTATATTGTGGATGTATCTAGATAGACAAGTCGGCCCCATAGTGTAACTGAGAAAATAGGTTAAGTATAAATAGAGATCGAGAGATCTCTATTTGGATCATTCGGAAAGACACACTTCTCTCACTCAAAAAGTGGCGCACTAGTGAGGAGGAGGATCATTTGCTCTAGGAGACTATCTCAAGTGTATTTTGGTTGTACTTTGGTTGAGCCATTGCTCTCTCTATCTCTGAGGAAGTTGTGCGGTTTTTCACCATAAGGTTTTCCCCATGGAAACTCTGTGTCTCTTATCTCTCATGCTTTTGATTCTTGTGATGCTTTTCATGCTTATTGTGATTGTTATGCATTGATATACTGTATATGTTATTCTCTCAGTAAAGATCCAAGAGTATTGTGAATTAATGCTCAAAATTTATCACTTTCTTCCTTATTCAACTATTTATTGTTCCAAGTTGTTTGCACACTCCCAAACCTTGTCCAATCAACTCCTTGGCTTGGTTTCACACTCCCAAACCTTGTCCAATCAACTCTGGCTTTTACCTTGAAGGAGTATGACTAGGTGGACTTGATATTTGTGCATGTACCATATGTTATAGTATGTATTCCTTATATACTTCTTCAAACTGGATATGCTTGATGCACTTTTGGATATACTTCTTTAGACTGTCATCCATGTATTTCTTCATCTTGCTTATGCATAAACTTCTTCAAAGTGGCTTCCATATACTTTTTCAAAGTGGTTTTCATATACTTCTTCAAATTGACATAGGAATATTGATTCCTCTTTGACATTAGTTGACATCAATGACAACCAAAGTTCAACAATATCCCCCTTTGGCATTGATGTCAACACCTTATGAAGTTGTTCATAATTATCTCTTGAAGTTTATATGCTTTATCAGTGCTAGTTGTAGTACTCCCCATGTGTTATTTTCCATTTTGAGTCTTTGTCATTTGTACATTTTGTTGTCAATGATTTTTTTTCTTCATGTTACTTCTGCGTGGATCGCATGCTTTATGATCATTTTCATTGCATGAATTCCTGCTTCATGCTATTCATGATCATATTCATACTCTTTCTCCCCCTTTGACATCAATGGAAAAGAGGTGCCATTACTGTGTAATTATATGTTCTCCTTTCTTCTATTTTTCACTGCCCTTCATGCATCTACTAGTTGAGATAACTCCCCATGTCATTATTCTTCATTCTTTTGCTAGGGTTTTTGTTCTGATACCTTGCAATATGTACTCTATTTTCATAACCATCTCAGATACACTCACCCTGTACATATAATATCTAATTTCTTATATTGATATCCTATTCCTATCATCAATACTTCATTAATCCTTGTGGAATTGATCATGCTATGATCTTGTTGTGTAAAGTGCACAGTATCGGATCTGCATTGTCTTTCTTGTTGATTTCCTTCTATGTTTAAGTGTTCCATTTGTCACATTTATTGCACTATCACCAATACTCGTGTCAAATTCTATATGTTTCACAATTGGATCTATATTACTAGATCAAGCTTCACTTAGAATTTACCAAAGATTGACAGGAAAATAGAAGAAATATGAAGAAAATATTAAGTAGAATACAAGAGAAAAACACTCATGTGGATTGATTTTTCATTTCATTACTATTCAACAACATGTGTGCAATATATAGATGATCTCAAGAGACAAAATTGAGAGGCTTAGTGGTGAGTTGAGTAGCTCACATTAATTCTAGAATTAGTGGATTAATTCCCCCAATCTATGACATTGTGCCGAGTGTAACTCCTGTATTGGGCCATAATGAGGTCCAATGAACCTATGAGGACCATGAAGAAGTTAGGTAAGTCAATAAATGTGGATGGAATCATTATGAGGGCCAATTAGGTGGTTTAGGGCTTTGGTAGTGGCCATTAATGAGCAATTTGACCAAATCTAGTGCATTGGCGCCCTTGGTCCAACCTTATCCCATAAAATAGGGAAGTGTTGTGCCTGCCTCATTAAATGCATTAAATAGGGCACCTTTGACTCCCCAAAATAAGGAAATGGGAACACTTGTGGAAAAACTTGGCTATAATGACAAACCACTAGTCTAATATGTACTAGACAAAGCCCCTAGACTAGGCACTATTGAATCCAAACCATGGAACAACTTACATTAAACACTTGGAACCTTATGCAAGGATTATTAAACAAGGGTTAGATGGGAATTATGTTCCAACACCTCCCCTTAAGCCAAAATGGTTGTGAGCAATGAAAATTATTATGAGGGCCCAAGCAACAAAGGCTTATGGTCACCCTTTACATTATTCATCCATGTAAGTGAGGAAAGAGGCAAAACCACATGGGAAAAATCCTCCCTCTAGAATGGACATGAAATACACAAAAAATAAACTACTCCAAAACACAAGTAGCAGTGAACTTGTTCATATGTCTGGAGGAAACCTATTCTTGGTAAGAAGAGGAATTTGCTCAACTAGATCATGTACATGGACAACTGCATGATGGAAACTGAAGCCATGTAGAACAATTGAGTAACACTGATAGTAGAGTGAAGGCTACTCTTCATACTTGATCTTTGAACCAACCAGGGTGCCAGGTCCAAAAGAGACTTGAGATGCTTGAGAATAAGTGACCCCAAGTGAATCATAAGGCTCTTGAAGCATCAACATCAAACCAAGAGAGTTGTAATCATCTCCAAGAAGGTGGAACAAGAGTCCCAAATGCACCACTCTGATGGAAAAAGATTCTCCATATTCAAGTGAACTTGAATAAATTATGCTAGTCATGGTGTAGGAATACATAAGAAGCAAAAGAGTGTGAAGAAATAAGAGATCTTCACTTGACTTCCAAACTTTTCCTTGACCATATTTCGAACCAATACTCTCATATGAAGAAAGAACCTCTTCTAGAGAAGGCTCACTATGATCACCAATCAACAACGCATATTCAACATTCATAATAGAAGACATAGAGGAGAAAGAAGTGGAATGGAGAGACATCTCTTCAACAGTATTGTTGGAAGCAACTCGTATTTTATCTTCATGAAAAACATCTTCATGGAAAACAGAGGAAGCCACAGAGGAAGAAAGTTGAGTTGGATCATTTTCCAGATCTGTATCTTCTTCTTCTTCTTCAATTTGAACAACTTCTTGAGAAATGCATGAGGTCGAGACATTTGGAGGGAGAAAACATGAGGAGGTGTCCATTTTCTTGCTCTCCATATAGCTAATATCTTCTTTCTGCATGCCAAGAGCTTTATCTATATTTCTCCAAAGCTCAAATTGATACTCAATAGAATCAATGAGACAATGCATTCTAGGAGGTATAGCCAGACACATAGTTCCATATGATCTATCACAATCATTGAGATAATCACACTTCTCTTCATAAGACTCTGGCTCGCTCACAGCACCAATGGGCATGTCAAAGAGACATTTTCTCTTGAGATATCCACACATATTTTCTTTCCACTCTGAATAGTTGAATGGAGAGAGGAGAGGAACAACTTTCGAATCCATATTGAAGTTGTTGTAGGCACCTGCAAAACACACACTTGGAAATCTATTTCGGAAGCAAGACTAGAATCCCCTATGGCTCTGATAGCATGTAAAATTATATATGTGTCACAGGTGGATCTAGATTACTAGAGCAAGCTTCACTTATAATTTACCAAATATTGATAGGAAAATAGAAGAAACATGAAGAAAATATTAAGTAGAACACAAGAGAAAAACACTCATGTGGATTGATCTTCCATTGCATTATTGTTCAACAACATGTGTACAATATATAGATGCTCTCAAGAGACAAAATCGATAGGCTTAGTGGTGAGTTGAGTATCTCACATTAATGCTAGGCTTAATGGAGTAACCCGCCCCAATCTATGACATTGTGCCAAGTGTAACTCCTGTATTGGACCATAATGAGGTCCAATGAACCTATGAGGACCATGAGGAAGTTGGGAAATTCAATAAATGTGGATGGAATCATTATGAGGTATAATTAGGTGGCTTAGGGCTTTGGTAGTGGCCATTAATGAGCAATTTGACCAAATCTAGTGCATTAGCGCCCTTGGTCCAACCTTATCCCATAAAATAGGGAAGTGGTGTGCCTGCCTCATTAAATGGATTAAATAGGGCACCTTTTACCCCCCAAAATAAGGAAATGGACACACTTGTGGACAAACTTGGCTATAATGACAAATCACTAGTCTAATATGTGGACAAACCTCATAGACTAGGCACTATTGAATCCAAACCATGGAACAACTTACATTAAACACTTGGAACCTTATGCAAGGAATATTAACCAAGGTCTAGATGGGAATTATGTTCCAACAACTTGTTTCCTTTTCTGACATAGCATATCTTGCCACGACAATCAAATATTTTGCATTCATTTCCACCTATTAGCCAGCTTGGCCATAAAGCGATATGACAGACTATTTGTGTGGCACCTTTGATGTGTCACAATCGTACTTGAGATTTTAGGGAAACATCATTTTTGTTGTACGGAACCATGAATGAGATTTCCAATTTTTGTACTTTTTCTCAAATTCATTAACTCATGCAATTACATTTGGCGACTCCATGACCAGCTTTGAATTGTGCAGACATGAATGCAATTTACTTCCACATCTCTTCAATTAAATTTTACGCACAAAGAGAATGACCATCCAATTATATGAGAGAGCTATGAACTGCTTGGTTCATCACCTTTGTTATTCTTACTTGCTTTGTGTCTCATTGCTTCCTTGGCTTCCATCTTCTCTAATCATGGCTTCCTTCTTCAAGAAGTTCAATGATTCTCTTGACAGTGTGTGTATTGTTGTCCAATCGCAGAAATCAAATTTTACTCGTCTGAGAGTCGACATGGGAATTTGCAAGGCCAAATGAAAGAGTCTAATTTTAACCATTGGTATGCTCAGTCCCAAGTCAATCTCAACAACATGGTAGGACTATCCAATTTGAGAAAATGTGTATAATTCCTAGAGCAGCAACAACAACGATTTCTTGACGAACTAAATTCTATTTGGGCTAAGCAGTATGTTGAACAAACGTCATTTGTAACTCTACAACTTTATCCCCCGCAACCAACTTCTGAGTGTAATGAGTTGGTTTCGATGGATTTGAGCTTCATCTCGCACAACAAGTAGTTGACCAAGACGCAGACATAGACCTTGAATTGTGGCTTTTAATTTTTCTTGATACGACCTCAATTGTCTTCTTGAACTCATCATTTTGGCCTCGGCATGAACTCTCTTTTGATGTTCAATTATGTTCTCAAAAACAAAAGACTCATGCATTTTGTAAAGGCGCATATTTTGAATATAATACAATATACATTTATTTCTACGCAGACTCATGTTTACTTCTCAGTACCATTGGTTTGTAATTTCCTTTATTCCATCACATGCATGTGTCTTTTGTGCGATGAATTGTCTTCAACATAACTTAACTCATCAACTAGATGAATACACATATCTTTGTTCATCAACAATATTGAAGATCTTTTCTGCGACAATCCATATATAACTTAAAGCTAACATTTGTGTGACAGACATCTTCAAACTGTAACCTTCACTAACACACTCCTTGAATTCTTAAGATGCATCATGTTGATTTCAAGGGTCTCACTTAATATCTTGGAGATCAGCAAGAGAGACAACAATTACTTGTTGCTTTGGATGTGCTTGGATTGTTAGCTTCTTTTGCGCATTTTTGAGGAGATTTCCTTACCCAATTTTTCATGTGTGCACTTCCATTCCGATTCTGCGCTTGACTGCCTTCCCTATTGGTCCTTGTATTGTGATTTATTTTGCACAACATATTTTCATCAGGAGAATTTACTATTCTTCGACAATACATAGTGTAATGTCCCCTTCCATCAATACTATGCAAGGAAGGAAACTCGACTAACCTACCGGGCCTATTGGAAAACTCAGCCCCATTCATTACTAATAAAATCATAAAAATTAAAAACTTCTATGTGCAAATGCATAATCAATATATACATAGCGGAAATAAATGCAATCAATCTTCAAACTGAAATGCATTAGCATATTTATCTCAAGCAAATGATAAATCAATAGGCAGATAATCCACCCCATTCTCATGCTATGCACAAACTTCATATCAATTCCATTAACATGAACAATTATCATTCTGAATTAACACAGTGCAAGAAACAGAATGCATATAACTTAAATCACAGAGATTTGCACACCCACAAATAGCAATGCATAACATATATATCACAGCAGAGGATAAACTCAACATCTAGAGACTCAATCTCGTTCCAATGCCATGCATAGATCCCATATTAGGATAGTCATTTCATTTCATCAAACATGGACAATTAACATATTGCAGAACACAAAATGCATATAATTTAAATCACAGAGATAACACTTACCTTGAAGATGAAGCAGTCCAAACAATTGGCTATGTGAGAGCAACGTTCCACCCAACCATAGACCTCTATCCAGCTTGTATTCTTTCAGCTGAGAGATCACCCCTGAGTTGGGTTATGTATCCACTAAGGAGGAACTAGATGGGCTCACTCATAATCATGGTTTCACTCAACAGCTATGCTAAGCTAACACACAGTTGGATTTATCAAGCATACAAAAGACAAATGAGGAGGATGCTAAGTTAGTGAGATCAACCATAGAGTTACAGACATCTCAAGCTAAATTCAAGCAATCCAACCCTCTGTTCAAACATCCACACTTGGATTTCTCACCAACCTGTCAACAAATAACTCAATCCCATCACTGGTTTTCTGGGCTGCAAAAAATAGGTTTTCCTATGGATTTTGGGGTAGCCAATACTCCCAATTTCACCCCAAAGTTCATATCTATGGATCCCCCATTGGTTTTCACTGTCCAATACCAAATCTGGGTGTTTTTGGCTCTTCAAAAAATGGGTTCTTGCAGAGTTGCGATTTCTGGTTTTTCTCCCTACTAGAAATTCGTTTTTGGGTGAAAAATGATGTTGGTGACTTCCACAATGGATTGGGGATGAGGAAGAAGCAATCCCAATAAGGTAGAGTGACTTGTGGTACAAGAAAACAGAGCCCATACCTACAAATATGAACTTCTAGGCTTCCCATGCTCCATTAAAGCCATGGACTGTTTTCTTCAACCACTTCCTTACAACATAATTAAATGTCAACAAGGAAAGTCAAATGGGTTCTCAAGGTGACATATGGCAGCCGATGGTTCAATCCCACAGCCCCCTCACCACTCCCTAGTGGATACACATGGCCCCTTCTCATTCGTTGCCTCCATAGCCATTTTTGATATTTTATTGTTTGATGTTTATTTACATCATTTTTACAATGTTCCATGGCTAAATAGCACATGGGTAACATAATGTCTAATACTTTCCTTTAAATAAAATTTGAGCTTCCACTAGCGGGGCCTTAGCCTTGAGCTCCACGCTAGGAAAACATACATCACATGTATACAATATTTACATTAAAATCTAGTATATCCTAAGGGTCAAAATGGGGTATTACACATAGCCTTATTCCCAAATCCATCACATGCATAACATCTCACACTTTGGAAATACTTTGCAATGTGACCAATGCGATTGCACCTTATGCACTTCATTCTATTGATCCTTCATTGGTTAGTGTAATGAAAAGAGTTGTAATCATTGAAGTAATTTCCATACCTGAACGACTTCAATTGACTTGGACGATGTTCACTATTGCAGAACTTACTAGATGTTCTTTCATAATCAAGTCTGGACTTATCTGTTGGAAGTATTTGATCATTCAGAATCTTATTTATAATAGATGTGATACCTTTGAATTTTCTCAACACTTCTTCTTCAGATTCAACCTTTTCACTACTAGAATGTGTGCAAATCAGAATATCACTTGTGATGTGATATTGAACTTGTTTCTTTCCTTTTATCTCAATCAACTTGTCTTCTAAGCAAGATATCTCTCTATCCTTCAACTCAAGTTGACTTGTCAGCAACTTTTTTTTTGCGCTAATTCTTCTAGAGAAGTCTTCAACATGGATTTTTGTTCTTCAAGTATTTTGATCTTGTCAACTGTGCAATTCCATTGTTTCTCATAATCCATCATCTTTTCCCTGAATTTTTTATCATGAGATTCTTGAACCTCTTTTTCTTGCTTGACCTATTCTTCAGACTTTGACAGTTGGTCCCGTAAGAGTTTACTATTCTTTCTTGGCTTCTTTAATTCTTCTAGAGCACTAACCAGTTCACCTTCCCAATTAACCTCTGCAACTTCTTCTTCATTGGATTAACTATCAGATTTAACTTCTGCGATAGGATTTGAAGGTGTATTGAAGGACCCACTGAAGAAATACTTATCCAATGAATTAGGTTTGCTTTGCACAATTGGTGTGTTTTTATTGTTTGACTAACATCTATTCTTATTTTCATCATTTATTTCTTCTTCCACAAAGTCCATGAATAGTACCTCTTTTGGCTTCTCGTCTCAGTCATTTCCTTTGGATACATTGTTGTCTTCCTCAATATACAGACTCTTCCTCTATTTTGGAATTTTATTTTTATTTCCAGGTTTGTTCTAAGTGTGCACAGTTCTTTGTTCATGGAAGCTATCTTCCTCTTCACTTTCTTTGTCTCCATATTCCTTGTAAGGACACTTAGAATCAAAATGGCATCTTCCTCCACATTTGAAACATTTGAAAGGCAATTTGTTTTTGTACTTACCATGTCATCTTTACAACTTCCTTACAAAGTTTGAATCCTCTTCATTTGATTCATTACAAGATTCCTTGTCATGCTCATGTTTATCCTTTCCAGTGGATTTAAAGGCTACTTCTTTTCTGATGGGATATTCTTTCTCAGTTTTCATCTCATATGTAGTCAATATCCTTTGAAGCTTGTCCTTTTTCAGGTCTGTAAGATTGGATCTATCTTCCAACACAGATACATTTGCATAAAATCTTGAGGGAATAGTCCTCAATATCTTATATATGACCGATTATTATTCTAGAGTAACTCCAAGGCTCTTATTAACATTAACTACCTCATCAACTCATAAGAATTAAGAGTCAATATTCTCTTCATATTTCATTTTTCAGGGATTAATATAACCCTGAGTAATTTTGCAGCTTTTCCTTCTTCACTTTCTCATCACCTTCATAGACACCTCTAAGATTATCCCAAACATCCTTGGTTGAGGTGAAATGCATGACCTTAATAAATTCAGTGTATGTTAACCCACACAAAAGTGCATTTTTGTCTCTTGCATTGCACTCATATAGTCTATTTTTATCTGGGTCAACTAGTATAACTGTTGGGATATTGTAACCATCCATAATGGACTGCCAAACATCAGTTCCGAGAGATTGAAAATATACTTCCATCCTGACCTTCCAGAAAGTATAGTTGGTGCTGTCAAAACTTGGTTCTCTGCTAGTAGAGATACCTTCCTGTTTTTCCATATCGACACGTGGATCTATCTTCTAGATGTTAACTTGTTACTGAATACACCTACTCTGAAACCAATTGTTGGAATCTATTTAATACTGAGAGGGGGGTGAATTAATATTAGTGCAATTATGAAATTTTTTTAACTTCTTAACTGATTAATCTCAACTTTAATTATGCATCCACCATAAATAAACATTCATCACCATATGTGCAAAAACACAAAACACACAGAATGTTTACATGGAAACCCAAAGGGGAGAAAAGCACAGAATTCTCTCTTATAATATAAAGATTAAATTCAAGAAAGAACCAACTTCCTAAGTTCTCCAATACCAAATGGAAGGAGGAACCAAATCCCTGGTTTTATAGGCACCGACGTAAAGAAAGCACCAACTCCTTGATTTACCATCTCCAACTGGAAGGAGGCACCGACCCCCTACTCCTTTCCCTTTCCTACTACCCTGATATATAAAATAAGATATTGCTCTGCTATCCTTCTGATATGCACACACTTCATATCTTCTATTGTTTGTTCTGTTGTGTGCACCTTTTGTATGTTGTAATATTGATGTCATTGTCCTACATACACCACTTGACTTCACACTCAATTCATCACTTCAACTGGCATCACACTTCATATATTGTGTGCTACTTCATCAAATTCTGCAGTCTGCACCAAGGTTCAATGTTCCATTCTACTATTGAACATTTGCAATCTCAACTGATATTGCGCATCAACTAATAGTGTGTTGTTCTCACTTCGTGCACTAGTATCAGATATGACTCCGCACCTTCAGAGATATGTCCATTTTGTCTTGGTACAACAACCTTTATATTATATGTGACAAAATATGCATCATCTATGATATGTCCTTTAGTGCACTTGTATCAGATCATCCTCATCATGACACGCATCTTTAACTATGCTACAAATCTGTATTTGTGCATATAATCGACTTCCTTACTTCACACACATCAGCTCAACCTAAGAGAGCATAATTTAGAAAAACTTCTTAACTTCGCGCATCACAAGATATTCTTCAAATTTGTCTCTGCACTTCTGTCTTAGAACATCTATGACTGTTTCTTTGTTGTCTGTGATATTTTCATTTGGTTCTCATGCACTTGTGCATATTCTGTAGTTATGTTTTATCTCTTTGTGCAACTGTAACAGATGCACTGCATCATTTTATGCACCTTCAGTTGTACCATTCCTCTGCTTGTGCGCACTCGACTCTTTGTCTAGATCATAATATTCTGGTTACACGATCCCTTGATGCCCCGAAAACTATAAATTTGTATCTTCCAGCTTCTTCTCACTTCACGCTTCTTCCACTTGTTGTATTATGCACCACTGAGGTGTCATCTCTTGTGGGTCTTGCGCATACTTGGTCCTTTGTCCAGTGGGACTTGCTCCCTTGCGGTTTGGTCTTGCGCACTTGGCATCTTCAATGGCTTCTCCCTTTTTGGTACTTGTGTGCGATTCAATTATTGAGAGATTATTTCGATTGGTGAGTCTTGCGCACTTCAGGACTTTCTTCCTTATTCAACCGTTTCTTGTTCCAAGTTGTTTGTGCACTCCCGAACCTTGTCCAATCAACTCTTTGGATTTTACCTTGAAGGAGTAAGACTAGGTGGACTTGATATCTATGCATGTACCATATGTTATAGGATGTATTCCTTATGTACTTATTCAAAATGGATATGCTTGATGCACTTCTGGATATACTTCTTTAGATTGACATCCATGTCTTTCTTCATCTTGCTTGTGCATATACTTATTCAAGGTGGTTTCCATACACTTATTCAAAGTGGTTTTCATATACTTCTTCAAACTAGCACGGGAATACTAATTCCTCTTTGACATTAGTTGAAATTAATGACAACCAAAGGTCAACAAGATTAATATATATTGTCTCATTAATGATAGTTTCCAATTATGTAGGGCTAGTATAAAGTTAAGAGGCGAGGAATAAAAATAATAATAATAAGTTTATATTTTTTAATATATACAATAAATGATTTCGTACCAAGATATTCAAATTTATATTACATTTTATTTAAAATAATTTTTAATTATTTAAATATATCACTTCATTTTAATATATTTAATAACATATTTAAACCAAGTATCCTAAATGCACGACAATTTCACCCATTTCAGACGAATTTGTTCGGCACAATTTGGGCAAAATCCGACAAAATATTTGAACAAATCCTTGAAATTCGTAATAATAATGTTTAAATTCTCCTCATATTTTCTCTCTAGCGAATTGTGACGGGAACCTCCATGTCTCCTACAACATGCCCATTACCTCTCCATTATGTGCTCCATTCCATCAATGGCAGCTAGAGCTCGAGGGATTGGCAAGCTTAGGAGATCCCATCCCCATCCTACAAGCTGCATCTAAAACTAAATTGTAGGTGCACTGAGATACCACCGGGATGCCTCATTCCAAACAAAACAAAATACAATGAAAATGTAGCACATATTGCCACTATTAGTGAATAGATTAGGTCCTGTCTAGTCTTGGCCATTGAGTACCCACACAAACATCATTAAATTCCACTCACAACAAATCCTTCCTCTACTCGAACGACAATCTTCCACAACATTCTCACATATTAGCCTAAACATCACATTCAAGGGTAGTTGGAATACACATCAAAATATTTTCTTGTCGCTTGCATGTCAGGAATCTCTAATGCATGGCATATCCTCTTCTAGCCCTGTGATGGGAGCCATCACTTGCCACTTTATCATCCTATCTAGGGGTATAATTACACTGAAGGCATTCTTTCAATGATAGACTATCCCTGGAAACTGTAGTATATTCCTCATCATTCAAGTGAATTAAAATCCTCCCTGTGTATGTCGATGATTTTGACATGTCCATCCGTTTGGGATTTTGTCCTCTACATGTGTGTTTCATGTTTTTTTGGCCTTTTCCTTTGTTTCTTGCTTTTTGGCCTTTTCCTCTGCGTTCAACCTTTTCCCTTTTCCCTTTGTCATTCTCCTCGTTAGTGGTTTACAATTTGATCATGCTTATTTTTTAAGTTTCCAGTAATGGGTTTGAAGGGTGCCACTCTCGTTACGTTTCGACCCAATGACCATCTCGTGCAAAAAGAAAGCAATGCGATTACTAGATTTGAAGGGAACCACTCTCATTGGGTTTTGACCCAGCGACCAACCCGTGTGAAAAGAAATCGATTCGATGGATTTTTTATGGGTGCTTTCAATAATCCTTTCAATACTGCATCTTTGATAGCATAGCCATTGGGGTTTATCTTCATAGAAAACAGATTTGAAAGCGAGGGAGC
Source organism: Larix kaempferi (assembly GCA_027924585.1). Classification (NCBI taxonomy): domain Eukaryota; kingdom Viridiplantae; phylum Streptophyta; class Pinopsida; order Pinales; family Pinaceae; genus Larix; species Larix kaempferi. The sequence continues at coordinate 10,169,252 of BSBM01000510.1, forward strand.
TGTGATTCTAGCTATATTGGTTGTATCCTGCAATGATGCTTTAATCTCCATTGAATTAGGGATAGTATGTTGGGTGTTAGGGTCTGATATTTTCCGATTTAGGCTCTGAGCACAAGTAGTTAGTTTGGGTGTAATAGTAAACATAATTTCTAGTGGGACAATGACACTGACTTTCTATCTCCTAGTCATCATTAAGGGGGAGTGTTGGAATATGTAATGATGACCGAATGTATTTGGAAGGTAATAATGTCCAATCTTATGTAAAATATTTATCCCACATGTAATTTGTAATAATTTACTCTTATTACCATTTAATATATAAAGGTGTGAAATTACATTTATCCCACATATGTTATGGGATGTAATTCCTCTATTACCTCTTGGTATATCACGAGGTGAGGGATCATTGTAAATTAATCAAGAATTCACATATGAACACAAGGATGTGTCATGTAATGTAATTATGGAGTGGGATGTGATTCTCATGTGTGGAATCTCTATTGTAATATTGGAGATTATCGATGATTAAGAAGATTTCAACATTCTCATGGATGTTTCCCCATTTGGGGTTTTACCACGTATATCTGGTGTTCACTTGTCCATTCTCTTATCTCCATTTTTATTCATGTTCATGTTATTTTTTGCTTATAATTTGATAGAAGGCTAGATCAACACATGTTATGCATGTTTTGTATTTTTGTATGATTTTATCATATTCTCGATATTCTAACAAGTTATGATGAGTTAAAAGGTTAGAAAGGTCAGTATTGTGGAAAATGTTTTCAAACTGTGCTTTAATGTGTGTTTACGCATAACATTCTATGAGAAATTGGTTTTCATCTTCAATTGACTCTGTGTCACATGACAAATTGTTTCATCCCATGGCATCTTAGGAATCCTCTAGCACCCTATTTCACTATAGAGCTCATGAGAGTTTGTTCTTATTTTAGCAGTGTTGATTTTCTTCTTTGCGCTAGTTAAAATAGAGAGATACTTTTGATCTTCTAGAAATTTAGGGTTGTTCACCTCCATATAATATATTAATTTCCTCTTATCATCTAACTCTTTATTGCACAACATCTTATCCTTAAATTTATATATAATGATACTTTTAATATTATTGATATTCTATAGAGTGACCTCTTCCTCAAATCCACAATGGTTTAATAAAGACTTGGCATCTCTATGCCAACTTTGCTTAAGCTGCAGGTGGTTTTGACTAGAGTATGAAGAAATATTAGGAAGCCTCTTGTGTGAGGAATACTATGTACGTAGTCATAACCATGCTCTCAATTAGGGAGAGACTCACTTCTATGAGGAATATATGATCGAGTGTAATGCATTTAATTTTGAGATTATATGTTATAAATGGATTTTGAATATGCTATCTCATTCTCCAATATTCTCTAGAGATGTTGGAGTCCAAAAATTCACAACCATATAAGATAACATGAGTGATGAGAGTCTAAATGAGTAGTTTCTTCCTATCCCAAAGCTAGAGGTCTGTGGACTTACAACTATTTTCATGTCCATAATAAGCTTTCCATCCTCCATTAATCATTTTCTCAATGCTATAGTTCTAGTTAAAACTGTGATGAAGATAGATTCCAAGATATTTATATGATTTCACTTCCCCTAAGGATTTGTTGTCATACATGAAATTATCATAAGCAATATTTTTGGATTTGATTATCATAACCTTTGTTTTGGTAGTGTTAACAATCATACCCATACTAGAGAAAACATCCTTGAGAATTTTTAGTTTCTTGTCGATATCATAGGGAATCCTCTCCATAAGAAAAATATCATTAGCATAGAGAAGAAGGATGATGACTTTACTAGCCAAACTTGTCCCAACACAACCCTTCTCTTCCAAACAACCCTCTAGCATGTCAATGTAAAGACCAAAAAGGGTTTGGGATAGTGGGAAACCTTTCTTGACTCCTATATTACAATTAATTTCTTATGGCCATCCCTCATAGTTCCTAAATTTGGAAATAACCTTCTCATACAAATTTATCACAACAATCGAGTAAATCCATGAAGATGGATAACACTTTTTGGCCAAAAGGGAGGGTTAAAATTCAATTTTTTACTCATTTATTAAATCGCAGCCCTCAAAGTTCATATATGCCTTGTGAATTGTGACACACAACAACAAAAACAGATTGTAAGGAATTACATTTTCTTTCCCCCTAGATTTTTTTAAAATAAAAATATTATTTAATATGTCAAAATTGCATTTAATGACAGGTTTTTTCTTGTAAATTTTAGGAATAGTTAACAAGTGGTTTGTGTGCACGTAAAACAATTTATTGATAAATGTATAATCTTTTAAATATATATATATACACACACACACACAATGCACAAGAGCGCACATATTGTTTTCAAATTTATACTAGAAGATTATAATTTTTATTAATTTTTTAAACTAACCATTTAAATTTTTAATCACATTGTGTACACATGTGTGTGCATGTAAACATTTTTTACTCGTTACAAAAATTGAAAAACAAAAAATACCCTTTTGAAGAGAATGTGTTGGTCTAAGGCGTATATATTTGTTTCTTTTCATTGATTTAAAGTTGTGGATATGGTTTTCTAAGTGTAAGTTTGAAAAGAAAAAAAAACCATTATATGAAATCAGAAACTTGTAAGTTATATTTCAATGGATGGACAATTCATTGAATAATCTATTGGTATGAACTCCACCACCTATGGTGCATCCTATAATAGAGTTTAGGCAGGGTAAGCAGGTAAGTAAAATTAAAATTGCAGAAAAGAGGGCTAAAAGACGGTTTTTAAAGCTCTTGATCGAGCTAATAGCTTGATTGAGGTTTTGGGTGGATATTTAAATATCTCAATTGAGAGTTTAAGTGTGGTTAAATCGAAAGCTCAATCGAGCTTTTGTGAAATATTTTTTTTTTAAATAGCACCCAGGTTATTTTGAGTTATTAACTTTTAAAAGATCGATCTAGCTTTTAAAATCTCGATCTAACTTTCAAAAGCTCGATCTAGCTTTTCTAAAAAGCTCAATCTAGCTTTTTAAAAAGCTCAATCTAGGGTTGTAAAACTCTAGATCTAGATTTTAAAAGCTAGATCGAGTTTTTTTTAAGCTAGATTGAGGGTTAGGAAAACCCTTGATTGAGCTATCTAGCTCAATCGAGAGTTTTTTAAACCCTCGATTGAGCTTCTAAAAATAGCTCGATCAAGTGATTTGTTAAGCCCTCGATTAAGCTTTCAAAAGCTCGATCGAGGGCTTAACAAAAGCTCTATCAAGCTCGTTTTTTATCATTCCCAGACCCTTCGCTTTCCAAAAAGTGTTACCATCTTCATGGGAACACCCAAATCTCAACATGAAAGGAAATTTTAGCTCTTCTAATCTATTCCAAAGGTGACTCCATTACACTTTTAATTTCAAGGTGACTCCATTATCATTTTAGTTAATGTGAGACTCATTTTTTAGGTATGAGAAGTAGTAATAATACAAAATACTCTATATTTAGTATTTCAAGAATATTTAACATATTTAGATATTATCTTAGTAATATCCTAATAAAAGTGAGGTTTATATGTAATTAACAATTGACAAATAAAAATATGACATGCAACCATCTTTGACTTTTATAGATCCAATTCACCGATTATCGCTGACCCAATTTCTTGAAATTATATTGGTTTTTGAATTCCAAGTCAACACAACAAGATTTTTTCTTATGAGGCCCATTTTGGACCCCAAATTTACTATAGTGTCTTCTTGAAAATGAAATTTGGAATGATATTTATCAAAGTATTGCTTCATCATGTTTTTATCCAAGACCAAATTATCTTTGAGAGTGTGGATAATGTTAGCTAGAGATGTGAGTGTTTTTTTCAACCTTCTATACCTTAGAGACTCCTAATAAGTAGGAGAGTACTGAGGGGGGATTTTCAGTTAGATCCATCCTCAAATAGATTCATTCAAGTGGAAACATGTGATAAGTTGTATGATACAACCTACCAAGTGGATGGCCAACTACTCAAAAGAAGAGATGAAATCTTTGACTATACTATATTGTTTAATCTTGGTTGATCCTCCTAGATAATGAGTGTCAATTTCAAAAATTCATATAGGTCTTAGACAAATTATGTCCAAGCAATAGAACCCTTGTGATATTTATTGTTCCACTACCACCATTTCCAACATTCAAGGTCCAAATATAAGACTCCTAATCAAAGTTTCATCAAATCATCGATGATTCCATGCAAAGAAAACCAATCTTCCATCTAAGTGACCCACCAAAAGGGATTGGACCCAAACAAATTCTTGGCATTGACTTTATAAAGTCTATGCTACATGTGGGCCTCTCGGTCATGAACAAATGGAGTGGATTGAGCTTTGGATGGATTGGATGTTTCATCCCCTTCATTGTTGGAGGGTCGTTCTTGCTCTTGGTGATCTGAATTTTTTGAAGTGAGGAATCACATGATATGGGATATCTAATTGGGTAGATATTCCAATTTGGAAATTTTGGCATGGATGCCATCAATATTTTGTTGAGCATAGGAGTGGTTGTAGTCTATCTTGTTTTTCAACTCATAATACTGCATCTCTAGGTAGGAAACCTTTTTGGTAGAGCTCTACTCCTCAAGAGTTATCCATAGGGGAGTGCGTCCTAGAAAGGGTTACATGAAAGTGGTACCAATGCATTCAATATTTCCTAAATGTTCTATTGAGAGAGGTCTCAAAAAAGTGTGCAAGTAGGACTAGATATGTGGGTTCACAAAAAGGATCATTGGAGAGGAGTACTAATGTGATCACCATGATGCAAGGATTCTATTGAGATAGGTTTGAAATAAAGGTACAGGTAGGATCCAAACTTATTTTTGATACTCATGGGGAAGTTGCACTTCCACCTGAATCATCGATAGAATTCCCAAATTATTAATACTGTAATTTTATATGTAGGAATTTCATGGACTATCAATAGAGGACTAAGTGTATAGGGTCTTAAGGACAATGGCGTGCTAGGTGTTATAGCTCTTTGAAATACTTCTGGGGTCTAATAGTAGTTCTTGGACCAATCTCTCAAGTAACCAACTAAGGAGGCTTGATTATACCCTTAGCCACACTACCCAACTACCTAGGTAATAGAGAGTAATATTTCCAAGTGTTTTGATTGGTGCCGCTATAATTGTGAGATGATCGATCATGTTATCTAAAGATGGTTTTAGATATCCTAGGGTACTTTCAATAAACTTGGGGTACATGGAAGTCAAATTCAATACATAGGTGTTTCCTAATGTGATATTACTCGAAGGGGTACAAACAAGGGTTATAAGGGTGTCTAACTAAGTGAAACCTACTATATTTCCTCCATGTATTCTTCCTTGACTACATATTTACTTATTGAATGGAAAATTACTATCTTATTTATAGATGTCGAGATATGTCTCTACCATAAGAAAAATCTCTAAAAGTGTCGACTCATGAAAGTGCTCTAATACCAAATGTTATTTACCTTATTAATGGAATAGGAATTTCATAGAAGAATTAACAGAAAATAACAATACTTAGAATGAAAATGAGATAATTACCAAAATAAGAGACAATTTTACATAACTGAAATCCATAAATAGAAATACATTTATTGATTAAAATCAATATTCACTTTCCTCTTAGAGGGGGAAACCTCCATTTGAACAAAAATTCAATTACAATATGCTTCACAAGATATCTCATTACATTTCTTGTACTTTTTTATATAGTTTCTATCATCCAAGGAGCTTTCTAGTGAAGAACCTCCTAGGAACACTATAGTGAGGAAATTTCTAGTAAGTAATCTTAAAAATATTTCTTTTACGCTATATTTAATTATTGGGTCTTATTTAATAAAGATATCCTCAATAGAAAGAAACATGTATACCTCCTTAAGGGGGTTAGGGTAGGACACTAACACCAAATGATTCCCAATTTTTTTTCAATGTTTCTACAACACATTATAAATTTCAATAGGACAAGGAGCTAAACCAAAGAAGTAAACTCTTCAAGAAAAATTAGAGGAAATGTACACAATGAATAGGTCATTGACAATCATGCCATGTATTAAATGTGGTGATTTTTTATATGAGTTCTTCTAATGGAGTGACATATTGTGGAGAATTTTAAAATTTTAGTATAATGGCCAACAAAGTGTGTGTTTTGTAAGCAATGACATAAGAGGGTCACAAGGAGTAGGTGTTATATTCAAGGCAATTCAATTTGGCTAAGCAATCACCCATTAAATTTTATAGACTCACAATAAATTATGACCATAAATCAACCAATATGTTTCTTTTCCTTTGAAGTGAATTTATTGTATGGATAATTAAGAGACATTATCACTTGTAATTTATTGGTACATGTTTGTATGTCCATATTTTATAAACCAATGACTCTTATGTTACATACACTTCAATATCAACAAGGTAGATTGAAGCTAAGCTTCAAGTCCCTTCCGTATATAAGATAATAAATTGAAATCATTTTAAATATGTTACATGTTTACATGTTTGGAATTCGTCCTTTCCATAATATAAATATAATAAATTGAAATAATTTTAAATATGTTAAACATTTACATGTTTGGACTTTGTATTTTCCAAGATAAGCTTCATTTGACTATGACAAGATGCCAAAGAAACTATGGGTCTTGTCTTCCATTTCCTTCCCACAAAAGTCGTAAAATAATTAACAATCAATACTTTTACCTCCAAATATGGTTATGTACCTCCAAATATGGTTATGTAAGTTGAAAAACATTCATGTCGAAACTAAAAATCCACATTCAAATAGATATTTAAATTTAATCAAGCCACATGCAAATAGATATTTAAATTTCATCAATATGTTGAAAGGTGTGATTCTCTTGATATTAGGGGGCTTCTAGGTGTTTCATTTTTCATAATTTTATATAAAATGTATGTGTTCTAGTGGGATTTGTTCGTTGTGAGAAGAAAACGAAGTAAAATGATGACATATCGATCCAAAAGTCTCCATTCATGAAGTGGTTCTTTTACATTTTCTCTTACGAGTATGTTTTGTATTTCAATTTAAATTTATTTTTGGGGGTAATGGTTAATGCCAGAATGGAATAAATGTCACTTAAGTTCTCATGCACTAGTAGCAAAGTTAAGTTCTTCTACACTTATTTATTTTTATGATAATGTTGATGTTGGAGCAATGGAGCAAGTATTTTCTTCACAAATCTCATACCCATGGTGATGAAATTTGCACACCATGATAACATTTTGAGACACTGAAACAACATGTCCTTACGAACAAAATCCCAGGGTATATCTTATTGCAAATCCTCTAAGAGTTTGTCTTAACTAAAATAAAATGAGTGAAATTAAAGACGAACTACACCGAGTCATTATGGAATTCCCAAAAGGCCAACCACGGAAGAAAGAAGGCCCAAGCAGATTCCCAATCCCAATCTCCTTCTCGTATCGCACCTTTTTAAGGCACTTGATTTTGACCTGCTAAGTGAAAGGATTTTTTCATTCTCTATCCATCCATTAAAGGCTTTGTAAGGCCTTCAAAGAGTTGGTTGTATGTTGGTGAATCAGTGGTGTTTTCACTAACTAAGACACCTTTTTCACCCTCACAAAAAAAATTAGTAGAAAGGTTGCATTTCAAAAAAACATCTATCCATGCTATATTTTAGACAAAAATAATAGTTTCATGCAAAACAACTACCAACAATAAATTTTAATTAGAGAAATCAAGTAATAAGGTTGCATTTCACAAAATAACAATTGTCGAGGATAAAAGTAAAAAAGAACTGTGAGGCTTCATGAGAAATATATCTACAATAAAGATTAAGCAGAGAATTGAAGAAGAAAAAGTGCAATTTACAAATTAACGGTTCCCAAAAAAGGAGTGATATTCACTCTATTTTGTTTTAAATATTGGGTAATTGTGTGAGGAACCTGCAACAATTAATTGATAAAATGCACGATATATTAGATCACTGAATATTTTTATTGATCGCGGCCACTTCGAGGGGGAAACCTCCTTTGAGCAAGCTCAATACAAATAACTTCACAGTGCCTTCATTGGCCTCAACACATACTTATATACTATGTCTATGCACCAATACTATGGATCAATACCATGGAACATATAATACTATGGGCTAATACAAACTATCGATCAATACCATGGAATATATAATACTACGAGACGACTTACAAATCATTTGCGTCCAACAAAAATATACTAAAAAAGTAAAGAGAAGGGTTGACACGGGTTCCTAACATCCCCTTTCCCTTAGAAAAAGCTTTGTCCTCAAAGCTTTAGATGTGTAAATTGATGTTGAATCTGAAGAAGTGGTTCCCATGTAGCATCCTCTGGTTGCATGTCGTGCCACTTTATTAATACCTCTATGATAGATCGAGAGAGAAGCAAACGCCCTTTGAGTGTCGGGGAGGATTGCTTGGAAGGTTGTAGATGAAGAAAAACCATATCAACTGCTTGAAAAGTGGGTTCAAAACGGTGTTGATCAGCTTGTTGTTTCATTTGAATTCTTGCCATGTGAAGATTGTCCTGCAAAATGCAAAGAATCTGATCGCGGTTTCGAAGAACCATGTCAATAGCATGAACTGGTGTGCTACCGAGGGTGTATGGAGGAAGAAATGGAGGTGCCTGACCATAGATTGCTTCATATGGAGTCATTTTAGATGCAGTATTGTACCACCATTCAGCGAGAGGGAGCCACTTCACCCACTAAGGTTGTTGTTCAGAGGTGAAGCAACGAAGATAAGTTTCCAAACATTTATTGGTAATTTCAGTCTTCCCTCTAGATTTAGGGAGCCCTTCAATGAATTCCATAGAAATATATGTCCAAATCCGTGTAGGGATGGGAAAGGGTTCGAGCAATCCTGAAAGGAGCTGGAAAGTATCACATTCACCCATCATCTGTTGAATTGTCCTTTTTATTCCCTGCCAAAAGAAGTTACGCTGTGCCCGTTCATATGTTTTGAGGAACCCAGAGTGACCTGCCAATGGAGAAGCATGGAGTTCATAGAAGAAAAACTGTTGAAGATTTGTGCTTTGGGGAAGCACGAGATGACTTATGTATCTCAGGGAAGTACCATCTGAAGAGTAATGTGGTACAGTAGAAGGGTTTTTGTCCAACCATTGGATGAGTTGAGATAAGGAGGAGTCATTGACATAGCCCTGTTGAATAGATTGCAACCAATTTGGAACATGCATAGAAATAGTTGAAAGAGAAAATTGGTCATCATTTGTGTGAGAAAGAGCATCTGCCAGCAGATTGTCCTTACCCTTCATTTAAGTGATCTCATAGGCATAACCCATGATTTGGATAACCCATTTCAGTTGTGTTGGGGAGGAGACCCATTGTTCCAGGAAATATTTCAGACTCTGGTGAGCATTCTTGATGCAGAAATAATTCCCTAATAGGTATGGCTACCACTTTTGTACTACATCCAAATTGGCCATTATTTCCTTCTCAGATGTATAAGCAGCAGCAATCCCACTGGTTCAGGAAAGACACCTGCATATCTATCCAAAATGTGTTGTAGATCCAAAGGAGTAGTGGAGACCGTTGATGGGTGCATCTGAATGGAATGGAGTTGAGTGATGACACCATGTGAATTCTTCTGAAGGCGCTTTTCCAGGTGATGTGAACTAATGATGCGGAGAGACCCTAGTTGTAAGCCCATAAATGTGTGTTTTTCCAATTGATTGAAAACTGCATCCAAATTTCAACAAAATCCCATAAGATGGGGCCAAGTGTGTGTAACCATTAAGCACCCAAAGCCACAGTACATCCACATAAGGCCAAGGCAAACATGTCAAAGCGCAAGTTATAATATTCCATAGAGATACACACATTGCGACACTTCCCCTTGCAAGGTAAGGTGCCCCCATTGGAAATCATGAATTCAAAGTTGGAGCGAGGATGGAAAAAACAATCAACCTGTTTAGCGATCCGAGGGTCAATAAAGTTATGAGTCTTAATAGATACAATGAGTATTGTAAGAGGGATATTCTTGAAGTAACCCCTGACCCGCATTATTTTTGGGGTGGTGACTCCAGCTAAAGCATGGAGAGATATCTCTGGGTGGTCATCCTGAGAAGGGGCGTCAACAAGCGGCTGCCGAATGTTGACATGATCATCTATTGTATCAGGAGCTTCTTCACCAAGTTCAAAGGCAGGCAGAGAATCCACATCCAAGAGATAGAGCTTTTTCTCAACACATCTGTGTCCCTGAGTTAATTTCTCATCACAATTATAACAAATCCCCTTTTCTCTACGTGCTTGCATCTCTGCTTCAAACAAATGCTTGATAAGAGTTGTTCGAGGAGATTGCGTGATGGGAGGTCATCGGGAAACCATATTTCTGAATGGAACAAAAGTGGATTTGGAGCGTTGTTGGGCTGTGATCTTGTCCTCCGCCAACTTAGCCAACCCTAGGACTTCCATAATTGTGTTGGGATGGAAAATTTTAACCTCTGAGCGGATTTCATTCTTCAGACCACTTATAAAACAACTTCTGTAGAATTCATCAGACAATCCTTCTGTGTGATTGGACAGTTTCTCAAATTCTGTATGATACTCTCTCACAATGCCAATTTGGCGAATTTTAGTGAGTGCTCATGAATGTGAAGTCATCAAAAGCACTAGGACCAAATTGTTGCAAAAGGAGTTGGCAAAAATATGTCCAATTTGGCTCATCATGAGCTTTGATGTACCAATGACACCATTGAAGGGATTCCTGTTCCAAATGAAAGGATGCAAGTGGAACTTTGTGGACATCAAAAGTATTATGCAGAATAAATTATTGTTCTGCTCAGTAGATCCATCCAGTTGGATAAGTACCATTGAAGCAAGGAAAATCAAGCTTCGACCCACGAAAATTGGTGGAAGAAGAGAACCTAGTGGCTGCAGAAGATTTTGGATGTCATTTATTGTTCATGGTTGAATGCTGAAGATGGAGGCTAAGAAATTTTTCATCCAGATCTTGGAGTTTGGTTTTGAGGGCAGCAAGTTCTTCATCCATGATTTATGCTCCTCCATGGGTGACAACCATAACCAGGAGTTTTTTTTTTGTGAACGGGTAGAAAAACAAAAGCATAAGCTTTTTTAGTAAAGGAAAATTTGGATTTGGGAAAAACTCTGATGGGTAATTGGGGTTTGACTAGGATTTGGACACTTTTTGATGGACAGGGAAGCAGAAAATGGGGATTTCAGAAGTGGGGTAAAGAATGAGAAAAAATTTCAGAGAGGGACAAAGAAGCAAAAATAGGAAATGAACAGTGTGGCAAAATTTGAAGGTGATTTGGTGAAAACCGAAGAAGTTATGTGAAACCCTAAAACTAGACAAATGTGCGATTTCTGGCATCGAAAAATGGAATTTGGGATAGGGTCCTCAGGAATGAAATATGCATAATGGGATTGCAGGGGTGTCAGTGAAGTTTTAAGGGAAATGGAGTGAAAACAAAGAAGATATGGCAAAAAATTGGAACTGTAATGACGCGGAAGTGATTGACAACAAAATGGATCTGTAACGGCTCTAGATATGAAACGGTTCTATAACAACGCGAAAGTGATCGACAATAGAAGGGATCTGCAACGAATCTAGATCTACAACGGATATAGATCTAGATCTAGATCTGCAACGGATACGGATCTGGATCTGGATCTGGATCTAGATCTGCAACGGATACAGATCTGGATCTGGATCTGGATCTAGATCTGCAACAGATCTGGACAGATGTAACCTGCTATCTATCATCTAGCGATAGATATGGACCCCAGGTATGCTCGGCTTCCTAGCGGTTCAGGGGATTCACTCGGCCACCAATGTTGTCTAATGACTTGCATATTGGGGTAGTACCCCTCACTCCATGGCTCAGCTAAAACTGATAACCGCTTTGTCACAAACAACAACTCCTTATTTACCTCACGGGTAGGAACTAGTAAATCAGGTAGAGGTCGTTTCCCTTTTCGCTGGAAGGTCCTCTCAATGGGCCAACTACTTCGGGGTTCCTGTGGTACTCCTCACAATGAGTTTTAGGGCTATGCCCAAGTACTTCCCACATTTAAGCAGATACAAATTATTCCCAGATCCAAACCTACAATTGAAACGAACAATACAGATGCGCAAAAATAAAATTGGCAGAAATTCCACCCAATGAGCCCAAGAAAGTGCTCTAATACTAGATGTGAGGAACCTGCAATAATCATTTGATAAAATGCACGATATATTAGATCACATAATATTTTTATTGATCGCGAACCACTTCGAGGGGGAAACCTCCTTTGAGCAAGCTTAATACAAATAACTTCACGGTGCCTTCATTGGCCTCAACACGTACTTATATACTAAGTCTATGCGCCAATACTATGGATCAATACCATGGAACATAGAATACTACAGGCTAATAAAAACTATGGATCAATACCATGGAAGATATATGCTAGGAACATAAAATAAGACAATAATTAAATAATTAATAATTAGGTTAACTAAAGTTAGGTTATGAAATGAGGCGTCTCCTCAACATCAAATGCTCGAGCCATATTTAAGGCAGGGCCATCATTGTAACATATCATCTTTTATCCTATCGTCTAATATATTATCATTTAACATGAGAGTCGGATTTGACTATTAAGCATCCAACCGGATATGGTTGCTGCATTTGGTAATGCTACGAATATTAAATGATATGTTAAAATAAACAGTGAATTGTTAATTTTTTTATTGAAGGGACGTAACCCTTCCTCAAGCATGCTCAAACCTTATAAAAGGCGAGCTCTCTTGTAATACATTCATCGTCCAATTATCATTTATTCATTTATTATCACATTATTCTCGAAGATGGATTCTCTTCATTGTTAGCCGGATTCGGTATATTGCATTTGGTATCAAAGCCTTTCTCAGGCCACTTTGATTCTGGCCCTTGGCCAATCATTCATCAAAATTTTTATGGATCTTGGTCCTTGACCATCAATTGGGCCCTTGGCCTCTCCATCCATACTCCAAATATTCGTCTCTTGCACACTCGCCATCCATTCCTTTTGCTTACCTTTCCACTGCTGCACTTTCCTGCATCCACTCCTTTTGTCTCCCTCCACTCAATTCCATCCACACTCTCCACCATCTCTCTGCTTCTCCCTCACGTTTCCCCATTCCAGCCCCGAGCTGCCCACTCCTCTCTCCACCATTTCCCCCCCACCAGCCCCATGCTGCCCACTCCTCTCTCCACCATCCCCGCACTGCTCACGCCTTCTCTCCACCATCTTCCCCCTTCATCCCTTCTGTCCGATTGCACTACCTCTCCGACCACATCCACGTCCTCCTCGTCTCCATTTCTACTGGATACCATCCCTACACTGCTCCGCGATCCACCCCTGCACCAACACGCCCTCTCTCCTGTTCGCTCTCCTCGCCTCCCTCTTTCCTCCCTGCTGCCCCACTCCACCACCCCCGTTCCTCCAGCTTCTGCTAGATCCTACGTCCACCACCCCCTTCATCCACTCCTTCCTGACAACTACTCCCTCTGCGCTGCGCTCAGCAGCTCCTCCTCCCTCCCACCACACTCCCACTCCCCCTCCTCTCCACGCACAACCCTCACCACCGCCTCGCCTCTCCTCCTGCTCATGCTTGCCCTCTCCTTCCACCGGCGCGGTCCCTTCTATCTCCTCCGTCGGGTTTCGTAACCCTAAACCAACCACATTCCAAAAAATATATATATATTAAAATAACATTATTTTTTTATATAAACTATTAATTAAAAAAAATATATTAACATTATTATTACAAATAATAATAGTTATTGGAATTTTGGGAACAAAAAAAAAACTATATATAAAATAAAAATTATATATATAGTTTGAACGATAAAAGAATATATTATTATTAGTAGTAAAATTATTATTACTAATAGAAATTATTATTTTCTTGAAATAATAATTATTTGGAAATAATAGATATTTTGGTAAAAAAAAGAAAAAGTTAAAGAAGTCCAAGACTATCTATCACCAAAACAAAGACCAAGTTTTCATCAGAGAATTCAAACAAGACTCTCTCACCAAAATAAGTTGAGGCGATCTATCATAAGAGAAGTTAAAGGAAGACTCGTTAAATTCAAGACCCTCTACCATCAAAAAAGTCGAAGACTATCTATCGCTGAAGAGATCAAAGAAAGACCATCTATCACTGAAGAAGTCAAGACCATGGAAGCCGGTTTGTGACTACAAATAGAGAAATTAGAAGCCACGTTAAAATGTTATCGAAAAGACAATGAAGAATTGCGCGACATAAATAACAGTTCATAAATAAGAATTGAATTACAAGAAAGGTGCAATGAAATAAAAATATCTGACTAGGAAAGGCGTATAGAAAAATTGTATGCGCAAATTGATGAATTAAAAGCCGAAAATGAATTCAATCAGAGGTTAGGGAATCAAGATATAAAGAAGGAAATAAATAATTACGAAGCAGAAATAATACACTTGAACAAAATCGTTAGTGATAAAGATGAAGAACTAACACAAATACGACATAAATTAGAAAGTCAAGAATCAGAGGCCAGCCAATGTCGACAACAGATAAAAGTTCTTCAACAACAAAATGACGACTCTAAAAAGACACATAAGTCAAAGATTGCGAAGAATAATAAAGCATTATCCAACAATGCTGAAGAAATTTTCAGACTAAGAAATCATAATAAGATACTAGTCACAAAAATTAAGAAGTTGAAAAATAGCCCGAAGATAGAACAATCTATGGACCACATTGAAGGGAAACTTCTAGACAAGCAGGAAGAAAATAGTTGTATCAGAAGTCATAATGAAGATCTTAAGGAACAACTTAAGACGTCTGAAGATGATAGAAAATCGCAAGTCGAATTGATTAAGAAGTTTCAAAATGATAACCGGTAGTTAGAAAACAAGTTGGAAAAGATACAGAACAAAAACTTAAATCCTCAAGAGACTAAAATACAACTTCCAGCTCAGATCAATGCTCAAAAGACGACATTCGTAAATGAAAATGACATCATGAAAGTTCCCTATCGACACCCCAACCATAAAAACCAATATTCGAAAAAGTGGGTAATGTCGAAAGATAATGGTACTAATGTGATCAAATCTCCTGACAACAGATCAGTAGGGAATCCCATCAGTCCACAACAAATCAATTTGGGATGGATTGATCCATCGACATACCAGAAGTTATGTTCGCCTCTTAGCAATTCGTATCGACATGTTTCGTCATCTACAACACCACATAAAATGATGTAGAAACATTATAAGGCTGTGAGGACAAAGCCTTTCTAAGAGACTGGCAATGCTACGAACATAAAATAAGATAATAATTAAATAATTAATAATTAGGTTAACTAAAGTTAGGTTATGAAATGAGGCGTCTCCTCAACATCAAATGCTCCAGCCATATTTAAGGTTGGGCCATCATTGTAACATATCATCTTTTATCCTATCATCTAATATATTATTCATATTTATCATGAGAGTCGGATTCGACTATTAAGCATCCAACCAGATACAGTTGCTACAATATAATACTACAGGATGACTTACAAAGCATATGCATCCAACAAAAATATAATAACAAAGTAAAGAGAAGGGTTGACATGGGTTCCTAACAAATTGGGTATTTTTTGTAGCTTTCTTTGGCATAATTAAAGTGATTTTTTTAATTTTGAAGAATTTGGCAGCGGTGGTGCAGGCCGACCTGCTCATGGAGATCGTGGCCATGGGGGAGGGACAAGATGGCATGGATCATTGTGTCTCGTTTGGAGTAACCATGATGGAGGACCTTGGAGCACGGCCTTGGCACTCGGTTTGGTTTAGCAATGGGAAGAGGGATATGGAATAACATAGCCAAATGGACATAGTTTAAAACAGAGAGAGTGGCATGAAAGGAACATAGCCTCCTTGAGGCAATCAGCATAAACTTGGAACGCTTCAAGTCCCTTCCTTATTTGAACCCAACTACAAATATAAATCTTAATTCAAATGAATCACACCAACGTCTCATACTGTTAGCTATATCAATTCAATTTATATTACGAGTCCTAATAGATACATCTTAGCTTCCTGTAATTAAGAAGTATACTGTTGAAGCCCATAAAGTAGAAAATTACATGTGCATCATATGAAAAACCTTAGGGTTGTTCACTCCTTTCTAGCAAGAGTTCAAATAAAAACTTATTATTCGAAATATGAACCAGGAATGCACTTCAAAGAGCCCACGGGGTCTTTCCAGGAGGAGCTCTACCATAAACAGAGTAATTCAAATTTCAAATATAAATAACTGGTAAATGTAACTAAGATGCGAATGCAAGATATAAAAAAAAGGAAAATAGAAATGATACAATCTGCAAGGTGTGACTTGCTGAGTGAATCCCTCATCCTGCTAGAAAATGATCCATTCGGTAAATATTCACTGTATATTTCCTATCAATCTGGATATCCTCCCCTTCTTCATTCAAGATAAAGTATGGGAAAAGGCGCAGCAAAAGGAGGGTAGCTCGGTAGGAATCATCGATTAGATGCAGATGATTGAAACTAAGTGAAATTAGTTTATCGTCCGAGCCGAGGAAAGTAGAATTGCGGAAGAAAGGGATGCATATGGATTCAATTTATCCTACAACTGGAGGACATGCATGAGGGTGTCTACCAAAGATGCATGTACCATGTGGTTGTTGCATGTACTAGGTAGTTGCTGCAATTCTTTTACATTGATAATTCATTGGGGATATGAATTACTTTAACACTGCAATCCATTTACATTGATAATGACCATTCAACTGTAGGATAAGTTCATAGTCTTGACCATTAGAAATTAGGATAACCTCGGGAAAAGGCCAAATAAGGTCTCCGATATGACAATTGGTCAGAGGGAGAAACGAATTAAAAAACTTAGGATACGTTATATAGAAAATTGTGCAAGGATTAATACTCACTCGCCGAGCAATTTCTATAATCCCTGATGTGTTGCTCGATAGTGACTAATAAGAATGAGGTTGACATCATCCTATGATTTGGAATTTTATTTAATTAAGGTATTGATTTTTTACACTGTAATTATGTTATTTAGTTTTAATTAAGGGTGAAAACATGTGTGCATGTCTCGCAAGAATAGTAATGTTGGTTTGTAATATGGCTATTTGGCTTGAGACATGACAACCTTTTATGTTTTCAGTGTTGTTTCTTTGTATTAGAATAATTTGTAATTTCTTTTCACAAATGTCAATGTCATTTTATTTTTATATCTAAGTCTTTTTGTACCGACTAGTAGCCCAATTATTTGTTAGATTGCCAACATAAGATCCAAAGAGATAATGTAACCTCACAGTGAAAGAATTAAGGAATTAAGGAAGAAGAGAGAAGCAATAGAACATAGATCCAATAGAGTCAGAATAATTACACACACTACATTAATCAGAATAGTAACCAGGTAAATATACAATGTTGAGTATGAGGATTCGAATTCACTAGGTGTAATTCGAATTATCCTTCATGCACAGATCCATAATCAGTGGAGAGTCATTAGTGCCAAACTAGGAGTCTATCTCATCATCAGTGAAGTCATCAATGCACAAGTAGTGATCAACTGGGAGTCAAACTGAGTCTAACTAAGTGTGGTTGGTGTAACTGGCATATGGAAGCACTGATATAGTGAAGGAGACTCAGTGGAGGGCGCTCATGGAGCTAACTGGAGTCAAAACAGTCTATCTAGTCACACTGGAGGTCCAAAAGAGTGATAAGGTCAGTTAGGAGTCAGTTAATCCTTAAATCAAGGAAGAACTGAAGATAACTGAACTAAACTGGATTGGCAGATGAAGAAAGGCGCCCTTCTCATGCAATAACTGAAAAGAGGGTGCACTAAGCTCTAGGAGAGCTAAGACTGATCCGAGAGAAGCTCCTGGGGCTAGTTTGCTGAGGGCTATGTGCTAGTGCTGATGACTAGGATGCATGTAAATTGCATGCAAACCCTAATTTTGCATGCAGGACTGAAAATGTAAATGACAAGAATGTTAGAAGGACTAGGATGAAGTATAGGAATATCCTAACACCCCCCCTTAATCCATCCTGGGCCCTGGTAACTAGGACCAAAGGTCACCCATACAATCAATGAAATGATAAAAAAATACTGCCTCAAATGGCTCTGATACCATGTTAGATTGCCAACATAAGATCCAAAGAGATAATGTAACCTCACAGTGAAAGAATTAAGGAATTAAGGAAGAAGAGAGAAGCAATAGAACATAGATCCAATAGAGGCAGAATAATTACACACACTACATTAATCAGAATAGTAACCGGGTAAATATACAATGCTGAGTATGAGGATTCGAATTCACTAGGTGTAATTCGAATTATCCTTCATGCACAGATCCATAATCAGTGGAGAGTCATTAGTGCCAAACTAGGAGTCTATCTCATCATCAGTGAAGTCATCAATGCACAAGTAGTGATCAACCGGGAGTCAAACTGAGTCTAACTGAGTGTGGTTGGTGTAACTGGCATATGGAAGCACTGATATAGTGAAGGAGACTCAATGGAGGGCGCTCATGGAGCTAACTGGAGTCAAAACAGTCTATCTAGTCACACTGGAGGTCCAAAAGAGTGATAAGGTCAGTTAGGAGTCAGTTAATCCTTAAATCAAGGAAGAACTGAAGATAACTGAACTAAACTGGACTAGCAGATGAAGAAAGGCGCCCTTCTCATGCAATAACTGAAAAGAGGGCGCACTAAGCTCTAAGAGAGCTAAGACTGATCCGAGAGAAGCTCCTGGGGCTAGTTTGCTGAGGGCTAGGTGCTGGTGTTGATGACTAGGATGCATGTAAATTGCATGCAAACCCTAATTGCATGCAAACCCTAATTTTGCATGCAGGACTGAAAATGTAAATGACAAGAATGTTATAAGGACTAGGATGGAGTATAGGAATATCCTAACACCCCCCCTTAATCCATCCTGGGCTCTGGTAACTAGGACCAAAGGTCACCCATACAATCAATGAAATGATAAAAAAATACTGCCTCAAATGGCTCTGATACCATGTTAGATTGCCAACATAAGATACAAAGAGATAATGCAACCTCACAGTGAAAGAATTAAGGAATTAAGGAAGAAGAGAGAAGCAATAGAACATAGATCCAATAGAGGCAGAATAATTACACACACTACATTAATCAGAATAGTAACCAGGTAAATATACAATGCTGAGTATGAGGATTCGAATTCACTAGGTGTAATTCGAATTATCCTTCATGCACAGATCCATAATCAGTGGAGAGTCATTAGTGCCAAACTAGGAGTCTATCTCATCATCAGTGAAGTCATCAATGCACAAGTAGTGATCAACCGGGAGTCAAACTGAGTCTAACTGAGTGTGGTTGGTGTAACTGGCATATGGAAGCACTGATATAGTGAAGGAGACTCAATGGAGGGCGCTCATGGAGCTAACTGGAGTCAAAATAGTCTATCTAGTCACACTGGAGGTCCAAAAGAGTGATAAGGTGAGTTAGGAGTCAGTTAATCCTTAAATCAAGGAAGAACTGAAGATAACTGAACTAAACTGGACTGGCAGATGAAGAAAGGCGCCCTTCTCATGCAATAACTGAAAAGAGGGCACACTAAGCTCTAGGAGAGCTAAGACTGATCTGAGAGAAGCTCCTGGGGCTAGTTTGTTGAGGGCTAGGTGTTGGTGCTGATGACTAGGATGCATGTAAATTGCATGCAAACCCTAATTGCAGGCAAACCCTAATTTTGCATGTAGGACTGAAAATGTAAATGACAGGAATGTTAGAAGGACTAGGATGGAGTATAGGAATATCCTAACATTATTAATGCTATTGGTTACATAACAAACTCCAAGTTTGGGTTGGAACTAGATTTCTCGTTTTGTATTTTAATTCGGATATTATCTTAGATTATGAATTGATATTTTTTTCCTTGAGTCCCTTCTTTTCTAATTGGGTGTAGATGTGAATTATGGTAGAATTATACTAGTGTTGTTAAATTACTTTTGCTACCATAATGGTACCGGAATAACACTTTCTAGTACCAACATTTCTAGCACTAGTTTCAGTACTAGTTTCGGTACCAATTCATTGGTTAGGATAGTTGCACAACTCCAGGTCGAATTCTACCACTTGAATCTTGTATATAGGTGTCCTATCATGTATTTGGGTTTCTCAATCCTCACCCAAGTCACGCGTGTGACCTCTAGCATGTTATCAAAGGTTTCCTAAATTCTAGTAAGTAGTTTTGAA
The DNA here is from genome assembly GCA_027924585.1 of Larix kaempferi. Taxonomy (NCBI): domain Eukaryota; kingdom Viridiplantae; phylum Streptophyta; class Pinopsida; order Pinales; family Pinaceae; genus Larix; species Larix kaempferi. Next base: position 10,189,555 of record BSBM01000510.1, read on the forward strand.
ACAACCAACTTCCGCGTCAATTTCCAAGCAGACGAAGGCGAATCTCAAAAATTCAAGACATGGGTTTGGTTCGCAACATAGGTAATTAAGCATCGAAAGGGTCGTTTTTCAAAATGATCTAAGGTTGAGTATATAAGGGAAGATCTTCCATACGGATCTTCCCAAATTATATTACTTGCTTATATTTGTAAAAGAACCAAATTTGTCTATTTTCCATATTTCAAATGATTTGTCCATGTTTGTTTTAATTCATTTCTATCTTCTCCTCATTGATTTTATGTATAAATCAAGGTGTGGATAGGAGCAATGATCAAGAAGTTTTGGATATATGAGATAGTTTTTCTTCTAATAGAGCTTCAAGAAGTTGGTTATTGCCAATTGTAAACAGAGTTTTCGATCTAAATGGAAAATTGATTGTTGATGATCCATTGTGCATCTCTTTGGCTTGATCTGATCATCCTCGAGCAACACTGACCATCTAGGAAGGGGCCCTCAATGTGGGTAGTTGTTTCCATATTTCAATTTGCTTAGTAGTTTACAATTCAATTGATTGTATTTTCATTTTGCACATGTGTCGTTTTATTTCCATTCAATTTATGTTTAGTTAAAATTGTGAAATTTTAGTTTTATACATGCTTTGATTATTAAATGCTTAGGATAAATTCTACATTTTTGTGTGATTTCCAATTCAAATATGCAATTGTAATTCTTATCTTGTTTCATATTATAAACTTGTTGTTCAATCTCACATGTACTATGTTCTAGCACACCTTTCACACCAGTGATATATTCCACTCATCACACAATTTGATTTTAGGGTTTACATAAGTTAGAAAGGTTTATATATCACTTATTTGTATGCTCTATTTTTATTAATGCATTTCCCCAATTTTCCATTGGAAAATTACAATCACGCCCCTCTTAAATTGTTTACAACATCATCACAATTCCTTTTCTAATTTGCTCCAAAACTTCCTCAATCCATTTCTAGAACATTGCACCTTTGTGCCAACCCTCTTTGACACAAATTCCTCCTTCAAATCGTCATCCATCTTCCTTAGATTGAACCATTCTAAATGCTAGATAAAAGCTTTGTTTTAGATAGATTACATTAGTTTTAATTGTTTTTTTTTGTGATTACCAAAACACAAACACTTTCGTTACATAGTTGTGCTTCATTCCTCTCATACAAATTGACTGAAATTGACCTTCATGCACCTTTACGAAATCAATTCCATCACCACTTCCAACATTCCATCAATAAATACAAAACCCTTTAATCAATTATGCCTAGAACTAATATATTACGAGATTGATTACATAGGTGATTCGTTTCTAACCCAAGCTTCAGTAATTCTTTATGTAACTATGTTTAATAAACCAACAATTCAACACATAAAGAGTTTGATCATTCCCATCATTCTTCTACCTACACTTTGTTGTTCTATGTTTCCTAGATTGATGAGATTAGGTGATATTGTCAAATCTACAATTCATTATACTCAGAAAATTTAGAGTGCATCTCTTTCCTCCCCATATAGATCATTGTTAAATATTTCCATTCACTTAGTAGTTTAAGTTCCATCATTCTTGTATATGTTTTCCATAGATTTCATTATTACTGTTATTGTCATTTGCATCCATTTGAAGAATTATCTTTGAGTCTTCATTTTAGTTGCATTTTCTTATTAGTCATTTATAGAATTTCCATATTTCCTTTTCCATTTTAGTTTGTTTTCATATTACTTTGGTTTCTCATAGTTTTGTAACACTACTAAATTCCATTAAATGACATAAAACTTAAGTTAGCTACTCAAAATTAATCACAAGAACATGGATACATGAAAGATTGTGATCTTAAACCTTTATACCATTTAGTTCTTCTTGTGTCCCAATGAATTAATCTTTAGTGTTTCTTTCTCGTAGTTTGCATTACTTTCCTTTGATTTGGTTTTCTCATAGCTTATCCAATCACTACAAGAATGGGCCATTGAAGATCGAGATCTAACTTAGGAGATATGATCTTGCGATCCAATGCTAAGCTACATCATGTGGTGTTAATCTTCATTTGAGCTCGTCAATTTCTAGTTTGCTTTCATTTATTGCACTTTGAAGTGTGCTTACCGACACTAATTGTTAGATTGAGCTAGATTAGATGCTATGATCCTACACTTCTTGTGCTTGCACCTCTAAATTTACGAACTCCCAATCGATAATTTAATGTCGATTATTTAACACATATTTTAGCCTAACACTTACCTTCACAATTTAGATCAACATTTTTTTTCAAAAAGTCATTTCATCTGACAAAAGAAGTAGAAAGTATTACAATGAATTTGAATTTCATACTTTGCATTTTATTCAAATACTATGTGTTTTATGCTCAAACTCTTAAATTTGATTTGTTCTTATTTTTATTTCAACTCCTTAAAAATTCCAACATTTCATATATTTTTTAAATTTTATTGAAACTATTAATGTAAGTCACCTTAAGATTTGAAAGTTATGTTTACTCCATCTCAATTGTACATATTTTAATCATTATGTCATAAAACAATATTCTTTTCACTCTACTCTTTACACCATTACAGTTTGTATATGCTTTATTTTACGTACAACTAATTAACATATTATAACTCCATATTAATAATTGTAGTAGAATAATGTAAAAATATTCAGTGTTCATAATATATAATCAAGAAATACATCTACTAAGATCATGAATAGATAAATAAAATAGAATATTAGATTAGTTTAATAAAATAATGTAGAACTAGCATAACCACTTAACTTGTAGATATAAGTCACAAATTGAGTGTAAATTAAGTGCCATGAAGAAGTTCTTTGTTACTTGTACTCTATGCTTACTTGTAATCACCTATTGTTCTACTTGTTACATTCTTTAGTTAAATGGGTTGTCTATCTATTATCTATGTATGAGCTACTAGTTATCCATGATCAACAATGCGTTATTTTTTATATTTCTTTTTTTATAATTGTTTATTTCGAATTTTGAACAACAACCATAAAATCAATCTGAGAGTACACTTGTCTCAACCTCCTTCAATCTAGGAAAAGCATAGATGGTAGTCCACCCCAAATTGTAAGATATAAACACATATCGATGTAATAAACAAGTGTAAATATATGTTTTACCTAGATTGCAAGAGGATGAGACAAGTGTACTATTGGGATGGATTTTATGGTCATTGTTCCAAATTTGAAATAAACAATTATTTAAAAATATATATATATATATATATAAATTAAAAAAAAAATAAAAAAATTGATAGTAGATGCATAGATAATTAATAGGTAATGCATGAATAGTAGGAAATTCTTGATAGACAACCCATTTAACTAGAATAAGTGGATGATAACTTATTCCTAACACTTAATTAAAACCTACTTAAACTATAAAAATAATAATAATAGACCACTATTATATCAATGTTTTTAACCTAAATTTTAACTTATTAGTAAGTTAACGAATCAATCACAATGTTTTTAACCTAGTAAGTTAACGAATCAATCAAATATTTGGTTGCTTTATATTAACACCAATAAAATGATTTTCTACCTCATTTGGTCTCATATCAAGACCACTTCCATTTATTTATGTTTCAAGATATTGTATGTGAACATTTTAACCTATTAAGTTAACGAATCAATCAAATGTTTGGTTGCTTTCTACCTCATTTGGTCTCATATCAAGACAACTTCCATTTATTTATGTTTCAAGATATTGTATTTGAACATTTTATAACATAGGCACCGACTTGTTTGCTCTCTCATGCACGGTATCTCCACACCTGGTACTTCTCTCATGCACGGTATGGTGGTATCGCTACACCTGGTTCTTTGGTCAGCTGCTACACCTAGTGTTGAAATAACAACAGTCAGCAGCAGTTACATGCACATGGAGCAGCTATACAAATTATTTATCTCATGCACGGTATGGCTACACTCGATGCTTTAGCCAGTGCACTTGGTGCTGAAAGTACATTAGTCACCAACTAACAAATTATAGGTTTAAGTAAATAAATAAACACTTTACAAACTATATTATGATTTCTTAGTATTAGACATATTTATTTCACTTACTTGTATGTAATTCTATATTACATATTTGAATTTTTAATCATTTATTTTTTTAATTTAGAAAAAAAACTTTTCCAAACTATACTATGATTTCTTAATATTAAACATGTTTCTATCATTTTTTTTTCCACAAAAAAAAAAATCGTAATTATATTTATAAAAAATAGAAATTACATTCTTCAAAATCACTTAACTTTCTAAAAAATAGAGCATCATAATTTTAAAAAATAGAGCATCATAGTTATGCTGAGTCTTACCATCTCAAAATAAATAGAAACATATAAAAATAAACATTCCTAGAGTTCCCAAAGATAACTATGAGGTATCTATCAATGAGTATCCCATAGGAACTTAGAGTGTTGCACTTCAGTGGTTTCAACTCCTTGCTCTTTTATAATATGCATTTCTCCACCTCTTAGCTCTAGGACTGCCTTTGAAAGAGAATCAACTTCTATGTTTCGTTCCCTATAGATATGAGAGAAATATATTTCTTCCATGGAGGACTTTAATCTTCTAATCTCTTCAAGAATCGGATTTAAGAAGATGTTGTGACGATTTTTTTTTTCATTTACCCAGTCAATCGCGATTTTTGCATCCCCATAAACTTGGATTGATTTGATTCCATATTGAAAAGTCAGTCTTAATAGAATTTTTAAGGCACGTAGCTCTGCATAGTTGTTATTGCCTTCTCCCAAACCTGCTTTGAAGCTCAGTTTTATCTCTTTATCCACAAAGATTAGCCCTCCTGCTCTAGTTCTGTTAGGATTCGATTGAGCTGCCCATAAAAATATGCCCAAGGTATATCCTGGTTTACTACTTCTACCTCCACCTTTCTAAATTTTATTTGTATTTCCTTATGAGGAAAGCACTTTAAGATTCCAACAACATTTTTTGCACAAATAAAGGAGTTTGATGCTTATCTACAAAATTCGAGAGATTTATTGATGTCCAAATTTGCCATACAATTATTAGAGGCAAAATTTTGAAGTCTTTATAGATTGGGTGTAGAGACCATATCTTCAAGCAGTCATGCACTGTGGTTCCGTTCCACATGAAACTAAAATTCAGAAGAATCTCAACTTCTTTCCAAACTTGAGCTATGAATTTACATTCAACTACTAGATGCATGTTTGATTCTTCAGCTTTTAAACACAAAGCACACCTTCCAGGACCCTCCCATCTTCTTCTTTAAAGTTGATCCCAATTCAAGACGCTGTCTTTCAAGAAAAACCACATTAACAGCTTAGATTTCAGTGGTCAGTTAAAATTCCAAATTGTCCTCCAGCACCAAATTTGATTTGTTTTGTCCACTCCCATAAAAAAATCATAACCTTTCTTTGGTGTATAGATGCCATGTTCATCGTATGACCAAACCAATTGATCAGCTTTGGGCGTTATAAAAATAAGCTTGATATTTAGCTACTTTGTAAAAGCTTTCCAAACTTTCTCCTCTAAAACCCAGGTTTTCGGCCTTTAACTAACTCTGTACAACACTTGAGGAATTCATGTTGTCTACAATCTATTTTAGTGTGTAAAGCCATTTGAATATGAGTTGAAAAATCATATGGATTGGAAGAAGGAATTGATTCCCACTTCCTACCCAAGTGTCCTCCCCTTCTGGCAGACTACGTCTATTTCCCACCTTCCATGACAGGTTGTCTCCAATAACACTGTAAGATTTTACTATTGCTTTCCAGATAATAGAGACATTCTGAACAGATTTTGACGGACTCCTAATCCATTCCATAACTTATAGGGTTTAAGATACTTATGAATGAATCAATGATCTCTCTCCAAAGATCTATCCTTGATATTAACCTCCATACATTTTTCACTGCTAGGGCTTTAGAGAACATTAAAGGGCATTTCAAACCCCACCCACCTTGAGTTTTTGGAATGGCAAGGTCCTGCCATTTTATCCAAGCCATCTTCCTTTGATATGAAGTTCCCAACTAGAAGAAGTTGAAAAGGATTTTCCCGATCACAATCAGAGTGCCTCTAGGGATCCATGCAATAGAGCACCAATAAACCGAGGTTGCTTCTAGAACAGATTTAGCTAGAACCAATCTTCCAACTTTAGAAAGTCATGTAAGACTCCAATTTTCTATGTGTTTCCCACACTTAGAAATTAACCAGTTCCAATCTTTTTTTCCATAAGACACTATTTTTAGCAAAAATCCCAAATACTTCAAACCGCTATCTAAAGATTGTTCTTTGAAAGGAAATAATCTCTTTAAAATAAGTTGATATTCTTCTTTAAGTCCTTCTTCAATAAAGGAGGATTTTCGAGTGGTTTACTTGCATACATGTAGCTGAGCAGAACAAGTCAAGAATTTTTTCCAACATCTTCAAGTCTTTACACGATCCTTCAAAGAATATGAGTGTATCATCGACAAAAAGGATATGTGAAAGTCTGCAGGTTCCTGCAATTAAGATTCCTTTGAAATCACCTTGAATTATTGTGCGGTTTAATGCTCTGCTTAAGCCGTCAACAACTAGAAGGAACAGTAGGGGGGCTAGGAGACACCCCTGTCTTATACCCCTTCTAGGTTTGAAGAAAGAAGAGGCGGCATCGTTGATCAGAATAGTGAATGAAACCGAGGAAATGGTTTCCATTGTCCATTTAGTGAATTGTGTACCAAAGCCGAGTTGAGAGAGTATCACTATGATATAAGTCCAACTTACTCTATCGTAAGCCTTCTTCAAATCAATTTTCAAAATGACTGAATTGATCTTCTTTGTTTTTATAGAATGAAGTCCTTCTGGTGCAACTCCAACTGCTTCGTGGATCTTCCTACCAGGTAAGAATCCAAATTGCTCTTACGTAATATCAATTGAAAGGATAGGTTTTATTCTTTGACTCATTATTTTAACTATAATTTTGTAAATAAAGTTGCATAATGAAATTGACCTGAACTCATCAAAACTAACAAGGTTATTTATCTTAAGAATCAGACCTATGCTATGTTGAAAGTTGCCAATACTTTTCCATTTTTTCTAGAATCTTCAATAAGAATAAAAATCTTTGATAACTATAAGGAGATCATTTATGAGCACATCGAATATCCATCACTTACTTGTATGTAATTCTATATCACATACTTACTTTTCATTAATTTACTTTTCTAATATACCATTTTATTCCATTTACTTGAATCTCCCTTCTTTGTTAGTTACGGCCAAGTTTTCATTCCAACAATTAATGCTATAACTACTTTTAATATTTATATAATAATGTTTATTTCATTTAGTTTAGGTCGAAGCATGATTCCTTTCCATTTAAATGGGGTCATTTAATTAGTATAACATGATTTTCTTTGATTTAAATATAAAACAAATATTTTAATAATTTAACAATTACATTTAGGAATTTGGATGTTATAATTTACTTTATATAAATTCTATTTCCTTTTTTAAATCATACAATTTGTTCTTTTAAACCCTTTATTAAAATGTGCTTGAATCCTCTAATCTTATCTTTATTAATATCTTCCAAGTCCTTTTTATATATCATTTTTACTATCCCTTACGTTTTTTTACATTGTTGTGGAATTAGGATCTACACTAATTACTTACATAATTAATAATCTCACGAGACTTTCTTCCCACCTTGACCAACTTTGAAAAATATGGAGATTGTCTTCCCAAGTTTGATAGTTAAATGATTTGCTTACAATAAATATCCATATACACTATGAGAGGGGCCAATTTATTTATTCTTGACCTCTTTTAATAGGTAAGCATTACAAGTACTAGTAGCTTTAAGACGTTCCTGCCAATGCCACAATTAATGTAATACCCTGGCCCAGATTTATAACCTATACTTCATTCTAAACATTTTTGCTATGAAGTATGTACATAGCATGTTTATTATTTTAGTATAAAATTTCGAGTTGGTTGCGTGGTGAGCAATACTCTAAAGAGGAGATCCAGATAGTATCGGAGGTTTGTGAGGGGGTAAGGTTTACCTATGTACCTTGTCTCCTTGTTGAGTTGTTTTCTAAACCTTATGTTAAAATCCAAAAACTCATGTTCCTAAGCTAGACTCAAATGGGGGAGTGATTAATAATTAAATATTATTAATTAAACTTTGGGAAAAACTTAATTAATTTTAATTAAGTTGTTAATGGAAATTAGGAGAGGGGAACGTGGTTCCTTTGGGATAGCCACGTGGGACCCAAACGATGACACTCGTTTTCTAGGAATGCTGGGGCAAAAATCCTGGGGGGTGGCAAATTTCGGGGAGGAGGAAAAATTCAGTCACAGGGCAGTGAAGTGTATCACGGTGTGACTTTGAATTCACGGAGGTGAAGAAAACTCTACTTTTACAACCTGTTTTACAACCCGTTTTTTACAACCTGTACTGGCATTGTATTTCCTTGGTTGAATTAACCATTCAATTGGCAATTTGTGCATGAAACCCCGAGTCGAATTCCGACACTTGCAGTGAAGTGTATCGTTGTGTGTCTGTGAAGGAGCTCTGGTGGGTTAATTGTGGAATTGGTTAGAAATTGTTGTTTTGGTTGTGCCTAGTAGAGATTATTTCATATTTCCAAGTTATTTCTATGTTGTCCCTGTGAGTGAGCTGAGGGGGCTGCTGACTTATCTCTGGTTAATGTCTGGATCTTGGCTCAGGGGTGGACTTGGGAGCTGAAATAATACAGGCTGGACAAGTTCTACGGTTGGGTGGAGCGTGGCTCACACGTAGTCAATTGCTTGTTTCGGGACAAAATTCTCAGATAAGTATATTTAGAATTCTAATTCTCTACAATTTCTCTCTTAAATTATAATTTTAGAGAAAGTAATGCTCAGATTTCATGGTTTTGAATTGTATTTTGTTATATATTAATTATCTGCAAGTGTGCTTTGAGAAATTATGCTTGCGGAATTTCTGTGCATAATAAATATAATTTGGGTACAAATGAAATTTTAAAGAATTATATTTTGGGAAATCATATTTTTTGAGTTGAAATAATAAAGTCCCTGTTTTAATTTAATCCCTGAGAATATAATAACTTCATATTCTCTGTATATTTGAAATTGGAACTTAACAAATGGCGGAAAATGTCCTAGTTTTTAGGAATTGGTAAAAATGGTTAAAAAGGAGTTATGGTGAAAAATTTGTGAAAGATAATGAGGAATAAATGTTCAACTGTAAATCATTTATAATTACCATGAGCTGAGTTATAATTACCATTACTATTTTGAATTGGTTTGTTGTTTTAGTTTAAAGAGATGATTTAGTTAACTAAAGCAAAACCATGAATTTGTTGTATGGTTTACAAAAACCATGGATTGATTTAATTAAGTAAAAATTTTGAAACTAAACCTGAAATGTTGAAGACATGTTATAGATATGTTTATGGGTCTTACAATAGACTTATGCTTCCGCAATTGTGTGCATAATGTATTATGCATATGATTAATTTATAAATATGTTATTCTTTATAATAAAAAAATTATGTGTTTTGTTTAGTCATTATAATGCGAGAGGGTGTTACAAGTTGGTATCAGAGTGCATGTTGCAGCTCTCGAACCTTTAGAATCAAATTTATTTTCTTAAAAAGAGATATACATGTACAAGAATATATGATGAAATTGATTTTTGAAACTAATAATCATTGTTTTCTCAGATTGCTAGTGTTACAGAGGAACTTTCAGCCATTTAATTTGCAGACTATCAGTAAAGACAAGCAAACAGAATTAGAGAGAGGGCAGAGGATCCTATATTTTCTAATTTTGTTGATGAAATTGGTGAAGAAGAACAAGGTAATGAATCCAATGGTCACCAAAGTGGGTCAGGGACCATGGATGTTGTGCAAAGTTTGAGGAATTCCCAATTTGGAAACAATGTAATTTTGCAAGTTTGGAACAACAGAACCAAATCAATCAACAGTTAATGCAAAATTTGGTCCAGCTGCAAAATCAAATGCATCAAGTGACTTCTAATGTGGAAAAAGGTGAAGAGTCCATGAACGGAGACATCCCTGATAGGTATCACTTTTCTCAATGAAAAGATGATAACAGGAGGAGATTATATTTCCACCATAAGTCCAATGAAAGTTCTCATGGGAATAAGAGTAATCAACAAGATAACTACCCTAGAAAGCAGCGAAAGAGAAAGCATGATGTGATGTTAGAAGGTGAGCTTAGAAAATTAAAACCTCCAACCTTTGATGGAGAGAATTCAGGTGACACTGCAGAACTATGGCTTATGGAAATGAATAAGTATTTGCAATTACATAACTACTCAGAAAACCAAGAAGCGCGGATTGCAATATATAATTTGCAAGGAAAAGATTATAAATGGTGGAAACATCTCAAACAAGTGGAAAGTTTAGATGAGAAGCAGATTTCTTGGAGGACATTCCAAAGACTTTTCAAGAAAGAATATCTATCACAACAGTTTTATGACAAAAAAATATAGGATTTCTTCGAGCACGAATTGGGAAATATGTTCATGGAGGAATATGAAAAGAGATTCTTGGAGCTGCTAGGATATGTTGAGTTTATTAAGGATGAAAAAGGTGAAGATACAGTGTTATATCAGTGGATTGCCTACATACTATAAAGATAGATTGACTTATGAGGAACCTTACACTCTGAAAGATTGTTTAAGAAAATCTAAATGCTTGTATGAGAAAAGCAAAAATAGGCAGGAAGTGCAAAAGGTTTGGAAAGGTAAGCTGAAAGAGAAACAAGATCAGAGAAAAAAGGGGTTTAAGCCTCTGGATATCAAGAAGGACAGTTACACTTCTTTTAAACCACCGATACCGAAAAGAGAATCCAGAATGGTTGAGTCTTCAGGGAAAAAAAATCAAACCAAGGCAAATGTTGGGTGTAATGTCCCCAATTTGGCCAATTTTCGAACCTTGGACTAAAAGTTCCAAACTGTCCCAAATGATTCCAAATGGTTTTGAATTATGTCCAAAGTGTATTGAGGTGTATTGGGACACCCTAATACATATATTATATGCTTGGACACCTTCTAAGTAATTAAACAACTTGCATTTACAATTAGAGAATGAAAGGAAAAATTACTAGAAAAATTGATGTTGAAACCCCGAAGGGTATATGGCTCCAAAAGACTCCTAAGGATTTCGAATAGGGAATGAGAGTGTTTGAATGTTATTAGGACAAAAAAATGAGGCTTATAGGTTCTTGGACACTCTCAAAATAATTCTGCAACATTCATTTGTAATCAGGAGAAAATAGGCAATTTACTAGTAATTTCAAGGTTCAAACCCCCAAGGGTAGAGGTCACTAATGGCTTCCCAAATGTATTATGAACCTCCAAAATTTATGAAAAGAGACATGGAATAGTTATATTACTTAAATGGTCATAGAAATGCATCATTAATCATATCCTAAAGGCTACTTCAACTCCCATAAATCAGATATTGGTAAACATGTCTTAACAAAGGGGGAAATGAGAGAAAAACTCTATAACTTGCTATGAAAATTGTGAGAAATGTTACAAGGACCTGCATAAGGTGTATGAAAATTCTTTAGTATATTAATGGCTCTCCAAACAGAAATAAAACCACATAAATTTACTGATACAAGTCGATACCAAACAACTTCAAGCTCTCTCAACAAGATATATGCGAAGATGGCTCGAATCTCTTCCTTGAATGTAAATATCACTTGAAATACATAGTGTTTCGAGATGTGGCTCTCAATATATGATTATTACAGAGATATATAGCAACTAGCATGTCCATTAAGTCGAAATATCAGTCCTTCACTAACTATATGAAACCACAAGTGCGCTATACAAAAGCTATGGGGAAATGGCACCATTCATACATAGTTTGGCATTTTTACATGGTTTTACTTGGAGTTTCGACCTGCGGTATATATGAACATCAAATATAAAGTGTGGAAATCATATTACAAATAAATTGGGTCCCTTGGACTCCCCCAAAGATATCAGCATCTCTCCATGTGCGCCCTTCCTCCAAGAGCAAGAATATAGAGAGAAAATTGGAAGAGATGTGGGAGCAAGTTGAAGAAGAAGAGATCATGAGAAGCCCTGTAGCTTCAACCTGCAACAAATGAATCCATTGTAGCTCCAAATTAAATTTATGAATGGCCTCTCCAATTTCCAAATAGGATGGTCATCTTTCACCCTCGAAATTGGTACCAAGGAAATTAGAGTAGACACTCCACTAGCATGTACAAGCTATGCTCTTCAATTTGCAAAATGAGAAATGATCAAAAGCTAATATCCTTTGTTCTTGTATTTTATAAACTTACCAAATTCTCCTTAGCTCTAATTCCATCCAATAGACTTATCCCAACTTGAGTTAGGGAGAGATTCCAATGTGTGCCACTTGTCCAACAATTCCTAGTCTCCATCTTCCATCAATTCGAATGGGGAAGCTATTTGGCTTCCCTAACTCCGTAGTGCACCCTCTTGGAAGCTATTTTTAGCCCTGACATGTCTTATATGTCATATGTCAGCAAACAGGTCTGAACTTTGTCATAAGTGTCATAAAATCTTCATCATTGTTGTCATAGGAGTTAGGGAATCTAGCTCCAAGTGTCACAATTCTTTTAAGATGCCTCTTCCTCTTCAATGGGAGTTACTCTTCCACTCCAATTCAACCTTACATGATCCATGCCATGAATAATACATCTTAAACTGCCCCAAGTATGTTACCCTTCATCTTGAACTCGAATTGGTGAGAGAATCATGCCAACTGTATTGGGGAATCTTGCCACGTGTAGGTCCCACAACCTCTTATGTGCCATCATGATCCAATGCCACCTTATTTATTTTTATTATTATTTAATTGACCCATTTAATGTGAATTTGTAATTATAAGGTCATTTTGGGTCTTGTAGCTCCTTTATTCCAACTTTTAATGCTTCCACTATGTTGGCCTGATTTTATGACCAAGGCCAACTTAAGGAAAATCAAGCCACACAAGTCGCTTACTACAGCTTTCGATGTGTTTGGGTTAGCTGATTCTCACAGGTTGTGGTCCTGCTACCATCTAAGTTTTGACTCTTTGAGAAAGAGCACAACCACTTAAACTTAGAGATATTCTCACAGGAAGGAAACTTTTCCCGTTTTCGTGTGCAAGTTTTCATTTGTTTTCTTCCAATCAAACCTACGTCAACATAAAAATACAAAATACTTAATTCCTATGTGATCCTGCTCAACCAAAATATATATTAGATTGCAATATAAATTGATTAAATGATTTAAACACAAAACAATAATAGCCCACGAAAATCAAAGAGCTAATTATTTTATATGATAAAATAGATTAAGGAATCTTCTCTGTTTATCTTGTGTGTAGCAACGTTAGGCTCCAATGTATTCTGGCGGCTTATGTGCATAGATATCAGATAACGTCAAGAGAACCTTCTAATCCTCAGTGATCTTTCCAACAGAAAAATATGGAGTCTATTGCTGAAGAAGAACTAGTTATTTATTGACATTATCGAGATCTGGAGGTCTGAAACAATGACACGTCCTCTCTCTACAGTTGAACTCTTCAATGCATTGGCCATTTGGCATCTCTGCAAACCCTTTCTCGTATGTGGAATACCATCTCCTTATTCCCGGCGATTTCAGCTCTGCTGTTTGGTGTATATCATCATTCAACAACCCTTTTTAAATGTTGTGATTATAGTTATACACAAATGGCTAAACAACTCAAGATTATCCTCTCGTGGAAGCTTTATTCTCGGAAGCGATCCTTAAGATTTGATGTAATTTAATTCATATCAATCTTCATATTCTCCTTCACGTGGATGCTAATATCATGGAGGTTGTTATACAGGTGTTTAACTTACACAGCTTTTAAAATGGCGAATAGAGCATTTTCCAGGAACGTAGCAGCAAGTTAGAATTTATTTTAAATGTTCTTGGGTGCAATTCCTTTGGCCTTCCAGGTGGCTGTGATATGTAGATTTATCAAGAGTTGGCACTCTTCCTTTAATTCACTTACCAAAATCGCGTCCATAATCTCTTGTATTGCGGTAATCGTTCCACTTTCTCCTTATAATTTGATTGCAATATCTGCTAGATCCACCTCTATCTTCTCATTAAATAGATTTTGCATAGCTCGGTGGTGTGGCGACATACATAATAGTGAATTTTCCCACCTTGGTCTCTGCACAAATTAAATAGCATTAAAAAAAAACGAATACCCAACACTAATCCAATGTTATATAATATTCAATTTGAAATGTAAGGAAACTCTCATAAAAGCGAAAAAGGAACATGCAACATATTACCTCCCTTTACCCAATGAGTAATTCATGTAATGTTCTTTTTATATAATTAAAAGAAATACATTTAAATAGTAACATGAATGCAAAGAAATAAAATGGATATTCGTTCAAGAAAATGGTTTTAATGACATGCATAGCCAGCAATATTACATGGTATAGCCTTTTTTCTTTTCTTTTTTTCAGTCAATCACCATATATCAAATTATTATAACCCAAGTTATATAATAAAGAGTGAAAGTGAGGGTTATATCTCAATAAAAATTAGTTTTTGGAAATATGATGGCTTTGATCAAACTGTAGGTTTATGTTTAATTGAAGATGTTAAAAAATTATAAGTGATTCAACCTTAGTAAATTATCATTTTTTTCCTAAAAATTACAAAGTTGTTAAAAAAGGAAAAATTCTTATTAAAAATTAAAGGCTTGAACAAATTATTAGATCATTCAAAATTAGAATCAAAAGATCACCTCCATTCATCTAAATATATCATTTCATGATGTGAATGGAAATCATAAATTTGAGCATTCATGTTGATCCGCTAAGGTATTCATAAACTTATTTAACCAATTGAGATTTGTAAAATCTCTGAAACTCAAACCCATTTCAATTTTCAAAAACCAAGACACATGATCAACTAAAATAGACTCAAATAAAATCATGCAATCGTGATTGAGAAATCAAGAGGCCAAGAAAGTCAAATGACCAAAATCACCAAAACATCATGAGATGAAGACCAAAATATAGGAACCGCATAAGTGAAAGACCAAAGAATGAAAGCCATGAGACCACCTCTAATCAAGCAAGATAAAAGAAAATTAAAACTTAGGTATTTACAACATTTACATGAGGGCCCCTTTATTTATTGCAAAAGCAAAAGGAGTTGATGGGGTGCCAACACACCCCCAACCTAGGGAACTAGTAATTTTCCTCCATGATAGTTCATTTGGATGGGTATATTACAACATTGAATTCGGAATTTCTCTTAATGTGACCCACCTTGGCCATTTGGATCTAATTTTACATTATTACTAACTTGGACATCATTCTTGGCAATTATTTGACCCTTAGCACCAATTTCACAAACTATCATGAGTATGGCCAAGTGGCTTAGGCCATTGTGATCCAATGCAAAATTTGGGAACATGACAAATCCTCCCCTCCCAATATTGCTTGTCCTTAAGCAATTTCAAACATGGATGTTGAAGAACCTGCTTCCTTTCCAAAACTTTGCTTCCAAAACTTTCTTTCCAAAACTTTGAGTAATGGCACTCATGCACTACAATTGTGTGTTTACAAAAGAAAGGAGATGTGGGTTTTCTTTTTCATATTGATATCCCCTGTAACATCACCACTAAACACCAAAATATTAATTGAATCCAACAAAAAAAATCTTGCACAATTACTCTTTACCTCTTTCATATTTTGGAAACCCTTTTTGATACCACTTTATAATTCTTTGAAGTTGCCACTGAGTTGCCGAACTTTGAGTCTTCAAGATGCCATGAAAATTTTAGAGCGGAACCACCATGCTTGATGCTACACTACTATGATTAAAATCAACTTATTAAGTGGGGACTAAATCTCCGATACTAAGTTTGTTTCCCCCCAAAAAATTGAAACCAATGAGACTAAAAATTATTCCAGTGTCCCATTGCTTGTATTGCACTCGAACAATTAGGAGTGCTCTCCAACCCATACCATCAGGAAAGAGAATTCATGGATCTCATTTCCTTGTATGCCTTCTTCCAAACATCATAAGTGAAAAATATAGATCATCAAAGTACATAACAACATAATAAAAATGTACATTAAGGAGGTGCTCATCAAATAATCAAGAAAGTGCTTGTACCTCCAAGTAAGTAGACCACCATTTTCCAAGTGCATACAAACCAATCAAATCTGCTCCAATGACATAGGTGAGGATCCCATGTCCTATAATGCTTCTCCATAAGGATGTAAGATGCATCAAAATAATCAGCCATGTATGATTTCATCCAAGAAGTGAATGAAGAATCTCCACTAAAATCTGAACCAAGTAGGGAGCAAAGAAAACAATGAGCCTTCAAGGGGCTCACAGAAGTACCATTTGTGCATCCATGAATATGTGCATCATCAAGAAATAACAAAGGATGTTGCTTCCAATAAAAATGTGCTCCAATCATATATCTCTTCACCAAAGTATCGGATGAAGTTCCTCCAACATCAATTGAACTAAGCAAGGAGCAAGGAAAATCATGAGTCTTCAAGTGACTCAAGTGAACATCATAGGTACATCCATGAAGATATGTATCATCATAAGGTAAAAAAGGATGTTGTTGCAAATGTAAATAAGAAGGTGCTATAATCATGTCATCATCTAAATGAGAGATAGGAGTTTCATACCCACCATGTGGCACCATCAAAAAGAATTTTTTCACCCATACTTCATTAGGATGAATGCTGCAAAATATGGAAGTGTATGATGTAGGAGAATGAACCAACTCACCCAAATGATCAGAATATGAAAAATTGTCATCATGTGTAGGCTCCATAAGGGTAGGATCATACACCTTCCTCGAAAGGGAAAAACTTTCCTCATAGGTTGGTTCCAATGTAGTGGAATCATACACTTCTTCAAAAATTGTGTAACAATTTCTAAGAGGCAACTCAAGTTCCTCTTCCACCACAAAAAGTGCTTGGTTCTCATCAAGCTCATCTTCAAACACATAAAGCACCTACAAGTTACCATGTTTCTCATGATCCCTCATGTCATGAGAATCCTCCAAGCAATCTACCATTTGACAATCTGAAACATAGGAGGAAGAACAAGTATCTTGCAACCTATAAAGAAGTTGCTCATTTTGCATTTTGAGCTTATGAATATCCTCATTATTATTCAAGTGTGCTCCATGTAACCATTCATTAATCTCAACCAAATTGTTTCTATCAAAAAGCAAGGACATGAAATTACCTTTGATGTTGCACATTTCTCTTTGAATCTTCTCCATATCTTCAAGGAAGGATGGATCCTTCAATGAAGAAAATCTCCGAAAAGAATTTGACACCAATGCTTGAGGGTCATGGAGTATTCTATGGGTCTCTTGGATATTATTTTCATTCATCTTTAATGACCCTTCAAGAAAATGAGGCTCTTGCAAATGAACTTCTTCATCTTCTTCCTTCTTTCTTGGACCAACTTCATGAAGCTCAAGTGGTGATGGGGAAGTTGATTTTGTTTCTTCTTCAATTGCTACAAGGTATTCATTTTACTGCTTAATGGAAGTTTGGCTTGCAACAACACTTTCAAAATTGATCTCTATGTCACCAACATAGAGGTGTGAGCACCCATCAATAGGTACTTCTTCATAGTTCAGTCATCCATCAGAAGATGCTTTTTGATTCATGTCCAAGGTAGAATATGTCTCAAAATGACCTTCAATATTTTCAATAGAGTCTTCTTCCTACTCATGCGATGTCTCTTCATATTTTTTAGAGTCACTTGGGAGTGACTTTCGATCCTCTCCATGTACTGCTTCTTCTCTTTCACCTATTTCAGAACTAGGTGGCTCATGGGTCTTCTCCTTTTCACTCACAAATAAATGATTTTCTCTCCAAGGTATTTTGCAAGAAAGGCATAGACCTTTCTTCACTAACTCCGCATATTCATTTTTGGGCCTATTTTCAAACACCCAATCAGCAAAGTCTTCAAAAGGAATGGCATTTTGTGTCTCTCGCTTATACACATCAAGATATGCCTGATATTGTTGAGGCAAGGTTTTACATGTTGCTCTCAATCTTTGTAATTCATTCATAGAATTATCCTTTGGTGGTTCAGCACATACATATCCATCATACATAGGGTCATACGAATAACCTTCATTCCTTATGAAATTGTAAGAAGTGATGCATGATGGCACCTCTTCCTCATACCATTCACATTCTTCTTCATATTGCTCATAAGCATTGTACTCATAGGATTCATCATAATAGTAAGACATGGCTGAAAATTATTCTTCAATGTATTATATTAATTCACAGGTGCAAGGACCATGCTCTGATACCACTATAATGTCCCCAATTTGCAATTTTTCCCAATTTGGCCAATTTTCGAACCTTAGACTAGAGAAGCTCCAAATTGTCC
The DNA here is from genome assembly GCA_027924585.1 of Larix kaempferi. NCBI lineage: Eukaryota > Viridiplantae > Streptophyta > Pinopsida > Pinales > Pinaceae > Larix > Larix kaempferi. The sequence goes on from BSBM01000510.1 coordinate 10,208,027, forward strand.
CAAATGATTCAAAATGGTTTCAAATTATATCTAGATTGTATTGAGGTGTATTAGGACACCCTAATACAACTATTATATGCTTTTAAACCTTCTAAGTACTTCAACAACTTGCATTTACAATTAGGGAATGAAAGGAAAAATTACTAGGAAAATTGATGTTGAAACCCCAAAGGGTAGATGGCTCCAAAAGAATCCTAAGGATTTCGAATTGAGACTAAGAGTGTTTGAAGGTTATTAGTACATAAAAATGAGGCTTATAGGTTCTTGGATACTCTCAAAATAATTCTACAACATTCATTTGTAATCAAGAGAAAATAGGGAATTTACTAGTAATTTCGAGGTTCAAACCCCCAAGGCTGGTCAATAATGGATTCCCAAATGCAGTACGACCCTCCCAAATTTATGAAAAGATACATGGAATAGTTATAGAACTTCAATGGGAATCCAAATGAATCATTAATATGATCCTAAAGGATGTTTCAACTCCCATAAATCGGAGATTGGTAAACATGTCTTAACATAGGGGGGAACGAGAGAAAAACTCTATAAATTGATATGAAATTTCTAAGAAATGTTACAAGGACTTGTATAATGTGTATGAAACTTCTTCAGTATATTAATGGCTTTCCAAACATAAATAAAACCATATATATTTACTGATACAAGTCGATACCAAACAACTTCAAGCTCTATCAACAAGATATATGGGAAAATGGCTTGAATCTCTTCCTTGAATGTAAATATCATTTGAAATACATAGTGTTTTGAGATTTGTCTCTCAATATATGATTATTAAAGACATATATATCATCTAACATGTCCATTAATTCAAAATAGCAGTCCTTCACTAACTATATACAACCACAGGTGCGCTATGCAAAAGCTATGGGGAAAAAGGCACCATTCATACATGGTTTGGCATTTTTACATGGTTTTACTTGGAGTTTCGACCTGTAGTATATATGAACATCAAATACAGAGTGTGGAAATAATATTGAAAATAAATGGGGTCCCTTGGAATCCCCCAAAGATATCAACATCTCTCCATGTGCGCCCTTCCTCCAAGAGAAAGAATATAGAGAGAAACTTGGAAGAGATGTGGGAGCAAGTTGAAGAAGAAGAGATCATGAGCAGCCATGTAGATTCAACCTGCAACAAATGATTCCATTGTATCTCCAAATGAAAGGTCTGAATGGCCTCTCCAATTTCCAATTAGGATTGGAATCTTTCACCCTCAAAATTGGTACTAAGGCAAGTATAGTAAACACTCCACTAGCATGGACAAGCTATGCTCTCCAATTTGAAAAATTAGAAATGATCAAAAGCTACTCTCATTCTTTGTTCTTGTCTTTTATAAACTTCCCAAGGCATCCTTATCTCGAATTCCATCCAAGAGACTCATCCCAACTTGAGTTAGGGAGACATTCCAATGTGTTCCACTTGTCCAACAATTCCTAGTCTCCATCTTCCATCAATTCGAATGGGGAAGATTCTTGGCTGCCCTAACTCGCTAGTGCGCCCACTTGGAGGCTATTTTTATCCCTTACATGTCATATATGTCATATTTCAGCAATCAAGTCTGAACTTTGTCATCGGTGTCATATAATATTCATCATTCTTTTCATAGGAGTTAGGTAATCTAGCTCCAAGTGTCACAATTCTTCTAAGATGCCTCTTCCTCTTCCATGGGAGTTACTCTTCCACTCCAATTCGACCTTACATGATCCATGCCATGAATAATACCTCTTAAACTCCCCCAAGTATGTTACCCTTCATCTTGAACTCGAATTGGTGAGAGAATCATACCAATTGTAGTGGGGAATCTTGCCACATGTAGGTCCCATAACCTCTTGTGTGCCCTCATGATCCAATGCCACCTTATTTATTTTTATTATTATTTAATTGACCCATTTAATGTGAATTTGTAAGTCTAAGTTCATTTTGGGTCTTGTAGCTCCCTTATTCCAACTTTTAATGCTTCCACCTCGAACCTAGGGAACTAGTAATTTTTCTCCATGATAGTTCATTTGGATGGGTATATTAGAACGTTGAATTGGGCATTTCTCTTAATGTGACCCACCTTGTCCATTTGGATCTAATTTTACATTATTACTAACTTGGACATCATTCTTGGAAATTATTTGACCTTTAGCATCAATTTGAAAAACTATCATGAGTATGGCCAAGGGGCTTAGGCCATTGTGACCCAATGCAAAATTTGGGGACATGACATTGGGAATGTGGTGGTGATCACTTCTTAAACAAATGTCCTGAATAATAAATAAGGGAACCGGTGTGTATAATATTCAAGAAGCTTCTACTGTTGGCGATGTTGCTAGAAGCGTTCCTCGCATCTATGCAACATTGGATAATCGCCAAGTTGATAATCAATCTTCTATGATCGAGATTGAAGGTAAATTAAAAGATGTGCATATTTCTATTTTAATTGATTTCGGAGCTTCTTATAGCTATATTAATACTAACTTGGTTGAAAGGTGTAAATTGGTGACTCATAAATTTTCTAAGCCTACAATTTTTTAGTTGGAAACTGGTATGAAGAGGAAGATCATAGCTATGGTAAAAAGTTGTTGTTTTGAAATGAATGGAAACCAAACCAGTGCATATTTGGACATCATTCCTCTTGGATCCTATGATGTGTTGATCGGAATGGATTGGTTAGAGAAACACTTTTCTATGTTGGACTGCCACAATAAAGTTATTACATGTTTGAATGATGATGGCAGTAATAATGTACAAATAAGAGGCCTTTCGATATCCATATCCTTAAGACATATTTCATCCTTACAAATGAAGAAATGCATCAGAAAAAGGTGTCAGTTGTATGTGATTCATGTAGAAGAGTTTCCTACTGAAAAAGAATCAGGTTTGGATGAATATCCAGTGTTGAAAGAATTTGAAGATGTATTTCAAGAAGTTCCTGTAATATCCCTCTTTTATACCCCTAATATTTTTGTAAATGTAAATGCATATTGTATTTGGTTTCTGGTGAGGAGCTCAAGGCCAAGGCTCCACCAGTAAACCTTCTAAGTAATATGGTTTAAATTCCTAACTGGTATACTTAGGATGAGACACAACCCAACGATGGCATGAATCCTATAGGATATGAGGTAGATGATTGGGAAACGAGGGGAATTACTTAGTGACGACGGATGCCATCTTGGGGCATTGACACGGGAATACACATAACTAGTCGCATAAAGATCTAAAGCCTCGAGTAATATCCTAGTTGAAGCAAGTCTTGAATAAACTAAGATTCTAAGTAATAGCTAACAAAGAAGGAGCATCTAAGATATCTGTAGTGAGTAGAAATCTAACTACCACTAAAAGTTAATAAGATTAAAAGATAATCTTATTTTTAATATCCACCTTAAAGATGGCATCTAGCTCCAATACTTATTCTTATAATGATACATGTGAAAGTATTATAATACAAATGAATACACTAGAGATAATATACAAGAAATATATTATGTATATATTATATATATATATATATGAAAGAGAAACCATAGTTAATAAAACATATGATGTGTTCATATATATGTATATGTTATAAGGTAAAGGAAAGCACTACTAAGAATAAAGAATATACATACGTAAGTTAGGAGCAATAAAGAAACTCTAAGACCTAGAAGGTTGTCTCCTTAGAGGCCAAGACATTTAAGAAAGTTGTCTCCACTACCATTTGCGTAGTAACTAGGACCACTACCGTTGGTTGATAAAAATGTGAGAATTTCCTCATGGCCTCCACTTAGCAACCTTTCCTTATTTGTCAGGTAGATTTACACTTGGCGGGAGGTTTCCTTTAAACACCAAGGCGGAATCTCCGAGGAAAAAGGCTTATAAAAAGATGTGTTATGCTTGTGAGGTGTTGGGGAATGGAGAATTCAAGTCAATTTTTATTGATATATATTTACATGTCGAGTTACTTTAGGCTCTTCGATGACCCTGTGTATTTCCATGGAATCTTTGTATGCATGTTTACCTTCGGTGGGTCATTGTATTCCGTCGTGATGGGGAAGGGATGGTTGTAAGCCAGATCCATGGATTGAATCTCTGGTGTTTTACGAACTACTTACATTCTGTTCGGATGCTTATTTATATGTTGAAATCCGTCGTGATGGGGAAAGAAAAGGGCTTTCTTTGGAGTTAACCTTTCTGCTGCATTGATGTGTTTTTGTGCTATTTTCTTATACATTGTTTTCTTTTTCTATCACTACCATCGTGAAAGGCATAGGGCACTGGGGAAGGGATAGCGTGATATTGATCCAAGATTTTGTTTTAGGGAATAGATTTTTATGCTAGCGTAAAGATTTATATGTATCTCTGTGTTATTGTTGTACTAACGTAGATCTATGGCTACCCTTTATGCCAGCTAAGGTCAGCATGATCTTTGTGTTAAATTCTTACCAGCGTTGTTATCGATGGAGATTCCCTTTATGTATTTTTGCTGCACTCAACGTATAGCTCTCTGTTTCCTTGTAATATACAGCCTGGAACCATATTGATCCCTGTCGAAACTTATCTTTTTATTTTTTTGATGTTATGGAATCATTTGTTCCTGTGATTTAGTTCATGATCTGTGTAGAAATTTTTTTGGATCCAGATAGGATCACTATACATCATGCTACACAAAAATGTTGGATCCAGTTCAGATCTCGGCACATTTATGCTACTAATGTTTAGTTGTTACTTCATGTTTTCGTTGGATTTTTGTCCTTATTGCATGTTGCCTATGGGGTTTCTTTTATTTATAAGCTTTCGATGCTGTAAGAATGATAGGATTCCCTTCAGGATCTCTACACATGGATATTATTACTACCGCGAAGACTTTAATCCCTTACATAACTACTGCGCACAAGATTTGGAAAGACTCTGTAGAGTCTGATCCCTTGTTTCGGTATAGTTATACCTTGTATTTATATGGATTTAATATTTTGGTTATCCGCAGATGTAACTTCTATTACATACTGCGCAGAAGATTCAGGAAGACTCTGTAGAGTCTGATCCTTTGGTTTGATATAGTTTACATTGTATTATTTTATATGTATTAATATTCTGGTTACCTGCAGATGTAACTTTTGTTACATATATTTTTATATATTGACTTCGAGTTGGTGGGGATGCTTAAACGTTCAATCCATAGTCTAAAATCTGTCTTTATGATTTGATATATTTATATTTTGTATTTTTAAATGTATTAATATTCTGGTTAGCCGTAGATGTAACTTCTGTTACATATTTTTTTTATAGTTTGACTTCGAGTTGGTGGGGATGCTTAAACGTTTCGTCCCTGGTTTAAACTCTGTCTCTTTATATTATTAAAGATTGGGTCTCTGAGTTTGTAAATGCCAGAAACTCATTTTATCCCTGTTTCAATTATTTTATTTGACGAAAGTTTGCTCAATCTTCATCATGCGTTTAATAAGTGATACCTACATTAATAGCGAGTAGAGAATTTGTTGGGATTGCCTAAAAGTCTTCTTTTTCTTTTAAGATGAATTTTCGTAGGAATGCCAGTGATTATATAAATTACAGGGGTCGGAATCTCTATAAATTATGGGGTTAGCGTGTATACCAAATATTATCTAAATAAATAATACAGAAGTAAGAATTTCGGCAACCTATGTTGAGGTTAGTGTGTATACTAGCAATTTTTATATGTAGAAATGTAGAGATTAGATTCATGTACTAATTTTAATATTAGTATCATATGTCTCGAAAAATTCTCTCTGTGCGAGCGGCTTGAGAATGTGGAAACTGATTAATGCAACAATTGGGTTGCAGATGTAAGCCCTATATTTGATCAATCTTATATAATGTGAAAATTCTGGTGGACGTAGCTCGGTGAACCACGTATATGTGTCTCTTCTTTATGTATGATTCTGATGATTTTGTTATTCATGCATGCATGTCATGATCACATAGATGTAGTTGGGTTTTGTCAAGCACAATGGAGTTTACCTCTAATGGTTAAGATTTTCCTGAGGATATTCAAGGTAAAGACATTAATGTTTGATTATGAGCTAATGTGTTGTTCGGCGTATATTGTTATCAATGTTGTTAAAAAAAATCACTATCATTAAATATAGTGTACAGTTTCAAAGGAGATACAAGATTTGTATAGGTATTATGTAATATGATAGGTAAATTAAACGTTGAAAGACCTTTGCATCAGTAAGCAAAACTTTAAGAATATTAATCATAGGGAATACGAAACTAAATGATTATGTAGATTGATTTATTCCTTTAACTAAAATTATTTTATCGATGCAAGGATGTTGCACGTTTGGTCCTTGTCGCAATTAAGTTTCATTATGGAAATATTTTATGTTACTTTACTTTCCAAGAAAAATTCACTAAATACTAACTCAGTTGATCGAGTATGTTACAGTTCTTAGGTTACCACCCATGAGGGATATCAACTTCACAATTGATCTGGTGCCTGGAACTGTGCTAGCATCAAAAGCACCATACACAATGGATGCTCTGCAATTAAAAGAATTGCAAATGCAACTTGAGGACTTACTTAAGAAGGGGTATATACGACCTAGTATATCACCTTGGGGTGCTCCTGTTATTTTTGTAAGAAAGAAGGATGGAACACTTAGATTATGTGTGGACTACAGGAAGTTAAACAAGGCCACAATTAAGAATAGGTACCCTCTACCTAGAATTGATGATATTTTTGATCAGTTGAGAGGTGCGCAAATATTTTATAAGATATATTTGAGGTCTGGATATCACCAGATACACATTAAAGATGAAGACATATGTAAAACCACTTTCAGAACTAGATATGGGCATTATGAGTTTATAGTGCTTCCTTTTGGTTTGACGAATTCTCCATCTACATTCATGTGTTGAATGAATGGTATATTCACGGGATTTTGGATAAGTTCATTATAGTATTTTTTGGATGATATACTTATATATTCCAAAACCGAGGAGGAGCATGAAGAACATCTCAGGATTACTTTACAAATATTGAGAGAAAATCAATTGTATGCCAAGAATGGCAAATGCACTTTCTACCAGAGACAATTGTTATACTTGGGCCATATCATTTATGAAGAAGGTGTGGAAATGGACCCAGTTAAAGTAAAGGCTATTATGGAATGTCCTACTCCTCGCAATGTTTTTGAGGTAAGATCATTCATGGGACTGGCTGGTTATTACAGAAAGTTTATAAAATATTTCTCAAAAATAACCCATCTTATTACATCTTTGCAAAAGAAAGGTGTACCTTTCATATGGAGTCAAAAATGTGAAAAAAGTTTCAAACTTCTAAAGGAATTTCTCACATGCACGCCTATATTGAAAATTTCAGACCCGGATAAAGAGTTTTTGGTATGTAGTGATGCATCACTTGAAGGAATCGGTGGAGTTCTAATGCAGGAAGGACATGTGATTTTCTATGAGTCACGAAAGTTAAAGGAGCATGGGAAAAACTACGCTACTCATGACTTGGAGCTAGCATCCATTGTTCACGCACTTCGCATGTGGAGGCACTATCTTCTGGGAAGTAAGTTTGAGTTAAGAACTGATCATAATATTTTAAAGTATTTATTTGATCATCCTCAACTAAATTTTTGGCAAGCAATATGGGTTGAATTCTTAAGTGAGTTCAGTTTCGAAATCAAGTATTTAAAAGGAAAAGAAAATAGAGTAGATGATGCACTCAACATAAGGGGTCAACTGATGCATGTTCTAGCCATCAGTACTTGGAATTCGGAATTAAAAATTACATTGCTTGAAGCATTGAAAAATGACAAAATTTATCTACAAGTGGCAAGAGCATTGAAAGAAGGAAATAAATCGTTAAAGTTATGCAATTATGCATTGATAGAGGATGGTATTCTTCACTCTAAAGACATATTTATGTACCTGATAATGAAGAGTTGAAGAAAATAATAATGAGTGAAATGCATAATGTACCATATGCAGGGCATCCTAGATATCATAAAACTCTAACAAAAGTAAAGAAAAATTATTATTGGCCAAACATGAAAAAGGAAGTGGCTAATTACATTGCACGTCGTTTAGAATGTCAAATAGTCAAGGAAGAGCATCAATATCCCGATGGTTTACTTCAACCTTTGTCTATTCTAGAGTGGAAATGGGACACGGTAACTATTGATTTTATTACAGGTTTGCCGAGAACCATGAGGCAACATGATTTTATCTTGGTAGTGGTTGATAAGTTAACCAAATCCACCCATTTTATTCCAGTTCAATCAACTTTCAAGGAAGCTAAAATTACAGAAATTTATATGAAAGAAGTTTCTAGGTTACATGGCATTCCGAAAGCCATTATGTCGAATCGAGATCTGAAATTTACCTCTAATTTTTGGAAAGGATTATTTAAGGATTTTGGGACTAAGCTTAATTTTTAGCACAACTTATCATCCCCAAAATGATGGGAAGACCGAACGTGTAAATCAAGTTATCAAAGACATGCTCAGGATGTATGTCATGGAAAAACTAGGCAAATGGTAAGAGTATTTGTATTGGTTGAATTCGCTTATAATAATGGCTATCAAGTATCTTTGAAAATGTTAAGATTCAATATGCTAAGACAGAAAATATCAGCATTACATTCCATTTCACAACAATAACATATACAGGATCACTGAAAGAATAACAAGCACAACATAAACACAAGAGACACAGATTTATCCTGGGAAACCCTCATGGGGTAGAAAACCCAACAAAGCTTCCTCAATATAGATGACCAGCAAATACAAAGATGTAATCCTCAACCATGATCTCCTTCTCCTCCATAGAAGATCTCTCTCTCTCTCACTTATGCGCTAATCACAAGTGAGTGTATGTGTATTAAATGAGGAACACACCTCCTCTATTTATACACAACTCCGACTTGATTTTTACACTAACTAGGTCAGCCCGAATTAACTAATTAACATAATGTGACAGGGATGACCCCACTAGGGTGGTCTAATAACCCTTTAACCCACATGACTCAAACTGGGCCGACCCCCACTAGGAAAGTCTAATAACCCAAGTTACCACATTCTCCACAGAGGAATAAAATATCTACGGATATACAATAAGGTCTTCACGGAGGAATGAAACATCTCCGGAATAATAAAGTACAAATATAATATTCATAGAAGTTACAATATCTCAACACTCCCCCTTAACGAGAAGGACATTATAACAACATCTGCAGGAGCAAGGAGTCATCAACATCATACATGATACATCTATAAATCATTGGAAGCTTTCTTCATACATCATCAGTAACTCAACTAGTTACTGGAATATCTTCAAGTCTTCAATACTGGAGTATCAACATCGTCAGTATTGAGTCTTCACCTTCTGCAGCACTCGATCAGCTACAACATCATCATCATCTGGATCACCCGATCAACAGCCTCATCATCTTGATCTACCGATCATCATCATAACAACATCAACTGGATCCTCTCGATCAACAACATCACATCATCAACTCGATCCTCTCGATCAACAGCATCACATCATCAACTGGATCCTCTCGATCAACAGCATCACGTCATCAACTGGATCCTCTCGATCAATAGCATCACGTCATCAACTGGATCCTCTCGATCAACAGCATCACGTCATCAACTGGATCCTCTCGATCAACAGCATCACATCAGTATACCCTGAAACACACATGATCCAATTACAGGATGATCAATCCCTCTCCTTTTAAAAAAAGTCTCATGTCTATGGATGATGAAATCCAGATCCAATTCTTAGGATGATCAATCCTTATCAATTTAAGACAAGTCTCATGTTTATGGACGATGCAATCCAGATCTACTTACAGGATGATCAATCCTGATCCTTTTAAGACAAATCCATGTCTAGGGACGATGCATTCCTTGATCCATTTAAGACAAATCCATGTCTAGGGACGATGCAGTCCTTGATCCATTTAAGACAAATCCATGTCTAGGGACGATGCAGTCCTTGATCCATTTAAGACAAATCCATGTCTAGGGACGATGCAGTCCTTGATCCATTTAAGACAAATCCATGTCTAGGGACGATGCAGTCCTTGATCCATTTAAGACAAATCCATGTCTAGGGACGATGTAGTCCTTGATCCATTTAAGACAAATCCATGTCTAGGGATGATTCAATCCCGACCACAATGCTAGTCCTTTTTCATACTAGATGTGACCTAGATCAGATCTAGGATTTACCACCACAGAGCCAATCTTTTTTCATATTGGATGTGACCTAGATTAGATCTAGGATTTATCACATACATTTTGAACCAACTATTTAGGGACGATGTAGTCCTATCACGTACATTTTGAACTAAATGTTCAGGGACGATGCAGTCCTATCACGTACATTTTGGACTAAACGTTCAGGGACGATGCAGTCCTATCACGTACATTTTGAACTAAACGTTCAGGGACGATGCAGTCCTGTCACGTACATTTTGAACTAAACATTCAGGAATGATGCAGTCCTGTCATGTACATTTTGAACCAAGGGTTCCGGGATGATGCAATCCCCATCTAGTCCACTATGGACCACTTTCTCAGAGACATATGTCTACGGATCTCTTTTAGGACATATGTCCAAGGATGATACAATCCACCTCGTCCACTAGGGACCACTTTCTCGGAGACATATGTCTACGGATCTCTTTTAGGACATGTGTCCAAGGATGATGCAATCCATCTCGTCCAATAGGGACCATTTCTCAACCTTATCGTTGATATCATCAACCTCATCGTTGGGACAGGTAACCTCATCATCGACCTCACCGTCGGAACAGGTAACCTCATCAATACATGTATCCTCATCATCAATACAAGTATCCACATCAATACCAGTATCCAAATATCATCATCAACCATATAACTCCCCCTTTCGAGGAGGGTACTTCTGAACTACACCAAGCTTGTCTCGGAAATACTCAAACTTTACTCGAGACAGAGGTTTGGTCAATACATCAACAACTTTTTCGTCAGTTCTCACATACTCAAGCTTGATAGCTCCTTTCTGCACCATATCCCGTATATAGAAATATCGAATCTCTATGTGCTTTGACTGATCATGGAATACTAGATTCTCTGTCATCTTGATACAACTCTGGTTGTCACACAGGATCACAGTGGAGTGCATCTCTAAGTCAAACAATCCTGATAATAACTTCCGAAGCCATACCACTTCACAACTAGCAAAGCAAGCAGCTATATATTCCACTTCAGTTGTGCTGAGAGCCACACTAGACTGCTTCCTGCTAAACCATGAGACCATGGAAGATCCCAGACAATAACATCCACCCGATGTACTCTTCCTGTCTGATACACTTCCTTCCCAATCAGCATCTGTGTAGACATACAATCTGAATTCATGATCTCCAAGATAGCATAAACCAAAGTCTATCGTACCCTTTAGGTACCTCATCACATGCTTTGTAGCTATCAGGTGAACACACCTAGGTTCCACTAGATACTGACTCAAGGTGTTCACAACAAAGCATATATCTGGCCTTGTATTTGTCAAATACTTCAATGACCCAATAATCTGTCTGTACAGAGTCACATCCGCTAAATTTGATGATTCATCCGCTAACAGCTTCAAGTTGGAATCCATGGGAGTGACCATGGATTTACATTCCAACATATCAAATCTTTTCAAGATTTCCATAGCATAATTTCCCTGGTTGAGAAAAATTCCTTCTAAGCCTTGCCATACTTCCAGACCTAGGAAGTAATGCATCAATCTAAGATCCTTCATCTCAAATTCTGTAGCTTCTTCTTGCTTTCCATGATATATTTCTCATTCCCTATCAGAAAGATATCATCCACATATAGTAATAGTATGACAAGTTCATCATCCATAACCTTAAGGTAAAGGTTAAGATCAGCTTTACTTTTGGTAAATCCCAAGCTTGTGAAGAAGCTATCAGCTCTCCCTCTGTGACTGAACATCATTCACACTCTGCATTGAGTGTTCTTCTGCATATATATCCGTGCCATCTCTCGTCAGATGGGTCTACTGATATGAGCCTCAAGGTCATTCGAGCTATATGGTGAGTTCCTTCTTGCATCCATCTAAGAGGAGAATGCCATCTGTAGATGGACACCATCGTCAACCTTGTAGCAAAGGTTGAAATCCGCATCACCCATGGTGATCATTAAGCTCATCAAATGACTATCGATCCTGGGTACCCGTACAGATCTTTCTTCAATTGAATCCTAGGAGTTTTCTCGATTCACACTTCTTCTTCAATTACACCATTAAGAGAATGGTCTTATCTAGCCACTTGGAGCAAACATCTCGTCATGATCATCTTTCTCTTTCTAAGAGAATATTCTAGCCATGAGCCTTCTCTAGTATGTTTTATTTGTAAGTCTTCTTATTGAACATCCATCACTTGTTCGGTGTTCATCATCCTTCTTTTGCAGATCATAGCACATGATCTTTCCTACAAATCAAAGTCAATTACATGATTAGTAATACTTCATAATCATCAAATCATGTTGACATGATAACCTATTATGCATACAGACATGATTCACATAGTCATACAACTATCTTGACCAATACTTTGGCACAACACATTTCCATATCTTGTATGCATACAGTGGTTATCTAGATACCTTCCATCTCTACCAGAACATACTATCAATAGCATGAACAGCTCTCAGCATGTCAGCAAAGAGGTTTCATTCTAGATACGCAACAATGGAATGTTTTTCCAACTTACCCATCATATGCACATTAGTAGTATATTGTTCAATGCTATATGAATGCTTACACTCAGCAAGATATATTCTAGGAATACAAATATGCACACAACTATTACGAGCAATATCATTGACTATTTCAAATATTCAAATAACAACTTAAATTCTTATCTTTTATGTTTGTGTGGTTGCCTCCCACTTGATCTCTATATGTATTTGAACTTCTTATCCATTCTGTACCACTATGCATGCTTAAGTGTGCACTAGTGTCATCCTCATGATCTCATACATAAACATACATTCATTAGTATAGTCTCAATACTATCAAAACATTATGTATGGTCATGATCATTTCATACATAGGTATACTTAGCTAAGATCCTATCACAAGGTAGGATTCTAACTTGATATAGGAAAACATACTTGGATTATCATGCTTAGTTATGTCTTAACATACCCAAACAATATCTTCTTTGTTCTCTTCAATGATTTAGAGATCTTGTTCCAGAACCTGCATATCTCATAGGTCAAGCATAGTAGAGCAAAGTCATACATACCTCATAAGTAGAGCTTCTATGTGATCAAATATTATGGATGAGTCTTTGTCTTTATGTCATCATGGTCATAGAACTTGATTTGTCTTTCTTGATGTACTTGTATTTTGTTAGCAGACAACATCATCCTCATACAACACCACAAGTGCATTAGTACAATTATAAGTGTCATAACCCTAATCAATGAATGTCTTCTATCATTCACATGCATTCATTGGCAAACAATCATAATTGTACTAACCTCAATAATATGAAGACAAACATATCATGATCATATTTCAACACATACCTGTATCTCCTCAAGTCATACCTGTCAGGATTGCTTTTAATGCAATCCACTTTGATTTGTTGAAACTGGATCTGGAGCTAGATTAGGGTTTGTCAGAGAAACCCTAAAAATTCAAACTTTGAATTTCAAACTTCTGAATGGATGGAAAGATGTGGCTTTCTGAGTTGATCAAGCTGGTATAATTCAATTTTGAAAACTGCAAAATTTGACCACTCAAAATTGCCTTTGAAACTTCTGGATTCACTAGACAGGACCCCGAACTAGGGTTTGATAAAACCCACCCTTCTACCCAATCAAAAGGTTCGATCCAAAGCTTTAAACTTCGATTTTTTTGAGGAGCTTCCAGCCATGGTCACAGATTTCAAAAATTCCAACTTTTGCAGAAGCCCTAATTTTCCACCTTTCCGATCAAAATCCCGAACTAGGGTTTGATCAAGCCCAGCCTTCTGAACAACCAAAAATTTCGATTTTGGTCTCTAAATTTCAATTTTTCTGAGGACCATTCAGCCATGGACTCCAATTCCAAAAATTTCAACTTTCTCCGAAGCCCTAAATTTCCGCAGCAGTGATACGCCAAGAATGAAGGTGCTCAAAATCCAATTCTGTTTTGACAGAAATATGCACCTGATTGTTTCTAATGCATATATGAAATTATGAATCCACAAGGTCTAAACATTCTACCTATGGTAGCTTGACCTGTCATCTTTCCAACCCCATAGGTCTGACCTCAATTGGATTCTCTAAGAGAGAGTTATTCCAAGTGTCGCAACGTGACCTGTTTATGGGATAAAATAGGAGAGATAACTTGTATGGCATGCCACGTGTCACTGGTTCAATTCAGCCTCTGAAAAACTTACCTAAGAAACTACAGTCCGTTCTCTACCTATCACTTTTTACGAAATTTCATTTGGAGCTTCCTAGCCCAAGTTGTGACATTTTTCCCTAGGTCACCTGTTTATGACTGAGATATGGAAGAGGCAGAAACCCTAACTTGTACTGATCATAAATCACAAAGTATAACAAATTAGAGGTTTTCCTTTAGAAACAAGGTATAGGGGGATTTTATGTATGACCTGTAAAGGTTTTAGATCCTGAAACTTTTCCAAAATGGATTTATAGCGAAAGTTCCACGATGACTGGTTTTTGCTATATAAAACCCTAACCTTCAAATTGTCGCAAGTGAAGCAAGTGTCGTAAGTGCCATACATTACCTTCCTTCAGGCCAGCTATGGTACCATGTTAATATTCAATATGCTAAGACAGAAAATATCAACATTACATTCCATTTCACAACAATAGCATATAGCATGAACACAAGAGACACAGATTTATCCTGGGAAACCCTCATGGGGTAGAAAACCCAGCAAAGCTTCCTCAATATAGATGACCAGCAAATACAAAGATGTAATCCTCAACCATGAGATCCTTCTCCTCCATAGCATATCTCTCTCTATCGCTTATGCGTTAATCACAAGTGAGTGTATGTGTATTAAATGAGGAACACACCTCCTCTATTTATACACAACTCTGACTTGACTTTTACACTAACTAGGTCGGCCCCGACTTAACTAATTAACATAATGTGACAGGGCCGACCCCACTAGGGTGGTCTAATAACCCTTTAACCCACATGACTCAAACAGGGCCGACCCCCACTAGGGAAGTCTAATAACCCAAGTTACCACATTCTCCATGGAGGAATAAAACATCTCCGGATATATAATAAGGTCTTCACGAAGGAATGAAACATCTCCGGAATAATAAAGTACAAATATAATATTCTTAGAAGTTACAATATCTCAACAAAAAATGAGTCTGTTTGAAGCTTTATATGGTAGAAAATGTAATGCTCCAATCAATTGGTACAAACCAGTAGACAGGTTAATCATTGGGCCTGAAATGCTTCAGGATATCAAGCGACAAGTACTAAAGATAAACAAAATTTAAAGATGGAACAAGATCGTTAAAGAGTTGCGCAGATAAAAGAAGAACTCATAGAAAATTCCAGGTTGGGGACATGGTGTTCCTAAAAGTTAGAGGAAAGAAAAGTTCCTTATGGTTGGGAAACTGCAAGAAATTGGCCACTAGATTTTGTGGTCCATTTGAAGTCCTTTGTAGAGTTGGATCAATAGCTTACGAGCTAGGACTACCTACCACAATCAAAATACACAATGTATTTCATGTTTCATTACTGAAAAAAGTATGTTTATGATAATAATAATGTGCTTGATTGGTATGTTCTTCAGGTGGAACCCGAAGGGGAGATATAGGTTCAACCACTTTGCATATTGGATCGCATAAGAAAATTACTCAGGAACAAAGTCATCAGACAGGTAAAAGTCCAATGGACCCATTACAGTCTTGAGGATTCTACTTGGGAATTGGAAGATATAATGCGGGAAGAGTATCCGCATCTATTTTGAAATGTCTATATACATAATGTAAATATTCTTGCAGTAATTGTGTATATTTTTTATACAATGGTAAACACCGAGGATGGTGTAAACTCTAAGGGGAGGGGAATTCTAATACCCCTGTCCCATATTTATAACTGATACTTCATTCTAAACATTTTTGCTATGAAGTATGTACATAGCATGTTTATTATTTTAATATAAAATTTTCAGCTGGCTGCGTGGTGAGCAATACACTGAAGAGGAGATCCAGATATTAACCAAGGATTGTGAGGAGGTAAGGTTTACCTGTGTACCCTGTCTCCTTGTTCAGTTGTTTTCTAAACCTTACGTTAAAATCCCAAAACCCATGTTCCTAATCCAAACTCAAATGGGGGAGTGATTAATCATTAAATATTATTAATTAAACTTTGGGAAAAACTTAATTAATTTTAATTAAGTAGTTAATAGAAATCAGGAGAGGAGAACGTGGTTCCTTGGGATAGCCACGTGGGAACCCAAACAATGACACTAGTTTTCCAGGAATGTCGGGGAGAAAATCCTGGGGGGGGTAGCGAATTCCGGGGAGGAGGAAAAATTCAGTCACAAGGAGTGAAGTGTATCACAATATGACTTTGAATTCATGGAGGTGAAGAAAACTCTGTTTTTACAATCTGTTTTACAACCCGTTTTTTACAACCTATACTAGCATTGTATTTCCTTGGTTGAATTAACCAGTCAATTGGAAATTTGCGCATGAAATCCCGAGTGGAATTCCGACACTTGCAGTGAAGTGTATCGTTGTGTGTCTATGAAGGAGCTATGGTGGGTTAATTGCAGAATTGACAAGGAATTTGTTAGAAGCTATTGTTTTGGTTGTGCTTGGTAGATATTATTTCATATTTCGAAGTTATTTCTACGTTGTCCCTATGAGTGAGCTGAGGGGGTTGGTGAGTTATCTCTGGTTAATGTTTGGATCTCGGCTCGGGGGTGTACTTTGGAGCTGAAATAATACAGGTTGGACAAGTTCTACGGTTGGGTGGAGCGTGGCTCACATGTAGTCAGTTGCTTGTTTTGGGACAGAATTCTCAGGTAAGTATATTCAGAATTCTAATTCTCTATAATTTCTCTATTAAATGATAATTTGAGAGAAACTAATGCTAAGATTTCATGGTTTTGAATTGTATTCTGTTATATATTAATTCTCTGCAAGTATGCTTTGAGAAATTATGCTTGGGGCATTTCTGTGCATAATAAATATAATTTGAGTACAAATGAAATTTTAAAGAATTATATTTTGGGAAATCATATTTTTTGGGTTGAAATAATAAATTCCATGTTTTAATTTAGTCCTTGAGAATATAATAACCATTACATAGAATTTCTAGAGTTGAATTAAATTCTTGAAATTGTTGGCCATTTTCTGTTTAAAGTATTTCTTTGGTTACATTAGAAAAATATGAAGGAAATAATTTATTCATATTCTATGTATATTTGAAATTGGAACTTAACGAATGGCTAGAAAATGTTCTAGTTTTTAGAAATTGGTAAAAATGGTTAAAAATGAGTAATGGTGAAAAATTTGTGAAAGATAATGAGGAATAAAAGTTCACATGTTATAACCTGAATTATGCATGGTTTATAATTACCATGAGCTGAGTTATAATTAACATTATTATTTTGAATTGGTTTGTTGTTTTAGTTTAAAGAGATGATTTAGTTAACTAAAGAAAACCCTGAATTGGTTATATAGTTTACAAAAAACATAGACTAGTTTAGTTAAGTAAAAATTTTGAAATTAATACTGAAATGTTGAAGACATTGTAGCTAGGGTTTTCACCCTAGCTTGTGCAAATGAGCACCTACTAAGGAGAATGGACTCCTTAGTAGCAGTTCAATAAACAGTAAATTAAAGTAAGAAAACTATACGAATTCTAAACTAGCATGAGCATTAATAAACATAACAAACCATGGAAATATGGTGAAGATCTTTCTTTTTGTATTAAAATTTTACCTCAAGTGTAGAGGTTGGTGAAGTTCTTGCAATGGTCCAAGAGGTTTGCTCCAAACTCTAGCTTTGCTCCTTCTCTTTCTCCAAAGGGTTGGAAATGGGCTAAAAGGGGCACTCAAGGGTGAAAGTAGCTCAAGGGTGAGCTAGGGTTTCGAGAGTGATTTTGGCAGAGTAAGGGTGTATTTGACTGTGGATCTGAAATGAGGGGTCTCCATCACCTATTTATAGGTTTTTAGTGGTGGAGTGCTGGCCCATGGTTTTGGGAACCATATGGTTTAGGTCAGTTGTATAGGGTTTTTTCCTCCTTTTTCCGTCTTTTTCCTCTTTTTTTATATTTTTTATTCCCTTTTTAGAGGGTTTTTGCTATTTTGGAGGAATTTTGGATTATTTTGGGGGGAAAAGGGGGTTTTTGGCCTTTTGGAGGATTTTTTGGCCTTTTGGAGGCTTTTTATTGGGATTTTAAGGTTTTGAAGGTAAATATGGTAGGAAATATGGACAAATGAGTCATGTAATGGGGTAGATGAGGTAGTGAGCACTTTTTGGGTGTTAACAGATTGCCCCTTGATGTGTGAGGGAAGGAGCTCATCGTATGGCCGATAGACATCATAAGTCTTTTATGGTTTTCCTGGGGTGTGGAGGAGAGAAGAAACGAACTAGAGCCTGGAACAATGGTCCCGAACAAACTGCAAAAACTGGAAGTACATGAACTCAATAATGAATGAGGAATAATCTGAACATATGGACGAGGCAGGGATTCCCATGCTCGTATCAAGGTATAGAACAACAATAATAATGGGGTCCAAAATATGGGGACCTGAAATATACATGGCCTCAAATAATGAATGAGGAAGAATCTCAATATATGGACGAGGCGGGCATACCCATGCTCGTATCAAGATACATAAAAAATAACTGTGAGGTCCGAAAAGGGGGCCCTGTAGGATACATAGAGAACCACTGTGTACATCATAAGGGTCCAGAGGGGACACAAATCTGGGACATACTGCTGGGATGACCATGTCTGAGCTGAAGAACTGGTACACTGGAATAACTACAGTGCTGCTGAGTGTGGTACTAGAGGAACTGATGAGCTGCTGGAGCATAGTGACGGGGAGTCATGTCCTCAATGGTACACTGAACTGGAACTGAATTGGGTACTCAAGGAAGCATATAACTGGATGGCTTCCGAATACAATCGCCAACGCAAGGGACTCACCAATGTGCTAGAGTCGGTGGAAATCCAGGGTCTTCGACCAATAACTGAAGGGATATAAACCCTGCGCGATTCTCAATGATGCGATCAAGGTGTTGAAGTCGAGCATGTGAGAAACAACCACTCGGAGAGGCAATGATGAATCCTCTCAAAATGGTCCGTAGGCACTCACCACAGATGGTGATGGGTCCAAGGCGCAGGGACCTCTGGGTCTATCCTCTGGAATAGAGGGGCTGTCGTTGACAGAGGGAGACCTGCAACTAGAAAGGAAATGATGTTTCCTTGATAGGAGCACGAGGTGGAGAACCGAAGTGTGAGAGTACTGATGGTAGGACTGACATACTGTGGGGGATAACTGGGCAAGGAGAGTGGGTGGACTCAAACTTCCTTTGTTCAGAGTATGATGGCGGGGACGATCGGGCAGCATATGAAACTGACTGATGGGAAAGGGATCATAGCTGTAATGGATCAAGGATAGTGACTGGGATGAGTGATGCTCAAGCTGGTGTAAAATGGCAGGAGACTGCAGACTACTCTGAACAAAGACGACCTGATTGGGGGTGCTGCCGAGATGATCGATCATAGTGCCAAGAGGCACGGGGGGACTTCTTCACGGGTTAAGGAACTAGAAGAAGTGTGTGTAAAATGGTACTATCGTATGGATTTATACGAGCCCAGGACAGTTCATGCTCGTGATTGATTTCAATTTTAAGGAGTCTGAAAGCGATAAGAAGACTCTGAAATAATGGAATGGTACCGTCGTGTGGATTTGTACAAGCCCAGGACAGTTCATGCTCATGGCTGCTTTCAATTTTAGAGAGTCTGAAAGCGATAAGAAGACTCCAGGGGGTTGCTTTTTCGTGTGTTAGTCTCCAAGGCCCGAAGAAGCATAAAAGGATGCAATGAAGAACTCTTCTAGCCGGTGTGACTAGAGTATTCATTTTTCGTAATTAGTCTACCAGGTCCGGAAAAGGGTTAAACTTATACCAAATATACGCCCTTTCAGGTACTTTAACGAGCATGAAAGGAAGCAAGATTGCTCGGCGATCTTTTCATTGTTTTAAGAGTCAGAAAAGAGCTTAACAGAAACTCCCTAAGTGCCTTTTTCGTAAAGGACTTGTCCGGCCCGAAAAATGGATAAAATTATACCGAACAAAAGGAATGGCCAGGCAAGGAGGAAGTGCTCAATCAAGGAACATTTATGAGGACCAAGAACGAGGGTAGTGGGGAACACTGGTGGGCCCCCTTGCAGGATAATGAATGATGGAAAAATAACGAAACGATTGCAGTATGACAGGAGTGAATGGCTCATGTAAAAATGTGGAACAATCCGATGGCGGCCGATGTGGCACGTAAACCGAGGCAGCAAGGTGTCCAGACACAATGTTGAAACTGTACCAAGTGAGAGCGAGAAATGATCTCAAGCGTCATCATGAGCTCGGAAAAATGAATCCGGCAATATAAAATATACCGAAAAATGGAGAGCAGCCGAAGTGGCACGCAAACCAAGGCGACGAGTGGTGTCTAACAAATGCTCAAAAATTGATGTGGAGAAAATAAGAAAACAAGTGGACCATCATGACGGTCTCGTCGTGCTGATTCCAGTGGTGGAAACGGTTCGAAAAATGGACTCTGTATGGGTTCAGAATGGCCAAAACAAGAAAAAGTCAACGGACTATAAATAGTGAGTGGGTCCAACATGACAAGTGTCATTTGGACTTGTTGACTTTGACTAGTGATCAGAGTGGACCAGAGCTGAGGTGGCATTTTCGGACGATCCGACCGGCCAATTTCAGATCCGGGAGTTACAGGTATTCCGACAAACTCATACCTGCATTGTCATTGGGTTTGGGGTAGGGTGGTGGGTCCCAGGGGATTTTATTGTACGGTCCACATGGGTGGACTGCGGGTTTGTGGAGTGGAACCGCGGTCTGGGACCGCGGGTTCCAGGGTGGATCATGCGGCTGGGGACCGTGATGTTCGGGTCGGAATACGCGGTCTGGTACTGCGGGTTCCGAGTCTGAACACGCGGTTCGGTACCGCGAGTTCGGTTCCTACAGGCACGGTTTTGGACCGCGACTGTAGCCTTGAACCCTAACAGCTCGATCCCAATCGCAGCTTTAAGATTTTGTTAATGGCCTCTACTTGTCCGTTCCCTTGGGGGTAGTAAGCAGAGGAATACTGATGTTCAAACTTCAGTAGGGTGGATAACTCACGCCAAATGGAATCTTCGAAGTGTGAACCATGGTCGGAGACCAACTGTTTGGGTACCTCGAATCGAGTGATAACGTGGTTGAAAAAGAACCGGGTAGCGGTGTCAGCTGTACAATTGAAGGTGGGCATGGCTTCCGCCCATTTGGTGAAGTAATCAACGGCGACAATGATGTACTTATGGCCGTTGGCAGATGGGGGTTTACATTCCATGAAGTCGATGGCCCACTTACAAAAGGGGCCAACGGTGACGACTGGGTGTAACGGAGCAGGTGGTGTCCGAGCCTTGGGGGCAAAAAGTTGGAAATTATGGCAATGTTTGACCGCAGTGATGCAGTCAGTAAAGAGTGTGGGCCAGAAGTATCCGGCGCGGACAACCTTTTGGGCGGTGGCCATCCCAAAGAAATGGCCGCCGCAGGCACCGCTATGACAGTCATTGAGGACGTCTTCGGCTTCCTTGTGTGTAAGACAACGACGGAGGATCGTATCAACCCCCCGCCAGTAAAGGACATCGCCTAAGAGGAGATATCAAGAGGCCTGGTGATGGATATGACGGCGTCCATCACGACTGATGTTGGGTCTGAACTTCTGCATGCGAAGGTATAACAAAATATCACCGTACCATGGGTCATCAGACAAGATGATGAACAAGTGATTGTCGGGTAACTCATCGGAGATTTGTGGGGACGGCAGAAGGGAGGGGAGATCGGTGATGAGCTGGGCAAGTGCGAGGGATTTGGTGCTCTTAGGGGTTCGGAAAGTGAGGTCATATTCCTGGAGAATAATTACCCATTTAGCAACACGACCTTGCAGGAGCCGCCGGTTTAGGAGATAGACCATAGGGTTGGAGTCGGCGACAACTGTGGTATGACTAAGTAAAATGTAGTGTCACAATTTTTGGACGGAAAAGACCATAGCAAGGGCGAGTCTTTCCTCATAAGGGTAACATAGGGGTGGTCCAAACAAATTCTGGTTGACGTAATAGATGACATGCTCCTGGTGAGCGGCGTCTTCCTGAACAAGAACTCCGGACATGGCATAATCGGATGTCGAGACGTAAAGGATGAAGTCCTGAGAGAAATCCAGAGGGGAGATAAAAGGGGCCTGTGTGAGAGCTTTCTTGAGGGCTTCGAATGCAGCTTCTGCTTGCTCATCCCAAACAAAGGGTATGTGGGTACGAAGCAGGCGTAAGAAACCATGAACTTTGGCGCAGGTGTAATCAAGAACGAAGCGACGAAGGAAATTGGATCGCCCCTGCAGACTCTGGAGTTGCTGAAGCGTGCGAGGAGAGGGAAGGTCTAAGATGGCTTGGACTTTCATCGGATCAATAGTAATTCCTTTCTAGGAAACAATGAAACCAAACAACCGGCCTGCCGTAACGCAAAAGACACACTTGTGTGGGTTCAAGCGGATTTGATATTTGCGAAAACGCAGGAAAATTTGCCGGAGGTCATTAAGGTGGTCTGATCGTTTTCGGGAACGAGCTGTAAGGTCATCAAGATAGACAAGTAGGATATGGACCAAGTCGTGAAAACAATAGGTCATGGCCCGCTGGAAGGTGGCACCAGAATTTTTGAGGCTGAAAGGCATGACGCGATAGGAAAAGGTGCCCCATGGGGTGGTAAAGGTCGTCTTGTACTGATCCTCCTTACGGATCTGAATCTGGTTGTATCCGGAAAAACCATCCATGAAAGATAAGACTTCATGCCCCACACACGCATCGATGAGTTGGTCAATAAATGGCGTGGGGAAGTTGTCTTTGGGACAGGCACGATTTAAATCGTGGAAGTCAGTACATACTCTAATGGTGCCTTGTTTTTTGTTAACAGGAATGGGGTTTGAAACCCAAGTGGTATAAGCAATAGGATAAATGAATCCTGCTTTGCGAAGTTTCTCAACTTCTGCCTTAACAGCGGGGAGCTTTGAAGGATGAATGGGGCGTTGTTTCTGGCGAACGGGGGGTACGTCAGGCCATGTGTCAATGTGGTGCTCTATAATAGCGGGATTGAGACCAGGAATTTCGGTATAGGACCAGGCAAAGACATCACGGAACTCTTGGAAAAGTTTTTTGTACGCTTCAATCTCATACTCATTGCAGGATGCTCCTAAGGTAATGATTTCAAGAGCACCAGGTGGGTCTGAGATATCGATGTGGATGACGGGTGAAATGTTGGCCATGTTACCTTCCTCAAAGGTCTCATGAGCAGGAATAGGATCCTTAAACCAGTCGAATTTGGTGGGAAGGAAATCTTTGGACTCAACCGCGAATTGGGTAGTTGTGGTAGAGGAGGATTCTTCTGGGAGGAAACATGAATGATGGTGCATGTCAGCCCAGGTATAATCCGGGGCAGTGAGAGCCTCGAGGATCTCCTTATCATTGCGGAAACTGTGAGTTGTCAAATCGGTTGACGAGGGAGTGGTGGTCGAAGAGATCATATAAATGGTGTTAATCTCTTCGGATAGGGATGACAAGATTCTGAATGCACCGATGGATGACAAGATTCCGAATGGAAACAGAAACTTGGAACGCTAAAGTGGAAGGCAGGCATGGTTCGGACTGGTCCAAATCGAAGGCCATCAATTGTGAATCATTCGGGTCAATAGCACCAATGGCGGAGAGCAAAGTCTTGCGCTGTGAAGGACAGTTTTTTAAGACTTCTAACACAAACATGGCTGCGGGAGATTGGGCTAAGTCATCTACAATGTTGTAATTTGACGCAACACGAGCATTGGGGTTATTGTTGATGCGACGAAGTGGGAAGCGAGGTGCTTTAGAGGTGCCATCTAGTGGAGCCGGAGGTATACGTAACGTCTGATCAATGGGATGAGCGTTAGTGTTTTTGTCGGCGAGAGGGGCTTCAGGGGTGGAGCCATATTGGTTCCGACGGGTTTGGAGGTTGACATCAGTGGATGACATCATTAACAAGTGGTGGGTACCTGAATCAAACATGGGTTGATTAGGAGCGACATAAGTTATCTGTTGTTGTGGTGGCGTGTTGCCTTGAGGGGGAGCCAATGGCTGAGTGTTCACTACGCCTTGGGTTGGTAAGGGGTTTTGCAGCACCAAAGGTTGTTGCTGAGGGGGTGGGGGGTTGGGTGGCACTTGAGGAGCCGAGTGCCCTTGGCGATGGGCATCATCAGCCCAGAGTTTCCGAGCTCGCTCCAAATGTGGGAAAGCATGTGTGTAGTAGCCATAGACCCCGCAAATAGAACAAGGATGGTTTGTTCGCAAATTAGGATTTTTGGCCTGCTTGGGCGGCCGATCAGGGTTCTGGTTGGCAGGGGCCACATTATTGTTGTATGGGGGATTGGGATTTTGACCACCTTGGTCTGGAGGAGGGTTGTTCCCACGGTTACGGCCTTTGCCACAGTGTTGCTGGCCCTGTTGGCGTTGGTTTTGTTCGTTTTGCTGTGGATTCTGTTGGGCGTATACTTTCCCTTGGGAAGCAAGTGGGTCCTGGGGTTGTGCAGGTGCGGGAGCAGGTTGCGGTGGATAATAAGTAGTGGGAGGTTGCGCAGGTGCTGAAACTTGTGGGGGTTGCTGATACGTCTACGGAACAGGTTGGGGGTTTGCCGCAGGTGCTGCCTGTGGCGGGTAATAAGCAGGTTGGGCTTGAGAGGACACAGGAGCTGGTGCAGCCTGCAGATGGTAATATGGCTGATGTGCGACGGGGGGGGGGGGTGTAAGCGGGGGATGCATGACCAAAGCACTGAGGTGGACATGAGGGTCCGTGGGAATGGTGGTGATGTGTCATGGGAGCATACGAATTGGTTGCTCCAGACTGTGATGTAGCCCGCGAAAGGTCGGGGCCATGGCTAGGACGTGCTATGGAAAAGGATGGGGGATGCGAGGCAACACGACCAATGATGCCGTCTGCGGCATGGGTTTCCCCCGGCGCATCATGCTGGGAGGAATCGCCGCAAGGGGTGTCAGGTATAATGGTATAGAGATAACCCGACTGGGCGTATATGAGTTCAAATTGCTGGGCTTTGAGGATGGCCTCTTCTTCGGACTGGGGTCGTTCGGATGCCACATCCTTGGCAATGACAGGAATGAGGGATTTTAGAAACCAATCTAAGAAGATACGGTCGTCTAAATTAATTTTGCAGAGGCTCCGGCGTCGACGCCACTCATGAATGTGGTCAGTGATGTGGGTAGCCGTGTTCTGTCTGCAAGACAGTAGGATCTCAACTCCCGCGTCATAGCGGACAGGTAACTGAAAGAACTGTAGGAAGGTCGAGGCAAGGGAAGTAAAGGTGGCATGGGTCCCATGGGGCTACTCGATGTACCACTTAGCTGCAGAGCCAATGAGGGTGCACTGTAACAGACGGAGGCGGACAGAGTCGTCCACTATGGAGTTGGAGGAACACCATAGATGGAAGGACATAATATGGTTCTGGGGGTCCTCACTTGCCTTTCCCTCAAACTTAGGGATGCCAGAGGGGATCTTAGTGGGCATGTGAGACCACACAGGGTCGTGTCTGATGGGATCGTTAGTCAGTCTAGCTAGGTCAGGAAGGTTGAGGCTAGCCATGAATGGAAAACTAGTAGAAGGATGTGACATACTAGTGGGTGTGACCATGGTGGGGATAATGCCCCCAAGTGTAGGGGCAGGGTTTGGGAGGTTGCCCCCAAGTGTAGGGACGAAAGTGGTCTGGGACGGTCCTGCACCGCCAAGGGTAGTGTGAGTCACTGATGGAGTGGGAATAGGTATTCCAACTACTGGAATGGGTGCAGTGATCGGAACGGTAGATGTGGGCCCCATCGAAGGCATACCCAAAGCAGGTGTGGTAGCTGGTGTGGTGGTGGATGCTCCACCAATGGTCCCTATAAAGAAAGGGGTGGAAGTCACGCCAGCCATGGGGCTGGTTGGTGCAGTGTAAATGGGGTTCTCAAACTCTGCCTCAGAATCATAGGTAAAATAAGGGGCGTCTAGCTCGGGTGACGGAGTTCTATGCCATTGACGAGTGGAGTCAAGTGACAAAGCTTGAGATCTATGATGAGTGGTATCAAGTGATGAAGATCTATGTCTATGACGGGTGGTGTCAAGTGAATTGTGCTGCGGGAGCTCGCCCCGGAGGCGCCGAGAATGTCTCGGGGACTCAATGGTGACAAATGGTGTCAAATATCTGGGGGTTGTGTTTGAGTGAAAAATAGCTCAAAAACCCTAATGAAACCGAGTGTGCAGAAGGAGAGCTCAAAAAATATGGCACTCAGGCCAACAACCAACTCAAAACACTTAGTGTAACAGCTATGCTACAATAAGTGGAGTATCAACAGAAATGGTCAGAATACCAACAAGCAGCAGGTTTCCTAAAAAATAAAAATAGTGGACTCGCTAGACCAAAAGGAGGTAAGGGAGCATGTAAGCACCTAACTAAATAGTATTCTGACTCAACTAGACATATCCTCTGCAAGGTGATGAAATCCAAGTCAGACAATATGGATAGTAGAGCAAAGTGGCTAAAGATATCCCCCTACCGGGAGGGACACCGGGTAGTCAATCCTAGAAGAAAGGAAACTAAGATACCCCGTTCATGACACGTCCAGAAAAGGTGAATCTGTCATTTGGTTCTATCACCGCGGTATCCCCATACGGGTGATACCCCGAGAACTGCGAAAGGTAGCCTTCGGTTACTGAATGGATTGCGGTATTCCACTCAGGTCTTCGGAACCAGTCTGGCGACTTCAACCCTCCTAGGAGAGAGGCCCTCTGATAAACTGGTTGTGACCATGCCAAAAAATACTAGGGGATTTTGATTCCCTAATGGACAACAACTATGTCTCAAGTGTAAGCAACCGAGGGGTGTTATTTGGATGCCTATCCCCCCGATCCTACCTAACTACAAAAATTCTTATGTGTTCCCCAAGTGGGGTTAGAATGTTGGTTGTGTTAAGTAGTTTTTTAAGGCTCACTTGAATTAGGTGACAGAGTGTGTGCGTGTGAGATGATGAGCCCAAATAAAAAGTGCCACGGGGGTGGGCAACTTGCTAACTAAAAATAACGATACTGAATTTAAACTTTGAAATGCAAAATTTTTTCTTTTTCAATTAAAATGCTGAAAATTTAAAAATATTCTGTAAATGGAACAGAAATAATACTGCAGAAAAGGCTGTAGGGAAGGATGGCTGCAGGTAGGACAGATGGCTGTGCAAGTGCAGAAAATATTGCAGCAAAGTGCTGGGTTCAAAACAGGAAAAAATACAGAAAATAGACCGCGGGTCTGTGGCAAATCTGGGCGGTCGGACTGCGGGAAATAGCTCAACGTCGCGGACAGGTTGCGGGATTTTGGCCGAAAGATGCAGTCGAACCGCGGGAAACAGGTCGAAAGTCGCAGGCGGGTTGCAGGAAAATGGCTGGAAGCCGCAGGCGGGACGCGGGAAAAAGGCCAATAGGCGCAGGCGGGTTGCAGAAAAATGGCTGAAAGCCGCAGTCGGGACGCGGGAAAAAGGTCGACAGGTGCAAACGGGTTGCAGGAAAATGGCTGAAAGCTGCAGTCGGGACGCGTGAAAAGGGTTAACAGCCGCAGTTGGATTGCAACAAACAGGTTAATAGCCGCGGTCGGATCGCAGGTAACAGACTTGAATCCGCTGGCAGGTCGCCGGAAACAGTCTAAGAGCCGTGGTCGGATCGCAGGTAAAGGCCTGAAAGACACGGTTTTACGGCAGCCGAAAGGGACAGCTGAAAGGAAAAAACAGGAAAATATTGCAGAAAATTGAAAACGCTTAAAACTTTTAAAACTAGAACAAGAAATGCAAAGGAACACAAGGGGAGTCGCCAAAACTGTAGCTAGGGTTTTCACCCTAGCTTGTGCAAATGAGCACCTACTAAGGAGAATGGACTCCTTAGTAGCAGTTCAATAAACAGTAAATTAAAGTAAGAAAACAATACGAATTCTAAACTAGCATGAGCATTAATAAACATAACAAAACATGGAAATATGGTGAAGATCTTTCTTTTTTGTATTAAAATTTTACCTCAAGTGTAGAGGTTGGTGAAGTTCTTGCAATGGTCCAAGAGGGTTGCTCCAAACTCCATCTTTGCTCCTTCTCTTTCTCCAAAGGGTTGGAAATGGGCCAAAAGGGGCACTCAAGGGTGAGCTAGGGTTTCGAGAGTGATTTTGGCAGAGTAAGGGTGTATTTGACTGTGGATCTGAAATGAGGGGTCTCCATCACCTATTTATAGGTTTTTAGTCGTGGAGTGCTGGCCCATGGTTTTGGGAACCATATGGTTTAGGTCAGCTGTATAGGGTTTTTTCCTCATTTTTCCTATTTTTCCTCTTTTTTATATTTTTTATTCATTTTTTAGAGGATTTTTGCTATTTTGGATTATTTTGGGGGGAAAATGGGGGTTTTGGCCTTTTGGAGGTTTTTTAATGGTTTTGTGGCCTTTTGGAGGCTTTTTTGGCCTTTCGGAGGCTTTTTAATGAGATTTTAAGGTTTTGAAGGTAAATATGGTAGGAAATATGGACAAATGAGTCATGTAATGGGGTAGATGAGGTAGTGAGCACTTTTTGGATGTTAACAGACATATTATAGATATCTTTATAGGTCTTATAATAGACTTATACTTCCACAGTTATGTGCATAATGTATTATGCATTTGATTAATTTATAAATATATTATTCTTTAAATAATAATAAAATTATATGTATTTTATTTAGTCATTGTAACACGAGAGGGCGTTACAATTACCTAGCACCATTGAATTTGTCATGCCCAAAATATCTAGCATACCCATTATTGTGTGATTATACATGCATATACAAAAGTGATTATGAATTTAAGATGTACGCAATACTTCCATATGTGTTGCTTTCATGCATAGATATCTGAGTATGTTTTCCATATATAAGTATATAAAGATGTGTATATGCATAAGTGATTCCTTATCTTATTGGTAGATATGAAAGCGTTTATATATATATACATATATTTATAGATATATGAAAGTGATTATAAATATATCCTATGTGTACATATGGAAATATTTATATATATATGTATTTTGCATATATACATATAAATATGTTTTATGTATATATTTAATGTATAAATATACATCTACATAAATGATTTCACATCTGTATGCTAAGCATATAAAATAAACACTTCCATATGTGCATAGTTCTATATGTATGTGTTTGTGAATATTTGTGCATACCCAAAACTGATTCTAAATATATACAATATACATAGAAGTGTTTCCATATATGCATCAGTTTCATATATTCATTTCTTTGGTATATGTGAATTCATTGATATTTGTTCATATATGAAAATGATTTCTCTTATATGTAGAACAGGGAAATTTTTAGGGGCGAAATTTCGCCAATTGGTTATGTTTTGGGCATTTAAAAAAAAAAAAATTCATTATTTGGTCATTTTTAGTCTCTAATATCGCCTATATCTACATAAAATATGTTTTTTTATCATAATATTTGCCAAAATGTACATGTTTTAGTAGTAAATTGTATGTTTCATCTTTAATATTCGCCTACCAATCTATATTTATGATTTTTTCAGTTCAAAATAATTGCCTATAATACTATACTTAAGTATACTTTTATAATCCTTAAAAAATGCCCTGATGTAGAAGCATTTTTGTATATGTGTCACTTAATGTATATTTGAATGATCTTTTGTATATATATATATGTAAATATGGAAATGATTTCAAATCTATACAATATAAATATACATAAGCACTTCCATATATATATATATATATATATATATTTATATATATATAACTTTGATATATATATATATATATATATATATATATATATATATAGATATGTTTTCTATATTTACATATATATAAACACATACATACGAAAATGATTCCACATATATGCTATGCTCACATATAAAAGTGTTTTTATATATGAGTATCCAAATATGATTTCTATATATATACATATATGGAATGTGCTTAGATGAGAGTGATTAAATATATATATGTTACACATATATGAAAACTCTTCCCTATATGAGTTGTTTTCTATGCGCATCTATCAATATTTTTCTAAATATTAATTTAGTATTACATGCATAGATGCCTTACATTTTAAAATGTATTTCAATACTCAATACATGTTAGGCTGATGAATCTAGGATATAGAAATCAATCAGGAAAGCTAATATTATATATGATCTTCAACCTTATTTTAACATGTTCTTCAACATAAGAGTGGCGTTGGCCTCCCACGATTTATGGAGGTAATTTTAATTTATAGGTATTTTTATATACAAAGTGTTGATGCTCAAAATGATATGGTTCAGGTAACAATACTATAAATACATTTGGCGGGATGGTCAAGGGGAGAAAGAGAATGGAAGCTTGGCTTGTGTTTAGAGCCCTCGATAGATAGGATTCACAAGGTTAATCAATAACGTTAAGTGCATTAATAAATGAAAGTTAAATTTGATATATGCTAATAAATGTAATAATGCTTTCAAGACAAGAATGTTAATCCATTAATAAAACTAAATGCAACCTATCAAACCATACAAAATATTTACAAAACTATGAAAATACATCATGCGATTAATTTTCTGAAAAAAAAAAAAAGCTTTAGTCATTAACATATAAATTCCTAAATATTTCAATCTAATCTAACACACAAACAAATTGTGATAGTTTCCTTTAATGCATAGAATAAAATTTGAAATTTTCTTTCATTTCAAAATTATAAAATGCATTCAAATTCTATGTTCTATTGATGAACTAATTTAACAAAATAAATGAGGAATTTAGTGTTTTAGCCATGAGTACAAAAATGCGCTAATAATTTCCATTTCTCTTATGCCTAAGTAAATTTGTAAATAGACTTTGCATGCGCAAAAAGAGATATGTTGTTTCACTCATATTTGCAATTTAAAATTCAGATTGAAACATGTGTTTTGTTAAATATTTATTGCCCATTAAATGAAGTAGCTCTTTTAAATCAAGCAGGAACTTTTCATTTTAGATGTTTGTTGGAAATAAACTTGTTAATTATGTTAACTTGCAGGAAATGAATGTACATTAAAAACAAAATATGGCAGGTGAATCAATTTGAAAAACAAAGCATGAGAAATGCTAACGCCTAAAAAACAAAGTCAGACTTTTATGTACAAATAAACTGAAAGTATAGAAAGTCGGACTTTTAATATGTCCAATTAGCAAACAAAAATTAAAGAAATTTAGAATTTTATGTACAATTAGTATACAAAAAATAAACAAAGTATTTACAGGTTAATGAACATAAATAAAAAGATGATATGTACACTTCAACTATTTACATATAATAAAATTTGCGAAATGTAGAAAAAAAAAAAGAGCAGCACAGCTGAATAATAAAGGTGGAGGAAAGATGCAAATATGCCCAAATAAAATTATATTAGAATGGAATTTAGACAGTCATCTAGCACAATAGGTCAGGATCAGTTCAACCCTAAGAACAAGAGGTTTACGAGACCCTACGCAACTCTCAATGACTCAGGATCATCCAAGTGAAACCGATACAACGAGAATACTCCCTGCTCAGATTGTGCTAATGGTAACCTATGCACATGAAAACATCAGTAACGGAAATATATGGATGGAAAAAAATACATCTAGGAAAACATAAAGTACCTCCGACGAAAGGACACTTTTGCTTCACCCTAGTGGATAGTTCTGAAATGTAGGCTTACGTACAATTGTCGCCTATTAGGCTCATGTAAAGCTGAGTATGAAACGGGACAATGTAGCTATGGAACCTAGCAGTACCCACCTCTTACCTCCAGTGTGAGCTGATCGTTTCAATAGCTTCACCGAACTTTTAAAGTTTGTTCGCATAGGTACGCAAAGTGTGTGATGGAAGGAAAAGTGTTTCGACAATTTTCGAGAGCTGAAACGTTGTTGTGTCTTTTGGTGTTCAATCTTCTCATGTGTGTCACAATGAGGGTGAGGCACAGTAACCAATGATCACCATCATTCACTAAAGGTGAAACATTTCGTTCATCGGTACTATCATACTTGTTTTAAATATTTCACTTATGATGATACCCCAGGTCGAAGGCGGAGAGGTCGTGGCAATTTTCACTCTTCATTATTTTTAGATCTGGAGGCAGAGCATTGGCCCTATGGAGTTGTACCCCTAGAGCAGTATGAAATTACAGGGAGACCCAAAGTTACCAGTACCCCTTGATGGTTGGGATGTGCAAGGCATATGTACTGTTTATTTGACATACATTTTGTACATTTGATATTCCATGCGCATGTATATATATGTTCAGTATTGATTCTCTTAATGTGTTTTTGACGTGGACATCGTTCCCATGCGATCGGTTATGATGTCGGCCGTAGTTGATATGCCCCCTCATCCTATGAGGCTTTGGTGTTGTCGATGACATGAGAAGGGAGGGGTGGGAGTTGTGGGGGGATTAGTTGGCGAGGTTGAAATGGGACCAGCCTATACAGCTACCTTGGAGGATCGTATCGGGGCAATTTTACCCGACCTAGAGAGGCATCTATCGGTATTGATAGTTGGAGTGGACGAGTGTCCACTAACTTATTTGGATGATGATAAGCTTGCATAGGTGGTTGGATTACTGGAAGAGTGAGGTCCTGGATGGCGCCAGGTGATGCGTCGGGTTGTAATAGATGGCCATATTGCTCGGAGGGTTCAAGGAGGAAAAGGTCCTCCATCATCTAGGCCAACACTGACTCCAGGTCTTGGAGGCCCACTAGATCCACTAGATCCACTAGTGGAGGGTGGGGGGGGGCACAAATGGTGCCTCCTTTGGAAATTATGGGTCCTCGGGCCTCGTTACCACATGATCTTCCTTGAGTGTTGGGTGCTTGTATGTAATTTTGTATAGGGCCTTGAGCCCCATTTTGTATATGTTATTGGCATAGCCTATGGGAGGCGATTTTTTTATGTACCCGCATAAGGAAAAATATTTTTTGGATATGGCCCATGAGGCCCATATGTTGTAGATGATGCACACACATTTTTTTGAATATCTATATATATATATATATATATATATATATATATAGTATCATTTTGATCTCATGTATGTGGTTTGATGTATACATGATGATAATGTTATTATATATGTATTTATGTTGATGCATAGTTTTATGTACTAGCATGTGATTGGATGGTAAAGTCACATATGATGTATTTTCTTGTAAGGTTAGATTGATTGGTTATGTAGCAGGTGCCAATCAAGGACATTATTAGTGACATGATTGGTGAATGCATTGGATTTCTTAATGACATGAGTGAACGTGATGGTTTCGAAATGTATTACTAGGAGGCGGACTCACAAATACTTGTGAAAGAGGAACTACAAGAGTACGAGTTGGGAATCTGTATGACAAATAATGTTTGGTATTATTTTCAATCTATGAGATTAAAAACATGAATGAACAAAACAAAATACTACATTGTACTAAAATGGAAGGGACAATGTAGAGGGTGAATGTTGGTATCACCAATTTGATGATAGAACCCTCTAGTGTTGGTAATCAGTGCAATTTGTCTATATGATAGAATGTGTGTGCGACTGAACGATATCCCAATTTTTTTGACTTGTGGGGGATACTTGTGTCTCTAAAGGATTCCGAACACTTGAAAAGAGGGATCTTGGTGTCTAGGTATTATTTGGTGGATTGTGGTTGTCTTCCACGACTGAGTCTGATTTTGTTGGTGAAGGTTAGTCTTCTTCATATGTGGATGACGATGTGTCATCACTCATGAGTAGAGTGGCTAATGATGACATATTGATAATGTCCCCATGGTTACCATTCTTTGGTACTAGGAGTAGAACCTCCATATTGGGTATCCAATGTGAGTATGTCCTAGGGGGACGGGGGTGATCCTCGAGCCTCTTTTGTTCCATATGGACTGCATGTTTTGAGTGTATGATGGGGCAATGGAATGATTAATGCGTCAACAGTCCACATGATCTACATGTATGAGTTGCCCGCAAGTAATTAAGCTCATGTGTCGGACTCAATGGTCGAGTGCTGTGGTATGGTATGATAGTGTCGGTTATACTTGGGATCATATGGGTATGGTTACTACATCATGAACACTGATGGGGTTGCACTACTGGCAGTGATGCCGACGATGCTGGTGCATTTGATGGTGACACTCCAGGTGTTAGTGCCTCCTATGGTGGTCGTTGTTATTGATATAGTGACAACATTAATAGATTTTTCTTCTTGATAAAAAGAATGGGGTCTTTTAGTCACATAATGTGTGAGATGAATGGTTTCCAATGCATCTTGAAAGTGAGGAAGATCGCGACAATGATGGGTATTATTCCCAAACTAAGAACAAATTGTGCATGCATGGTTAGTGCGCAATGACTTGGTCTTTGTAGTAGGATTGGGGGTATTTGACATGGTTGGAATGCCCCCTACTAAAGTGTTGGGGACATGGGTTACTCTTACTGGGGTGTTAAGAAAATTCCTAAACTTCAGCAAGGTGTGGTACAGGTTAGTAGCATGCCCTAGTTTTCTGCATAGAGCGCTTGCTGGGATGAATCTAGGAGTGGGATTAGTACTTGAGACTACTGGGAATTTCAACTTGGGTTGTTTTATGCCCCTCGCATTAGGTTTAGTGACCTCTAGTGGTGGTTGGGTCATAGGTGTTTTTTCTTCGATACACTAGTGGAAAAAGTCAAAAGTCCGATGACATGTTTCGACGGTTTGCTAAATTTCATTGTTTCACATACCGTCGGAATTGTGATGAAAAGCCCAATTTTCATCAGACTTTCCACATCGGTATTTCTACTTTCACAATGTTTGCTGGAATTGTGATGAAAATTGTGTGTTTTCATCGCAATTCCGACAGTATGTGAAATGACGAAATTCAGCAAAACGTTGAAACTTTTCGTCGAACTTTTGACTTTTTCCACTAGTGATAGGAGGTATCTATGGTGGTCCTATGTCAGAAATAGGTACAAACTCATAATGGGATAATGGCTTGGAATCCATCTATAGATAAGGTGGTGTGAGTTACCACACAGGTATTCCCAAAGTGATCTCAGGTAATGTGAGTTGAGCCATTACTGGGATTCCTTGTAATCTTGTGGGGGGTACAAGAAAGGGATTTTAAAAATAGGTAGCATGATGGGTTTAATGTTTAGTCAATGCCACGACTAGTAGGAAGTACCGATGTTGAAGTGGAGGGGTCTTGTGATTGATATTCCAAGGTGAATATAATACACATGAGACCATATATAGATATAGGGATCTCTGGTGGAGGACCTAAGTATGCCCCTAGAAAATCGGAATCTTTCTAAACGCCTACACCAATATTAGCATACTAGGGGTACATCACCGATCCTATGGTAGGTAGAATATTATCTGGATTTGTATTGGTGTGTGGAACATAGTAGTTGATTTGGTCGAGGGTGACAATATTCCCATTGTGAGGGAATATCATGATTTGGAATATCGATGAGGAAACCACTTTCATGACATACATATAACTATGTCCCAATAGAATGTTGTAGACAAGTTGTGCATTGACTACCTCAATATATAAAAGTACCATTTTTATCCCTATCTCAATGGGGACATTTTTTAAATGTACAGCATCACGAGTCATTCTCCAAGCCAATCTTGTGCAGCCAAGATTGGGCCTCATGTGTTGAGGTAGGGAGCCTAAGTTGGACTCAAGAACTTGGAGTAGATTCTTGAGTTGGACTCAAGAATGACTAAGCCTTCAGTTGTAAAAGGTTATTCCTCGTGTGTTGAGGTGAATGCTTTGATGTATCAAAGTGATGATGTTGTAAAGTCTTGTTCGACAAGGCTCAATACTTGTATGTCAAGTCAAAGAGTCTCATGTGGACCTCCATTTATAGTAGGTACCCATGGGGTGGACCTTCAGTTATAGAGATAGATGCTTTGCATGTTGAAGCATTAATGTTGTGTGATGTATTATTAACCATGGTCACCGATTTATATTTAGTCTCATTTAGAGACTAACCACCTCTAGAGTGAATTACTTTAGCATATGATCATTTGGTCCGAGAGTAATATAATATGATCACAACATTTGAAAAATATTCTGAGTATAATATGATATGATAGAGAATTAAAGTTAACACAAATTGACCATGCAGTAAAGATAAGAGATACAGATAAATGCATAGATAAAAAGAGAATTCGAATTGCTCATGAGATGACTAAGTGAACTCGAATTGTTAAGCTTCAGTTAAAGGCACAATGTATTCGTCGGTCAATTAGAGAACTCGAATTGTTCACTACAGTGATGTTAACAAGAAAGAATCAGTTAAAGAGAGTTAACTAAGTGATAACAAAGAAGATCTAGTTAACTAAGTGTTATTGCATGATGACACTTATGTTAAACTAAAAGATGACACTTGAGTTGTGACACTTGCATGACAACACTTAAGTTAGCCACCTAACTAAGTGGGAAATATTTTTAGTTAAGGGGCGAGTTCATCCTAAGGATCAGCTCAGTGAGCTAATCCACTGCATGAGAAGTGGGGCGCTCTTCTTCATGCAAGATTGAATCATCCAGATGGAGCACGATTTACTCATGAATTCATAAGATAAAAATAGAATCCAATGCATGTGAATAATATATAAATATGTTATGCAGGATTGATGAATTCAGTGTGAAGCGAATTCTCTTCTCCCTTGAAGGAAAGGCGCTTCTATTTGTGCAAGATTGAAGAAACTAATGCATAGGATCATTTCTACAAGAAGGAAATTCATATTTGTTGCATGTGATGCACTATTACCCATGACACCATTCACTACAGCTTGCATGGCAGTGATTCTTGCTTGTTATTAATGTGCTGGGAACATGGAAAGTTGATACAGTTGATATCTATTCTCTATTGCTCAGTATTCTCTCTTATCTAGCACCTAGGGTGTTGAATTCAATCTACTATTTTGTAAAGGACATTCTCTTCTATCTATCATAATTATACTCTGAATATTTGCTGCAGTTTTTCATCCCCATTGTTTTGAGGGTTTTCCCCAAGGTACATATTGTGTTATGGTTGAATGTTTCATGTGATTGAATGGTTCATTGATTCAAGTATTCATTATTTCCGCACTTAAAGTTTTAAAGTTCAAATCTCATCATATTTGCTCAAAAATTAACAACATCCTGGCATAGGCCTAAAGGTTTTGATGGCCTCCCATCATAAGCACAAAGAGCGATAGATGAGGGGACTATATCTGGTGATCCCAGATGCTTCTAGACATGAGTGGACATCACACAAGTTGATGCTCCTTCATCCATTATGCATCGATGGATGATGATGTTCTTGATTGTGATGGGAATATGAAAAGCAACTGACAAGGGTAGTCACAGTTCACCTTTATCGAGGTCGAAGGTAATGAGATGTGAACCAGAAGTGTAGAAGGCGCATAATGCACTGAGCAATGCCTTATTTTGGGAAGAGAAAGACTAGAGAACTTCTAATGTTTACATGGCGGTAGGTGACTGAGCCAAATCATCCATGATATTGTAGTCGTGGGAAGCTTTCATGTGAGGATTTTGTGTAGACCGTCTAAGTGGTGCTTTGGGATCCTCAAGATTTGGTCACTATTTGGGCGGGGTATCTGCAAAGTCCCACTAGAGGTGGTAGGGACATCATCCCCTTGTGGGGATTCATGCATGCCATACCTTTGGCATAGGTTTGGAGGTTCACCACTGTCGTGTTTATGTAAATGTTCTTAAAGGTTCTATCACCTGGGGGGTGGATCTAGTTTTTGAGTCACTACCCCTTGATTGGAAAAGGTTTGTTGCAACATAGCTTGTTGAGGTTGTGGTGCATTAGGTGCTTGAAGAGGATTGGTTGTGGCCAACTTCTTTTCTTCAAGCATTTGTTTTCACTCAAGTATTAATGGACAATGGTGCATGTAGTGACCATACTCTCCACACATGGAGCAAGGATAATTGGTCCTAAGGTTGGAATTATTTCCCTGTTTGGGGGGATTGTTTTCCCTCTCATTCTAGTTATCCATGTTCTAGTTTTCAGGAGTGGGATCACCCCCTATCCCTTCTACTGGTTTTGACTATTCTTTCATTTCTTATTCCCCTTAATCTGAGGATTTGGGGGATTAGTTGTGTTTAACTTCTCACATCTCTAAGTTTTTTGCATAGGAGAAGGATGTACTAGATTCACCCCCATTTGAGGCATAGGGGAAGGACCAAGAGGACCAAAAAATGGGAAATAGGTATTATATCCAGTTGGGGGAAGATATGTGTTAGGTGTCCCATACTACATGGAGGTAGGAGTAGGAGGTGCCATTTGTAGTGGTGGTACTGGAGGTTCTTGGCTACCATTTGGGTATGTAGGACTATATGGTCCATAAGAGAGATGACCAAATGGAGGAGTTGGTGCAGCTACAGGTGCCACTGATATAGGGGGTGCTTGTGGGTATTGTTGTGCCATTGTGGATGGTACAAAATTCATAGGTGTGGGAATATTTACTTAATGGGAAATAGTCCCAATAATCACATCAACTGAATGTGATGTTCCTGATGGCATTGGGTTCATAGAACGATGTCGAGGGGCATATGGGAGGATGGCATATAGATACCCATATTGTACATAAATGAGATCTAAATGTTGGGCCTTCAAGATGGCCTCTTCTTCCATTGTTGGAAAGGTGGTTGCCACATATTTTGAAATCATAGGTTGAAGTGATTTCAAAAACCAGTCCAACGGAAATTGAGGTTGGATGTCTATTTTTCACAATGTCTAACGTCTACGCCATTCATGGATGTGATCCACGATATGGGTGGAATTGATTTGCCAAAATTCCATGAGTATTTCAAGCCCTAGGTCATGACGAATGGTTAACTGGAAATTGGTTAGGAAGATAGTGGAAATAGACTTAAATGTGGAATAAGTTGTTGATGGTAGATTTACATACCATTTGGTCATTGTTCCTATGAGGGTTCTCTGGAAGAGACGAAGGAGAACTGGGTCTTCAACGATGCTATTGGAGGAGCACCATAGGTGAAATTACATGACATTGTTTGATGAGTCATATCATTTCTTCCCTTCAAAGTTTGGAATATCAGAGGGAAGTTTCGATCGCATATCCGACCAAGTTAGATCATGATGGATGGGGTCATTAATTAGATTAGCTAATTCAGGGAGATTTAAGCTTTCCATGAAAGGAAGGTTTGTATTAGGGGTTGGCCCTACCATAGTGTCATGTGTGTTTCTTCCTCTAGGAGGTGAGGGTGGTGATAATTGTGGTTTCCTTCCTACCAAAGATGGAGAAGATGGGAGGTATTCACACTTGGGGGTGGGGATGGGGTGTTACTTATTTTATGAGAGAAATAATCAAGGGGAGTTTTATGTCGATATTCGAGGGAAAAAGGGGATATTTAAGCAAGGAACGTCCTCACCTAGATGAGCCTAACAACGTTTCTTAGGAATGTCCCCAACTGGAGTATCTCCTCATGAACCACAGGGAGTGAATCGGAAAACCCCTCTATGGAGAGGAGAATGTACTTGAAGTCTGAGAGACTTCCTCATATTTATTTGTTCCTCTATGGTGATGGTCCATGTTATCAAGTGAGAGTGATGATAAAGGATCATAAACACAAATGAACAAATTCAAAAATATGCCAACCACAACAAATGCAATATGGTGCAAAGTGAGTGATAGGTGCTTGAGTATTTGTGTAAGTATTCCACAAGTTGGTTCTTTTTAATTACAAGTTGAGTTAGGTGATCTTATAATAATAATAATAATAATAATAATAATAATAAATTAAATTCCCTATAATATGTAGCATCCTCTCCTCTCAAAAATTCATTGGACCTTCCAATAACACACCCGCCGGTGGTGATGAAATCCCCCAACATTTGGATAGTGAAGGTGTGATGGAGTCAGTTATCAAGTCAGAAGTTGGGGATATGTTCTGGAAGGGATGGAAACATTTCCAACAACAAACGAGATACGACTAAGGATTCAATTGCACTTACAATTTCTCCTTGGAAATATCCTAGGTTTTGGCCACTAAGATACCTGCGCCAAGTGTCAATAAGTGGTTCTTCCTAGGTGGTAAAGTGTTGTCTCTGTAAAAATCTAAGTGAATCTTTGCGGAAAGTAGATACATCTATAACTCAACTTCCATGTCCTTGGGCACTGTGCCTTCTTATCCGAGTTGTCTTTTGACACTTACTAATAGCATGATTTAAAGTGCCCTATAAGTCAACAATGCAATGTCTCAAAATAATGTAAAAATATTAGTGGGGATTATTTGGATGCCTATCCCAATCAATCCTACCTATCTAAAATGTTATTTCGTGACCTATTGTGGAGAATTTTAGTTGGTTGTATATTTACAAGTGTAATGTTGATTTTAAAAGGTCCCAATTTGATTAAGGAGTGTGAGAGAGGTATTTAAAACTTTCATATCATTTTTAACCATCCAGGTCACAAAGAGTGAAGATGGAGAGCATACTAGATGTGAAGGATTATTTATGTATCTAAGTGTGTGCTTAAGTGGAAATCACACGTGTGTGGAAAGCAAATGGAATTGAAATTTTCAACTAACTGAAAGAGAATAAAATAAAGATATATGGGCATCTACTCTATTTCAACTCTTAAGCAAATAAAAACTTCTCAAATATGCTTTAAATGAAGTAAATGTGTGCAAAAAAGGTATTTCAAACCTATCACCCTTTTTCTGATTTTCCAAGATCACTAGGAGTGCAAGGAAGAGAGCATAATTCAGGTAAATGAGTCTTTAGGTCTTTTTCTTGTGTGAAGGAAGTGATCTAAACTATGATTCTTGCATAAAACAAAGAAATAAACAAGAAGAAAAATATTTATAACTATATATAGTCAAATCTAATTTCCTATACTAAAAATTCCAATGAGATGGAAAGCATAATCATTTAGTCACTAGTAAGGACTTAGAGGCCTGTTGAAATCCTCAAAGCATTTTAGCCTAAAACATTTCAAGAAGTCATTTCTTTACTACCTATATTGGGACAAGTTATCTAACTACTAAAGAAAATTATACTGCATGTGATTTATACTTTCTAGTTCATTAGGTAGTTGTTGAAATTGCAGATGATTCCAAAAAAGAGATAAAAAGAAAATAAGAGACATATTCGTGTGGGTATTAGACCCAAAATCGCGCTAATAGCGTAATTACAGTGAAGAAAAAGTCTCATGGATTTACCACGTGGGTTACATTGCAATTCAACTATGTGAGTAGCACATCTGTCTTGGTGATTTCCATGTGATGTAGCGCATACATGACATCGAGAACCGTGTTTCTAATAAAAAAATTCTGCTAGGCAGATGACCTCAAAAGGATGGTTAATGAGAGGATGGATACTAATCTCATCCACCTGCACAACATCCAAAATAAGTTATCTAACAAAAGACAACCATCTAACATGTAATGAACAAAAATAAGAGTGGAGTCGCCATAAACACTTTTGTGGGAAAAATAACCACAAGGGTGGAAAACCTTCCCATGGTGAGAGTATCCTTGAGGTTGCAACAAGGAACCAGTGTTATTTTTGAGAATTCAATAACTTAAACCCTAAATGGACAAGAAAAATATTGAATAGAACAAAACAAAACAAAATAAAAACAAGAAATAAATTGAAATAAAAAGGGGGTAAGAGATAAACCAAACAACATGGAACAAGAATGTGCCAAACCAATTTTTAATTGTCCAATGGTCCAGCTAAATACAATAGTCTCACCTAGGAGGTGTAAGCTTCAAGGGAAGCCAACAATCTCCCTTAGGGAGGTCCTTTTCTTCCACACAATTACAAGATAACTTGGATAGAAAAATGGAGAAAAACGTGCCTCTCAGGGGAAGAGAGAAATGGAGCTTTATGTATGCCAGTATGGGGGAGGAATGAGATTGAAAGAGGATATCTCAATGTGATTCCAGCATCATAACTTTGATATGAGTTATTACTATGGAATGCATGTCCATGGATTCCTTTTATAGGACAAACAGTGGCCAAGAAACATCTAGATCCATATGTGAATACTCCATCCTTTGAATTGGTTTCCCAAGTACACGAGAGTGCTTATTCAATGCTCCCAAGCATGTGAGGAGTCCGTGTTCAAATTTTGGATCCAAGAGAGTTGTTCTGAGCCTTGAATGCGTCATGAAAATATGTGCTCCTTCCATTTTAACAATCACATGGGTTTTGAGAAGAATCCCTTTCGGGTGACTGTACAGATAAGTTGTGTTAATAACACGGGTTTCCAGTGCTTTTAGCCATGTGGTTTTCCATTTTGATTGCCTTTAACATTTTAGGAATAAATTTGTCTTCTATATATGATGAGGATGTCTTTGATGAGATGCATTTTGTATCTTGATGATGGCTTTCTCCAATATTAGCATAAATGTCACATGTATGTGATATTTAAGTGCTAACAAAAGGAAAGGAGTGTCAAGGACAAGTGAAACTAGTTCCAAGTGCAAGGAACAAACCTATGCATAATGTAAGGAACATGAGCAAGATAAGATCACTCAGGGTGTGTTTCCTCCTAGTAAACATGTGTCAAGATGTAAAGGAAACATGATGCAAGGATTAACGATAATGAGATAATAAATTATGAGGCCTTATAAAGAGTTGTAATCTGGAAGCCGACATTATGCTCAAAAGCACAAGCATAGAATATGCAAATGCATTTACAACTTAAACACAAAAATGGGAGCCTTATAGGGAATGACCAGGAATATATGAGAAAGAGAGGCATTCGGATTCTTCTCAAAGTAATGGTAAAACTAAAAAGGCTCCTGAGCATATGAGAAAAAATTAGCATGTGCACCAAAATGGAAAAAGGGTGCTGACTATGATGGCCCATGTTAGGTAGGCTTTTCTACCGAACTAGTGAAAAATGCATATAGAGATGGCTAACGTACCAATATCCAACAAGTTCAACCCTATGTAAAATTCGGGTGGCAAAAGGTTCACATTAATCATAACAGAGAGGAGGCCTAAACCTATATGCAAGTTCCCAAATATACATGAACGTATCAATGAACATGCAAAACATGATCCCTAAGCAACCATGAATCCAACTGAAATTCCTATCTCCAAGAAACAACAATACCAAGATCATATCCAAAAAATATAAAAATAAATATTTGATACAGGTCACTTTGGTAGATGTATTTTCAAATTCAATATCTTCAACAATACTTGTTACGAAGGCATAGTTTACCAATGAAGACTCAAGATCACCAAGGTTTGAGGACCTACAATCAATAAGATCAAACTCGTGAGGAAGATTGAAGCTAAAAGAAATAATGGATTCTATAGGAATAGGCTCATCATCAAGGGAGTTGAAAATTATAATAGCATATTCAAACTCATCAAGAACACCGACTTTCATCTCAATGGAAAATTCCAAAGACTCGAAAATGCCAATGTCTAAGGATTTACAAACAGTGAGATCAGACTCAGAAGGAAAACCAAGGCTAGATTTGATTTCAAATGGGACCAATGTTGGAATATTCTCGCCATCATTTATGTATTTTCATGTATTGCATGCATTTTGCATGCATCCAGTCATCAGTATGGTGTTCTCACAGCCCTTAGTCCTCAGGTTTGAGCCCCCGAGAGCCTATTTCTAGCCACCAGTAGTCCTCCTACCTACATAGAGTGCATTGTTTTCATCATCTGGATACTAATGCACCCTACTACACACCACTAGGACCTCATCAGTTAGTTCATACACTGATCAGTCATTTCTTGCATTGATTTCCTAGTTAACTAGCTGTAGCTCCCAGTTGTCTATATCGGAGTGCCACTTGACTACTGACAATATCTCATGCACCCACCTTGGAGTCTCCTTCCCTAGATTAGTGCCACATGCATCCTTTATACTCAGTTAGACTCAATTAGACTCATTTGACTGATCTTTGACTATTGGTGGTCACTACCACTGATTAGGTGAT
Source organism: Larix kaempferi (assembly GCA_027924585.1). Lineage (NCBI taxonomy): Eukaryota > Viridiplantae > Streptophyta > Pinopsida > Pinales > Pinaceae > Larix > Larix kaempferi. The sequence goes on from BSBM01000510.1 coordinate 10,252,371, forward strand.
GGTTCCAATGCAGTCAAGCCATGCTATTGAGGAGAATTTTAATGACCTTTAGTTTATTCGAATTAACTCTATTGTACTCTCATAATTTTTCCATCTTACAGCTGATGAATGACATTACAACAGTTTTTATCATTCTTTTAGTTTCATGTGTGAATATCGATTCAATTCTTCTTCTTCTTCTCTGCAATTCTTGACTGTAATTTGTGAGGTTTGTTCAAGCTAGGTGATTTACCCTGTAGAATTTCACATGGTATCTGAGATTGATACAACTATTCGAACTGCAGCAGTTGCAGCATTTTATTGAGCAGTTGTTTTTCAGTAGAGCACCAGAAGCCTCTGGATTTCCACAGCAAATCCTAGTGAAATTGTCTTGAATTCACTGGATAAATCCAGTGAGGTCTAGCCAGGTGTGAAGGATCCATTCACATGTTCTCACCGTACTAAAGCAGTGTTCTTTAGAGTTGTAGCAAATCTCCAACCAAAATTTAATTTGTTTTGCAGGTTTACTCCATCTTCAATTCGAATTCAATAGATACCATGGATCTAAAACTAACCTTCTTCAAATATTTCGAATGGAAAGCCAAGATGGACATATTCATGAAGTCCAAAAGCCTTTCTAGAGTGTTTAATGGGACAGCAGTCGAACCCACTGATGTAGTTGAGAAATCAAAGTATCTTGATAAACTTGATGACGCAGTTGGACTACTACTCCTCAGTATTTCTAATGATCTACATTTTCATGTCATTGATCTCAAAACTCCTCTCGAGGTTTGGAACAAGCTTGAATCTCTGTTTGGGAAGAAATATTATTTGAAGGGTCACAAATTGGAAAATGATCTTATCTCCTTGAGCCCCAGCAGTTTCGACTCAATCAATGAGTTCTTTACCAAGTTCAAAAATTTGATTTCAAAATTGAAGACATATGGAATAGAGAAAGAAGAGAAGCAACTAATCCTCGCCATTCTGTCAAAATTGGGCCCTGATTAATCATTTTTTGTCTCCACCTTCCAGACAGTGAATCTATCCATTCCAAAATGCCATTTTCCCACTCTTGAAACCTTCTTCCAGTCTAGCTCACACAAGAGGAGGAAAAGTTGGTGCACATGGGAGTGATCAAACCTAGGATGGATTCAACACTTGCAGCTGTTGAAGGGAAGAGAGAGAATGGAAAAGGGAAGAAAAAAGATAAATAAAGAAATTTGAATGAGCAGAATCCAAGAGAGGCTCCCTATCAGTCAGAAGGGGATTCGAATTCCAAGAAAGGCAAGCAATATCACAAGGAGAAATCCAAATTTCCTTACTGTAACAGAGGATTCCATCCTGAGAGTTCCTGCATGAAGAAGACAATAGATCTAATGGCTTAGCTACTTGAAAAGAACAACCTTCCACTACTAGCAGGTGCTAGGAGGAAAGAAGCTGAATCTTCAATATCTGAGGACGAGAGGTGCCATGCACTCATGGCAGGTGCTTCAAAAGATTCCTCCTTCATCATTGATTCTGGAGCATCAAGACACATGTCTTCCTCCAAAAATATCTTGTCTGGTTTGGAATCCACAGTTGGCCCTTCAATATTGTTGGGGAATGATTCTGAGTTCTCCTCTAAGGGGATTGGAAGGATCAACCTTGAGCATGGGTACTTCTCAGATGTGCTCTATGTTCATACTCTTACTGCCATTCTACTTTCTGTCTACCAGATGACCCGTACTGGAGTACCCAAGAAGGTCATATTCACTCCAAATGAGGTCGAAATCCAAGAGATGTCGACTAGAAACATCATAAAAAAATGTGTTTCCAATCACAATTCGAAACTCTATGTTTTTTCTCACTTCCTACATTAATCCAAACAGTCTTCTCTTCACACACAGGCAAATGAAGAGATTGGACTCTGGCATGAAATATTTGGGCATCTCAACTACAAGTATCTGCAAGACATGCACACTCAAAAGATGGTTGAAGGACTACCCAATATCAAGTTTTCTAAATGCAATTGTAAAGGTTACTTGATGGGAAAGCATCCAGAAAAAGAAGTTTTAGAAAGGGTGTTAAATTTTCAGAATTTACTTCAATCTTATCTAGGATCTTAACTGAGAGAACAACATGTACAACAAATCTACAGCATATCAATCATGGACACAATAATGCAAGCACACAAGAGACACAAAGTTTACTTGGGGAAAACCATAAAGGTGAAAAACCCCAATAACTTCCTCAGAGATAGATAGAGCAATGATACAACCAAAATACAAGAGATAGTCTTCTCCTAGCAACAGAGGCTCCTCCTCATAAGTGCGCCACTTTCCGAATGAGAGAAGTGTGTGAATGAATGAATCAAATAGAGATCTCCCGATCTCTATTTATACTTGTTCTATCCTTCCCAATAAACTAATGGGGCCTATATGTCTAGCTTAACCCATGGTTAACTTAATCCAGGCCGACCCCACACTTGGTGGTCTAATAACCCTTTGACCCACATGACTTATACAGGGCCGACCCCAACAAGGCGGTCTAATAACCCATCAAGTATAATTTATGACACTTACAATATAAATGACAACACTTCCGTATAGAGGAATAATAACATCTCTATAGGAATACAAAATACATATATGAAATACATGGGTGAAATACATTCCGAAGTTACATATACATCAACACTCCCTCTTAACTAGGAAGGTATTTATCGACACAGGTTTTCTAGCACAAGTCTTCTTCTCTGGATCATCATCAGCGAATCATCATCCTCAAATCATCGTCATCATCACTGCTGCTGCTATCTCAATCAATCTCTGAATCTACTCATCATAGGAAGTTCTACAGAGCCAGACCTTTTTCATACTGGATGTAGGCCCACCACCTGCAGGTCTTCATCATCATTGGCCATACTGTGGAATCCTTAGGACTTATTACGTGCGTCACAAAACCTGGCGGTAGCATCCCAGGATGTTATGAGTACACAGCTCTACCTATCGGATCTCCCAGGAGCACATTAGATGTGACCCATCACAAAACCTGGCTGAATCATCCTAGGCTATTACGAGCACACAGCTCTACCTGTCGGATCTCCCAGGAGCACATAACATGTGATCTCACCACAAAACCTGGCTAAAGCATCTGAGGCCTTTTTCATCCTGTCCAGATCTCCCAGGAGCAAATTACATGTGGTCATGGAAAAACCTGGTTGAAGCATCTGAGGCCTTTTTCATCCTGTCCAGATCTCCTAGGAGCAAATTACATGCCATAGGACAAAACCTCGCAAGAGCATCTCAGGATGTTACGGGTACACAACTCCGACCTGAAGATCTCTCAGGGCACAAATTACATGTCCTTCCAGAGGAATGTCTCGAAAGAGAATCCCAGGTTGTTACGGGTACACAACTCTGACCTATAGGATCTCCCAGACATGCTCATCTGCACAACCTGATCCACGACCACAAAGTATCATCCTGATACTCACCATACATCATCCTGATGTACACATGATCATCCTGATCATCATCACTGCATCATCCTGATGCATGTCATCCGGAGAAGCTCGTCATCCACGATCATCCTGATCATACAATGCATCCACCTGATGCATACCAAGTATCTACCTGATACATATCACCATACATAGTCTATCCACTTGATACATAGATACATGATCCACACAATGTAGCCATCAACAAAAATGATCTACCTGATCATACCTGATATATATCAACATACGTTATCTACCTGATCATACAATGTATCCACCTGATACAAATACAGATACATGGTCCAAGCATCCAACATGATGCATATACAAAATACATATAAATGATCCAACTGATCATATCTAGCATCCAACATGATGCATACATACACAAATGATCCAACTGATCATACAGAGCAGAAACTAGAACATCATCCGGATGCTCATCATCTAGCACTTACATCCACAGCCATGTGAAGGATCCCCCTTCCACCATTCTAGGAATGGCTACAGCATATGTCTCCATCACTTCTTCCTCGAAGTGTCATCGATCTGAAGAAAACCAAGCCTCTCTCTGAAGTACTCGAACTTCACTCTGGCTAGTGGCTTCGTCAACACATCTGCAATCTGCTCATCTGTCACAACATACAAGAGCTTCATTGCTCCTCTCTGCACCATATCCCTGATATAGTGATATTTGATCTCTATGTGTTTCGACCTGTCGTGAAACACTGGGTTCTCAGACAGCTTCACACAACTCTGGTTGTCAAAAAAAGATACCAGTAGCCTCCAGTGGTAGATCAAATAACTCAGACAGTAGCTTCCGTAGCCATACTGCCTCACAACTAGCCGAACAGGCTGCAACATACTCTGCCTAGGTTGTACTCAATGCTACGTAGGACTGCTTCCTGCAAAACCAAGAGATCACACCTGATCCCATACTGAAGCAGCACCCAGATGTGCTCTTCCTATCTGCAGCACTGCCTGCCCAATCTAAATCAACATAACCCTGTAGGTTAAACTTTTGATTCGCTTCATACTTGAGCCCATAATCAACTGTACCCTTCAGGTACCTCAGAATATGCTTTACAGCAACCGGGTGAACACTCCTCGGATCTGTCAGTAACTGGCTCAATGTGTTCACCGCAAAGCAAATATCTGGTCTCGTGTTCGTCAGGTACATCAAGGACCCAATCATCTGACGATACATAGTGATATCAACCGGCTCAGATGAAGCATCACACAGAAGCTTCAGGTTTGATGCCATAGGTGTGGCCATGGCCTTACAGTCCATCATCCTGAACCTCTTAAGGATATCCACTACATATGTCCCTTGTCCAAGGAAGATTCCATCTATACTCTTCCACACCTCCATGCCTAGAAAATAGTGCATCATCTCCAAGTTCTTCATCTCGAACTTGGCAGCAAGCTTCCACTGCGTGTCGACAATCAATCTATCTTAACCTGTAATAAACAACTCATCCATATACAAAAGTAGTATCACTGGATTTCCTTCCTCAACCTTGTAGTACAGGTTGGAATCCGCTTTACTCTTGGTAAAGCCCAAACTGGATAGAAAGTTGTCTATCCTACCATACCAAGTTCTGCACATATATGACTCCCTGTCGTGTGTCTCAGAACTAAGTGGCTGCTCCACATACACTTCTTCTTCAACTACACCATTCAAGAAAGCTGTCTTGAAATCCATCTGGTGTATCTTCCATTTCATCACTGCAGCCAGAGCAAGTACGGATCTAATGGAAGTGTATCTGGCTACAGGAGAAAAAGTCTCTATGCTACCACCTGCAGCATGCTTGATCTTGTAGATCCTCTTGGAAGTAACTACAGAATCCCCTTCAGGTCTTGGGACTGCATCCCAAACATCTTCATGATCGACTGGTACTCCTCGATCATGGCATTCTTCCCAGATCCTGGGAACTTCAATATTTTCAATAGATAATTTTGTTGCTGAACAAATGTTGTAGTCCTTCTTTTGTAGGTGATGGTATACGATCTTTCCTACACAACAAGTTAAATTTCATGATTAGAAAACATCTCATGGTTTTCAGAACAAATTCTTACGCATAAATAAATATGTCATACAGTCATGCAATTATCTTAGCCAATGCTTCAATACAACATTTATCCATATCCCGTAACTTTCTAGATGCCTTCCAATCTCTACCAGAACGTTGTTAAGAGTGTGCACAGCTCCCAACATGTCAGCAAATAGGTTTCATACTAGATAAATAGCAATGGAATGTTGTACAGTTCCATAGGCCACTTACCCATGTATATTAGTAGTATACTGTTCATCAATGCAACTATTCTAATATGCATAATACACCACCAAATTCTAGGAACATGAGTATATACATTATTGAACAGTATGCAAGGAATGATAATTCAAATACTTATCTTTGTTTGTTTGTTGGGTTGACTCCCTCTCAGTCTTTGCTTCTTTTCTGCAACTCCATTCTGATGTGGATTGTGAGAAGTGGTCAACTCCCTCTGAATATCTGCATCCTTCCATAAACTACTAAAGTGTGCTCCTTCTTGATATTTGCTTCCTTGCAGGAACAACTGGAGTGTGCTCCCTCTTGATCTTTGCTTCCTGGATTACCTATCCTTGAACTTATATCCATCACTATGCTTGCTTATTAGTATCATCATTGTGTTATCCTCGGGGAATCATACATAATCACACATTCATTAGTATAATTTTAATACTATCAAAACACAATATTCTTAAACATGTATAGTCATGATCATTCACAGATAATAAACATTAGTATTCAAGGTTTCAGGGAAGTCTTCTTTTACTCATGCATATTCTTATTTGATCATATGACTCTTCTTATTAGTTAAATCATCAATGCATAAACCTGTGATTACTCAAACCTATACCTTCATGATTCTTTTGGTTAGTCATATCATCAATTATGGTAAGAAACATAATATGCATACAACCATGACTATTCAAACCTATGACTTCATGAATAATCATTATCAACAACACAACAGTATAAGATCCTAACATAAGGTAGGATTCTAGCTTGATATAGGAAAAACATACCTGGATTAGCATGCTAGCTAGTTATGTCTAACATACGCACATAATGTCTTCTGGTTCTCTTCAGTGACTTGTGCTAGTAACCTGCATGTCTCATAAGTTAACCATTGTAGAACCAAGTTATACATACCTCGAAAGTAGATCTTCTATGTGATCCATGACAATGGATGAATCTTTGTCTTCATGTCACCATGATCATATGTTCTTGAAGTAGAACATGATTTGACTTTCTTGGTGTACCTTTTGTGTTAGCGAACAACATAAACCTCATACAACATCACAATGCATTAGTACAATCATAAGTGTCAAAACCTTAATCAATGAATATCTTATATTAAGGTGAGATGACAAGTCTAGTAATTAATCCAGATTGTACTGTAATGATATGAAGACAAACATATCATAAACTTAACCATGAACAGAATTCAAAACATACCTGTAAGCCATACCTGTCAAGATTGCTTGTAATCTTCTTATGGAAGGCCTTAGACTCATCTCCCTCTGAGACAGGAACTTCTTCACTTATGCAGGTGACCAATCCATCTTCTTCTAGGATTAACCCAATCCACTTGATTTGCAAGAACTGGACCTAGAGTTGGATTAGGGTTTGTCAGAGAAACCCCAAAAATTCAAACTTTTAATTTCAAACTTTTGAAAGGATAGAAATATGCACCTTGATGAGCTGATCAAGCTGGTATATTTAGAATTTGAAAACTGCAAAGTTTCACTCCTCAATTTTGCCTTTGAAATTTTCGGATTCACTGGACATGACCCTGAACTAGGGTTTGATGAAGCCCACTCTTCTACCCAATCAAAAGGTTTGATCCAAATCTCTAAGCTTCTATTTTTCTGAGGAGCTTCCAGCCGTGGTCACAGATTTCAAAAATTCCCATTTTTGCAGAAGCCCTAATTTTCCACTTTTCCAATCAAAGTCCTGAACTAGGGTCTGATCAAGCCCGGTCTTCTGCCCAACCAAAAATTCTGAAATTGGTCTATAAATTTCTATTTTGATGAGTGACATTCATCCATATTCTCCGATTACAAAAATTCCAACTTTCTCTGAAACCCTAAATTCCGGAATCCATGAATGAAGGTGCTCAAAAATAATTCTGTTATGACAGAAATATGTACCTGATTGTTTCTGGTGTAACTCCGAACTTTTCGATCCACAGGGTTTGAAAATTTTTCCTGAGATATCCCGACCTATCATCTTTCCATCCCGATAGGTCTGACCTCAATTGGATTCTCTGAGAGAGAGAGATTTATGCCAAGTGTCGCAATGTGACCTGTTTATGGGATAAAACAAGAGAGCAAACTTGTACAGTGTGCCATGTGTCCTGGTTCAACTTCGGCCATCAAAAACATTTCGTGAGATATTACAGTCTGTGTACTACCTGTCACTTTTTACGAAATTTCATTTGCAGCTTCCTAGCCCAAGTTATGACCTTTTTTCCAAGGTCACCTGTTTATGACTGAGATCTGGAAGATGCAGAAACCCTATATTGTACAGATCATAAATCACAAAGTACAACGAATTAAAATTTTTCCTTTGGAAACAAGGTACATGGGGATCTGATCTTCGACCAATAAAAGTTTCAGATCCGAAAACTTCGCCAAAATGGATTTATATTGAAAGTTCTACGATGACTGGTTTTTTCTATATAAAGCCCTAGCATCGTAAGTGCAACAAGTGTGATACATGCCATATCATGCCTTCTTTCAGGCTAGCTCTAATACCATGTTAAATTTTCAGAATTTACTTCAATCTGATCTAGGATCTTAACTGAGAGAACAACATGTACAACAAATCTACAACATATCAATCATGGACACAATAATGCAAGCACACAAGAGACACAGAGTTTACTTGGGGAAAACCATAAAGGTGAAAAACCCCAATAACTTCCTTAGAGATAGATAGAGCAATGATACAACCAAAATACAAGAGATATTCTTCTCCTAGCAGCAGAGGCTCCTCCTCATAAGTGCGCCACTTTCCGAATGAGAGAAGTGTGTGAATGAATGAATCAAATAGAGATCTCTCGATCTCTATTTATACTTGTTCTGTCATGCCCAATAAACTAATGGCGCCTACATGTCTAGCTTAACCCATGGTTAACTTAATCCGGGCCGACCCCACACTTGGTGGTCTAATAACCCTTTGACCCGCATGGACGAACCCCAATAGGGTGGTCTAATAACCCTTCGACCCACATGACTTATACAGGGCCAAACCCAACAAGGTGGTCTAATAACCCATCAAGTATAAGTTACGACACTTCCGTATAGGGGAATAATAACATCCCTATAGGAATACAAAATACATATATGAAATACATGGGTGAAATACATTCCGAAGTTACATATACATCAACAAAGGGAAGGTGAGGAGAGCCTCTCAACCTCTTGAATTGATTCACAGTGATGTTTCAGGGCCACTTCCAGATCTGTCTTTGAACAAGGAAAGGTATATCCTAACTTTTATTGATGACTATTCCAGATTTACTTGGGTATACTTTCTCAGATTAAAATTAGAAGTCTTTGGATACTTTAAGTTTTTCAAGTATTCTGCAGAAACGTTTTCAGACAGAAAGATCAAGGCCCTCTGCACTGATAATGGAGGAGAGTATGTTAAAAGTGACTTCCAATCCTTTTGTGTTGATGAAGGCATACAGATGAAGGATACTGTTCCCACACACCATATAAAAATGGTGTTGCAGAGCGAAAGATCAGGACATTAAAGGAGACGGAAACATGCATGCTAAAGTCGAAAGGATTGCATCCTAGTGTTTGGGCAAAGGCCATCAACTCTGTTGCTTACCACCAGAACAGAGTCCCTCAAAAAGGAATGAAAGGGATAACTCCTTTCGAAGCATGGATGGGTTACAAACCTGATGTATCTCATCTCAGATTGTTTTGATCCAAAGCTTGGGAAAGGATTCCAAAATAGAAAAGGAGATCCTTAGATCCACAGAGCATAGATTGTATACTAGTGGGTTATGCACTAAGTGCAAAGGCCTGCAAACTTCTTGATCCTTCTACTATGCAAAAATTCCTTGAGAGGAGTGTACAGTTTGAGGAATGGCCACTGCAAGATGCTCATCCTGTTGAGAAAGAGAGATTGCCTACCACACCACCACTGCTTGATGAGCAAGGGAAAGAAGCTTCATCTCAATAAATTTCAGATTCTGAATCTTAAAATGAAAGTGATGAAGAGCAAATTCTAGATCCAGATCCATAAGAACCTGAAGATCTAGCACCTAATAGTGAAGATGAGAAAATGATAGATCCATATCCACAAGAACCTAAAGATCCTCCTCTTCCTAGATGGGAAACCACAACTCTTAGATCTTCCAGCGATCTTGTTGGAGATCCATTTGATCCAAGGAGAACTAGATCATATTTTCAGAATGGAAGGTTTGATCCTTCTCAGAGTGATCCATTTCTTGCTGATAGATCCTTTCTCATTAAAGAAGTTCACTTACCTTTTGGGGTGAGTGATGTACATGATTGATTAGCTTACCACAGTCTATCGTGAAGGGGGGATTTCTTCCCACTGGGTTTTCCCTCTTTTCTCACTTTATTTTTTAGATTGTTGTACGGGGTGACCTTTGGTCTCAGTTACCAAGGCTCTACTAGTTTTTAGTTATGTGTTTCCTCATAGTCCGGCTTGAGGGGGGGTTTTGGACTATTATCACCATCATTTATATATTTTCATGCATTGCATGCATTCTGCATTCATCCAGCCATCAGTATGGTGGTTTCCCATCCCCTAGTCCTCAGTTTTGAGCCCACGGGAGCCTGTTTCTAGCCAGCAGTAGGCCTCCTACCTACCTAAAGCGCATTGTTTTCATCATATGGATACTAATACACCCTACTACACACCACTAGGACCTCATTAGTTAGTTCATACACTTATTAGTCAGTTCTTGTGATTGATTTCCAAGTTAACTGACTGTAGCTTCCAGTTGTCTATGTCGGAGTGCCACTTGACTACTGACAGTCTCTCATGTGCCCACGTTGGAGTCTTCTTCCCTAGATTAGTGCCACATGCATCAGTTAGACTCAGTTAGACTCATTTTACTGATCTTTGACTATTGGTGATCACTACCACTGATTAGGTGATGGTTCCAATGCAGTCAAGCCATGCTATTGAGGAGAATCCGAATGACCTTTGGTGTATTTGAATTCATTCTATTGTACTCTCATTATTTTTCCAGCTTACAACTGATGAATGACATTACAACATTTTTTATCATTCTTTGAGTTTCATGTGTGAATATTGATTCAATTCTTCTTCTTCTTCTCTGCAATTCTTGAGTGTAATTTGTGAGGTTTGTTCAAGCTTGTAAAATTAGTCACAGCAGATCTAATGAACAAGTAAATCAATCACAACAGATGAATATAGAAAATATGGTGTAAAACTGTGCAAAACATGCAGCAGTGCTCAATATCCCAGAAAGGGTGAATGAATTACAATAGAATACAATATCTGTCAATGAGCAATTCGAATTGACTAAGTAGGCCATTCGAATCACTGAATGGAGTAGCTTGACTCCAACTAGGAGTCCTCATCATCAATCGGTGGTGCTCATCAATGCACAAGAACCAGTCATCCAGGTGTCAATCTGAGTCTAACTGAGTGTGTCATGTGTAACTGAAGTGTGTAGCACTGATTAAGGGAAGGAGGCTCAGTGGGGGGGCGCATGGGAGGCTAACTGAAGTCAGAACAAGTCATCTAGTCAATCTGGAGGTCCAACGGAAGTGAAACAGTCAGTCGGGAGTGAAACTAGCCTCAAATCAGGGAGAATCGGAGCTAACTGAATGTAACTGAAGTGGAACTGCAGTGGTAGGTGAGAAAGTGCGCCCTTCTCTGGCAGTAGGTGAGAAGTGGGCGCCTTTCAGACTAGGATGGCTAAAGAACTGAAGTAAGTGGCTCCCGGGTGCTAGAAAGAGGTGGCTAAGGTGTTGGAGGCATCAACCTGGTGACTGGGATGCATGCAAAGTGCATGCAAACCCTAGAATTTGCATGCAAACCCTAATTGCATGCAAGATCCTGAAAAAGATGATGTGGATATCCGAACACCCCCCCTCAAGCTAGACTATGATGTGCAAAAAATAATGTGGGGCCCTGGTAACTAAGACCAAAGGTCACCCCAATACAATAATCCAAAAAAAAAAATGCTGAAAATAAACTAAGTGAGGAAAGAGGGAAAACCCAGTGGGAAGAAAGACCCCCCTCAAGCTAAAGCATAATAATGAATCAATATGTCTCCACCATGATGGAACTCACCCCCAACAGTGAACGGAGGTAAGAGAACTTCTTCTCAGTGAAGCTCTTGGTGAAGATGTCTGCAATTTGCTCATCAGTAGGGCAATATTGCAGAATGATGGTGCGGTCATGCACCAACTGTCGAATGTAATGCATATGAATCTCAATGTGTTTGGTCCTCTGCCGCTGAACTGGATCTGTGGAGATCTTGATAGCACTTTGATTGTCACAAAATAGGACAGTCGAAGTAGTGCCACCAAAACCAAACTCAGAAAGAATACCCTGCAACCACACTGCCTGAATGCAGGCATTGACTGCCCCTCGATACTCTGCCTCTGCTGAAGAAAGTGCAATGGCTGCTTGCTTTTTGCTGGACCAGCAAATATCACCATGACCAATCATGAAAACATAACCGGAAGTGGAATTCCGATCAATGCTATCACCTGCCCAATCTGAATCAGTAAAACCAATGAAATCTAGCTCAGAATCTGCAGCATAATGTATGCCAAACTGTCTCGTACCTTGCACATACTGCAAGATCCGCTTGGATGCTCGCCAATGAAGCTCATGTGGCTACTGCATATATCATGACATGGCACTCACGGCATATGAGATATCGGGCCGTGAGTGTGTCAGATAAAGTAGTGAACCAATCAACTGTCGATACATACTGCAATCTGCAAGCGGTGTAGAATCTCCCTCCTCAAGACTGATTCCTGAGAGGAATGGGAATGGGGCTGCCTTACATTCAGCCATATTAAACTTCAATAACAGGTCGGAAGCATATTTTTGCTGAGATATAGTGATCCCATCAAAATTTTGAGCTATCTCTAAGCCCAAAAAGTGACTCAGCAAGCCCAAATCGCTCATGTCAAAAGCTAGATTTAAGGCAGATTTTAGCTTGTTTATTGAAGTAAGTGTGCTACCAGTAATGAGAAGATCATCAACATAAAGTACAATAACCAACAAATTACCTTTAACTCGCTGAAGATACACATTCGGATCAGATTCGCATCTTTGGAAATTCTGAGAGAGAAGGAAGGAGTCCATCTTTGCGTACCAAGCTCTTGGGGCCTGTTTTAACCCGTACAAAGATTTCTTCAATCTACAAACCAATGATGGATCTGATGTATAACCCTCTGGTTGCTGCATATATACCTCTTCACCAAGGTCTCCATGTAAAAATGCACTCTTCACATCCATGTGGTGCACTTCCCAGTGCTTGGATGCGGCAATAGCTAAAACAAGGCGGATGGAATCCATCTTTGCAACCGATGCAAAGGTCTCAGTGTAGTCCACTCCTTGGACTTGGGAAAAACCTTTTGCCACCAACCTTGCTTTATATTTTCTGATAGTTCCATCAGCAGCAGCTTTAGTATGGTAGACCCATTTACACTTCACTAATTTTCTTCCAGGTGGAAGAGAAACTAGCTCCCATGTGTTGTTCTTTTGAAGAGAACTGTACTCTTCGTCCATGGCACTTTTCCATCTCGGATCTCTATGAGCAGAATAGTATGATGTAGGATCTGAACCAGCCATCAAATAACAAATCTCAGGAAGAAATGGATCAGCAATAGAAAGAGCCATACCTTCTCTTTGAAAGTCTCCTCTTGTTCGTCTCGGATCAGCAGGATTTCCAAGATTCGAACCAGCAGAATGTAGAGTGTTTTGGGCCCACTTTGGTAACTGAGGGGGATCATAATGGTCGGATTCCGAACCTGATATGTCATGATCATCATATGCTGCTACAATATCAGAAATATCAGAACTCATACCTTCATTATCGCTACACGGATCTTCTTCTGATGAAGGCGGTGAATCGGCAGTCTTCTCCTCGACTAGTTGCAATTCTTGAAGCGGTTCTTCAAATTGCACACTGCGCTCTATGAATATATTTTTAGATCTGATATCCATGAGTTTATATTCTTTTGATTCTTCCCCATATCCTATCAATATGCACTCGGTACTTTGTGGATCCAAAGCTCGTCTCTTCTCAGAAGGAATTCTAGCCCATGCAGTAGAGCCAAAAACTCTCAAATTTGACACATCCGGTTTGTGACCAAAGAATGCTTCGAAAGGAGTCATACCTTTCACGGATGAATGTGGAACATGGTTTTGTATATATGCAGCAACATTGATTGCTTCAGCCCAAAGATTTGCAGCCAAACCTTTCGATTCAATCATGCATGTAGCCATCTCTTTCAGTGACCGATTTTTCCTTTCCGCTACACCGTTCTGCTGGGGTGTGTAGGGAACTGTATGTTGGATCTTAATTCCTCTTTGGGCACAAAGTTGCAGCAACTCGGACTTGATATATTCCCCACCATTATCAGATCTAAGAGCTTTGATCTTGCTCTCAGTGGTGGTCTCAACAGAAGCCTTAAAATCCTTGAATTTTCCAAGCACTTCTGACTTGTTTTTGAGAAAGAATACCCATGTAAAGCGGGAAAAATCATCAATAAATGTCAAAACATACCTTGAACCATTTAATGAAATATGGGGCAGCGGACCACTGATATCAGAATGGATCAATCCCAAAATAGTAGAAGCTCTGCTAGCTTTGTCACGGTCGAATCTGTGCTCGGGGTGCTTCCCAATGATGCAACCGGTGCATATTCCCTTCGAGGAACGGAGTTGTGGAAGCCCATCTACCATGGATTTGTTTGATAACAGCAGAAAATAATTATAATTAAGATGTCCAAATCTTTCATGCCAAAGCCTACTAACCTCATTACCATGTGTGCGAAGAGCAGTGGGCTTTGCAAGCGGAATAAAGTGTGAAAACTCATAGCATTTTGCAGTGTGATTTGCCTTTCCGACTGCAACTAGTCTTCCACTTTTGATATCAGAAATTTCAACTGTATTAGGGCTGAATGTAACTTGCTTTGGTTCACCAGTGTGTGTCATTTGATACACAGAAAGGAGATTTGAAGCTAAGGAAGGCACATAGAGAACATTCTGAAAGCTTCCATGTTCTACATGAATCGTACCTTTGCCCTTTGAAGAAATTTTTGAGTCATCTCCCAAATGGATGGGGATGGAGCTGTTTGGATTGAATGAGGAAAAAGAATCAATATTTGAAGCCATATGATTTGATGCACCCGAATCTATCAAGAGAGTAGTGGGCTTCGAAACCGTTGCCATGAGTGCTTGTCCTCTTTCATGATCATCATTCCTATCCTTCTTCCTTGCACCGTCGGGAAGAGTTATGTTGTTCTTTTCCAAAAGGAGGGCCATTTGATCTATAGTTTTCTTCATACATGAACTTTCGGGATGAAAGCCACGATTGCAATAAGTACATTTAGATTTTTGGTTACCTTCTTTGCCCTTTTGCTTGAACTTCGAACTGGATGGTGCATCCGTTTGCTTGCCTTTGTCTTTTTGCTTGTGAGGCTCGAATTTGGGCTTCTCCTTCTTTTGCTTTCCTTTACCATTCGAGATCTTGGGTCCTTGAACATATAGGGCTGAATCTTTGGAGCTTATGGACCCCATTTGAATCAACTTGTCATGCTCTTTTGTGACGGACTCAATGAAGGCATTCAAGGTAGGCATCTTCCAATTCGGGGTAGTTAGCCGACCGGAATTGAAAGTAGAGACAAATACCGAATAATCTTTCCCAAGCTTGCTTAGAATTGAGAGGATCAATTGTTTATCCTCTTTGATAACTCCACTGTTCTTCAATTGCAAGTTCAAGTTCTTGAATTTTGTGAAGAATTCATTGATGGTCTCGAAATTCTCAGGATTAAGGCCAATCAATTCATTCTCTAATTGAAAAGCCCTAAGCTCATCCTGCTTTCCAAATAGTGTTTCAAGTTGCTCCCATATGGCTTTTGGAGTCTTCAATCCGCTGAGATGGAAGTGAAGATATTTGGAGATGGAGAGACAAAGAAGACCATAAGCTTCATCAAGCTTGTTGTAGTGTTTGGTTCGATCTGACACATTGTTTGGCTCCAATTCAAGACCAAGAGTGACTCGGTAGTAACCTTTTGAACGTAATATGATCTCCATATCATCTTTCCAATCAAAATAATTGAATGGGGTGAGGATAGGCTTTGAAGAAGAATATTCCATTGCTAGGAGCGAGTCAAACTGATGTAGATGAGCTTGCATGCAGAGTGTAGCGAATGCAAAAGAGGAGTTTGCATGCACAGTGTAGCGAATGCAAAAGAGGAGCTTGATAACCTGCAAATCACAATCAAACCAAGAACCGTAAGGTCGAACAATCCACCCTTTTAGAGTTGCATCACACCTGGGATTGGAGATCAAACAATGTTGAATGGGTCCAATGTATCAGATCCAGGAATTATGTGGAAACTCAAGCTTCTGGAGTGGTATTGGAAGTATTTTTAAGCTTTGCATGCACAGGAGCGAATGCCCTTGAGATATCTCATGCCAAAACTTTTTGCAATTTTTGAGCAATTCAGTCAAATCTTCTTGTAGAAACACCTGTAGAAAAGAGATCTTGTCCCTGCAATGGCTCTGATACCATGTAAAATTAGTCACAGCAGATCTAATGAACAAGTAAATCAATCACAACAGATGAATATAGAAAATATGGTGTAAAACTGTGCAAAACATGCAGCAGTGCTCAATATCCCAGAAAGGGTGAATGAATTACAATAGAATACAATATCTGTCAATGAGCAATTCGAATTGACTAAGTAGGCCATTCGAATCACTGAATGGAGTAGCTTGAATCCAACTAGGATTCCTCATCATCAATCGGTGGTGCTCATCAATGCACAAGAACCAGTCATCCAGGTGTCAATCTGAGTCTAACTGAGTGTGTCATGTGTAACTGAAGTGTGTAGCACTGATTAAGGGAAGGAGGCTCAGTGGGGGGGCGCATGGGAGGCTAACTGAAGTCAGAACAAGTCATCTAGTCAATCTGGAGGTCCAACGGAAGTGAAACAGTCAGTCGGGAGTGAAACTAGCCTCAAATCAGGGAGAATCGGAGCTAACTGAATGTAACTGAAGTGGAACTGCAGTGGTAGGTGAGAAAGTGCGCCCTTCTCTGGCAGTAGGTGAGAAGTGGGCGCCTTTCAGACTAGGAGGGCTAAAGAACTGAAGTAAGTGGCTCCCGGGTGCTAGAAAGAGGTGGCTAAGGTGCTGGAGGCATCAACCTGGTGACTGGGATGCATGCAAAGTGCATGCAAACCCTAGAATTTGCATGCAAACCCTAATTGCATGCAAGATCCTGAAAAAGATGATGTGGATATCCGAACAAAGCTAAGTGATCTACCCTATATAATTTCACATCTAATCCAAGGAAGTAATTTTTGGAAAAGATGACAATATACAAAGGAATTCTAGACTCAATTATAGCATCTAGGAGAGCTTCATCTAAAGAAAATGTGTCATCCCAGATTGGACAAATGTCATAACATTCACTTGGGCCAACAGGGTGGAGAGCGGGTTCCAATGCCCCCATCAGATTCATTACTTGGTCAACTGCCGAAACTATGTCCGAAGAAAGTAAGCATGAGTGCAGAGGTTTCTTCTCAATAATAGTTGGACACAAGGGGTATGAGGCCACATAATTCACCCGTGACAAGTTAGTGTCTACCGAAACACTAGGAACATACAAAGGGGATACTTGGTCTAAAATTGAAACATGAGGAAGATTAACAAATGCAATCTTATCAATAGTGACAATGCTTTTAGTAAGCCCTCAATAGGGGCACATCCCCCCCTATAATGTGGTTCATTACATTAGTTTTGATGTTGGATTTGGTCCATTAGTGGTAATTTTTATTAGTATGGCTATATTAGTTACGTCGGCTTGGGTCAGTTAGTTGGGATTGTACCCCTTAGTCTCCTATATATAGGAATGAGACATTGTCATTTGGAGCATCTTCTCTTGTCTTGTGTACTTAGTGCATTATATAAGGAGATTGCCCCTCGAAGAGGTTTGTTATTTAGCTATTTTCTTCAATCAAGTTGTGGAGTACTCTTTCTAATCTATTTATGCTCTTTTCATACTCTTTTTGGAAATTTGTTGCATAACATTTGGTATCAGAGCTCTTTCCCTCGGGACTGGTTTCTTCAAAACAAGTCATATTGTTATTTTTGCTATAAAAAAATTTATACACAGGTTCAGAGAGTGAAACTTAAAAACACCTAGAAAAAATTTGAACTAACTTTGGTCCAAGTTTCAAATCCTGAAACATTACAGGTTCAGAGATATTCACTCCAGAAGCTAGGGTTTCTGACTAGTAAAAAAACTAGTCTAAAATAGGTGTTCTAGGAAAAAAGGTCATATCTAGGGCATGAAAGATCCAAATTGAGTGAGACCTGTTGCATCATAAATAAGATGGACCACAGTATCTTTGGTAGGATTTTCAACTTCAGATATGAAATATTGGACATGTGGAAAACCATACAAGTTCGTTATTCTGAGAAAATAAAAAATAAGAAGTTTTGGTATATTTACAATAAATTATTATTGGCACATACAAATTAGGTCATACCTATGGAATTGGAAAGAGGACACATCAGGATACAATAGTGCAAAGTTTCAGACCCAAAGGAGCAGAAATTTAAAATTTACATCAGTTTCAAGTCGGCCATAAAACAGTCTTCCAATTAGGGTTTGAAAAGGTACGCCATTTTTAATTTTTAATAACTTTGAGTAGAAGGATCTAATTGTGGTGAAACCTGGTGTGATATCTATTGTTCAAAATTACACCAAAGGGAACTTTGAAGACGCACACTCCATCCAAACCACCAAAGGATCCATCCTCGACGTATGATGAAAGGGAAGACATCTCTTTTCGAGTGTCCCAGTTGGAAGATATGATTAACGGGTATGTAAAAAATATTTGGATAATTTAGAGGAGAAGTTGAATAAAATAGAGGAAAAAATGAAAGGTTCAGTGAGAACACTTGATTTACTCCAATTAGAGGAGAAGTTGATTGGAAATATGATAAATATTGCTAATCTCATACAAAATTCAAGGGATACTCTCCCTACAGGTGATGAGATGTTACAGGATACTCAGGAGGATAAAGATAATCCTCATGTTGAGAAACCTACCATGAATAACATTATTCCAAGTGGAAATGATTCTAGTAATGTAAGTCATCAAGGATGGTCACCAAGGGGTACCCAACTTCCCAAGATTGACATGAGAAAGTTTGATGGCAATGATCCAATAACATGGATATTCGAAATGGAGCAATTCTTTGATCTACACCAGGTTCCAACTTTGCAAAAGGTAACTATTGCATCATTATATTTAGAGCCTGATCAATTTGTATTGTACCAATGGCTTTGTGACCATAAAAAGAAATCTATTATATCTTGTTCTATATTCACCAAAGAATTGATTGCACATTATGGGGATATTAATAGCAATAACTTCTTCAACCAGTTAATAAATCTCAAGCAAAAAGGTCCAGTTACAGAGCACATCAAACAGTTTCAGAAACTAAGTCTTAGATTGAAGAACATTTTAGAAGATAATCTATTGGATCTCTTTATTGGCACCTTGAAGGATAGCATTCAACATGAGGTGCATCTCTTTGAACCACCATCCTTGGAGAAGTCCTTCATGATGGAAAGGTGTTGAGATATTGTAACTTCTAAGAATATTCTATTTGTACTTTATTATTCCAAAGATGTTTCATTCCTCCGCCAAGACCTTATTGTATATCCGAAGATGTTTATTCCTCCATCGAAATGTGGTAACTTGGGTTATTAGAATTCCCTAGTGGGGTCGGCCCAGAGTTAGTTGTAATGGGGTGTTTAAGTCCCCTAGTGGGGTCGGCCCAGTTAGTATTATGTTAAGTGGTTAAGTTGGGGCCGACCTAGTTAGGGTTAAAAGTCAAGTGAGGTAGTGTATAAATAGAGGAGGTGTGTTCCTCATTTATCACACACACTCACTTGTGAAACTCACATAGCAGAGAGAGAGATCTACAATGGAGGAGAAGGAGCTCATGTTTGGGGATTACATATTTTTATTTTTTGGTCATCTATATTAAGGAAGCTTTGCTGGGTTTTCTACCCCATGAGGGTTTCCCGAGATAAATCTGCGTCTCTTATGTTTATGTTGTGCTTGTTGTTCTTTCAGTGATCCTATATATGCTATTGTTGTGAAATTGAATGTAATACTGATGAAAGATCTCAGATTGATTCATTACTTCCTAGGTATGGAAGTATGGCAAGGCCCAGAAGAATATTTTCTCAACCCGGGAAAGTACGATGTGGAAATCTTGAGAAGACTTGATATGTTGGAATGTAAAGCCATGACCACTCCCATGGATTCCAACTTGAAGTTGTTAGTTGATGACTCATCAGAGTTAGTGGATGTGACTCTGTACAGACAGATTATTGGGTCATTGATGTATCTAAGGAATACTATGCCAGATATATGCTTTGCTGTGAACACCTTGAGTCAGTGTCTAGTCAAGCCTAGACGTGTTCACCCGATAGTTGCAAAGCATGTGATGAGGTACCTAAAGGGTACAATAGACTTTGGCCTATATTATCTTGGAGATCATGAATTCAGATTTTATGGCTACACAGATGTTGATTGGGAAGGAAGTGTATCCGACAAGAAAAGCACATCGAGCGGATGTTATTGTCTGGGATCTTCCATGATCTCGTGGTTTAGCAGGAAGCAGTCTATTGTGGATCCCAGCACAGCTGAAGCGGAATATATAGCTGCTTGATATGCTAGTTGTGAAGCGATATGGCTTCGGAAGTTGTTATCAGGATTATGTGACTTAGAGATAGACCCCACTGTGATCCTATGTGACAACCAGAGTTATATCAAGATGAGAGAGAATCCAGTATTCCATGATAAGTCAAAGCACATAGAGATCCGATATTTTTATATACGGGATATGGTGCAGAAAGGAGCTATAAAGCTCTATTATGTGAGCACTGATGTACAAGTTGCTGACATATTGACCAAACCCTTGTCTCGAGTAAAGTTTGAGTATTTCCGAGACAAGTTTGGTGTAGTTTAGAAGGACCCTCCTCGAAAGGGGGAGTGATATGGTCGATGATGATATGTGGATACTGGTATCAATATGGATACCTTTATCGATGATGATATTTCCTACATCGACGGTAAGGTCGATGATGTGGATACATGTATCAATGATGAGATTGCCTATATCGACGGTAAGGTCGATAATGAGGATACTTGTATTGATGATGTGGATGCTTGTATCGATGATGAGGATACTTGTATCAATGATGAGGACACTTTTGTCGATGATGAGGTTACCTATTCCGACGATGAGGTCGATGATGAGGTTACCGGTTACGATAATAAGGTCGATGTATGGTCCTTATACTTTGTCTAAGTGTACGAGGAGGGATTGTATCATCCACGGACTTCGATCCCTGAATTGATTCGTAGATAGATGTCTTCGATAAGTGGTCCCTAGTGGACGAGAGGGATTGTATCATCCCTGGACTTCAGTCCCTGAATAGATCCGTAGACAGATGTCTTCGAGAAGTGGTCCCTACTGGATGAGAGGGATTGTATCATCCCCAGACTTCGGTCCCTGAATTGATCTGTAGACATATGTCTCTGAGAAATGGTCCCTAGTGGACGAGAGGGATTGTATCATCCCCGGACTTTGGTCCCTGAATTGATTCGTAGACCTATGTCTCTGAGAAATGGTCCCTAGTGGACGAGAGGGATTGTATCATCCCCAGACTTCGGTCCCTGCATTGATCCGTAGACATATGTCTCCGAGAAATGGTCCCTAGTGGACGAGAGGGATTGTATCATCCCCAGAATTTGGTCCCTGAATTGATCCATAGAAATATGTCTCGAAGAAATGGTCCCTAGTGGACGAGAGGGATTGTATCATCCCTGAACTTTGGTCCCTGAATTGATCCGTAGACATATGTCTCTGAGAAATGGTCCCTAGTAGACGAGAGGGATTGTATCATCCCCGGACTTTGGTCCCTGAATTGATCCGTAGACATATGTCTCTGAGAATTGGTCCCTAGTGGATGAGAAGGGATTGTATCATCCCCAGACTTCGGTCCTTGAATTGAAACGTAAACATATGTCTCCGAGAAGTGGTCCATAGACTTTGTCTAAGTTGATGAGTGGACTACATCATCCCTAGACATGATATGGTGTCTTAAATGGATAAGGATTTTTCATCCCATAAATAGATCATGTGTGTTGCAGGGTATGTTGCTATGGTGTTGTTGATCTAGAGATCCAGATGATGTTGTTGATAGAGAGATCCAGACGATGAGGCTGTTGATCTAGAGATCCATATGATGTTGTTGATAGAGAGATACAGATAGTGAGGCTGTTGATCTAGAGATCCAGATGATGTTGTTGATAGAGAGATCCATACGATCAGGTTGTTGATCTAGAGATCCAGATGATGTTGTTGATCGGGAGATCCAGACGATGAGGTTGTTGATCGGGAGATCCAGATGATGATATTGTTGATCGAGAGATCCAAATGATGCTATTAATCGAGAGATCCAGATGATGTTGTTGATATAGATATCCAAATGATGATGTTGTTGATCGAGAGATCCAGATGATGCTGTTGATCGAGAGATCTAGATGATGATGTTGATCAGAAGATCCAGATGTTGATGTTGTGGCTGACCAAGTGCTGCAGAAGATGAAGACTCAATACTGAAGATGTTGATGTTCCAGTATTGAATATCTTGAAGATGTTCCAGTAACTGTTTGAGTTACTGATGAAGAAAGCTTCCAATGTTTTATAGATGTATCATGTATGATGTTGATGACTCCTTGCTCCTACAGATGTTGTTAGACTATCCTTCTCGTTAAGGGGGAGTGTTGAAATATTGTAACTTCTAAGAATATTCTATTTGTACTTTATTATTCCAGATATGTTTCATTCCTCCGTCAAGACCTTATTGTATATCCGGAGATGTTTATTCCTCCGTCGAAATGTGGTAACTTGGGTTATTAGAATTCCCTAGTGGGGTCGGCCCATAGTTAGTTGTAATGGGGTGTTTAAGTCCCCTAGTGGGGTCGGCCCAGTCAGTATTATGTTAAGTGGTTAAGTTGGGGCTGACCTAGTTAGGGTTAAAAGTCAAGTGAGGCAGTGTATAAATAGAGGAGGTGTGTTCTTCATTTATCACACACACTCACTTGTGAAACTCGCATAGGAGAGTGAGAGATCTACAATGGAGGAGAAAGAGATCATGTTTGGGGATTACATCTTTGTATTTGTTGGTCATCTATATTGAGGAAGCTTTGCTAGGTTTTCTACCCCATGAGGGTTTCCCAGGATAAATCTGTGTCTCTTATGTTTATGCTATGCTTGTTGTTCTTTCAGTGATCTTATATATGCTATTGTTGTGAAATTGAATGTAATACTGATATTATCTATCTTAGCATATTGAATCTTAACACAAGGAAGGTTGAAAGTAAAAATATGATGATGGCTACTAGAAATACCATCCCCAACACATTCCAAGAGAATATTGTTACTTCTTCTAACCCACCTTAAAGGTTGAAACCTCAACAACTAGAGGAAAGAAGAGAAAAATTCCTATGCTTTAATTGTGACAGCAAGTATAGTAGGGGACATAAGTGTGGTGACAAGAAATTATTTATTGTGAAGAGGAAGAAGCAAAAGAACAAGAACCATCTCTAGATGAAGAAATAGAGGATACTACTTCGGAAGAGATTACTCCCACCATATCATGTCATGCCTTGGATGGAAGTAGCACTCCTTAAACTCTCAAGATCGAAGGATATATCAAAAAGAAAAAGGTAACAGTGTTGATTGAATTTGGTAGTACTGATAATTTCATTCACTATAAATTAGCAACAGCTCTCAATTGCTTTGATATCCAGCACTAGAGTTTCAAGTAATGATTGCAGATGGAGGAACTATAAACTACTTAGGGAAATTCCATAATATAAATCTTGCTATGGGTGAACATGTATTGAATAGTACAATGACTGCTATTCCAATGGGTGGTGCTGATGTTGTCTTATGAGTTCAATGGTTACAATCCTTGGGAACTATGGATTGTAATTTTCAGAAGATTTTCATGAAATGTTTATGGGAAGGAAAGGAATATGAATTACAAGGTATCACAAGGAAACCAAGCACGGTGATAAGTTCTAATGGTATGACAAAATTGATGAAAAAGGGACATCAAGGAGTAATTGCACAATTATGCTCATTAGATGTTCAAACATCTAAGCCTCTGATTTCTGCGGATCTCCAAAAGGTCATCAATAAGCATTCCAAGGTATTTGAAGATATTCTGAAATGTCTTCCACTTGTCTGAGATTTTGATCATGTTATTCACTTAATTCCAGGAAGTGTTCCTCCTAACATCAGACCTTACAGATACCCCTATGAACAGAAGATTGAAATTGAGCGTATGGTTGAAGAAATGTTAGAGGATGGCATAATTAGGCTTAGCCAAAGTTCTTAATCAACACCAATGGTAATGTTACACAAGCCGGATGGATCATGGAGAATGTTTCCAAATTATAGAGAGCTCAACAAGATCAACATTAAAGATAAGTTTCCCATTCCTATCATTGATGAATTGTTAGATGAATTACATGGAACAATTTTCTTCACAAAGTTGGATATTCGTTCGGGGTATCATCAAATTAGAATGAAGGATGAAGACATCCCAAAAACAACATTCAAAACTCATGAAGGACATTATGAATTTCTAGTCATGCCATTTGGTCTCGAACGTGCCTTCCACATTTCAAGGTTTGATGAATTCCATTTTCAATCCTTTTCTTAGAAAATGTGTGCTAGTATTCTTTGATGATATACTAATCTATAGTAAGTCTTGGGAAGAACATGTTCAACATGTTGACAGGGTACTACAACTACTACAGGAGAACCAACTATATGAAAAACCTCACAAATGTTTCTTTGGGGTGAAGGAGGTAGAGTATTTGGGTCATATTGTATCTCATGAAGGTGTCATGGTAGACCCTAACAAAATTAGATACATGATAGACTGGTCGATTCCCAAAACCCTAAAAAATATATGAGTATTATTGGGTCTGACAGGGCACTACTGTAAGTTTGTTTGGAATTATGGAAGAATAGAAATGTCTCTAACAACATTATTGAAGAAATATTCATTTTCTTGGACTCCAAACACTAGTACAAAATGAGAAATTAATGACTAAAATTCGACTATAAACAACTATTTTTGAGTCGGTGACTAATAGTATCCGATTTCGACTATCTTATCTCTAGTCATATTTCACTAGTCATTAATTGGTTGACTTATTAGTCATTGATTTAGTCATTGATAGTCACTGATTAAGTCATTGATTTAGTCATTGATACTCACTGATTTAGTCACTGATTTAGTCATTGATACTAATTTATTTAGTCACTAATTTAGTCATTGATTTAGTCATTGATCATTGATTGTCACAATTAATGACCAAATATACGACTAAATAAACTACTAGATGATAACATATTAATGACTAAGCTAAATACGACTAAACGTTAGTCGCGCTATAAGATACTAGAAATTAGCTACTAATAGTCATATATATGCGAATTTAGTCGTTTTCTTAGTCACTAATTTATGATAGGGTATGGAGGAATCGAACCACCAATCTCCTGCCTATAATTAGGCAAGTGCTCTACCATTGAGATGGCACCCTTTAAGAAGTTTTTATTGCTTGGCAATGATGACATTCAAACAAATTTTGCATGGGAACAATATATGAGTCACTCGAACAGGGACAAGTCATATGGTAATGCTGCCACAAGTAAAGAGGCAAACAATAATAGAATATGGTTAAAGGTTCAATCCATATGCAACAAAAATTTCAAATAAATAAATGATGGGCATGAGTATTTATAATTTTATATGCTTGCAACATGCAAACTTCTGGATACAATTTCGATTCAAACCATCGACCCGATTTCGATTCCTACTATGGTCTGCCCCAGAGAGACCAAGTGCATGAATTTAAAAGGAATGAGACAAAATGCAAGTCCCAGGCAACTTTAGCAGTATAGATACCCATCAAATATGGCTTTTAAGCTTAAGGAAGTCTATTCTTTGTGACGCGGCCCCTTGGGACATGTTTCTTGAAGCACTTCCAACAGAAAGAATTTAACAAAAAGAACTCACAAGGCATTGCTTAGGCTCCAAGCATAAAACCCAAAGCACAAATGCTGATAGCTGATAGTGGATTGCAAGAACTCTGGCCTGATTTTACAGAACAGGCCCAAGCCTCATTTTGATATAGGAATTGCTTTCGCACTCCTAGTTTGTACCTACACTAAATGGACTCTTATGGTCTAATTGATCCATTTTTTCGGTTATTGTTAGACATTAATTAAATATCGTATCTAGGTAGCAAATATTGATCTGGAATTCCAAGTAACCAATGAACTACAACATAGAATAAATATGGCTCAGTTATAAAAAATTACTTACAAGTTAAACTCCAAGTATGTAAAATGATCACATAGGGATGACAGGTTATAATCAACTGCAAGAATCCCTCGCATAAGTTTCCAGAACAAGTCTAGTACCAATACCATAAGCATTCAAAAGTGTTGTTGAAACACATAAAACCACTTGCTAAAATAGGTATGAACTTAGGAAGGCTCATTGTTCTAATGGTAACATCATTGTATATGATCTACAATTATAAGGAAAAAAACCTGGGCTCATTAATAACTGGTACAGTGGCTGGATAGGAAACAAAATGCTATATAAGGTAAATAGAAATAGCAGGAAGAAAAAAAAGGGTTTCTCCAAAAGATTCAAAAAAATGGATAGGAACAAAGCTATAGAAACTCTTCAAGCTCCATCAAAATGCTAAAACCTCCATAATGATGACCAATAAGGAAGCTGTGAAATTAAACAACCTGGATATGAGAAGTGATCAACCTTATCATCTATGGGACTAAAAGTCCTGATGAATGAAGAACAAATGACTAAAGATCCATCAACAGTCATGGCCTCTCTCTAACCAGGACAAGGATAAGGTAGAAGTTTATCCATGTGACAATTGTAATTAATATTTGCTTCAAACAGTAAACATAGAAAATACAGAAACTGTTTTCCTTCTTTGATGTATAGTTTTCCAGAATTAATGAAAAGAAAAAGCTTACAATTAGGAACAAGTGGTATGTAGAAGTTGCCTGATCTTGTTTGATAAAACATTGCATGGGTGCATCACGTGGTCCAGACTGTTAAAACAAAACCACACTTATGAGTACATTTATCATGGAGACAATCTCAAAACAAGGCTTAGCTTCAATGGTCTACCTAGCCATCACTTTTGTCTCCAGCATATGGCTACCAGAAGAATCATAACTAATGCTACAGTAAATAAATTAAAATATCGATATTGCTTTGCCATTAACTACAACATGAATTTAAAGGGAGAAAGAATCACCACATAGTGTACCAATGCAAGAAAGCCTTCCTCCTAAGCATGGCAGTGAACTACTCGCTCACTCTCCTGAACATCTCCTGAATGGATGTTGAGTTCCCAATGAATGTGGACGACATGGACAAGCCTTTCAGTGGGATATCGCATGCACTGGATTTCACATTGTTGGGAATCCATTCCACAAAGTAGGAGGAATTCTTGTTTTGAACATTCATCATCTGCTCATCCACCTCTTTAGTGCTCATTTTTCCTCTGAACATGGCAGATGCAGTTAGATACCTGCCATGACAGGGATCGACAACACACATCATGTTCTTGGAATCCCACATTTGTTGTGTGAGCTCAAGCACAGTGAGGGCTCTGTATTGCTGTGAACCACGCGAGGTCAAGGGTGCAAATCCCACCATAAATAAGTGAAGGCGGGGGAAGGGGATCAAATTCACTACCAACTTCCTCATATCTGAATTCAGCCGACCAGGGAACCTTAGGAAGCATGTGACTCCACTCATTTTTGCAAAGATCAGATGGTTGAAATCACCAACTGCAACATCCAATAAACAAATACATAAGCCACATTTTTTTACACCGACTATACTGAAAAGAATGAAACTGAGGAGATTTCTTACAGCAACTAAACAAACTAGGTACTGAAGCAGAAATGGGTAGCCAATATGTTCGATGCATTGAATATGCAATATGCACAGCAGTACAAAACACCTAGTTGACAGTCAAGAAGACCAATAATGGACAATCTAGAGCTCTAAATTAACAACCTTAAACTTCACAACTTTAGCAACCATATCAGACCGAAATTTTGATGGATTTGTGAAAGAGAAAAGTGTATAACACTGGTGTATAACACGTTTAATACAAACGTTGTAAGGGATACATTTAATATAACCAGTGTATTGAGTGCATTGAATACAATGAAATATACATTGATATTTGTAAAAGAGAAAAGTGTAAAAAAGTGGAATCCATCAACACTCTATGGTCAACATATAGACACTAACATGGATCTATGAAACAATGTACACGAATATAGGCACTAGCATGCCCTATAGACACTAACACGGATCTATGAAACAATGTACACAAATATAGGCACTAGCATGCCCTATCTAAAAGTCGGTTTTACCATGCACAGCTAGGTGCTTATACAACCCAGTTGAAGTCCGGAGACCACTTTGATGAATACAGACCTAATGCATCCATCTAAACAATGTTTTCAAATGAACATTAGATTAGGCACACAGAAAGTAT
This sequence comes from Larix kaempferi, assembly GCA_027924585.1. Taxonomy (NCBI): domain Eukaryota; kingdom Viridiplantae; phylum Streptophyta; class Pinopsida; order Pinales; family Pinaceae; genus Larix; species Larix kaempferi. The sequence continues at coordinate 10,280,822 of BSBM01000510.1, forward strand.
ACACTAACAAAAACCATCTAAATCCATATTTAAAATGGATAAACCAAGATTGATATGGACTGTACCATCTTTAATTACAATTGGTTGCACAGAGAATAGCAAAATGCTCTACAAATTTGGAAAAGATGTAGACAATAATACTAACCCCTATAAACTCAGATTAAGATGGATCTATACAACAAAAGACCATTTAATCTCATATTAAGGTGGGATTACAACAGAAGCCCATTTATTGACCTAGAAGTCATCTACAGCCCATGGAGTGGTGGGAACTAATCAAGCACGGTGTTTGTTTATACCATCTAAAAAAATATATTATAAAGTACCCTAACATGGAACCCAGTAAAATCAACTATGATATGCACAAGTGAAACTTTATAAATGCAACCTTGTGCTTCTTGATCTCAAAGTGTATGTGAAATACAGATTTAGATCGATCTACGATTAGGGATTTGAGATGGGTTTGTGCTATTTTACTTATAGCTAGGTGTTGTTAGCTTGAGAGTCCTAAAACAAATGTCATAGAGGGCTTCATCCAGCACTATACACTCATCTGCATTCTCCACCAGTTGATGCACAGAGAGCGTGGCATTGTAAGGCTCCACCACTATATCAGACACCTTTGGGGATGGGAAAACATAGAAAGTGAGCATCATTCTATTTGGGTATTCCTCCCTAATCTTGGAGATTAGGAGGGTTCCCATCCTAGATCCGGTACCTCCTCCCAAAGAGTGACACACTTGAAACCCTGCAACATTTTCACAATCGAAAGACTTACAACATTTTCAAAGGTATATGATGGTCACTCCAAAGTCCAAACAGGTCCTAGGATCAGAATTTAACAATTGGTATGAAGCATCCATCTACTCTTGTATTGAAGAACCTAGGATTCAAACCTGATAATAGCGACTCTGCAATATGTATATAAAAAGAGAAGGCAGGCAGATAACACCAGTTCAACTTGAGAAGGAGTACCAAGATTGGTTAAAAGCTAATGCAATACAGAGATGAAAATTGGAAAGTGTCAGGTGTTACATTTAGGCTAAAAAATATGCAAGTTGATAAGTGGAGCTTGACATGTTTAGAAACAACAGCTGGAGCATGCTTAAAGAAGCGCAAAAATTGGAATTTAGCCTTATTTAAGAAAGAGTTTGATAAATATGTATGTGTTAGGGGAAGTATGTGGATGATATTTCATTTATATGACTGATTTATATTGCTACGATGTCCTAGGGTAGAATCTGAAATTCAAATAAAATAAAATTTCAAATAGATGATATTTTAAAAGAAAGGAAACCCTAACTTGCCTCAATCATTGAGGCAAAAGAAATTTAAAACTGGATATATTCAGATGACCGTACCATTTGCTTTAATCACAAAACTCAAAACAACTTATTCATGAACCTATCACCAACATATTGCTAACAATTATAATACATGCAACACATTCACAAAACAATAGACAAATGCAAATGACTTGCTCGTTAAAAATATTCATGTTTTCCCATTTTGTGAGTGACATTCTGTACAAAGGTAGATCGGAAGTAAATCTATATAAATGTCATACTTTATAGATCGATGCCACCAGATCTAGTCAGTCTCGCTTGCAATATCAAACAAGCTTAAAGCCCATTGCCCCAAAAAACAGACTACCAAATAAGAGGTCATTGCTCTTTCTCGTCGCAAGGTACCAGATTCAAGTTCAACAATGACTCAATTCTCTGAAGCCTCAAGCTAGGAGTTCACTTCATCATCTTTGACATCAAATGAAATTGAATTTGTCACTATGACAGGAATTTGAGTCAAGGCCCAAGGGAATTGTTTCCTGGACTAATTCTAAGCCTCAGCATACCTGTCTGGTGCACAACTCCTCTTCAAGGCCTCCTAAATATGGTGAAGAAATTTTACTAGGAAACTCCTCTTGTGCAATGCTCAGATCAATGTTATGTCTTGTATCCTCTGCTTTATTCAAGGATATGCTCCGCCTTGTCACTATTAGTGTTATTGTTGGGAGTCCGAACTATTCCCAGACTACAGTGCTGTTTAAACCGGTAATCATAGCACCACAGGGAAGAGCCAATGCCAAATTAGTCTTTTCCAAGGGCCCTCTGAGTGCTATGGCTGCACTATCATATGCACAGACTAAACCACAGGGATACATACCCAGATTTAACCCTTCCAGTAATGTTTGATCTCCTTGGACCCATCTCAATCTCAAGCAATGCCTTCCTTCCTATCAACATTTTGCTCAAATAAATATCTAGTAAGCAGTGTCTAATTTAATTGCACAAGCATTTAAAAAGTCCATTATAAAGCTACCAGAATGACATTTTATAATTTTCTAACAAGAAGCAAAAGCAGGTTTATTTCACACCATCTACAAGTTCGGATATCCTTTGCAACAGTACTACTGTTGTAGCCAGTGACAGACAATGATCTAGTGTTGTGCTGAAGACATGAAGCCAAAAGATCTGTCACTGCCACTAAAATGATTCCTTCACATATACAGAGGAAAATCTAGCAAAGAATATATTTATATCCCTAAACTAAATTTGTAAAATGTTAAGATATATCAAAGGAATCTATATGAATGCTCCTCATCTTAGCATGTAAAGGTCACCTTTACTCTACAGAAGCACCATTAACTCTGGTAAATCTCACTTTTGCAGCAACCCTCTATAATGCAATATGAAATATTGTTTGATTAAGATGTCATTTCATCATTGTACAATCTCAGCGATAAATTAAAGCAGAAATCCCCTCTACACATCATAAGCAACAAATACAGAACTTCAGTGGCAGCCTAGATTTCATATATGATACATAGGCAGATTATTGGAAAAGCCATTAATTTGGCTTATCTGAACAAATTCTAAGGAAAAAGAAGCTCTGCTACTATTTACATAAGTTATACCTTAATTAGTTCAAACTTATGATGATAACTGTGTATTAACATCTCTTTTGTTGTGTGTTGAAATGGGGTTTCTAACAAAGTAATAATTCAGATCAGAATGGAGAAGTGGATGACCCATTATCAACCCCATGTCCAAGACCCGCAAAGCATCGTCCTCCTTTCCATCATGGTGGTGAAAATATTCCATGTGGAGACACGACAAAGAATAGGCATCTTGCTATACATGCCCCACTGTATCCCATGATGTTGAATGCAGTTGTTCCCAAGCCATATCATGCGTTGCCTCTGCAGCATCAACATCTGTTGTTGCTGCAAGCACAATTAAGGAAACATGTGCAGAGGTTCCTTCTTAACATACTTTATTCAATAGTTAATTTGTTTGGGCATCCAATGGTAGCATAAGTAAAGTCCCTTCCATTGTTAACACTACTAAAGAAATTCTTGAATCCGTAAATCAGTACAAACAAATAACTGTGCAAATTGCAGACTGATACAGATAAATAGCTCATTTCATCAGATCTTATTGCATTGAAATTTAAATAACAAAAAACTGCATATAAAAACATCCCAATAGTAATCATGCGGGAAATTGTAGCAAAACTTACTTTCAAATCTTGAGGGTGGAGCTCATAACTAGTTATTTGTCAAATTTGCAAATGGATCACAATTTTTGTGGAAATTTAACATTCATTTTCTTTGTATCTCTCTATCCACTCATGCATTTTCACTTTTCAGAGACAAATATGACTGTAATCCAAATATTTGGTGAAGTTCATCTACTATGATATCCTTACAAATATATTGCATTGAATCTCATGTCACTTTCCCTTGAGAAACACCTAGATGCCATGACTAAAGAGAACATGTGATGACTTCAATGTCTTCCAAAGACAATTTTATACCTTAAAGTACTTTAAAGTGATTTAATCAATAAAATAACAATTATCTAATTCATGCCAAAACAAGGAATGTATTTGTAAAAGTATTTTCCATTTAGTTGTTGGTGACTGATATTAGCATAGTTACAACCATGCAAACATTCACATAAACACAAGAAATTAAAAATGCAAGCACAAAGGAGAATGTTGGAATTGTACATGTTGAACACTCCATATATATATATATATATATAACAAAATTTGTGGAGAGTGATAATCTTTGACCATGTTTCCACAATATACAAATGTAAGACACAAAAATTAGATGAGTGATACTAGATAGTTTTTTACCAAGTAACCTTTTAAAGACCAAATATAAAATACAAAAAGATAAAATAGAAATATAACACATAATTGGATTAGATCCACTAGACTAAGTCTCATCATTTTCCTCCCTCCTTAGATAAAATTGTGCCCAATTTATATTGTAGATGGGGAACTTGTTGCTCAAATGTTGACTAGGAAAGACATATGGTTTGGGTGTATAAAATGCCTTTGCGTCCCAACACATGGCAATTTGACTTTGTATAGTATATCTAGTGCATACATTAAGGCGTGTATCTTCATGTAAATGAGGTTTAAATTTCAGGAATGGTTGCTTCCATATGTATGATTGAAACTAGTTTCTACAAGTGAGGAGGCTTGTATAGTGTGAGCTAATTGACATTCACCACATCATGGATACCTAGCCAAAGTGGAAAATCAAATTTGAAGGCATTGGGACACACCTACTTTGCGATGGTATATGGTCGATACCAGATTGGATTCAACTTGTGATGTTGCGGATTTTTGAACCTGCATTTGTCCAAATGAAGCCAAACCATAGCACCAACCTAAAAATATTAAGGTACTTGTCTGCTACGTAGTACCATATAATTTACCTATCACTGCTTTAATATATCATGGTCCCTCAAATGAATTATGGCCATATTTTGAACAAAGGAAGAAGACTTATCTTGTTTCTTTTGCTCGTGGGATGTGGATGTAGTAGCAAGAGAAACTAGAAGTTCATAAGGGGAAATATGTTGAGAACCATAACAAACTTCAAATGGTGAATGCCATGTGGAGACATGGGTTACCATGTTGTAGTTGTACTGCAAAATGTGTAAGTAATTATCTGAGTGTTTGTCCATCAATCAAGGTATGACATTAGGAGGAAAACCTCAACTAACATTATAGAAGTTTCCACAATCACCCCCTAAAGTGACTCAGAAATATGGAGTTGCGATCTGAAATGATAGTCAACAATAAGCCAAAAAGCCTTAGAACATGTTGTAAAAGGAATTCTTCATATTTAGGGGAATCCATAGATTTATAGCATGGAATGAAGGAGACCATCTTATAAAATATGCTAAACACAATAAAATATAGTTGTGTTTCTGTTGGGAAGTAGTCAAAATGCTTATGAAGTCCATGGAAATTTTATCTTCAAATAACACCAAACTTGAAGTGTATAGTCGATTTGAAGGAGCTTATGTGAAAAAAAATCCATCTATCAAAGCCTACACAAAAAACATCATGTTAGGTGACATTACCTATATGACTGAGAGTGCTGCACAAAATTAGCATCTGAACATTGCAGACTGGTATTTTCTCTCACAACCCTCCCAGTGGTATATTTATCCTCAATAGGTTTATTCTTCCATCATTCTCCTCGGAAATGAACTCTATTGCACCTTTGGAGTTTAGTCAAACAAAAAAAATGATTTGGGTGGGAGAATGGGCCCATGTAGATCAAAACAGGGGTCAGTTTCCGCACTACTCTTCCTTCCCAACATTGATTGATGGGCTCAGCCATTCAACACGTCTCTATTGCGGTTGAGGGATTAAATGCACTAACCATTAATACATTTATCACTATTAAGAGGGATATTTCTATCACTCTTATGAAAACCATGTTCGCTTAATTATCTCTAGTTTCAAGCTGAACCATCGAGGAAGGAAGCACAATAAAGGGTGGGTGGAATATAGACTGAATGAAAAAATAATACCTTTCAATGCAATTTTAGATTATGCAGAGTGGCCCAGAGGGATCTGGAAACGTTCTTAGAGGATTGGGGAACCGGGGTGAAATAGATCAATCTTAAGAGCAACATTACTCGGAAAAAAACAAAATGCCCAAAACCAAGGGAATCGAGCTCAACAACCTAATGCCAATGTGCATCTTCTTCTCCCTTACCCTAAAAATCTAGGTGTAAAGCCTACTAAAATAAAACCCTTTGAAACTGGTGGAATAATCAAATTTTGATTGGATAACAAAATCCAGAGAATGAACAATTATGCTTTGCTATTAGTTCCATCATAGCCATTTATTATGAAAATAAAAATATGGAAATTCCAGTGACTAAATACACAGTTTAGCCATTTCAAACATGCATATCCCTCAGGACAATACATCATGGACATAGATGCCACATTTAGCAGAACAATTAACCCCATAATGTATATAAGTCCTAGAAATTATCCGGTGAGATATTTTACAATAACAGCTACCCCATCGACCTCATTGACCTTAACTGTCTGTCTTATAAGATGAGTGAGGGATCCACTCAAGCAAGAAAATGATGGAATCATAGGTACAGGATACATAGAATCATAACACAGCTATATGGACTATTACCCACCATCTTCAAACTCAATATTTCCATTCATTATTTTACGAAAGAAATAGCCTTGCTAAGGAGTTCAGTAGCCTTGCTAACGAGTTTATGATCGAGGGAAACCAAGATTTATAATAGTTTGAACAATGGCATTGTGACATCCCCCAAAGAATGAAACATTATGTTAATTTTTATTATTTTAAATTATTGTTGAAATTGATTTTTAATAAAGGGGCTAGATGTGAAATCTGCCCAATAAGTCCTAGAAGGACTAATGTAATGAACATTTTGATTAAATTATTTTAATAAAGGAATGAAGAAGAAAAACTAGGTTAAATGAGGAGATCATGCATGGAAAAGTAAGGGACAAGTTGGAGTTAACCTCAGGGAGATCGGAACAAGTGTCAGAAGTGTAATTACGACACTAGACACACACTGAAAATCAGGGATTTAGCTAGCTTCGAAAATTTCATGAGGAATTGGCTGCTAGTGGTAAGACCCAGGCAAAAACAAAAAAACAATAAAGAAAGCATATGGGGGAGGCATGACGCTGCTTAGTATGCGAGAGGAGAAACTTTTGTTGTGTGAGCACATTGTGTTATGCAAGTTGTTTTCTGAAAGTGTGATCGAAATCTGAAACTGAGGTTGACTGTCCTTACTTTTGCATGCACGAATCTAGTTCAGGGGTGATTGAGGACAGAATTTGTTGCTGGGCCCAATCTACGGTTGGGTGTAACTTGGTTGTTCCCACTACATTTGGATCACAGTTTCCAGGTTTTTATTTCAGTGTTTTGTTAAATGTAGTTGCCAAGACCTCTACTTGTAATGGTATTTTTATGCTTGTGTTTTACAGTATACGGTGAATGCTAACTGAGAAAGTTTCAATTAGATACTATGGATTTTTATGCTTGTGTTTTACAGTATACGATGAATACTGGATGATAAAGTTTCAGTTAGATACCATGAAATTAAATTTTGCTCTGAAAATCTTAGTTGAAGTAAAATGAAATGATTCTGATTGTGCTTTAAAAAAATTTGTAAGTCACAGTAATTTGCCAGAAGCAAGCCCTATTTTGTGGGCGTTTTTGGGAAGAGTATTGGTTTTGGTTATGATACATATCGGATCTTTTGTATATGTATTGCTTTGGATAGCTATAAACTTTTTAAAATACCCTAAATCTGAAAGAAGAGATCTGTATGGTATTTTAAACTTCCGGTCTCTTAGTGTGCTTTATTTATAAAATATTAGTTTTAAGAATACAAACACAGCCATCATAACAATTATATGCATAGACCTTCCTCTGAGTTTCCCCTAGATGTGGAAGTTAGGAAGTAAAATTGCAATAATCCTACTATGGGTTAAACATCGAGGTTAGTTTTGCACATGGTTCGACACTCTAGCACCTAATGGGACGGAATCCCCATGAAAGTTTATTTATGGCGGTAGTTGAGATAAAACCTACGGCAAAAACTTATAGACAAAATTGTTGTATTATTATTTTGGAAACGCCTTGTTTAGTTACAAACCTTGACATCATGTATTTTTCCTCAAAGAACACTTGGTGGGGATCCCCATATTCCATAGAGTACCCATATAGAGTACAACATCCACTGCTAGACCTTGAATCGCCTTGAATGGATTGACCAGATTTGAACCTATGACCTGTGGCATCCTCTATGGAAACATTAATTTCCCTTTAATTTATAATGTTCTAATCTAATTCATGTTGATATTGACCTTTACTTTATATTTTACATCATGATTTTTTCCTCGAAGAAAACTTCGTAGTGTTCCCCACTCTTTCAGAATTCCAGATAGGATGGTGTCAACTGCCAGCTGCAAGAACGACTGGTAACACTGATTGACTTGAATGGATTTGAACTGTGATTTATGGCCTCTACATAGGAAACATGCCTTTGGTGGATGCTCGATTGACTCATGGGATGAATATATTTAGAGATTCCTTTCATATTTTTAGGTGTTTCAAGCAGTTACATAGTCCTATTATGATAGTAGTGAGAGCGTTGTCGGGAGGAGTTACACAGCACTATTCTGATAGCATTCATGGTGCATAATTGGAGGAGTTGAATATTCCTATACTAACAATAGTTAGTGTGCATCATTAGAGGATTTACTTGACCATTTCCTGGGCGCATTTACATCCCATTCCTAGAAGCCATCATGATGGCGTTGATTCTGGAAGTTATGACACTAGAGGAGTTACAAGTAGGGTGCTACCCTTAGGGAGTTATATTTTTTGTTTTTATATTTCAATACTAAATCTATTCTCGAGCCAAAATAATTTATCCAGAAACAAAGGTTTGAAGGACAGAGGTGGAAGTTTGTTTTCATATTAGAGGTCATCTAGATCATTAGTCAAAGTTTTGAAGCACCAGAAAGCAAATTTCCAAGAACACCTTCAGGGTCACAAGGCAGAGACTACCATATGGAAATCATATACATATATTCAAGTAGCAAAAGAGGCAGTAGATTCATAGGTGGCAGAGTATGCAGAGCAGTCCCAAGGTTTCAGGAAGCAGTGACAAATGACAATTGGATACACAGCAATACTTCAATAAGATAAGGGAATCTTTGGTAGGATCCTAAAAATTAGGGAGTAGTTATACACGTCTTTTCCTTGTATTCCACTTCCTGGAAAGTAGATGATAGGTTACATGTGCCATTTTTCTTGAAACATCTACTATTTTGAGAAAAGGGAAAATGCATGCATATATACCTTTCCCAACTATGATCTCAAGGATTTCCAAAACACTCAATCATGTAGCCAAATTATTGGCCCAAATATTTCAATCGTCAACTACTTTGTCAGTTTGGAAGATTACCTCCTTGATGAGGCCAAGAGTCTGTGTTCCATGCACAAGAGGAAGCCCATTAGAAGAGATGCTCTTAAAGGAAACAATGGTCCTCAAAAAGAAAAGTTTCACAGCATAATATGTATAGCAAATATGAAATCCATTCTTCTAATACTAAAATACAAGAATAGCTTAAAAAAATTCATAAAAGCAAATAAGGCAGGCTCTTACTTGTAAGTCTCAACAGGTATATCAACAAAATAAGTTTCTACAAGTATATTGACACCGAAGGATGCTCTTTCCAATTAAGAGTACACCTTCATAAAATCCTCCAATTGATGAGCGTCAAGGTCCATTACAAGAAACGGTTCATAGAATTGAACCCATGTTGCACCAGCTGCCCCAAACTTGGACACAAATTCCTCGAATAAATTGGCCAAATTTGACAAATTAGTTCTCTAGCTTCTTAAAACCTGTTCTTTTACATTTTGCTAACTTGAATCCTGTAGCTTGTGAATGAAATAACTGAAGGTTTCTCCATGCATCACTTGCGCTATTATCTGTGTCTTGATATGAGATTATGTCTAATCATTTTCCTAATCTAATGGGATTCCTGCTTTGGCATCAGCAAGTTTGACTCTCTCACAAATATATGAGACTACAATCCATATTTAATAACCCAACCATGGACTTGTTGGCCTTTTTCGAAGTCTCCAATTTTGGCACATGTGCTTAGAATGCTAGCAAAATTAAATCCAGTCTCATGCCTTCGATTCCCATATTGCAAAACTATTTTAGGGCCTCCTTGCAAAACCCATGGTTGGCGTATCTTGAGATTAGAGCATTCCATGAGATCATATCTCACTCAGGAATTTCGTCAAACAATTTTCATGTGTCCTTCAAAATGCCACATTTGGAAATAAACCTATGACCTCTTATTCAACTTGAATATATGCAAAATAAAGAAGTTCATACATCCTTAACCAATATCAAATTAGAAAATCAAACGACCAAAAAATAGACTAATGGGTTAGGCCCTGTTACTAAGACCTGTCACTGATGGGTGATTCTTCGGTATTGGGAAGGAAACACTATCGGTGAAAGAGGCCAGGCATTGGTAAATGCCACTGTTGTTGAGAATAAATGTGCACCCCATTTATTCTATAGTGATCACCTGCATATGGTGGATTTTTGGCACCCTCAAAGATGAATGGTAAGAATTTCTCAACCTGCAAAGAACAAAAAATTGAATGACAAGAAAATGTAAATGCAAAAGACAAGTAAAAAGGTAGATGGAGAATTGTTGGAACCCTCGAAGATGCAGGATTTTGGAACTAGTTCAACATTGGCACCCAAATCCCCTCTGCTTCACTTTGGCGCCAAAACCCAAATTGTCTAATTGCAGTCCGCACTATGGTGTGGTTGGGCAGAATGAAGATTTGTTTTTTTTAATTTGTTTTTATTTTTAACTTTTTTTTTTAATTTTTAATTTTACATATTATAATAAATTTAAAAACTATATATATATCCCAAAATACCTAACAATTAATATTATATATAAATAATAAAAAAAATCTTAAAAAAAATGTGTATATGTATATTTGCATAGTTATTTCCATAACAAATGTATATATACAACATCATCATGTTGGGTGAGTTATTCCTTGGGCATGATGGGTTGAGAAATTAGAGGGGCAACCACTTCTATCTCCTCATCCAGGGCTATTGTGGTGTGCACACATGAGATCTGTATAGACCATGAATGCAGTCTAACATATCGAATCCCTGGAGACTCTTTTTCTTCCCCAAAAAAATACGTGCTAAAACCCTTTTCTTGTAATATGAAGCCCTAACGCTGCGCAGACGATAGAAATTAGGTACATGGTTTGAATCCAATGAGTACAGTCCAACATCTTAAAGTCCTAAAGACTCTTCTTCTCCCCCAAAAAAATACACACTAAAACCCTTTTCCTATAATATGAAGCCCAACGTCGCACATATGACAAAAATCAGATCCAAGGTTCGAATGCAATGATAGCAATGCGTGCATACAAATAATAAGAAAATTCTAGATTGTAGTTGTTTTGATTTAAACATATTAAAGGCATGTTTTGGTTGTTTAATGTGCGCTCTATCAAGAGTGATAGTCCATGAAATAAGGATGTTGATACAATGCAAAATAAGCCCAAAGGCGGATAAACCTATCACATTAAGGAGGAGATACAATGCCAAATAATCCCAAAGAGGATAAATGTAGCCCTAATCAATGGTTCCTCTCAATGATGAAGCAACTCAATGGACAAGCTCAAATGCAAGTCATGGTTGAATTTGACTAAATAGGCACACCGAGATCATAAAGTCCCAGCAACCTTAATTATGTAGAAAAGTGTATCTCAATTAATTAAAGTCCCAACAACCTTAATTATGTAGAAAAGTGTATCTCAACTTAATTAATTAAAGTACCAAAAACCTTAATTGATGAGAGAGGTTCATTAAGAATTTTTTTAAGCACATACTTGTGGATTTGGTTGTTGTCTTTGATATGCATGTTAGTATAAAGGTATTGGTGCTAGATGCACATTGCAATGGTGAATATTATACACAAATTAAACTTGGCAATTAACGGTGTGTTATAAAAACACTGATATTCTTTGTCACACACTTGTGGTGTTGTGACCTAGTCGCATAGGCATAAATTTCAATCATGTGATATGCATTTCATAACATAGTGCAATGATTCTTGTTGTAGACATGACATATTGATGTAGTTGAGGAGCTCAATATTTTGTGCATGGAAGGCCAATATTCAAGACAAATCATCTTCCTTGTTTGTATCTTCCACTTTGGGAATTTGTGTACTTTGTTCAATATAGACAATATGAATAGACTAGAAGACAAAACATTTGTATCCCTTAACTAGATGATAAATGCCATATCATGAGATTGTTAATACTTGAATAGTCGGTTGCTTGAATATTTTGTCAACTTCAAGTTGTCCATACATTGCCATACATTTTTATAAACTTAATGGGAATTTGTAGTTGATTCATTGCTAATATAGACATGCTAATGTTTGTGTGAATGAATATATTATTTTTTGTGTGGGTTCACTAATATTTAATTTGAACAAGATAGTGAATAAACAATCTATTTTTGGGTGTATGTCATGATCCCTACTCATCGGTTGGAATCGGTTGGCTCGGTAAGAACAAATATGTGTGTCTTAAGAAAATGAAATAGGGATTTTTCCATATTGGTCGATTACAATAGAGATCAACATAGATCCACTAAATGTGTGTTGAGTTATTTTCACTTGTCCATACATTTGTTAGTGCAGGAATGCAAAAATCCCCTAGGGTTGGTTCATGTGGTTTGACTTGGCATGCTGAAGTCATATTAGCCAAAGAGGTCACAATGTAAAATCCACCTCAGGCCCTCAAGGTTAGGCATACATGTTGTATATCAACAAAATTCACTCTGGGCACCATTCATGAAATGTGAGAGAGTGCCTAAAGAGTTTCCTTAAGGAATTTTTTCATGGAAAAATGGTATTGAGATGCATTCTACTAACTATGAAAGAAAAAGCACTAACTACTAGAAAATACCAAGCATGTGTGAGGATGAGGTAAAAGGACCCAACCATCTAATATTTAGCACTACTTTTGGCATTGATGAAGCTCGCAAACTAATCAATGCCTCATAATACACAACATCTTCGTCATTATCCTCATCATCAGCGTTGTCACCCTCTTCCTCATCAACATCATCATCATCATCATCATCTTCATCATCTTAATCATCATCCTCGTCATCATCATCATCATCATCATCATCATCATCATCATCCTCATCATCCTCATCATCATCGTCATCTTCATCATCTTCATAATCATCAACATCTTCATCATGATCCGCCTCCCATGAAACCATAGTATGGTGAAGTAAGTTTTAGATTTAACTACGAGATGCTCTCATTGATCTGCAAACTAAATAGATCATACAAATTAAGTATAGGAACCATGTTTCTCGACAGAGGTTCCAGAAAACCTAATTAGATTCAAAGAAGAAAAAAAACAATTTACAGGATCTTGGCCTTTTAGGAACACAAATCTGGAGAATAAGTGGAAAATCCTTGTCTACTACCACGAATAACCTTCGAAACATGCTAATTCATGACATTGAATCTCATTGCAAGAGATATAATCATAAGTTACAGTCATATGAAAGTTACAGCTTAAATCTAGTTATTATATATATCCGGCCGACTATCGTTTCGAATTAAAGGACTATTCAAGCGTTCAAAAGAAGTATTGAACCATAATAAAGTAAATTACCCATTTTTTTCATGAAAATGGTATGCATTCTTTTTAAGAAAACAATTCATGAATTTTTGTATATCAGTGATCATAGGGTTTCAAAGAAAAACTTAGTACGTTGAGTCGGCTCCAGCGTTAAACTAACCTACCCCACAAACAATGTGCATTCCTTTCGAACGCTGTGTATTTCAGAGATTTGAGGTCATGTCCTTTCTCGCCGACCTTAACCGAGGGGCTTTACACTTTTGGGGAATCTCTTCTAACCAGCAATTTGATGAGCTTTCAGTCAATTTATTACTTACCGTGTAGAAGAGGATGCCCATTGCAGTGATGAAGAATCTCGATGATGCCCTGTCATCATAGTGAAAATTTAAGTTAGACCAGAAAATATTTTTCAGATTTACTTTTATTTAAAGAGAACTGTAACCTAGGCTTACCTGAAGTCGAGGATTGAATACAAGCTTCGGAGATATGAAACTGCATCGATATGTTAACCATATCTCAAAGCTGAGAGTTGGATCTCACAGGAAACTTCCAATGTTAAGTTGTTTCTAGTTTCAACAGGCCTCAGAAGAACCCTTAGTCCTCCGAGGGATGGCGCCCTTAGTTTCCAGGTGAAATTTTAAACCAACTCTCATTTCCCTTCTGTCTACCAACACTAGTACATGTGACCATTTTTGCCATGCAACTTTGTTTCTATTGCAACACATTTTCGTCTCTATAGCAACGAACAAGACTCCCATTTTTTGTCGCACTAATTTCGTCTCTCCAGCGACACTTCAAAACATCCGTTGCTATAGCCACGAGATATGGACAACACGTGTTGGTTGCAGATGTGCTTTAAAAAGACTCAAATCTGTCGCTCTAACGACGTGTTCCTATCGCTCTAGCGACGCACATACTTCTGCTTTTCCCATGATATTGCTAAGGTGGGTGTCGCTATAGCCACGAAAATGTGTCACTATACCCACGAACAAGTGTCTCTATAGCCACGCAAAGAGAGTTACTTGTTTCTGCTTATTCTTCTTTTCCCGTGGTATTGCTAAGGTGGGTGTCGCTATAGCCACGAAAATGTGTCGCTATAGCCATAACCAAGTGTCGCTATAGCCACGAAAAGACAGTTGCTTGTTTTTGCTTGTTCTGTGGTATTGCTAAGGTGTGTGTCGCTATAGCAACGAAGATGTGTCGTTGTAGCCACGAATGTGTGTCTCTATAGCAATGAAGATGTCTCGCTATAGCCACGAAAATACAGTTGCTTGTTTCGTTGTGTTTCTAAGGAAGGGTCTCTCTAGCGACACACAACCTAACAATGCGGTGTCGCTATAGCGACAGATGGACTAGCAAATGGCGATGAATTTGCTATACTAGTGACGAAATTCACTATGACATCTCTGTTGCTAGTATAGCAAATTCATTTCCATTTGTTAGGTCATGAGTCGCTATAGCGACGGCCATCTCTATTTTAAAAAAATAATAATAAATGAAAATTCCACGTGAGGTATGTAGTATTTTTCTATTTCATTTATTTGTCAAATTCCATGCTAGATCTATTCTATTGGGGATGAATATATCAAGGTTTCATTTCCTTACCCTAGGTTTAGTATATGATTTACTTTGTAATACTTAGGTTTGTTTCTTTAGAATTAGCCTTTGTTTAATCCTTGCAAGGTTTCATATTCCTTAGTTTGATGCTCATTGAAGCAATCTTTATGATATGTGGGACTTCAACAACCAAGACAAGAGGAAAATACCAAAGAGTGGCTTAGATCCCATGTCCCAAGCAAGATAGGAAATGGTCTCATATTCACTCATTACCCCAAGCCCACCCTTTACATTTATTTTTCCATTACAAATTGTGGCTAGGTTCTCTTTACTCCCATTCCTACTACATGAAGTGAGCCTAGATGACTGATAGGGAATCTCCCCTTGGTTAGGATTCCATTTACCCTAGCCTAAGGTGCAGAGGAGATTTTGTGAGGTAATAGGGGCCAACCTCCTAGTTCCACAAGGCAAGTGCCCTATCTTTGGGACTTTAATCTGAAGGTGCTAGTTTGTGTGGTAGCATTGTGCATCCCTGTTAGTCGTTACAAATTGTGCATGCATCTTCTGCATCCTCTACTTTTGGAATCATATCATCTATAGTTAGCATATCAATGAATACGACTTATTATTTATTCTTGTAGTTGTATATTTCTTATTCCTTCTCACACTATGAAACTCATATTTCTTGTCAGCACTCCCAATAGACATTTGTACTTGAAAATGGTGACCATTTGTTGTTTCCAGGTGTTGAAATTATGGCCATCAAATTTCTAATTGGCCTCTAAATGAAATTAGAAAGTTGATCATCTTTTCCATTAAATGGAAATTTGTCGAGCACCAAAATCAAAATCAATATTTATGCCTCTAAAATGTTGGGAATGTTGGGATCATCAGTTGGTGATAGAAAATTTTGGGAATAGAAGGCCATATTAGGACCAAGATCCTGTGAAGGGGACATCCAGGCTACATGTATGTATCATTGATAATATCTTCCTTAACAATCCTATTGATCTCTTGCTTGAGTGGGTGGAGGTGGCCAGGACTCAGGAGCATTGAGAGAGTAGCTAAAGGGAGGCTCTCAATAGAAATGCCATTGTATTGAAGTAGTGAGGAGGCATCAAAGACCCAAACTCATCTCTATCCTGGGAGGGAAGAAGCAACCTCTATCAAAAAGAAAATTCAAGTAGAGGTATCTCTCTCACCCAATGTTAATACACACGCAACTGTACATTTTCTAGATATAGTCATGTAGGAGATTGATTTGGAGGACTGAGGCACAGACAACTCTAAATAAGTGAGCCAAACCACAGGTTAGGGTTTTCAAACAGCTGCATGTACACCCTATAATCTCACTGAGCATTTTTAGTGTTGTCACATAGCTGATATTTATCTGAAACAAGATGCTTCAATCTGCATCTCACTACAACTGTAATCCATAGGAAGTTTGAACAAAAAAGATCGTTGTTGTAGTAACAATTCTATATTACATACAATGTGAGTGTGCTCCCCAAGGAAAATGAGTTGTAAGCAAGTGGATACTGGCAGCTAGGGCACATTGCTGCATATGGCTTGACAATATTCCCATTCGACTAGGCTCTTACGAGCTTTGGTTCATTGCAAAATTCACCATATATGCATGTAGAACAGAGATCTTTACTGGGAGTTGGCCATAGAGATCTACAATCTAAATTGTGCAAGGGAACAAGAGAAGAACTTGTACAACTGTTAATCAAATTTCAACATAGCAGATCTAGTAATGGTGAGTATGGATAGATTGCATAGTAGGACTGTTGCTTCCATAAAAAAAAAAATGCTCACAGTTTGCTAGGTCACGCTCAATGATCTTCAAATAGGTGGTCCATGTCTTTTGCTAGGAATCATATCACATCAATATATTCACAGGGAACCATAGTCAATCATGAAAAGAAACAAGAAAACAAATCACAAAAGCTCAATGCCGAAATCACAGGCCAAATTTTTACTCCTTCCATTGCCATAGCTCTTTTATATCATGTGAGAATTATATGGTATTGAACTAGTTCATCATAAAAGATAATTTCACCATACTTTGGCTATAACCCAAGCATATATAAGTTAGCAAATAGAAATAAATAGCCCAATACACACCAACACAATAACTCAAAGATTCTAGTGGAAAATCCTAGTGGGAAAAACCACTCTACAATGGGAAGCTCAGTGTATATCCAAAGCTTGCATGAGTGTACAAATGAGGCTAAGGCCTGTTGGCCTGATTTTACGAATCTAAGCCAATAAAGAGGTTTTATCCACACAATCAACTTAAAGCAGTATCCGGTGTGTTTGAATTAACAAGACCTCGCAGGTTATGGTCCTGCTACCAGCTAGTTTGTCTCTTAAGGAAACCTTTAAAACTAGCAAAATCTAACCTATTCTAATGTTTATCCTATCTATGTATTTACAAATGTCCTAAAGCTGCTTTCGTAAAGAAAGACTTCAATTTTTGGGAAATTTTCTAAGTATGAAAGCTTAATTACAATATGCAGAATGAGTTAACAATACTTAATAAAATAAACTAATTAATCTATCTACCCTATTTACCCTATCTCAGCTGAGAGCAAATATGAAAATAAGATTAATCATTAATCAGATAACAGAAAATTGAAGTATAATATCAACAAAACATGTTTAAGTTATAACAACAATAACTCTGCTATATGTAAATGGATATGAGATTTAACCTAAAACACACAGTCAAATTTCACTTCCAGAACTGATTAATAATTATTGTTCAAGACAGTCATTCAAATTTGAGATAATGCTTATTTAAAATTCACCGTTAACATACAAATGAAATTTTAAATAAACAAGAAGTTATATCATTCAAGCTAATGTTTATAGTGAACACACTAATGAACAAACCACAATGACATATTCATTCAATAACTAATCTTGAGACGACAAAGTGAGAAAATTGTTTAAACATCAGTATGGCACAGCATACAGAGTTTGCATACAAACAGAAGATGACAAACCGAAATATAGGTATATATAAAAAAAACCCAAAAATGAATACCATTCACAGCACCATTCGTAGATATCCAGTATCATCCACAACAAAGCTTCAGCTTCAAGTTTGAAGTAATACTAGCAATAGAATATATTTCAAGAAGTTTTCTTCTACACTCCATCCATCCCGAGTTCATCAAAAATCTTCATTCATATACTAGTGAGAGTCGATTTTTGCTATAAATGTTGCATGCAACATTATAAGAAATTACTTAACCATAAAAGCATCTAATTACACCAAATACTAAAAATAGAATCGACTAGCCTGAGTCGAGACATCTCAGAACATTCTTGGCCATTCAGAATACTCAACCTTGTAACAGATCAGCTATATTTTCATGCCAACGCATCCACGATGTCCTGCATTCCTGGAAGAAAGCGGTGATAAAACCCCCCTGCATTAAATTCAATAAATACATTATATTAAAATCGATTTAACACAGTTAACCGAAATATTAAAACAAAATTATAAATGCATGCCTGTAAAATCTCTGATTTTACAGACATGCTAAATCAAAATAATCGTTACCTGTCAACAAGAAAAAGAACTATTAGGCTTCATTATGAAGAGCGACTACTCTTCTAGCTTCGGCCAATTTAGCCTTCAACCTAATAATTTTAACATTTTGTTTTTCAATTCGTTCCAATAGCAGCTGATTTGTTTTTAATATCGATTTCTTGGATTTCTTGAATTGATTCTTTTTCACGTTGGCCCTTTTCCACCTGTCAATCCATTCTAGCAATTCTTTCTTGAACGTTTTATTTTCTTCTTCCAACAAGACCGTATACTGTTTGCACTTTCCTTTAGACTCTGCCTTTTTATCCTGATAGATATTTCCTAATACCTGTTGTAGGGTTTTGTCTTCGCTAGCTACATGAGGAGAACGAGGACTGTCACAATGCTGATTGTGCAATGGTTCAAGTTCGACAGTGTCAACATTTATTTTTGGTTGGTTTCCCTCGACCTCACCTGATTGCACATCATTCCCCTGCACAGTAGTGGAGTTCCCTACATCCATTGTATTAGGGACAGGCATCGGAATATCGTCCTCAATATCTACAACTGCAGGTTCGGCAGCAGTAGATTTGGAAGTCTGTGGATCAGACCTATACCTTGGAGTAGAATGAAGACTATGCATGCTTCTGGTGATTCTACGTGAAAACGATAAGTTTCCAACCCTCGACCCTTCCTTGTCACAACAAACCTGAGCTAAACGATTCAACTTACGCATAGAAATTTTATCACATTCAGCAGGTTTAACAGGTTCGTCTTCGGCTGATCCCTCTTTTAATTTTACAGGGTTGCCATCATTCTTATCGGGTTATGGTTCATTTAAAATTTCCCTATAATTGCAAGGAACTGAAACCCTATCAGCATCTTTATCTACCTCATCGTCTATGGACATGGTTACGGCCTCTGGTTCATTATCCTCTGAGCTATCAACCTCGAGATTTATGATTTTTCGTTTTCTACGAGCTCGAGGAGATGTATTAGGCCAATACTGCGTTGGCCCCAATTTACAATCGACTAGAAATTCATCCCAAGACAGACATTTTGCGGATAATTGAAATTGCAGTAAAATTTTAATCAATCCATGGTGACACAGACTATTATTAGGGTTATTGAAATTCCTTACAGACTGTGACATTTTCTTAAGGCTTTGCCACAAATAGAAGGGCAAATTAAGTTTATAACCCTTTACTGCTAACAACAACCGTAAATGATACAAGTGCAAATGGGAAAAACGTCCACAACAGGTTACGTACCTTACCAAGATTTCATAGTAAGCTCTCCACTCGGGCTTTAGGAATTTTACAGGTACGCCTACCCTCAATTTCGTTTTATCTGGTAAAGGCGTAAACAAAGACAAACACTTCTTCTTATCAACCATAAGGCCTTTAAACCAGCGTTCTCCCACCTGAGGAAGTTTCGTGGCTTCAGCAATTTTGTCTTCATTGACCACAAATTCGAAACCCCCAATTCGCACCCTGTCATTTTTAAAACTCATTGCAAACATTTTGGTAATCTCCACATGATGCCCATCAAAGCTTTGAAAGAAATGCGTCCATCCCATTTTCTCGAATTTCTGGGCAACCTCCTGATTGGCTTCAATAATTTCATACCCTGAGATTTCAAAACGATTCAGAGGAGACATGGTTTCTTCAGCACTGTCTGGGCTTAGTCGTGGAATGAAAGGGAAAGTGAAAACAGAGGGAATAGGTATCCACACACACGACATGCTAGAAAATCTTCACATGCTTCAAATCTGATCAAAAATCAAATCTCTGAACCTACCATTTTAGCGGGATGGTGATAAATATTACAACTTTCATGCTACACCATGGCTTATGCCAACTTATCTGCGTTTGGCCATGCCCAGTAGTGATCACCACTTAACTTGGCGAACCGGCGATATGAAGACTGCTTAACTTGGCGAACCAGCGATATGACGACTGATAGAACCATTATTACGATCATTGATTATTGACAGTGGCTCATAATTAATAGGTACGATGGCATAGTTTGAAATGAGTGTTAGCAATTAACACTGTCAACATGGTTTTGCCAAATGCATACAATTGTCGACTCTGTCAAGGGGTGAAGGCCACGTTTCCATACCAGCTCACCGATCCAAACGTTTATTGATTTAACCGTTGATTTAACGCATGGCTAGTTCATCAAACGATCATCATTGTTCTATGATGTTACGTCGTGATATGAAGAATAATAGATTGCGTTTTAAGGTTGAGTAGGTATTAATCAAATGGCCAGCTTGGTGTTTATTTTATGCATATGTACAAACTATATATATATACAACACTAAGTCGAAACCTTTATACATGTTATTAACACACTATAGTATATATCATTATATAGGGTATTTATCATATGTGAAATATTTCCTATACAAACCTCGTTTATTGATTAACTATGATATTGAAAAAGTTTATGATAGGATATTCCTTATGATATTAAATTCCCAAATTCTCTTAGTCTTGAGACTAATAATACCCTAAACAACGTGTTTTATGATATTTCTTTGACACAAAAACCCTTAAGTCACATAAACTCGTTTCAATATTTTAAATAATGTTAATGAGAATTTACGAAACTTATCAATCCTTCATTCAAAAAGCCAAGTTTGATAATCAAGTTCCTATCAGCTCTAGAATCATTAATTACTTTTCTTTGATTAAGAGCACCTTCAGAATCAAAGATTCTGAAGGAGCTCTGTATAATTTTTAATTGATTCATCACATAAAGAGCTGATCTCTCTTCACTTTGTCAAGAAATGAAGAGGTGGTTGCTTGCTGCCAACAAATGGCGACGACCTGGGAGAACCAGTTATCTCTGCTTAAAACAAGATGATCAAAACGAAATCTTAGAAACCTGTTAAAGATAATCAAAATCCTTTATTCATATCAAACCTTTATTTATTCAAATTCATAAGTATAACCCAGAAATTCTTCATCTCTTGAAACAAATATATGATTAGAGATAAGCTTACAAATATCCTTATCGAAACCAGTGCTTCTTAGTAAGGATGATCTTACCATCAGCATCGAATACCTTTCCTCTGAAAACTATCTAGAACCTGTTCCTTGGTTTAGTAATTTTATTGTTTCTTGCTTTCCTGTTTTTGTTTTTTTTGTTTTTTGTTTTTTTAATTTAATTAAATAATAATTCTGTCTGAAGACTACTATCTGGGTTTGGTATCCCAATGTGATAGTATCATTCACGAGAGTTGTCTGAAATAAGCAGGCCGACTCGTGATGAGATCTCCTGTCTTTTAATTTAAAATCAAAATCCATCACCCTGGTGATCAGAAATGAAGTTATTCCAGGCAACACTGATGATCATGATTAGGTCGGCTCATTACTGAGACCTCCTATTCTTCAGGCAAAAGTTATGTTTTATTGGGATTTTCATTAATTTTGTTTTAACTAAAATGAGAGATCATTACCCAGCATGGTAACCAAATGGTAATGTCAGTCATAAATACCACCAGAAAATGAATCAGCTGGCTCGTAATGAGACCCCTTATCTCTTGGTTTTAAGACCAAAAGCCATTACTAGTTTCCTAATAATGTCATACCGGTGATATTTATGATTCTGATCAGACCGGCTCATTACTGAGACCTTCCGTCTCTCACTTTAGCTTTTATTAGCTGGAACAGATGCTAGACAGTCCTCAAATGACAAAAGTTTTCTAAATCGATGATAGAAATCTATAAAGATTTTTCAAAAGCACGAGCTTCGGAAAAGATATATAATAAGCTATCCCTTTTTTTTAAAGAAAATAACCAGATGAAAGAAAAATCCGGGAAACACTTATAAATAGAACTAACGAAGATTTTTTACAAACTCAAGAAATTTTGATCAATCCGAACAACTTTAAAAGATTTCAGTTTAAATCAAAATTCTCAAGACTGATGAGAAAACTGATCTTATTTATTTATACTAATTACAGTTGTTAATTACATATTTCTGTTTTGAGGACTAGTTATATACATGAAATTTTAACAACCTGAAATATTTGATATTGACAGATATTTGACTCATATACAGTTTGCTAGCGTATATACAAAAATATCAACTATTTACAAACAGTGAATAAGTATATACATTTTAGACAACAATTATTAACAGAAATATTTCTTAAGAATCAGTCCATTCACAGGGAATGTCTCGGACTGTCCTTCAAGTGTTTGCAATCGAAAGGTACTTGGACCTATTTTTTCAAAAATAACAAAGGGACCTAACCAAAGTTTTTGAAACTTAGTATGATTACCCTTAACTTCATGAGCTTTATCCCATTTTAAGACCAAGTCTCCCACCTGGAATTCCCGATCAGAACTAAATGATTGGTCAAACCATGACTTAACAATCTGTTGATGTTTGTTAAAGTGTTGTTTTGATTGTTCTCTATCTTCTTCTAATTTTAACAATGCATTAATTCTTTTCTCCATTGCTGGGCATTCTTCTTCTTGTACAGACTGAGCTAACTGTAATGAAGGTAAAAATAAATTGGGCGGAAGAATAGCTTCAGTTCCATACACTAAGAAAAATGGTGAATTACCTATTGCAACTTTTGGAGTTACTCTGTCTGCCCAGAGAGCATTAACCAATTCTGTATGCCAATTCCGATGGTGAACTGAAACAGTTCTTTTAAGAATTTTCAATAAATTTTTATTTGTTGACTCAGCTAGACCATTCCCATGAGGATGGTAATTAGCTGAATATCTGATTCTTATTCCTTTTTCTAAAGCGAACTGACTCAATTCAATTGATGAAAAATATGATGCATTATCAAAGACCAAAGAATCAGGAACACCAAATCTTGTTATGATAAAGAAATCCAAAAATAATATAACTTGATTAGTATTCACAACCTTCAATGGTGCAGCCTCAGCCCAACGAGTGAAATAATCAGTTGCAGTTATTATATACTTGTGTCACATTGATGAGGGAGGGTTTATTGGACCTATTATATCGATACCCCACTGCTGAAAAGGTCTTTCAGCTGAAACAAGTTGTAAAGGGAAAGCAGATTTTTTAACCTTTCCTGCGGCAAGTTGACACTCTTGACACCTTCTGACGAAAGTATAAGAATATCGAAACAAGGTAGGCCAATAATAACCAGCCCTAAGAATTTTATGGGCTGTGGTTTCTCCACCGAAATGACCTCCCGCTGGTCCAGAATGCAATTCTTTCAGAATTGTTTCTGTTTCATCTTTATCTAAACACCGAAGGTATACCCCATCTGAATTTCTTCGAAAGAGGACATTATCTATTAATAAGTACGGGGCAGATTTCAATCTCAGTGCTCTTTTCTTCCTTGGATCTAAGTATTCAGGGGCAGTCCCTGTTTCCAGGAGTACTCGTATGTCTGTGTACTAGGAATCTTGAGGTGGTGGATAAAAATAAATTTCTCTGGTAAGTAAATCTTCATCAATGACAATTTCAGTTTTATCATCAGACAAATGAGCAGCTTTCAGCAGCTAGTTTACACAACCCTTGTCCTTTAACTATCGTTGATGGTTTGATTTCTAGGTCATATTCTTGAAGAGCTGTCATCCATGGTGCCCTTTTTTCTCCTAAATCTTTTTGTACCAACAAATTTCTTACTGAAGAATAAGGTACAATTACTTTTGTTTTGGATTTTAACAAGTAAGGACGAAAATGTTTTACCGCTTTAAAAACAGCATAAGCTTGTTTATCCACTTCATGATAGTTTAGTTCAGCACCTTTGAAATTCGAACTCATGAACGAAATTGGAACCTCATTATTTTGTTGGTTTAATTGAGTTAACACTGCTGCATAGGCAATATCAGAAGCGAAGGTATATAATATAAAATACTTGTTAAAATCTGGACTTAGAAGACTAGGAGCTTCTGAAATAGCTTCTAAAATTTTCTGAAAGGATTCTTTTTCAGTTTGTCCCCAATTAAACACAGCATCTTTTTTAATCATTTTCTGCAAAGGACGAACAGTCTCTGAAAAACTAGGGATGAATCTCCTGACAAAATTAATTTTCCCTAAGAATGACTGCATTCCTTTCTTGCTGGAAGGGAAAGTAATCTTTGAAATAGCTTGTGTTCTTTCCGGATCAATCATGATTCCATGTTTTGATACTACACATCCTAACAAGATGCCTTCTGAAACAACAAATATTGTTTTCTTAGGATTTAAAGATATTCCAAATTTTCTACATCGTTCAAACACTTTTCTCAAATGGTTAAGATGATCATGGCGATGTTTAGAGTAGACAGTAACGTCATCCAAATAGACAACGATTGAATGATTGATCAAGCCTCTAAAGGAAATATCCATTGCTCGTTGAAATGTTGCTCCCGCATTGATTAACCCAAAGGGCATCTTACGGTATGCATACGTTCCCCATGGAGTTCTAAAAGCTGTTTTTAATTGATCATCCGGGGAGACTAATATTTGGTTGTACCCTGAGAAACCATCAAGGAGAGACAGTATCTCAGCCCCAGATACTTTCTGAAGAATTTTTTCCATGGGTGGAACTGGGTAGTTATCTTTTTCAGAAGCTTTATTTAAATTTCTAAAATCGACACATAATCGAATATCCCCATTTTTCTTTCTAACTGGAACTAAGTTTGCTACCCATTGAGTGTGTCTAACAGGGAAAATGATCCTGGCAGTTAGCAATTTATTCAGTTCTTTTTTAATTGTTGGTTCTAATGATGGGTGATATTTTCTTAATTTCTGCTGAAAAGGTTTTGATTCTTGTTTAATTGGAATTATATGTTGCATGAATTGAGTATTGAATGTTTTTAAGTCATCATATGTCCACGCAAATATATCTTTAAACTCTTTGAATAATTTTATGAAAGCTGTTCTTTCTACAGGATCACAATCTATTCCTAGGTTTATAGTTTGGGGATTAGATTCCGTTCCCAGATTGATAGTTTCATATTTCATGCAAGAGCTATTTGTTTTACAATTAGGAACTGACTTAAACTTATCCTGCAGATCGAAAAAATTTTCTAATCTCAATACTGAGTTGGGAACGGGTTTTACCTGTTCGAAAGCTTTCTCAACTGAACAAAAATCATTAATTACCGAAAAATCTCGTAAATTGTCGTCGTGAGTGATTTCATCTATCGTTGAATCTTTAAAGATTCCATCATTTGTCAGAAAATGCAGTACCTGTGTATCATTATCAAACACACGCCAATTAAAAATGTTATCAGGTATGGAGGGCCTAAAAATTAATTCAACAGAAAAGAATTCTGGTGAAAAATTTTCTGAAGGAATCAATTTGGAAGCTACATTTGCCAATAAGTCTGCTTCTTGATTTTGACTTCTAGGAACAGAATTTATGTTAAATGCATCAAAATATGTGATAAGATTCCATACCTCTTTCTGATAACTTTGCAAATGTTCAGATAAACAATGAATGGAATTACGCACCTGTCTAACGATGATTTCTGAATCGCCAAAGACCACAATCTCTTTGATGCCCAAATCAATTGCTTTTTTCAATCCTTGAATCAAAGCTTCATATTCAACCATATTATTTGTACAACTAAATTCTAGTCTACAGGCTATACAAGTCTTATTACCTTGAGGATCTATTAGCAGACAACCGGCTCCCGCTCCTTCTTTAGATTTCGCACCATCGAAATAAAGAGTCCAAATAGAATTATGTGCAATTACTTTACTTTCTATGATATTTACAATATTTACATTATTTTCATCACCAATGGTATCCTTAAGGGAACAATTAGGAGAAATAACTGTTACATTACAAATCTCAGATTGCTGGCTGCTTTCAGAAAGGAGAGAGTTTTCAGCTTTGAAATCTCCAAAACCTAACTCATACATGTAGTTTCCCATAATGGAATCAGAAAATAACACAGGTTCACTAGGATCATGTAGTTCTGTAACAGTATGTTTCATGTACCTTTCTCTTTGTATCTTTATCTGATTTGCTTTTCCATTTTTTGGTAGCCACAAGGTTGACCAATCAGTGGCAAAGAAACCATTTAGCTGTTGAGACCAATCCCTACTTAAGAATAGTCCATATGCATCAGGTATATCAGCAATTACGATGTCTATGATTTGATAAACTGAAGGATTACAAGCAATCCTAATTAAGACATCTTTCATCTCCCCGACCACCTTAACATTTGTTCTATCTAATTGAGTTATTTGTGCATTGGATGGAACAAATTTGCCATTTAATTTCTTGCATACAGATAAAGGCATAACATTAGACGATGCTCCTGAATCTACCATGCAGTTGTGGACATTTCTGTTAAAAATTTCAAAGGTAAGTAAGAATGGAGGTGTAGTTGACTTAGAGTTCTTACCTATCAAAGAAGCTTTATCAGCTGATGTTTTCCCTTTATCAGTTGCTGTTGGATCATTGCCTGAACTGTTTGCAGCAACATTTTGCTTTGTATTAGGAACGATCGTGCTTACTGCAGGATTAATGATAGGAGTATCAGGCATTGGATAGATTTGAAGGAGATCGTACATACTAATGTTTGCACGTGTCTTCTTCAAATCTTCAATTATGTCATATTGTAAATCCAACTTCGGAGCGTTTTGAATGGTTTGGGTACCTTTATTTGACTGAGTTTGTTTGTTTGGTTGTGATTTATTATTATCAGTGTTTGAAGTAGAGCTTGAAGCACCAGGAGTATTTGCAATTGCTTTACTACGTGTATTATATGCGTGTTGTCCTGGGGGTGGACTTCTGTTCTCATGTTTTTTCACAATATTATCCCAGAAGTGCCCATTGATTTGTTGAGGTTCTTCTGATTCATCTTCATTTTCAGATTCTTCATCTTCTTTATTCTGATTTATCTCTTGACTAGTTGTTTCAGATAAAGAGAGGACAGCTCGAATTGTGTTAAAGATCTCTTCATTAGCAGCTATATCTGGGGGTGCATTCCTATTGTTTGCGTTTGGGTTTTGTCTAAATTGATTTCTGAAGTAATCCCTAGAAGGGGAAGCTTCAGAACTAGTCTTTTTTAACCCAATAACTTCATTAGTTAACGTTCGAATAGCATTCTGCAGCTGTTCCACATCGAAAGCTTTATCTTTATCTGAACTAGATATCTCTACTTTCTTTCGAGGAAAAGAATCAGTTTTACCACTCCTTTCTGGTTCATAAGACATGAAATCTTTTTCTACTTTAATTGCCTCATCAAATGTTTCTATCAGTGTTGTTTTCCCAGCTCTCTTAACAAACATTCCGGAATTCCTAGGTAGGGCTGATGTGTAATTTTCGACGATTATATCTTCCGGTGGTTGAGAAGCAATTGGAATTTTATTTTTTAATGTTAGAAACCTTTGATTAAAGTCTTTAATCCTTTCTTTGGGTTCCATTTTAATTCTAGATAATTCTAGGGCTAAAAGAGCAGGTGTTTTATCTTCCCCGAATTTATCTAAAAAAACTTTATTAAATTCCTCCCAATTTGCAATAGATCTTTGTACTAATGAAAAGTACCAGGTAGAGGCTCTTCCCTCAAAAGTGAGAGGAAATAGTCGACAAACAACATCTTCATGCTGAACATTTAAAGTCTGAACAGCTAACATGAATTTATCAATATGTACCTCTGCAGGTTCTTTGTCATCTGGGTTAAACTTAGGAAGAATTTTATCTGAATGTTTTGGTAATGGGTGTTGTACCCCAGGAATTGCTACAGCAGCTGCCCTTAACCAAGGGAGCTGTGGATTAGGTGGAGGGGGTGGAGGATTACCTCCTCCTCCTGCATTTCCTGCCATTGGACTTCCTTGAGAACTAGAAGAACTCTCAGAATGAGAAGATCTTGGATTGTTGGGTGGTGACTCAGGAGGAGAAGGCGGCTGATCAGAACCACTTCCCGAAATTAACCTCCTTGTGGTATTGGTTTGTGTAATCTGTCTTTGATAACTTTCAGCTTGATGTTGAGGAGTATTATCAGTTATTTCCAAATCTTCTGTAACTATGGTCAATTGTGGGTTATGTCGCTGTTGTCTAGGAAGACCATAATCTATTGGAGTAATACCTAACTGATTAGCGTAAGCTCTAGTAAGGATATGTCTGGATTCCTCTAGAATTTGAGCACTTTGTGCAGGAGTAAATGGAGAAGTAATAAGATCACGTTCAAGGATATTCCTTACAGTTTCACTAAGAGGTGATCTACTAATTTCCGAAGATTGTTGGCTGGTTGGAAATGTTTCATTAGTTTCACCTGCCATTACTTAATTCAGGCCCTCATTTTAGCGCCATTTGTTGGCCTGATTTTACGAATCTAAGCCAATAAAGAGGTTTTATCCACACAATCAACTTAAAGCAGTATCCGGTGTGTTTGAATTAACAAGACCTCGCAGGTTATGGTCCTGCTACCAGCTAGTTTGTCTCTTAAGGAAACCTTTAAAACTAGCAAAATCTAACCTATTCTAATGTTTATCCTATCTATGTATTTACAAATGTCCTAAAGCTGCTTTCGTAAAGAAAGACTTCAATTTTTGGGAAATTTTCTAAGTATGAAAGCTTAATTACAATATGCAGAATGAGTTAACAATACTTAATAAAATAAACTAATTAATCTATCTACCCTATTTACCCTATCTCAGCTGAGAGCAAATCTGAAAATAAGATTAATCATTAATCGGATAACAGAAAATTGAAGTATAATATCAACAAAACATGTTTAAGTTATAACAACAATAACTCTGCTATATGTAAATGGATATGAGATTTAACCTAAAACAAACAGTCAAATTTCACTTCCAGAACTGATTAATAATTATTGTTCAAGACAGTCATTCAAATTTGAGATAATGCTTATTTAAAATTCACCGTTAACATACAAATGAAATTTTAAATAAACAAGAAGTTATATCATTCAAGCTAATGTTTATAGTGAACACACTAATGAACAAACCACAATGACATATTCATTCAATAACTAATCTTGAGACGACAAAGTGAGAAAATTGTTTAAACATCAGTATGGCACAGCATACAGAGTTTGCATACAAACAGAAGATGACAAACCGAAATATAGGTATATATAAAAAAAAACCCAAAAATGAATACCATTCACAGCACCATTCGTAGATATCCAGTATCATCCACAACAAAGCTTCAGCTTCAAGTTTGAAGTAATACTAGCAATAGAATATATTTCAAGAAGTTTTCTTCTACACTCCATCCATCCCAAGTTCATCAAAAATCTTCATTCATATACTAGTGAGAGTCGGTTTTTGCTATAAATGTTGCATGCAACATTATAGGAAATTACTTAACCATAAAAGCATCTAATTACACCAAATACTAAAAATAGAATCGACTAGCCTGAGTCGAGACATCTCAGATCATTCTTGGCCATTCAGAATACTCCAACTTGTAACAGATCAACTATATTTTCATGCCAACGCATCCACCATGTCCTGCATTCCTGGAATAAAGCGGTGATAAAACCCCCCTGCATTAAATTCAATAAATACATTATATTAAAATCGATTTAACACAGTTAACCGAAATATTAAAACAAAATTATAAATGCATGCCTGTAAAATCTCCGATTTTACAGACATGCTAAATCAAAATAATCGTTACCTGTCAACAAGAAAAAGAACTATTAGGCTTCATTATCAAGAGCGACTACTCTTCTAGCTTCGGCCAATTTAGCCTTCAACCTGATAATTTTAACATTTTGTTTTTCAATTCGTTCCAATAGCAGCTGATTTGTTTTTAATATCGATTTCTTGGATTTCTTGAATTGATTCTTTTTCACGTTGGCCCTTTTCCACCTGTCAATCCATTCTAGCAATTCTTTCTTGAACGTTTTATTTTCTTCTTCCAACAAGACCGTATACTGTTTGCACTTTCCTTTAGACTCTGCCTTTTTATCCTGATAGATATTTCCTAATACCTGTTGTAGGGTTTCGTCTTCGCTAGCTACATGAGGAGAACGAGGACTGTCACAATGCTGATTGTGCAATGGTTCAAGTTCGACAGTGTCAACATTTATTTTTGGTTGGTTTCCCTCGACCTCACCTGATTGCACATCATTCCCCTGCACAGTAGTGGAGTTCCCTACATCCATTGTATTAGGGACAGGCATCGGAATATCGTCCTCAATATCTACAACTGTAGGTTCGGCAGCAGTAGATTTGGAAGTCTGTGGATCAGACCTATACCTTGGAGTAGAATGAAGACTATGCATGCTTCTGGTGATTCTACGTGAAAACGATAAGTTTCCAACCCTCGACCCTTCCTTGTCACAACAAACCTGAGCTAAACGATTCAACTTACGCATAGAAATTTTATCACATTCAGCAGGTTTAACAGCTTCGTCTTCGGCTGATCCCTCTTTTAATTTTACAGGGTTGCCATCATTCTTATCGGGTTCTGGTTCATTTAAAATTTCCCTAGAATTGCAAGGAACTGAAACCCTATCAGCATCTTTATCTACCTCATCGTCTATGGACATGGTTACGGCCTCTGGTTCATTATCCTCTGAGCTATCAACCTCGGGATTTATGATTTTTCGTTTTCTACGAGCTCGAGGAGATGGATTAGGCCAATACTGCGTTGGCCCCAATTTACAATCGACTAGAAATTCATCCCAAGATAGACCTTTTGCGGATAATTGAAATTGCAGTAAAATTTTAATCAATCCATGGTGACACAGACTATTATCAGGGTTATTGAAATTCCTTACAGACTGTGACATTTTCTTAAGGCTTTGCCACAAATAGAAGGGAAAATTAAGTTTATAACCCTTTACTGCTAACAACAACCGTAAATGATACAAGTGCAAATGGGAAAAACGTCCACAACAGGTTACGTACCTTACCAAGATTTCATAGTAAGCTCTCCACTCGGGCTTTAGGAATTTTATAGGTACGCCTACCCTCAATTTCGTTTTATCTGGTAAAGGCGTAAACAAAGACAAACACTTCTTCTTATCAACCATAAGGCCTTTAAACCAGCGTTCTCCCACCTGAGGAAGTTTCGTGGCTTCAGCAATTTTGTCTTCATTGACCACAAATTCGAAACCCCCAATTCGCACCCTGTCATTTTTAAAACTCATTGCAAACATTTTGGTAATCTCCACATGATGCCCATCAAAGCTTTGAAAGAAATGCGTCCATCCCATTTTCTCGAATTTCTGGGCAACCTCCTGATTGGCTTCAATAATTTCATACCCTGAGATTTCAAAACGATTCAGAGGAGACATGGTTTCTTCAGCACTGTCTGGGCTTAGTCGTGGAATGAAAGGGAAAGTGAAAACAGAGGGAATAGGTATCCACACACACGACATGCTAGAAAATCTTCACATGATTCAAATCTGATCAAAAATCAAATCTCTGAACCTACCATTTTAGCAGGATGGTGATAAATATTACAACTTTCATGCTACACCATGGCTTATGCCAACTTATCTGCGTTTGGCCATGCCCAGTAGTGATCACCACTTAACTTGGCGAACCGGCGATATGAAGACTGCTTAACTTGGCGAACCAGCGATATGACGACTGATAGAACCATTATTACGATCATTGATTATTGATAGTGGCTCATAATTAATAGGTACGATGGCGTAGTTTGAAATGAGTGTTAGCAATTAACACTGTCAACATGGTTTTGCCAAATGCATACAATTGTCGACTCTGTCAAGGGGTGAAGGCCACGTTTCCATACCAGCTCACCGATCCAAACATTTATTGATTTAACCGTTGATTTAACGCATGGTTAGTTCATCAAACGATCATCATTGTTCTATGATGTTACGTCGTGATATGAAGAATAATAGATTGCGTTTTAAGGTTGAGTAGGTATTAATCAAATGGCCAGCTTGGTGTTTATTTTATGCATATGTACAAACTATATATATATACAACACTAAGTCGAAACCTTTATACATGCTATTAACACACTATAGTATATATCATTATATAGGGTATTTATCATATGTGAAATATTTCCTATACAAACCTCGTTTATTGATTAACTATGATATTGACAAAGTTTATGATAGGATATTCCTTATGATATTAAATTCCCAAATTCTCTTAGTCTTGAGACTAATAATACCCTAAACAACGTGTTTTATGATATTTCTTTGACACAAAAACCCTTAAGTCACATAAACTCGTTTCAATATTTTAAATAATGTTAATGAGAATTTACGAAACTTATCAATCCTTCATTCAAAAAGCCAAGTTTGATAATCAAGTTCCTATCAGCTCTAGAATCATTAATTACTTTTCTTTGATTAAGAGCACCTTCAAAATCAAAGATTCTGAAGGAGCTCTGTATAATTTTTAATTGATTCATCACATAAAGAGCTGATCTCTCTTCACTTTGTCAAGAAATGAAGAGGTTGTTGCTTGCTGCCAACAAGGCCTTGAGGATATATTTGTTAGCGTCTTAGTTAGTTACCTCTAAACCCTCAACTGTGGGACCACAAGTCCATCCAATTAACCACCAATGTGGTCCAAAACCTTGATAAGTCAGGTTTACATACTTCAACAAACACAACACTTGTATCTTTGATTGTACTAGGTTTGAAAGAGATAAGTTATACAAAAGTCTACAAGGGATCGTGAAAATCGTCAAGAATTGAGTAATATACAGGTATATGCATAATTTCAAGTGACTAAACTTAAATCTCCAGCCAAAATTTAAAAACTACAATGTTGAAAAATATGAAAGGATGTTGTTTGGCACCTTATTCTCTAACATAACCATTATCTCTCTTAGGGCGATCAAAATACAGAGAAATAAACATTGAAAAACTATGCATTCAGCAATGCATTGAACTCTCTTTGGGGGATAACACTACATAAAAATAAACATTCAAAAAATCTATGCATTCATCAGACATGCTATATAAAAAAGTAAACACTGAAATGGTAACCAACTACAGCATGCATCACATATGCAATACATTGAATTTACTAGATTGCAGGCTAGTGCATCCAAAAATATAGGTGGAAATAAGCAGTCACTGCATGGTTGCACGATCTGGATTAAGTTATATCCTTTCTGTACCAACTTCACCTGGATCATGAAAGTAAATTGCAGTCAAAGCCTATTACAAGAAAGTGTGAGGCAGGGATATAAGCTTTACTCTGTGCAAATAATGGCCATGGCTTGGACACCACAAGTATGATCTTATTTTGAAAATGGTCTGTGGGATAAGAGGATGGATCTAAAACTCTTCTTGAACGATACTTTAATATACTACTTGCTTATAGCATGTAATGTAAGAACATAAATATATGAACCCTATCTGTGTTTAATTGGCAGGTAATAAGTTACCTTTAAATATCATCCCTACAAACTTACAATATACTTGCAATCACATCCCCAAAACCTTAGCCAACAGCAGAAATATGCACTTATCTGAAATATTATTATTTTGGAAAGAATGAAGAAAAAATCATAAAATGTAAGATTGTCTTTTTCACTGTTGTTCCATGCATGATCTGCTAAAGTCAAACATCAATAGAATGTAATTGAATTTAACAATGAAGGGAGAAGTGTTGAAGAATGTAGCTCCAACAGGAACTTCCATACATGTTCAATGTGAACGTGATGGAAGTAGTTTGAGTTAAATCTATTTTGTATATACAAGATCCAAGATACAAGATCAAGGAGGCCAAGACAATCAAACTAGTTAAATTGAGGTAATCCCTAAATACATACAGTATTGTAAACCTTTTTGGGTAATCAATGAATCATATTTCATTCCCATAAACACCAATCCCACTTTCCATCTCCTTCATATTACAATGTTATACCTAGTCTATAGCAACACCAATAAAAATTAAATAAGCTAGCATACCGTACCTAGATAGTCAATTCTAGACTGTCATGATCTTGGACATTAGGAATTTGTAATTATTGTTATGTTTTTATGATTTTTCATGGAAGGACAATAGCAAAAATTAAAATTTGATGGTATTTACAAGTGGAGTGGCTAGACAAATTGGCATGCCAAAAGCTAATGCTTTTGTTAAGTAATGGAGTCTAGGAATATCTGTATGCTGAGGAATTGGTTTCCTATGTCCAATAAATATTACTATTCATTGTTTTTGTTTGCAGCTACAACTGTTCTGTATAAAAAATGGAGGGAGATGTCAGTTACCATGCTCTAATTTATATTCGGTGTTCTTTATCTTATGGACATCCAAAGAGAAATTAAATAATTCAAACTATAGCTAACCTTCTTTTGTTGTTTCATTAATATTTCAATTGCCTGGGTAAGAAAGTTTTTTTTAGTTTTCCCTTACTTTCTGTAGTATTTTTTTGTACATGTAACATCTCATCCCACCTTAGGCCCCTAAGAGAGACTGAGATATTTACTCATTGTCTTTACAAAGAGCCTCAATCACCTATTGGTTCATGGAGAGTTAAGAGGTAACAAGTGGGATTTGCACCTGGATGGGGAGGATAACAATTTCATCTCTCATCCACCCAAGCTAGACACAACCAACAACTTTTTGAAGTTATGATGTTTGTCAATCTTTAAATTTCCAACAATTTTTAATGGATGGTTCCCTTGCTATTAGATGTAAGATGGGTTTTAACTGTGTGTCTAACCCACTGGTATCCCTAACAAAACTTTATATTTTCTATCAACAAAAACGTTAGGGCAACATTCAAGAGTGTAGACACTACAAGATAAGTGATTAGATCATTTCAGCAGCTGATAAGGCTAAATCTAATCCAAAGATCAGAACAGAAAATTACATTTGCTCAGCATATTCACAATATAAATCAGATTTGAAATACAAATTAAAGCATGCTAAAACAGCTCAACATCAACAGGTCTATTCAATCAATCAACATAACAAAGCCACTAAAACAGACAAAAATCATATCTATAAATCAGATCAACAAGCCAAATTTGGGGGAGCAAACACATCCCTTCCTATTATACATAAAAGATGATTGCATTACAACAATTCATCTTCTCCCAAGCTGCAAATACAAAACCCAAATCATCTATCCATCACAACTATTCTCTTCACCCAAGCAAAACAAGCAAATAGCAAACCCTTGCTATAGAAACCTCTTCTACTAGGGAATTTTCTATCTAGCACTATCAAGCAAGCTAATAATGTCTTCAAGTGATGTGCTTGTCCTTGCTTTTCTGTAGTAAGAGAAGGACTAAGTTACAAATACACAAATGTAGAATGGGTCCACAAGTAGAGCACTCTACGTGTGCCAATTAGTTAGCCACATGTTCACAAGTGCCAACTCACCCACTCCACATATTTCAATGAAACACTACATATTTTCATGCAACAACTGCTCCCTTCTAGTCCAAGTGACAAAATAGATGAAAAGTGAGCTATGAGGCAAAGCACCAATCATGGAAAGAGTCAAACACTCTCAAAGCAATACGTAAACTAACATTTTTTTATTCTCGTTGACCACTTTGTGGTCACTTGTTGAACATTAATAAAATATCTTGTCTCATCTCAACATGCACAATCTCAATCAATTCCCTCCAAAGGAATATTTAGTATGAGTAGTAATATCATCTCACCTCAACATGCACAATCTCAATCAATTCCTTCCAAAGAATTATTTAGTATGAGTAGGACCAGGGCATAAAAGAAGACAAAGTAATGACCAATCACCACAAATAACAAAACGGAATAGCCGTTCCAATGTTACCCTTCTAGCTCATTATCTCCATTACATCTTTGACCATTTTAATTGAAATAAATTGAATCATAACCAATGTTACATGGGCACATGTTGCCCACGCTCCAAAGACGAGAGTACTCTAAAGGGAGCATTCCCAAATGTTCCCTTTTGAGGGGAACACAAAAAATGCACAAGGGAATACTCTCTTAAAAAAGGGGAACATTCCCTACCTAAAAATAACATTTCCAT
This sequence comes from Larix kaempferi, assembly GCA_027924585.1. Lineage (NCBI taxonomy): Eukaryota > Viridiplantae > Streptophyta > Pinopsida > Pinales > Pinaceae > Larix > Larix kaempferi. The sequence continues at coordinate 10,317,386 of BSBM01000510.1, forward strand.
GCCTCCTTTGACCAAATTTGGGGGAAAAAACTAAAAATTTAGATATTTTAACCTATTCTTTCCCTCATTTTTTTATTTTCTCATTGTCGTCGTGTGATTTTTCTCCTCCATCATATGAGTTCTCTAATGCCCACGGTTTCTCTTGTGTACCCTTGCCAAATGTTGTTGCTTGTTGGACATGTGTGGTATTCTTTGTAGGCTCCTAAAGCAAAGGGGTCCATTTTGCACTTTTTCGGCCAATGGTTTTTCTACCCATTGTAAACTAATTCTAGTTAAGAAATTATGGTTGTAATCTAATTCGAGTTAATGGATTGGGGTTTTGGACGCTATAAATTTGTATTGTAAACGGTGAAGATAATATAATGAGATAGAGAGAGGAGAAACTCTCAATTAGGTTGGTTTTCTTGGTTAAGGGTTTCTAGGGAAAATATTTGTGTACTATGTGTGTGTGCCATTATTATTTCTTGTGTTTTAGATTCTGTTTATATTGTTTTTCTTGCACGGGTTTATCAAACTCTTCACCGTCCACCATTTTGTATCTCTACCTACTTTGAGAAGGGTCAAACCTACCTACCACGAGGGGTCAAGCCTGTTGTGTGGTTGGTTTGACACACAACTATTTTGGAGGGTTCAAACTGCGTAGCTGTCGAACTTTGTCAATCTAGGCCTACCGATGAAGAGGGTATACAGTATTGTTGTGTAAGCCTTGAGGAGGGTGGACTGTAGACAACGATAGGCATTAGCAATTGCTATGTGAGGACTCAAGTAGGTCGTTGCTGCTAGAGAATAGATTGTAAACATTCACATCATCAACTCGTGTGGATGTTGGAGATAGAGACAACAACCCATGTATTGGATACAATTGAGTGTGCTAAACAGTGGACAATGCTACATTTGGACCACTGGAGTTGATTGGCACTGTGCATTTTCCCTTTTAAGGAGTTGTTGGAGGGAGGGAGGGTAACAAAAAAAATTCAACAAATTTGCAAATTCAGATTTTAATATTCATCGTACAATAATTAATAATACTAGTTATTATTTGAAATTTTAGACCTACATGCATGAAAAAACTAAAATCATAAATGGTGAATTCAATGATAATATGGTATACCTCAAACCCTTGTTGCATGTTGCTTTATAAAACTGAACAGACCCAATACATCTCGCTCTTGTCCAATAGGTGATGTATAATTTTCAACAACAAGATGACACAAATGATGCCATTGGCAAATTTACTTTTACTAAAGGAATTCCCTTCCATGTCACTTAATATCCTTATTATAAGAAAACAGTCTGATCAATTCCAGCAACAGGACCCTCATATGTACCCCCTAGGGAACATGAGCTAGTAACAACAATTTTAGAAAGGCAAGTATCAAAAATTAATGTGCAAAAGGAGCAGTTGAGACAGACATGCGTGAGGGTAGGATGCTCCATTGTTATGGATGGGTGGACAGGCATTTGCAAGAACCCACTAATCAAGATCAGAGTGACATAGATGTAAGATGGGATCCCTAGCAATGGGGGAATAAGAGGTACATTGTTTATATCAAAATTCCACTGGTACAAATTTGCTGCAGGTATTGGAGCAGCTAGTAATAACATAGAAGAATTAATGCCTGTCTTGAATCTTCTACAATTAGCTACATTTGTTCGAGTGAAATCTGTACAAGTATTTGATTACTCTCTACTAGTGATGGAATGGATTAAAAATAGAAGAGCGCCCAAGAATATATACTTGAGACCTATATATACGATGAAATCTGTAGGATGATCCACATATTTGAATATGTCACCACACAACATATCGATAGGGACATAAATTGTCAGGCTGATCAATTCTCCAAACTGAGTCTACAATTTGATGAGGGCATCATTAAAAGATGGGAGATCAACAAAGACTCTATCAAAGAATTTGATCTAGGACCTAATCTTTTTTAATCTATCATGCCCATGTTAGTGTGCGCATTTATATTTTGGGAAAATTATGAATCCTTGATAACAGAGCTCAGGTTGTTTGAGCTAATTTTGGTTACTTATGGCTTAGGAGACTAAAATACTTGCAGACAATATGATATCACAACTGAACAATATGAGACACTTTAGGGACACACTCTTCCTCAGTCTTAAATATGCCTTGTCTCATGAAAAATTTCAGAGGAGCCACCCTAACCTACAGGTTTGTTTCATCATTAGAGATAGGGTGCACCTATTCTCAGCCCTAGGAGTACCAGGAAGTGATATCGACATCAGGAGGAGGATTTTATAGCTTGTTTTGGATTCCTGTAGCAACTGCCTCTATCATTAGTAACTATGCCCTAATCATGGAGCAGCATCCAGTATATGAACAAATCCGGGAAGATATTCCATATCCTCCACATGTGCATGTTGTCATAGACAATGGAAATAGTTAGTTGAAGCAATTCAATCCTATTTCAGTACATATTAATTCAATACCAACCATTTCTTAAAGTTTAATTTCTAAAAAATAGAAGAAATTCAACATCGAATGGGGATGCAAAACATTAAGAAGCACCCAAACTAAACACACCAACACACAGAAAAAGTAACAATCTTTTGTAACAAATAGAAAATAACAAATAGATGACATCTTGCTAAATTCTCTGACCGATCTAGAAGGGATATTTAGAAATATAAAGCATTACTTTCCCTCTTCTTAGATGCTATAGGTATGATTTGTAATCACATAAAATATATTATTTCATTTATGAATATGGATATAGGGGAATCTGACTTGATAGTTAACCATTTTGAATTTGAAATATATGATATAGAAGTGGGCCTACAATATCTAGGGTTTGTCATGAATCCAAATTATTACAATAATAAGGACTAGGCATGGCTAATACAAAAAGTGGAGAACAAGCTAAACTATGGTGTAATAAATGGCTAACTAAATATGGAAGACTGGTATTATTGAAATGAATTTTAGAAGGATTTCATGTATATTGGGTTACTCTATAACATATTTCAACTGGTTTGCATGAATGTAAAATAAATCTACATTTTAGTTTCCTGTGGATAAGACGAGATGATGAGAAACCTTTCCATTGGATCTCCTAGAAAATACTCACACTTCCCAAACACCTAGGAGGTTGGGGACTTAAACATCATCTAAGATTCTCAAACGCTCTAGCAACAAAAGGGATTTGGAGGATGGTCAAAGGAAATGGAATTTGGGTCAAGGTAATACATCCAAAAATATATGCATCCATTGACTGTCATGGAATGGATTAGTTCTAGAAAAAAAGTGTCGAGGAATGTTTCTATTATGTGGAAGGCCATGCTTTCAGCTTTTCAAATTATTGGAGATTTTCTTTCATGGAAGATAGGTAATGGAAGAAACATCAGATTGGGTATAGATCCATGGATAGGTAGTATGGATGCACACATGCTACCTGTTGAGTTGATTAATTCACTTGCATACATAGGTTATATATTTTTATATTAGATTTAGGTTGCACATAATACTACACTTCATAAACAAGAATGGATCTATTATGAATATATGGGTTTCCGGGAGGCTGAGAAAATACATTGGGATAAATATATAAAAGCACTGAAAAATAGTCATATCAGATTACAATATGAGGAGGACACCATTTTATGGATAAAAAATCCCACATGAGGCACATATTTTCCAAAACTTGGTTACCAAGTTCTGAGAGAGGAAGAAGATCACCCACCAATAGAATGGTGGAACAAGGTAATGTCGAAGTTAAACAATCTATTGAAGACTAAACTTTTCGTGTGGCTTACATTGGCTAGGAATGTGCCAATTTGGGACCATGTAATCAAATTACTTGGCATTGGACCAAGTAGATGTGCCCTCTGCACATTGGAATCACCCATTTTAGGTAAATCCCTTGACCAGTTTCAAATTGTGATGAGCTTGGGCCGAAAAAATTATTTTTGATGATATTTGGGTACTTTTCCAATGGGAATCATCCCTATGTGAGGCACTACATTGATGCAAAATATTGAGCATGTTCCGGATCAAGCTTCATAATATTATCGCTTTCCAAATCAACAAATGACGGATTGATGAGATAGAGAAGAGGATGGCCTAATTTATTCCAATGTTGCATATACAAGATCCCCATTTTGGAAAATGTAAGCATGATCAAATTCCATTGGTGAAAGAAATACCCTAGAAATGTCTTTTGCGTTGCTTCAATGAACTTCAGGTTATCTATCTACCCCCCAGTAAACACCTTGCAACCTCTTTAAACAGACAGTGACTCTAAAACATTGGCCTGATATAAATGGAGCTCAAAACCTTACAATTTAAATTTCAGTACATTCTCTCCCCTCGTCTATCACATACGTTTACTCTTTGTTGCTCACTATCGCACAAAAGAATAAGCCTATTTTATTTTCTCCCATGGTATATCTCATACCATTAATCTTCACTGCTCACTATCGCACTAAAACATGAACCTATTTTATTTACTAAGTCATGCAGTACACAAACAAATAGTAATATATACATCGGCAAGTCCATCTTTATTAATGTGGTCCTCAATCTAATTAATCTATGTACTCATTTTAATCCATATTAATTATCCACATGCAGAGTATTCACTATATGCATAATATTCATTGAAGCAGACGTCTGAAGAATGGTATGCATGATGAAAACCTAGTTTTTGTTTTCCTTTTCCAGTTTAAGGAGACAAAACATTGTATTTTATTATTATATTGTGTTCGCTACTGCTATTTACAATTTCAGTATGTATAGCCCCGTAGGAAAACTGTATTTGGTCAAACTTGAAATATCTACATGGACAAACTTGCAAGGAAATTTATCATGGTTCTACTCTTACCAAATTTCTGTCTTCCATGGTCGTCAAATTCAGAAAACACACAAACCATGTGACATAGCATCCTTCCTTGTGCTTCATTTTTTTCATCATGAAATCTGATTATGGAAAAAACTAAAGAATGCATCATTCACAGCCTTTGCAAGCATATGCAAAAAATGGATATTGCAAAAGGTTTACCGAAAGAAAGTCAATTAAAAATGAGTGATACTACGAGGAATTATATATTGGACTTCAAGCAAATGCAAAGCATTCAAACAAATTCCTGCCATAACAAAGCATTCAAACAATTTCCAGGCTTTGGGAAGTTTGTATACTTCTAAAGACTGAGGACTGTTGTTTTTCCTATGTCAAATTGAAGGTTGACAAAAAATGTCGTCAATCAACAGATCCTGGACAACAACTGCTGCCAATTATTAACAATCAATATTCTGATATGAAAAAAACAAATTATCAATGCTTTAGTTTCTCATCAAGTTTGGTTTCCTGAACATAATCGATGTTACAGGCCACACTAAGAAGTCTAAGTACCTTCTCTCAATGAACATTTGGAAGAAGCATACCATCACCCACATCCAATGATCATCATGACACCCCACTAATATAGGGCTCATTTCATCAGTGACCTGATTTATGGATCTTGATGTTTTATGTCTCTTGTTCTATGTGCTGGAAAGCTAGACCTTATTTTACTAGCTCTTTTGTATGTCAAGTGGCAATTTTCAATGCAAAGTAATGACTCACAATGAAAGCACACAGCAGACACAAACAGTAGAAAGCAAACTGCAGAGAACCAGGAGGAAATTTAGGGCCATATTTATTAAAATTCAAATAGCCAAATCTATTGGCCTTATAACAAAATCAGTGCTGAATTTGGAGAGGTCTCAGTCTCTATATACACGAATTCGCTCTTCAGAAGGTACAAAAATGATCAAAAACTAAGTGGCCTTGACTAGATCAAAAAACTTGTTACAAAACTGAAAAGAGTTCATGGATTCACTCAGTTAAATAAAAATCTTAAAAGTTTACAACTACATTTTTTTTTGTTTTGGTTTTTTTCTCATAAATTGTAAGAGGGTGGTTTCATCTTCTAGGTCTTGGCCCGTTGTAGTTGTTGTGCCCTCTTTTTCCATTGATTGTGTGGATAAGCACTCCCACACCATACTTCTGGTACGTTGATTAGTAGGGGGTGGAGGTGGATGGACAGGGGCATCATCTGCAAAAACAAATACAGTTATATAGATATAAGTACGTAGTTATTATTGATATACATTTTTCATTATTTTCAATTTCATTACAATTATCTTTACCTGTTGGCTGACTAGACGAGTCAATTGGAGTGTTCATTGCCTCTGCCATTTGTTCCTCTCCCGACTGAGCATGAGAAGGTACATGCTCTGCCATTTATAAAAAAAATTGAATTAGTAAACGTCATCAATTATGTATTTAAAATCATATTGAATACATCTATTTTATAGCATTCATACCTAAATGGCTAGGCAGCTAACCACCATCTTGTGTTACCAGTTTGGTACCGCTAGCCTCACTGCTTTTGTTGGTCTCACACTAAAAACAAAAAAAGACACTCATTTTTTTATGTAATCATTCATGGATAGATTACGCAAGTTCATTTTAATGATGTCCTTCTTGATTTTATTTACCTCAGAGTCAATCGATGGGGAAATTGGGGTTTGCCCCATGCTTTTTCGACATTCCAGCACATGCTGATAACCGTACTTGAAGCCAAGCTTCAAGTCTTCCTCAGTGGATTCATCAAAAAAAGCATTTCCCTGCAATGCATAACACCATGTAAAGTGCTTGTTAGAAAAATCAGTTAATTGTTCAATTAATTGTTGGCTACAGATAATGATCAAATGATTCTTACAATTCGTGCCCTTAGCTTTTGATATCCACCCTGGCCCAATTTGTGCTGCCCATGTTTTTCCATTCTTGCCTTTGTTGCTTTAGATGTGTCGGGGAGCCTATGAAAGGTTGCAAATACGTTAGATGTTGCAACTTAAATATATTTGGAAGTTTAAAAAAAATATGATATGTGCCATACCTTCTTGAACCGATTGGCTTAGTCTTTCCTTGTTTTTTCGCTGCCTGCTCCTTTGCATCCTCCATGAGTGCCTTCTACTCCTTTTCTGGAACCATCGGAGGACACTCATACTTGTGGTTAGTTTGCAGATTGTCCCTATAATCTGCCCTGACATATTTCAAATTTAAGCCAGCTGCTGCGGTGACACCTTTTTTGTTGAAGGTTTCACCAAACAAGTTGACCATGTCGTTCAGCAAATCATCTTTCAATTTGTCATTTTGGGCATTCCACCATGTACGAATGGTGGGCCCAAAAATCTCTAAGGCCTTTTCATGCAGGTTCTTATAAAAGACATCATTTCCTGCAAAAAACATATGATCATTAATTAAAACTAGGTTGAGTAATGTGACTTAGAATTACATGAATAAAAAACACATAATAAATTAAATAATACCTGCAATCTTCGGTATCTTGATTGGAATACACTCGCCATCCACAAAGAAGCTAACGGGCAATGATCCCTTTCTAACCACACGCACTGAGCCAAGATAGCCACTATCACAATCGGTGCTACGGTCCTCTCTATCATCATGTGGAGTAGCGGTGTTTGAAGGGCCATCTTCACCTCCAACATCCGTTGAGGGCGTGGCATCTAAAGTGCACTCTTCTGTAGGAGTGAAAAACATCCTCGTTGGTACGGTAGATCTACGAAGTGTTGAAGCATCTCTACTAACTATACTGCCCTCTGCAGTTTGTTCTTCACACACTTTTTTTGGCTCCAAATAACTCTAAGGAATCCAACTTCAATTGATTAGAACATATCAAAAAAAGAGAACTAAAATATCATAAATGAATATATGTAGTTCGTAAAAACTTTCAAAGATGCCACTTACCGCGTATTTTTTTATCTTTCTCTCCAATTCATCAATTTTTGCTTGTATTTCTTTAGTCATTGGATCAATTAAAATCAGTTCAAGAAGTTCGTCATTGCACTTATTCAAAGCCATTTTCACAGTAAGCATTGGGTTGATTGAATAACGTATCCCTACTTCATCACCTTGATGTGGTGTGATCTGCGAACGTCAATAAAAAAATCACGTAAAAAATATATAATGCATATAATAATAATAAAAGTACTATTACGCTATCATTTACTTGATGTGACGACATTGGTGCCTTCCCACGGTCACCTTGCCACAATACAATAAGCAAGACATATTAATATCGATAACTAAAAATTGAACCATGTATAATAAACTTTTTTAAGATAAAAAAAACTTTATTGTTACTATGAGAGTCAACTTTACCTGTCCTGAAGCTCTAGGTGTGCTCATAGTACTGACCCCCTGCCACAATACAATAAGAATGATATCATATTGAAATTTTGAGCTCAATATATAAAAAAAAAAATGTCAAATGTTAACAAATGTAATATATAATTGGAAAAAATAGTGCATTGAAAAAAACTTTCGCGAAGGATCACGAGCAGCGTTCAAGAAAACCTAAGCTAGGGTTTGCTCGAGAGGGCGCCGCGGCGCGTCCCTGCTGAGGATGGGTTCCTCTGGAGGAGGCCTGCATCCGCCTCCTTCCTCTGATGAAATCACGTTCGCCAGACTGATTAGCAAATATGGGAAAAAGACCGACTCCGTCCCACTTCCGAAATTTGTAAAGAAACTCGAAGCCATTCCAGAAATCGAACTGCCTCCTGAGAAGCCCATCCATTTGGCTGTCTCCCTAGCAGAAAGGGCCCTTATAGGGCAATTTACAGGTCTGTGGCCATCTCCTCGCTCCACCGAAACTTGGATTCAAAACAACTGGCGACCGCTGATATCTCAAGGAGTCACAAGCTATTTGATAGGTAGAGGGTATTTCCTATTTGATTTCGTTTCGAAGGAAGACAGGGACCTGATCTTCAGAAGCGGCCCATATTTCATGGGGCCACAGGGCTTGTATCTAAATAGGTGGTCTCCAGATTTTGATCCGGCATCGGATGTCCCCAAAGCTGTTCCAGTCTGGGTTCGTCTCCCAAACCTCCCCATGCATTGCTGGAACGAAGAATCTCTAAGAACCATAGGCAACGGTCTAGGGAAATACATTGATAAAGCTGATCCAAAAGGTCAATATTTTTTTGCTCGGATCTGTGTTGAAGTTGATCTAGAGGCGGGACTTCCTGAAGCTGTAAAACTGTCAATTAAAGGCTGGAAGCATTTTCAGCAACTTGACTATGAACAACTCCCATTCAAATGCAGGCATTGCCATGAATACGGCCACTTTCAGAGGAACTGTCCAAAAATTCAAGCCGAAGCAGAGAAGAATTCTGAAGAAGATTGGCAGCAAGCCAAGAAGCAAAAAGCTAATACCAGAAGGAAGGGTCCCAAGGGGATCCCTCAGACTGGCCCATCAAAAAACCCAACGACAGCTCCGGAGTCATCAAAAGCCCAAGAAAGCAACCCAAACCCTAGTGCTGGAAACAGCTTCGCCATCCTCGAAGAGCAAGAAACCCAAGCTAAATCATGCGAGATTGAGGAAATCTCTCCCATGGAACTAGCCAAAAGAAAGGAAGCAAGAACAGAAGAAACCGTAGGCCTGGAAACAGAAACTACAAACCCAGCAATGGAAGGCGAACAGCAAGATCCAGCAACTGAGGAAGTCACAGAAGAAGAGGATACTGATCAAGACGATCCGGAATCAACAAAGACTGCTAAAAAGGACCGTCGAGGAAGGAAAACTGAAAGGGAAAGAAGGGAAGTTGCCACCTACAAGGATAGGTTAGCAGGAGTTCAAACCACTCTGGAAAAGCATCTCAATCCTAGAAATACCAGACAGCAAGGAAATGCCTCAAAAGGGGCAACCAATACATCCAAAGGTAAGTAATGCAGATCGTCTCCTGGAATTGTAGGGGGTTAGGTAGTAAATCGAAATCGTCATCAATGAAAGATTTAATCAAAATATCGAGTCCCTATATCCTCCTAATCCAGGAGACAAAAATGGAAGAGCAGGCCTTCCTTCAGGCTACTCCCTCTTTCTGGAATCAAGCAGAATGCATTGCAGTCAGTTCAAGAGGGGCGTCAAGTGGCATTGCAACGCTCTGGGATCCACCAGGATTGAAATTGTAAGTCATTCTAAATCCACTCACTGGGTTTTTACTGAATTTCTGTTTAAAGAATCTAATATCCGTCTAAGCCTCTTTAATGTCTATGCTCCCATGAATGTTTCCGAAAAGAAAACCTGCTGGACCAGTTTGAATGACCATATGACTTCCTCCCAGTTAGACAACTTTGTTATTGCGGGGGACCTAAACCTTACCCTCTCCTCTGCTGAAAAAAGAGGAGGAAATATTGTTAGAGATCCTGCTAGGGAATGGGTCGAGGACCTCATCTCGGAATGGGATCTGGAAGACATCAAGCCCAGCAAAGGAAAATATACCTGGACGAACAAAAGAATCAGCCCAGGCCACATAGCCGCCAGATTGGATAGGTTCTTGGCCCAGCAATCCCTCCATATGCAAGGGTTCGACCTGACCTCCTCCATCCTTCCTTTTTGTGCCTCGGACCACAAGCCTATATCCCTCTCCTTCTCTAAAGACCAGAATTTGGGACCCATTCCCTTCAGGTTCAATCCCGCTTGGATCCCTATGGACGGGTTTTCGGATATTGTGGCAGCTACCTGGAAAACTAATATCAATGGTTCGCCCTTCTTCGTATGGGAGTCAAAGCTGCGACTGGTGAAAAAGGCCCTCAAAGAATGGGCAAAACGTCTCAAATCCCCTAAACAGCTAAGGACCGAAGCTGAGAAAGCCTTGGAGGATCATATCATTGGTAATGAAGGGAACCTCTCTCAAAATTCTCTGGATAAAGAAACTTACCTCCACAACAAGCTACATGAAGCCTGCAGGCTTGAAGAAAACTACTGGAAATTAAAATCCAGAAACACATGGCTCCAGGAAGGGGACAAAAACACCAAGTTTTTCCACAATCAAGCTGAGATCAGAAAACATTTCAAGACTGTAACTAAGATAGATCATCTAGGGAAACAGATATCTGAGTTTGAGGAGATCAAAAAAGCAGCTCATGAACACTTTCAGGACATGTACACAGAAACTTCACCAGGGAGGGACTTCAATCATTCTGAGTCTTTCAATAACATCCCACTTCTGGTGTCTGATCAAATGAATCTTCAACTTCTCCGCCCTATCTCCCTGGATGAAATAAAAACAGCTGTTGATGGAATGAGCCCTGACAAAGCCCCTGGACCAGACGGATTCACAGCTAGATTCCTCACCTCCTGTTGGCCCATCATTCACCATGACCTGTTCCGAATGGTAAAGAAATCCCTGTCCTGCCCCAAAATAGGCGGAGGAACCAACTCCTCCTTCCTAGCCCTCATTCCCAAAGAAAAAGGAGCCACTTCCTACTCTCGCTTTCGCCCTATCTCCCTCTGTAATATCGGCTATAAGGTAATCACCAAAGTCATTGCAAATAGAATGAAAGCTATCCTCCCTCTTATTATCCTAGAGAATCAGGGAGGCTTCATCAAAGGCAGACAGATTGCTGATAATATCATCTTAGTTCAAGAGTCCATCCACTCCAGTGTTACAAGGAAAGAAAAAGGAATGATTATCAAACTGGATCTTTCCAATGCTTTTGATAGAGTCCGACATAGCTTCCTGTTTCAGGTAATGACAAGGTTCGGGTTTGCGCCAAGGCTGATTTCTTGGGTCAAAGCCTGCATCAGCACTCCTTGGATTGCCCCCCTGGTAAACGGGAGAGCAGCTGACTTCTTCCAGGCTTCAAGGGGTCTCAGGCAGGGATGCCCGCTGTCCCCCCTCCTCTATGCCATCCAAGCGGCCTCTCTCAGCTTTATTCTGGATCATTTTAGAACTCATGAAGACCTCCTGGGGCTAAAAATTGTGCGTGGAGTTAAAGAAGTAAACCACACTCAATTTGTTGATGATACTCTCCTCATGAGCGGAGCAAGCCTAACTACAGCCAGAAAGTTCAAAGATGTTCTTGACATTTATCAAGATGTTTCCGGCAACAAAATCAATTATACCAAGAGCCAAATCTATAGCTGGAACTGCCCTCCAATTGAGCTACAAGCTATATCTCGAATCCTTATGATAGAAGGGAAATATCAATGGACTGACTTCAAATATCTTGGAGTTCCAATATTCAAGGATAAGCCTAGAGTCTCAAGCTGGGAACCGCTGATTGACAAGTTAGGTCTGAAAATCAAAGCCTGGGGAGCTTCGTGGCTAAACCTTGCTGGGAAATCGGTTCTCATCAAAGCTGTCCTGGCCAGTATGCCTGTCTTTCAATGCTCCTTGCTTTTGGCACCCATATCCGTGCTAAAAAAGATCGAGGTTCTTCTTAGACGATTTCTGTGGAAAGGGGGGAAGCAAAACGAGAATCGTCTACCCCTGGTTAAATGGGAAAAAATCACTGCCTCTTATTTGGAAGGCGGATTTCACATGCGAGACCTTAGAGCCCAAAATTTTGCCCTTGGTGCCAAGCTTCTTTGGAATCTTGTGTCAGGAAACTCCTCATGGAGTAAACAGGTTTTATGGAAAAAATATTTTTCAGGAACGAGACTAAGATGCCTGGACCAGGGCCCAAAAGTGATGAAAGGCTCCCCCCTGTTTGCTCTATGCTCCAAAGCCTACCCTTTCTTTGTTGAAGGATTGACGTGGATTCCTGGAAATGGGAAAAAAATCAGAATATGGGAAGACTCCATCCAAGGAAACCCTCCAATTGGATCCATAGAAGGGATGGGAGAAATTAGGAAGTTCCTATCAAGCCTTGGTATCTCTAAACTCTGGGATATATCAAAATGGCACCCGGATGGTCAAAACAGATGGATCGGATGGGACATCCCTGAATGTCCTCCAAATCTTGCTGCCGAAAAAAACACCCTAATTCGATGCCTGGATGGAAAGTCACCGGTCTCTAAAAGATATAAGGATGTAAGGGGCTGGGGATCCAAATCCGGTCGCTACTCTGTTGCCGAAGGATACAGAAGCATCAAAGCCGTACCCAATGCTCCTAGGAACCCTGCAATCTGGAAGTATATATGGTCTAACAAATCTCTCCCCAAAATAGACCATTTTATATGGACTCTAGCTCATAACAGTGTCCTTACTACCGAAGTCCTGCAAAGGAAAGGATGGGAAGGTCCTTCTCGTTGCCCCTTATGCCTTGCTGCTGAAGAGACATCCACTCATTTGTTTATCTCGTGCCCTTTCTCCACCTTTGTCTGGAACTTGATGACCCTACCTTGGCATATTCCCCTGAACTTTGACGATGTACCCTCCCTTCTATATCGATGGTCCTCGTCCTCCCCTGTTAGAATCCAACCTAAGGATCCCCTGGCTACCGCCTGGTTAACCCTGCCCAAGTTCATCTGTTGGAAGCTTTGGCTTGAACGAAATAATCGAATCTTCCGAGGAACCAGAGCCTCTCCTGTACAGGTGGTGGTTAAAATAAAATCCATGCTAGGGGACTTCATTAGCTCAAGAACTTCTCTCTGTTTCCATTCTCCTCTCTCTATTGAGGAAACCAATTGGCTCCAAAGTATTCCTGGTACTGTGGCAAGCATTCCTTACAAAGCCCCGACCCTGCAGAAATGGGAAATTAGGTCCGAGGGGAAAGAGTATGACCAGTGGTGTAAAAATCTTGGAAACAGCTTACTGTACTTCGACGGAGCTTCTAAAGGAAATCCAGGGGAGGCAGGAGGTGGAGGGGTGATCTTTGGCCCCGACGGAAAAAAGATATTCACTTATTCCTGGAATTTGGGAGTGGAAACCAACAACATGGCGGAAGCCCTTGCCTTATGGCAAGGTTTAAACCAAGCTCTATCCTATGGTGCTCATGAAGTAATTGTAGTGGGGGACTCCAGGTTGATCATCCACAGCATTAACACTATGCAATTACCCGCATCCAATTGCCTCCGGCAAGTTCTACGAAGAATAGCACTCCTCATCCCTCTCTTCCGGGACATCAAATTCTACCATGTTCTCCGAAGGAACAATGATCAGGCGGATAAAGCAGCAAATGCAGCTATTAGCTTAGGGAAAGGTGAACTTAAAATCAATGATGATATTAATCGGGTGGCTATCCCGTAACCCTTTGTTCCCAACCTCGAACATGGAAGGCATGGACTTCGAGCTAACAAGTTTCACAGCACGTGTCCGGCGGCCTCATTGCCTGATGGTCATCACAATGGAACGTGGCAGGGCTCCTTCCCACAATGACACCCCACCCTCGTCTACCAAGCATTATTTCAAATTTATGGTCACTTGCCGTCTCTCTGCCTGTATGATGGCTCTGCTGCCACAAAGGATGAATTCTCGTACACGGATTTGTACCAGGAATCGGGACGATGTACGGGGAAAGATTTCCTCAAGCGCCTCCAGGCGTGCAGATTTGCTCTCCTATGCTCAGGTCCGTCGGCATTTAGATATTGCTCGCGTCACAAAGCTCTCCGAAGCCATTTCCATTTATGGCAACATGCTGGTTCATGATTCACAATCGACTATCTCCTATGACAGGCCGAACCGTTATTCAATAAGCGGTACGAACAAGGATAGTGGAGCCACATCAAGATTGAAGGTTAAGCCTGCGGCATACGTCGAACTCGGAGCCATTATGCCGTATCTAACTCCCGGAACAGATGCCAGCAATAAGAAGGGAAAGCTCCTCAGGTTCGGACTCATAAATTTCACTCCGCCTGCTAAGAAGGTAAGATCTCGAGGGAGACGAAAGCTCTTGCAGTTATCTGTGGTGTTCCCCTTTGGAAAAAACCGGTACAAGCTCAGTGCAATGGCAGACACGGGCGACTCTGCGGCTTCCTCTCCAGACCCATTATTGGAACTAGAAGCCGAAATTCGTGTTCTGCGGAGACGGGTAAGAAGACAGGGAGAGATCGTGAACCGGATGGACGCGCAAGGTGGTCGCAGGCTTGACAGTTTGGACGAAGAAATAGGAAATACCAGGGAGGATTTTGCTGCAGCATTAGACGCTTTGGAGCTAAAGGTAATGGAAGCCATCGAGAGCATGGAATGCAGACTCCAGAACCTTGAAAATGCTATGGAGAATCTCCGAGGGGAAGAAAAGCCAAGCTCAAGCAAGAAGCCAGCTATTGCAAATTCCTCAGCAGGGGCGCGATATCGCTGAATTCTGTTTAGGTCATGTTTTACTCTGCTTTCCCTTACTGTTTCTAGCTTTTAAATAATAGCTCTGTTTAGACACAAGCTTCTGTAACTACCGGTTGGAGGACTGATAGACTCTCTGTTTTTCGGATATGTACTCATTTGGGTGGCTTGCCACTACTTTTTATATATAAAATAGCCGTTTTTGTCAACAAAAAAAAAACAAATGTAATATAATCATGAGTTGTGGTTACTATTACATTGATGCTATTAGGTACTATTAAACTAACATTTACCTCATCCGTCACCATTAGTGACTTTCCACGGCTAGCTTGTGGCATATGGCCACGATCACCCTGCCAAAATATAAGAATTAAGACATATTAAAAATGAAAATTACATATATATCAATCTCTGTTAAACGTGATTAATGAAAAGCATGACATATAATTAACCATATGTATATTATAAAAAGCATGACATATAATTAACCATGTGTATATTATAAAAAGCATGACATATAATTAACCATGTGTATATTATAAAAAGCATGACATAAATAAACTTGATGCAAGAGAAAAATAACAAGTCATCAATCAAAGGTTGAGTTAAATGGTGTATCGGAAACTTACCCCCATAATAGGAACCCACACATCTGTTCGATTCAAACTGTAATCGATCAACAACTCTTCACCTGCAGCTATTGATTTTGTTGCACATACGAATACACGATTTCCTTCACGCCCCTCAAATAAGCAATTGGGTAGCTTATGTGTTGACCATGGTCATGTGCTATTTATAAACCCTGTGATATTCCTTGAAGCTTTTGTCCTTCCATCAATATACACAGTTGCTCCTTTGTGCAAACTGTTGTCCAGTAGTTGACAATAATTGGCTACCACTCCGTATGTCCGCATACTTCTTGTATATCGGACCAACAACAACTAGTCATTGTATTTGTAGTATGGACCGACATACTCCATCAATTCAGTTTCACTTCCATATGACACCTTTATGCCATCCATGGAAAATAGCTCCAGTCCATGTAAAGAGGATGGAGCAATGCGATAAGTCCTCCCATTGAGGAAGAAATCAGTGTCCACTTGGGGTAGCTCCTTGGGTAGGCATCGTTTGACAAGATGTCTATACCTCAGGGGCAACTCAATATCACCTATGCACTCATTATCATAACCACATGATCCTCCTTCAAAAACAAAAAGTTCCATGCATCTACGAAATTTTCTCCTTACCTTTTCACCTCTAGTTGATCTTGACCTGTTAGATCTTTTATTAGACGTCTCGCTTTAAACCTCTTCTAGTCTATCTTCCTCACTTGATGAAGATAGATCTGACAAGTACCTATTTGGTGGTACCTACAATCATTGAAATGATACAACGTGTTGTAATTGAATTTTCAATACCGAAAACATCATTCATGGCTCATGGTTTCTAGCAAGCATGGTTTCAATAGTTGAAACGCAATCATGCAGCTTTCTTTCCCTGGTAATGCATATAGATCTTTCAGATGGCTATAACTAGGTCATACAATTTTGGAATGGGGCCTAGCTAAGTGATTAGTATAGGACCACATTTTATTGTTAGAATTATGGTTTCATTTAGGATTTGGATATTTGTAATTTAAAACCATTTATCTTTTAGCAATCGGGTCAACATACTGGAGAAGTTTTGTATCCAAAAAAGAGAAGAGTTTAATTGAGCCTTAAGTTTCCTTGAGTTGGTTATATTTACTTTTCTCTTTGTTATAAGAGTTAGATGTTATATTTACTTTGTTCTTTGCTCTAAGAGCTAGAGAATCTTTTCCCCTTCTTGTGCTACCACTAATCTCCAGCCCCAAACTCCTCTTACCATTCTATCAAAAAATCTTCTCAAACTTGACGACATAACAATAACTAACTCCCAATGAAGAGGGCTAGAAAATCCGTTTATGTTTGATTCCTCAAAATAAAGGAATCCCAAAAATTAAGTTCTACCTTAAAGGCTACCATTCCTCTGAAGTGAATTCTTCTCAAAGGTGCCTTCATCATTTTTGGGAGTTTGCAAACGATCTCGGTGAAATAATGTGTCATATCGTTCATCCATCACTCTAGGAATTTTTTGAGCAACATCATGTCCTCAAAGGAGGCCACTTGGGTACTTGAGAAATACTTCACGAAGCTTGATTAGTTCAAGGGCCAACTCCTTGTAACTTGGTCTCATTGAGGACATGCATGAAAAAGCCACAAAGAATATATTGCAACGATCACATTAATCTAAATTGGATCGATACTGAAATGAAACAACATCCAATATAGCAAAGATAATACATAAATTGTATTGGAAGCTAAGTTTTACATTGAAAGTCAATTTATATTAATGAAATGGTGAATAACACTAAATATCCATAGCAACACACTATGGCTAGAAAGATGGTATCTCATCTCTAAGAAAAGATGTTGCAGCTATGCTCATTCACATATTCCCCATAAAAAGACATTGAAACTACATTTATAATGATGCTAACAAAACCTTAGAAAAAAATAACATAAAATGCAAGATCCCTAACCCTAGCATGAATAGGGTTGGGATCCCTAACCTATCCATTATAGCAATGATTTGGTGGTTGAATTGCTATTTCCTATCTACTATAGTGATTATGGATATGACCTAGTTACATTGATTTAGCACAATGAATGGACAAACTTGGAATCCCATAATAACCTCATGCAATTAATTTAGGTAGGACATGTTGACTAGGGATCCCAAAGTTAGGTACTTCTAGGGACAATGTGGAGTAGTATGGAGACAACTAAGGGTAGTTGTTTCTCTATCCATGAGGTATTTTTTGTTGTTGTCATTTCCTTTATCTTGGTATGAACTAATGATTTTGTAGTTAACAAATATGGTTGGGCATGCCTTGGTCACCTAATCTCAGTGCAACATTGAGATGGACCATATCAAGTTGACAAGGAAGGTAGTTTGGGATGGACGATCAACAAGTTGAGGTATGTGAGTTATTTGACTTTTTTGTGTTTTTTGGACATGTATGTATAGCACCTTGGGTGTTGCAATTGGATGAACTTTAACTAGATGAGATGTACCATGCATGAAAATAGTAGTTATGCTAGCATTGGATGAAGTGTTTTTCACTATACATCTGTTGAATTTTCGAGTGTCATTGTTTCACTCGGTTTCCAAAAGGTGATCAACCTAATTCATGGAATTGACATGCGTAGCAAGGACATTGAGCATGGTCAAGGATAGTTTGACATATACATGTTGCAAATTTGTAAGATAATCCATTTGGGCATGGGCAAGCTAAGGAATTTGGCCCGAGGACTATGGTAACCCTAACCATAACCACTTGAGGAGTGGGATCATGTGGTACTTATGGGGAAAATTTGACCATTTATGTAGAAGCACTCATCGATCATCTTTCGTTGATGGGATTGTATGTTGTACATGTTATTTCTAACAATGGATCAAACCCCTAGGAGTTGTCAAAGATAGTGATTCATGACTTCACAATCAATATAGGTTCTAGAGTAGTAGGTTTGTTAGTTTATTATGAGCATTGTATATGCTTGGCTTGGAGATTGAGATGGTAATTTGGTTCATGTTTTAATGGGAGAAAGTTTGTTTCTAGTAGAAAACATGCGACAATGATGGCTTTCACAATTTATTAGATTTTGGAGATGGGACAAATATTCCAACTCATTTCTCTTTATTTAGTAGAGTCAATGCGGGATGAAAAACACAACCATATGCTTTAATTGGTTCGTTCTACAACGAATTACATGTGTATCATGGATTGTCGAGTCGTGGTCCACTTTGTAACCACCTAAGTTACCCTCTGTACATTTAGTGGGAATCTACAACATTGCTTGTAGTTGTTCTTTCCCAATAATATTGTTGGACATGCATTGTCTAACGTACAAGGGATAGATTAGGATGATGAATAGTTTGAACCTTTTTTGAGAGGAACATGTAAACTTGGATGAATGGAAATTTTCATCCTGTACAAGGTCATGGTATGTTGGATTAACAGTTGGACATGGTTATGTGGTAGTAATCTTGGTGGATTGACAATGGTATTTGATTTGTGATTCATGAATAGATCATAGTGTTTAACATATTTTGTTTTAGTTCTTAGGTATTTTTAGTGGGAATGACTTTGCATCATGACCTTCTGTAGTCATTATTTGGTGAGCAACTTTAGTCTCAGGGACCTTGGATTGTGGTGAGCTTGAGGCACTCAATAAGTTAAAGCATTTGGGCAAGTAGTAGCATGGGTGATGAGGAGTTCCCATGAGTATACAAGGGAGACACACAAGTCAACAAAGTTGTACACATACCCAAGATCGAGGAAAAATAGTTATATTTGGAGGCCAATTGTATTCTTTGAAATATGCCCTTCAACCTGTAAATATGCAACGGGTTACCAGATCTTTAGACATTCTAAATAATATCAAACAGAGGGCCTTCTAGCCGGAGCGAACACTTTACCCTATGATTAGTCGGCCACTATCATCTAATTAAAGGCTATTTCTAAAGCACTTCAGCAAATTATGTTGATTGATAGTTGAAGGAAATAAATAGAGGGTAAGAGAATTTAGATGAAGCAACCTCTCACTTCACCATTCATGTTCCTAAGCACACATTGGAGGAGTGAGGAAATGAAACATACCGAAGCCATTGCTCGATTGGGAAACCCCTATGCGCTATCCTGCTTGTACTTCTGAAGTGAAACCCTCACGACACCCCTACTCTCCTGCTTGTGCAAAATCGATGGAAGTGAAACGAAACCCTCGCGGCGCCCCTGCTCTCTCTTTGTGCTATCCACGACCACTCTCTCCCCTGCTCCTCTGATCCTCGCGTGTTATGCTCCTCTGCTCCCCTAATAGATGCCTCCAGCAAGACCCAGACCAAGCTCCTCACATGCTCTGCTCCTCGTGTGCTCTGCTCCCTCTACTCCTCGCACTCATCGACTGTCCAACATCATAGCCAAGGGATTGTGGGCGCGAGGATTTCATTTTTGTTTTATGTTGATTATGGGCATGAGGGGTTAATTCTACTTTGATTGAGACCACTTTAGCATTCCCTTTCACACCCTTCCTTCTTTTCATTAGTTGGCATCCTGCATGTGGAATCTATGCCCTTGAACACACATGGATAAAGAGGTGAGCACTTTAGTATGGTTCTATGGCTCATGGTTTTCAAGGTGGTTTTCATAAATTCATTATCTCGGTGGAAATCATATGTCGCATGGCATGTTAACTGCACACCAAAAGATCCTAAAATATTGTTCTAGAAAATATTTCCACATGTGAACTAAATATATGTCACCCCATGCAATTGGATGAATGGTAGGTCTTGTCTCAACTCAAGGTTTAAAATCTTAAGAGTGTATGGCTCAAGGACTTCACAAACAAGCTTGTTGGCTCACAAGACTTTTTCACATTACATAGTCATATGGTCAACATGCAATTTCGTACTAACATATCTAACTCACTCACAACTCACAATAGTTTGATATAATGCATCTTAAATATTTTAGCTTTAAGTTATATCTTTACTGTTAGATGTTGTTGAAATGATGTACTGGGGAAAAGCACTCTGTATTTGTTAAGAAAATGTAATAACGAATAAATGTTATTACATATATACATAACAACATATCAAACTAAGATCGATGGTCTAAGATCACTCACGTAGGGAAGTATGGTCAAGATTCAATGATAGAAGCTCCAACACCAATGGATAATATTTGTCTAGGATCGATGGTTCACAAGCATTTGAGTTGAGAACTTTTGGCGAGGTATCACAAATGAATAGGTGGCCCAAATTTAATAATAAATATTATATCAACACTCCTAAATCCTTCAGATTGGGATGGGATGTAGAGGTGGGTCCCAAAAAGAGGAAGGATAGTGTCTTTTCCATCTAATTTCAATTTTTGCAAGTAAGGTGTTGAACTATTAAATGAATACAGACATAATCACTCTTTGATCATTTTCTTTCAAAATTAATGCAAGTTTTTCAAAAGTATTTAAGTCAGGTAAGCATGGCTTTCTTCCCACGACAATCACCACTTGTAGCTATAGCAGTTGATACGACATGAGGCTAGTATGAATTGTTGTGTGAAATCCGATTTGGTACCTAGTTTCTGAGGGGAACTAAGAATGGGCCTTCAACACTTGCAAAGTGACATCTTCTCTTCTTCTCAACATTCAACCTTCTTCATTATCAACACTCGCGTTGGGGACTCTTGTCATTCGAGACTTGGACATTCACACTAGGATACCTTCATCTTTGTAAAAGGTTGCATCTCCAAGCTCATGGGTGGAGTTTCTATACACCAAATCTCTTCCAAGTATGTACTCTAGGTACCCCACCCAATATCTTAGTGCTCTTGCATGCATGTATGCCAACTCTATTCATTCTTATTTGTTGTCATGCTTGATAGATCATCATAGCATTGTTTAAGCTAAAACCATTGAAAGGGAAACACTATCGCTTCCCGAATCCCATTCGTCATCGACAAAGAAAGAAATAAAATAACCGTTCTATCTTAAATTGAAACTCTGATGCTCTCTCTTGCTTAAAACCTAGAACAAGACACATGATTCTTGACTTAATACCAGAACTCGACAAATGATTCTCAACTTAGCACCAGAACTCCATGCATAACTAATAAAGACTTTAAACAAATTTTTAAAACTATATGAATGACTGTCTAAACACATAAGGAGGGGACTTGCTACTATGAAACTCCCCTTGTTTTATCAAGGTTCCACAATGACTTGTAATTAGGTCAATTTGTTATTGTAAGTATCAGTGTACAATAAACACAAACACAAGCATGAACATATTCTAGATGAGAATTGAACATTGTTGGGTCTTTAAAAACATTCTATTTGGACCAACCCACAAGCCACCATTAATTTTATAATTTATACATATATTTGCATATAGGATCCTTCTTACTTATCATTTCCAAGATAAGGCCATTAACATGAGCATCAAGAATGTAAGGTCTTTCTACAATGTTTATAATGTTATTGTCCCATTATGACCTTCTTATGAGAAAGTGATAAGCTTCTATTTGTTATTCATTTACATGTGTGCAAGGGGTAGGGATTCATGGGTCACTGTAATATTTTTTATTTATTTTTAAATCTAGGGGAATTTGTAACTAGCCAAGATTACCTAGGTGAGACCAAATTTCAAATCCAACTGGATGCTACTACGTGTCGTTGTAATATTACATAATAGTCTAAGTCAATTTTGTAGGAAAGTGACATTTTTTCTAGCCACGAGTTTGATAATAATTCAACAAAAACTTAAAGGATTATCAAGTTCCACCATGATGTAAGTCACGTGTATGTTGGAATAATTCCCCTAAGAGCTTTCTCTAACTCTGCATCTATCAATCAAGGTCCTTGTCATCCAACCCATGTTTTCATTAATATAGTTTATATATTTTTTATGGGATGCTTTTTGGGATGCTTTATAATTGTGCATTTCCTTACTAAGTTTCTCTCTGTTTCGAGAATAATTTAATATTCTCTACTAAATAGGGACAACCACGTGAAGGTGGAAGCTCGTATGGCCCCTCCCCCCCCCCCTCACATAACTCTCAATTCCCCATAACCCGACAAAATCTATCTAAAAAAGCATCTATCTAAACATACAGGAAAATGTAAATAACAATAAAAGCATACCTCCTAGATTCCAACATTGCTACAATGTCATTCAGATTCTTCTTCATCTAACGCAACATCTGTATCATCATCTCGTTCTGAATCACTATCGTTGAAAAGATCGCTCATATCAGGATCATGATCAATGTCATTTTCGGTTAGATATTCATCATCAATGTCAATTTAATTATCTGCTACATCATTTGGATGATCAAATTCTTGATTGGATTCTTCATCTGACACATCTACGTCGACGACCAACTACTCATGATCTGCATCACCTTCTTCTTCAACATTGTCTTCTTCCTCTATTGCATTATACTTGACCGGTCTTCCTCTTGGATCGTATCTAACAACATATGACCAACCTGCTTTACATGGAACCTCTGAGTAAAATACCTGCTCACATTGACTTGGAAGAACATAAGGCTCTGTACCTCATTCGAGTGCCCTTGTATTAACCATGGTAAATCCATTGGCATGCTCAATAATAGTTCTTTCGGGATCACGTTCATTCATTCGTAGCCTATACCATTTGACCTCAAACATGACTACTTTAAAGGAATTAAAGTCACACTCAAGTATATCTTCCAAATAACCATAGTACCTATTTTCATATACTTCTGGATGCCTATCACTTCTACAGGAAACATTAGTGACTTGAAAAACTGCAGTTATCCCACAATAAAATGTTTTCCTCTTGTCATCCAACTTTTTGATGTGAAATTTACAACAATTGCACCACATAGCATTGTGATGTATCAGCTGCATCATTCACGACTCGGTAAATAAATATATAAGAAGATGTAAATGAGATAAATATTTTGATACAATGCCAAACAACGAAAAAATGAGCAGGGTAAATATACTTGCCTTTTTATCTTTTAAACTGCATGCTAAATCAATTTCACTTTGCGTAAGATCGGGATATTCTTCTCGATGACGATGCACTATTTTAATCATTTTACTAACCCCTTCCCATGACAAGGTAACATAGTATTATGTACATCGTTCAATCCATTCCTCCATCCAACCATGATTGTTTGCAATGTATAAATGTATTGCATCCCACACGTGGCCAACGATATGAAAAAATAACAATTAACAATTGTAAGTTAGCTATCATTAAAGGCAATTAAGTTTACCTTTAATTAAAATACTGCTGGAATAATAAAAATTACATAAATTGAAAACTTAATTGTATAATAAATAAAATGTACATGACCATTCAATTACCTTTCACTTTCCTCTTTCTACCTTTCCCCAACAGGACCTCCCCTTCAAATTTGTTGATGGAGTCGACATGCCAAATGCGAGGAAGATTGATATTTTTTGATAAATTTGGAAGATACTGACTGATGTACACCATGGATTGATATAGCATATATCCCTGCACCATAGAACCCTCAGGGCGTGCTCTTTTTCTAACAAAAGCCTTCAATGCCTTCAAATGCCTTTCCACCATCCACATTGACCTTGAGTTTACAGGTACACACAATTTAATCTCCTCAACTTGGTGTATGAGATAGTGTTCTTGTGCATTGAAAAATGCCGGAGGTAAATACTTCTGCATTTCACACATTAGACGAGGAATTTCTCTCTTCCAATACCTAATATCTTCTTTATGGATTTCTTTAGATGAAAGCCACCTACAAAAGATGCAATAAAATAACATGAATGATCAACCGGATTGAGGCATATAATTTATAATAAAGTTCCAAGCTGTAAAACACAATATCATGTCAATAAGCAATGCAACCAAAAGAACGAACATTTTTCATGCATATAAAATTGTTACTTACCTCATGTATTTACCAAGATCATATATAACTTGTTTTATGTTTTCGTCAAAGCTATCTAGGAGATCCAGAGGTAGAACGTACTGTAGCAAAAAGCAAATCATTATTTAATGTTTCCAAATAGGAGAGAACTATTACTAAAAAGATTTACTTAAAATGGATATTAAATACGTAAATAATTACCTTAATGAATGTATGCCAGTCATGAGTTTTAACACTGCCAAAATCACCTTTTTTTGTTAAGATATTTTGTATGTTCAACGCAAACCCCGTCGGAAACCTTATTTTCTGAATGACCTCTTTTATAGCATTGCTTTGTTGCTCCGTCAATAACCATGGAAGACTAATATTCTGGTTCCCATTTCTGACATTGGAAATAATTACACTTTGCAATGCGTGATTGGCTTCTACAATGTCACTACAAATTTTTCCAATTTTATCTTTGTCTGACCTTCCATCTAATGTCCGCCATACCATTTCTGTTACATTCTTCCCGATATGCATTGTATCAAACAAATGAGCTATTTGTAGGTTCTCATAGTAAGGCAACCTACTGAATTGTATGGGATAACTCTTCATTCCTCGTGGAATCCCATTCATGCCTTAAATACAGTCATTAAACATAAACGAAAACACATTAACAATAATTCATGACACCCATGGTAGAGAAAATTCAGTAAAAATAAAAAAATCATAATATTATAACGTGAACATACTGTATGCTGCATATACAATTTGCATACCTCGACGATTTCTGTTATATTCCAACTTCCATAGGTGAGGTGTCATTCTTCGTGATTTTTATGTGAAATTAAACCCCTGAGGGAATATTGAATTGTACTTCTATGATTGGTTTATGTATTTTTGTTTCTCCATTTCTCTATATGTGTTCAACTAAGAATCAATTGTATTTAATATTTAGATTTCTTAAGAGTTGTGGCATTTCAACATGGAGCAATTTATCATTTTTTTCTATGTAACATTTGAATAACTCGCATGATTTTGCTTCCTACTCCGTTAACTTTGACTCTTCTATTTAAGGGTGCTAGCTCAGTGGAAGAGCACTTTCCTTAAGGCAATAGGTTGGTGGTTCGATTCCTCCGTGACCTATATACAAAAATCAATGACTAATTAAATAACCAATTAAAAACAATCAATGAATAAATAAATAGACAGTTAACAACTATCAATGACTACAAAAATGACCAGTTAACTACAGTTAATGACAAAATGAATGACTAATTAACCACAAACAATTTATAAATAAATGCCAATTAACAACAATAAATGACTACTACAAATGATAAATTTGTGACTAAAAAAATGACTAAAATTCGCATATAAACGACTATTTGTAGCTAATTTCCAGTATCTTATAGCTCGGATAACTTAGTCGTATTTATTTTAGTCATTAATAGTTGCCTTATTTAGTAGTATATTTGGTCATTGATTTAGTCATTAATTGTGGCAATTAATGACTAAATCAATGACCAAATATACGACTAAATAAGGAAACTATTAATGTCTAAAATAAATACGACTAAGTTAGTCAAGCTATAAGATAGTGGAAATTAGCTACTATTAGTCGCTGACTAAAACATAGTCGTTTATATGTGAATTTTAGTCATTTTTTTAGTCACTAATTTCTCATTTTATACTAGTGATTTATGCAAAAACTCCCAACTCAAGCAGAAGGACCTTTCAGAATTACACGCCTGTCCTATAGGTGGGCACTTTGTATTCCTGAAAACTTACTACAGGGTCGAGAAGGAATTTTTTGGGGAAGGTCTTAAATCTGAGGTTCAAAGATTCGTGGTTGAATGCTTGGTTTTCCAATAGAATAAGGGTGAAACAATTAAGACCCCAAGACTTTTACAACCATTAGACATACCTTGCTAGGGCTGGGAGGAAGTCTCCATGGATTTTATCACAGGTTTACCCAAGTCTGAAGGAAAGAATGTTATTATGGTGGTTGTTGATATACTCACAAAATATGCACACTTTTGTGCACTCTCACACCCTTTTAATGCAAGTATAGTAGCTACAGCCTTTATGGAAACTGTTCAGAAGTTACATGGAAATCCAAAGATTATTGTAACTGATAGAGATCCAATTTTCACTAGAAAAAATTTGACTGAATTATTTTCTTGTTTAGGTACTCAATTGGCTCACAGTTCATCTTACCACCCTCAATCTGATGGGAAAACTGAGATAGTGAACAAGTTTCTAGAAGGCTATCTTTGTTGCTTACATTTGATAAACAAACATAGTCGGTGAAATGGTTGTCTTTGGCAGAATGCTTGTACAATACTTCCTTCCATACATCATCAAAAATGTCTCCATTTATGGCACTTTATGGGTACCAGCCTCCATCTATCACATCTCCCTTAAGAGGCAAATCTAAATTTCAAGTCATGGAAGATCACATAGAGCACCAGCAAGAAGTTCTCTAGATACTTAAGGACAACCTGACTATGTCAAAAAATAGGGTGAAACAACAAGCTGATCAACATCGCAGTGAAAGGAGTTTTGAAGAAGGGGATTGGGTATTTCTGAGGCTACAAACTTATAAGCAGATGTCTCTCAAGAAATTAAATAAGGACAATAAATTAGCACCCAAGTATTATGGTCCTTATAAAGTGTTGCGGAATATTGGTAGTATGGCTTACAAATTGGAGCCCCCTTCATCTTCAAGAGTACATCCAATTTTCCATGTTTCTTGCTTAAAGAAGGTAATAGGAGACAATATCCCCATTCAAACAATCTTGCAGGAGCTTGATGAAGAAGGAAAAGTCATATTGGAACCTGAATAAATCACTGAAACAAGGACCAAACAGCTACGAAATCGGGTTATTACTGAGTACCTCATAAAGTGGAAGAATTTACCAGTTGAAGATTCGACATGGGAAGATGAGTCCTTCATACAATAAGTTAGGGTTGAACCCATAATTTGATATTCTCAATAAGTTAGGGTTGAACCCATAATTTCTGAAATAACCCACATATCCGTAGATATAAAAATGATATATAAATTGATAAGATAAGATGATGTCTTTTACAAGATAGACTTTCCCATATTTATAATTGTTTAAAGGGTGTCTAATGCAACTCTTCATAAAGAGTTACACCATTTCACTAATTAATTATATTATTATATTATTCTTGTTTGTTGTTATTATTATTATATATATATATATATATATATATATATATATATATATATATATATATATATATATGTTGATGTTTATTTATTATTATTTTATTCATAACATTGCCTCTCTCTTAGAAAGGCTTTGTCCTCAAAGCCTTATAACATTGTCGCACCGTTCCTTGTGACCTCGTAGCTGACAAAACATGTCGGTACGAACTTCTAAGTGTAGAACATAACTTCCGATATGTTGACGGATCAATCCAGCCAAAATTGATTTGTTTCCGACTGTTGGGATTCTCTATTGATCTGTTATCAGGTGCTTTGAGCACATTAGTACCATTATCTTTCGACAATTCCCACTTTTTAGGATATTGGTTTATATGGTTGGGGTGTCGATAGGGAGTTATTGTTGTTTGTTTTTTTATAAGATTGTCTTCTTTATGAACTGTGACGAGGATTGAATTTGTATTTGCTTCTTTTTTCTCAACGTAGATTTTTTAGTCCAAGGGCTTTGATGTCCTCTTTTGAATTCACTCCAACTTATTGTCTAACAAGTCTTTTTATTTTTTATTATTTTGGGTCATTTCTTCTTGTGCTTTCTTATTATCTTTAAGATTCTGAATTTGATCCATTAGATCTTGTTTTTGCTTCTCGAGGTGACCATTTTCGTCAATGTTTTCTAAATAGTATTGAGACACTCATCAGTGAGATGTTAAGAAACCTTCCCTTCTTTTCAACATTAAAACCCATCTTCTTGAGTTTGCTTTTAAATTTATTCAATATCTCCTTCTTTTTTATAATAAACAATATTCAATATGATTCTTCTTCTAATATTATTTTCCCCTTAATATATGTAAAATGGTCTAGATTGGGTGGTTGGGAGGAATGGTTGTTACCTTCCCCACCTAGGTTCAAATCTCACTTTTGGTTTGTTGTTAGGGAATAAAACCAAACCCACTTCTCACAAAACCACGTGCACCTTAAAACCATGTGCGGTTTTACTTCTTACTTTTACTTTTCACTTCTAAACTTTACTTTTACTTCTTTTTTTTCCTTTTTTCTTCTTCTCACTTCTTTTTTTATTTTATTTCTATATTCTATTTTCTTATTTTTTACTTGTCTTTCTTTTCTTCTTTTTATTTTCTTTTACTTTTTCCTTTTTCTTTCTTTCTCTTTTTTTCTTTTTTACTTCTTTGGGCCATGGGCCTGGTTTTGGACAAGGTCCTAAATTGGTGGCTACAAGCCTGGCTCTGATACCAATGTAATATCCATAATTGGATATTCTCAATAAGTTAGGGTTGAACCCATAATTTATGAAATAACCCACATATCTGTAGATATAAAAATGATATATAAATTGATAAGATAAGATGATGTCTTTTACAAGATAGACTTTCTCGTATTTATAATTGTTTAAAGGGTGTCTAATGCAACTCTTCATAAAGAGTTACACCATTTCACTAATTAATTATATTATTATATTATTCTTGTTTGTTGTTATTATATATATAGATAGATAGATAGATAGATGTTGGTGTTTATTTTATTATTATTTTATTCATAACAATGAAGAAGGAAAAGTCATATTGGAACCTGAACAAATCACTGAAACAAGGACCAAACAGCTACGAAATCGGGTTATTACTGAGTACCTCATAAAGTGGAAGAATTTACCAGTTGAAGATTCGACATGGGAAGATGAGTCCTTCATACAGAGGCAGCCGCAACTAATCAAGCGTTGAGGAAAACACGTGTCTGAAGGGGAGAGGCATGTTATTAAAGCCCTCAACAGGGGCACATTACCCCTATATTATGGTTCATTACATTAGTTTTGATGTCCGTTTTGGTCCATTAGTGGTAACTGTCATTAGTATGGTTATATTAGTTACGTTGCCTCAGATCAGTTAGTTGGGATTGTACCCCTTAGTCTCCTATATATAGGAAGGAGACCTTTTCATTTGGAGCATTGTGTCTTGTCTTGTCTTGTGTACTTAGTACCTTGTATGAGGAGGTTTCCCCCTCTAAGAGGATTGTTATTCAGCTACTTTC
Organism: Larix kaempferi; assembly: GCA_027924585.1. Taxonomy (NCBI): domain Eukaryota; kingdom Viridiplantae; phylum Streptophyta; class Pinopsida; order Pinales; family Pinaceae; genus Larix; species Larix kaempferi. Next base: position 10,347,119 of record BSBM01000510.1, read on the forward strand.
TTCAATCAATTCATGGAGTACTCTTTCTTATCTGTTTCTTCTATTTTCATACTCTTTTTGGAAATTTGTTGCATAACAGCTTTCGTTGTCGGGAAAATGCATCACACAAAAGAGAATAGACACCACGACATTCATATAATATACATAATCAAGACTTAGGAGCATATTAAAGTCCAATGGGCCCTCTATAACCATAAAATTAACCAAGATAGTTTTTCCACCCAATTTAATAGACAACTGAGGGAGAAATCCCAAAAGTTCACTAGGTATTCTATTAAAATCCAACGGGTGATTGACAGTCGGCACAAGGTTGGGAGAACCCACACCTTTCCAAGCATGCGCGGATAAAATACTAATAGAGGATCCTTCATCTACAACACAATGGTGAACATTCTTATCTCTAACTAAAACCTTTATCTAAAAAGGTGCAGTAGAAGGAAAGCAAGGCTCAACAAGTTTATTCCAATCAAATGAAATGATCATAGAGCTTGGTCATGGTTCATTCAAAGTGAATATAGTGCCCCCTTGTCCAAAAAAGTATGAACGAGCAATGAATAAGACTTAGGTGATAGCCACATCACTCTCCAAAGGAAGAGTGGGATCGATTAATGATTGCATTGGTTTGAACACTTGATCAACCAAAATTTGAATAGAATGTTGGGAATTTGTAGACAATTCAGGAGAAAAAGTACCTTCAAACATGGATCACACTCTCCATACCTCTGGAGTATCAGAGCATAAGTGACTAAGGTTATCTCCCTTGCAAAGCTTACAAGGGAACTTAGGCTTGTGTCCTAGTCATTTAGGTTTCTCAACAATATTAATATTGTCATCATGATTAGCCTTGGCTATTTTTTCCTCCATCATGAGTTGTTGTAGCTGTTTGCTTACCATTAACATGATTTGCAGTGGTGAATGATGTGTTTTCAACATAACTAGCAATGGTTGATGACATACTTTCAGTATTACTTGCAATGACTAAAAGTTTAATCCCAACATGACCTCCAAAGGATGGTTGTGGGTTTCCAGTATGACTTGTAGTGACTAGATGAGTTCCCCCAGCATGACTTGTAGAGGGTAGTTGTGGGTTTCCAAAATGACTTGTAGTGACTAGATGAATGTCCTTGGCATGACTTGCAAAGGCTGGTGAATTCCCCCCAACATAACTCTCAGAGGCTGGTGAATTACCCCTACCATGACTCGTATAGCCTGAGGAATTGTCTTGTAAGGTACCAGCCTTACATGATTATCATATTTGATAATATATATATTTTTATAATTGAATGATGAATATTACATAGGAATGGCCGATATTAAATATGGCCTAATGGAAATAGACATGTCTATTGATAAATAGACATGTAATTTAATAATTAATAAACAATTATCCTAATCTAATAAATAATACATTTGTAATAACCAATTAGGTTTATACAAGTCATCCTGCTCTGAAAAGATTTGACCACGAATCTTCTACAAGTGTGCTGCAACTTGAATTCTTGCCATGAATAATTGTGCCACGGTTTAGCAATTCTTGGAATAATTGGTCACATTTCCATTCAAATCTTATCATGCTTATGATTATGTAAATGAATGCATAACAACTAAGCGACATATATTTCAAATCTGCTAATCTGGCGGTGTTCCTTTTCCCCTCTAATTTTATGTGGAACTTTGCATGTTTTGATATGGTTTTCTTATCTGGAGAGGGAAGTATTAGTAATGTAGTAACTTCTTTTTCTAACAAGTTTTTTGTTAGTTGTTCCCTGGGATCCTTCCCATCTTGAGTTGAGACTATTGGTAGAATGTTCATCTTTCCATTTGTCGCGACATCTTCTGGGTTTCGTTCTTCTACGATATCATGATTAAGGTAATCTTTGACTCTTTTATTTTCATCTTTGCATTCTTCTACAACTTCAATTCTCTCATAATTGTTGTTAACATTGACTTTATTGACTTCATTGACTTCTACGACATCATCATTTTCTTTACAATTGATATTAACACTGTGATTGTCAATATCATATTGATCTTTCATATCCTTGTCGTCTACTTCTTCTTTTTCATTGTCCTTGTTATCGTCTTTCTTGACAAGTCCTTGTTTTGGAGTTTAACTAAACAATTTTATAGATTTTTCAGCTGGCATATTAATGTGTCTTACTTCCTTGTCTGGCGAGCTTGTCTTCATTTGTTCTTTGGGAACCTTTTGAGATTCTAGAACATCTTGAGTTGCGACTACTGATAGAATGTTGACATCATTATTTTTACAATTGATGTTGACATCATGATTGTGACTATCATCTTGATCTTTCATATCCTTGTCCTCTACAGATTCTGTTTCATTGTCTTTGTCATCATCTTCCTTATCATGTAGTTTTCTTTTACTGGGAATCCCAACATGGTCTCTGGTTTGTCCTTGAGTACCACTGGACATATTTATAGGTTTTTGGACTAGCACATTAATGCGACTTACTTCCCTACCTTGTAAGAAACCACAACGAATTTCTGGAAGACGTGCATATTTTTTACTTAGTATCACATTTTGAGGTTTGTAGTTGGGATGTCTATTGTTATCCCTCCTGGAATCTGGTGGCTTGGATCTTTGGTGAGGAGGGATATAAGGAGGCAGACGACAAGGCTTTCCTTCCTTTCGAGTTGTAGTAGCAACTTCATACTCTTCCCTACTTAAATATTTAGGATTCATTGTAGTACCTTGTTCTGTCATAGGTGACAAAGCAGTCTCGAGCTGTACTTGATCAATATCATTCAATGTTGCTTCATGTTTTTCCTTGCTTGAGAATTCGAATGGCGTAGCTGATTCTTCGCCCTTTAACTGATCAATATCATTTAATGTTTCTTCCATTATGATCGCAGTCCCTTCTTCTATTGTGAGTACAGTTGCAGTTCCCAGCTCTACTTGACCTGAGAAATCGGGAGTCACAAGAGCTTCTTCCTTTCCTTTCTTCTTGGCGATTTCTTTTTGAATTTCCAATACGACCATTTTCAATTTGGTGTATGTTTCCTCTTCCTTAAGCCATCTCTTTTCGATTTCGGCGAGTTTAGATTCGATACTTATTCCGGCTTTTGGCCATACATGATTTCGCTAAATGATGGAAACATAATGACTATGGCTCAAAAATATTCCAATAGGAATGTTGAAATTTTTTTTTTCAAGAATTTCCAATGATAATAAGTATTATTATTAGATAAAAATAATAATATTATTATGCATAAAAACTATTATAGCTTTCAATAGTTTTTTTTTTATAATAATAAATATTTTTAATAATATTATTATTATAAAAAAATTCAAATTGGATTTAATTTAGGATTTAAAAGGATTATAATAATATTATTATTACAAATAAATAAAAAATTGGATTGGAGATTTTTAGGGAAACGGTGAAATTAGGGTTTTTGAAACCCTCAACGATAGTGACAGAAGGCGTTGGTGAGGGGGTGAGCAGGTAAGGAGCGGCCGAGGGAGGAGATGAAGCGGAGGAGGGAGGTGAGTGTGAGGCAGAGTTTACGTGGAGAAGGAGCGAAGGTGGCGACTGGATGAGGAGCGCGGAACGAGAGGAGTGAAAGCTTGGGCGCAGGGTTAGAGGGGAATGCAGGTAGCGGAGAAGGAAGGAGCCGAGGGTGGACGGTGGCGTTGGATGGTGGACGCAGAGGGAGGGAGTTGAATGGATGCGGGAGGTGGATGTGGGAGAACGCAGCGGCTGTCCAGGGTGCGCAGTTGGAAGGGCACAAGGGGAGTCGGGCAGGTGGAGGAGATGATGGACGCGGGGTTGTGGGATGTAGCCAACAGTGGTGGGGAAAAGGTGCAAGGCGTAGTGGATGGTGATGTGAAGCGTGGGAATGAGTGGCGGTGGTATACGGGGGTGAGAGTAGCAAGGAGCGAGGGAGAAGGTGTTGTGGGAGGATGTGCGCAGGTGGAAAAGCGTGTGGGCGAGGAGATGGGAGAGAGGGGCGTGTGAAGCGCTGGAATGGTTGGGTGCTGGTGGAAAGGGAGTGGTGGAGGGCGTGAAGGGAGTGCAGGTCGTGGGGTAGCGAATTTCTAGGTAGGAAGCACTGAGGGGATAATGGAATGGTGGATAGAAGAGAGGAGTAGCATGGGTAATGAGGGCTACGGAAGTGTGGAGTGTTGGCAAGTGAGTGACTGTACCAGGAATACTTGAGAGAATGCGAGAGCCTAAGCTCCGATACCACTTGTAAGGTACAACCCTTACATGATTATCATATTTGGTAATATATATATTTTTATAATTGAATGATGAATATTACATAGGAATGGCCGATATTAAATATGGCCTAACGGAAATAGACATGTCTATTCATAAATAGACATGTCATTTAATAATTAATAAACAATTATCCTAATCTAATAAATAATACATTTGTAATAACCAATTAGGTTTATTACATGTCTCCAACACGATTCATAGAGGCAGAGGTATTATCCCCAACATGACCTCCAGAGGCTAGGGAACTGCCCCCTTTCCTTTGCATCTTCTTCATATTCTTCCACTGTCTATTCCTTTTAGACTGTTGGTTACTAGTACTAAGACTTTCACCACGTGAGGTAGAAGGGGGAGGAGGAGATGTTACTAGTGAAGAAGGAACGAGGTTTTGATTCCCTTGATATAAAGTGCTTTATTGAGAAGCATCAGTAGCATTTAGTACATTCGAAGTGGAAAACAACCAAATCAATGGCCCCAAGGTGAATCCAGGAAGATTCAAAGTAGCCATGAAGGGAGCACCAACATTCCCAACAAATGTAAAATCACAAGGAGCCCCTTGCACAAGGGTCGCTTGGTTGGTGTCCATAGGAATACTAGCCATAAGATATTATCAACAAGTAACAAATCTCTAAGGCCAACTAAGCACAAGCAGTGCACCACTAGAAAAATCCTAGAGATATCAAGCAAGCAAACAAAGGGCCTTTGGAAGTTCAGTGTGGGTTGATTAATTCCCACAACCAAACAACAAAGGTGCGAAAGTAGTTACCAAGGCCTCCACTAATATCCTTTCTTGGTGCAAGTCTCCCAGAAATCCATGGGACACCCTCCAAGAGTACTATTATTTTGGCTCAGTGTCTGCTCAAGGTACGCAAGAAGCCCCTTGCAGTCACCTAGGCGATCCTAAGACAAGCAACTACAACTACCAACTCGTAGTCGGTGTCCAAGGGATTAGTTGACAGTTGGGTCATACATATAGGTAGGGTAATTGAGCCCGAAATATCAAAAGTATTGGCACCACAGGGGGCCCAAATTGGTACTAGTGAAATCCCCGCAAAATCCCATAAATGCTTAGTTAAGTATCAAATGGGTAATCCCTTCAATTAACCTCACATGACCTCGTGCTTGACTCATGTTTAAGAGGAGCTTCCTGGACACACCCTTACGAAATTGGATTTTCCTATCCTCGGGATGGACACATGTGTTTCACAGTTTAATAGCCTCAAAGTGTTTGCTTCCACCCTAGTCCAAGGCTCTATCCTATACTAGTTGGTGAACCTTATAAACCAAAAAGTGTCGTAAATTTTAGATTAAGTTTTCATTTTAATGGTTGTTGTTACTCAAAAGGATGCAGAAGTGTAAAAAGTCGATGTTATCAACTAAAAATAAATGTAAAAGATACTACTTGCAACTAGAAAATACCACTTAATCTTTTGAAATAATTACTTGACTATAAATGGCTTTCAAAAAGAAAGAAAAACCAAGCATAATCTTTCAAAATTTTAAGCAAGATACAATTTTTTAAGGAAATTACTATAACCAAAGCAAGTGATTATTTATGATTTTCATGGGATAATGCAAATGAAAGCAATATAATTTTTTGTTTTATAAAAACACTCCCAAAAACATCAAAATGCCCAAAAGATTCCTAAATGAACCGGAAACAAACTATGATTTCATGCAAAATTCAATTTTCTTTTCCTTTCAGGGCCTAATAAAATAAGAAACACAAAATGATGATTTTGAAGGCTTGAAAATCAGAAATTTGAAAATCCAAGAAAGACCCAAATCCCCACTAGACCTGATAAAGCTAAGAAACCAATATTTTTTTTTTTTTTTTTTTGGCTTTTAACTAGGGATTAACACCCAATCTTCAATAATGGTGAGAATGGTAAGGTGCATTTGCACTTGGTTCCTCTTCAAAAGTGTGAATGCTTGCGCTTAGCACTAAGCCAGGGTGCCAATTGATACTTTTACTAAAAAATTCAAGTTAAAACTAATCAAACACCACCTAGACCTTTTCTAAGGGGCCAAAGATAAGCCCAACACACTCAAAAACTTCATACACACCTAGACAAATCCAAAAATTGGAGAAAAACGAGAAAAAAATACCATTTTTAAGGGAATTCGCATTTGTGTATAAGGTTTCTTGTGAATGGTTCACAACTGTGCTTAAGATTGCACGCAAATTCACATAGAATTGGAACCTAAAAGTGTTAGAAGGAAAGAATAACTCCTGAGAGGTTTGAAAAAAGTGCAAAACCCAGATTAAAAAAAAAAAAAAGTTTCTAAAGGTGTCTAAGGTTTGTTCATACTTGACAGAGACTCAATCCAAAAGGTTTCTAAAGGTGTCTACGGTTAGTTCATACTTGACAGAGACTCAATCCCCATACACAAAATGGAGGAAATGACCAAAAAGAGCCCCACCATAGATGGACATCCCCAATGGAGTCTCCAATTTTATTATTAAGGAAAATTTCCAAATGATTGGGGCAATATCACAATTGTACTGGGATAACTAAGATGGATATCTAAGGTTTGGCTGCAAGCAATCTAGACTCCTAAGTACATCAAAAGATCAAGCAAATCTATCTCAAGATTTTAAAAGAAGAAAACTTTGTGTACCTTGTTTATGAAGCCTGGTCCTAGCTTCGTTGCTCCTTAGATCCACTCTTTATCTTCAATCCAAGACCTGCAACACATATCAAAATACCCTTCTCATACAAATTTGGTTACAAAGATTTCATTGAAATCAAAGTACAACATGAAAATGAAACTAATTAATCAAATTCACACTGAGCATAAGCCAAATCTGAAACTAATATAGTAGATGGGGAAGGGACAAATTTCCAATCTATAATAAGTAACATAAATAATACAAGGCATACCTCATCCTTCTCATCACCTTATCAAAAGTAGAGTTCTGGTCTCTCCTACTCATATTCTCCACAAATCCCAAACCAAATCTCCACATGCATTTAAGGATTGAAAATATTTGAGGGCAATAGCTTAAGCATATAGGGATATAGGATCAATGATGATCAACAATAGGAAGGGAAAAGGGAATAAATGATAGGCAAATCCTCCAACATAACTTTACTACGGAAAAGGTCCCCCCAATTGGACTAACTCACTTTCTTTTATAGTTAGTGAAGATAGGTTGGGGAAGTTGTAACCGAGCAGGTGGTTACCAAAACCACCATAACTTCCTCAATTTCAAAATTTTATTTATTTTTCATATTTTTTTAGGTAATTCACACTTAAACCAAGAGCAACAAGTGAGTGATTCGCTAGAAAGGCATGTGCAACATGCGAGTGCAACTTTTTAAATATCTTGCTGGAAAGCCAAAGGAAAAGAGCGAGTGACCATTCGCATCTTGCATAAATATTGGGCGTGAATATACTCTTTTGAAGGACTACAACTTTTATGGTAAATGGGAATGGCTGAGGGTTGACTTAAATTATCAAGGCCATAACAATTTAGGTCAAATCAAGGCTCTTCAATCCATAATTGTCCTTTTCTGTGAACAAACAGTCGACATTTGAAGTGTTGTCTTTTAACTGTTGTCATGGATGAAGTGGTTATTTGGGCCTAACAATCTCTATGATGAATATGTAAGTTCAACTTAATTGGCACATGTGGATGTATATCCTCGTGCTTGTTTGCATAATTAAAATTGGTCATTTTATCTTGGGTGAGCATGAGGGCCTCTAATGAATGTTCGCATGCCATAATTTTTTTTGTCCTTCAAACAAGCACCTTTTATATTTCCTTGAAGGGGGATATTGTTCACCCATATATGGATTTGTTAAACACTTGAAGGATTGAGCCATGTGTCCTTCGAATGCTTTATAAATGGACCATCTTGGTTGTAGACTCTAGAAGGTGCCTAAAACCTGGAGTTTTCTATATATTAAAGAGGATTTCATCAATAATTTGAATGAACCACATATCTAAAGGATGTCCTACTAGAGCGACATTTGTAGCGATTAAGTACCCATGTATTATGGTGAATGGTCATTCCTTTATATGGATGTTGACAATTTGATAATGTCTACATGATCAAGGTACAAAATGTAAGTTCTGGGTTGAAGAAAATATAAACTTGATTAGTCATGTGATTCTTCGATTCATAGTGGAGCACTTGATTCATCAAAATAGTAAAAGATGTTTGATAAGGACCTAACCTAACCGAACTTGAGATAAGTATACACGATTGTCTCTTGGCTGTTATTTTATTATTATTTTAATATATAATTGAGATATTCTTCGAAACAACTATTAGTGTACTAGCATATTATGATATATAAAAATATAACATTGTTATTATAATACTTAATTGAATACTCATACAATTTTGCTATGTGGGAAAACAATGCCTACTCTCATCTCCGTTTATGTGATGTCATTGCAATGTGGACATATTTTACATTAGATTTAATTCGTGTTAAACAATATTCATGAAACAGTCCTTCTCCGTCAATACTATACGTGACGGTATGGTATGGCAAGAGACGTAATCCACACGAAATGTACGGCACACCAAAAATCACTTTTCAAATCGATGACTTTCATACCAAAGATCACTAGCTTTTTCAAATCGATTACTAAAGTACGAAGCACTCGGTTTTTTTTACGGTGTAAGCTAAAGTCGAGAAGATTTGCACTTACTATCTTGCGAATTTTGCGAAGTTAGTTGTTGGAATTGCATCGTCTAGATTTTAGTTCACTTCTTTTTTTACTACTATTATTAGTATCCGAGAAAATATTTTTTGTTAAATTTTATTCTTTTATTGTTAAAATTTTATTTTTAATTATATAAATGGATTAGCATTTTCAAATATTTATTATATCTAATTTATTTAACAATTATATATATAATTCCAATTTTCAGCGATTCGATCTCAAACTTTTATTCAAATTTTAAATAAAAATAATAAAAAGACAAAAATGTTGAAATCTTAACATATTTAAATACTCTTAAAATTATGCTCCTAAGTTATTCTTGAATTTATACACCCCAGTCGCAGGCAAGTACTATTGATATACATTGGACTTGATGGCATGTCCTCGGTCTGATGGTTTTTGGTTTTTTGGATATGCTGTATATATATTTTATGGTTTTGCGATTTGGATATTTTTGCAGGTCATTAGTTTGCAGGGATAGTTGCGGCTATATTGTTATCTTCAGTTTGTCTATATTTTGATATGTTTAGTTGTGCTATTTACTATTTGGACATGGATTGCGTCCTTTATGGATAGTATTGATTAGATGTTTTTGTTGACTGATACCTTGGACAGGAACTGGCTATTATTTTGACACTGTTTGTATGGGTATATTTCTAATGCCCATGTTGGTTTGTATCACATACATGTTGTTATTTGGAATCTTATCCCCTGAATGGATATGTGACAGTTGGACATGCTTTACTATTTGGCAGTATTAATAGTAAGATATATTTTTCTAATAAAAAATAAAAAATAAAAAAGTAGTGCAACTTGCAACTTTTAATATTTAAAGCACTTAAAGTGGAAAGAAAATAAAAAGGAACCTGGAAGTGGGTTCGTGGAAGTTGGACATGCTTTACTATTTGGCAGTATTAATAGTAAGATATATTTTTCTAATAAAAAATAAAAAATAGTGCAACTTGCAACTTGTAATATTACCTAAAGTGGAAGGAAAATAAAAAGGAACCTGGAAGTGGGTTCTTGGAAGTTGTAACTCGGTACGGTTTAATTTGTCTAATTGTAACAGATACGGGCCCTTTTCATTCTTATAAATAGAACTCATCTTTTTCTATTTTTATTTAAATATAGTATATCTGATCTTTCTTTCTGCTTAGTAAAAGGGTTCTAATGTTGCAGAGAATTCTTGTTGCGTGATGTTATTGGTCACAGAAGGAGAACACAAGATGGATGGATTTAATTGCCAAGAACTCATGCGGTAAATTAGATGTGCTGAACATGGTCTTATTCAAATTCAACATTCTTCATAAGGATGTTCAGGAAGTGCTTGTAAATGGGATTTGGCTCATGCGGTAAATTAGATGTGCTGAACATGGCCTTATTCAAATGTTTCAGATCTGTGCTTAACATGGCCTTATTCAAATATTTCAGCAGATCTGTTTGATGAATTTACAAAAGATCCAAAATGAGCAGAATCCCATCTGCAAGCACTTCCTGTACAGCCTCATGAAGGTCGTTGAATTGGTGAACAAGTGTGAAAAATACAACCGTTCGAATATTTTTCATAACCTCTCAATTCCACCAGCTGGAGAAGGAGATCTCTGACTCTCTCCACTATCAAATGCCTGCCAACATGTTCCAGCTTGAGGTGAAAATTCTCGTAACAAAGCTGAAGAGTTTTCGCCATTTTTACGATTTGCGACCAATGGATTAGAGCCAGAAGAATGAACAATCTTCAAACAGATGTTCAAGCTCACCAATGATTCCTGTGAGAATGTCATTATGCTTCAGCAAATGGATGCAGAGCTGGAGCATTCGATGAGGCTCCTAGTAGTTATGACGAGTTACTAAAGTTTGAATTTGAAGTGGGGTTAGAAAATAATATTTGGAATTTGAAGAGGATTCTACTCAAGACAGATGTCTGTTATTGGGCTGCTCGGTATGTAAGGTTTTGGAAAAACAACTCTAGCATTGGCTCCATGCAACGATCAAGAAATTAGAGGTTATTTGCCTTTCCATTTAAATCATTTTATATTGACAATATATTTTTTCGAAAAAAAACATATTATTGATATTCTATTGAATGGAATAGTACATGTAGAAAATTGGCTTTGAAAGACTATAATTCTGCCTAACTTCCAAAGTGAACATATACATCACACTTTATTTAGAAAAATACATCAAAATACAGATCTGAGAATACATAAGAGCACAGTAACATCATCATAAAATAACCAAAAGATCCAGCGGATTATAGATAAAAAATCCAGATAGCTCCATGATCCCAAGATTGAAGCCCCAGAGATTCATCGTACAATATGACACATTTTTTACAAGTTAGAGCTTGCTTAGATAATTTATCAGCCATGGAGTTGTTTTGTCGATAAATGTTCTAATGATATAGAATAAGAAGAATTTAGTACTTCCTTGATTCTTCTGCACCAATGAGCCATAGAGATGACTTTGATATTGAATTCTCCTGCTGCCCATTTTATTGTCACCCTGGAATCTCCATATACCTTTAATTCCCCGTCCAAATTAATTTGCTACCGTAAAAACATACCAGAAAGCCATTAACTCCATTTTCATATTTAACCCAGAGCCACAATTTAATCCGAACGAGAAATAATGATCTCGAAGGAGATAGATAACACCTCCAACAGCACACAATGCACTATTAACAGCACCATCAAAAACGCAACAGGAGTAATGAACTGAGGAGAGAAAATGGGCCTATTTTCTTTACCTTATAATCCAAATTCTGTTGTACACCATCTTCAATATAATGAATAATCTGGGCTATAATCTGGGCGTATGTCGACTGCACACTAGGAACTATATCCTTAAAGATAAACCTGTTTCTGGTACGCCAAATAATCCATGATATCCAGGTTGGTTCGACATTGCTTGCTCTTTGGTTCCGTGGTAGGTGCTAAAAAACTATCTAAACTACTTCTATTCTAAGATGCATTTAAATGTTGTTGAGTTTGATGTGTATTTTAAGTTTATTGCCATGTTCAATGGACTCATTGCATTATTTAAATTCAATGCATTTAAAAATTGATAAGTTCGATCTGTATTTTTAGTTTTTGTTCTTTATCAATGCACTGATCATCATATAAAACCATAAAACTCATAAGACAAAACTCTTATTAAGCATGAGAATCATGATTTCAACATCAAATCCAAAATATGTGTTTGAGTGGCTTCCCATCTACAGAATTTCCACTTGATGCTATTGATGTGTCAATCACAGGTGCAAGCAGAATGTATTGGTCTGCCCGTTGCTCTGAAGGTGATCGGAAGCTCTTTGCAAGGTGAGCGGATGCAGAACCAATATCAGATTATCACAAAGAAGGGCTTGTTAAATGATTAAAGACCAGCATCAAAGAAGGGCTTATTAACGGCTTGAAGACCAGCATTGATGCCTTGGAAACGCAATCACCTCTAATTTCTTGATCGTTGCATAGGGCCAATACCATAGTTGTTTTGCCGACACCTCCCATACCGTTTACCCCAACAACGGACACCTCTCCCTGAAGCAGTGTCCTCATCAAATTCCAATTGTTTTCTTCCAACCCAACTTCAAAATCAGGCTTTGCTAACCCATCATAACTACAAGGAGCCTCAGCAAAATCTCCATCAAGCATATCATCTGCACCCATCTGTTGAAGCATCATGGCATTCTCACGGGGGTCTTTGGTGAGTTTGAACACTTGTTTGAAGATTGTTTCATTCTTCTGGCTCTCATCCATCGGCCGCAAATCGTAAAAATGACGAATACTATTCGGCTCTGTTACGAGATTTTCCACGTCAAGAAAAATGTTGGCAGGCATCTGATACGGGATGAAGTCACAGATCTCCTTCTGCAGCCGGTGAAATTGAGAGGCATTTCTGACGCTATGAAAACTATTCAAATGGTCGGCTTTCTCCAATTTTTCCCCAATTCAACAGCCATCATAAGGATGTTCAGGAAGTGCTTGTAAATGGGATTTGGCTCATTTTGGGGCTTTTGTAAATTCAACAAACAGATCTACCGAAATGTTTGAATAAGGTCCATGATCAGCAGCACATATAATCCATGACTGCATGACTTCTTGCAATTAAACCTATCCATCCTATGCTCTCCTGTGGCGCCGTGTCTCAAAATCAAATTCTTGTAGCTCTACCTCTTTTGATATATCTTGTTGTTCTTTGCTTCAAAATCATTCAGTTCATTATGCACTTTTCCTGCATCGAAATTTTATCATGTTGGGATTGTAGAGTAGAAGTTTATAATTGTCTATACGCATGGCAAGAATCAAGAAACATTACACTCGTCAAAAATGACGGTGCCAGTGGCGGTTACAGCAGTATAGCAAACCGTTTTTACAATTCACTTGTATATTTAACGGTTAATGAAAAATATAAACGGTATATGACATGCAAAATTAAGTTCTATTGTGAAGCCAATCCCAAAATCTTATTGGCTTCCCCAGGCGATCTTCCGATGCTTGCCTCGGAAATCCACATGATCCAAATCAACGAAATTTGGATCAAAGTATATTCATGGGGCCATAGAGTAATAGATGAAGCTCGCTTCCGAACGTTTTGCTCAAGGCCGCTTTATCCTAAACGCCATTTAAACTATTTTTGAAGGCTTTTTCCCAACGGAATCCGGCATAGATTTTTTTTTTTTAAATTTCAAACAGGGTTTAAAATTCCATAATATTGGTGTCTATGGTTTTTGGAAGACCCGGAATCTATTCATAATTAGATTTAAACAAAACATATTCAGATTTCTTTAAAAAAAAAATTGCCAGATTTCGACAAAAATTTGCCAAAAAAATCTAAATGATCACCTGTTTACATATCTTCTTAAAAATGTTATAAAATACAAAGAGAAAGATGGCCGTGTAAAGTTATGACAAGGCAGAGTCCATTATATAGACCTTGAATCTTTACAATTGCTAAGGCTTGTGAAAACATCCATTTTCAAACATGGATACAAAAGTTGCTCATGGCCATATTGTAATGGTAATGGCAATGAGCTTATTTCCTTTAAGTGAAAGAAATAGAACAACTAAAACTAAAAGCTTCCAACCTGCCCAGGCTGGTTTTCAATTGCAATGAACAAATCTCTTTTTTGTTAGTGTTTTTAGTTCGTGGTTTTTTAGAAATACTTGTCACTAGGGGTTAGTGTATTCAACCATTGCCTAATAAACAACAACCTAGGGACATCTAAGGGGCCAAAATCACTCAAGGATTGCACCTAAGGCCACAACACTTAACATGACTCGATTTTTTGGGTGTCTCCTCCCAACTATTGAATCTAAGAAATAATTAAACTTGATTTTATTTACTCAAAATTAACTTGTTTTAATTCTCTCAATACAATTCCTTAGAGTTTAGACATATTTGGGCTCTCAAATAATGAAATTTGGTATTTGGTATTAATACTCTCCCTTTAAGATAAAGTTCACTATGCCCAAATTTTATAAATTTTATATTCTAAATTAATAATGAATTGTAAATCTAATTTTGATCATTATAAGAATTATTTTCATAAAGGAAATAAATTTCTCAATTTTATATATATATATATAATTTCTGGAGACAAATTTTAATTTGTAAATCTAAAGAAAATAATAAGATCTCTATGGAGGATTGGAACTCATATCTCAAAAGATTTACGAATCCACAGATGTTGTGGATAACATTCAAACCCTCCTTACAACAGAGGAAGTCTTTTCCTTAGAAGACATTGACTTTGGGATTAAGCACCTAGTTAATGGAAAATCTAAAGACATTGAAGGGTACCAAGCAGAAATCCTAAAAATCGGAGCACCCTTCCTCATCCCTTATATTCACGATCTCTTTAATTTGGCAATCAAGCATGGATTGCCTAAGCCTTGGACTCAGAGCCTTATAGTTCCTATCTTTAAAAGCAGAGATAAAGATAACCCTTCTAATTACCAAACAATTATGATTAGCCCTCTCTTAGCCAAGTTATACAACATTATCCTTGAAAAGAAGATTAGCATATGGCTAGAAAATGAAGGAAAGAGGGCTAAAGGCCAAGCGGGATTCAGATGGCATCACTCAACCACTGACCACCTCATTACACTTAGGATCATCGCAGAGGAGTGTCGTAATAATAAATCCAATCTTTTTTGTTGTTTCGTGGACTTTTGGAAAGCTTTTGATACAGTGCCTAGATATAACCTTTGGGATAGATTAAAAGAGCTAAAAGTTCCTCTCAAGTTGAGGGTTGTGACTATAAGGCTATATGAGAATGTCATTGCCAAATTCAAAAGCACTAAAGGATGGTCACAAGATATTATTTGTAAAATTGGAGTTAAGCAAGGGTGTCCCCTTTCCCCTACACTTTTTGACATTAACATCAATAAGCTTGAAGAATGCCTAGAAGAGGCTGGTTGCGCGGGAATGATCTTGGTGGGAATATGTAATGTCCCTTATTAGGAATTTTATTAAAATTGCAATTTTCCACTTTTTTCCTTGGTTCGACCTTGGACTAGTTTCGATCTCTAGGTCCCAAATTTGCCCCAAATGATCTCAAATCTTCTGAGAAGGTATATGAATGATATTAGAACATAAATATATATTTCAGGGACGCCTTTGTACCTTTAAAACACTTCTGCAAATACTCTTTCAATTCTGGTCAATGTAGGTAACTTTACTAGTGATTTCCCTTTGACTAGTATTGGTCTCTATCTCTCAAATTGACTCCAAATGCCTTCAAATATTCAAGGAAGGTTTATGAATGATATTAGGAATTGAATATGATGTTCAGGGATAACATATGGCCACCAAAAGACCTCTGCAAACTCTCTTAAGATTCTGGACCAAGTATGCAATTTTACTAGTAATTTGGGGTTCAAATCCCCCTAAGGTAAGTACTGAAAATGGCTTCCCAAATGCCTCCAAACCCACTCAAATTTATGAACAGAGGTATGTAATGTGTTAAGTATGTTATTAAGGTCTCATATGCACCATTAATGGTTTATTACAACTGTTCTCACCCTCTCCCATTCAACTGCAAAAATCCCCAATTCGACCCTTGGGGAAATGGCACTATTTCTTCTCCCAATGCAATTAAACTGAGTAGAAATGCTTCAAATGCTCAAGTACAGTACATGAAACTTGTATAAGACATCCATGGAAGTATATTTATCACAAATATATCAGAGAATCATCCATTCATTCGAAATCATCATCAATACATTGGCTCACAACAAGGTAGTGGGGAAATGGCATTGTTCTTCCATTAAAAATGAGATTTATACATTTCTACTTGGAATTTCGACCTGAAACTTTTTGGAGATGAAGAACAGAGTATTTACTTCATATTACAAAAGAAATGGGGCATTAGAAGCTCCCCCAAAGAGTACAATAGCTCACCAAAAATGCCCTCCCTCAAGGATCAAGAATATGCCATCAAAACTGGAAATGGTTGAAGGAGCGAGCTGCAATAGAAGAAACCATGAGCTGCCCTGTAGCTTACACCTGCAAATAAAGACTCCATTAAAGCTCCAAATGAAAGGTCTGAATGTCCTTTCCAATTGCCAACTTGGATGGGAATCTTTCACCCTCGAAATTGGCTAAGGCAAGAAACTAGTCATCCACTAGCTCTCCCTCTTCACAATTGCAATTGCAAATTCTACAAATGATCAAAAGCTGGTTTAATTCTTTGTTATTGACATTTATAAACTTCTAATGTCCTCCATGGGTCGAATTCCTTCCAAGAGACTCATGCCAACTCATGTTGGGAAGAGATTCCAAAGAACGCCACTTGTACAACAATTCCTAGTCTCCCACTTCCACCAAATCACATGTGGAAGCATCTTAGCTGCCCTAACACCCTTGAGCGCCCTCTTGGAGTCTATTTTTAGCCCTGACATGTCATATATGTCATATGTCAGCCTTCAGGTCTGATTTGTGTCATAGGTGTCATAACATCTTCATTATTGTTGTCATAGAGCTAGGGAATCTAGCCCAAGTGTCTCACTAGCTCCAAATTGCCTCTTCCTCTTCCATGGGAGTTACTCTTCCTCTATATTTCGACCTTGGATGAGTCATGCAATGAATAATACCTTTTGGACTCCCCCAAGTATGTTACCATTCACCTTGAATTCGAATTGGTGAGAGAATGATGCCAAATGTAGTGGGGAAATCTAGCCATATGTGGGTCCCACTTCCTCCATGTGTCTTCATGATGAAATGCCACTTTGATTTTCACTTGTATATATTTATTTAGATCCTTTAATAAATATTTATGCCATTCTAATGTTCAAACATCATTTATTATCCCCATTATTCCAAATCCCAAAGCTTCCACCCCAAACCTAGGAAACTAGTAATTTTCCTCCTTGGCAATTATTTGACCTTTAGCATCAATTTGACAAACTCTAATGAATAGAGCCAATGTGATTAGGCCATTGTGAACCAATACCAAATTTGGGACATGACAGAATAGTCATCACGCTTCTTCTCTATGCTGGCGATATCATTCTTATGGCTAGGTGCCCTTATGATCTTGAGAAGCAATTACGAATTCTCAAAGGTTTATGCACCAATATGGGCATGACCGTTAACACTGACAAAAAAAATGTCTTGATTATTAAGTCCAATAAAGGTACTTATGACAAGTTTTCTTATGACAATAAAATCTTAGAGGAAGTAGCCTCCTATAAGTACTTAGGAAATGACTTTCATCACAAGCTCAAATGAAACTATAGCATTGAGAAGAGGATAAATGGAGGGTGGAAAGCCTACTTCGCCCTTGAAAACAACTGTAAATTGACAAACCTTGTGATGTGGGACAAAAATAAATTCCTCTTTAAAATGCTCGTCACTACCGTTATTTTATATGGATGCGAAGCTTGGGGATGTAGCATTTCCAGAGAGTCTTGGAGAATATTTGAACAAATCCAGAAACGGTTTATTACTTATAATTTGAAAATTAAGAGCAACATGCCCTATCCTATTCTCCTCTTAGAAGTAGGGCTCCCCCCCATTGAAAGCATGGCTATGATTAGATATCTAATGTACAAGAACAAATTAAACTATATAGGAGACAACCGACTTCCCAAAATCACTCTCAACTCCAGCGAAAATCACCTACGCCTCAAGCAGGGATGGCTTAAAGATGCCACGGCTTGGTTAAACTATTGGGGGATTAATAAAACTACCACTCTACAAAATATTGATAACACTAATCACATTATTACTTCTACTTTCAAAGAGAAAATGTGGTGCAAAGAAGAATTAGAGGTAAAAAGAAAGCTTCGGTATTATAAAGAGATCATTAACCCTAATCTCGAGGATCAAAAACTATCTTTCTATCTTAACAAGCTCAAAGAAGAAAATTAATATTGCTAAGATTAGAATGAACTCCCATGAGCTTCACAGTGAAACTTGGTGTTGGACAACCCCTAAAACGCCTTGGGATGAAATAATTTTCCATATTTGTGATTCTATGAGCATAAAAGATGAAAATCACTTTCTCTTAGATTGATCGGCTTTCACTCACATTAGATCTCAGTTTCAACATCTTTGCTTTGACACTAACCTTTCTAACCTTCTAGATCCTCAAAACTATAGTGAGCTAGGGACTCTCATCTACAAGCTCTTTGAGCATAGAAATAGTATTTTAAAGAAAACCAAATAATCTCTATCTTCTTAAGGTCCGATAGACCAAGATTGGCCTCAGTGGACATTAAAGACCTTCATCATCATCATCATCATCATCATCATCATATATATATATATATATATATATATATATATATATATATATATATATATAAAGTTGTTATTTAATAGATTTATTAACAGAAATCTTGATTGTTTTTTATGTGACATGTAAAGTTTATATTTGATCAAGAATTTTTAACTAAAATATTTAGTCACTTATATCATTAATTTTACTTTATATTATTATTAAAACTTATAAAAATTTAAACATAACAACACGACCATTCATATTACGATCTCCAACTTAATTGTAACGTGAAAGTTGATGCCATATTGTGATTTCACCCACTCTTAACTTGTCATCATTAGGGGAGAGGCGCCAAATGTGGTGCGGGGTCCACGCGAGCACGCCAACGGACACCCGGCAGTCCACGTTAGTTGTACGACAGGTGCCCATTCGGATCCGCTGCGTGTCCAGCACATGTGTTGGGAACTTTAGTGGGTTTACGTGAGGTTTAGGGTTCTCATTCTGACGTTTCGCCCGGGCTGCTCTACCACCCTGTGCAATGTTGTTCGGGACCGGTGTGTGGCCGTTTCAGCACCCCGGTAGTGGTCCGCCGGGGCTCCATTTCCCGCGCAGGCCTGCGTCCATGGTTATCCACCTCGTTGCTGTCAGTGGAGCTGGTGTGAACCCTTCGACGCTCGCCCTTGTCCCCATTTTGGTCGGCATTCCTCCTACTCCAGTTCAGATGGGATGGTTTGTAGAGTTGTTTGGCTGGTGGTTTCGTTCGGTGGGCGTTCTCCTTGGCACACCAGTCTCCGTGTTGGCGATCCTGATCACGGCATTGTGCGCATCCTCCTGTGCCAGCTGCGGGGTCGTGAAGGTTGGCGACGGCGGTTTCTACCTTCGGCAATTATACAGGTAGGGTTTCCCTACCAACGTCTGAACAGTGTTTATAAACACTCCACCTCGCTTCAAGGATGTCGTTAACCCTGCGGCTCGTTTTCTCGGTTGTTGGATGTGTTTGCTTGTCTGTTTTGTGTTTGTGCCTCGGCTCTGCGTATTCGGTGGTTTCTTGGGTTTGTTTGGCAGTTTACTGTTAGATTAGTTTTTCGGACCCAATTATTGGGTATTGTTTCTATACGGTGCTTTTTTCAAACCCCCCTTGGGTGTCTCAGGTTCTAAGGAAGCTGCAACGGTTCTGGCTATGCGTGCATGGTTGTAACTTGGGACAGGTTGGCCTTGCAGGGTTTCGTATGGGATTATTTGTTTTTCTGCAGCTTATATTGGGCGTTTTTGGGCACATATTTGGCGTTTTTCAGTTTCTGGGTATATCTGGCCTTGCAGGGTTTCGTTTCTGGGTATATCTGGCCTTGCAGGGTTTCGTATGCGTTATTATGGATATGCTTACTGTAGGGTTTCGTTTCTGGGTATATCTGGCCTTGCAGGCTTTCGTATGCGTTTTTATGGATATGGTTACTGTAGGTTGAATTATGGATATGCTTATTGTGTAAGTTTGCTGGTTGAATTATTGTGTAAGTTTGCTTGCCGATATGAAAAATTTGCAGTGTAGGTTTTAGGTTTTGATATTCATATTTATTTCCCTTTACTGTTTGAGGCTGCATAAGAGGTAAAGGCTTGAATTGTGCTTCAATTTGCAAAGGTTCCCTTCGAATTAGGACCACCATATATTCAAGAATAGGGTTTGGCCCAACCATTGGGAATTATGGGAACTGTATGCAACCACACTCGTCTTAGTCGATGTCCTTTATGTAGGCTTATGCTTGAGAGGAAATTGCAATGGTTGGTTGGTTGAATGCTGGTTCAATTATGGTTATGCTCGCTGTAATATAATGTGTGAATGTTTGTTGGTTGAATGCTGGTTCAATTATGGCTCAATTATGATTTTGGTTATGTTTCTGGGAATTATGGCTCATTTATGATTTTGGTTATGTTTCTGGGAATTAGGCAGCAGTATGTTTTTGAACTTGACATCCATCTTTATATTACTGTTTGAGGCTGCAAGATAAGCAGAGTATGTGGATATTCGGTTTGGCATGGGCCCTCGTGGATATGAAAATGTTGTGGATTTGAAATATAGTGTGAATGTTGGTTTAAAGCTGGTTCAATTATGGTTATGCTCGCTGTAATATATAGTGTGAATGTTTGTTGGTTGAATGCTGGTTCAATTATGGCTCAATTATGATTTTGGTTATGTTTCTGGGAATTAGGCAGCAGTATGTTTTTGAACTTGACATCCATCTTTATATTACTGTTAGAGGCTGCAAGATAAGCAGAGTATGTGGATATTCGGTCTGGCATGGCCCCTCGTGGATATGAAAATGTTGTGGATTTGAAATATAGTGTGAATGTTGGTTTAAAGCTGGTTCAATTATGGTGATGCTAGCTGTAATATATAGTGTGAATGTTTGTTGGTTGAATGTTGGTTCAATTATGTATCAATTATGATTTTGGTTATGTTTCTGGGAATTAGGCAGTAGTATGTTTTTGAACTTGACATTCATCTTTATATTACTGTTTGAGGCTGCAAAATAAGTAGATATTTTAGTGAATATTTATGATTTTTGAGTGACTGTTATGGGAGGGACACCAATTGTGGTGCGGGGTCCACGCGAGCACGCCAACGGACACCCGGCAGTCCACGTTCGCTGTATGACAGGTGCCCATTCCCTTCCGACTCGTGTCCAGCACATGAGTTGGGAACTTTTTAGGGTTTACGTGAGGTTTAGGGTTGGCATTTTCACGTTTTGCCCGGGCTGCTCTACCACCCTGTGCAATGTTATCCACCTCGGTGCTGTTTCCCATAGTAAGTAGAATGGCATTATTAGAGCATATATGACCTACTATTTTGGCATTATTAGACTTGAATCTACAATGAAATTTTTTTAGACAAAGTAGAATGATGTATGCTCATGTTGTATATCTACTTAAATGGTATATGAGTATAGAGAATTTGACCCAACTTCTCCATTAGACCTTACTTTGTGCTCTCCACAATGTCAAGTTGTGTGTAACACCAACCTCAATGCTTATGGTTAACTTCCTTGTTTATGGAAAAAAACATAAATAAATAAGAACTGCTCATTTATAATTAAACAACTGCACTTTATAGCAATAGTACTGAAATACAAATACAATAACTCTATCTGAAGTAGATGTCGAAACAATGCCTCTGTCTGAAAGTAGAAGTCAAAAAGAAAATGCCTTGATCACAAACTACCATTTGGTTGGTCTATACACCGCCTCTGTCTGAAGTACAAGTCAAAACAATGCCTCTGCTTGCAGTAGATGTCAATGACTGGGATTTAGGTTATATCAAGCCCTCACCATGCTTGATTGGGGCTGCACAAAAAGAAAATGCCTTGATCACAAACTACCATTTGGTTGGTCTTTACACCACCTCTGTCTGAAGTAGAAGTCAAAACAATGCCTTTGCTTGCAGTAGATGTCAATGACTGGGATTTAGGTTATATCAAGCCCTCACCATGCTTGATTGGGGCTGCACAAAAAGAAAATAAATTTATCACAGAATACCATTTGGTTGGTCCATACACCTTCTACCCTATTCTTGAAGAGGTTCGTCACCTCCCACATCATTTTCTGTAGGGTTTCCAGCTTGAGACAAGTGGGGTGATCTTACCGAGCATGTTTGATTAGGAAGGGTGGGGTTGGTGGAAACAGATTGAGGCCAATTTACTCCTTGCAACCAAGGAGGAATTGAATAGCCATAGGCCTGACTTGTGCATGGGACCCCTGGAATATTTGCTGGTGTTCGATAAGCTAACATAGGATGGGACCCTGCAGTAGTAGGAATAGAGCTGGGGTGTAAACCTGCAGGATTATAGCGGGGTATCTGAATGTTAATAAGATCCTGGTAGAATCGTGCACTGCTTGCAAACGCTTCTAATGATCCTTGCATCATGTCCCTTTCACTGGTTGTTCTTAGAGTATCAGCCATCACATTCCTTTCCTCCATTTCTGATGCACTATTTTGGTTCATCTGTTGCACCTTCCTCGCTTCCTTTGCTTGCCTTGCCAACTGCTTCTGGTGCGCTTTTTCTTGTCGATTAACCTCTCTTGCAATCCTTTCATGTGCCCGCTGTCCAGCTGCAATCATCCTTGCTTCCTTCTTTTCCTTTGCAAGATCTTTCTTCCTTTGTTTTAATTCCTGCAAATCTTTCTTCTTTCGTTCAGAATCAACCAAGAGGCTCATGTACTCTTCTGAAGTGAGCAGTTGTGAACTCCGGCCCAATCGGAGAATGTCTGTCTGTCCTTCCCTTCCTTGCGTTGACACTCTCTCCATTGGCAACTTTAGGAATCTGCCAAGCCTTAGTGTGTTCCCTGACAGTGGTTCTTTAGCTATGAGAGGTTCTTCTGCTGCGGTATATTCTTCAGTTGCATCCTCGTTGTCTGTGCTAGGATCTGCTACCAACCCACCATCAACATAAAAATGGACAATCTCATTTGGATGCGAAGGCATATTCATGCTTTCATCGCTGGTGGAATCACCAATGTGTCTGTTCAAGTTCATCATGGCCTCTGCCATCCATGATGGTTGAGATACTTGGGTTGGCATTGACAATGTGTGATTGGGGCTACCAACGACCACATTTATATTTGCCCCATCATCCACTTGTGTGCTGGATGGACCACCTAAACCCATGTTATCTTCTGCTGCATCATCATTGAATTGTGTTTCATAGACCTGTTCATCATGGTCAGAAGCACCAACTCCTTCGCAATTTCCTTGAGAAAGGGACATGATGTTGTCCACAGCATCTGCCTCTTGCTGGCCATCCAATTGGTCTTCGACATCCTCAAGATCTTCGCCAGCTTCTTGGCCATCCACATCAAATGCTTGGCTACACTGAGTGTCATGCATAAGAGCATCATAATTCAATGGCCAGATACCTGTTCGCCTAAAGCCAGCCTTGATATTGGAGGGTGTGAGAGCCCTTTTGAAAGCCTTGCTTGCAAGCTCAGCTAACTCAAACCTCTTTACCTCTACCCCTGGGTTCTGAGCCATCCATGCAGCACGTTCTGACCTGAAATAAGCCTTGAAAGGCCCAAACACACTCACATCCAGGGGCTGCAACCTGTGAGTGGTGTGAGCAGGAAGTGTTAACAAGTCAATTCCCAACCTGTTTGCCTCCTCGATGGTTTGCACAGCAATGTGGCTGCCATGGCCATCTAAAACCAACAGGTGTCTGTTTTCAGGTGAGACACCGCCTGGTACGGATGTTGCAAAGTGGAAAAGCCAATTCAGGAAAAGTTCTTTAGTCATCCATGCATGGGGATGTGCAGCCATGCACGCCCCAGGTTCACAGTTTTGGATATAGTTTTGCAGCCGAGTTTTGCCCTTGAACAAATAAAACCCCGGGATTGCTGAGCCAATTGCATTCACACATGATAGAATGGTTATCCACTCCCTGCTCTTGGGCAAAATCTTCGGCACATTCCTGCTCCCTCTCTTTGCAATGACCCGCATGCCACAATTCCTTCCTACCTGTAACCCTGTCTCGTCGCAGTTCCAAATATGGTCTGGACTGTAAGAGTGTTTCTCATATGCAGAAGAAAGAGTGTCATAGAACTTGGAAACAACCGTGGGGCGTAGATTCAATGCCCTATCTCTGTCCAAACCCTCTGCAGTTTGTAGCACTAGCTCTGGATGCCTTTTTTTGAAACCAGCCCACCAAGACTTACCTGGGAACCCATCTTTGAATGGGTTTGGCCTCCCCTGACAAATTTGAGCAACAGTTGATTTCAGTTGTATCAACTCTAGCCCATGTCCCAATTCGTCCATCTCCTTGCACCACACCACTACCTCCTCCTCCTCTTGTTCAGTCATGACTGTAAGAGGGCCTCTCCTCTTGGTATGGGTCAGGCCATTTATCCAGTAATGGATTGACGTGGGTGCAATCCCATGTTTTTTGGCCGCTGCTCTAACAGAAAACCCCTTGAATTCGACATCGTCAATTGCAGCCAGCATGTCTTCTTTGGTCCATCCTCTAATTGCACTGATTTTCTTCGTTGAAATGGCACCTTGCACTGTGGAAGATGGTGGGAGAATGGGCGATGCTGGAACTGTTGGTGGTGATGGCTCTGTCATTGATGGTGGAACCACAGCATCTACATCTTCCACAGGACCATTCTCAGAATTTGATGTAACAATGTTGTCATTTAGAACACGGGCCCTTTCGTCATCCGATGATGTGCATTGTATCTGGGTACCCTGCTTCCTTGTGTTCCTTGTGCGACGTGCAATATTGACTCTTGGCATGGCTATGAGAATCTGCAACATCCAGATAAATAACATGTGAGTATTATAGATCCCTATGCAATGGAATTACAAACAAATCCACAAAATTGCTCATGTTTAAGATTTCAATGCTGAATGAAATTCTTGCACTTATCTGGGGATTCCATTTTTTTAGGGAAGCATGCTTTGAAAGATTGGAGAAATGTGATTGATCAAATGGGAACAAAGAGTTTTGGTGGTTTTAATAATTTTCACTTTGTCAATTGCTTAACAATGGAGGAGGAAACTATTCTCTAGATTTGAGCCAGCATCTCCTAAGATTTAGCTACATGTGTCCTCCCAAAATACTAGAACTAAGGTAAGTTGTTTAGGACTCTCTTCTTTCCAATATCTCTATAATAATTCAAAGGAGGAAAGGGCTAGGGGTTGGACGTTGGCTGGGTTACGAATAGTAATGCTGTTGGATGTTAGTTATGTGTTGTTGGCTGGGGTTACAAACTGGTTTTCAATTGGTGATTTTATTGTTACTATTACTACTGTTAGAAGGGTTTCCATTGCTGCTACTGAATATTTCCCTGTAGTTGAGTTGTTGTTAAACCCCTGTATAGATCTGATTAGTATTATATTTCTGCTTCTTAAGTGAAATATCAGGTTTGAAAATTGAGAAAATGTGGACTTGTTAAAGACCAGCGAGTAACACTACTATCACACTGCTATCATGTCTGTATGTTGTTGGCTGGGGTTACAAACTGGTTTTCAATTGGTGATTTTATTATTACTATTACTACTGTTAGTAGGGTTGCCATTGCTGCTACTGAATATTTCTTTGTAGTTGAGTTGTTGTTAAACCCCTGTATAGATCTGATTAGTATTATATTTCTGCTTCTTAAGTGAAATATCAGGTTTGAAAATTGAGAAAATGTGGACTTGTTAAAGACCAGCGAGTAACACTACTATCACACTGCTATCATGTCTGTATGTTGTTGGCTGGGGTTACAAACTGGTTTTCAATTGGTGATTTTATTGTTACTATTACTACTGTTAGTAGGGTTGCCATTGCTGCTACTGAATATTTCCCTGTAGTTGAGCTGTTGTGAAACCCCTGTATAGATCTGATTAGTATTATATTTCTGCTTCTTAAGTGAAATATCAGGTTTGAAAATTGAGAAAATGTGAACTTGTTAAAGAGAAGCGAGTAACGCTACTATCACACTGCTATCATGTCTGTATGTTGATCGTGGCCATTTTAATGTTTGCTTGGCTAGTATTGAAATGTTCATATGAATATAGCTTCTCCCAGTGTTAACTCACCCCTGCTCTGCTCGCCTGAGGCTCTTAATCTACTGCCCGTGATCTCATTTTTTAGCTACTAAACTATTCATAGATGTCACTAAACTATTAATTATAAGAGTTTGATCATCAAGTGCTCTGATGCTTTCACTCTTTCCATAGTCTATTTTGGTTTTATTGCACGGGTTTCCATGATACTATTGTTGACAAAAGCTTTGAGATTATGTAAACTATACTGCTTCGAAAGTCAGGATATCAATGGAACTGTACAAAAGCATAGAGATTATGTAAATAATTTTCATATTGTTATGGATATTAAAAGTAATTGAAATAGTTTTCATGTTCCTTTCAACAAGTAGGTTACTGTACATACCTGTCACACAGTGCACACACTGCTGGGTTGTTGGGTTGTTGATGTATGGCTGACACTGTGCACACAACCTTTGCGCTATTGATGGATGGTTGAGTCCTGCCTGTTAAATGCACTGCTTGGCTGATAAACGCACTGCTTGGCTGAGTCCTGGCTGATACATGCACGCACTGCTGGGTTGTTGATGAATTGAATGGATGCAAATGGGTTCAATTGTGTGCAAAGAGGTTGGTTTATAGTTTTTTATATTGAAAAAGATTGCATAGGGGAAATGACATGGATTGAAGGGTTAATTCTGGGAATGGGAGGCTGGGATTGATTTGGCACCGATCCAATGGCTAGAGATTTGGGTTTGCATGATCCATGTGCTCTTTGCTGCTGGACAGCTGCTTGGGTTCAGTGCAATGCTAGATTTGATGTTCAGATTAATGGATGAAATGAATTTTTTTATTTGCAGAGTTTATGGCATTCGTAGAGGATGGCAGTTCGAATTCTATGAGGGCATTCATAGAGGACAGCAGTTGGAATTCTGTTTGCTGATCTAATGGTTTAATGGATTTTTAAGATTATTTTATTTGTAGAGTTTAATGCATTTTTGCTTTTGGGCATTCGTAGAGGTTGGCAGCTCCTTTGGATTTCATGAATTTTAATGGGTGATTTGATTTTTTCAGTGGTTGGGGCATTTATTGAGGTTGCATGTGTGAGTTGTTGAATAACTCTGTACCAGATGCTGACCCTCCTTTCCCCTTGCAGTGTGCAGGTGGTACTGGGTGATGGAACACTGGATCCTGCTGCTTGATTGTTGCTTCTCCAGTTGTGGTTCATGAGGGATGATGTGATGCCCAGGATGTACTTAGTAGATTGAGGCTGAGAGGGTTTTTTGATGTTTAATTTGTAATTAATGACAAGACAGAGTGTATTCTCAGTTGGACTGGATGGTTTTTAATGTTGGCATTAAATGGACTGAATACTGTGAGTTGGGTCCCAATCAGTTTTTACTCCTATTTTGGACTTAATATAATATATATATGTGCAAAAATAAGTTGTTTAATGTTTTTTAATCTGTTTTGTCATGTGCAAGATTTGGGTGGTTGATGTGACAGGAACCATGACCACTACTGGTTCCTGCACAACAATAGGAGCCTCTCCCCTATGGCATATCACTTTCTTGTGTTTTTCTTTTTGGATAGATAATTTTATTCTTTGATGTTTTTTTAATGAAAGGAACCTCGACATATCACATCATAATAATGGAAAATTTTGAAACGTTGAATGGAACCGTAATATAAACATAAAAAGAAAATATAACATCATAATAATGGAAAATTTTGAAACGTTGAATGGAGCCGTAATATAAACATAAAAAAAATAATATTGAGTTGAGTTGAAGCTGCATGGAAACTGCCTTTGGCAGCTAAGAAACAGAAATCTCATATTCAGTCGTGACGTCACCGCTCTTGTCATTGTTATTAACCAAGAATTATCTATCCCATATCACTTTGTCGTTCTTCTTTTTGGATGGACCCTTTTATTACAAATATGTGGAACGCAATCCAATTGTAACAACCCCACAATAAAAATTTAAAATTTAAAAACTTTGATGAAACCACTATTTATAGGACTTATTTCAATTTCTTTTCTAATAATTGCGCTGCATAACTTTTTTATAGACCATATTATTTCAAATAACTTTCGTAACTATTAAAGTTCATTTAACATTTTCCTCAACACATAAGTATGATACAACTCTATAGAATGCAGTGCATATCTTCCTCCAAGTATAAGGCTTCTTTCCTTCTAGCACAATTATCATTTTTATCATTTTAACTCTCTCTATATATAGTACCATAATTTACAATATAAGAATACATTTGAATATATTTCTAATGCATCTATCTATCTATATATATATATTGAACATCTTCTTAATCTATTTCATGCTATATAATCCCCTTATCTAACTCAACTGTATATCAAAGATAATTTAATTTACACTCATCAATTTACATTGACGCCTATATATTACTTTAGGTAATAACCCATCCCATTTAACCTTTTATTAGAGAACTTAATGTTCAAATAATCCATACTTCCTCCTATGTCTTTTCAACTTAAAGGAGAATTACGATATCTTGCATTTTAATTCAACTATATTTATAATATAATATTTGCATGATTCTATACTCTTTATAAATGCAATATATGGATATTCTTTTGTTTTGATTAACATGAATCATATCCATATACTAATGTAGTATCTTTAATTCAAACTGTACGAGGTTTACACATACATTCGCTTAATGCTAATATATATATATATATATATATCGAACTTCTCTCATCCATTATTATAAGCATTTATAATTTGTAAAAACTTTAGATATTAATATGGATTGAATAATCTTTTCGATTGTTCTTTCAATATTTCAACATACCATAAGTTGGTACAAGGAGTAGCGATCTGAACTTCATGCCACTTGGAAGTCTCGGCTTCTATAAACATAAAACCTGACGATCGGTTTAGTGAAGTCTCCTGACCTCTCTAACCAAAGACAAACATATAATTGCACGTCAATGGTATCCTTCAAGGGATGTGCAACATACGATTACTATTGAAATTTCATGTAGTTGACATGCAAGCAATTGGAGTCTGATTGATAGCTACTTAGATTTTAATCAACAGTTATGTAACGTTTTTATTGATAGTTTAAGTCAACATTTTTTTTCTTCCAAAGTGGAGTTCAACAAGTGTGACCAACAGTTAAACTTGATCAACGTTGATATCTATAACAACGCCGAGTGAAGAGGGAGGGATCTACGATTTTAAGGGACGGTCGTATCAACAACTCGAATTATTTATCACGACAACCTTTTAAAAAGCCGAATGGCATAGGAGGAGACAAAAATTATATGGGTTGACTGAGTGCTTGAGCAGGGAAATATCCATACATGATTCGTTGTCGAGTTTAAAGGAATCCAACAGTTAGTATTTATGAATGGACAAACACCCTGGGTCTACCTCAAACAAAATATTACCTTCAGATCACATGTAATAAAAACAGAGTTATGGAATTGATGGTTTACAACCTTCTTCCCAACCTTCACACACACATCGCATGGGATTTAAATTAAAATGTCATATCGTCCAAAATCTCTCAGAAGGTAGGATGACATCAGACCAATAATATTTTTATCAGATAAAATAGGGGATTCAAATATTAATATTGTAACTGTACTTCTATTGACATAGGGCCAGTATTTACTCAGTCGATATCATGAATTGAGAGCAGCAATGCTTGTCACTCTTTAGCAGGGATCTATCTAGCAAATTTGTAGTTTTACAAACCCTGTGAACAGAGCTCTCTTCTGTAATCATTTGAATTGCGTTATTTTAAAATGACAGAGGTTTCACCTTTGTCAAATTGATTACTTTTAATAGATTATATAAATATTTTTACATATCAACATAAATCTGATTTAGATCAATTTCCCCGGTTATTACAACTCTTAATAATTTTCATGTATAATTCCCCAGTCTTATATAATCGCTTAGAGGATCAACCTCGATGCCTCGCGGCACTCTCTTCCAGAGTCTATAACAAGCAAATGGACTTATGAAAAGAGAGAACGCTCAACTACTTCCTATATGCACAACATGAAATCCCATGCTATCTTAATGCACTATTACATATAGTTTTTACCAGGTCTTATGCCATCCCAATCAAATCTCCAATCAATCCATAAATCCCTATGATTTAGGATCTTGTCCGGTTGTTGAGTTTTAGATTGGATTTGATTGGTAAAGATTTCTCTAGCTTGCTTACACATGTTCTCTTGTGCCATGGTGGTGTCCCCTCATTTAGCTGAACTCTCCAAGTGCCCTTTTCTTTTATTTAATAAAAAAAAAAAAGGTTGTTGTGCAAAGTGTCACTTTGTGTTTTTGAGTTTTAAATAACTCTTACATAAAAATAATTGTCACAATACTAAATCAAAATAATAATGTTTTGGGGGTATCACATTTCTCCCCTTCTTATTTTTAACATTGTCCTCGGTGTTCTTTATTCTGAGCTCTCTTGCTCATTCTGGAACATGGAGGGATATACTTCTCGCATTTTATCCTCCATTTCCCAAGTTGCCTCTTTAGGGTTGAAGTGCTTCCATTGCACTTTTATTTGAACAATGACTCGATTTCGTAGCATACGTTCCTTCCTATCTAGGATGCAGAAAGGTTTGGTCTGGAACTCGCCCTCGGGTTCTACTTGAATCACATTCCATTCAATTACAAGAGTAACATCATGTATATATTTTTTTAAGAATGAAACATGAAATACATCGTGCACTTGTTTAAGTGCAAGCTAATAGGTTACCGACCTTATCTTAGCTAACACTTCGAAAGGTCCACAATACCTAAGTGCCAGCTTGAAACACCTTCCCAAGCTCAAGGCACTCTTTTTCGACTTTACCTTTAGATATGTACATGATCACCAATGTTGAACTCTCTTGGAGTTATTTTTAAATCTACATAACTCTTCTGCCGATCCTAAGCAACTTTTAAGTTTTGTTGCACCTCTTTCACCATTTGTTTCATCTCCTTTAACATGTCAGGTCCTAGAACAATCCTGTCAACAGGGTTATACCACACAGGAGTGTAGAATTTTATACCATACAAGACTTCAAATGGACTCATTTTTAATGAAGCTTGATACCCATTATTATAAGCAGATCCAACTAAATGCAAATACTCTTCCCATTTACCTGGTTTATCCATTACATACATTCGTAGCATATATTCTAACACTTGATTAGTTCTTTCAGTTTTCCCATCCGTTTGAGGATGATAAGTAGTACTGAAATTCAACTGTGTATGTAAACCTTTAAACAAGGATTTCCAAAAGTTACTTGTAAATTTTACATCTCTATCAGAAATCACAACCTTCGAAATACCATGCAGACAAAATATTTATTTCATAAAAATATCAACTATGTTAATGGATTTGAAAGTAGATTTTACAAGTATGAAGTGTGCATCTTTACTTAAATTATCAACAAATACCATTATTGAGTCTTGTTGTTTATTCATTTTAGGTAAACCTGTTATAAAATCCATACTTTATATTATCTCCCACTTCCATTCTGGAATGGGTAAGGGTTGAAGTAATCCGGTAGGATGTTGATGTTTTGTTTTTACTTGTTGACATTCAATGCATCCAGCTATGTAATTTGCATCATTGTTCTTCATGTTAGGCCAATAATAAATTTTTCTTAGTTTTGTTATCATCTTTTGGTATCTCAGGTGTCCAGAATATGCTTTCTTATGTAACTCATTCAAGATTAACTGCTTAACTTCTTCAGAATTAGGTATATATAATTGATTTTTATAGGCTAATAAGTCTTCTGAGCTTATGGAGTAAGTTGAGGATTCGTTTCCATTAACATCATTTTATAATAGGTCTTTAATTTTTAGGTATTTTTCATCATTTGTAGCTGCATCTTTTATTAAATCTTCAATATTTTTTTATAGCTACTAAAAGCAGCCAAACAATGTGGAATGGCATTCCGACTCAGGGCATCTACCACTTTGTTCTCTTTTCTTTTAATGTGTTTAATTTCAAAATCATACTCACTCAAGAAGGCTAACCACCTTACTTGACGAGCATTTAAGGTTTGTTGATCAAATAAGTATATTAAGCTTATATTATCCGACATTAAAGTGAATTTTCTTCCTATTAAGTAGTGTCTCCACATCCTTAATGTGTGTATTATGGAAGCTAGTTCTAAGTCACGTGTCACATAGTTACATTCATGTTGTTTAAGTTTTCTTAACTCATAACTTATTACATAATCTTCTTGCGATAGCACGCCACCTAACCCTTCTAAGAAGGCATCTGTACATACAATGAAGTCTTTGTACAGATATGTTATTCTTAGAATAGGTGCGGTGGTCAGTAAGTGCTTAATTTTTTCAAAGTTTTCTTGACATTTATTAGACCATATGAATTTAGTTCCTTTCTTTTGAAGTGAAGTTATCAGGTAAGCAATCCTGGAGAACCCCTCAATGAACCTACGGTAGTAACCCATGATCCCCATAAAGGATCGAATCCCGGTTACATCATTAGGAACTGGCCAATCAATGATTGCCTTGATTTTATCTGGGTCTACATAAATTCCTTCCTTAGATATTGCATGGCCTAGGTATTGAATTTTATCTTGAAATAAGTCACACTTCCTAAACTTCTCATGCAGTTTATGTTCTCTTAGGGTTTGTGATACTAACTTTAGGTGTTATTTATGCTCCTCTTCATTTTTGGAATATATTAAGATGTCATCAATAAACACTATTACAAACTCATCTAAGTATAATTTTGTGGAGGATGTTGTTCATAAAACACATGAACATGGTCGGAGCATTGGTCAAGCCAAATGGTACAACCAAGAACTTGCAATGCCTGTACCTTTTTCTGAATGCATTTTTATGAACATCCTTGTCTTTAATTCTTACTTGATGGTACTCGGACCTTAAGTCAATTTTAGAGAATACTTCTGCTCCCCGTACTTGATCAAACATGTCATCAATGCGGGGGAGAGGGTATCTATTCTTAATTGTCATTTTATTTAATTGTTTGTAATCAATGCAAAGCCTTAGTGTGCCATTTTTCTTATTAACAAACAAGACTGTTGCTCCCCATGGAGACACACTCGATCTTATATATTCATTATCTATTCATTCTTGCAATTGTAATTTTAATTCTACCAACTCAAGTGTGTTCATTCGATAAGGATCCTTCGAAGCAGGTACTGCTCCTGTTACCAATTCAATGGTAAAGTCAATATCCCTCTTCAGCGAGAGTCGAAGTATCTCTTCTAGAAAAACATATTTAAATTCATTTAAAAGAGGAAAATCCTCTAAGCTAGGTTTTGGTTTATCATCACTAGTTTCGGTTATGTGTACAACAAACAGCCTACATCATTTCCTAGAACACGTTTTTAATTGCAAAGCAGATATTTTTCTAGTAAGAACTTTTTTTGGAATCCCTCTATCCATTTTACTTTCACCATTTTCATCAATACAATTAAAAAAAATTTCAAAGCAATTTAGCACAACTCTATGCTTTTCTAGCCAATCCATGCCAATTAATACATCATAAGATCCTAATGGAAAAATATTCAAATCTACTTTTGTAATCAAATTTTGCATATGAACTTCACAACTAGAAATAAAGCTGGTTACTTTTCTTTTTGTCCCCGTGGCTAATTGCACTAACCACAACTTTTCGAAATCATGTTTTTCTATTTTACATAAGTCTACCAGCTAGTTAGGAGAAATATAACTTAAAGTAGATCCATAATCAATTAA
This sequence comes from Larix kaempferi, assembly GCA_027924585.1. Taxonomy (NCBI): domain Eukaryota; kingdom Viridiplantae; phylum Streptophyta; class Pinopsida; order Pinales; family Pinaceae; genus Larix; species Larix kaempferi. The sequence goes on from BSBM01000510.1 coordinate 10,381,038, forward strand.
TATAGAAATATGTTTTTCAAATATCTTACCATCTACCTCGATCATGGAAGGTTGATAATCTGCTTGATGATTGTCTAAGGCGGCGCTAATCTACGGTATATTCCGAGCAACCTCTCCAACTCTGGCTGCTTCCCGAACGATGTGAATATTTCGATTATCCTTCTTATGAGGACAATCCCAATAAAAATGACTTTCCCCACAGCCCCAACATTGCAAAGGTTCTCTTTTTACTTATTTTTTCTTTTTATTAAAGAGATTATCTTTATAATCAGCAGTTCTCATGGGTTGTTTATATTCAATGCTTATTGTTTGTTTCCTATCTTTAAAAATATTTCTCTGGAAACCTTTATGTTTATTGAAAGGTTTGAATTCTCTTCTCTTAAAATTACTTCTGTCTCTTTTTTTGAATTTATAAGGATTTCCATTCTTACTCTTAGCTTGGTCATATGTTAATATGGCCTTCCTCATTGCTTCATACAAATTTTTTGGTTCGTCAAACTCCAATTTGTCTTTATAAAAGTTAAGTAAGCAACCTAGAAATCTCTTAATTTTAGGTTTTTCTTCGTTTAGGTAAGGGACATATCTTAAAAATGGTAAAAACTTAGTACAAAAGTCATGCATAGACATGGACCCCAGTCTTAGCCATAAAAATCCTTAGCTTTCCCCTCATAGTAATATTTTGAGAGGTACTTCCTTTTAAATTCATTTTTAAACCAGTTCCAACTTACTTTTCTATCATTAATTTTTTTTTCTCTTTTTAAGTCCTGCCACCAAATCTCAGCCTTTCCGACTAGATTGAAGATGGCCAGTTTTCCCTTTATAGAGTTGGAATAATTGTACAAAGTAAAGTACTTCTTCATCCCAGAGAGCCAAGCCTCAGCTTCTTCTCCATTTTTGGCTTCGTCATCAAAGGTATGAGGTTTTATTTTTTTAAATTATCCTGCTAGCTCATCTTTATATTTTCTTTTCTTCCAACGCCTGCCCTCAAAGCTATCACTAGAATCTTCTGATTTACTAGATATGGGGATTTCATCAGAAGAAAGACAACTAGAAGATGAATTTTCTCGTTTACGTTTCTTCTTATTTTTATCATCGGTTATCTTATTTAGTTTATAAAGTAAGGCTTCATTCAAGTCTTCCTGGGTTTTTAGTACTTTCTTACTGTTTGTAGTTCATTAATTCGGTTTGTAAATCCCTTACTGTTTGCAAAATATCATTATTCACATTTTTATTCGCATCATTAAGTTCAACCCATACACATGGGGTAGGGGATCGTCTTCTAGCCATTTCTTCATGTGGTTTAGTAAACAAAAGTTCTTCTGTGCATGAAAGAAGAACAACATATAAACAACATTAGTTTTTAACATATCAATGGACACCATAAGGCCAACTGTCGTAAACCTAGGCTCTGATACCACATTGTAACAACCCCAAAATACAAAAATTTTGAAAATTTTAAAAACTTTGATGAAACCACTATTTATAGGAATTATTTCAATTTCCTTTGTAATAATTGCAGTGCATAACCCTTTTATACACCATATTATTTCAAATAAATTCCATAACTATCAAGGCTCATTTAACATTTTCCTCAACACATAAGTATGATACAACTCTATAGAATGTAGTACATAGCTTCCTCCAAGTACAAGGCTTCTTTCCTTCTAGCACAATTATCATTTCAACTAATTCATAAATCGCAAGTAACATATATATATATATATATATATATATATATATATATATATATATATATATATATATATATATATATATATATATTGTACCATAATTTACAATATAAGAATACATCTAAGTAGATTTCTAATGCACCCATATATATATGTTTTGAACATCTTCCTAATTTATTTCATGTTATATAGATAATCCCCTTATCTAACTTGATTATACATCAAGGATTATTTAAATTACAGTCATCAATTTACATTGACGCCTATATATTACTTTAGGTAATAACCCATCCCATTTAACCTTTTATTAGACAACTTAATGTTCAAATAATCCATACTTCCTCCTATGTATTTTCAACATAAAGGAGAATTAAGATCTCTTGCATTTTAATTTAACTATATTTATAATATAATATCTGCATGATTTTATACTCGTTGATAAATGCAATATATGCATATTCTTTTGTTTTGACTAACATGAATCATATCCATATACTAATGTAGTATCTTTAATTCAAACTGTACGAGGTTTACACATACATTCACTTAATGCTAAAACATTCCTATATATATATAAATGACTTCTCTCATCCATTATTATAAGCGTTTATAATTTGTAAAAACTTTAGACATTAATTGTTAAATTTTCTGAATTTACTTCAATATGATCTAGGATCTTAACTGAGAGAACAACATGTACAACATATCTACAGCATATCAATCATGGAGGCAATAATGCAAGCACACAAGAGACACAAAGATTTACTTGGGGAAAACCATAAAGGTGAAAAACCCCAATAACTTCCTCAGAGATAGATAGAGCAATGATACAACCAACCATGAGAGATAGACATAACCTAGCAGCAGATCCTCCTCCTCCATAAGCGCGCCACTCCTCCTTGAGTGCATGTGTGAGAAGTGAGTGAGCAAATAGAGTGCCTCCCGCACTCTATTTATACTTGACTTGACTTGCCTTTTTACCTAACTCATGTAGGCTCGAACTTTACCACATAACATAATGCTGAGTGGGCCGACCCCCAATAGGGTGGTCTAATAACCCTTTGACCCACATGACTTATACAGGGCCGAACCCAAATAAGGTGGTCTAATAACCCATCAAGTATACGTTACGACACTTACAATATAAATGACGACACTTCCTTATAGAGGAATAATACCATCTCTATAGGAATACAATATACATATATGTGAAATACATTCCGAAGTTACATATACATCAACATTAATCTCGATTGAATAATCATTTCAACTGTTCTTTCAATATTTCAACAGACCATAAGTTGGTACAAGGAGAAGCGTTCCGAACTTCATGCCACTTGGAAGTCTCGGCTTCTGTAAACATAAAACCTAACGGTGGGTTTAGTGAAGTCTCCACGACCTCTCTAACCAAGGACTAACTTATAACTGCACGTCAATGGTATCCTTCAAGGGATGTGCAACATATGATTACTATTGAAATTTCATGTAGTTGACATGCAACCAATCAAGATCTGATTGATAGCTACTTAGATTTTAATGAACAATTATGTAACGTTTTTATTGATAGTTTAAGACAACATTTTTTTTCTTCCAAAAGGAAGTTCAACAAGTGCGATCAATAGTTAAACTTGATCAACGTTGATATCTATAACAACACTGAGTGAAGAGGGAGGCATCTATGATTTTAAGGGATAGTCGTATCAACGACTTGAATTATTTATCACGCCAACCTTTTAAAAGGATGGATGGCATAGGAGGAGAGGGAATTTATATTGGTTGACTGAGTGCTTAAGCAGGGAAATAACCATACCTGATTCGTTTTTGAGTTTAAAGGAATCTAACAGTCAATATTTATGAATGGACAAACACCCTGGGTCTACCTCAAACAAAATATTACCTTCAGGTCGCATGTAATAAAGACAAAGTTATGGAAGGACTAGTTTACAACCCTCTTCCCAACCTTCACACACACATCGCATGGGCTGTAAATTAAAACGTCATATCATCCAAAATCTCTCAGAAGGTAGGATGACATTAGACCAATAATATTTTTAGCAGATAAAATAGGGGATTCAAATATTAATATTGTAACTATACTTCCATTGACATAGGGCCAGTCTTTACTCATTCAATATCATGAATTGAGAGCAGCAACACTTATGACTCTTTAGCAGGGATCTATCTAACAAATTTGTAGTTTTACAAACCCTGTGAATAGAGATCTCTTCTGTAATCGTTTGAACCGCATTATTTAAAAATGACAGAGGTTTCAACTCCGTTAAATTGATTCTTTTTAATAGATTATATACATCTTTTTACATATCAACAAAAATCTGATGTAGATCGATTCCTCCAATTAATACAACTCTTAATAATTTTCATGTATAATTCCCCAGTCTTATATAATCGCTTACAGGATCAACCTTGACGCTTGCTCTCTTATTCTTTACAGAATTGATCACTTGTAAATCGATTACAAAGGACCGATTTTTTTTATTAGTTGAGTTATCTGAATAAAATTGTTTTGGTTGATTTAACATAGATCTACGCTCTGTGTTAACGACTGGTGCATTCTATGCAACGAAATCTATGCCCCTGTGCATAGAATCGATCTTCATAAAAGAAAAAAATATTGTATAATAGCATAGTATCAAACCCAGGGATTACCATAGAGAGCCAATATTACACTACTCTGCATTCTACCCGCAACTATACAGTTATTTTTGTCCTACATAAATAAACTTCGATCTAATCGTAACAACATATATAATCCATCCCCAAGATTACTTGACTATTTTTTTAACTCTGTATATCTTGCACATACCACATACTTATGCCAAATGAGTTTCAATTTAAAAATGAAGACGCTACAGTCTATGGCTTACATTTAACATTCGATCCCAGTGAAAGTTTATACAGTAGTGAAATTTTTAATAATCAATAAAATTTTGTATAGTAAATCAACCCTTTAAATTTATAAAATTTATGTATGTCACACCATCGATTAAAACCTCTATGAATATGTACATACAACCAATAAAAAGAAAGGACCAACCATAGATTTACATTCGAATGTTCAATGAATTAAAGGAATACCATTTTCATGTAATAAATATATTCAAATCGAAATATACAATAAAACATACCTGCATATTTTGCAATGAACAATAATGAGACAAAGAGCACTTGGAGCTTCAGTGCCTCCCAACCATAGGAGAGGATAGCAAAACCACTTGCCCAAATCCACCCCCGAGCTGGATCACCACCATTTACTAGAACGAAAGCAATCACTTCCTTGCGGCAGTCTCTTCTAGAGTCTGTAACAAGCAGGTGGACTTATGAAAAGAGATAACACTCAGTTTCTCTATGCACAACACGGCGTCCCATGCTATCTCAATGCACTATTATATATAGTTTTTCCCAGGTCTTGTGCCATCCCAATCAAATCTCCAATCGATCCATAAATTCCTATGATTTAGGATATTGTCTAGTTGTTGAGTTTTAGATTGGATTTGATTGGTAAAGATCTCTCTAGCTTGCTTACACATGGTCTCTTGTGCCATGGTGGTGTCCCCTCATTTAGTTGAACTCTCCAAGTGCCCTTTTCTTTTATTTAATAATATAAAAATAGGTTGTTGTGCAAAGTGTCACTTTGTGTTTTTGAGTTTTAAATAACTCTTACATAAAAATAATTGTCACACCAATGAAAAGGAACGGTAATACAACACCGCCGCTTGTTACAAGTACAGGATATGCATTTAATAGTCATAGTCATCGTCAATACATCCCCATTTCATTTTACATAGGTAAAAGAGGAAAAGAACATGACGAAGACGAAAAATGGAAGTTACACACAAAAAGTTACACATGTCCCTTCAAACTGTAAAAAGTACCTATGAACACAAAAATCAATAATTTTATAGCAACATTATATATACATTTTCAAGCTTTACTACATTAAAGTCTCATACTTCAAGTTAAAATCAGTCTATGTGTGCATTATTACATGGTTCACAACCAAAGGTTTGATTAATCAATCTCAATCCCACCCCTAATGGCAATAGGATAAATTGTTATGATATTAAATAAGTCTATCCCCTATGTTTTAATTTTCATAATAATTTGTTTTCAAGCAAAAAAAACCATACTTTTGTTATTCCATAGGAATCAAAAAGTACATATCCATATCATACAGTCCTTGTAAGAGACTATGTAAAGTTAAAAAATAGTAACGTGGAGAGAACATACTTCCCAAATAGTGATCCACAAAACAAAGTACAAAAAACAATAGCAAAAAATCTCAGAAAATCCAAAAAAGCAGGGAAAGCAAAACTATAGATCAGAGGAAGAAAGGGATGGACCCCTTCATTTCTAGAATGTCCTGAATATATTATTCTCAATAAAGTATCCCCACTCCAAGCTTCAAAGCCTCCTTCAACAGGTAATCTGCACAACTATTATGATCTCTATAAATATGTGATATATCCCACTCATGAAAATTCTCAAGAAGCTTTTTGGTCCGCATACCCCAATGTGAAAGAGCAAGTGATTGGAGCTTGTAGTTCTGTTGCGCCCATTTTACAATGACCTGAGAGTCACCATAGGATTTAATAGTATCAATACCCATGATACCTGTGAATCTAATCAAAACCCAAAGTGCAAGCAACTCCCCTTTTGTATTTGTACTCGAACCACAATTTATCTTGATGTTGAAGTAGTGTTCACTATTCAATTTTAAGACAACACCCACAACACATACACCATTGACAGTTGGTCCATCAAAGAAGCCAAGAGTTCCAATCTCATGTGATAGATATGACAACATTTTATTTTTCCTTTTTACCTAGAGAGTATCAGCATTTAGCTCCCTGTAGTGATTTACAATATTTATTGTGCCTGAGATAGAATTTGGAGTTTTTTCTTCAAAAATAGCCAAATTTATGTGTTTCCAAATTCCCCAAATAACATAAGTGGGTATAACCTTGTGTGATTTTACATACTTATACCAATTCAATAAGTACATGTCAAAATAATCATTTCCCCAAGACATCTGTATATTCAAAGCATCACATACTTTGTTCCATAGATTTTAAAAAAAGTGCAAAAACTAAATATGTGATCAATTGTTTCAGCTTCTGATATGCACAGTGCACATCTATTTGGCCCCATCCACCCATGATCTGTCAAGTTATCCCATGTCAGAATAGTGTTTTCTAATACCAGCCAAAGAAAACAGGTAATTTTCTATGGAATTTTCCATTTCCATAGTTTTCCAAACCACCATTTTGAGACCTGTAAGTTATCATATTCAATCAAAAAGTTGTAAGCCATCTTTGCAGTAATTTGTCCATTTTTTTCATTACCGGACCCAAAAACAATTTCATCACCAGAAGTGAGACGAATCCCTGCAGAATTCAGTTTGGAGATGTATAAATCCCATTCCAAAGCCCATTCATTTTCCAAGCCCATGTCTGAAGCAGTAAACCAACAACTTGAAATTCCACGCGACCAATAAGATTTTTTAATACTTGCAAGAGTGGAGTACCCGATCTCATTGAAATAGAAAAGCATACCATCAGATAGTGTGAAATATTCGCCAATACCCACAATCGCGTCAATTCCAATGTGAATGTTTGTCCCTGATCCAACACACCATGCCAACTTACAACTTATCCATTTGAAATATTTTACAAATCCAGACCAAAAATTTGAAGGGTTTCGGACAGTAATACTATGAATCCTTGTCCATTAAAGAATATCTGCTTTGATATATTTACCATGTAAGACCCTACTCCATAAACTAGCCCCAAAAAGTTCCCTTGACATACTTTTCATATTCAGGGCCATGCAGAACCAATCTAGATTTTTGATGTTCCAACCACCTTTCTTTTTTGTTGCAATATTTTTTCCCATTTTACCACATGTATTTTCTTTCCATCCACCACACCAAACCAAAGGAAATTAAACACCAGTCTTTGAATTATATTAATGACATTTTTATGGATCAAAGCGAGAGAGAACCAATATACAGGGATGCCTATCAATACTGATTTCAGGAGAGTTAATCTTTCTCCAATAGACAATAATCTGAAGGTCCCATTATTTATCCACTTTTCAAACTTCTAGACTAACCACATCCAGTCCTTCATTCTGTAGCAATTTGGTTTCAAGCAATATCCCAAGTATTTAAAGCCCTCATCCATAGGTGAAGACTGATATGGCATAAAAGTAATAATTGAACCCAAGACTTGATTATCCACCTTATGATTTAAAAAAGTATTTTTTTTATGTTGATCTCCATTCCTGATGCATCACATAAGGCATTGATTATTTCAGCAAATTGTTGCCACTCCTCAACAACACCCCGCCCAAATAATACTACATCATCAACAAAGAGTATATGAGACACAATAATGGACTTTGATATCTTAATTCCTTTTAACATTCCAATAGTTCTAGCATTATGGATCATGTTACTTAAACCCTCAATAACCAAAAGAAACAATAAGGGTGACATGGGGCAGCCTTATCTAAGGACACAAAAGCTACTAAAGGTATAATTAGGGGATCCATTGACAAGCACATCAAAATTCACTGAAGTTACGCAATCCATATTCCAATTACTCACTAACAAAGGCAGGACAATCTGTAATAGTAAGAGCCTTAGATACACCCAATTCACCCTATCGTAGGCTTTTACTAAATCCATCTTAATAATTAAATCATCAAGGTATTTTCCTTTGATGGAGTGTAAGAATTCCTCCATAACCCCAACCACGTCCAAAATCTATATGTTTTCTAGGAAACCGAATTGCTCCATGGTCATCATCTCCGCTAGCTTTAGCCTTAATCTATTGGCAATGATTCTTGTTATAATTTTATCGGAAATATTCCATAGGGAAATGGGACTATAGTCATTGAAGCTGGCAAGTTTGTTGTTCTTTGGTATAAGATAGCTATAGGTATGGTTTAGATATCTAGAAACATATCCTTCTATTCTTGATTGTTCAACCATATGCAGTAGCTCATTCCCCACAATATAATGGATGGTACCTATCTCAAATTTTATGAAGCTCAAAGATGTAATGGATGGAAAAGGAAAAACAATATATGATAGTGTCAATCAATTAATAAATGTTAGAGGCCTTCAGTATAAAGAATTGATAGTTGTTTCTACAGATGGGGCTTCAACAATGATTGGACATGAAAATGGTTTTGTCTCATTTATAGAAAAAAAACACTCGAAACCTTATTACAGTTCATTGTGTATCTCATCACGAGTCTTTAGCAGCAGCAGATGCTTCTAAGAAAGTTTATGAGTTATTATATGTTGGAAAAATTGCAAAGAAAGTGTAATCACAGGTTCAAAACTCACCAAAGAGAAGTAATGAATTCAATGATTTTCTTAAAGTCATGGAAATTGATGTTATTGATGCTTTACAAATTCACTTAGTGAGATGGTTATCTAGGGGAGAATTTATTATAAGGCTTGTGAAGCTTATGCCAACCATTTTAACCTTGTGGAAAAATGAAAGAAAAAATTCTTCATGGTAAGATAAGACGTGAATTCATTCCATCCAGTTTTGTTTACATATTCTTGTTGATATGTTGGGTGAATTTAACAAGTTGAATAGTACTTTTAAAGAATAAAATCTAGACATTACAACTATTAGGTTAGCTCTTGAAGTAACTCTAAGTACATTGTTTAGATGGTTTTTGAGAAAAGAGACATTTGCAGAAGGTGCAACCTATCTTTCAAATCTTTTAAGTGATTCTCAAAATGGATATATTCAAATTAAAGATGAAGGGGTAGTCATAGATAAGCATGAGTTACAATACATCTTTATCCCAACCATTGATATTGACTCTAGTGATGTAGGGAAACATACTATGAACCTTGTATTGAAGGCACATAAGAGACTTTCCAACAACTCACATAAGGTTATATAGAGTCTCTCATAGACTCTTTGAATGAAAGATTTCCATACCTTCATCTTTTCAATGCGGAAAAATTATTCAACCCTTGTTATTATCCAGAAGAGTGTCATAAGTGTGAGAAAAAATTAGAGCATTGACTTTCAAAACTTTTTCAACATTGGTAGGTACCATATCAAATGATGTTGAATTCCTACCTTTATTTGATGTTAAAGCTTGTAAAAGAGAGCTACACCCTTTTGTTGATTCATTATATTTGGCTCATGAGATTTTCTCGATGAAAGAAGCATGGAAGGCCTTTCATAACACAAAACAATGGCACAAAACTTATCCTCGTATCATGAGTTTATGGCAAGTTGTACTCACTATTCTTGCAAGTATAGTGGACTGGGAAAGGGGATTTCTAAACATAACATCATCAAGGACTATTAGAGAAAATTTGGGGTCTAAAATGGGCCTTATAAGAAAACAAGCCATCATATAAGAAAATGAGCCAACCATAATTGTTGGATGAGTTGGAATTCAAGAACCAATAGAATTTCAATAAAATGAATTAGCCATACTGGTTGACTTGACATATTTGTCATAAAAAAACTACCTTTTTTTGTTTGTATTTTCAACATCTCTCTGTGTTTTTACTCAAATTTCGAGCAGGAGCACGCGTTGGATGCGGAATTAAAGTGCACATCGAATGAGTACCACACCGCATACTTTTGATGGACCCCACTACCCAAAAAACAAGAAATACCTGAAAAAACGTGATGATGATGTCAAATTTCGAGCGGGAGCATGCGTTGGATGCGGAATTAAATTCCGCATCCAACGAGTACCCACACTGCATACTTTTGATGGACCCTGCTGCCCCAAAAACAAGAAATACCTGAAAAAACATGATGATGACATTGCATAATCATCATCACATTTTCCCAACTATTTCTTGTTTTTTGGGCAGCGAGGTGCGTCAAAAGTATGTAGTCTGGGTACTCGTTGGATGCAGAATTTAATTCTACATCCAACATGTGCTCCCGCTCGAAATTTGAGTAAAAACACAAAAAGATATGTTGAAAATATGAACAAAAAAGTAGTTTTTTCTTTCTTCCTCCAAAATTAATAAATATTATTTTTATTATTTTAACTATTATTTCATTATTTTAACTACTATTTTATTATTTTCCTTAGGAGGCCCATTTTAGACCTCAAATTTCCTCTAATGATTAGAACATAAAGGCTAGGGTTGGATACACTAAATGCACTAATGAGAATATATTTGAATGGACATGAATTATCTAGTGTTTGTTGGAATATAGTATATGATGTATGGAGAGATACAAAGTCAAGAAAAGTTCTTGAGATTTGAGAGTTGGAAGGTTAGTCTTCTTAATCATATTGCAAAGTAATTCTTAATGTCTATGGAATATTCTAGGTTATGTTGATTGAAAGATTCAACCAATATGCTTTTGAGTATGCTGGGAATTTTGATCTTTAGGTTTACATTTTCAAACTAAACTGTAGAACTATTTTTGGGATCTATGTATCAAGATATGATTATTGATGATTTTTTTGTAATTGTTTTAGAAGGTTTGACTTCTAGTGAAGTATAACTACAATCTATCATTGAAGAACATTGGTTATAACAGGCTTGCATAAAAAGAGGTGATATTTTAAGCATATCTTTTTATATTTAGTGGACTAATATTTTGATCTTTAGTGTTGGAAATTGGACTAAATTAGAATGTACAATGTTATGACTGTACCATAAATTAAATATGAACAATGTGTATGTTGTCATATTATATTTAGGACATATAAATATTCTGTAAATCGTGGTAAACAATGCATTGGTCTCTCGGAGCTTATATCTAATCTAAAATATTTTCTTATAGAAAGTTCAAAATTTAAAAATTTTGATCTTCATGTGGAATCCTTTGTCATTAGTTAGGGAAGTTGCAACAATGGTGGACATCTCCTTGGAAAATAGATGAATAAGTATTTTGTTTTGTAAGACATATAAATATTCTGTAAATCATGGTAAACAATGCATTGGTCTCTCATAATTTATATCTAATCTAAAATATTTTCTTATAGGAAGATAAAATTTGGAAATTTTGATCTTCATGTGGAATCATTTGTCATTGGTTAGGTAAGTTGCACAAGTGGTGGCCATCTCCTTGGAAAATGTTCGAGTAAGTCTTTTTTTTAAATAGTAGGCATTAGATAAATACATTTACCATTCTAGTGGTTCTATCAAATTTTATTTTATTTTCACTAATTTAGACATATATTTACGATGAGAAAATATAACCTATTTTATTTTCCCTTCCTTTAATTTTATAGATATAAATATGATTGTTGTTTACTATTGTTATAGTTTCTCATTTCAGCATGTTGTAGGAAGGATTTTTTGTTGGTTATAAACATAAATCTATGTTTACTGTTGTTATAGTTTCTCATTTCAACATGTTGTAGGAAGGGTCTCTTGCTAGTTTTATGGTGTTCCATACTATTTGAGCTTATTAGCACATGTTGCAATGTCAGAGTTAAACATATCTTCAATTTTGGTGCTACATTTGAGATGTTTCTTGTGTAAAATCTTAGTTCTGTTATAATTCGTTGAAACCATATCAAAAGGGTAATGTCTAGTTCATGTTTAAGAGGCATCATTTGGTCTGAAAATATATTTTAATATGTATAATGTAAAATTCCATTGTTATTTTACAATACTTTGTTTGATGATTTATAAATTATAATTATAAAAGACGAAATGTTTATTCTTATGAATATTTTTGGGCATATTATTTTTTGTTATTTTTTTATAGTAAAAAATTGTATGGTTAAAATTTAGAGAAGATGAAAAATTGTAATGGTAAAATTGGCATATAACAACACACAAAAATTGATAAACAAATTTGTATAAAACATAAAATGAAGAGCATGGAAAACACAAGAACATCATCAAATATTCATTTCACGGGCAGAGGAGATATGAAATTCCAAGTCTGCCACCAACAACTCAATCCAAATCCAAAGCAAAGCCTACCTATAGATCACATCGTCTTTCTAAACAAATCTCTTCACACAATCTAGCCTCACGTGACTTCAAATTCAGTGGGCTATTACTTGTGAGAGCTCCTTCCAATGGCAGTCGCCACAGTGCCTTTTTCATTTCCTCATGTCTTGGATGCAAATTGGAGTTCAATGTAAGCACAATGCTTGGTGAAAAGTTATGTGGACGAGTGCTCCAATCCAAGATAAATCCATGTCAACGTTGTAAGGTAACTAAAGTGTTGTTTTGAGAGACTATACACAAGATTTCACACATTCAATAAAAAGGAAATGTGTCTTCAATATTTTCATAATGCAATTATTTGGGTATTACATGTTTTTTCCTTTGTACATGAAGAAATAATTATTTGTTTATGAGAGACTTTTATCATGAGTACTAAATCTTCCTTTTAAAAATCTTTTCACTCCTCTCTTTTAAAAGAAATTATTTTAAAGATATTCATATGTTGTTGGGGGATTTTTGACCCTTCAAGGAAGTGATTTTTTGTACTTTTAATCATGTTTTCAAAGAAATCAATGTTACAAATATTATATCAAGGTCCCTTTCATTTGTATTAGCTTCAATGATGATGACACAAGCTATGGAAACAACAACGCTTGTTGAAAGGATGGCATAACCTACCAATATCATTGCTTTGTTAGCCGAGAAGGTTAACAATATCTCTAAGAGTAGGTCATACTTTCATCATGCAAAATGCAAGGTTCCTATTTATGATGGGTCACACAATTTTGAAGTGCTCAATAAAAAGCCTAAGTTTCCAACCTTACCTTTGAAACCTATTCTGATTGAAGCTTCTTTTCAACAGTGGGGAACAAACTTTGTAGGCTAATTCAAACTACCTAGATTTTGGATATGGACACCTAGTTCAAGTAAAATGTGATCCCTAATGATGAGAAGGTTCCATTATTTTGTTGGGTATGTTATATCTCTTCACATGGTCGCTGCATGTACAACACGATCCCTACGGCACTAGTGATTCGCCTACGCCAGGCGCGTCCGGAGGGGGGGGTTTAGAGGGGGGGTAGCCCGACAGGGCCCACCCCCTTCGTTTTGGACTGTTAGGTTCCGAAACGACACGGAGGGGGCCGTTAGGCCCCCGGAGTCCGCGCGGAGCGCAAAATTTTTTGGGTTGCTTTTTTGCTTTTTCGCGATTTTCGACCCATTGTACTCTATCTAATTCCGGTAAAAGGAATTAGGGTTGTAACCTAATTCGGGTAAACGAATTAGGGTTTTAGATGCTGCAGAATACCATTTATTGTATTGTACATGTAAAATAAACATATAATGAAAAAGGAGATATGCGGCTCTAAGTTTTTGCTGGTTTTTTCCCGGTTAAGGGTTTCCAGGTGAAAATCTCTGTGTAACGTGTGTGCCATTGTGTATTTTCTGTTAATGCTTAAGAATCGATATAAGTTTGTACTTCACTGTTAAGGTTTAAAACTTACATTTGGTATCAGAGCATTTTTTGGGTTCAGAGGGACGCCTTTGTTTCCAAGGGTTTGGCTCGATCTTGGATTTGTGATAAACCAGGTTTCAGTGGGAGCTTTGCAGCGGTGATTTATTTTTCTTTAAAGAATGGCGAGCAGTTCTAGATTCGAGATTGAGAAATTTAATGGTCAGAGCTTTGAGCTATGGAAGCTCAAGATGGAAGATCTTCTGGTAGATAGAGAACAATGGATCGCAGTAGATCCAGGTACCATGCCCTCTGGTGCGGTAAAAGAAGAATGGGAAAAGATGGAAAGAAAAGCAAGGAGCACCATTCATCTTTGCCTCGCAGATTCGGTATTGGTGAACGTATCTGGAGAAGACAGTGCAAAGAAGCTATGGGACAAACTGGGAAATCTGTATCAGTCAAAGTCCCTGGTAAATAAGTTATTTCTGCGAAAGAAATTGTACCTTCTGAGGATGACTGATGGAGACTCTGTATCAGAGCATCTAAACGCCTTCAATACTTTGGTAAGTCAGTTGACATCTGTTGGTATTACACTTGCTGATGATGAAAAATGTATTAGTCTGTTGTGCTCTTTGCCAGATTCATGGGATAATCTGGTTATAGCTATTGGGAGTAATGCAACCACGCTAAACTTTGATGATGTGGTTGCATTCCTACTATCGGAGGAAATGAGGCGGAGATCCATAGATAGTTCAGCCAAGGATGCCTTATTTGTAAGAGGTCGCCCTGGAGACAGATCTAAAAATAAGTCTTCAGGTGGTAGATCTAAATCTAGAGGGAGATCTAAATCTCCAGGACCTTCTGTAAGAAAATACTGGAAGTGCGGTAAAGCTGGGCATTACAAGAAGGATTGTAAATCCAAAAATACTGATAAAAGCAGAGGACCTAATGATGCTCCATCCGCAGATGGGAAAGAATCTACAGAGGAAGGAGGAGATGTGTATCTGGCATCTTCAAGTACACATGCAGAGCATGATTCGTGGTTGATTGACTCAGGTGCGTCTTATCATATGACTCCTCACAGGGAGTGGTTTTCTGAATACGAAAAGTATGATGGAGGAGATGTATTTCTGGGAGACAACTCGGTGGCGAAAATCATAGGTCGAGGAAAGATCAAGCTACTGCTCAAAGATGGAAGGGTTAAAACTCTTCCCGGGGTTCTGCACATTCCAAAGCTGGCTAGAAACCTTATATCTGTAAGTAAAATGGATGATGCAGGTGTGAAAACATTATTTGAAAAGAACACATGCAAGATGGTTCGAGAATCACTGGTGCTGATGAGGGGAGTTCGGATTGGAACTCTATACAAGTTGTTGGGAAGCACCTTCAAAAATGGATGTAACAGTACTATTGTTCCTGAGGGTAAAAATGGAGGAGACAGAGTCCTTACTATCTCTAGTGAGAAGACATCGCTATGGCATCGAAGGCTGGGACATATTGGAGAGAAGGGTCTTCGACTATTACAAGGTAAAAGTATGGCTGAAGGCATGTCTGATTTCACATTAGATTTTGATTTCTGTGAACATTGCTTATATGGTAAACAGAATCGAGTAAGATTCTCATCTGGTGTTGTAAGAGCTAAAGGAATCTTAGAGTTAATACACAGTGATGTTTTTGGACCTGTGCCTATTCCATCACTTGGTAAATCTGTGTATTATGTTTCATTTATAGATGATTTCTCAAGGAAAACTTGGATTTATTTCCTGCGTAAGAAATCTGAGGTTTTTAATAGATTCAAAGAATTTAAGGCTCTTGTAGAGAATCAAACTGAGAAGAAAATAAAAGTACTCAGAACAGATAACGGTGGAGAATTCTGTGAAAGTGAATTTGAGGAGTTCTGTAAAACGTGTGGAATAGCAAGGCAAAAGACTACTCCATACACACCTCAACAGAATGGGGTTGCAGAAAGGATGAACAGGACATTGATGGAAAAGGCAAGGAGTATGCTCAGTGGTGCAGGGCTAGCACAACAATTCTGGGCAGAAGCTGTTGACACTGCGTGTTACCTAGTGAATAGGACACCCACATCAGCGTTGGTTGACAAGACACCTCATGAGGTTTGGACTGGTAAGAAACCCTCTCTCTCTCATCTCAGAGTGTTTGGGTGTGATGCTTTTGTACATGTTCCAAAGGAGAAAAGGAGTAAGTTGGATAATAAAGCGGAAAAATGTATCTTCATTGGTTACAAGGATGGAGTGAAAGGTTACAAGCTGTGGAACCCAGTAAAAAGGCAAACAGTTTACAGTCGAGATGTGATCTTCAGAGAAGCTGAAAGCACTTCCAAGATTGAGGATGTACCAAAGGAAAAGGATTTAGAGAAGCTACACTTTGATATCAAGGATGAAAGAGGTGACTCTTTTGAGGAACCAGATTCGTCTGAATCAGATGAGGAGGCAGAATCGTCTGAATCAGATGAAGAGGCGGATCCACAGACTCTGGTATTGAGGAGATCTGACCGAGAAAGAAGGCAAGTTGAAAGGTACAATCCCCCTGATTTTCGTTCTAATTTTGTGTTATCTATTACTGATGATGATCCTAGAACTGCTAAAGAGGCAATGGATTCAGAAGATAGTAAACTATGGAAGAAGGCCATGATAGAAGAAATGGATGCCTTGGACAAAAATGAGGCATGGGATCTGGTTGAGTTTCCAGAAGGAAGAAAGCCTATTGGAAGCAAATGGGTATTCAAGAAGAAGTTAAATGCAGCAGGTAAAGTGGAGAAGTACAAGGCTCGACTAGTTGCGAAAGGTTACTCCCAAATTGAGGGCATCGATTTTGGTGAGATTTTTTCACCTGTTGCAAAATTGACTTCTATTAGATTTCTTTTATCTATTTCTGCTGCTTTTGATCTTGAAGTAGAACAGATGGATGTAAAGACGGCTTTCCTACATGGAAATCTTAATGAAGAGATCTATATGAAGCAACCAGAACGGTTTGTGGTGAAAGGAAGAAAGGAGCTTGTCTGTAAGCTGAAAAAGTCTCTCTACGGTTTGAAACAATCTCCCAGAATGTGGTATCAAAAATTTGATACTTATATACTGGGACTTGGTTTCTCAAGAAGCAAAGCTGATCACTGTGTTTATTTTAAGCTAATTGGTGATCATTTTATTTATGTAATATTGTATGTTGATGATATGTTGCTAATTGGAAACAACAAAGAAATCATCAAGGATGTCAAGAATCAGCTGTCATCTGAATTTGACATGAAAGATCTTGGTGCTGCAAATTTCATTTTGGGCATGGAAATAAAAAGAGATCGTGAAAACAGGAAACTCTGGTTAAATCAGAGGAAATATGTTGAAACGATATTGAAGAGATTTAATATGCAGGAAAGCAAACCAGTGAAGGTGCCCATTCCTATAGGTGTAAGGTTATCTGTAGAACAGTGTCCCACTACACAAGAAGAGGTAGAGGACATGTCTCATGTTCCCTATGCTAGTGCAGTTGGCAGTCTGATGTATGCCATGGTTTGTACTAGACCAGATATAGACCATGCAGTGGGAGTTTTGAGTAGATACATGTCAAAACCAGGAAAGGAACATTGGACTGCAGTAAAAAGGGTCTTCAGGTATTTGCGTGGCACTACAGATTCTGCAATCTGCTACCAAGGAAGACCCGGTCTAAACAGAGAGATAAATATACAAGGATTTGCTGATGCTGACTGGGCTGGAGATCTTGATCACAGAAGATCTACAAGTGGCTATGTTTTTAATCTATTTGGAGGAGCAATCAGTTGGATGAGTAGAAGACAAGCTGTAGTTGCACTCTCAACTACAGAAGCTGAATACATGGCAGCTACCCATGCAAGTAAGGAAGCTGTATGGTTGCAAAGATTGTGTTCAGGTATTGGTTTTGTTCAGAATGCAGTAAAGATTGGCTGTGATAGCTCAAGTGCAATATTTCTAGCAAAGAACCCTGCTTATCACTCAAGGACAAAGCACATTGATGTGCAGTACCATTTCGTCAGAGACATGGTTGAACAAAACAAAGTGTTGCTGGAGAAGGTTGACACTTTGGTAAATGTTGCAGACTCTTTGACAAAGTCTGTGAGTACTCAGAAGTTCTCTTGGTGTAAAGAGAACATGGGCATTGTTTCCCTGAATTGTTGAAGTCATAAATTTCTCCTGTATGTGAAGAGAACAACAAGTGGGAGAATGTTGGGTATGTTATATCTCTTCACATGGTCGCTGCATGTACAACACGATCCCTACGGCACTAGTCCGCACGGAGCGCAAAATTTTTTGGGCTACTTTTTTGCTTTTTCGCGATTTTCGACCCATTGTACTCTATCTAATTCCGGTAAAAGGAATTAGGGTTGTAACCTAATTCGGGTAAACGAATTAGGGTTTTAGATGCTGCAGAATACCATTTATTGTATTGTACATGTAAAATAAACATATAATGAAAAAGGAGCTATGCGGCTCTAAGTTTTTGCTGGTTTTTTCCCGGTTAAGGGTTTCCAGGTGAAAATCTCTGTGTAATGTGTGTGCCATTGTGTATTTTCTGTTAATGCTTAAGAATCGATATAAGTTTGTACTTCACTGTTAAGGTTTAAAACTTACATATTTAAGTTAAAGATCATGGGTCTTGCAAAGATGCTAGTTATTGATGTGTTGCTAATCAAAACCCCATTACTCCTTGTAATGGGCATGTAGAAAGGCTCAATATCATTGTCTACTCTTCTAGTTATAAACAAGACATGCAAGTAAAGTGACTTTGTTTGCATAAAGGGTTCAACATGTCGGTTCAAGAATACATCCATTAATTCAACATGTTGTATATTCTTCTCAATTGCATTTATTCAACTGGCATACTTATTCTCAAATTCAAAAGTGGCCTACAAGAACATTTGAACCAAGAACTGAAGTACATGGGCATATCCACCATTGATGTTCCATATAATTAAGCATAATTGGTTGAAGGAAATTTTTTGGATCATTGTAGAATTCAACAACGTTCATCCTCCTCCAATGTTTCAGGATCAACACCATCAAAGTATGCAGCTACTGCCACTACAAGGTCATCATATTTCTCTCAATCTTCTTTTTCTTCTTCTTTTTCTTCTTTTGCTTCTAATTCGGCTTAGTTTTGTCAATATTGTAAGAAACAGGGACATGATAAGTATGACTATTTCCAATTGAAGAAAAAAATGTGGATTGTACAATCTCCTGATAAGGAAGATGATGATGCTCCCATTGATGTCTATGGTGAAGACACAATTTAAGAAGAGTTAATAGGACTTAATAAAGTTACCTTACTATAGCACTCCACTACCCAAAAACCCAAGATATCATGTTTATCACACTTGCACACCTCTCCCATGATTTCTCCACTACTTGTAACTTCGACAATGGATTCCAAGAGAGCTTGATTACCATGTTTATTTTCGATAAATTACATTTTTCAGCGAACCTTGATCCTCATGATCCTTGTGCACTTGGATGGAAGAATAATGGTTCATCTTCCAAGATTGCACACACATGCACTGCCTCATTTGCATTTGGTCATTAACTTGTGGATAAAGTCACTTGTGATGTGATTGTTATGGATTGTTGTGCGCTATTGCTTGGATGACCTTATCAATGTGATTGTAAGGCCCAATAATAATGGTATTTTTTAAGTTTTCAATTATTATACCTATGTGTAGTATTTTAAATGATTACTAAGATTGAAAAATTATAGGTATAGATATATAGGCGAATATTCAATAAAAATCATATAATATACTATTAAAAATTGTAATTTTTTGGAGAATTTTAGCAATATAATCATATCTTATTGTAAAAATAGGCGATTTTTTAAGCTAATTAGCGATTATAATTCTTTAAAAATGGACAAAAAATATCCCATTGGAAAAATTTCTCCTTTAAAAATACCATATCCAATATGATGCATTCAACAACAATTACTCACTACATAAAGGCAATGCTCTATATCTTATCTGCAGTACACTTGAATTACCACATCAATTTGATCCTATGCTTAAGAAGCATTCTTTGAATATTGTCTAGTAAGCTTCCACAACATCATTATGTTCTAAATGTGTAGCCCTATGTTCATTCAACAGTTTTAGAGGACTCTTGTACACCTCCTCCTTCACCATTTTATTTGTTCTCTCATCGCCCCAGGTTACCTCAAGGTACCACATCAAGAGGACTTTATACAAACTTTAAAGTTTCCCACTTGTTGCAAATTCCTCTCCATGCTTGGAAGTTCAGATTTGGTAGCCTCTTTGCATTTGAGTTGCAAACTAGTTCGACATTGTTTATCACCTAAAGATTCCCTTTAGGATGCTTTCCATCATAATCATTTAAAGCGGTTGAGCATCCACAATGTCATCAACATGTGCCATGACGAAGCTATTGTTCCAGAGTATCAACTTTCATTCGTTGCAGATTAAGCTCCTTGGATTTCTTAGCATTAGATGCAACAACACTTTCCCTCTCTCATGAAAACATTAGAGGTCCATGCTTTTATTGCTAGGAGGAATGATAGGGATTTGTAGTAAATTCCTTTAGCTTATGTTTTGTTTTCATATGAGATATTAGTCCCATATTATTCTTTGTTTCGTGTGTTTATTATGGTGGCTTTTGTTTGATACAACCTTTTAATTTCCTATTCTCATGGAGTAGTTGAGATGTTTCCTATTCTTATGAAGTAGTTGGGCTCTTATCCCTAGAAACTAGCTTTATTGTTGTACTTAGTTGCTATTCTTTAGGATCTTACCTCCTAGTTTGTTGAGGTAGTTTTCCTCATGTAAAGTTATAAAAGTATGTTATCTCTTAATGAAATGCAATGGGCTTACCACATCATGGCTTCTCATAAACAACCAGGTGCGTACATGGGATATTCTGCAAAAAGAGTCCTATACCGAACGTGGAAGGTGTAGTCTTTACCATTATGATGGAGAAACAAATCATCATGTGGTCATCTCTTGTCCCTTTACACAAATGGTGTGGGATGAGATTGTTGGGCTTTTTTAGCTAACAGGATTTGGTTTGGGGACTATATAGAGATCAACCTTAATCTTTGGTGTGATCATGACGAGACAAAGCCATATCATGCTCTCCCATTCACTGTAGCTTGGGGGATATTGTTGGCCTACAACTCTACAATATTTGAAGACAAACAAACTTCCCCATTGGCTGTTGCAATTCACATTGTCAACATTGTTAAAGAATACAGTCTCATGCCCTCATAAAATGCCCTCGGACTCATATCGACCTGGTCATTGATAAAAGCAAGCCGTGAGTGTTTTTTGATGCATCATCCCAAAGGGACTCCCTCATAGCCCGGGCGAGAGGCATCCTTCATATTTTAAATGCAAATTTCTTGGGTTTACGTTTAGGTTTAGGTCAAAGCACAAAGAATTATGTTCAGCTGTGGATGCTCAAACTTGTATACATTTTTATAACAATCTTTTGTAGAAACATCATGAAAAATGAGATATGAGCAAACCTATATTTTTATCAAAGCCATCTTTTTTTTTTAATCATGGGAACAACAATTTTACAAGGGTATATCCAAGAGTCCACAAGTCAGATATACTAAAAACTTGTGACTCAGAAAGGGTCGAGATGTCCTGAGACCCTTTATTCCAGGGGTCGTCTACCCTTCGAGCCTTGTCACAACGGGCCAATGAGCAACTCTACCCCCTGCCGGTTTTGAGCCTGTGACCTCGTCGGAGATTTATCAAAGCCATCTTGATACCATACTACTGTATGGGGGAAGTCTCTTTTTTAATGCCGTAAAGTATTTGTCACCTAAACAAGTCCTTAACCATATTGATTGATTGGTTTATTGCACGGAGGGGAGTGAAGTGCTCTACAGTCCAGTATGGGGAAGATGTTGTCACATAAGGTGAGGTAACATAACGTAATGTAACATGACAATGTTACATTACAAAAAATAAAAAGTAATTAAAAAAATTCATGTTGGCTCATAAAGTAAAATTTTATGAAAAGTAATTAAAAAAATCCATGTTGACTTCTAAAATAAAAAATTAAAACTTAAACCAAAATCATTTAAGCAATAGAGAAATCAAATTTGTTAAGTTTAAAATTAAAAAAAATTACACTTCAAGATTTTGAATCCCACTTAGTACTTGAAAGATTGGATTGACACCATTTTTTTTCCCACTATTTTTTACTGCATAATTTGATAATTTGAATGAGGAGTGCTGCATCTATTTCTACACTAAAAACAATAAAACAATTTAGATAGCGAGAAAAAACAAATTAAAAAAAAAAACAAAAAACAAGAAAACACTAAAAGACGAAAACGTAGCGGTTCTAGCCTCCTTCTTAATGTACGATTTAATGATGCAAACGTAGAGATAAATCTTATCTTCCTCCGCGTAAGAAAATAGTTAACTATAGATGGAATAATAGTTTATGGTTTAATATTATTATTATTATGTGGAGAATGGGGATCCAAGCAACACGGCGAATCTATGACGTAGCCACAAGCAGTCCACAAAAACCTAGGAAAACTGGAATCGACGCAACTGCTGTAGTTGTTGAAAAAAAAACGCTATGCAACTGCTATGCTTTTGCGTTGAAATGACATGTTAAACGATTTTAAGCCATGCAACCTTCTGCTTGATGAGACGTTCTACGTCAGCGTGGTTTGAGTCCCCGACTTTAATCTGGCCGGACGGCACCTTAGCTTTCCGCTATTAATTTTGTTTTTTGCCGTATTTTTCCCCTCAGCAAGCAAGTTTTCCTACGTATTCCTGCACTGAATTGGATCCCCATTTCACCAGATTCTCCCACTTCCATACATATAAATTATGCCTTCACTATTTCTTCTCTGCTTCTCAACCGCTCCTTCATATAAGTTAATGTTGCTGTCCTTTGAATTCCCTCCCCTTACACATTTACACCTTATTGGCTCTGCAACAGGCCCACACAATCACGCTTTTGTACTCAGTATAATGAACGTGCTTTTGTCTGGGAGTGTAAATTGTCCTAAACCGGAAATTTCACGCAGACAGGAAGGAAGTTGAACTTCATCGGCATTTCCCGTGGAATTGTCTGGGAGTGGAAATTGTCCTAAACCGGAAATTTCACGCAGACAGGCAGGAAGCTGAACTTCATCGGCATTTGCCAGACGAGCTGAGCATGCCTGATCAGCCTCTATAAAATCCCATGGAAAGAGGCTTCTCTCAGCCCCAATCCGCTTCGGAAGTCTCCAGAGGCTGCCGGACGGAGCCGAGCCCACAGGAAGCGCCACTTGCACGGCCGGAATGAGACACAGAAGAAGGACGATGGCAGCGGCGATAGCGGAGGGGCACGCGGTGGATTTTTGCCACGAACTCATCCAGTAAATTAGATGTGCTGGTCACGGACCGGCCTTATTCAAATATTTCAGCAGATCTGTTTGATGAATTTTCAAGAGCCCCAAAATGAGAATTGCTCCAGTAGCAGATGCCTGCCAACATGTTCTTTGAGGTGAAATTTCTGGTAACAGAGATGAAGAGTTTTCACGATTTTTACGACTAGAGCCAGAAGAACGAAACAATTTTCAAACAAGTGTTCAAGCTCATCAAAGATTCCCGTCTGAATGCCATGATGCTTCAACAAATGGGGCAGATGATATGTTTGATGGAGGCTTTGTTGAGGCTTCTGGTAATTATGATGAGATAGTAACCTCTGATTTTGTAGTGGGGTTAGAGAATAACATTTGGATTTTTAAGAGCATTCTGCTCCAGAGAGAGGTGTCCGTTGTTGGGGTGCACAGTATGGGAGGTGTTGGCAAAACAACTATGGCAATGGCCCTCTGCAACGATCAAGAAATCAAAGGTGACTGCTGTTTCCATTTATTCAAATAATTTTTATGTGTGAAAATCATCTTGTTTGTTCGTCGATTTAAAAACTTCAATTTTATGTTTTAAAATATGATACTTTTATATTGCTAGCAGAGACCTATCTAAAACCACGTCTAAGTTGCATTTAAATGTTTTCAGGTTTGAAGTGTATTTTAAGTTTCTGTTGATGATCGATGCAAAGGTTTGTCTGAAAGTGATCGGAAGCTCTCGAAAGCTCTTTGCATGGTGAGCGTCGACTGATGTGAGAGAGCGTGAAGAACATAAATTCAAATGCGGAATTAATATCAGATTGTCACAAAGGGTTTATAAATGCAATCACATCGTTGCATATAGGACCAAATCGCCGATACCATAGTTGTTTTGCCAACACCTCCCATACTGTACAACTCAACAACGGACACCTCTCTCTGGAGCAGAGTCCTCATCAAATTGCAATTGTTATTTTGCAGCCCCACTCCAAAATCAGGCTTTGCTAACCCATCATAACTACAAGGATCCTCATCAAAATCCCCATCAAGCATATCATCTACACCCATCTGTTGAAGCATCATGGCATTCTGACGGGGGTCTTTGATGAATTTGAACACTTGTTTGAAGATAGTTTCATTCTTCGGGCTCTCATCCATTGGCGGCAAATCGTAAAAATGACGAACACTCTTCAGCTCTGTTACTTGATTTTCCACGTCAAGAAACATGTTGGCAGACATCTGATACGGGAGGAAGTCAGAGATATCCTTTTGCAGCTGGTGGAATTGAGAGGCATTTTTGAGGCTATGAAAAAATATATTCAAACGGTTTGGGTTCTTACACATTTTCACAATTCAACGCCCTTCAGAAGGATGTTGTAGATGGGATTTTGCTCATTTTGGGGCTTTTGTAAATTCAAAAAACAGATCTGCTGAGATATTTGAATTAATAAGGTCCGTGAGCAGCACATCTAATCTACTGCATGAATTCGTGCAATTTAAAATTAATCTATCCAACCAGAGGCGCAGTTTCTCAAAAACAAATTCTTGTAGCTATTCCTCTTGTTTTTACTTCAAAATCATTCTTAGTTTATTATGTACTTTTTCTGTATAGAAATTTTATCAAGTTGAACGACTTTGATTAAAATTGAAGACTGGCATTTTTAATCCGGTAAGTGTTCTTTGTTATGGTGTTCTTAATTTGAAAATGGTTGAAAAATGCCTAACTAGAGGCGAATATCGTCTAAGCCTGCTGCAGACTATTTAACGCGGCGCCGCATTAAATAACCTGCAGCAGGCTTAGACGATGAGATAAGCATAATCACAATGTCACCTTTTAATCATGAAAAAAACAAGAGATTTCTAAATACTTCCTCAATTAAATTAGACAGTGAGAGAAACACTCCGAAAATAAGAAGGTAAAGGTGACAGGAACTTATGCCCCCTAAATTATAAATATAAATATAAGCGTTAACGTTAAATTTGTTAGTGTCCACGTTTAGTCGTTCCTCGGAAACAAAGTCAGTCATTGTCAGACATTTAGTTATAACTGTTTCGTGTTCACATGAGTTAGTTATTGCCAAGAAAACAACGTCCAAATATGGTGACTGATCGTTAAACAGTAAACCTAAGTCGATGTGTGGAGTTTCATTTAGTGACAGCTCACATGCGTGGAAATTTCTTGTATGCTTCATTATGTTGATTTTTTTATGTATAAAGTTATCGTAGGATCCTATTTATTAGATATTTTGGGCGTCTTCTTTTCTTTCATTCTTTTAATTGTATGCATTTTTTTTATGTATAAAGTTATGGTAGGATCCCACAGCCGTTTTTTTTTTTAATTGAAATCCTGAAGATGTCAACCAACCGTGCCATGTCGAAAATTGAAATGATGAATTCGACGATATTTTGTCTCACATCGTGGCCGATGAGTTCAACTTCATTTCTAATATTCGAAGAATAATAAGGTCGTTCCAAATTTAAGAAATAAATAAATTAAAAAGTATATATTGTTTTTTGGCATTTGTTTATCAACATTTATATTAATATATATTGTTCTAAATTTATTCAAATATCACTTCTGTAAAACAGCATTTAAATGTTAAACAATATTTGCCTTTAAATATTAAACAATATCAAACAAGCAACTAAGTACCTCACATAAAATCGAGCAAAATACAATATAAAGAAGCAGCAAAAACAATGTTATGCTCGTCTATTAACCAATCATATACCACAAAATCCTTCCATAATTAGGAAAGCCATGTTCTTGTTTTAATATCTTCGCACTCTAATTTTTAATATGATAAACCAGTGGAAATGATAAACATGAGCATCATAGGGCGCATTCCGTAAGTGAAACAGAATGGGTAAAGTGACATCGATCCACATGTCATCCGGATTAGAACCAATTGGAGTAATTTACCCTTGGACATTAACATTCAAGGAATTTATCTAATAATATTATACGAGTAAAGATGCGTCTTTATTGGTGCTCCCATTATATACAAATAAAAAATCAATGATACTTTTTTATATGCTTTAATCTTATTGAGACTTCTTTATATGATTTAATCTTAGTTGCAGCATTAAGTTTGAACACAAGAATGCTCTTAATTGTAACATCCAAGGATAAAAACAAAAACACTTTGAAAAACATTGTTACATAAGTTTGTGTTAATTTTTGAAATATATAATATCCAACTATGAAAACAAAAACACTTTGAAAACCATTGTTACATAAGTTTGTCTTACTTTTTGAAATATATATGTTTTCGTGACATTTGTTTGCATCTTTATTGAGGGATATTTTTCCTATCATTGTCTAATGTTTTAATCTGGTGTAAAAATTTTGTTTTCGACAACTTTATTAATTTGGTTTAAAATTTTTGTTTTCAATAACTTTGTGAGGGTTATAATTATGTTGAAAAGTTTTGGTATATTAGTAAGACTATGAATTAATATAGGATTTCATTTCTATTAGTAATAGTTAATGAGTTTTCAATGCTTGTAATATAATTTAACATTAGAATTGAGATATTTGAAACAACAAATTGTTTTATTGCAATATTTGTTATCTACTCAGTTCAAATATAGATGTTAATTGAAAATTTGAAACAAACAAGCACTGCTTCCAGTACTTACACCCTCTTACAAAGGCCTTGATTTTAGTACTTACACACTATAGGACTTACAACCTCTTACTTACGAAGCATTGGGATGGGATAGGAGAGCCCGAGGTTGGTGCTTGGAGAGAGAGGGATGGGATGCGATTGGATGGGATTTTATTGCACAGGATGGGATTGAATTTTATTGCATGGGCTTTTGTTGCTTGGGCTTACTTGCATTGCCTGGGATTTGGCGGGTTGGATTTTACTATGGCGGGGAATCACATATTTTAATGATAACACAACTTTGCGGTGTCAACTTGAGCACATAATTTTAGGCTTTCAGGATTAAAAAAAATACCCATATGCAAAAATAAATATTACTGGGTTACGCTTGAGTGAAATATGCAATAATCCCAGATTACGAACTAAATAGTGTCGCGTTGGGATTGAGGGAGAGAGGACCAACTAACTCTTTGGAGTTTGGGATTTATTACACCCTTTTAAGCCGGGAAGACAACGACCAGACCAACTACCTAGCACTAGGAATCACTAACTTGGAATCACTACCTAGCATCAACACTAAAGAAATAGCACTATTAAGCA
This sequence comes from Larix kaempferi, assembly GCA_027924585.1. Classification (NCBI taxonomy): domain Eukaryota; kingdom Viridiplantae; phylum Streptophyta; class Pinopsida; order Pinales; family Pinaceae; genus Larix; species Larix kaempferi. The sequence continues at coordinate 10,408,689 of BSBM01000510.1, forward strand.
CTCCAAATAGCTTCCTTAGGGTAGGGGATTGAAAGGCAGAGCGAGGATGATGCGGGAGACACCTGAGAGCAGTGGAAGTGGGGGAATTATATATGATTTACCTCCTCATTAAAAGCAAGGACTGCAAACGATATTACACACTCCAATAGCCATCTCACCTTTATGCCGTTGACGCTACTTCCTTATGACACACCTTTGACGCTACTGCCTTATGACACCACAGATCGAGGGAACGCGATTCAATGGCCATCAGAACCGGATTGAATCAACATGCCCACTGAGATTAAAATGTAGCGATGGGCAAGGAAACAACAGAGTTACAACTGAAAGGCGAGCATCAAACAGATGGATGTTTGACAGGACAGTTGGCAAAATACATTAGCTCAACACCCTACTGATGTTGGAAAAACCTAATTAAAGAGCTAATTGCGTATCTTGTCTGCATCGGCTCTGTTAGACACTCAGTGAGTCTTTTTGTCAGTCTACAATGTCAGTCAGTCAGTAAGTTTGCATCCAATCCGACGCATGTCAAGTTTGTATTTATGTAACTGCGTTTGTATTCTGCATGTCAAGAATTCTTAGGTAGAAATTAATTGCAGTATTTAATGTAACCCTATAGCTTCCAAGTGAAGCAATATTAAGTCGGTGGTTATGCAATTCCTATATATAGAAGAAGATAATTGAAAATCAGAGAGAGATGTGTGAGGGAAGAAGAGAAGGAATGAAGAGCCGTGAAGTATATGAAGAGCCCATGTAACATACCCAAATATGAAGAAGTCAGTATATTAGCAAATTTTCAAAAATATTTTTCACAATAGCTACTTAATTTATTCTATGCTCATAAGGACTTCATGAGATAAGTTTCATAGGTTTCATATCTTCTTTTGGTTTTACCTCAGTGACGACATTTCTAAAAAGGAATACACCATCTAATTGATGTGTACCATTATAAAGAAACTTCTCAAGGATGTCTACAAACCCCTGTATCGCTAGGGAACAAGTTATTATACGGAATTTCCAGACATTAACGATTTCCACAACTTTTATTTGTATTAAGGTCAATCATTCCACTATCGTTGCATCAACAAACTAAGAATTAGCTATTCATAAAAATAAATTGCATAATCATTTATGTCAATCATTTCTACCACCGATGCCCTTATAAATACTTACTTGTTCGACACCAAGGTATTAATAAATCAATCATCTAACATGTTATGATAACATCTTACACTCTCTCTACTTCACTTAGGATATCACTTAGGATACTGATGTATGCATAGGAAACTTTCCGTTGTAAATCATGACCAACCATATTAAATTCCTCGAGACAAACTGATAACTTGAAAGAACTTTAGAACACATTTGCTTCATATTCAAGTGTCACTAAAATCCTTATGTAATATACTTACTCATTAATAGTGAACTTTACACATTCATGGACCAACAAACAAAATACCTTTTAAAAGGTCGTAACCATTAAACAATATTTTAGTGACATCACTCATCAACAAAAAGCACATTTCCAATCCAGGATAACAATTAGAATAACACAATAAAAATGCACACATGAGAGACCATATATACACGTGGTTCACCCAAGGTATGGGTTATGTCCACCAGGGAATGTCGTATCTTTTACTATTATAAGAACCAGTGAGTTACATACTGCAACACCAATTGTTGCCAAGATCACTTTTCCACTTTCCAAAGTCTCTCGATTCTCTTTAGTCTCTCTCATCGAAATTATGTTCGAACGTTTCAATAATGAAAACCTAACCTTAACAGGGATCCATAATCCCTCCACATAATTCTTCTCTAGATTTCAATGAGACGTTAACACTAGCATGATTAAAAATAAGGGTATAGGGAGCATCTCACACTATTTTCCTTATAGACGCACCATATATACATAAATGTAGCATGGATGATTATCCCAACTCCTAATACATACATTACATAGAGTTAACTGGGATCTAGCATTCCCAGATTACATAATATAAACACACATAAATTGTAACATCACGAAAAATCACAAAATTTTAAAAAATTTCAACGTAGCATTAAATGTTGTACTTTGCTGTGCAGAATCATATTAAATGTTTATATGTCGACATGCTGAAATAAATGTTTGTAACAATCATAGATATGTATTGTTTTGCGATGATGTCAAATGCTTTAAAGGTTCCCTTTGCTATAGTTATTGTTTATATGTGCTAACTGTGTTCTTTTGTTTGTTGATGATGAAGGGGTCCTATGGACACCTCGAGGCTTACTTAGCTATATTGCTAAAGCATTTGAACCTCTTGATGCAGATTAAAGGTAAGAGAGTAATAATAAATTGAAAGTGAAACTACGAAGATCCTCAATCTTGTCAAATAGCTTTCCAATTTTTAAAAGAGAATTAGGGTAACTTTGAGAAGCTTTTCAGGGTGAGATCTGCTTTGACCATTGCTTCCACTATACAACTAAATCGTATCAATCTCTACTCTCTTCTTTTATGTTATTTAACTACGTAAGTGTTTGTACAGTAAATGAGCATCTAAACAACGTTTAAGTAATCACAATCTACTTGAGGAGATTACACTATTATTAAATGTTTTAGTGCTGGGATCTTATGCTATCTATTTACATCTCATAGTGTAATATTATTATAGTGTTTAGATTGAAAGGCTATAGATACAACTTGGTTCTTTATTAACTTTTCTCTAAATCAAATAATGGCTCTTCTTGAACTGCTTAGGGTATGGTGATAGTACCTTATGGCTATAACTAGTTATTATAAACACTTCTTATGTAGTTGTACCAATGTTGAAATATTGCTTAGGGCCTAGAAAGTCAAAGTGAAGTATTTCAAATCATCCCTAAGTATTTATACTGAGTATAAAGTATTCATAGAATTTATATCCTAAATTTGGAACAACCTCATTATAGTTCTTTGTATCTCTTTTGATCTTATGCAATCTTTTAATACCCAAAATATAATGGTTTTCCTAAGTTCTAGGGTATAGTCATAGTAATTATAATAATTACTATGTTGGCTTTCTCTATATTTGTACCCCTTAGCACTATAGTGATTGGAGCATAAATAACATCATAACTAAACTATATTATTGGCAGGGTCTTTATGCAAAATGCGAGGGTTTGATGTAATAACCTACGTAACAGTCAAATGTATGGTTGGCAATATGATTATGAAAAAGGTATAAATAACGATATGTAACCATATTGTTTTATTGTTATAGGTTCTGTTGACAATGGTCGAACCTTATACTTGGTCAACGTTGTTTGATATAGTATTTGAATAAAGGTAATATGGTGTTGATAAGTGGTAACCCCAAACTATAATGTAATATCAAGGGTGGCCCGAAAGATGTACATGTGGTTTGCTGGTAGATTGCAGTACCAAGGTAGCTATGATACTAAAGTGTAATAAAGGCGATGTGGGTGGAATGCTCGTTGGCATTCCACGGTGGCGATCCTTCACGTGATTATTTCTTGGTTGTAGTGTTGCAATAATTGCTCAGGGTTTATTATTACGAGGGCAACACTCAGGGTTCCATTTTGTAGCTGGTGGCTTTGTGTAGAGGTCGACAGGCCTGCACAATCGTAGGGTTAGTAACAGGTTCATGGAGGCACCTCTCCAACTTTGAACTCGTGACCTGCTGCTAGTATACTTCCACAGTGATTTCTCAAAGCTAAGTTATGAAGTGAGGTTCAATCGGCACTGGTTTGATAGGTTATGTGATTCTGGTCTCACCAGCTTGCTGGGTATTGCATTAGAGTCCAAGGTCTAACTGAAATGTAATTTCTCATTCTAAACTTGCTTCTCGTCGTAGTTTAAAATATTACTGTTGTCTGTAATGTGGTTTTCAAATCTTCATAATGCATCATTTAACCACTCCATACTTTCATTGGTAGGTAACTTGTCTACAGATTGTTAAGTTAGTAGCTTAGAAGAGGATACTGCTTACACAACTGGTAAGGCTCGGAGGTTTCCTATAGGTTACTTTTGGCAGTGTTGGTAGTGGTTTGGTGTTAGCCATAACAGGGTTTGGTGTTAGCCGTAACAGGGTTTGATGTTGGGCTGAGGATTTGGCCGTTGTTGTAATGCTTATAGAGTCAAAAGACACCTGTAGGAGGATGGATCCTCAACCTTCTTCGTTGTTGGCTTTACAACACTTCTTTGTGTGTTTAGTAGTTGCAATGTAATAGGGGCTTGATCCTCGGTCTTTATTATGAAATAAAAGAAAGGGTTCTGGTAGCTCAATGCTGTCGTATGCATCTTATTAGAGGGCAAATGCTCTCAAGGCATGCGAAAAATTATTTAAATGTTTTGTTCCTAAACTACTTTGTGTGGAATATAGGCCGGGAGCCAAGAGCTAACGCCTCGTGTTGGATTTTTCAAACCCTAAATCTTGTTTTTGTTAAAGAATTACCTTGACAGGTTTTTAAGAATTTAAACTTACAGTGGAGAGCTAGTCTCGTTTAACTAACTTCGTGTTGCCATAATGGTTTGTTCGACTGTTTTGTGGCCTTAAGCCCATAGTCATGTGAGTGACTATAATGTTGATTAATTTTTAAATATTTGGGAGCCGATTGGCTTAGTTCCCTCGAGCTATAATATTCACACTCTACTTTGTTTTAGAGGATCATTTTCGAGGGTTTTGTAAAGATGACCTAACTGTTTAAAAAAATCAGTCTCATAGGTCTAATGTCTTAATGATTGTGTTCCTTCTTTTAAGTGTTGACTTTGTAATGAAATCGTGACTAATACTATCTTACTGTTGAGTGAGGGTATTGAATCTTACTTGTGACCTTAACAAGAAAAGTTGGTGTTTAAGATGTTAAGGGTTTGACCGTTAAAATGGCTATGAACTTATCACGATGCTTAAAGTTATTTGGTTCTCTTTTAAGGGTTTCGAACCCATGTCTGTTATGTTTGAAAAAGTCTTCTATGAACTTTGTCTTGGATAATTTATTTGATTTGGTAAATGTTGAAGTATAGAAGCTAGGGTTCTGTCCATAGTGGGACATTCGTCCAATACAGACTTATTCTGTGTTTAAAAGGGTCGGATAATATGAGTATTAATAGTTCTGTTTACTCTATTAAAAGAATTAGTTGTGTAATAAAAAGTAACCCTTTTTATCTACTGATGCTGCAAGGGTGAAGATATAAAATGTCTGTATAAAAGGATATTGCTATAATTGTTTTACAACTATTTAGATTTCAAACACATCTATGAAAGAAAAGAAAATTATGCATTAAAGAAAAAGATGATGAGATACATTGTATTTAGCATTTGCTATAAGAGATATAATTATCTTGTAACTAAACTTTAGGTTTATGCAGAAACCTAGAACTGTTTGAGTTTTTTATTAATTCTTTTATTATAAAAGTAGAGGTGTTCTAAAGTCTGTATAAAACCTTATTTCTATGTTGAGATATGACAGAAAACCTAAGTTATGAAAATTACCCAGTATCCAAGAAATTACAATAATTATAATAGATAAGAAATATTAAGGGAAACATAACAGAGTTAGGTTATTCATTGAATATGTTCACTGTCTATCATTTATCTATCTTAATCTCCCTTCTCTGTACTACAGTACGATACAGAAAATAGTATGGGGAAAAATAAAGAGAGGGAATTTATTCTATCTATTCATAAATATATTCAGCAGTCTGCAAAATCCTAAACAGATCATAAGATTTCACTTATACTTCTGTATTATCATTAGTTAGCTAAATAGTACTAAATCAAAAATTACAGAAATTAAAAATTAACTACTTAGAGATGAAAAAACAAGAAGAACCTGTAACTGTAGATAGGGTGGACAAACACCCAAGGAGGCATGTTCCTCCCAACCTTCTCCAGAAGAAGCAGCCAATCTACTTGCCTCCTTTGGACCCCCGAACCTGTTTACTGAACCACTAGGTAGAAGACTACCATGATAAAAAACATAGCATTTCCCCTCATCGAATCTCTTATGTGCATACAACAGAACCACAAGGTAAGTTTCCTCGTCAGGAAAAGTGATGAACCTCAGTCCAAAATTCGATGGCTCTTAAAAAGATGCCTAGGTCTTTTTGGTGGTCAGTTTTCATTAAATGAGCCTTAAGCTCCAGTCCCATCTTTCAGGGCACTATGACCACAATTCAAGGGAGTTGTCCCATACCAACAGCTAGTTACTTGCCTCATGATGCTTCCACTTGTCTATTGCCTTCTACCCTAGATTCCATTCCACCTAATGGGTTAGTAAACACTCTTTTAATAGTTCTCCTTGGGTGAGTGTCTCCTATTTTATTTATTTAAATAATAATATTGTGCAATTACAGTCATCCTTGGACACTTGTCCAGATATAAAACTTTATAATAAAAGTTAAGATAATGTCTTCTTCAAACATAAAATGTTTTTCAGTAAAAGGGTATGTTACAGAAATATTATCAACATCCTTTCCATTTTACACGCAGCAAACATTAAAATGTAAATACAAAGATTACCTCTGATGGTAGGGTTCCATTACAAGCAACCAGCATTAAATATCATGATACGCTTACCGCTGATGACAGGGATCGTGTCCCATACGCAGAAAGCATCAACATAATGTTTTACAACTACATACAGCAAGCATAAACTACAAACAATTAGGATTTATCCCTCCAGTGACAAGGATTCATTTACAAGCAACCAACATTAAAAATATAACCCAAAGATTACCACCATGACAGGGATCGTGTCCCACAGGCAGCAAGCATCTACATATTGCTTCTAAATTACACGCAGCAATCAATAAATTATATAAACACAAGGTTTACCACCACGACAGGGATTATGTCCCATACGCAACATATCTAACTTTACACCTAGAAATCGATAACTATAAAAGAATCAGGGTTTTCCCCCTCCGAATGACAGGGATCCATTTATAGAAACCAGCATTACGATATAGACCCAAAGCTTACCATTAGGATAGTAATCATGACCCATACGCAGCACGCATCCACATACAGCAAGCATAACTAAAAAACTCAGATTTTTGTCTCTCTGATGACAGGGATACGCTTACAAGTAGCCAGCATCCATATATAAACACAAAGCATACAGGGATTAAGAAGGGGGCGAGCTCTAAAGGAGTCGTGCTACCCATACACAGATCCCGTTCGGATCTCAACAGTGATTAGTGATTGGTGCTAACACAATCCACAGAAAATTTACTGGGTCGATCTCTAAGGAACTGTCCTAAGGATCCCCATCGGATCTCACCGACAAATGTTGGAAATAATCGAATAGGAATATAAAACTGGGTTGAAACTGGGTCGAGCTCTAAGGAGTTGTCCTACCCATGCAAAGATCCCAAATCGGATCTCATCATAGAAAGCCGACAATATAATCAACAGAAAATAAATTTGGGTCAAGCTCTAAGGAGCTGTCCTACCCATGCAAAGATCCCAAATTGGATCTCACTGGAGAAAGCCGGCAATACAATCAACAGAAAAATAAAACTGGGTTGAGCTCTAAGGAGTCGTCCTACCCATGCAAAGATTTCAATAGGATCTCACTGGAGAATCCAACAATACAATCAAACAGAAAAACTAGCAGCGGATTCAATTAGTTAAACAATCCAAACCTGGAAACAATCGCCCTGAGAAAATCGTCCTTCCACAATGCATCCTCAGAAAAATCAGAAGTATCAGAATGTCCTCCCAAACTTTCCCCAAAGTTTTCCCCTATTGCAGTTCCCCCCCCCTCTATATCAAGAAAGAAAAAAAAAGAGTCTTCCTCCTCTCTCAAGGAGGTTGCCCTAGAAAAGACTGTTGGTGCAAAAACCAGCAATAGCATGGCAAGTGGCAGTTAAAAAGAACTTCGAGTTCCTAACTGACTTTGAATCTCTTTCTTAAGAGATCCTCCACCTATCCTTGATACTTAAAAATAGTTTATCATGCTTAGCGAACAGGGAGTGCTACCTTATTCTATTAAGTAGCTAAAGATGGACATGTTCGCATATATACATATATATAAAATGTATATCCATACTAAGTAATACTATACTTAATATCTTTTAAGATATTACTCATTTGTCAAATCTCTACGATATATTGATTATACATATATAATCCAAAGAAATCATAGTGATGAATACTTTATTCAATATCCCTTAAGGTATCTTTAGTTTGTTATCCCTTTATTATCGTATATATCGATATGTATATATATCCAAGGTACTCATAGTGATAAACACTTTATTTAATATCCATTAAGTTATCTTTTGTTTGTCATCACTTTACTATTATTTAAGATATCTTGAATACATATATATTTATATATATGTATATATATATAATCCAAGGTAATCATAGTGATAAATACTTTATGCTAATAACTTTTTTAGATGTTTTGTTCCGAATAGTAGTTCTTCGGTGTCTTTTACGAGGACAAGTCATTAATTCAGGAGTCCTCAACTCATGGTTTCCTAGTCGGTTTACTCAATCCCCCTGAAGGGATTCAATCGCACAACGTTTAGTTGCGTCGCTATTTTTAGTCTCCTAAGTCTAGGAGTAAAAAACACATAAGTTACAAGGTTTATTGGTGGGGCCTTGGCCTTGAGCTCCTCACCAGTAAATGAATACAATATTTTTTTTCTTTTACAAAAACTAATAGGGCATAGAAGAGGGATATCACATCCTTTCCCCCTTAAGAATAACACCGTCCTCGGTTTTCAACAACTTGTCTTTTGTTCTTTTGTCATCGTTTTCTCGCGTTGTCATCTTTGTTTTGATCATTTTCAAATTTCCACCATTTTTGGAAGTTGTTATTGCTCATAACCTATACTTTTGTGCAACAAAACCAGGTTCTCCAAAATGGTTCAGTAAAACATTTCACTAATTCATAATCCAATTAAGCCCATAAACAAGGAGTTATTTTTGCAACAACACATTCTCTATTCATGGAACATATGTTAGCCTTTCTATTTAACATAATTCCAAGACTAAACTTTTAGAATTTATCATCCATCCTTGCCCTTTCGTAAATTTTTGCATGTTTAAGTATTCATAACATTCACACATTAAGACATTCAATATACTAGTTATTTGTCAAATTGTTAACATGTATTTTATTGTCATATCATGACATGAACAAATTTCAACAACACTTTTGTTGATCACCAAATTCTCTCTTGAGTTCTTGGAACTTCAGCAATCCTCTGCTGAACACAGATCCCAAGATCTATCACCAATTTACATGTGGACTTACAGGCTATACTTTGAGGTTACTCTCCCTTTTGATTGCTAGTCAAAAATTTTCTCCTCAAAACATCAAACAACGTCCTGTCTACCAGATGTCAAACTTTGTGCCTAGGTCTTGCCACTGATATCACAGACTCTTTCACAATTCCCCTCAAGCCTCCTCGCTTGAGTCCTGGAAAAGCTACTTTAGCACAGTAGAGATGGATCATCAATTTTTGCCACTTCATTTGCCTAACACCAATGTGCTCACACAACAATCATTTTCCTAACACCATTGTGCTCTCACAGCAATCATTTTCCTAACACCATGGTGCTCATACAACAATTCATTTGTAACTTCACGGTTTGTTTTGATATAATCATCATCAATCGATAAGCAATAATTTCACCTTTTTATTCATTCATTCTTACTCATGTGCATATATATTTCCATGAGTCTTTGATCTTTATTCACATCCTTACCATATGCTTACCATGCATAATACATCATGCTCCTATCTCCCAACATGTCCCAGGGATTTTGACAATCTGCCAAATTCACTTGTTAGTACCACTTTATAAAACAAAGTTGAATTTTGTAAGGAAACATTTATTAATCATAATAATACGAAAATTATCCATCACCCTACAACATCCATACATGATCAACATCTTTATTTGGTTTAATAATTTCATCAATCATACCTTATGACATGAAATTGTAATGGTAGCATATAGCATTTTATTAACCTCTTAACCCTTTCAATAATTTCAATATTTGTCTAATTCACCATTCTTTTCGACTCATGTATATACATAAATCATATGTGACATACCCAAAACAACTGAGTTGGATTTTGTGAATTTTTAGAAAATTTCGTCACATTAAAAATCTCCTCAATACAGGTCAATTGTGTTATCAGGTCAACCATCCTTCCATCAATTAGATGATGATTTAAAAAAAAGTATTCGACATCATTTATTTCCACAATCAATATTCTTGTATACTTATGCAACAGTTTTAATCAATTTTCCTACAACGTCATTTATCTATATGACTTATGTTATATCACTTGGAACAATTAGGTGCAAGAGAAAAATATGACAATTGTATACCATGTCTAATGGTAGTAAGTTACCTTAGCAACACCTAACTATATAAGTTACAATGCTTTTAAACTATTAGCTCATATAATGCTCTCTTACCATGAACATCTTCATGGAATTCTCTTCCATTAATGTCAAAACAAGATATACAACTATATGGTTACCACAAGATCAACGTGAAAATAATCAGGGTTTAACATTTACCAAAACTTATACTTACATGTATTGACATTTACGACAACGCCATCTTAGATATGAAAGAGATTAAAACACATAAGGTACTTATGAAAGAGACCAATATGTGTCTCTATATATCACGAAAACTTTGTAGAACTATTTCTTGAGTATATCGAAAGTAGAAATCATAATCCAACTTCAATTGTTGACAACATACACGGTGTGAAGGTATCATTCTTATGTTTATAGTCTTTAATCCCTAACTTTTTGTAATCAAGGAAATAACATATATCATCATAACTCCTCATATCTTTATCTTTTATATAAAGGGAATGGACTATAGCTTTTTCATCGATCTTAACAAATGACACATAATACTTTTGTCATTATAGTTATTGTCCCAATAATCTTATTTTCTAACGCACTTTTCTCTATACTAAAAGAAAAGGAATCAATTGTAGACCAAATGTCATTGCCTACAACACTTTACTTCTAAGAGATGTTTTAGGATAGCCAACTTTAGCCTACAATTCCTTTGTATTAACTCCGCATAAATATTCTTTATCCATCAGAATACACAATCTTACTAGAAAAGTGCTACTCTTTTAAGTATTACCTTAAAGTACAATGACTAAGTACAGCTAACAATCGGATTATGGTAGAGTTCATCTTTATTTAAACTTCTCCAAAGTATTAAAACTACTTAGACCCACCATTCTTTATTGTTATTTGAACTTTATTGTCCTACTCCTTCCAGAAATGGAATGTGGTTTATTAATATAATGCTATCGACTTTCTTCAATCATCATTATGCAAACTGATTGACGATATCACTTCTACCTTTATAAACAACTTATGTAACTACAATGGAAATCTAATTTCCTTAAACCACATAATAATAATATATATATATTTTTAAACCGTACATAACTATTCATTCTTTTGTAGGGTCAATCGTACACAGTACTATTATACTTTCCTTAGGGTCTACAATTTCTTATCCTATGACAGTCTGCAAAAAGATGTCAATTCATAATATCCATTCTCCACATCTTTATTCAGCACATATTTTTATATGTTTCTTACAATCCAAGAATTCACTATACTCCTAGGCATCTTAGTCTATCATCCTTCTAAGGCATTATGTACATTTCTTGCGAAACATGCTTCAAACCTGAAGTTCATTTGTTAGTTACACATAATGCTTCAGGAATAAACATAATGGAACTTACTTACTTGTAACTCACCGACGATTTCTTGTTTACCTCTTTGTCGAACCTTTGAGAAATAACTTGTTGCGTCTTATAAGTAGAGTCCCTCCAACTTATCTCCTTGTGTTAAGCCCAATATATGCCCGAGCATTGTAACCGTGCTCTGATACCATATGTAACATACCCAATATGAAGAAGTCAGTATATTAGCAAATTTTCAAAAATATTTTTCACAATAGCTACTTAATTTATTCTATGCTCATAAGGACTTCATGAGATAAGTTTTCATAGGTTTCGTATCTTCTTCTGGTTTTACCTCAGCGACGACATTTCGAAAAAGGAACACACCATCTAATTGATGTGTACCATTATAAAGAAACTTCTCAAGGATGTATACAAACCCCTGTATCGCTAGGGAACAAGTTATCATATGGAATTTCCAGACATTAACGATTTCCACAACTTTTATTTGTATTAAGGTGTAACATCTCGAAAATTCACAAAACTTTTAAAGTGGCAATAATTGTTGTACTTGCTAATGCGGAAATAAAATAAATGCTAATCCTTTTAACTAATAACAAAATATGATAACGATAATTCATACATCTTAACACAAAAATACGACATTAGTTTTGCTTGTGTTAAATGTAATCTATATGCTGTCAATAAGTTTATCTTGTGATATAGTTTTCTTGACAAAGTACTGACAATTGCTCTTGGATGATGATGAAGGGGTCCTACGAGGTACCCTGAGGTTTACTTAGTTATGTTAGCTAAAGTATTTGAACCTGTTTCTTTGCGCAGATACATAGGTAAGAGTATTACGACATTTCCAGTGTTACAAGTAATTCTAATTATGTTTTCAGTTAGCTGTCAATGCTTTATGATAACTCTAAGTACTTCCTTGCATGAGAGTTATTAATGGTATGGATCTCTGTCTTATTTCTATAAGTGTTACTTTGACCATACTTACAAGTCGTAGAAGTCGTAACTAGAATATCTACACTAGACTCTTTAGTGAATCATCAAAGAAAAGATACTTACACTATGAATTCTTAATTACGTGCTAGATTATAATGTATATGTGCTATTATGATCCTGTCATCATTTCTCCATTTTGCAAAGAGTGGTATAAATGTTTCAACTCATATATTGCTCTATATTATAGAAACATGAACCAAATATTATTTAAATACGTGGATTAACTTGAAATCATCATTATAACTATATTATCGTATACATTTCTCAATTTATAATTTATGAAGAATCATACTAACATAGAAAAGGTTATTATAATACCACCATCATAATTATGATGATACTATTGTGAAATTGCAAGACTCTAGGATTTAGACATTTCTAAAATATTTATACGTTGTAAAATGCTATGTAACCTTGTAAAAAGAGATGGCAAGATGTGCATAATAATGAAATCTAAACTATATACTAAGTATCAAAAGCCTTCTATGAAATGCGACCTTTGTCATTTGAGAATTATGCAACATATATTAACCATGCATTCTATTGACAATACATTGGAAATGAAATGGATTATATCTTGTAACCCTAAGTCTTTGCACTGACATGTAATACTGACAGGCATTGAATGTAATGGTGTTAACGTGCTGGCAGACTGTCGAACCAGTCGTAGCATTAAATTCACTTGCCTACTGTGTTGAGTGGAATCCTTGTGGGTGCCATCGTGGCTGTGGCTCACGTGATAGTAATTCCAAATTCTACCAATACGTCGAGCTGTACACTGCTTTATCCCTTGGTCTACTGAGCTGGCATCGTGGTGGATGTGATAATAAATATGGCAATCCAAGTGGTTGTTGCCCGAACTTCGACGTGCCTGGTTGGCATCTTCTCCATCGTTGATCTCACATGTTCTTGGGCTTTGAAATGAAACCCTAGTCCTTCGTTATGAAATGCATCGAATTGGTTTCTCGGCTTTCATTTTGCTTTGGTGGTGGTAAGGTGGAGAGGCCGACCGCCTGCTACAATGCAAGGTTTGGTAGATGTTTATTCGGAGGACTCCTTCCTCAGTTTCGATCCCTAGACCTATGGGAAAGCTTATTAGTTTCAGGTTTTGTTTTACCTGTAGAGCCGAGCCACCATACAGCCTTCGATGTAGTTCTCAGAAACTGGAACCATATTCTCTGCATTTGGTAGATAGCTCCATCGTTCTCGTTTTCTTAAGGTGTCTCTTACTCCAGAAGCTGCGTTACATAGGTAAAGTTTCGGTCTTGAAGTTTTAATGCTATCTGTTGTGTCTATCATTATCTCTATAATTTCTTGTTTTAACCTCTTATGGGTTCTTTTGGTCTTCAGTGGAAGAATGTTGCTCGACCACCTAGTAAGCCTCGGTGGTTCTTTCCCTCGTAAGTTCTCCTGGCCTGTTGTGGCTGAAGCTTGATGTTTGACAATTAATTAGTATTTGGTCCTGGAAAAGTTTTTTTTTGCCCGGTGATATGTTTTGAGAACCAAATGAGAAAGTGCCCAGAGGATGAGATCCTCAGCTTGTCTTGATACTTTGCTCTGCAGCATTTCGCTATAACTTTTGTTGAAAATGTAAACTTGTTGCAGATGTAATTGTTAAAGGGATAAACCTCGTCATTTTAATGAGAATACAGTGTTTTAAATAAAAGTCGAGACCCTAAGAGCTAAATCGTTTCTGCGAAATAGAAGTCATGTGCTACAATATTTATTCCTTTGTTTGAATGGTGGTATGAGACTGAGTTTGCATTGAAACATAACTTAAAACAGTTTCTAAGCAATTTCTATGTTTATAAAAATCGATATTTTGACTAGGAACTACTGTGATGATTCTGGACGAGAGTCGTGGCTAACTTGTTTCACAAAGAGAAACCCTGTGTTCGTAATGTTTAAGTTAAAGTTTGAAATGGTGATGAGACTCAGTTTTTGGTATTTGAACCACCACTTAAATATATATTACAATTGATAAAAAAAAATAATACTCTTGTCTGAATTTTTGCTTTGTACAAAATATATAGCTATCGTAATGTGATTGTTGAACAATAGTAATGCGTTTGGTTTTGGAAATTTGATATAACTAAATTAGGTTTACGATTTTAATTGTTCAACTGTAAGTTGGCTATAGAATGGCCTTAGGGTTTCAAAAATGAACCTGCGGATGTTTACAAACTTTGTGCAGTTGAAAATTAATCTTGTAACTTCTTTTGCATAATGATAAGTGTTTTTGCTTATAGAACTAGATGGAAGACTTTAGAAATAAAACCTAGAATAATCATTTTCTGCAAATTTTGGAATATAGCCGATTGTTTTAAATAAGGGGAAAATCCATGAACGTTGGATGAAAGAAATGAAATGAGGCTATAGTCCTTTATAGTTTTGAATGAAATGAGAATAAAAATGCATGTGTACTTTGAAATGAAGTAGATGATCTAAAGTGCAAACCCTAGATTTTTATACAAAAATGGGATATTTATTTTCTGGCAGTACATAAAAGAACAATATAAAAATGCCTGTATTATGAAATACTACCTTCTATCCTATATCCTTTAATTATCCTATTTAATTGTTCACCTCCTGCACTAGAGTATGACATCTCTAATGTAATGAAAAATACAGGAAAGTAATTTATTTAATTAAAAACGGAACTATTATAACCTATCCTAACTTAATAGAATATACAGTTCAGATAAATAATTTAGTCAATAAGTCTCCATTTTCAAACCAGGAAAAAGGGTTAGAGGTTTAATACAACAACTTCATTCATTAAACTGAAAATAAACAAGATAGAACAGTAGAACCTGATGAATGTAGGAGAAACAAACAACCCAAGGATCTTGTTCCACCCAACCTACTCTCGAAGGCAGCCAAATTACTTTCCTTAGTAACCCCGAGCCTGTTCACTGAACCACTAGGAAGAAGAATCTGTAGAAGCTTTAGGTCATCAACTTGCAGCAACAATGTATATCATTCAGTCATATAGACTTAGCAGTCAAAGAGACCTCACGGGGTCTTCACTAGGGGGCAATATTATACCACGTCAGTTCATATGGGGGATATTAATTAAAAATGAAAACCATAACATTATATTGCCTATATATTTAGGGTGGTTAGGGTTATTTTATTTATTTATGCAATATACAATATGTTGGGGTATATATTATAGTGCATTGCTGCCTAATGTCCATCAAAATTGTTGTGTGGTGAGAGTTCGCGCAGCTAGGTTCTGCCAAAATGGCTGTGTGGTGAGACTTCGTGCAGTTGGGTTTTGCAGGGAAGCCCCGAGGTTAGAGTTCGCGTCGTCGCAGTAGTTGGGTTTTGCATGGAAACCCCGAAGCTTGATTGTGAGGGAGCAGGTTTTGCTAGGACCACATGCTCCTGATACTAGTGGTGGATTGTATGAGTGTGGTATTGAGAGAAACGAAACAGGGAGGGACATTTTACATGTCCTTTGTGTTGATTTTAATGTAAATATATGCGTATATGCCATCAAAATTCCATACCAATTCATAAGCGCTCCGGGGTTTGTAGTCTCAGACATCTTCTCGTCTATATTTGGTCTTTGATCTGAAAAACACAGTTGAATTTGCTGGGGTTTTCAGGTTTTTCCGAGGTGTTCTTTCATGATTGTGCTGTGAGTGTTTTGGCAGGGCCCAACAGCCATGGCAATTGGAAATTTGGTGGAGATTCTACAACAAAATGATGGATAGGCAGATCTGTCCCAGCAGCTCCATGAAGCAGTGGTGTAGGAGTGTTTGAAGGGCTTGTCTAGGATTCTGGTAGAGGGCATTAAGGAGGTCGGCCAGGGGACCAGGGGGTTACTGTACTAGAGCAATTCGCAGCTTCAAGGGTTTTTTAAGTTACGTAGGGCATTGTTGCTGCTTGCTACTCTTGAGATGATGATGAGAAATCTTTGGTTGTGAGGATATTTGGACTAGCAGTTGAGTTTTGCATCTGTTAACTAGAGAAATATGCATTGAGTTGGATGACTCCAGATGAACAGGAGCCTGTATTGTAACTTCTTGAAACAATAGTCATAGATGGAAGGGCTGGAGATTTGGCATTATCAGCTTTAAGGTCAATCCAAAATTTGGAGGATTTTTTTGCTGTGAATTTTTCTGAGATTGGATCAGAGGAATTAAAAAGGAACATAGAATGTACTTCACAAGACCCTATTTGGATAAAGGGAGGAAATTCATTGGAGAAGGCTATTGCTCGGTTTTAGCCAATAAAGAATTTCACCTAGATGGTGAACAACCAATAGATCCAAAAGAGTCTACTCTCTGGAAGAATGAAAGTAATGTGATATCTCTTGCATGGCATTATGCAATGGTCCATCTTGGGTGCATCTTGTGAATGGTTGTTCTTTGTAAGGAATTGCTATGTTCTCTTCAGCTTACCAAGGAAAGCTCAGACGAGAAAGTTCAATAAAGGACAACTTTGATTACAAAGATTTTAAAACATCTTGTTAGCCTTACAAAGACAACAAATTCTGTATCAAGTAATTAGTTACTGATAAATATTAGTGAAGTGGCTGGTATTTTGCCTGGCTTGTTCATAATGAGCTTTGAAACTGTCAATCATGATCCTGTGGATGTGGAGAACAATCTAGATCATCAACTATCATCAACTTAATGAAGAATATGTCAGTGCTCTTTTATGAATGCTATAGCCACAACTTTCAGTTATTGATGAAAGAATGGAGGGTGCTGGCGCTTCAGACATGTCCTATGAAAAACACTTCCTTGACCACTTTCACAAAGTATCCCTTAACCTGTTACATGAACTTGTTATGAGGGGTGCCTTATCCATCGAACTTGAAGAACATCTATTAAGTTAAGTTCTGAAGGTAGAGGATGTGAGGTTTGTTTATACTGATGATGCTCTTGTTGTAGTAGTTTGCATTCTTATTATAAGGACATCCATAGGGTCCAGTTTGTGTGATGACTCCTCAAGACTCAAAATCTGCAAAGGCTGCCCTTGTTTTATTGTTGAGAAAGTGAAAGCTACATATTCAGGGTGCTTCAATATCCAAGAAGTTTGTGCAAGTCTTCCATCCCTATTTCATTTGGAAGTTGTTCCCATGGTTTTTCATTCTTCAAATGCATTTGAAAAAAATCAATATGGCAGAGAATAATTTTTCTACCCTCAGTAATGTACGTTGTCCTCCATTGGAACTCAACAACACACAATTGGCTTGCTACTCTTTGCTAATTTTGAGACTGATTTTAAATCTCCAGCACATGATTCTCCACTCTACTACATTTCCATCCTGGTTGATATTCAATATAAGAAATAAGTTAATACATATCACACAAGGAGGAGTTTTTTGTTTGCCCATAGGAACAAGCTATTTGGAATCATGGGTGTATCATGTGGCACAAAGTGTTATAAATTTCAATAAGGGAGTCACAGAAGAGCATGGAATGGTTGGCCTCTTTTTGCAACTGGGTGATGTTAGTGGGGTATTGTAGAAGACAAAGTTCTTCAAGATCTAAGTTTAAATTGTTCTGATCTCTATTCTGTTATTTGTTTCATTTTTGAAGCTTGGCGGAACAGGGAAAGCTTCCCAAGTGCATGAGCTTATACTTCAAAGATATTGTTTTGTACTTGGCTGGATCACTCTATTGTATATTGATGTTAAGGAAGTTGTTACTCTGCCATGGAGTCCTGAATTGGGCAGAGACAAGTTGCTTGAAACTGAATACTTCATAAATTTTAGCAGAATTTTGTGCCATAATGTTAAATTGGCCATACCCCCTAGGGGAGCTATCACAGTTGGCAAATATTGTTCTAGATATACTCTCTCAGCTTCAACATTATACAAAGAGCATAGTGTGAAGGAAAAGGGTTGGTTATTCTTAAGGCATGGTGCATGGCTATCTTTATTTTTTCATTGCTCCAGGCAGGTCTGTGGAAAGTGTCTCTGAGAAAGATCCCAGTTTCAAGAGGAATCTCTTTTGGATAGAGAAGACATCTAAAGATACGTCATTGCTCACACTTTGTGAGCAGTTACTTTTTCGTGTATTAGAGGATGGACAATCAGGCTTTTTGCTGAAAATTTTGACATCCCTTTTGAGCATGCATGTGGGGGCACTGCAAAAAGATGTACTTTTTGTTCTTGATGGAAAAGGTTGTGTAGGTGATGCAAAGTTTTCACTAAATTTTCTGCTTTAGGCAGGTTTGAACAAGTCAAAGCAAGAACAGCCATTGGGGAAGCTAGGAGCTAGCTTTAAGCTTATAGAGTCTATAGTGGGAACTGTGACTAAGTTAAGAGGAATTGTGAGCAAATAAAACACATGGAACCTGAACAAACTTTTTCTGAGCTCCTTGTTACATGGTTTCCCATCCCATGTTCATCCTAGGAGTGCAGCTGTGGTCTCTTCTACCCTTTTTGCTGAGGGATTTTTGTATACAAATGAGCAATTTTTCAGAGCAAGAGATGCATTAGGGTGGATTGAGGTGGATGAAGAAGTTTTAAATAGTGTGTTTGAGGTCACAGTGACCATAAAGTTTGATAGGCTATTTGAGGGTATACATGATAAATGTAGAATCCTGTTCAATAATTTAATTCCCTGTACATATGAGAGATGTATGTATAGTGATCTATTTTTTTGTTGAGGAACATGGAAAGCTTGGTAAAAGAAATAAACTCAGGCAAGGAGATAAACATATCTATTTGAAGAGTATCTACTTACAAATGTAGTTGATTTGTTGGAATGCCTGAGAACAGATCCTGGTAAAGTCATTCTGCTTAAGTTTTCATTGGGGAAATCTAAGGACTCATCGATGTTGAACCAATCCAACAAGTTCCAGGAATTTGTTGGAGGCCATGGTAACTTTCTACCTTTAATTGATGCTCTGGATGGATGCCATAATGAGTTAGTGAATATGAGGTGCTATAGCTGTTTGTTAATCTTTTAATAGGTGATCTGAGTTCTATTAACTTGAAGCACACCTTGCAACAAAAATTCTTATTGATAGATTCAGCTTCTTTGGCTTCATGGCTGGAAAAAAATGATGCTAGGATGTATTGTTCAATCAGCTATGGGTAATTTGCCAACAGGAGTCTCTAATTCAGTAAGAGATTTGGCTATTGCCTTCATAAATGCTCTGGTGTTACCTTCATCTGGTTCAAAATCAAGAGAATTTTGTGATCACATTCTTGATGCATTGCTTGTGGGCCTAGAGAAGGCATTCCTGTGATTTGATGTTCCTACTGCGAAAGCATACTTCAATTTTTTAGTTCAGTTGGCAAATGGTGAGCTTGTGAGCCCACAATAAAGTCTCTGATCAAGAGGGGAAATGATATGGTGGTCAAGTTGTCTGCTGATGAAACCTACCTTGAAGGTTTGAAGTTCATCTTGGGTTTCCTGGTTTCTAAACTGGGTTTGTATGGTGCTAACAACCATTTTTATGAAAAATCAACAAAGAAGCCTTGGTCAAACACTAGTTCTAACAATGATTCTGCTAGCTATAAGTTGAAGTCTAGTGTTTCGAGAAAGAACTTTGAGGCTCTGGTTAATCCAGTCAATTAGAGAATCCATTCTACTCTGATAATGTGATGTCACATCAGCAAATGGCGATGAGTATGATGGCACATCTGTTGGAGAACTGGCTAGTATGGACAAAGAAGGGGATGATGAGAATAAAAGTGAATGGTCACTCACATAAAAAATTTGTACATTCACATCTACTGGGAGCAACTTTATGGAACAACATTGGTATTTCTACTATAAATGTGATTGATTTGACTGTTTCTAAAGGGTGTTTTTCTATTTGTGCTAGGGTTTGCCACAAAGGTTTGTTTACTCTTGTTTAAGCCATTTCTTCTGTGATTGTGGAGTAGGAGGGGTAATAGGGATGAGTTGCCTCTGCTTGAAGCCTCGAAAATATGTTCCTTCCAACACTACATCATTGTGGGGGGCTAGTAATGTTGAACCATTCTTGCCTCTTCTAGATGAGACAGGTTAGGTGATCATAACTGTTGAGTTTTGAGTAGCCCAATTAGACAATGTTGCCTCAAAAACTAACACCCCTATGTGGAAGGTCCTCGCCAGGATGTAGCCAAGGGCACTATGGAAATTTCACCACTATTACTAAGTGAAATTTCCCTTCACTTTAGCACTTAAATAACCAGCATAGATCCATTTTAATTCTGGGTCAATTAAGCGCCGAGAGGGATCAAATCCCTCAATGTGCAAACCTTTCCTCAAGTTTAGGACTCTAAAAGGGGTTTGCACCTCAAATGATTTGATCCCTCTAGGCACTTGATAGAGCCACAGTTAAGATGGATCTATGCTGGTATTAAATAAGTAACAATCATAATATACGATCTCAACAACAATATTGTCGCTTATTCTTAACAATATTGTAAGCAAAATAAAAACTCTATTCTAGAGTTTTTATGTTAATCTATTGACGTCACGTTTATATATATATATATATTGTAATTTTGGGTTTTTATGATAATACTTGAAGAACTAGTTAACTATTCATTCTTATTCAGGTAAATTGAACATATCTACCAGTTATTCCTCTGTATTTTATACATCACAAATCTCTTACATGCCATGCAGCCAGTGCATCAATTGTTTGTTGGATGTCAAGAATGAATAATTAGTGATATGATCTATTTGTCTACCCCTTCATGGGACTTATGTTTGTCTAATTAATCAAGCGACCACCCAATAGATTATGGGGTTTCATGGAGTCCCATGTAGAGAAGAATACAGCCATCATATGGCATTTTGGTGTAGGCATTCAACACTGATACGACAGATCGAAAATCCGAGAATCAGGGCATACATTTTGAAAGAGGATTATATAAAACATTACAAACATTCAATTAGAAATTAGTACACCATACACCATACCCATCTTATTAACAAATTGATATCCGATTCGGATTCCTTCTATCATTTAATGGCAGGATATCCACGTGGATCAGATGGATGTTGTGGTCTGGTTGATTAAATAAAAGGATATCATTGTTTTCTTTGTAGCACACCACACTTAGTGCGATGATTTTCTTCCTGTTTCATCTTAAATGATTGGTATATTTTGGTAATCTTCTTCTTGTAGTAATCATGTCATTGATTGTTTGTGTTGATAAGGTAGTGCAAACCTTCATGGAGTACCAGAAATTAATTATGTTACCAGCTGCAAATGTATAGACCTACCAAATTAATTTATAACTAGGAACACATGACTGTACACATAATTGTTGCATTATCATTATTCATTTTACTGTATAACAAGAGCCACGAGGTGGCAATGCCCCCGACATTGCACCTGCAGTGGTTGGCCATTTGCAATTGCAAATTAGCGGTAGTATGTTATACTTTGCATTGAAATGGAGTATGTATTTGGAAAATAGCGACAGCATGGATTTTGTAGTTTCAATTGAAAGGAAGTATGTTCAGTTTGTCCATTATTAGAATTCAAAGAAAAAAAACTAGCTTTCCAATTTCAAAAAAGAAAATTATATATTCATGTATAGTTTCTAGAGCAAGAGAGAACAATGAACAAGAAGAAAATAATATTTAAAAAACCTATTAAATACATCTGGTAATTTGCATGTATAAATTGCTGGGTGGAGGAGAACAACAGGTTTTCTATTCTTCACTTTGGCTGTGAACATTATCAAATAACATGTAAGTAAACAATTACAATATAGCCATTGACAATAGAAATTTAGAGCCATTTGCATATATGTGGTGACTACAGTTTGATGAAAGAGACTTTCTAAATTCAAAACATAAATAGAAACGTAACATTTAATAAAAGAACAGTTTGCTAACCGGAAGAGCATACATTGCTGAAATTTGAAAGTTCCTTCATATTAATCCAATGATGTGCCATAGGCTTAAGATTCATGTGCAACTGCAAAGAAGCAGTGCATGCAAACATCAATGACAAAATTGGGCTATTGCCATCTTAGGCATTCAAATTGGGCTATTGCCATCTTAGGCATTCAATACATGCAACAAAGAGCTATTTAAAGATTATATAGCATTAACAATAATCCAGTTTAGTCTGCTTTGTTGCCAAAGCAAAATAAAATAAATAGGTGAAACACTATGGCTGCAATGACTTCAAAAATCTTGAGGCAAGTTGTTGTATGAAAAAAAAGTGCCAAACTGTAGAAGCTTCTTTCAAAGTGTGATGTTGTTACGTTCAGCATGGAAATTCATCAAAGTTTCTTTGCGTCCGTATTTGTTTCTTTACAGATTCAAAAAGCAAAAAGGATAGTTGCTTTGTATTTGAACATGCAAAAAAATGGCATCCATGTCCAAAATTGCACTTGATACTAGCATAATCGGTGTTGTGATGGAATTGGCGAGGCTTCTTTCCTGCATGTTGCAAATAGATTGTAAGCAATTTTATTTTCATGATTTTTGTAACTGATCCTAAATTGAATTCACAAGGAACCTTACTTGTTTTGCTTCAAAAAGTTATTCAACATTCTGCAACAAACATTGGTACATTATTTAAACAAGTATGCAATCACTAGTGATCTAATGATCAACTATGTTAACTAATATGCAGTTCATGTTACCATGCTTTGTTTTTCGAAATCATAATGCAATGATTTATGTGAAGTATGTGGATCCCTACTTAAGTTGCTATGATATTTATGCATTTTGACAATTGCCTTCTCCACAGAAGCACAAAGGTTGTATCTTGCAAATGTTTTCTATCAAGCATAGACATTTAAAAAAAAAAATGGTCATATATTCTTATCTACTTTAATGTACAAGGATTATCCACATGCTGAATTCTAAGTTGAGATTTGAAACATGTAAAACTGATAAGACATGGATTTTACGCATTTACCACAGTTTTTTCATTGATACGAGCAAGGTTGGAGACCTCTTTCATGCATTTGTAGAGGAACTAATTATTGACAATAATTATGATTAGGGAAATTTTAAAACTTTTATATCAACTATTCAAAGCTCAATGGTCATTTGGAAGAATCTGAAATTGTGGAATTTGACATTTTTGCATGTTTCAAAAATTGGATTTTTGGCCATATTTCATTGTTTCAAAGAAAGCAATGTTAAAAGAAACTTTTCTAGAATAAAGCAATCCAAATTGTCCAAAGGATCAAATGTTAAAAAGCAAAAAGAATGCTCATTCTGACATCTTGGGTAAATTTTGATATGTTGATGGTTGAGAGTTATAAGGCTATCAAGTCTTTATCAAGGATGCCTGCTGATAACTCTACATCTAATAACTCTACACAGTCTAAGTAGATCATGTTCTTTGGCAGGATGTTCCTATCTACTCACTATTCTCTTCTTAGGCTTCGGCTTCAACATTTTTGAGTTTAAAGCAAAACCCCAGTGGTTTAATACCACGGTAAGCCCTCGGTTTCTCCACGAGTATCCTCTATCAACAATTTTGAAAGCACTGACAACGTTGTTGTGTTACAATGTTGTAAGCCTTTGGCATGTGAGTAGTTTGTATAGGTTGGAGTTGGGTTTCGACTTGCGTTTTAAATGAAAGCTACGGCATAAGGTTCTTCCAATTTGTATCTACGTCTCTGTCGAGACTGTTGTTACTTGTCTCTTGACTCCTTAATACAAATAGGTTTTCAGCTTGAATCCTTTGGTTGGAAATTCGTCAATGCAAAGGATATAAGTAATGTTTATTGTGTAGTGACAATCATTAGCTATTCCACGCATTTCCTCATGGATTCTTAGTATTTGGTTTTGGAAATAATGTTTCTGTTTATGTATAAGCCTTCCAACATTATCATTATGTAGTAAGAAATGTTTCAGATTTGTTTTGGCAGAGTTGGATTTGATAGTTAAAAAGATGAATGTGTTATTGCTTTGGCCTAAGCCCTAACTTGACTCTGCGTAGTTTAAAAATGTTCAGGATTTGTAAAGGAAATGGTTTTGGTTTGCTATAGGATTTAAAAACCCTAAACCCTGTCAATGTTTTATTACGACTGGGCGAGCTCACTCTTGAGACTCGAACCCTTGACCTATTCTTTTAATGAATTTATTCTTTTGATACTTGTTGTTTATGATGGAAATGATGCATCCAAAAAGGATATCATCGAGCTCTTTCCAATGATGCGTTTTTTGTTACCACTATTGCTTCGTTTGCATTATGCAATTGGTTGAATTTTCATTGTTTACAGTTTTATACCTTCGACTGCCAACTGTGTTTATTTTGTTTAACGATTCTAGGGTTGTATTAACCCTGTTCATATTAGTTAGATGATCCCAAGGTGAGTCCTTTCGGTCTCAAACCCTTGTTATATGGTTACAATGGCTCTGCCATATGACACTGTACTAATTGTTAATAGTTTTAATACATTGTTTCAATTGTTAACTCATTACAGGGTTTAACTATTTGATATTTGATAAATTGTGAGATCTACAGGGTTCGACCCTCGACTTACTTGATAACATTATTAGTTGTAAGCAGGGTTAGATCCTGGACTAATCTTTGAACTTGTCTTACTATGTGCATAATGTGTGTCGATTCCTTATGGGGATATCGAGTAGCATCAAATGATTTCATAATATAATTTGTTAGTTGTATGAAAGTGTTTTCCAGAACTTTGTTTCGATTTGGTATTTCTATACAATACTTGTTTATGAAAAATGATACTTTGAGAAGAAAGTTGATCTATAATTATAAGGATTTTACATTTGTAATATTTGTTTAAATGACTGTAACTTCTTTATGTATCAATGATACAAGGCTCTCTATTGGATGTTATTCAGTCTATGTAAAAAGTTCTCATAATTCGTAGTATTTGCTAAGCTAGGGTTATCTAGGGTTTCAAAGATGTTATTTCCAAACTTTCCAAATGTTGTAATTTTATAATTTTGATATGAGTTATGTTTATAGTTTAAAGTTGAAAACATATATTTCCTAGATATCGTATTCTCGAAAAAACATAGTGAGTTGTTATACTATTCGAATCTTCCCATTAGGAGGTATGACATTGGGATTCCTTGATGAGCAGAGGTAACTGAGCATGGCCCTTACCAGAGTTGTAGCTTGGATGGGATCTCCTTGCCTGAATTTGTGGTGAACCTGCAATAATTAATTAATGAAAACACACGAAATAGCAGAAATAACAGAACTCAGAATCACTTTTATATTGATCGAGGGCCACTTCAAGGGGGAAACCTCCTTTGAGCAAGCTCAATACAAATAACTTCACGGTACCTTCATTGGTCTCAACACAAACTTATATAATAAGTCTAGGCACCAATACCATGTGTCAATACAAACCATGGGACAATACAAAATATGGATCAATAATTACTACAGGACGACTTACAAAGCATATATGTCCAACAACAATAATACAAACTATGGATCAACAAATACTACGGGATGACTTACAAAGCATATGCATCCAACAACAATATACTAACAAAGTAAATAGAAGGGTCGACATGGGTTCCTAACATCCCCTCTCTCTTAGAAAAATCTTTGTCCTCAAATCTTTAGATGTGGAAATTGATGCAGAATCTGAAGGAGTGGTGCCCCTGTAGCATCCTCGGGTTGCATTTTGGCCCACTGACGCCTGATGAGTTTCAGGGAGGATTGCTTGGAAGGTTGTAGACGAAGAAGGACCATATTAGCTGTGTGAAAAGTGCACTCAGAATGGTGCTAATCGGCTTGTTGTTTAAGTCGAATTATTTCCATGTGAAGATTGTCCTGCAGAATGAGAAGAATCTAATCGTGGTTTCGAAGAACCAAGTCAATTGCCTGAACTGGGGAGCTGCTGAGTGTGTATGGAAGAAGAACTGGTGGTGCCTGCCCATAAACGGCTTCATATGGTGTCGTTTTAGATGTGGTATTGTACCATTGGAGCGCTTTTAGGAAATCCATAGAAATAGCTGTCCACATCTGTGTAGGGATGGGAAAGGGTTCGAGCAGTCTCGAAAGGAGTGTCATTTCACCCTTGTTGACCTGGTAAGTATCACACTCAACCACCATCTGGTGAATTTTCATTTTCAGTCCCTGCCAAAAGAAGTTACATTGTTCCCGGTCATAGGTTTTGAGGAACTCGGAGTGCCCTGCCGATGAAGAAGCATGGAGTTCATATAACAGATAGCCTTGTTGAACAGATTGCAACCAATTTGGAACAAGTAGAGAAATAGTTGTAAGAGAAACTGGGTCATCAAATTGGCAAGAAGGAGCATCTGCCACCATATTATCCTTACCCTTCTTGTAAGTGATCGCATAGTCATAACCCATGAGTTGGATAACCCATTTCCGGTGTGCTAGTGAGGAGACCCATTGTTCCAGAAAATGTTCCAGACTCTAGACATCAATCTTGAGCCAGAAATAATTTCCTAATAGGGATGGCTGCCATTTCTGTACTGGATGCAAAATAGCCATCATTTTCTGCTGAGATGTAGATGCGGCTAAATGATTACCGGAAAGCTCTCTTGAAGGAGGCAAGCCCACTGGTGCAACAAAGACACTTGCATATCTATCCAAGGAAGTAGTGGAGACCGTTGGTGGTTGCATCTGAATGGAATGGAGCTAGGCGATGACACCATGTGAATTCTTCTTAAGGATCTTTTCCAGGCGATGTGAACTGATGATGCGGAGAGACCCTTGTTGTAAGCCCATAAATTTGTGTTGTGTCCCATTGACTAAAAATTGCATCCAAAGTTCAGCAAAATCCCATAAGATGGGGCCAAGTGTGCGTAACCATTGAACGCCCAAAACCACATCACATCCGCCTAGGGACAAGGAAAACATGTCAGAGCGCAGGTTATAATCTTCTAGAGAGATACGCACATTGTGACACTTCCCCTTGCAAGGTAAGGTGCCCCCATTGGCAACCATGACTTCAAAGTTGGAGCAAGGATGGACAAAACAATCAGCATGTTTGGCGATCCGAGGGTCAATGAAGTTATGAGTGCTCCCAGAATCAATGAGTATTGTAAGAGGAAGCTTCTTGAAGTAACCCTTGACCCACATTGTTTGGGGGGTGGTGACGCCGGATAAAGCATGGAGAGATATCTCTGGGTGGTCATCTTGAGATGGAAGGTCAATAGGTGGCTCTTGAATGTCGACCTGTTCATCTGGTGTATCTGGAGCCTCTTCACCAACTTCAGAGGCGGGCGAAGAATCCACATCCAAGAGATAAAGCTTTTGTTGAACACATCTATGTCCCTGAGTGAATTTTTCATCACAATTATAACAAAGCCCTTTTTCTCTGCATGCCTGCATCTCTGTTTCGGACAAATGCTTGATAGGAGTTGGTCGAGGAGCTGGCGGGATGGCAGGTCGTTGAGAACCCATATTTTAGAAGGGAACAAAAGTGGGTTTGGAGCGCTATTGGGTGGCAATTTTGTCTTCTGCAAACTTAGCCAACCCCAAGGCTTCCATCATTGTGTTGGGACAGAACATTTTGACCTCTGGGCAAATTTCATCCTTAAGACCACTGATAAAACAACTCTTGTAGAAGTCATCAGACAATCCTTCTGTGTGGTTGGCTAGTTTCTCAAATTCTGTCTGATACTCTCTCACAGTGCCAATTTGACGAAGTTTAGTGAGTGCTCCGGTGAAGTCATCAAAAGCACTAGGACCAAATCGTTGCAAAAGGAGTTGGCAAAAATCTGTCCATTTTGGCTCGTCATGAGCCTTAATGTACCAACGGTACCATTGAAGGGCTTCTTGTTCCAAATGAAAGGATGTAAGTGGAACTTTTTGGACATCAAAAGTATTATGCAGACTGAAATACTGTTCTGCACGATAGATCCATCCAATCGGATCAGTACCATTAAAGTGAGGAAATTCAAGCTTCGGACCATGGAAAGTGCTGGAAGAAGAGAACCCATTGGCTGCAGAAGATTATGGTTGTCGGTTATTATTCATGGCTGAATGCTCAAGATGGAGGCTAAGAAATTTTCATCCAGATTTTGGAGTTTGGTTTGGATGGCTACAAGTGCTTCCTCCATGGTTTTTGCTCCTACGCAGGTGACAACCATAACCAGGAGTTTTTTTTGGGGGGGGCGGGGGGGAATGGATAGAAAAACACAAACAAAATCTTGTTTAGTAAAGGAAAATTTAGATTTGGGAAAAACTCGGATGGGTAATTGGGGTTTGACTAGGTTTTGGACATTGTCGAAGGGATAGGGAAACAGAAGAGGAGGGTTTCAGAAGCAGGGCGAAAGAATGAGAAAATTTGGCAAAGAGGGAAAAAGAAGTAGAATTAGGAAAGGAACTCTGTGGTAAAATTTGAAGGTGATTGGGTAAAATCAGAGGAAGTTATGGCAAACCCTAAAAATAGACAAATGTGGGATTTCGGGCTTTGGGAAGTGAAATTTGGGATAGGGTCATCAGGAATGAAATATGCAGAATGGTATTACAGGGGTTCCAGGGAAGTTTCAAAGGAAACAAAGTGAAAACAAGGGAGATGTGGAGAAATTTTTATTTTTTTTTTTTAGAATGGAGCTACTACGACGTGGAAGGGATCTGAAACAGATAGATCTACAATGGCACAGAAGTGATCAGAAGCAGGATCCGAAACGGCTCCAAATGGAACGAAAACGGTTGGATCTGAAATAGATTTGAAACAACTGGATTTGGAACGGATTTTAGAATGGATCTGAAACGGCTGGATCTAAAACGGCGCAGCAGTGATCGGCAATAGTTCAGCTGAAAATAGATATGGACCCCAAGTATGTGCGGCTTCCTAAAAATTCAGGGGTTTCACTCGGCCACCAATGCTGTCTGACAGCTTGCGTATTGGGGCAATGCCCCTCACTCCACGGCTCAGGTAAAATTGATAACCGCTTTGCCATAAACGACAGCTCTTGGTTTACCTCATGGGTGGGAACTAGTCAATCAGGTAGGGGCGTTGCCCTTTTCGCTAGCAGGTCCTCTCAATGGGCCAACTGCTTTGGGGTTCCTGTGGTACTCCTCACAATGAGTTTTAGGGCTTATGCCCAATTACTTCCCACAGTTAAACGGATAGGGATTATTCCCATATCCGAAGCTACAACAGATGCGAAAAAAAAATTTTGGTAGAAATTCCACCCAATGAGCCCAAGAAAGTGCTCTAATACCAGATGTGGTGAACCTGCAATAATTAATTAATGAAAACACACGAAATAGCAGAAATAACAGAACTCAAAATCACTTGTATATTGATCGCATGCCACTTCAAGGGGGCAACCTCCTTTGAGCAAGCTCAAAACAAATAACTTCACGGTACCTTCATTGGTCTCAACACAAACTTATATACTAAGTATAGGTGCCAATACCATGGGTCAATACCATGTGTTAATACAAACCATGGGACAATACAAAATATGGATCAATAATTACTATGGGACGACTTACAAAGCGTATGCGTCCAACAACAATAATACAAACTATGGATCAACAAATACTACGGGACAACTTACAAAGCATTTGCGTCCAACAACAATATACTAACAAAGTAAATAGAAGGGTTGACATGGGTTCCTAACAGAATTGTAGCTTGGTTATGAAGGGTCCCCCATGCAGTAAGATGTTTCATGGTGCTTTTCTATCCAAGTGTCCTCATGTGAGGCAATCCTCGTCTAATTGTGTGCCACATGTCTTCTTGTGCCCAACACTCCTCAACATGTGTGGCGATGTGGTCACTAAGTTCCAATGCTTTTGAACATATGTGTTCGAGTCCATCACCAACCTCCATGAAGTGCTCCTCAACCTAATTTTCCAACTCAAGTTTCTAAGCTATAAGGTATTTATCACATAGTTCCAAGCTTCGAGTGCTAATTGCTCTCCTCTAAGTGCCTAATGCTCATCCTTGTACTAGGTAGGTACCTCTATTAATCGAGCAACTGATTCCCCCATTGTGTACACCTAATGAGTCAGTTATCATGTCGATTAGGGCAACCTCCTAGGTGAGGGTGCTATGCAAAGATTCCTTGGGTTTTGTATACCATGAGGGTATCCAAGCCCCTAGGGTTCCTTAGGAGGCTCTAAGCCTCCAAGGCTTGTTATAGGCCCTCGAAAGGACTTGGGGCTTGAAGACCCAACCACTCGTGCCTATTACAGGCCTTGGGAGGTTTAGTCAAACCCATGGTATCATGCCAATATACTAGGTAGATATATAAATGGGTATAAAAAATGTAAATGAAGAAATGGATATATAAAATATATAGGGAAAATAGGGGTTTTTTTTAAATTGGGAAGGCATATTGGGAGGGGGTTAAAAAAACGATTTTGGGAGGTATTTTCCAATATTTATTGAAATTAGGGGTATTGTTTCATATGCCACGAACGAACGTGCTATGGTAGGTAGTCATTGAGTGAAGCCCCCATGAGAGACCTACACCAGCACCTCTAGTTTCCTGCTCAAAATAATTTTAGTAGACTCACAATGCACTTCCACTCAGCCTCCCTATTCGAATCTCTCAGTGATCACCTGATACACTTGAGGAATTATTTCTGCAAAAAATAATATGGAGCTCCCTACTCAATTTGAATTGCCTTCTCTAGGCTTCCTAGGCCTTTTTAGTGGTTAACCTGGTCATTAATGAGCTAACAGCTTTGTTCCACCCACCTGGGGGATAATGCCACAATTTTAGGGGTAGTTGTCCCATAACCAACAGCTAGTGGTGGAGTGCAAATGCTAACACTTGTCCCATGCCTTCTAACAGCTTTCATTCCTCCTAGTGGGTTAGTGAACACTCATTTAACAGTTCCCTTGGGTGTTTGTCTCATGTTTTAATTTATTAAATAATAATAATATATCATTACAATCATTCTTAACCAGATTTGGTCATAATTACAAAACTTTGTAATTATAATTTAACATAATGTTTTTGAAATTTAAAATAAATAGTCTCAAAATTTGGGTAGGTGACATAAGGTCAATCATTCCGCTATCCTTGCATCAACAAACTAAGAATTAGTTATCCATAAAAAGAAATTGCATAATCATTTATGTCAATCATTTCTACCACCGATGCCCTTATAAATACTTACTTGTTCTACACCAAGGTATTAATAAATCAATGATCTAACATGTTATGATAACATCTTACACTCTCTCTACTTCACTTAGGATATCACTTAGGATACTGATGTATACATAGGAAACATTCTGTTGTAAATCATGACAAACCATATTAAATTCCTCAAGACAAACTGATAACTTGAAAGAACTTTATAACACATTTGCTTCATATTCAAGTGTCACTAAAATCCTTACATAATATACTTACTCATTAATAGTGAACTTTACACATTCATGGACCAAACAACAAAATACCTTTTAAAAGGTCGTAACCATTAAAAAATATTTTAGTGACATCACTCATCAACAAAAAGCACATTTCCAATCCAAAATAACACAATAAAAATGCACACATGAGATACCATATATACACGTGGTTCACCCAAGGTATGGGCTACGTCCAGGAGGGAATGTCGTATCGTTTACTATTAGAAGAACCAGTGAGTTACATACTGCAACACCAATTGTTATCAAGATCACCTTTCCACTTTCCAAAGTCTCTCGATTCTCTTTAGTCTCTCTCATCAAAATTATGTTCAAACATTTCAATAATGAAAACCTAACCTTAACAGGGATCCATAATCCCTCCACATAATTCTTCTCTGGATTTCAATGAGACGTTAACACTAGCATGATTAAAAATAAGGGTGCAGGGAGCATCTCATACTATTTCCCTTATAGACGCACCATATATACATAAATGTATTAGGATGATTATCCCAACTCCTAACACATACATTACATAGAGTTAACTGGGATCTAGCATTCCGAGATTACATAATATAAACACACGGAAATATTATCAACATCCTTTCCATTTTACACACAGCAAACATTAAAACGTAAATATAGAGATTACCTCTGATGGTAGGGTTCCATTACAAGCAACCAACATTAAATATCATGATATGCTTACCGCCGATGACAAGGATCGTGTCCCATACGCAGAAATCATCAACATAATGGTTTACAACTACATACAGCAAGCATAAACTACAAACAATTAGGATTTATCCCTCCAGTGACAGGGATTCGTTTACAAGCATCCAGCATTAAAAATATAACCCGGAGCTTACCACCATGACAGGGATCGTGTCCCACATGTAGCAAGCATCTACATATTGCTTCTAAATTACATGCAGCAATCAATAAATTATATAAACACAAGGTTTACCACCACTACAAGGATCGTGTCCCATACGTATCATATCTAACTTTACACCCAGAAATCGATAACTATAAAAGACTTAGGGTTTTCCCCCTCTGAATGACAGGGATCCATTTATAGAAACCAGCGTTACAGTACTATAGATCCAAAGCTTATCATCAGGACAGTAATCATGACCCATAAGAAGCACGCATCCACATACAACAAGCATAACTAAAAAACTCAATTTTTTGTCTCTCCGATGATAGGGATACGCTTCCAAGCAACCATCATCCAGATATAAACACAAAGTTTACAGGGATTAAGAATGGGATGAGCTCTAAAGGAGCCGTCCTACCCATACACAGATCCCATTCAAATCTCAATAGCGATTGGTGCTAACACAATCCACAGAAAAGTTACCGGGTCAATCTCTAGGGAACCGTCCTAAGGATCCCCATCGGATCTCACCGGTGAATACTGGAAACAATCAAATAGGAATATAAAACTGGGTCAAAACTGGGTCGAGCTCTAAGAGGTTGTCCTACCCATGCAAAGATCCCAAACCAGATCTCACTGGAGAAGACCGACAATACAATCAATAGAAAATAAAGCTGGGTCGAGCTCTAAGGAGCTGTCCTACCCATGCAACGATCCCAAATTGGATCACACCGGAGAAAGCCGACAATACACTCAACAGAAAAATAAAACTAGGTTGAGCTCTAAGGAATCGTCCTACCCATGCAAAGATTTCAAAAGGATCTCACTGGAGAAGCCGACAGTACAATCAAACAGAAAAACTAGCAGTGGATTCAATTAGTTAAACAATCCAAACCAGGAAACAATCGCCCTGAGAAAATCGTCCTTCCACAACGCATCCTCAAAAAAATCAGAAGTATCGGAATGCCCTCCCAAACTTTCCCCAAATTTTTCCCTTGGAGCAGCTCCCCCCCCCTCTATATCAAGAAAGAAAAAAAAAAGAGTCTTCCTCTGCTCTCGAGGAGGTTGCCCCGGAAAAGATAGCTGGTGCAAAAGCCAACGATAGTATGGCAAGTGGCAGTTAAAAAGAACTTTGAGCGCCTAACTGACTTCGAATCTCTTTCTTAAGAGACCCTCCACCTATCCTTGATACTTAAAAATATTTTATCATGCTTAGCGAACAGGGAGTGCTACCTTATTCTATTAAGTAGCCAAAGATGGACATGTTCGCATATATACATATATATAAAATGTATATCCATACTAAGTAATACTATACTTAATATCTTTTAAGATATTACCCGTTTGTCAAATCTCTACGATATATTGATTATACATATATAATCTTTGATTATACAAATATAATCCAAAGTAATCATAGTGATGAATACTTTATTCAATATCCCTTAAGGTATCTTTTGTTTGTTATCCCTTTATTATCGTATATATCTATATGTATATATATCTAAGGTACTCATAGTGATAAATGCTTTATTTAATATCCATTAAGTTATCTTTTGTTTGTCATCACTTTACTATTATTTAAGATATCTTGAATATATATATATATATAGATATAGATATATATATATATAATCCAAGGTAATCATAGTGATAAATACCTTATGCTGATAACTTATTTAGATGTTTTGTTCCGAATAGTAATTCTTCGATGTTTTTTACTAGGACAAGTCATTAATTCAGGAGTCCTCAACTCATGGCTTCCTAGTCGATTCACTCATTCCCCCTGAAGGGATTCAATCGCACAATGTTTAGTTGCATTTCTATTTTCAGTCTCCTAAGTCTAGGAGTAAAAAACACATAAGTAACAAGGTTTACTGGTGGGGCCTTGGCCTTGAGCTCCTCACCAGTAAACGAATACAATATTGTTTTCGTTTACAGAAACTAGTAGGGCATAGAAGAGGGATATCATAGCCCAATATCTGTAAGAAGTGAAGTTCATAGTAAAATCCCATCTCCGTGTAATGTGACAAGTTACTCAATTTTACTACGGTAATATATATATAAGTTCATAGTTTATGAATTCATTCTCAAGATTGTTGAATGTTGCATGTTGCACATCTTCTCCAGATTTACTTGCGTGAATGTTATTTACATTTACTATTTGAAAAAGAAATCAAGATTTCCCAAATCTTTCATGGTGGTCAAAGTTGTTTATATTTTATTGAAAAGTTTGTTTAAGATTGGATTATGCGAAGTTAAAGTAGTATGTGAAGTTAACTTGTGCAAAGTTAATCTTCGTGAAGTTAAAGAAGTTTGTGAAGTAAATGTTATGCCAAGTGCGAAGTTCCACTTATGCAAAGTCAATTTATGCGAAGTTAATTGCTGCGAAGTTAACTGTGCATAAATGCGAAGTAAATTTATGAAATGCGCAGTTAATTTCCGCGTAGTTAATCCGTGAAGTAAAGTGTTAGGCAAAAATTAGAAGTTTACTTCGCAAAGTATATCATGGAAGAAGAGAAGTCCTAAAGCAAAGAAAAAGAAAATAATTATTTACTGCGCAGTTCAATCTTCTTGACTGCGCGGTGTGCTTTTCCCCTAATCTGGTATTAGAGCGTGGTTTAAGGAAAGTAGAAGTTATATTTACAAAAAGGGAAAAGCGATTAAGAATGGCTTCCATTTCTGGTAATTTGAAAACTCCAATCTTTTCAGGAAAAAATTATGAATATTGGTCTCTAATTATGAAAGCTTTGTTCAGAGGTCAAGATGTATGGGAAATAGTCCAGAATGGCTATGTAGAACTAGCAGACCTGACAGCATACAACAATCTCACACAAGCTGAGAAGGATGTCTTGAGGGAACAAAGGAAGAAAGATGGAAAGGCATTGTTTCACATACATCAAGTGACACATAAATCCATACTCCCAAGATAGCAGCAGCAATATCAGGTAAGGAAGCATGGGACACACTGGAAACTTCATATCAAGGTTTCAATAAGGTAAGGACTACCAAACTACAAATCCTTAGAATATATTTTGAATATATGTTGATGAAAGATACATAGTCAGTAGAATCATTCTATACTCGTGTTATTGGTCTGGTTAATCAAATAAAGTCTCATGGAGAAAATCTAAGTGACCAAAGAGTTGTTGAAAAAGTTCTTAGAGTTCTTCCAAATAAATTTGAATCTTTAGTTGTGACCTTGGAGGAAAACAAAGATCTGTCCCAATTTGCTATTGATGAGTTGCAAGCCTCACTCCTCAATCATGAACATAGAATCAACAATTCAGATACATCTCTGGAAGGTGCATTCGCAACAAAGTCATCCATAAGTCATGGAAGAGGCAGGGGAAGATCAATCTCTAGAGGCAGAGGAAGAAGTTCTTTCAGAGGAGGACGAAGCAGTAGTCCTGCACATGTCACTGGTAGAGGTCAAAATCAAATCCCCGATCATCCAAGTAGATAGAGGTATGATAAATAAAAAATTCAATGTCATTACTGTAAGAAGTTTGGACACTTCGCATATGAATGCAGGAAGAAGTAGTATGACCATGAAAAGCAAGGTCAAACACAGTCAAGCAACAACAGCACTCCGAACAGCTCACTCTTCTTAGCATGTGCATCTCCACTTGAATCCAATGTTGTCCAAGAAAGTGCAAATGACATATGGTATTTAGACTCAGGCTATAGCAATCACATGACTGGTAATTTAAATTTATTTTCTAGTCTAGATAAATCAGTTCAAACTAATGTCACACTTGGAAACAATATTCAAGTTACTGTTTTGGGTAAGGGTACTGTTGATATTCTAACCAAACAAGGGGAGCAGAAATTTATGCCCGATGTTTATTATGTTCAAGGTTTGAAGAATAATTTGATGAGCATTGGATAGCTGATGGAAAAAGGTACGAAGTTCATATGACAGGAAAGCATTGTTTGATCAAAGACATATATCCAAGCAATCACTTAATAGCCGAAGTGCAGATGAAAAGCAATTGCTTGTTTCCTTTGAGGATAAGACCAATCATAAATGGAAAAGCAACTCAAGTTGTTCATGGAAGTTGAAATGAAAATTCTAGAGCTACATTCAAATCAGAAAGTAAAGAAGTAGAAATTCACTGCGACAAGGAAGAAAAAGACAACAAAGAAATGCAAGCAGCGTTTCAA
Source organism: Larix kaempferi (assembly GCA_027924585.1). Classification (NCBI taxonomy): domain Eukaryota; kingdom Viridiplantae; phylum Streptophyta; class Pinopsida; order Pinales; family Pinaceae; genus Larix; species Larix kaempferi. Next base: position 10,445,676 of record BSBM01000510.1, read on the forward strand.
ACAGAAATAAAGGATGAATCATGGTTGTGGCATTTCAGATTTTGACATCTAAATTTTGGTGGGATGAAGCTACTACACATGAAGGACATGGTGAAGGGATTGCCACTAATTGAAAATCCAGAGAAAATTTGTGAAGGATGTATTTTTGGCAAACAACACAAAGAGACTTTTCCAGTCGGAAAGTCATACAGAGCTCACGCACCACTTGAAATTGTGCACTTTGATATTTGTGGATCGATGCAAACACCGTCCATGGGAAAATGCACTTACCTTCTCACATTTATTGATGATTTCACAAGAAAAACCTGGGCATATTTTCTAAAACATAAATCTGATGTGTTTGGTTGTTTTCAACAGTTCAAGGCACTTGTGGAGAAGCAGAGTGGTTACAACATCAAGATATTAAGAACATACAGAGGTGGTGAGTATGTTTCAAATGATTTCTTATTTTTTTGTAAAAATCATGGGATACAGAGGCAATTCACAGCGTGGTATACACAGCAGCAGAATGGTATCGCGGAGAGAAAAAACATAACCATTATGGAGATGGCATGCCGTATGTTGGCATCGATGCATCTGTCAAATGAATATTGGGCTGAGGCAGTGGAAACTGCTGTATACATCATGAATCGATTTCCGATGAAGAGTGTGAAGAACAAAGTTCCGCAGGAAGCCTGGACAGGTATGAAGCATAGTGTTTCACATTTAAAAGTTTTTGGTTAGGTAGCATACACACATGTTCCATATGAGCTAAGAAGGAAATTAGACAATAAAGGACAAAAATGCATTTTTATTGGGTATTTTGAAGACACAAAAGCATACAAGTTGTATGATCCTGTTGCAAGAAAAGTTATTATCAGTTGCTATGTTCAGTTTGTAGAAAATGAAGAATGGGATGGAACTGTAGAGAAAAATGTTAAAATCGTGTCACATGTTGAACATGATGACATCGCAGAAGATGTGGTTGAGACTCCGCATGTGAATCAGAATGTCGCAGCTCCATCTACTCCCAAAACAACGTAGCATGTTTCAGCACAAGGAACTCTGACACAAGTCGCAGTTCAAGCTACTCCGACAAGAACACCAAGTGCACAACAAACTCCATCTAGTAGTTTGCGAAGTTCGACATCATCAACTCTGGTAAAGACAAAAAGTATGCGTGAGATATATGAGACTTGTACACCTAATTCGTTCTCATTTTTTTCATTATTTTCTCAAGTTAATCATCCTCTAACATTTGAAGAAGCTATTGAAGATAAAGTTTGGGCACAAGCCATGGATGAAGAAATAGAATGCATTGAGAAGAATCAAACATGGGAACTAGTTGATGTTCCTAAGGACAAGGATGTGATAAGCGTCAAATGGATTTATAAGACCAAGCAAGATGCTGATGGAAATGTGCAGAAGCACAAGGAAAGATTGGTAGCAAGAGAGTTCACACAACAGTTAGGCATAAACTTCAATGAAACTTTTGCACCTGTAGCACGAATGGACACTATCATAACAGTTTTGGCCATCACAGCACATAAGACATGGTCTGTTTACCAAATGGATGTTAAGTCTGCATTTTTAAATGGTTATTTGGAGGAGGAAGTATATGTGGAACAACCACAAGGCTACGAAGCTCCAGGATAAGGACACAAAGTATACAAGTTGAAAAAGACACTCTATGGTTTGAAGCAAGCTCCTAGAGCTTGGTATAGTCGCATTGATTCTTACCTCATTCAAAATGGATTTCACATAAGTGAATGTGAGCCAACACTGTACACAAATATCAACAAGCAAGGTAACAAGCTAATTGTCTGCCTGTATGTAGATGATTTAATATTTACTGGTGATTTTGGCATAGAAGAATTTAGTTTAGTCATGGAAACTGAATTTGAAATGACTAATTTGGGGCTTATGAAGTATTTTCTATGCATTGAAGTCCAACAGATTGAAAATGGTATATTTATATCTCAGTCGAAGTATGCAAGTGATGTCTTGAACATATTTAATATGTTAAACTGTAAGACAACTCCAACACCAGTGATAACAGGTTTGAAATTAAGCAAGGAAGATCTCTGCTGCAATTACGTATGTGGTTATGCCTTAATGGATCTGTTCATAATTGTAATGCTATTGATCTCTACTTTTTTTTGTGGGATTATGCTGATACATGTAGTTTTGATCTCTGTGGTGGTTGCTTCAGCACCCAGTTGTTTGTAAAGATGATGAATGTACTTTTGATCCTACTTTAATAGAACAAAGGTCTTTTTTGCTTAAAAAAAAAGTAGTACATAAATGATATAAATGTGTGAGAGAAGGGTTGAAATTTAAGGTCTTACTTTGCATGTCAAGAAATTTTTATATGAAGTTTTAATTTTAACATTGATTTTTATTTTACCTTAATTTTACTAGTCATAATAATAATTGATTTTCTTTTAAAATAACATTTATAATAACTATATGAAATATTAAATTTACATATCTTGCCTCATATAATACAAAAAAAAAATGTTTACAAAAATATAATAACAAAAACATGTAATAAACCGTAATAATTAAACCAAACACACACATAATGACAAAGAAGTTTATCCTCAAACCTTTTGAATAGGCTTCTTCACAAGCAATACCATGGGTGATCAAATACCACATGCCCAAAATTCCATGACCTAGTCAAATTTACCTAACAATAGGAGACAACCTAAAATTTACACTTCATTTTATGTGCTCATCCTCTAGCTAGCACATATGTCTTGTATATATATATTATAAACAATAACATGTAGGCTCAAATTAATTTAAAACATTTACAACTACATAAATTAAAAAAATTTTAACACTTGGACTTTAAAAAAAATTACATTTGGAGAAATTTGATCCCTTTAGGGGCTTGGTACACCTCCTTTAGATGAATCTATGCTGATGATTAATACATAATGAAGGAATATGCAAAAGTAAAACAAACCTGTCCATTAATAAAAATAAATAGAAATAATTAAGTTTGTGAGAAAATATATTTTTAAACAATAAAAAATTCAAATAATCCAAATAGTCGTCCCAATTTAGATATATTGATTATAATAATAAGTTAGAACAATTTAGATATATTGATTAAATAATAAGTTATAATTATATGTTAGATCGAGATATATATTTATAAATTAAAAATTGGAAAACCAAAAAAAAACGTAGATTCCCATATGAAAATCATCGTATATTTAACAAATATTTAAATTCGTTTCCTCGCCATGACCGGCGCTGCATGTTCTGAACCCAATAGTTGACACTTAAAAGAAAATGTTGACATGTGAATAGTTTCTTCCTGTTAAAATTTCAAACCGTAGATTTGACCTTTAGTAAGTTACAGCTGCCATCATAAATTTTAATAAGTGTTTAAGGTTGTATGGCCATTGGCAAGGTCTCTTCACGTGTTGGCTTTCTATTGTCTAGCATGACATTAATGGCCTTTGCCCCATTTACATATGAATGTTTTGTTTCTCTTTCTCTTAACTTAAAGGTTCACTTTGAAAGCTAAATATCTTCCACTTTGTCTTTGATTCTTCGCAAACATATTCCTATCTCTGTTTAAACTCGATAATTCTATTCATAAGCACTAGTAAACATTTGTATGATATTTTACACAATTCTATAATTATAATTATAATCTAGACATTCAAATGTTTTTGGTATTCTATTAATCTGGATATGCTAATTCATTTGGAATTTAGTAAATGTACATGGTAATTGTAATGTTTTTAATAATTTATTTCAATGTCTAATTAACAATTTTGTTTTTGATAAATTTAGTCACAAATTGCATTGAAAAGATTAGTTCAAAGCCGCAACTCGAATGAATGACAACATATTCGAAGCAGTCAAAATCACAACTACACACATAACCTGGTCACAACTTTACTTTTTTTTATTATTAATTTTATGAAAACAATTTTTCACTATTATTAAAAAACACTTGTTTTGATAATACAAATTACAAATTACACTATTTTTTATTGTACAAATTACAATGTATATTTCAATCACTATTTTAATATATTTTTTATTTTTTAATAATAATAAATTATATAATTAAAATATAGATTAAGCTAAAATATCATAAACTAATTTAATTTAAAACTCATAAATTTGAAATAAGCTTAAAGTGACAGGCATAAAAAAGACAAAACCGTCATCAAATTTCGGTTTGACAGGCAGACTGGATTTGAAATTCCAGGCCTGATCGTGCTCGACTGTCCTTGTCCACGAGGGACTCGAGCGACCGCCGTTGCCGATGCTGGCGTTCAGCAGCCGTTTTATTCCCTGCCGGCTGCCGTTCAACAGCGGTTTTATTCCCTGCCGGCTGCAGTGCCGCTCCTCTGAATCGGTGGGTTGACATGGTTTTAATGTCAATGCATTGACCAAGTTCCATACCTTGGAATTTGTAAGGATTTGTCATATGAGCTGTCATGATTTTAATAAGTAGCACGGTCGAAAGCCGGTCTCGAGCGAATTAAATAAGTAGCACCTTGGAAGTTTGTTAGTCGGTCAAGCCAGCGGTGTCGATCGATTAAGATCACATATTGCCATTTATTAGTTATATTTCACATGTCTCCATTACTGTGCAGTATAATTGCTAATTGCTAGGCCAACGTTCGAACCGTCACCGTCCGTGGCCCTCGAACAGACCTTACCTTCTCTGCTTTCTTCTAATAAGAAATTTATTTCTATATTTTATCGGTGTTGAAATTTTTCATTATGTATTTTTTTCTTATTAAATTGTATTAGTATTTATATTTATACTTGAATTATGCTACTATACTTGCTACAACAATTATGTACTATTTGATGCCTCTTCTTTTTTTACACCTAGATAATTATGTTTAATTTAGATATAAAAGAAAATGAAGTATGGTTAAATAATATATGAAAGTGGAGAGAATCTTTCAAATCTCAATCTTTCCATAACCAATCAAGGAGACATGTGTGAGGTTGTATGTCATATATATTAAAAATCCTAGAAACATAAATACAATTACTAAATAGATTTATATTAAATCCTATAACCCTATATTAAATAAATAGACTCATATTAAATTGTACACATCAATGTTAAACAAATTGTATGATTGGTCTCCATATTTTAGTCCAATAAGAATTTAATGCAAGAATGTTAAACAAATTGTATGATTGGTCTCCATATTTTAGCCCAATAATAATTTAATGCAAGAATCTCATTGTTATTTGTAATTAATGGATTTATAAGTTTATGGCATGTCACATAAAGTAAGTAGATGTAGGTAATGCATATTAAAATAAACCAACATAGATTCATTTGTAACTCTTATCTACTGAGCACTAAGAAAGATAAAACCCCCTTTGGACCCTCTTGACATTTGGTAGATCCCAAATTGAGGTGGATCTAAATGCAAATGTGTGTTTGTGCACATATGTTATGTTTTTGTGTATGTTTGTGCACATATGTTATGTTTTTGTGTGATATATATGTGTTACCAAGTTAAAATTATGGTCTTCTAAACTTTGTTTCCAAAATTTGTGAAGACTAACCATTAACATGGCTATACAACTACCATATTTTATGTGTTGATCTGATGATCTTCTTGTGAACTAAGCTTTATTGATCTCATCAAATTGAATTGTTTTCATGCTTTATAGACTTGTAAATTCACTTCGGTTTTACTTTCCCCGCATCAAAAAATGCCACTTTCGAATCCCAACCAAAGCCGTGCAATCTGATAAAATTTCGAAGCAGGGAAAGTGCATAATGAACTGAAATATTTTGAAGTGAACTGGACAACAAGATATATATTGATAGAGGAAAAGCTACAAGAATTTGTTTTCAGACACTGTCCCAATGGTCCTTGAAGGAGAGCAAAGGATGGATAGATTTAATTGCAAGAACTTATGCAGTAGATTAGATGCGCTGCTCATGGACCTTATTCAAGTATTTCAGCAGATCTGTTTGTTGAATTTACAGAAGCCCCAAAATGAGCAAAATCCCAAGTACAAGCAATTCCCAAACACTCTTATGAAGGGCGTTGAATTGGTGAAAAAGTGTGAGAAGACCAACCGTTTGAATATTTTTCATATATAGCCTCAGATATGCTTCTCAATTCCACCAGCTGCAGAATGAGATCTCTGACTTACTCCCGTATCAGATGCCTGCCAACATGTGGAAATCTCGTAACATAAATGAAGAGATTTCGTCTTTTTTTTACTATCTGCGGCCATTGGATGAGAGCCATAAGAATGAAGCAATCTTCAAACAAGTGTTCAAGCTCACCAAAAACCCCCTTAAGAATGCTATGATGCTTCAACAAATGGGTGCAGATGATATGCTTCATGGAGATTTTGACGAGGCTCCTTGTAGTTATGATGGGTTAGCAAAGCCTGATTTTGAAGTTGGGTTGGAAAAAAAAACAGTTGGAATTTGATGAGGACACTGCTTGCTCCAGAGAGAAGTGTCTGTTGTTGGTGTGCACGGTATGGAAGGTGTAGGTGAAACAGATATGGCATTGGCCCTATGCAACGATGTGATTGCGTTTTCAAGAGTCACATCAATTCTGGTTTCCAAGCATTTAAAGAAGGTGAACATTATCCAGCCGGCTGCAGGTCATTTAATGCGGCGGTAGCAAGCCGTTTGCTGTTGTGGATCCAACGGTTAACCGCCTGCTGGACTGCATTAAATGGCCTGCAGCAGACTGGATAATGTTCACCTTTAAAGAAGCCCTTCTTTGTCTTCATTAAATGGTATGCAATAAGCTGAATAATGTTGGCCTTTAAAGAAGCCCTTCTTTGTGATAATCTGATCACATTAATTCCGCATCTGAAATCTTGTTTTTCACACTGTCACATCGGTTGACGCTCACCATGCAAAGAGCTTCCGATCATCTTCAGAGCAATTAACAGACTTTTACATTCTGCTTGCACCTGTGATTCACACATCAATAACATCAAGTGGAAATTCTGCAGATGGGAAACCCATCAAACACATATTTGTGAGGTTGAAATCATGATTCTCGTTCCTAATTTTAGTTTTGTCCTATGCGTTTTGTGGATTTATATGATGATCAGTCCATCATAATTTTTAAACGCATTGAATTTGAATAATGCAATGAGTCCATTGATCATGGAAATAAACTAAAAATACACAGCAAACTTAACAACATTTAAATGCATCTTAGACGTGGTTCAGATAGGTCTCTGCTAGCAATATAAAAGTATCCTGTTTTAAAGCATAAGAGAAAAATGAACATGAAACTGAACATTTTAACACCTACTATGGAACCAAAGAACAAGAAGGTGACTTTCAGATGATAAAAATCATTTGAATAAATGGAAACCACAGTCACCTTGAATTTCTTGATCGTTGCATACAGCCAAAGCCATAGTTGTTTTGCCAACACCGTCCATACTGTGCACCCCAACAACGGACACCTTTCTCTGGAGCAGAATGCTCATCAAAGTCCAATTATTTTTCTCTACAAACTCAGACATTACTATCTTATTATAATTACAAGGAGCCTCATCAAGAGCTCCATCAAACATATCATCTGCACCCATTTGTTCAAGCATCATGGCATTCTCACGGGAGTTTTTGGTGAGTTTGAACACCTTTTAAAGATTGTTTGATTCTTCTGGTCTCTTCCATTCGCCCCGAATCGCAAGAATGGCGAGACTCTTCAGCCCTGTATTCTGGAGCAAGTCAGAGATCTCCTGCTCCAGCTGGTGGAATTGAGAGGCGTGTCTGAGGTTATAATGAAAAATATCCAAACGGTTGGCTTTCTCACACTAGTTCACCAATTCAACGCCCTTCATGAGCATGTTCAGGAAGTGCTTGTAGCTTTTGTAAATTCATCAAAAAGGCCTGCTGAAATATTTAAATAATGGCCGTGACCAGAACATATGTATTATTAAAACTAAAAGGGGACAAATGAATTTCTACGTGAATTTACAACTTCCAATTGGAAAAATGAAACCCACTTAAAATTAGATCCTACGTGAAATTACAACTTCCAAGAACCTTCTTCCAATTGGAAACTGAAACCCACTTAGATTACAACTTCCAATAACGAAGTTACAACTCTTTAACTTAAAGTAATCGGGAGTGACCAGGTTGAGAGTTGGTGGTCTTTAGTGCGCCGTACATTGAACGTGGATAACGTGTTAGTTACGTCTCTTTGCCATACCGTTCCATCGCACCTTCCACGAAGTTACGGAGAGTAACTGGTTACTGGAACGCGATGGAGAATATGAGGTGGAGAAGTATCAACCAGATGAAAACCTATTGATAGCAACCATAACATTAATGACGTCGAAACAGTTTCGTGATTCGTTTGTATGGTTTGACACGCATTAATTTTAAAATAAAAGTGTCTTTTCCAACTGGGCTTAAAAATTTAGGATATATATTGAATGTTTTTTTGAGTGGCTTCCATTCCCAAATTAATTTATAATGACTTAACCTCCACCATTACCAACTACCATATTATATAATTATTATTATATATTTTAAATAAGTAATTACCCAAAAGTGCAAAAAAGTCAAAAGGAATGATTTCTTGTAATATTAATTATACCACATTAGCTCTTTGTATGTGGTATACGTTCATTTTAAAGTACTTAAAAATATTAATGGGAAGGTACCCCATACTTTAGATTGAAGAAAATATTAGGAATTAATTTAAAGTATATAGAAAGTCATTTATATGTATGTATTCAATGTTGACATTTAAATTGATATAATGTGGAATCAAATTTGAACCTAATAAATATTTGTATCAATTAATTTAAAGGATATAAAAAGCCATGTATATGTCAATGTTGACATTTAAATTGATATAATGTGGAGTCAAATTTGAACCTAATATATATTTGTATTTCCTTTTGTTTGAAGGCCTATATATAAAGTAAATTTGGAATAGTGATGACTTAATTAAGATATAACTTTGACACAAAAATGGAGGAGACCATCAATAGGCATCAAGCCAATAAAACATTGAAGCTTGGAACAAGGTCCTAGAACAAGTGGAGAATGAAAAATATATTTACAATAAAGTAAAGTTTATGTACAAAACAATTTCAAATATTAATAAAAATAAAAAATATAGCTCATGTGTACATTCCTATGCTTTGGAGAAGACTATAAATTCCATGCATGATTATTCAATAAAAGTGGAAGAATATATGTGATGGCACAAGTGGTATTGTAGCAAGGATAATAACTTTAGTCTATAATGACAAACGTTTCAATTTGTAATTGAATCCTATATGTACAGGTATCTTCTAAATAGTCTCTAATCCTTCTTAACAACACAATATAGATATTGCAAGGTTGCAATTTTATTTAAGTTTAAGCCATAATGTATCCTCTTCATAGTGGAATTTCAGATATGGAAAGTAATCCGCAATATAAAAGTGCCACGCACAAGCCATAAAGTGGCACATCATTTTATGATGAGTAATCAACCAAAGAAACAAGCTCAGTAGAACATGATCTTCCCTAGCGTAGATACCTCTTGCATTCACAAAGGTTTGTGACCATGAAGGGTCAAACACTTGTAACAAGAGAGAGATTACGCAAGCCATGTGTCTCCCATCCCATATTTGTTAACAACCACCTCAAATCACACTTTCTCATGCTAATTTACATTTATGCATTAGAGTCATTTTGAGGTCTAAAATGGGTCTCCTAAGAAAAATAATAAAATAACAGTCAAAATAATAAAATAATATTTATGAATTCTAGAGGAAAAGAGAAAAAAAATACTTTTTTTCTTCATATTTTCAACATAAAAAAACGTGTTACTTTCAAGTAATATGTTTTAAATGTATTTCTCATTTTTTGGGGGGCGGGTCCTATCAAAAGTGTGTTGTGTGAGTATTCGTTGGATGCAAAATTCAATTCCACATCCAACGAGTGTTCACGTGCTCAAAATTTGGGTAAAACCACAAGGAGATAACTTGAATATACGAATTAAAAAGGTCGTTTTTTATGACAAATATGCCAACTCAACAATTATCATTGACTAATTTTCTTGAAATTCTATTGGTTCTTGAAATCGAACTCATCAATGGATCTTATTCTTATAAGGCCCATTTTAGACCCCAAAGTGACTCTAATGGGTTGGTGCCTCTTGGGTTTTGATGTGGCTTGATGACTTGAAAATAGTGATAGAAATTGATAAGAAACATACCATAGTGTCGTTATCTGCCTCTTTTGTTTGAATTAAAGCATATATGCCACACGATTATATGTGAATGGTATATATATAAATATTTTTTGAAAGTGCATACGTGACTTGTAATTACTGATATTATGACAAACCAATGTGGTGATTAAAATTCATTTGTGCATTCAAGTCATTTAATGAACATGAAACAAAGGTAATGGTTGACTTTGTTTGGTGCTTGTTGGATGACCCAAATGCACAATCAAATATGTGAATGGGTGGCACACCAAAATACTTGGTTGGAAGAAATGTTCTAGTGAAGTGTAACAAGAAACCGTACAACCATGAGAGAATTGAAAAACAAATTACAATTTATCATCATTAATCTCACCCACAAAACCTTAAAAAATAGTTACAAAAACACTTAAAGTATTTCGCTCCAAGGGTTATGTACACTCCTATAAACATGGGATCATAAAAAAAATGGAGATAAGAAATGAGGTATATATGGGAAGAACTACAGAAAGGACTAATCTATACAATATTTATATGTAAGAAGCTATAGGATGGCATTGAAATGCTACAAAAATGATAAATTGGTAAGGAGATAGCATGCTTCTTTCTAAAGTAGAATGGGAAGTTCCATGGAAGCACATGTAAATAAGACTAAATAGAAAGGAGTGGAAACCCATTTGATTATAACTAACTAAATCTTGGAACCATCAAACCATAAGTCCATAAGAATATTGTGACATAAAGTTCCAATTTAAGCAGTCAAACAATTTAGATGATCTATGTTAATGAGCATTCCCTATATATTTTGTTGATTAAAATAATGAATAACATCTTATCTATAGTTATTTTATCCAATAGTTCTCTTCCAAATACAAACCCTCCTCCTTATCGGGAAACTATGAGGGGCCAAAGTGGCAAAGGAAATTTGCCATAACTTTGAAAGGAATTATGGTATGATTTCTTCTAAATAAGTAATTACCCAAAAGTGCAAAAAAGTCGAAAGGAATGATTTCTTGTAACATTAATTATACCACATTAGCTCTTTGTATGTGGTATACTTTAATTTTAAAGTACTTAAAAATATTAATGGGAAGGTACCCCATAGTTTAGATTGAAGAAAACATTAGGAATTAATTAATTTAAAGTATATGGAAAGCCATTTATATGTAAGTATTCAATGTTGACATTTAAATTGATATAATGTGGAGTCAAATTAGAACCTAATAAATATTTGTATCAATTAATTTAAAGGATATAAAAAACCATGTATATATCAATGTTGACATTTAATGATATAATGTGGAGTCAAATTTAAACCTAATATATATTTGTATTTCCTTTTGTTTGAAGGCCTATATATAAAGTAAATTTGGAATAGTGATGACTTAATTAAGATATAACTTTGACATAGAAATAGAGGAGACCATCAATAGGCATCAAGCCAATAAAACATTGGAGCTTGGAAGAAGGTCCTAGGACAAGTGGAGAATGAAAAATATATTTACAATAAAGTAAAGTTTATGTACAAAACAATTTCAAATATTAATAAAAATAAAAAATATAGCTTATGTGTACATTCCTATGCTTTGGAGAAGACTATAAATTCCATGCATGATTATTCAATAAAAGTGGAAGAATATATGTGATGGCACAAGTTTCAATTTGTAATTGAATCCTATATGTACAAGTATCTTCTAAATAGTCTCTAATCCTTCTTAACAACACAATATAGATATTGCAAGGTTGCAATTTTATTTAAGTTTAAGCCATAATGTATCCTCTTCATAGTGGAATTTCAGATATGGAAAGTAATCTGCAATATAAAAGTGCCACGCACAAGCCATAAAGTGGCACATCATTTTATGATGATTAATCAACCAAAGAAACAAGCTCAGTAGAACATGATCTTCCCTAGCATAGATACCTCTTGCATTCACAAAGGTTTGTGACCATGAAGGGTCAAACACTTGTAACAAGAGAGAGATTACGCAAGCCATGTGTCTCCCATCCCATATTTGTTAGCAACCACCTCAAATCACACTTTCTCATGCTAATTTACATTTATGCATTAGAGTCATTTTGAGGTCTAAAATGGGTCTCCTAAGAAAAATAATAAAATAACAGTCAAAATAATAAAATAATATTTATGAATTCTGAAGGAAAAGAGAAAAAAACTACTTTTTTTTTTCATATTTTCAACATAAAAAAACGTGTTACTTTCAAGTAATATGTTTTAAATGTATTTCTCATTTTTTGGGGGGCAGGGCCTATCAAAAGTATGTTGTGTGAGTATTCGTTGGATGCAAAATTCAATTCCACATCCAACGAGTGTTCACGTGCTCAAAATTTGGGTAAAACCACAAGGAGAAAACTTGAATATACGAATTAAAAAGGTCATTTTTTATGACAAATATGCCAACTCAACAATTATCGTTGACTAATTTTCTTGAAATTCTATTGGTTCTTGAAATCGAACTCATCAATGGATCTTATTCTTATGAGGCCCATTTTAGACCCCAAAGTGACTAATGGGTTGGTGTCTCTTGGGTTTTGATGTGGCTTGATGACTTGAAAATAGTGATATAAATTGATAAGAAACATACCATAGTGTCGTTATGTGCCTCTTTTGTTTGAATTAAAGCATATATGCCACACGATTATATGTGAATGGTATATATATAAATATTTTTTGAAAGTGCATATGTGACTTGTAATTACTGATATTATGACAAACCAATGTGGTGATTAAAATTCATTTGTGCATTCAAGTCATTTAATGGACATGAAACAAAGGCAATGGTTGACTTTGTTCGGTGCTTGTTGGATGACCCAAATGCACAATCGAATACGTGAATGGGTGGCACACCAAAATACTTGGTTGGAAGAGATGTTCTAGTGAAGTGTAACAAGAAACCATACAACCATGAGAGAATTGAAAAACAAATTACAATTTATCATCATTAATCTCACCCACAAAACCTTAAAAAATAGTTACAAAAACACTTAAAGTATTTCGCTCCAAGGGTTATGGACACTCCTATAAACATGGTATCATAAAAAAAATGGAGATAAGAAATGAGGTATATATGGGAAGAACTACAGAAAGGACTAATCTATACAATATTTATATGTAAGAAGCTATAGGATGGCATTGAAATCCTACAAAAATGATAAATTGGTAAGGAGATAGCATGCTTCTTTCTAAAGTAGAATGGGAAGTTCCATGGAAGCACATGTAAATAAGACTAAATAGAAAGGAGTGGAAACCCATTTGATTATAACTAACTAAATCTTGGAACCATCAAACTATAAGTCCATAAGAATATTGTGACATAAAGTTCCAATTTAAGCAAACAAACAATTTAGACGATCTATGTTAATGAGCATTCCCTATATATTTTGTTGATTAAATAATGAATAACATCTTATCTATAGTTATTTTATCCAATAGTTCTCTTCCAAATACAAACCCTCCTTCTTATCGGGAAACTATGAGGGGCCAAAGTGGCAAAGGAAATTTGCCATAACTTTGAATATATAATTTTATAAATGCCGTCGCATAAAGCACTAAAGCAAATTTGGTCTAAAATTAAGTCCTTTGACACATTGGGTATAAGAGTGATTAATATAGAATTAAAACCCTTCAAGGGAATCGTCATTCCATCATGTTTAATCTACAAATGAGGCATCACGGTCTAAAATGTGCTGATGTAGATTAAATTTGAATGTACTCTACCCAAACACAAGGAAAATCCATCATTACATGTCTTATCTCCTTGATAGTTTTATTATGTTTTGCAAGGATCAAAGAGGAAATATGAGACAACATATTGACGTGGTTTCCTTAGAGTGGTCTAAGGGTTGTTCGGTTAAATTTTCTCTGAAGTATTGTGTTAACTCATTTGCAATCTCTTGATTTGATTCTAAAATTTTGCTCTCAAAGGATGGGAGTTCTATTAGAATTCTAAATTTTCATGGATGTTTGGAAGATGAATTTTATATTTGGATGCCCTTCCCTTAGGCACATTATGTGGAAATTGTGACTATGGAAAATCTCATCTTTCTCCTCCAAACCCTCCACCTTATGAATAAGTTATATCTCATTATGGCTTAGAGACTCAATGGTTCTTTGTTAATTGGTATGTGTGATATATATATGTGTGTGTGTGTGTGTGTCCCCCCTCTAAAATATATAGAAAAATATTATCTTATTCTAGATCTTAATGTCAATGTAAATATACTTTAACTTTTGTCGAAAAACATGAATTGTAGAGTTGTGAAACAATAAATAATGATCCCATCAATGTTATAACCAATGTCCCTAAATCCTGGAAAGGAGGTAAACACCATTTAAAACCAAGTCGATTGTTATGTGACCTTAAATTGACAATATAGAGAAGGATGAACCAATGGTCTAAAAGAACCAAGGGAGAGAAACAAATTTAGTAGAGATCCTGTGGGTTATACAAGAAGTGGGAAATCAATAAAAATTGGTCCAATCATTGAGCAATCTAGTGGGAGCCACCCCAACAATTATTATAGGTATACAAACCATTTTTGGGGAGAGAATCCACCTTGTGGTGTTGATCTATCACATCCTAAAGACCGTTTCCAACTACATCTAGAGAAAATTTAATATTGTTGACCAAGTAATTTTATTTCCTTGTAGAATTGTTGGAACATAGAGATTTCTTACTTGGACTTACAAGTCACTATTGTACTAATGAAAATAGGTCAATAGAAAATCCTTGGTATTGTCTTTATTTATCAACAAAATGTTAAGTAAGTTCCATAAAAGTAATATTGCACTATCATAAGTACTTGATTTATTTTCCATGCATGCACAACCATTCCATATGAATCATTATGCAAGTGAAATTTTTAGATCAAAATAACACTTTGTTTTATAATTAAATCATAGCCCATCTAGAAAGGGATACTCCATGAATGCAAACCATAAGTTTGGAATCAACACATAATTCTCCATTAATGCTTCACATAAAACTAGTAACACCCAAAATAGAGAAACCATGGGTCTTCTTCAAAAAGAATCTCAAATAATGGAAATATTAATAATAAAAATCTTCCTACAACATGAGTTTGAGTCAACAAAAAATTCTTCATCGATGATACCCATAGAATTGAAATCACAATTGTTTGTAGGAAAATAATATATGTAAACTACTACACACCTATAAAAAAGATACTTAGGGAATACAAACCAACCGAATAATTAGTAATAATAATGTCATTGAAAATTAATGACAACATAGCTTGCATAAAGATTTCTAGAAGAACAACTACCCTAAAGCCTATCTTATCCCCCCAAAAATGGAATTATCAAACAAAGTTATAAGACCATCTTATTAAAAAGTACTTTATTAT